>OZ024885.1:14774062-16069062 GCA_964017185.1 Rugalucina vietnamica
TTCTGATGAGTGGTTGTCAAGATATGGACTTCTAGAAAACTTTAACGCAAGTGTGACGCGCACGCGCACGCGCACACGCACGGGAACGGGAACGGGAACGTGGACGACCGGGGTGACTGCAATAGCTCTATGCACTTCGTGCAGTCGAGCTAAAAATGGTGGACGACGACAGACGGACGCCAGATTATGGCCATCCTATAAGCCTACCTTGTGAGCCTAACGGGTCAGGTGAGCTAACAAGACAGTTAAGCTCTATGCTATGGTCAGTGAAATACATGTATAAGTATTCCTGAGAGTCAATCAAAGATAGGCCTGACTGTTCAAACTGAAAAATAAGTGGCATATGTTTAGGTTTTATGGTGAAATTTTAAAAGCCGCCTCAGTTCTAACTTGTACCCACAATCTATGTTTTGATTTTTTTTTTTTGCAGCTTAAAATATCTGTATATTGCATGAGCATGTTTTTGTAATGATTTTGACTAAACTCACCCCAATGATATAAGAGCTGCTGTTTTTCTCGTCTGGAGCAACTGACATAGACAGGAAAGGATGGTGGTTATAGGAGTGAGATTTCACCATGGCGCGGTACAGATCCCAATTAGCAGGGTTAAAACTTCCTGTAACTGTCCACGATCCTATCTCTTCTATATGCTAAAAGAAGAAACAGATCAGATGAAAATGTGATATATAATTTGTGCTATGTAGACATTGTCCTTATGGGCTGTGATAATGCTATAAGTTATAACCGTTTACATTTCTTCTGACCAGGGTGTTCACAATTTCAGCTAGTAAGCAAAATTCCCTGACTCCCCCCCCCCCCCCCCCCCCCATCCCCCTCCGACTTGAATCAAATTTCCCCGACTCAAAATTCCCTGACTTTTGGCTGAAAATGAAAAATTCACTGACCAATAACAAAATTCCCTGACTTGAAAAAAAAAATATTTTTTTCCGTCACTTTTTTCCTGACCGGGGACACCCTGTCTGATATAAGGAGTCTTGCATGACTGTAAACATTGAACCTTAGACATTCTGTCAGATTTTTATCATCTAATCTTACTTTTCTGCACTTTTGCTTGCTTGTCTTTTTCTTGTTGGTTTGAGTTTATGCTTTACATGAATATCGACAGCTGTAATTATGTTGGGATGATAGGCGAACCAGAATAATTTTAACAATTTCTTCAGTCTTTTAAAAGATCCTGTTCCTTCATAAATGTCAAACTGATCAAAATGTAATCAGTATACCTTTAGTGCTGGTGCAGTACTAATATTGTTGATAGCCTGTTCATCCATACACTGTCTGTAGTAGTCGAGAGTCTTATTAATGGCGGTAGAACGTACACCCTTGTATATATCATCCTGAGTTTTATTCAAAATCTGAAAGGAATTAAGTAAATTCCATAATTCAGCCAGCTTCCTCATGAGCTCATACATGCATTTTGTCCTTGAAAATTTCTGTGAAGCCTCTTTTTATAGTCACATCTATCAGACTGGGAGAGCCCAAGACTGAACTCAAGACTCATGCTTTACAAGGCATGTAGTTTAACCATTACAACATGTAGGCTTCTCATTAAAACATCTAGAAAACAACACAGACAGAAACATTATGTTGTATCTGATTGTGTTAGTTCCTAGCCTCAATTAACTAAGCTGCTATGTGTTTTAGTGTTCAGTTTATTCGTCTTCTTGCATTTTGCCATGTGGCCAACAACATTTCAGTCATGTTGGTGCCTGGGAGTATAACAGTACTTAAGGGGAGTAAATGTGTCTTGCACAAGAACACAACACAGAGGCAACAGTTTTGCAAGCGATAGCTCATGAAGTTCTACTCCGTCTACAACAGAGCCATCTGCTATCTTCCTATCACAAGTGTAAAGCTCCAATAGGACCTATTCAGAAGTAACTTCTGTTGATTATGTTGCATGCAAACTTGTTATTGTGAAAGCCAACTTACCTCTTTTAAAATATCTTTAATTTCATCACTGATCATTGCAAAGGAGCCATATTTGGACTTTGATGGTGGTATTTTTATCATTTTCTCCCATTTGCCACAAGTATAGTCGTAGAAGTTTACACATGGATCTACTGTGGTATCCATCTTGTTCAGGATGTAGGCGCTTTCCTGAATACACTGGGGGGTCATACAGGGCTCGTCCTGTAAATATAGCAACACATATCAGGATAATATGTCTGTGTAATGTATACCCCCTTATACCCCACTTTTAAACAGTAAAACTGGGTGTACAGGGTCATACCTATTTTTGATCCAAAATATAGATTGTGGGTACTCGTTAGAACCGCATGCGCGAGACAGTTCTGAAGTGTATCCACAATCAATGTTTTGAGCAAAAGTATTAAAAATATCAAATTTTTATCATACGACGTCCCCGTTTTCCAGTAGATAACGTCATGTAATAAAACGTGTTATGACCACGTGTATTAATACATTTGCAGGAAAACGTAACGTCATCGACAACATTTTCGTAACAACAATGTAAATGTTCATTGAAAATATGTCCACTTTGCAGGCGATAAAATCCTAATTTAAAAGTCATATGATAAAACAAATCTTACACTCGTGGTCATTTCATATGAAATTTATTAAACTCACCAAAGGCTCATGTAATAAATTTCATGTGAAATGACCACTTGTGTAAGATCCTCTATATATTGCATGGGCATGTTTTCATAATAAAACCTCTTGTTTGTTGCAACTTAGAAGAAAACAAAAATTTCCTCAAAAACTCAAATAATCTTGAATGTTTAAAAAGCCAGTTATAATCTGGATGGCTTCAGAACAACTCATACACTAGTCCAGTTTTGTCTTGGAATGAAGTCTACAAATGACAAAACTGTACATTCCTGACAAAAGCATACATGTAAATTTTTCGTGCCTTTACGTTTTTAGTTTACAAAACTATAAAAATTTTGTTTTTATTTTCTAACATTTTTTTTTTTTTTTTTTTTTTTTCAAACTGAAATACTTTTTGGTCAAGACCAATTACAAGTTCAACATGCATCTGAGAAATGACATCCTAAGACTAAATTCCCAAACATGTGTATCGGAAAGTTTAAATTGTGTCTTCTGTAACACCGGCAGGAGTACGAAATGCAAAGTGCTGGTGTAGTAGATCACAGTGCAAATGGCGCAGTCAAATTAGTCACACTTTTAAAAATGTTTGTATTGTATCTTTACACTGAAAAGAATTGTTTTTAAACAAAATTGCAGAAACTAAAACAATAATTGAGACACCTCATGAGAAAACCAACAATCTGCATATGCAAAAACAAAGGCGCCTTTGTTTTCCCTACAGGGATAGTACAAGAATTTTTTATCCATCTTCTTAAATCCGAAATTTCCAGCTTCTAGCCTGTTTCTGTGACTATACAGCCCAGTTTGTGGTGGACCTGTTCAAAAACCACATTGTTGGTTTTCTCACAAGATGGCTCAATTGCAACAATAAGATACAGCATAAGAAACAATAATGCAATGCATCATCAAATGAGCTGCCTCATGGGAAAACCAACAATGTGGTTTCCGAACAGGTCCGACACAAACCGGCCTGTACAAGTACAGAAAAGAGCTAGAAACTTGAAATTTAGGATTTAAGAAGAAGAGAAATTGAACTATCCGTGTAGCGAAAACAAAGGCGCTGATCAGCTTCGCAGTTACTGCGAAGCTGATCTGCGTCTTTGTTTTCGCCTATGCAGATTGTTGGTTTTCCCATGAGGCAGCTCAAATACCAGAGGACCAATTGTCCTGTAAATGTTCACCTGAGATCTGCACAGCTTTAATTATATTAGAACAGAAAGCCAGTGGGGAAGTTTGAAGGTTTTCCTATATATTAGTTAGTCTATGGAGACTTATCGATCCCTGGGGCGTGGCCAAATTGACCCCAGGGGAATAAATGGCACAATTCATGTAGAGGACCATTAGCCATTGTCACATACTAAATATCAATGATATGTGGATGATGACATTGGATGCCTGTCTATCCTATAAGCTCACCTGTGAGCCAACAGCTCAGGTGAGCTAAACCTGAGGACCAATGGTCCTGTTTACAAACGCTCACCTGAGATCTGTTGTACATTGTACAGGACAGACCCGCTATACCGCGCCTTGAATTAACGCGGTGTTGGATATAACGCGAGGGCACCTTGGATCCCAAAACTTCGCCCACCCACTTCTGAAAAAAAAAAAATCGCGGCGACGCGAAGGCGCCGTTTTATCCTTATATATTCCTTTATTGTTTTACAGTTAAAGGCATTTATGTGCGGATGAATTCACTGTTAAAAAAGATCGTTTGCAGGGAATTCGGCAAGGTTCATTTTTCTTTCAGTTTCTCTTTATGGTACTCGAGATAAAAAAAAAAAGAAAAAAAAAAAAGAAAAGAAAAGAAACAGGCATTTGCCAAGGTGCGATTTTCTTACAGTTTCTCTTTATGGTACAATGAGAACAATCAATGTAAATTATCTTTTGCACATTTAAAACTGAAAGATCGCGTTTTCTAATATAAAGCATAATGTGCTTACGAACTGCGTGTATATTTACTAGTGATAATTGCCATTTCAGTAATTTTTAGACTGACACAATCCAAAGCTCGCGAAGCGTGAATGACACATTGTTTTCTTAAGATTAGCAATAAAAGCTGTGAAAATAAGCCAAACGCACTAGGGGATTATCGATAGACCGTAACAAGAACGTAACGAGACCGTAAACACAGGTTGCTGTAGGCTATTGATGACACCTGTTACGCAACATTGCTCATTTTCGACGGCGACGCAAACCAAAGATTGTCTAAGCATTGGGACACCTAAATCTTGTATAATTTTATCCGATCAGATCTCGATCAAGAATGGCGAATTAAAATAATTATAAATACGGTATCGGCAAAAACTTGTCCGTGTTAAATATCCGGGTGCGCCAATAAGTCAAAGGCGGAACTCTATACGATACAACAACAACAGCAACATTAAGCGCGGTGTCATGGACGCTTTTCACATTCAATCATACGTTGTAAATAAACAAATTTAATAATTGTAGATCGTTTTTAACGGATTAAAATGTCGGAACACGCAAGGTTTCACTTTTGTTTATTCCATTTTAAAAGGACTCCGCTAAAAACCGCCAATTTGCTCGGCTAAGCCAACAAACATGCCGTATAGGCGCTTTTCCCCACCCACCAAAAACTACAGAAACTCCGACTCGGTAGATATGTATAACGCGACTCACTAATAACGCGCATGCGATTTGTGGACCCCGACCAGCGCGTTATAACGGGTCTGAAGTGTATATACCATTTGCCAATTTCCAGCAAGTTTTTCCCTTAAACTGACATTTTAACAGTTTTACCCCTTCAAAGGCATAGGCGACCTAAGTTGACCATGTCGTAAAATAGGTCAAGGTCACCACATGATCATGATTTATATACACATTGTAGTACTTTAGCCATTAATGCTTCATGCCAAGTTTCTTTGAAATCGGTCCACCGGTTTCTGAGAAGATTTTTGAAGAGTTTTTGCCATATATGGGCTTGGCGGCCATCTTGGTCATGAAACCTGGATTTCTTATATACATATTGGTTTTTCCTTCCTATAGATGCTAAAATTTGGCTTTGGTTGGCCAAGCGGTTTGAGAGAAGAAGATCTTTGAAAATGGTGGACGACCGACGGACGCAGGATGCCTGCCTATGCTATAAGCTCACCTGGGCTCAGGTGAGCTAAAAACAATAAAATAGAACTGAACATCTGTAAGTTAACAGTGAAACAGATAAAGTAGCAGGTGATATTTAGAAATATTTTTCATTTTTCACTTGAGAAAATGCTGCATGTCATCATGCTGAAGTTTAACATTATTTAAGTCAACAATTATTTATTTATGTCAGGATGTTGCCACCAGTGCTTCCTGAGTCTTGTTCCAGGACACAACTCAGTGGGACCAGGGCATCTTCCTGAGTCTTGTTCCAGGACACAACTCACTGGGCCCAGGGCATCTTCCTGAGTCTTGTTCCAGGACACAACTCAGTGGGCCCAGGGCATCTTCCTGAGTCTTGTTCCAGGACACAACTCAGTGGGCCCAGGGCATCTAGATTCATAGTCTGACACCCAACCTATAGGCTGCTTCACTCCTCCTCATGAAAGCTACCGTATTTGTTCTAAATAGCGCACATATTTTTTTACCGTAACTCAAGTTATTTTGAAAAGTTAAGCGCACAATGTGCTAATTAGAATGAACACGGTATTTCTAATTTTGATACTACTTTGACAAAATTATCAACAAAATGCTTTCCTTATCTGTCATGTTAAACTTTACCTCAAATGTGTCGTACGTGTCATACGTGTCATAGTAGGATGCAGACCGTTTATTTTCAATCACAAGCAACTAAAGCAAGTAGAATGATAAAGTTAAAACTTGTCATGGATATACTGACACAAAATCATGTGTCCATTAACAGTTTTATCTACAGGGTGTCCCAAAAAAAAAACGTAGCTGCTACATAAAAATGCATAGCTTCGTAAATAAAACAAAAATAAGCAAGATACTTTGCACAGTGGAAGTGCTATTATATTTAAATGATAATATGAAATCCAATTTGCTAGTTGGTGCTTTATTAGAAAGCGACCTCATAACAAATCTGTGATATCACTTCCTGTTATCAGCAGTAACTCGCATTCCTGCAAATGAAAAGTAGTAACAAAGTGCAATATCCAAGCATTTGCAAGCCTTTATTTTCCTTTAAAAGGTTATTAAGAGGATGAAGTAACGATAATTATCAGTAACTAAAATTATTTATAAATAAGAGCTGTCGCAGGACAGTGCACTCGACTGCTTCTGACCTTTGTCAAACATAAGGCAAAACCCGACCTGTAACCCAAAGCATTATGCGCATACGTCTTTTTGCCTTGATGCAATAAGGCAAAATCATTGAACCATGAAAGTTAACCATAACAACCTAAGATTTAAAGGTCTCACTCATATTGTGAAAGAAGTATGCTCATATACCAACTGAGTGCCAAGAAACAAGGCAAAATCACTGAACCGTGAAATTAGGTCACATTGACTTATAAGTACATTAGGGTCAAAGGTTTAGTCATACTTACTCAAAATGTGAAAGAAATATGATTATATACCATTTGAGTGTTGAGATATAAAGCAAAATCACTGAACCATGAAATAAGGCCATTGTGACCTATAAGTATGTTTGGGTTAAAGGTCTCAGGTCATACTCATTCATAATCAGAAAAGAAGTATAAAACCAGAGGACCATCGGTCCTGTAAACGCTCACCTGAGATCTGCTATATTAACCAAATATTTATTTAAAAAATTTGCCCTTTATGGGGCCCCACCAACCAATCAAAATAAAGGATTAGGACAAAAGTCAACCAAACTGTAGAGGACTACTCTATAACCATTTCTGCAAAAATAGAATTCAAATATCTGCGATTGGACCACAAAAAAATAGCCAATTTCCACTTTTCCCGTTTTAAGTCTATCGAAATTTTAAGTTGCCTTTCTTAGCCTACTGAAATAAAAAACACATACTATGTAGAGACTAATGTCAAGAACATGTATACAAAGTACAGGCTTCATGCTGTAGACAATTTCTGAGGAGAAGATTTTAAATGTTTTTCGAAAATTTACCCTTTATGTGGCCCCAGCAACCAATCAAAATAAAGGATTAGGAAAAAAGTCACATGAAACATAGAGATATACTCAATAAATATTTCTGCAAAGACAAAATTCAAATACCTACAATTGGTCCAGAAAAAAATAGCTAATTTCCACTTTTCCCATTATAAGTCTATGGAAACCATAGCAGCCAGAGTTCTTATCCGACTGGAATAAAAAACACAAATTATGTAGAGGCTACTGTCAGGAACATGTATACAAAGTACAGGATTCATCCACTTGACAGTTTCTGAGAAGATTTTTGAATGTTTCTTTCAAAATTTTGCCCTTTATGGGGCCCCAGCAACCAATCAAAATAAAGGATTAGGACAAAACTCACAAGAAACGTCAAACACTACTCAATAAACATTTCTGCAAAAACAAAATTCAAATGTCTGCAATTTTAGCGGAAAAATAGCTGATTTCCACTTTTCCCATTATAAGTCTATGGAAACTTTAAGTTGCCATAGCAACCAGAATTCTTATCCCCCTGGAATAAAAAACACAAATTATGTAGAGGCCACTGTCAGGAACATGTATACAAAGTACAGGCTTAATCCCCTTGACAGTTTCTGAGAAGGAGATTCTTGAATGTTTTTTGAAATTTTGCCCTATATGGGGCCCCTGCAACCAATCAAAATAAAGCATTAGGACAAAAGTCACATGAAATGTAGAGAACTACTCAATAAACATTTCTGCAAAAACAAAATTCAAATATCTCCAACAAGACAGCAAATTTTCACTTTTTAATTTCCATTATAAGTCTATGGGAAGCATAAGTTACCATAGCAACCAGAGTGCTTATCCGATCAAAACAAAAAACACAATTATTTTTTCCCCCTACCTGTAGATGGTGTCTGTTTCAGAGAAGAAGATCTTTGAAATTGTGGATGACGACGGACGACGGACAACGGACGGACGACAGACGGACGGATGGACGCCGGAGCATGGGTATACTATAAGCTAACCTATGAGCCTTCGGCTCAGGTGAGCTAAAAATACCAACTGAGTGTCAAGATATAAGGCAAAATCACTGAACCATGAAATTAGGACGCAGTGACCCAAGAATACTTTATGGTCAAAGGCCTTGTCATACGCAAACATATCGTGAAAAAAGTATGTTCATATACCAATTGAATGCTGAGATATAAGGCAAAATCACTAAACCGTGAAATTAGGTCATAATGACCTATAAGTAAAAAGGTACAAGTAGGCAAAGATCAGGAAAAGGGCCAGTCAGAAAAAGATTCCCACTCCAAAAACCCGAGGTGGGAAAAAAACAAACTAACAATCAGGTACTTATACCATGAAAACATTTAGTAAGCCGAATGAGCAGCTACTTTCCTAATAGGTGGCCAATCAGTTAACTTAACTAAAATATGAAAACATACATAAGGCGCCAACAGCACAAAAATATTAAACACCGAGACATAAAACAATAAAGAACCACCACAGAAGTATCGACTTGAAACCATCAGTAACACAAAGTTACTGGCGGGCTTAAATCGATTTTAGATGGCCATAACCTCACCCTCAGCTTATGCAGAGGTTCTTAACATTTAGTTAGTTTTTCGGTCCTCGTGGTGAATATCAAACTAGTCAATGAATCATCACGAAAAAACAAATAAATCATGATAAACATCCTGATGCATCAAAAACCAGGACTCACAGATTCAGTAAGCTACCTAACGATGGAGATCCCTGGCCGCCAAATAACTAACTAACTCCGGAGCAAAAGAAAAACATCAGTTGAACCCCAGTGGGCCAAGCAACAAACAAAAAGCGCCAGCCCCAACCAACTAAAATGAATAGCTTTAAGTCAGGGCCATCATAGAGTCTTACGTCCGACCCACCGGCTTGCAATTAAAGAAGGCAGCATAGTTATCAACCATGATTGGGTTAAAAACTAAGCATGCAGACTGTCGCATAACATTCAAGTTATAACCTATACGTCTGTAACGTGTTATGATTTTTCTAAAACTGAAAAGAAAAATCATTACTTCTTATAAGTTTCTTAAATTTGTAAACCAAGTCACCATAAAATTCTGGTTCCGAAAGGCCCTCATTTAAAAGCGTCTTTAACCCAACATTATATTTGGAAATCAATTCATAGTGTCTATGATAAAATTTAGAAAAGGTTTTTCGAAGTTTATGATACCGATAGCCGTGTTGGAGAAGTTTGGCCGTTAAACATTTATTTTACCCGTTGAAGTCTGTAACATGATTGCAGACTCTAGCAAACCTAATAAGTTGCGAAATGTATATACCATAAGAAGCATGACGAAGAACTTCACCATCCAAAAACGGAAAATTTACTATATCCAGTACCTTAATTAGGCTGCGTATTTGCGTAATTACCCAATTAAAATATGAAAAAACGCAACTAATAACGATCTGGTAGCGTAAGAAAACGCAAAAGAAATCGCCGATACGCAATACCGGAAAAATCAATTGCGTACCAGTTTTTATCGGTGTGCGCCGCACAACGGCTTACGCAGTCTACATTAAACAAAAATGTCATTGGACATGCGCAAAACGATCGATTGGAAACCATTTCTTTTCTGTTTTTTCGGTGGTTGACTGCGATTTTATTTAATTCTCTCAACCAATCAATGTTTCCCTTTTATTTTATGCTTTGCAAAAGCGAAAGTAGAAGAAAATAAGGAAAGTACACCTCGAACATCATTTTTACCAAATTGTTTTCCATTTTACCCAATTGATTGAAAATAGAGTGCGTAACAGAATTGAACTTACCCAATTAAAATTCCAGATACGCAATTGAATGAAAAAGGGGTGCGTAAATACCCTATAGGCTAAAAAATTAATTAAGGTACTGTATATCAAAATCAAAGTCATCGCGCTTATCATAAATTTTATAAGAAACAAATCCATTTGCAACAGAAAGATGTAGATCTAAAAAGGGGGATTCGGTATCCGAGATATTGGCTTTGTTCAACTGTAGTTCAGGTGGATAAATTTGATTGACCATACCTTCAAAATAAGGGTTGTCAATGTTCAAAAGGTCATCGAGGTACCTAGAAATGGAATTAAAAGCCTCGATAACATCAGCTTATCATGGTTCAGAGAATTCATGAAATCTCTTTCGTAGCAGCATAAAAGTACTTTAGGGTCAAAAGTCTTGTCTTACACAAACATAGTGTGAAAGAAGTTTGTACATAAACCAATTGAGTGCCGAGATATAAGGCAAAATCACTGAGCCATGCAATTAGGTCATAGTGACTACAAGTACGTTCGGGTTAAAGGTCTGGTCATACTTCGTAATCTGAAAGAAGTAAGAAAAAATACCAACTGAGTGTCGAGATACAAGGCAAAATCACTGTACCATGAATTTAGGTCACAGTGACCTAGGAATACTTCAGAGTCAAAAGTCTTGTCATATGCAAACATATCGTGAAAATAGTATGTTCAGATACCAATTGAGTGCCAAGATATAAGGCAAAATCACTGAACCTAAGTTGACCTTGCTGTAAAAAAGGTCAAGGTCATCCCAGGGTCATGATTTATACAAACTTTGTAGAGCTCTATTGCCTGATGCTTCATGCCAAGTTTCAAAATCATAGGCCTTCTGGTTCTGGAGAAGAAGATTTTTAAAGGATTTTGCTATTTATAGCCATGGCGGCCATCTTGGTCATGTGACCTTGACCATTTTATACAGGCCATCTTGGTCATGTGACCTTGACCATTTATACAAACTTTCCTTCACTCTTCCAAAGAATGCTCCACATAAATTTTGGCTTTGAATGGCCAAGCGGTTTCAGAGAAGATGTTTGAATATTATGGTCATACACATGTATATAGCCCCAGGGCAGGGGCAGACATCCCCCTGGGCCCAAAATATTTTCATAAACATAAATCTTCTGTCCATTTGCTCATTCCTAGTAAGTTTTTTGCCATTAAATGACATTTTCCTATTTTTTTCCCATTCAAATGCATGGGCGGCCTAAGTTGACCTTGCTGTAAAAAAGGTCAAGGTCATCCCAGGGTCATGATTTATATATACTTTGCAGAGCTCCATTGCCTGATGCTTCATGCCAAATTTCTAAATCATAGTCCTTCTGGTTCTGGAGAAGAAGATTTTTAAAGGTTTTTGCTATTTATAGCCATGGCGGCCATCTTGGTCATGTGACCTTGACCATTTATATAAACTTTCATTTACTCTTCCTAAGAATGCTCCAAATAAAGTTTGGCTTTGATTGGCCAAGCGGTTTCAGAGAAGAAGATGTTTGAATAGTATGGTCATACACATGTATATAGCCCTGGGGCAGGGGCAGACAACCCTTTGGGCCCAAAATATTTTCATAAACAGGAATATTCTGTCCATTTACTCATTCCTAGCAAGTTTTCTGCCATTAAATGACATTTTCCTATTTTTTCCCATTCAAATGCATGGGCGGCCTAAGTTGACCTTTCCGTAAATAAGAGCTGTCGCAGGACAGCGTGCTCGACTGCTTCTGACCTTTGTCAAACATAAGGCCAAACCCGACCAGTAACCCATACATATTTTTGCCTTGATGCAATAAGGCAAAATCACTGAACCATGGAAGTTAACTATAACTACCTAAGATTTAGAGGTCTCACTCATATTGTGAAAGAAGTGTGTTCATATATCAACTGAGTGCCAAGACACAAGGCAAAATCACTGAACCGTGAAATAAGGTCACACTGACCTATAAGTATTTCAGGGTCAAAGGTCTAGTGATACTTACTCATAATGTGAAAGAAATATGATCATATACCCATTTAGTGTTGAGATATAAAGCAAAATCACTGAACCATGAAATTAGGTCATAGTGACCTATAAGTATGTTTGGGTTAATGGTCTGGTCATACTCATTCATAAAGAAGTATGAAAAAATACCAACTGAGTGTCGAGATATAAGGCAAAATCACTGAACCATGAAATTAAGTCACAGTGACCCAGGAATACTTTACGGTCAAAGGTCTTGTCATACTCATACATATCCTGAAAGCAGTATGTCCATATACCAATTGAGTGCAGAGATATAAAGGAAAATCACTGAACCGTGAAATCAGGTCATATTGACCTAGGACTACTTTAGGGTCAAAGGTCTTGTCATACGCAAACATAGTGTGAACGAAGTTTGTTCATAAACCACTTGAGTGCTGAGATATAAGGCAAAGTCACTGAACCATGAAATTAGGTCACAGTGACCTATAAGTATATTGGGGTCAAAGATCTGGTCATACTCACTCATAATCTGAAAAAAGTATGAAAATGTACTAATTGAGTGTCAAGATATAAGGCAAAATCACTGAACCGTGAAATTAGGTCATAGTGACCTAGGACTACTTCAGGGTCAAAGGTCTTGTCATACGCAAACATACTTTGAAAGAAGTTTGTTCATAAACCATTTGAGTACCGAGATATAAGGCAAAATCACTGAACAGTGAAATTAGGTCACAGTGACCTATAAGTATATTGGGGTCAAAGGTCTGGTCATACTCACTCATAATCTTAAAAAAGTATGAAAATATACTAATTGAGTGTCAAGATATAAGGCAAAATCACTGAACCGTGAAATTAGGTCACAGTGACCTAGGACTACTTCAGAGTGAAATGTCTTGTCATAAGCAAACATACTTTGAAAGAAGTTTGTTCATAAACCATTTGAGTACCAAAATATAAGGCAAAATCACTGAACCGTGAAATTAGGTCACAGTGACCAATAAGTATATTGGGGTCAAAGGTCTGGTCATACTCACTCATAATCTGAAAAAAGTATGAAAATATACTAATTGAGTGTCAAGATATAAGGCAAAATCACAGAAAAGTGAAATTAGGTCACAGTGACCTATAAGTATATTGGGGTCAAAGGCCTGGTCGTACTCACTCATAATCTGAAAGAAGTAAGAAAATATACTAATTGACTCATAATCTGAAAGAAGTAAGAAAATATACTAATTGAGTGTCAACATATAAGGCAAAATCACTGAACCATGGAAAGTAGGTCAACCGACCCTTACCGTCGTGACACACAAGACAGTGTCAAAAAGTCAAAAGATGAATGACCAACCATCTTCCTAAGTTGTTTCTATTAAGAAATAAAAAGAAAAAAAAATTGGTGTTCTAGATTTTGACCTCTAGCCCCGCCCCCCTGACTCCGACCCGGTCGGATGCCAAGAAACCTTAAGTGTACGAAGTATGAATGCTTTATGATAAGTTGTTGTCAAGATATGGACTCCTTGTAAAAGTTACACAGCAGTACATCTATTTTTTACAGTGTTCTAGTTTTTAACCTCCAGCCCCACCCCACAGGCATGGACCCAGAGAGCCGATGCCATGAAATGAAATGAAACCCTACAGGGTACCTATGGTCCCAGTATGAAAGCCCTCTGATAAAATTTTTTCAACATATAGACTTCTAGAATACAATATCACAGAAAAGCCATTATTATTAATGGTGTTCTAGATTTTAACCTCTAGCCCCTCCCCCTGGCATGGACCCAGGGTCCTGATGCTATGGAATGAAAGCCGACCCTACAGGTTGTCAATGGCCCAAGTATCAATGCTTTCTGATGAGTGGTTGTCAAGATATGGACTTCTAGAAAACTTTAACACAATAATAGCTATATTTTAAGGTGTTCTAGATTTTAAACTCCAGCCCCACCCCCCAGGCTGGACCCAGGGGCCCGATGCCATGGAATGAAAGCTAACCCTACAGGGTATCTATGGTCCAAGTATGAATGCTTTCTGATGAGTGGTTGTCAAGATATGGACTTCTAGAAAACTTAAACGCAAGTGTGACGCGCACGGGAACGGGAACGCACACGGGAACGGGAACGTGGACGACCGGGGTGACTGCAATAGCTCTATGCACTTCGTGCAGTCAAGCTAAAAAGGTCAAGGTCATCCCACGGTCATGATTAAGATTTATACAAACTTTGTAGAGCTCCATTGCCTGATGCTTCATGCCAAGTTTCAAAATCATAGGCCTTCTGGTTCTGGAGAAGAAGATTTTTAAAGGTTTTTGCTATTGATAGCCGTGGCGGCCATCTTGGTCATGTGACCTTGACCATTTATAAAATCTTTCGTTCCCTCTTCCTAAGGATGCTCCACATGAAATCTGAATTTGACTGGCCAAGCGGTTTCAGAGAAGAAGATGATTGAAAAGTGTGAACAACGACGACAACGACGACGGACCATGGGTATACTATAAGCTCACCTTGTGAGCCTAACGGCTCAGGTGAGCTAAAAATATACTAAATGAGTGTCGAGATATAAGGCAAAATCACTGAACTGTAAAATTAGGTCACAGTGACCTATAAGTATGTTTGTGTCAAAGGTCTTTTGAGATATGAGTGGTTGTCAAGATATGGACTTCTAGAAAACTGTAACGCAAGTGTGATGCACACAGAAACGGGAACGGGAACAGGAACAACTGGGGTGACTGCAATAGCTCTATGCACTTCGTGCAGTCGAGCTAAAAATTGGACAAAATGTGGTGAAAAATGGAAATTTTATGTTAAAATGGGGAGTGAACGACCATCAAATGTGTTGTATAAAATTTTCGGTACTCCGAAAGTAGCCATTTCCAATAATGGTGGTCGTTTCAGATATTAAGCATAGTACATAACTGCAATTTATATGTATCTAAAGACGTTGTTTTGAAGCATACTCCTGCTAAGTTTGATTGAGTTATCTGTAAAAATGAAATTAATTGTTAACATATATTGTAGTGGCTACCTATTTTTTTTTTGACACCCTGTATATCTGCAGCTCAGTGCACTTTTTAACAATTAAGTGTATCGGTAACTTTTACGCAATCTATGTATGGCCTGAGTTTATATGCAACAAAGTTATGTTATTGTAAAAAGTATTATTTTATGTCAGTATCCCTGGGGCAAGTTATAGAAATGAAAGCATCTATATAGGCTTTTCAAATTCACATTTACCAACAACATCCCAAGTAGTGAACCAAGTGGTTAAGTTTCTAGCGTCAAAGAATCTGAATTCCCTGTTCTCAGCTCTGCAGATTTGAGCCGTAATCTGTACTTAACAGAGAGAATGCTTGTGGATTCGTATAAGCATTAAGAACTGGTCAACTGCTTAGGTTATTATTATCCAGAGCAGGCACAGTGTGTTTCAGATAAATGGCCATCCTTACATGACCTCAGCTGTTGACTGTGGGTGCAAATTGCCAAGAAATGCAGCAAAAACTGTCACTATTCTCCCAAAAAGGGGGCCATCAAGTTTGTACCTTTTTTTCCTGTGGTCTCGTAGCAAAGTACTGCCATATCAGTACCACAGCTAGGCAGGTGATGAGGACAACCGACAACGCCAACAGGTAGATAAACTTTCTCTCTCGGCGGTTACGGAAAATATCCTTCGGCCCATCTCTGTCAATTGGATCTAGAATAGAAGGACAGACATGCAATTAAATGAACCACAATCATCTGGACCTCCACATTTCTGACCAGGTCCAACACAAACCGGCCTCTGCAGCCACAGAATATGGCTAGAAGCTTGCAATTTCAAATTAAAGAAAAAGAGTACTATCCATGTAGCGAAAACAAAGGCCCTGATCAGCTGTGCAGCTAGCTGATCTGTGTCTTTGTTTATGCCTAAGCAAAAATTCAGTTTTCACATAATGGTGTGGCTCATATCAAAGAGTGGCTGATAATGTGAAATTTTGGATTCTGTTTCATAGTATTGCCTGTGGAGTCACAGACCATGGCTAGAAGCTTAGAATTTAGGATTTAGGAAGAAGAGAGGTTGTACTATCTGTGTAGCCAAAACAAAGGTGCTGATCAGCTTTGCAGTTACTGCAAAGCTGATCTGCGCCTTTGTTTTCGCATAGGCAAAAATCCGGTTTTCTCATGACAAGCCTCACATAATGAAATTGTACATGTAGCTGATAGCTATACATATAGCTGCCACATATGGTTCACCTACAACAGCTTGACATTCTAAATTTATCTTTATTTTACATAGCATCGGCAAACACTAGCCCTGCAGAACATGAAATTTCATCTAATACTAAATTCTGTTCACTTACAATGCTAATGCGGAAACCATTTAATTTAAAGCACTACCATGATTGCTCGAAGTAGAGCGCATGCTCCGATAGGCACACAGTCAGTTCTTGCTTTGAGATATCATAATAAATTCTTATAACTAGCACACATGCATCCTTATGCCAAATAAGAGCTGTCGCAGGACAGCGTGCTCGACTGCTTCTGACCTTTGTCAAACATAAGGCCAAACCCGACTAGTAACCCAAAGCATTATGCTCATACATCTTTTTGCCTTGATGCAATAAGGCAAAATCACTGAACCATGAAAGTTAACTATTACTACCTAAGATTTAAAGGTCTCACTCATATTGTGAAAGAAGTGTGTTCATATACCAACTGAGTGCCAAGACACAAGGCAAAATCACTGAACCGTGAAATAAGGTCACAATGACCTATAAGTATTTCAGGGTCAAAGCCTCAAAGGTCTACTTACTCATAATGTGAAAGAAATCTGATCATATACCCATTCAGTGTTGAGATATAAAGCAAAATCACTGAACCATGAAATTAGGTCATAGTGACCTATAAGTATGTTTGGGTTCAAGGTCTGGTCATACTCATTCATAATCAGAAAGAAGTATGAAAAATACCAACTGAGTGTTGAGATATAAAGCAAAATCACTGAACCATGAAATTAGGTCACAGTGACCCAGGAATACTTTACGGTCAAAGGTCTTGTCATACTCATACATATCGTGAAAGAAATATGTTCATATACCAATTGAGTGCCGAGATATAAAGGAAAATCACTGAACTGTGAAATTAGGTCATATTGACCTAGGACTACTTTAGGGTCAAAGGTCTTGTCATACGCAAACATAGTGTGAAAGAAGTTTGTTCATAAACTACTTAAGTGCCGAGATATAAGGCAAAGTCACTGAACCGTGAAATTAGGTCACAGTGACCTGTAAGTATATTGGGGTCAAAGGTCTGGTCATACTCACTCATAATCTGAAAAAAGTATGAAAATATTCTAATTGAGTGTCAAGATATAAGGCAAAATCACTGAACCGTGAAATTAGGTCACAGAGACCTAGGACTACTTCAGGGTCAAAGGTCTTGTCATACGCAAACATACTTTGAAAGAAGTTTGTTCATAAACCATTTGAGTATCGAGATATAAGGCAAAACCACTGAACCGTGAAATTAGGTCACAGTGACCTATAAGTATATTGGGGTCAAAGGTCTGGTCATACTCACTCATAATCTGAAAAAAGTATGAAAATATACTAAATGAGTGTCAAGATATAAGGTAAAATCACTGAACCGTGAAATTAGGTCACAGTGACCTAGGACTAATTCAGGGTCAAAGGTCTTGTCATACGCAAACATACTTTGAAAGAAGTTTGTTCATAAACCATTTAAGAACTGAGATATAAGGCAAAATCACTGAACCGTGAAATTAGGTCACAGTGACCTATAAGTATATTGGGGTCAAAGGTCTGGTCATACTCACTCATAATCTGAAAAAAGTATGAAAATATACTAATTGAGTGTCAAGATATAAGGCAAAATCACTGAACCGTGAAATTAGGTCACAGTGACCTATAAGTATATCGGGGTCAAAGGCCTGGTCGTACTAACTCATAATCTGAAAGAAGTAAGAAAATATACTAATTGAGTGTCAAGATATAAGGCAAAATCACTGAACCATGGAAAGTAGGTCAACCGACCCTTACCGTCATGACACACAAGTCAGTGTCATAAAGTCAAAAGATGAATGACCAACCATCTTCCTAAGTTGTTTCTATTAAGAAATAAAAAGAAAAAAAATTGGGGAGTTCTAGATTTTGACCTCTAGCCCCGCCCCACTGACTCCGACCCAGAGGTCCGATGTCATGGAACCTAAAGTGTATGAAGTATGAATGCTTTATGATAAGTTGTTGTCAAGATATGGACTCCTTGTAAAAGTTACACAGCAGTACATCTATTTTTGACAGTGTTCTAGTTTTTAACCTCTAGCCCCACCCCCCAGGCATGGACCGAGAGACCCGATGCCATTAAATGAAACTCAACCCTACAGGGTACCTATGGTCCGAGTATGAAAGCCCTCTGATAAAAAGTTTTCAAGATATAGACTTCTAGAATACTATATCACAGAAAAGCCATTATTATTAATGGTGTTCTAGATTTTAACCTCTAGCCCCACCCCCTGGCATGGACCCAGGGATCTGATGCCATGGAATGAAAGCCGACCCTACAGGGTGTCAATGGCCCAAGTATCAATGCTTTCTGATGAGTGGTTGTCAAGATATGGACTTCTAGAAAACTTTAACACAAGAATTGCCATTTTTGAAGGTGTTCTAGATTTTAACCTCCAGCCCCACCCCCTGGCCTGGACCCAGGGGCCCGATGCCATGGAATGAAAGCTAACCTTACAGGGTATCTATGGTCCAAGTATGAATGCTTTCTGATGAGTGGTTGTCAAGATATGGACTTCTAGAAAACTTTAACGCAAGTGTGACGCGCACGCGCACGCGCACGGGAACGGGAACGGGAACGGGAACGTGGACGACCGAGGTGACTGCAATAGCTCTATGCACTTCGTGCAGTCGAGCTAAAAATTATTACTTGAAAATGCATGTCAACATTATATGTGCAAGCCAGATAAGATATTGACTATTACCGATACCGATTATTTCTTTCATTTATTGTTTACTTTTTATTGTAATAATTTTGTCATCTGAAGTATGCAAAACAAAACTAGGTGAACAAAGCTCTACAATGTGTGTTCATTGAAACAATATTTTGTTAACAAACCTTTCAGCTTTTTTTAAAAATGATAAATGAGCACACAGTGGGCTTAATAGAACAAATATGGTACAGTGCTCCTATTAAGGTGGGCTCATCCAATCTAAACATACAGGAAAATCCACTCATCACAGATGGGTAAAACCCCTCACCTAGCTGATGCTCTGATCTATCCCCATTCAAAGCCTGATATTTATATCCTTCTGCTACCATCCTGTTCCGAGCTTTATCTTCTGGAGTTTTAATTCCACCGTTTTCATACTCCGAACACTCAATATTTGGCAAAATTTCAGCTTTTTCCGATGTCATGTTTGTAATTCATCCGTGTAGTATGGAGCTTCAGTTACTGAACATGTTTGCCATTATGGATGTTGTGTATAAAGTATCTATACATCCTAATTAGGAAACCATGTAGGACATAAATACATAGTAATTAGTATGCAAAGTCTGGTGACTTTTTTTCTTTTTTCAAAAGGATAAAACTCTCATTAGCGTTTACTTCTCACTTTTATTTTTTCAGTACAGCTGCTGTTGTTACAGATCCAATTTTACAAAGCCAACAGTTGAGGCTTAGAGATATCTGTCATCAAAATTAATGATAAAACTATATCATCTATGTTTCTAGCACTTCAACAATGAAACCAAAAAAAAATGCTAGCTCTATTGAGTTATACATTTTTACTGTAAATTTTCAAGTAAAAACAAAACTCAAAATCACGCATGTGAATTCAAAACATTCATAAAATGTACACTTTGACAGCACTTTTTTACTCAAAGAATGTTTAAGATTAATGAAAGATTTAAATCTATGTAATGGAGTCCAAATAATCAGTAAATTTTACAATAAATGATAAATGGCGATCAGAAAACAGACAAGCTGTTACAGCAACATATGGTTAAATGTACAATTTTCTAGTCCATTTTCTATATACTATACATAATTATAATGTTATAGGAAAGCCTGTGACCCTTATTTGTCCACTGTAATACACAAATTGCACAAAATCTTGGAAAAATTCTACAGAAATCACAAATTAGGTAGTAAAAATCCAAACGTTTTAATATTTGTACATATTTTCAGTATTTATCAATGCATAAAACTAACTTTCTGTGTATACTATTTTTACTTATAAATATAGTAATTATATGTAATCGCTGAGCGTGACATTTATTCAGTTGAACTATAGTATAGCTATACCATAATGACCCAAAAGTAAAACTTTTCATTATTATTTGTGTTACTGTATGTCTTGACAAAACCTGTTTTAAGGGCTGGGATCAACAATGTTTGACACAAACCAGCCTGTACAGTCACACAAAAAGACTAGTAGCTTTAAATTTCAGACTTAAGATGAAGATGGATTACACAATAGATCTATGGAGGGAAGCAAAGTGCAAACAAACAACACAACCAATCTGCATTTTTGCTTTTGCATATGTGAAAACTGATTTTCTCATGATGTGGCTTATTTCTTTTTTTTATAAAAAAAAACAACAACTTTTTTTTTCAATATAATTAACTATGATTTCAAGCCTCATTTTGTTGGTCTCTTGCAAGAATATAAATCCCTTGTGTAGTGTATCAGTAAGTGATTTGTTCTTCTTTACAACTGATCTCCCAACAGTAAATTATTACGCCTCCGCGACATTTCGTCGAAAATTACATTTGTCGAAAATGTCCCCATGCCCAGACCTTTACCCTAACCCTAGTGGTTGGTGGCTCAAAATGTGGACCTATAGGCTAGTCTTCTACGAAATAAATCTCAAAATTTTGCGGTGAAAATTTTATAAGTTACAAAATTTTCGACAAAACACATTTTCCACGAAATGTCATGCATCGAATTATCACTCAACAAATCACTGCTAGATCTGATTTATTTCTTATGTTCTTTTTTACAAGTGTAAGGTATTGATTAAGGAGAAACTGTATACATGTATTATAAAGATTTATTATAAGACTTTATTGCCACTTTTCCCCAAAGGCTAAACTACATTTACAGTGTAAATCCTGTTTAATTTTAATGGATTAGTATCTTTTAATCAAAATGATCATGATACCGTAGTTTTTCTACAAATAAAAAAAAAAAATTCTTTCTAATAATACATTTATAAACCAAGTTTTAAATATTGCTTGGGAGTGTCGTGGCAGAGTGGTAGAGCATCCGACTCTGAATAGAGAGGTCCAGGCTTTGGTCCCCACTGGTTGCATTGTATTGTGTCCTCGATGAAGATATATTTATTCCGCGGCCCCCGTGGCCGAGTGGTTAAGAGCGCTGATATTTCATTACTACACTTAACCATTCGATCATCTCACCGCTGTGTCCTGTGTGGGTTTGAGCCCCTCTCTGGCCACATGTGAGACAAGCCAAGTTTTGCTTGCAGGTGTGTCAGGTGGTTTTTCTCGGGGTTCTCCTGTTTTCGCCCCACCTACTGATTGGCCAGTCTCATATGAGCTGAAAAAATCTTGAAAGGGACGTTAAACTGAATCAAAAAAAAAAAAAAAAAGTATTTATTCCCTTAAAGTAAGTACTGGTTAATACCCAGGAAGCAATTGCTCCTTCCCGACATGACTGAAAAATTGTTGACTGGGACATTAAACCTCAATACAAACAAACACAATGATGCTTATAATCTTTCAGGCAACAAAATCAGAATGGGCAGATGATCTGCTTTAAAGGGACCTGACTAGTGCTAAGTGCTTACATATGAGACAGACAAAATAAGGCTTGTATAGGGTATTTTGGGATACGGGATATTGGCCTATTTTTTTAAGGGATACTGGGATATTTGTGTTTTTTTTTTTATTTTTGGGATATGGGATATTCAGGAATTTTGGGATATGGGATATTGGAATTTATTTTGGGATACAAGTTAAATTAATTTTGGGATATGAGATATTTTGGAGGTTTTTTGGGGGGATATGGGATATTGCCTACCCCCCTAACCAAGCCTCACAAATCACTTGAAGCTAAAGAGACTGAATGGTTTGAATATATTCACAAGCTTGGCTCAGCTAAATCACACAACACTGATTAATGATAAGCTGAGGGGCAAATGCCAAGAATCTATAAGACACATCTACATGTATGTGGAAATACCAGGTCCAATCCAAGATTATGATGTTTTTTAAGAGTCAGAGGCTTAGAGACTATTATCATATATTTACTACAAAATATGTTCTTTTTGCATATGCGATACAGACAAGAGTTACGTTCGCGTATCGCGGCACAGTATCTCGAAAGCCGTATCCGTTAAAAAATTGATAAAATCCATATCACTCCCTTGGGAGAAAAAGCCATATCACCAAATGATTGGCTCACATACCCACGTGACCCATATCATCCCTAGGGAGAAAAAGCCGTATCACCAAATGATTGGCTAATAAAATTATATTCGGAGCACTCGGCTCCTATTGTATTGAGTTCATCGCAGGCATTTTAGATTTGTCTGGATTGTGGTTTTATGTCACAGGCAACAGTAAATTGTCATGTCGAGACGAATTTTCGATTTGTGCTAATGTGGAAACAATATGCGCTCTACTGCACGCTTTGGCGGTATGTCAAAATAAAATAAAATAAAATAAATAAAACAGAGAAAGGGAAAAAATGGTCATGAATTAAAATATATGATAAAAAGATTATGATATGACAATTTTCATATCGTACCCACGTATCAACCCTCGAATCCAGTATCAGCCCTCGACTCTCGCATCAGCCCTCGGGCTGATACGGGATTCTCGGGTTGATACAAGGTACGATATGAAAATTGTCATATGATAATCTCTATTTATCTCCTATTGCATATTTTGAATACTAGTTCTGTACACTTATCTTATTTGTAATTTTCTTTTGTAAAATATATTATAGTCTAAAAACTGTGGCATACAATGATTGTTTATCATTTTAGAGATAAGGTTTCATTACTGTATATTTTTATATTGTAATTTGTAAAACAAACCTCGTGTATCCAAACTAGACATGTGCTAACGTGTTATCTCCCTATTTCAGAAGGATCTATCTACTTTTTGAAGAAAAAAAAATCTCTCCACTTGGAATTCACATCTTCTTAACGTGGATTGATATATTTACAAAGTCCCTAACCCCCCCTAAACTTTGAACATGTTGTTCTCAGTCCTGGGATACAGATCATTCATGATATTACATCTCCTGAAAGGGCCATGAATGACAAACGTTATCCTAGTAATATAACCAGAATTTGTATTTGCATTTTCGTGCATGTTGGTAGTGAAATGCACTGTTAGTTTGAAAACTGCTTTTATTTTTCTTGCATTGTTTTACGCTTAAATAAGAAATATTGTGGGATGAGTGTTGGCACGGTAGTTAGTAAGTAGAAAAATCTATCAACTGCTATCATTTTTGTTCTGTTTGAAACAATTCTTACCGAAATATCTGCAGACAAAAAGCCCGTTTTTTGAGACTAATCAAGGTCAAATTAATGGGCTTATTTGTTATGTAAAAAGGCTATGGAAATATACTGTATATGTATGTTCTACCTGAATGAACAGACTACCTGTCCTATTTTAACAGGTATACACAGCGTGTACATACTATAATGCATATAAATATACTGTACAAAATAATTTTATCTATGTTTTATTTGAGACATGTCTCAGAGGACTTTAAATCCAACGTTACTTCAACACCACACAGCAATTGTTTTTACCCTTATTAGATATATAAAAGATATTGTCAGAAGAACTTCCCTAATGTCTAAAACGTATGAAGACACTGTTCAAAGTAAAAGTTGCTTAATTTATTTGGCATGGTATATTTAAGGTACAGGTATTTGCATAAGTGACGGACAATATTATTTAAAGTAATAAATCTGATAAAGATGATGCACCTGCTATTCATGCAAATCGTTTCTAAACTAATTTTTCAGCTTGCAAATTAGTTGGAGAACATTATTTAGACCTTCACAAAGGTTTCTATCAATTAAAATCAAAAATTTATTTTAAAGGATTATTTATGGAAATTTATTAGAAAAATAGGTAATTTCACTAAAAACTTCTATTACAATGGCTTGCCTTTGGAAAACATTATCATTCATAAGAAAGTTTAAGGTTTAGGGATTATTCTGGTATGTAACATGCCACATTTTTTTTAAAAAATCTATGAAATATTTATGAGCAGAAAACACTATTATTATAGTAATAAGGAACCTTAATTATAAATTGTAGCCCCCACTACCAAATATATATGAAGAATTTCCTTCTCCCTGGTTGGCTTTCCAGACAGCCATATATGTGATACCTCCCTCATCACCGGGAAATGAGCTGCAAAATTCTTCTAAAATGTACCACTTTCTTCACAAAAATACAATGTCTCTGTGAAATGAATCAGTAATTTCTCTATATATTTCTATACATTTTTCAACTAGAAAAAGTGCCTTGAGAGGCACGTATACCCCCGGCTGGTAGCACCCTCCAACCCCCTCTCCCAACCCCCCCCCCCCCCCCCTGCCCACCACCCAGACATGCTCAATGCTCACTGATACTGATACAATGTTCCTGCATTCCCGAATAAAAGAGAGCAATCTCAACAAGTATTACTTATAAATTTGTATTTGCAAAAAGCACTGTCTAAAACGATGGGAAGGTGGTGGGGGGGGGGGGGGGGAGGGATGTAGTAGAATGACAGATCTATTTTAGAACAGTATGTATACAGAGCTGACTTGTATACTCAATCTAGGACTTGATCGCGGACATTGAGGGTCAGGTCCTCGGTCGTAGATGTAAAGTAGAATGTCATTCTTCCATAATATTAAAAAAAAAAAAAAAAAAAAAAAAAGTCCTAGATCTTGACCCCCCCCCCCCCCCCCCCCCCCCCCCCCCCCCCCGCACATGGACCCTAGTGTCTGAACCTTACATGGTACCTTTCTGACAAGACTATGTGGATGTCAAGAAAATAGACCTACAGAAAACTTATCATGGTATTTATCATATTATAAATAAGTCCTAGATTTTGACCTCTAGCCCCACCCCTGGAGATGGTACCGAGCATGAAATATGAAAGCAAACCCTACTGGGTATCTAGGAACTAAATAAGAATACATCCCTATGATTGTTTGTTAAGATATGGACTTAGAGAAGAAACATTAAAATTGCAAATAGCATATTTTAAAGGTGACCTAGATTTTGACCTCCAGCCCTACCCCCGGGCATGGGCCCTGGGGTCCGAACTCATGGAAACAAAGCAAACCCTATAGGGTACCTATGGTCCAAATATGAATGGTTTCTGACCATTGGTTCATGAGATATACACCTCTAGAGAAACTTTAACCAAAACTTTGACGTAAATTCCACGAACGTTCCGGAATTACGAACGAAGAAACGAACTAACTAACTAACTAACTAACTAACATACGAACGGACGAACGGAAAAGCGAAAGCTATATACCCGTCGGCATAAATGCCGGGGGTATAATAATCTCCCTGAAATGGAAGAAAAATCACACCTCTGTATACAGGCAAATATATAGGTGATAAGCGCCTTTGTTTTGCTATACTAAGTCTGATCCTAAATACATGTACTAGTAAAGACCCTGCAAGAAACACTGTCAGGGATCAGGACCTGAGGGTATAAAACTTTTTTCATGCTCAACTCAGCTGAGAGCGAAATTTCAATTCTTCATATATGTGACAGTATCTGACATTTTGGGTCTTGTGGAGTCAAAGTCGGAAATTTAGTTTTTAATATTTTTACAATGTTTATTATGTTAATAATCCATGTACAAAAGCTTTAATAAATAGCGCTAACCATTAATAAGAAAAATGGAGAAAACACGCACCTCCCACAGTTTGCATCTTAGGGGTTCTTAATTGGTAAAGAAATGAATTGCCCTTGGAAAATTGTTTGTTACACAAAGTTATTGTATCCTGTTCTGTTGTCATTCACAGTGAATGTTTTCTAAATATTATAAAATCGGAAATTGCAAAGGTCTTGTTAGAAATATCCAACCTGTCTTATTTGGCGGCGTTTAGAAACTAATGACTGAGTGCGCAAAAATCCAATTAACGTCGCATGCAATTTTGTGACGTCAACTTTAGTTCACGTTTTGTGACTTCAGCGTCGTACCTCCACAAGACTGAAATAGTCAGAGAACGTCACATATAATAAAATAGCCCAAATTAATTGAAATTTTCTGCATAGACCATCAAAGCCGGAATTTATCCTTCTGATAAATGTTAAAATGCCAACAATTGTTGGCATTTTAACATTTATCAGAAGGATAAATTTTAGTCTCGGCTGAACTGAGCATGAAAAAAGTTTTATAACCTTGGGCCCAGGGCTCAGATTGATTTTCTGTGATTAAGCTCACCTGTCGTCCCAGCATAGTGGATTTCTGTTGATTCATCACTCAACTCATCATCACTGTCAATATCAGAGGGAACGATTGTAGAACTACTGTCAGTATTCAATGTGTAGTAACGGGAATCACCTATAATGAAAAATAGTATTCCGTCTTACTAAAACTGCCAAGAAAAGGCCATATATAACTATAGCTGGTGCACTATGAATCTAAATCCTACCCTTGTAAACAAGTTTGCATGAGATATCTCCCAAAAGTTTAAAAATCTGAATATTTTGATCCATCAGGAAGACATGTCCGTGAAATGTATACCCCCCAATTTCATAATTTATAGTGAAACTGGGGTTTGCAGGGGTTTGCAGGGGTTTACCTTTTTTCTTATTTTTTGATCCAAAACATAGATTGTGGAAACTCTTTAGCCAAGGCCGTTGTAATGTTTTCCCACAATCTACGTTTTGAGCAAAAATAAGAAAAATATCAAAATTTTTCCTGTGAAAATTTTCATTTTTACAACAAAAATAATTTCTGTATACATGTATTGCATGGGCTTGTTTTCGTAATGGTTTTCCCCGAAGAAAAAAACAACAACAGGAAAACCAATACCATCCATTACTATATTCACAGGATCTCTTACATGAAATTCTGACCAAAGAGAAAATTAAGTTTAGAAATTTACAGAGCAAGTATGTGAACAAAATGCATTGAATAAGTGCTAAACCAGGTCATTTTTACACCATTCTGTATAAATTAAATCTACTGTCCAATGTTGGGGTGTGCTTTGCTACCTACTGTTGTAGACTTAGCCAAAGCTACACATCCTGCTCTTTATCTTCTTGTTAAAACATATGAGCCGCCTCATAAGAAAACCAACAATCTGCATATGCGAAATCAAAGATGCAGATCAGCTTCGCGGTAACCGCTGATAAGTGCCTTTGTTTCGCTTCACGGATAGTGCAATTCCTCTACATTTTAAATCCCAGATTTCAAGCTTCTGGCCATCTTCTATGACGGTTCAGACCAGTTTGTGTCAGATCTGTTCAAAAACCACATTGTTGGTTTTCTCATAATGAGGCTCAAACATATGCAAAGTCCTGGTTTGTCATTTATTTCCTGTCTGGAGCCTGTGTTGAGATTCCAAATATAATTCCATCAATTTCTGGTCTTTCTATTAAATAATATTATTCCCCAACCCTGGGTAACAGCCGGGCCCATTATGCAGAGACATCCATTTGGTGAAAACGGACACTTTTCCCCTTTGCCTATGTACTGTATTCGTTATGTTATATGAGCCACATCATGAGAAAACCGGATTTTTGCCTATGCGAAAACAAAGGCGCAGATCAGCTTTGCGGTAACCGCGAAGCTGATCAGCGCCTTTGTTTTCGCTACACGGATAGTATATTTCCTCTTCTTCTTATATTCGAAATTTCAAGCTTCTAGCCTGCTTCTGAGACTGTACAGCCCGGTTTATGTCGGACCTGGTCGGAAATCCTGAAGACCGGTTTTCTCACGTCGCGGCTCATATATGCCCTGATATTAAAGCAAATGCACTTCAAGGACATTTCCTAACCACCTGTGGAAATGTGAAAGGAAAATGTGGTCAAAGACTCACGATCAAGTGTTCCTGGGTTCAATACCTACTGCCTCCATATTGTGTCCTTGAGCATGACACTTTAAGCTCCCCATAGTTCTAGTTAATACCCAGCATGCAGTGGCTCTATCCTATGATTTATTAAATGTTGACTGGAAAGTTAAGCCATATCTGAACCAAATCGTGCAAAGGTACACAGTGGGTGATTGGCAAACTAATGTTTTGCACAAGTTTGTTTTTACAGTTCAACCTCATTATAACATGCCTCACAAAAGCACAACTTTCAGAATTATTACCGTATTCATTCTAATTAGTGCTCAGTGTGCTTAACTTTGCAAAATAATTTTAAGTTAAGGTAACCAAGTATTGTTCTAATAAGCGCACACTACGAGCCAAAACAACACATTAACTGATGAAACAAACATGTCAAACTAATCAATGATGATTTCATTTAAGCTCCATCGTTTCAAATAAGATTTAATGAGGTTAATATGGTATTTTTGCTAGTCCAGCAGTGTGCGCTTATGCACATTTTTTCCAGGGTGTGCACTTATTGGAGCATGTGCGCTAATTAGAATGAATACGGTACTGTAATAATGTCATGGCTCAAATGGTTGTCCTACCTTAGTTCCAATAGAAACTAGAAAGAAACCATGAACATGATTACACTTTTAACAAAGTCTGTGTCTGAGTACGACAAAGACAGCATTTTAACGAGATTGTACTACATGTATATCTAAACATACACTGACCTGAGGCTACCCTACTATTGTAGGACTGACTTCGCAGTGGCTTTGTAGCTTCCTTGTCCACCAGATCGACAGGTTGCCATTGGGATAGCTTCTTCACCATTCTCTCTACAATACATAAGAATGTCAATGAACAAACACCAGCTATCCTATCCAGATACAAGAAGTCAAACTAATAAGAGACAGTGCCTATGAAATCAATAAGCACCACGCAACAATAGGAAGTTAATACCCATCTAGGACCCCCCACACCGCCAAGTGGTTAAGAGCACTGATATTTCATTACCATGCTTAATCATTCGATCATCTAACTGCTGTGTTTGGGTTTGAGCCCGACACTGGGCACATATGAGACAAGTCAAGTTCTGCTTGCGAGTGTGTCAGGTTTCTTTCTCCGGTTTCTCCCATTTTTGCCCTACCCTACCCTTACTAACCTCTTACCCTACCCTTACTCCTATCCCTACCCTACCCTTACTCCTACTTTTACTCCTCCCCCTACCCTACCCTTACACCTACCCCTACACCTAACCTCTTACCCAACCCTACCCTACCCTACCCCACCCCACCCTTACTCATACCCTACTCTACCCTTTCTTTCTCGGGCTTCTCCCATTTTTGCCCTACCCTACCTTTATTCCTACCCCTACAACTGACCTCCTACCCTACCTAACCTCCTACCCTACCCTTACTCCTATCCCTACACAACCCTTACTCCTACTTATACTCCTCCCCTTACTCCTACTTATACTCCTCCCCCTACCCTACCCTTACTCCTAACCCTACACCTAACCTTCTACCCTACCCACCCTTACTCATACCCTACTCTACCCTTTCTCATACTCCCTACCACAACCTACCCTCACCCTACCCTTAATCCTACTCCTGACCATACCATACCATACCCTTCCCTTACTCTTACTCCACCCAACCAACCATTTCTGCAACTCCTTAACCTACCCTACCTTTATTCCTACTCCTACCCCTACCCTACCAGTATTTCTACTCCTTACCCTACCCTACCATTACTCCTGTTGCTTGCAATACCATTCCTTACTCCTACTCCTACCCTACTCTTCCCTACTTCTATCTTACCCTACCCTACCTTGCCCTGCCCTACCCCACCTTACTCTACCATATCCTACCCTTACTCAAATTCATGTAACCCTACCTTACCCTTACTCCTACCCTTGGTTTTAACTATTTATTTGTCCATTAATATAAATATCTATCTTCATATACTGAGTCGATCAATTTCTGATCATCATCTCAGATGTTGTTTGAATTTAGCAAGTTTGGGAGAACAATCAGGATGGGCCATTAAAACTATTTACAAGAAGCTAAACAGAGGCATACTAAAAAGTATACCTCTGAACCCATGATCTACCTTACCTTACTCCTACCCTTGGTTTTAACTATTTATTTGTCCATTAATATAAATATCTATCTTCATATACTGAGTCGATCAATTTCTGATCATCATCTCAGATGTTGTTTGAATTTAGCAAGTTTGGGAGAACAATCAGGATGGGCCATTAAAACTATTTACAAGAAGCTAAACAGAGGCATACTAAAAAGTATACCTCTGAACCCATGATCTAAATGAAAACCTTAAATTCTTCAGCAGTCTGTGATGAGACCACTGAAAGGGGATGACTATTCCATAAAGGGATAGACCTCGGGAAAAAAGAATTCTTCAGAGCAGCACTATAGGCCATGTATCTTGTGTATTGTGAATTATGAGATGCCCTGGTACTTCTTAATATAATGTTACAAGCATATTATAATGAGCATTAGGATTGGAAAGCAAGCTGTAATATATATCCTACTCCTACCCTTCTCTTCCCTACCGCTACCTTACCCTACCATGCCCTGCCCTACCCTACTCTTCCCTACCCTACCCTTACTCCTGCTCATATCCTTACTCCTACTACTACGCTACCCTAGCCCTGAATGTTGAAATTGAGGGCACACTGGCTTAATTTTTTAGTTTTATACCCCACATGACATTGTCATACCGTTTGGTGTGTGCAATTGGACAGTACCAAAATGACATTTGGGACCAAAACGACCCACTTTGTAGCGACTAAAGATCGAATGACTCCCAGATCTGAAACGACCCCTTACTTGCATTTGGGTGTCCAATTCAAGGGCGTAACGATTCACACCCGAAACAACACGATTTTTGCTATTAAAATGCACCGTTCCGGTTCCTGTAAATAGTAATACCGGGAAACTGCATCTAAAGTAGTTCCCCTTTACAATTTAATGAGCAAATAATAGCATACGCTATGCAAATTAGGTTTATTATTATTAGTTAATATTTCATAACTATAAGTCTGAGAAATCTGGAGGATGGGTGGGTATGGTGGGAGGTGGTGGAAATATAGCACGGGGAGTAAAACAGGATATTGCCCTAAAGTCCTTACCATAGTCCCAAATGAAGTCCGCCATTGTCATTGATTGACTCAGTATCAGATCTTGTCAAAAAGTCCTTACCATAGTCCCAAACGAAGTCGGCCATTGATTGACTCAGAGTCAGTATCAGATCTTGTCCAAAAAGTGTATTCAGTTGAGTCCCCTAACATTGTGCGGCCCACAATATTGCGCACCTGGCATGCCAACCAGATTTCAAACAATATTGGACTACCAGGGTTATTTTCCAATTTGTTACATGAAAAAGAGTGTACAAAACTGATTTGAAGACAAAAATGATTTTCCTTCCATTCTGATTGAACAATTTAGCACCAATTTGTGATTCTGTTTAATTTTGAAATACTGTGTGGTGACATTTTTGTGCCATCATACACAGCATGATTTTTTCTTTATCTTCTTGTTTGTAATTGTCACAAGACTTTCACATATGTTGACAGAAATGCAACTGCTGTGAATAAAATTCAGGTTGCTGTAAAATATACATTTGATTAAGAAGTGTGCAATGTTACTGTCTGCACACCATCTTTCAGGAACTGCATTTTTCAAAATCTCACTTTCGTGAAACACCACATGAAAAATATGACCATGTCATTTTCTTGCATTCCAAAATTCTAAAAAGTGCTGCAAAAAATTTGAAAAGCGGTTCACGAATGAAATAATTATGCCCAAAAATTAATCTGAATAGGCCTTTTGCATGTGCAAGGGAGGTAATCCAAATGCCTTAAAAATGAAAATCAAGCAAATCTGTGGAATAATTTTAAGAGTTTGCCACTCAGCTATCCATACAATAGAATTTTGTTTTGGTTTGGCGCATTTTTAATGAAAAATAACCAATTTAGATTTTTTCCGGTAATATAGTTACTTCCCTTGCTGACATTTTGTCCCCTACTGTCTGCACAGCAGCTTCCAAAACTATTTTCTGGCATAAAATTTTTATTTGTTAACCAATTTTCAAAATTTTTGTGACACTTTTTAAGACTTTTGGAATGCAAAATGGTGGCTTGGTAATATTTTTCTTGAGGTCTTTCAGAAGAGTGAGATTTTGAAAAATTCAGTTCCTGGAAGATGCTGTGCAGACAATAGGGGACAAATTGTCTCTAATTTTTTCAAGGCGGTTCATATGTTTCAGTCACGATATTTCAATACACACATACAATGTTATTGTTTATATCATTCGGAACTCCTCTCCTAATCAAAAATCAATGAACTCTGATTGGACGAGTCAGTTCTGATTGTGTTTACATTTGCTATGCGCATGTGCACAGATCCAGAGATAACTCTGATTACCTGGATTGTCTCCCCTTCTGGTGGGCAGAATGAGCCCATCTTCATATAAACACATTATGATGTAGGTTCAATTTGTCGCTTTATTTTGTAGAAATATCAAATAAAAACTTTGTTTAAAGACAATGGATAAATAAATAAACATCTTTAATTGTAAGTTCCAGCCAATTTCACCTTTTAAATTAAATATTTATGTTATTTTTGGGGTCAGATATTGCGGAAATATTGTCAATAAAGGAGGTATTTTAATTCAATAAAATCTATCAAAAAATCAATGGAAATCTTATGAAAAGACTACTAACTCGTCAAATATGGATTAGATAAGTAAATCAACAATTATCAAATCTATATACTGTTAATCATTGTATCACTCAAACACAACGCCAAGTGCCAATAATAAAGTTTAATTGACAACACAAGATAAATACTTCTGCACAGTAATGGCTGACTTAGTTACACTCCTTACATGACGTCGTTGCTATGGATAGATGACGTTATGACGTCACAATATACTGAAAGGTATGTAATTCATGCTGTATTCAGAATTATGTCCCTTAGATAAACTTTAACATTAATTATACTTTCTTTTTTTTTTTTTGTTTTCTTTCTTTTTCTTCTTTAAAGTCTTAGTTCCCAAAGTTAAGCCAAAATTTTAGAAGAGCAAACTGAAATTGTTTTAGGGTTTGGCAAAGAAAAAAATAATAAAAATTAAAACCCTTAATTCATGAACAAGGCATTTCAAGAATCACATGCACAAGGTAATCATTAATGATAGTAATGGTTCAACTTGCAATTATGAAGCTTTTACTGTCCCACTCGGTAGCTTTAATTTTCAAAGATTTACTTCTACCGATTCAATATGATGATGACTCAGCTTCCACTGTCTGATTTAGTTCCAATTGCTAGACTTAAGTAGAATATCAAATATCTGTTTAATCTGTTTCTCTGTCTTTGTTCCCAAAGCTGGCACCCATGTTTCCAGATTGTTTTCTGATTGAGGCAGCAGCAGATTTTCCATTTCAGACTGAGCTCGTCTCTGTGGTCCATGGTGTACCTCTTTCATGTTATGAAGAATGTTGGATTTTCCACTGTTCTTTGCTGCATCTCCTCTTAGCTTTGATAATAGCATTCCAATCAGTGTTGCATTGTTGACTGTTAAATTTTCACATTGTAACTTCAGTAAAGAAATCTCCTTGATTAATGTGTTTCTCTCTGGTATAGTCACCCTTGTCTTTTCCTGAGTAATATTCTGGAGACCTTCTATCTCTTCTTTCTGTGATTTTTGCTCCCTATCTTTTACCGCACCCATTTCCATTATTTTCTCTTTCAAACTCATAATTTCACTCTTCAAGCTTAGCATTTCAGCTTCAACCCTTTGGCTCATCATCTCTCTGTCTCTCTGGTTGACTACATTGTACTGTTTGTTCCTGTTTATATTCTCCCAACTGTGAGGGCAGTCATTTAGTAAATGTCTAAATGACCCACAAGATTTACACAGTAGTCTGTTTCCATCTGTTCCTACAGGATTTATTCTTTTTCTCAACCGTGTTCCACTCAACTGTGCGTTACTTCCCTTGTCACTTGACTTTCTCTGTCTGCAAACACCTGCTGCAAAGTCATTCTTGTATTTAGCTTTACACTTTGGCATGAATTTTAGATCCAATTGTTCCTTTTCACAGTTGACTGTTACATGTATATCTCCGGCAAATTTTCTTAATGCCGCTTGAACTTGCTCATACATCATGTCCTTCTCTGCAAAATCTATACCAGTTAATACAATTAGCCTCATTTCTCTGCTAATATTTGCTTTCCCAAGCATTTTAAAAGCTAATATTTCTTGTGGCAAATTTATATTCAGCTTCTCCAGTTTCCTATATTTCATATCAAAACAAGCAATGAAATCCCTTATACTCTGATTGTCTGCCCTTTGGAAGTTTTCAAAATCCTCATACTTTTCAAGAGCGTCCGATATTTCACCCTTTCCGAAAAAGGAATCTAGAAATTTAATCAGGATTTCCAAACCATTTTCTTGTTTTAAATCCTCCAAACTTAGTTGACTTAAAACCATTTCCCTGGTGTCTGTGTCTTTGATGGACAAGGCTATTACAATAGCCTGCTTGGATCTGCTGATTTCAGTAACTTCACTCCAAGCTCTTAACTCCTGTTTATATAACTCAAAGTTCTGGGGAGAAAAATCAGGAGGATCAATTGTCAGTGTCATGACCACCTTGAATTTCACAGGTAAAATACTAGTATACTACCTCAAATCTCAATGGTCTGTTCTTCATTCACATCTATTAAGTCAAAATTCTCACTGACCTCATATTATTCATTTCTCCCATCTTCCTTTTGTCCGTGCAATAGTCTGACAATTTAATAAATCCCTCAACACCAGACCTAGTCCAATCCCATGAGCAAATCCATTTCCTCCACAACATCTACTCCATTTATTCCCTTGACTAAATCAATCCCCCTGCAGATACTGTCCCTGAAGATCAGTTTTTCGCTCTGCTACCATTTGTTAATCATTGTATCACTCAAACACAACGCCAAGTGCCAATAATAAAGTTTAATTGACAACACAAGATAAATACTTCTGCACAGTAATGGCTGACTTAGTTACACTCCTTACATGACGTCATTGCTATGGATAGATGACGTTATGACGTCACAATATACTGAAAGGTATGTAATTCATGCTGTATTCAGAATTATGTCCCTTAGATAAACTTTAACATATACATGTGAAAAACATGGAATTGGGCGAAATAATTAACACAGACTTTCCATACGCCACTATGGCCGATATTGATGTTTTGCCACCCACCGGAATTGGCGTTCGATACCCGAAAATAGTATGGCGGAACCTTCGAAATTCAGGGCAATTCGAAATTCGGGTAATTTTTGTTTCTTAAAGCTTCTCTCTCTTTGTGAAATCTTCCGATAATATTTAAACCCTAGTTGAAACCTTGATGTTTGCACTTTAAAATGGTATAAAAATTGTACCTGAATATCAATGGTGTGCAAGTCTACAAGCATTTAAAGTTGCGCACTCAATTTTTCAACAAGGAAAAAAGCAGATTCTTAATAAAATGTAGTCCCCGAGATTTAATTCATCCCAAATACAAACCAGACATGATAGATATTTTGAATCACCATTTAAATTTGAGGATTTCCAGCTGTACAAGTTGCTGAAACTCAGGCTATTCTGGCACCACTGGATAATTTTATTTTTTAGTTTTAATTACTACTACACCGAATTTAGAAAGGACATTTTGTCTGGCTAAAAATCCTACCTTAGTGATTCTAATCAAGACTACTTATGTTGACACATGAAAGTGAACAATTTCTCAATTCTGTTTAGGTACAGCATGTGTCACTGCACATGTGCAAGGACTGTTCTGAACCTGAGATTTTAGAGAGAGCTGTACATTACAACTAAACATTAACTACACCGAATTTCGAAGGTACCATCATAACATTGTCTGATGGCGTAAGCTTTGTACAGTACTTGTCTATAGCTGATGGAAATTGCTAACATTTCATCTTAAGATATTTTAATTATTGAATCACTTAAATGTCTCATGGTAAGTCATGTTAGTCAGGACTTTTATTTCACGTCAGATCAGACATGAAACACCTTACATGTAGGTGTGCAATGTTACTCCAGGGACTTCATCTTCAAGATACACGTGAAAAGGACAAAAATGGTAAATAATGACCACTTAGTGTTATTGACAAACAAACAATCATCTTGATCAACATAAACTCTTAACGTCCTTAGACGGTGCCACGAAAAGTCAACGTGGGAACACTACACCACTACACTAAAGAAGAAGTCTGGAAGTTACCGGACAACACCGTTCTTGGCATTGCCATAATTTACCTCAAATTTCCAGATCAGATTATTTTGTCTGTGAACAAGTTGAAATCAAACATTCTGATGATTATGCTTCTCACAAAACATTCGTTTCTGTGTTCTTGAATGAAAACAGAGACTTTCTATTCAGGAAATTCGCGTTTGACTTATGGCGGGAACCGGTGTTAAAGCAAATTTATACCCCAGGCCCTTGATAAAATCCGGAACTTGTAATGTAAACCGACGGCAGTAATGTACATTCTTGTAGAATTATGCTGAGTGGGGGTCGACGGTTGGGGGAGGGGGGGGGGGGGCGAGGAACCTCCCATCACATACCCGACCTCCTCATTTCTACTGTGACACCACGGCCCCTCCCAATAATCACTCCTCGCAGTAGCAAAATGGTCCATACTTAAAATCTAATGTTTGCAGCCGACGATTATATTATATCTGCATGCGCGGATCCAGAAATTTTCATGAGAGGGGGTCCAACGAAAACAGTAATTTTTGGTCACCGACGAGGGGGGTCCAACCGTCAAAAAATCCCGAAATTACCTTTTTTTTTTAGGTAAATTTTTCAAATTCCAGGGGGGGTCCGGACCCCCGGTCCCCCCCCCCCCTCTGGATCCGCGCATGTATCTGGACGATGATTTAAAATCTTTTTTATGTATTCATATAAGCAGGAAGAGTCTCAAACATTTCTACTGAATTATAGTAGCTGCCCCATTAATTGTGCTTAGAATTTCCTGCATATTTTTGGTGTTTTCCGGCGTTTTCATGCATTCTAATATGGGATGTGCTTTCCGGTCTTTCTAGTTACCGATCGTTTTTCTATTTTTTCCCTCGCCCAAAACAGTGTTTACTGGATCCGAGTTTTTTTCTTCATCATGCTTAATCAGTGTATGGCTGATTTCTTGTTTGATTTTACTTTTCCTTGATGGATCCATGATTGGAAACAAAGTTGTGGTTGTTAATTTGAATCACCCATAACAAATCCGAACATAATCTTTTAATTCTATGTACCATACATGTACGTGTTTCTATATCAAATGTGAGGATTCTGTTAAACTCCTTGGAATGGTGTTACCATATATTTTACAAGAAACATCTTTATAAAAGATAATTGTCAAAGATTAATATCTGTTCTGCAGTAGGGTACATGATGCAGGAGAGACAGACAGACAGACAGACAGACAGACAGACAGAAAGTATGACTCTTGCAGAGCTACCCCCAGACATGACTGAGAGGAAATGCTTTTCAAATGTCCTTACCGAGAGTCCTTAAGAGTCGCAGGACCGAAACGACTCAATCTGTTGAGCAGAGCACGCCTATATTTAATGGAGAAAATTCGAACGCATCTTATATACCGGTATAGCTATATAGCGAAAGGAACGTCCCTTTCGCGAAAGGAACGTTTTCACACGAAAGGAAGATTTTGTTTTAAATTTTCGCACTCATTTGCTATAATTCCGCATGTTTTAAGATATAAAGCTATAAATGAAATAGCTATTGGTTTTTGTATGATTTTTGGTGCACTTTAAGTTGACTTTGTATCTTTGCAACTTAGGCCTAATTTTGATCATTCATTGGAAATCAAGACCCACTGTTTTAGAAACATGACTTACTTCCTTTCGTAGATAAAAAGTCTATAAAATTGGTTGCAAGTCAAGAAAAATGATACTTTACTAGCTTCCTCAATGTTGAAGTTGATATAAATCTATCCTCAATGTAAGGAAGGTTTTGAGTTTGAATCCCGCGGAATAAGTACAAACGTAAATACGAAAGGAAAATTTTCGCCGGAATGAAGTTATAAATTATATAGCAAAACTAGTATGATAAGATTATTTTCATAGAATGGATTGTCATGAGAACCGGAGATCAGTTAAAATAAAAGAAACTACCTCTGTAGAAATAGACACCTACTTAGAACGCATAAGCGTACATGTTCTGTAAGAACACACAATATTTCTTTTCGTCTGTCTTTCTTTCTTTTCTTTAACTTTCTTATCTTTCTTTTCTTTCGTTTTTTCTTTCTTTCTTCAATGAATAACCAATGAATAAATAATGATTTCTTTTACTTTCTTTTCTTTCTTTCTTTCTTTCTTTCTTTCTTTCTTTCTTTCTTTCTTTCTTTCTTCAATGAATAACCAAGGACAAACGAATAAATTATGATGACCATTCTTTATTTCTTTTTTTCTTTATTTCTTTCTTTCTTTCTTTCTTTTTTTCTTTCTTTCTCATTACAGAAAAAAATCAATTAATATGATAATCGGCACAGTTTTCGAGTTTGCACAATATATTAGTATGCATTTTATTGCCGTTAAATTTCAAAGAAATTAAAAAAAATTTAAAAACATTAATGTTTCTGTCTTTCTTTCAATCTTTCTTCATTACTGTTGCGGATACTCATTTTTTTCGTTCATTTTTTCTTTTTTTTATCCTTCCCTTCTTTGTCGGCATTCAAAAGCATCTTTAATTGTGTTTGATAATGCAATCTAGTTAAAACTGTCAAAGCGTGATTAGTTAATTGGATTAGCGATTAAAGAAGGTTTCCATTAAATTAAAGATTATTATTTTTCGCCATCGTTTTAAAAGTCGGTAAGTATCGTCTTCAAAGTTAAATTGAGTCGTAACAATTATGAAGGCACATGCTTTATTAAGACGATTTTTATCGTTATCATTTCTTTCGTTCACTTGTTCAAAATGCCGAAAAATTATAACTGTTAATAATGAACTATATTTATAAAGCAAAAATCATTACATTCTAGTCTGCTCCCATCATTCACATTTACCATAAAATTCTATTCTCCTTTCGTCTCCATAGACTGGGGTATGCAGGTGTATATCATTTTTAATTATTTTTTGGAGCAAAAAAAATGAAAATATAAAAACTTTTCTGGTGCGAATTTTCATTTTCTACAGCTTATTGCATGGGCAAGGCTTCGTAATGATACTGCATGGGCCCATCATTCACATTTACCATAAAATTCTATTCTCCTTTCGTCTCCATAGACTGTGGTATGCAGGTGTATATCTCCATAGACTGGGGTATGCAGGTGTATATCATTTTTAATTATTTTTGGAGCAAAAAAAAAAAAAATAAATAAAATAAAATATAAAAACTTTTCTGGTGCGAATTTTCATTTTTTACATCTCATTGCATGGGCAAGTTTTCGTAATGATACTGCATGGGCAAGTTTTTGTTTTTGATAAGCAAGGGGCCAATAAAATAACCAAATTGACAAATCGTTCTATAGTGAAGAGTTTTTCACATATTTTCACGCTTTTTGGCGTCATTTGAAAGTTGAACTATATTAATAAAGCAAAAATCATTACATTCTAGTCTGCTCCCATCATTCACATTTACCATAAAATTCTATTCTCCTCTCGTCTCCATAGACTGGGGTATGCAGGTGTATATCATTTCTAATTATTTTTGGAGCAAAAAAAAATAATAATAATAATAAAAAATAAAATATAAAACTTTTCTGGTGCGAATTTTCATTTTTTACAGCTTATTGCATGGGCAAGTTTTCGTAATGATACTGCATGAGCAAGTTTTTGTTTTTGATAAGCAAGGGGCCAATAAAATAACCAAATCGACAAATCGTTCTATAGTGAAGAAAATCTTCCTTTCGCCTATGCTAAATTTCATTTGCTGGCCTCCATTTAGGCTATATATTCTTATTATTAAACTCTTCTGAATTTAATTCTTTATCCTTTTATTGCAGAAAATATAAAAAGCCAAAAAAAGCTATGAGACAGCGGTGATAGTGATGGTAAATTCTTCCTTTCGTAGGAATAGCTTCCTTTCGTCACCTAAATTAAGTCAGTTTTCCTTATAAAATCCTCTTTTTGCGCCAATTAACTTTATTTAAGATTAAAAAAAACATTTTACTTGATATCACTTTGTTACAAAATGATCCAAAACAATCTAAAACTGTTAAACATCAATTGTGATATTGATAAAATGTCCCTTTCGTATGAAAATCTTCCTTTCGCGAAAGGAAGGTTCCTTTCGCGAAAGGAACCTTCCTTTCGCTATTTAGCTATATCCTTATATACGATGGCCTGCATGGATCATAAAATTTCGAAATCCACAGTTTTTAGATTTTGATTTTTCTTTGCAAAAGCTTTCTTCACACAAAAAGGGATTAAAATCAATAACAATAAGGACCAATGATGGCTTGTATTGTAAAAAAACATCATCTAAAAGTACTTTTTAAAGAGATGCAGTTTGTTGCCTTTTTCATCATCCATATGGGAAAAACCCGGATGCAGGTCAAAACTGTGACAAATAAGTTAAATTTTGATTTAAAAAATGCACAAAAACTGCAAAGCAAATAAATGTTCTTCTTCGTATAGGTAGACATTTTTGACTCAGTGTTGAAGTCTTATCAAATCAAAATTTAATTATAGAACAGATGTGGCATTTTGTTCTAATGGTGTAATTGCTGCTATGAAGGATGAAGGTGGAGTATAGAGCACTTTGCTCAGATTTTAGTGATTTAACCAGTTTAGAAGGGACTTTCCTAGAAAGAGACAACACGCCCACATTAAATACTAGCAAGAGTCGATTAAACAAATACTGTCATGGGTACCACAGCAAATTTGAAGCAATGTGCTACCAAGCAGACACCAGAGTGGGACAAATCAAAAAGCACCTGGAGAAGTCTGAGGCTTATTGCATGGTGTCGAGTACAGGTACAATACTAACCAGTATGGTCCAGGACACCGTAATATGTCCACTCTGTCTACCGATATATAGAGGATATTTGCTTTTTTGAGGTAAATATCAAATATATTTCATCGAGTGAGTTGAAAACATAAGAATTTTCACGAGTGCGCAACACGAGTGAAATTTTTTTATGTTTTCAACTCACTCGATGAAAAATGTTTGGTATTCACCGAAAAAAAACCAAAAAAACAAACAAATTTTCTTTTTATTTTATACAGTACACGGGCCGTTTCCAATTCACAAGGCAGGTGGTGAAAATGAAAAAAAAATTGAAAACACAAATAATTTTGGTACCACATTGTTTCTTACGTTCTTACTAAGAAAATGAATACTCACACTTTATGTTTTCGTTCATAAATAACGGAGTTACAGGCGTTTGAATTTCTGAAGTGAGACCCATTTAATGACGTCAAGTAAATGGAAACGCCAGAAGTAATCCAAAATCTACAGTGAAGATATAGGCTGATATCAGTCACTAGTGACTTTTGATATCAGTGAGATTTTATATCAGTGAAATTCCATATCAATGAAAATACCAATTTTATCAAGTTTTGATATACATTGGTTTTCACTGTAAAGTATAAAATAAAGAGGGCGTAATAGATCGAGTTAGTAAAATACAGATAAACTGTAAGTTTGCATCACAATCCTTGACATCCAATGGAGACGACAATCATCAGGACTATCACAGAAGGTACAGATTTTGTTCACAGTGAACCATTTTGATACTTCAACGAAGAGTGGCCGGGTAGCGAAAGAAGATTGAGTGTAATCCATGTTTAAAGTGCAAATAGGTGGATTGCAGAGTGGGCGGTACACACGCGAAATTCTTGTTATGAACGGAGACAAAGGTAATCAGACAGTTTGACCAACGTCTAGATGACTCATATTGACGTGTCCAGAAGGCACGATCCTGTAGTTGATCTTGTTTTACTCTTATACATGTATTTTTATCAGAGAGAGAGAGAGAGAGAGAGAGAGAGAGAGAGAGAGAGAGAGAGAGTTTCCAAATATATCTTACCTTTACATGTATTTCTTATTCATATTCCTTTTATTAAGTACGGGTTTGTTTTCTGTACTGTACAATCGATATCATGCATGTGCCTTTTCACTCTGAACATATTAATATCGAAATACTATTGACTGAAATACATGTTATTGAACTACAGTTTGCAAAACGAAATGATATTTTATATTGTTCCTATTTACAAGTAATTGTATTTTCTGAGTGGCATTTTACTTCGTCATGATAATTTGCTTATTTGGGCGTAAGCGTACTTACCCCAGTAAAGGTACAATGCAGAATAAGAGGGCGAGGTCGTGATAAGATCGTGAAATCTTCACGAATGGTAATAATGTCCGTCATACAGAAGCAGAGTCCTTGTCACCTGTTCGTTTGTTCGATCGGAGCGCGATGTCCTTGTAGTAGAGTCAATATACCAAGTCAAAGCCAATCTTTTGTTCGTTTTGATATGATATGTATGTTTGGATATTGTAACTCGATGTCATTTTGGTGTATCTAAAATATACATGTATTGGGCACGCCTAGTACAGTAGCTGTTTTGTTATTTCTGTATCTTTTGTATTATATTGGTTGTTAGTCCTGCTTTTGTTTTCGAGTTTATTAGATAGTCTTCATATTTTATTCTTCATTAAGTTCTGGTTACGTTGATTGCTAACTTAAATTATTTGTGTTGATGAAGATTTCCAAGGAATGCATTCATGATAATTATTAAATTTCAATAGAAACAGCTGCTACAACTGACTATTGATTTCTTATAAGATATATCGAAAAGTTATATCGAAACATATTAATCCAAGGTTATATCTATAAAACTTTTCAGTTTATAGTTGCAATAGAATACGGCTTTCAATCATTTTACTTATGTATCTAATATAAAAATAGAAAGCCTTTGTCTATTTCAGTTGACGCTTGACATCGTAGTCAACGTGTCTGTTGAAACGCCTGAGTACTTATCAATTTTCCATGACAAATTGTTAACAAGGACAAACTTCACGTGATGAAGCTCAGTGGAGGCTACGCTCTGTGCCTAATGTGATACCAAGGTGACTTTTGATTTAGACAGTCCAAGTTTGAAACATATGTATGTAGGTTTTCGCAAACTCACGTCCGTTATTTGCATGCTGTTAACCATGAAGTTCGAAGTTCTTAATTGAATCGACAAAATTTTTCATTGTCTTTTTGACTATTTTTTTCCACGAGGGCCGAAGAGTTGGTACCAGCCATTTATAATCTTTTATCAGTTATTGCGCGTATTTATAACTTCTTATGATAATTCGCTCATGAAGTTTTGAACTTTTTACGAAGTTACTTTTGTAGATATCATCCAAACAATCACTGATGAAAGTGGTGATAAAAATCTAGATGGAACAAATGGAAAAGCCTAATTGTTTTATGTTTTATTTTAGAAAAAAAAGTATTTTTAAGGATGCCAGTCAGTCTTGGGCAATGCATTAAACTAATGACAATGCATTAGCAATGCATTAGCTATTTCTCAACTAATGCTAATGCCAATGCTAATATTAATTTTGGCACCAGAACAATGCTTATTCTAATGCATTACTTTTGCAAATTTTGCTAATGCATAGTATTAGATTGCGCATTAGCTACGAAACTTGTTTACTACAAAACTTGATTTACATACTTTGTCTAAATTCATTTATAAAGATCTTCTTTATCAACTATTTCCAAAGGTACATGTGTATGATAAACTGCCATTTTAATACATATTATTACTTGAGTTGGTTGTTTGCCTTTTGGCATTAACATGTACCTAGCAGTATCGTGTGTGTTCTGAAAAAATCTGCAGTTACCTGTGTCCTTTAGTAAAGATTTTTGTCAGGTGAATACATCCATTGAGGCATGGTATTGAACAGCACCATTTCACAATAATAGAATTTAAGATTATAATTGTGCAGCCATAAGATTTATTATATGTTTCAGTATGGATCTGAAAAATAATGCCAATACATTCTTTTGTCAAATAATGCTAATTCCAATGCATTGTTTTTTTTTTTATAAACCAGCTAAATGCCAATGCTCCAAATCAGTTTTAATGCTAATGACAATGCATTACTTTGCTAATTAATGCTGCACAAATCTGATACCAGTCATACTACCTTTTTTCATATGTATAATTCTTAGTCAGAATCGGAATAGGTAGTGGTGAAATGCCTAACTGACAATGCCACATCAGGGAGATGGGGCTTGACCAGAGGGAATTAGTCCCGAGTCTCACAAGAAAATACAGTTAAAAACAAAATTATCTTACATTTCAGCAGATGAGATCAGAGAATCATGGAGGTCATTCAAATCCCTGATAGTCTAGATGAAAAAAAAGCTACCATAAAAAAGTTAATAAAAGACTTAACATCACATAAATCTTAGTCTCGCACTCCAAATCAATAATCATAATAATATTATATATTTTTATGTCCCTTTCAAGATTATTTCAGCTCAAGGTAGGTGGGGCAAAAAAGGGAGAACCCCGAGAAAAACCACCTGGCACACCCGCAAGCAGAACTTGGCTTGTCTCACATGTGGCCAGTGCGGCGCTCGAACCCACACTAGACACAGCGGTGAGATGATCGAGTGATTAAGAAACAGCGCTATCAACCGCTCGACCACGGGGGACGCCTACGATATTATTAATGTACATTTGTGTGTGTATGTGTATGCATGTGAGTTATTTGTTGATGATTGCCTTATGTTAGTGTGAATTGTCACTGTTATTAAAACATTTTTAGCTTTTAACCCTATATTTGGGTACATTATTCTATTCTTTTCTATTCTATTCTATTCTAGGAGTGATGCGGCGCGGTCACGGCTTTTCTAATGGACCGATAAATATACCTCTGGATAAAACGGAACGATCAATTTACGGACCGACACCGAAAACATGGCAGCTGTTGGCCGAGGCAGAGGTCGGGGACGAGGACTTTTAGCCCGTGAGGCGCCTTCTGATGGTGCATCAAAGCCCGGAGGACTTGCAAATGGTGACGAAAAGGTAAATTCAAAAGTTGCAAATGAAATATTCGGATTTGAATTGAAAATTACTTAAAAATCTTTGTGTTTTTTCGTGATTTAATGAAACCGGGTCGTTCCGGCCTTGGGTCGTTTCAGCCAATTTTTTGGGGTTGTGTCTAACCCGGATGACCCAGTCGTCTAACTACGTCCTGTCTGTCCTCCATGGACGCCTGGATCCGTCACTTAATTTTTCTCTTCACGAGTGACGTCATCGCTGTGCATTGTGGGAAGGGTATTTTCTCGAGATCATGAAAAGCATTTATATACAAAATATTTTAAGGATAATTATTGATTTGAAATACAAAATATCATAAACTGAACACATTATACTGCTCCCTTGTCATTTTTTACCTGTATTTTTTTCGATACTCGTGAATTTGAACAAGGACACTCTATCGAGAGGACGACACACTCAATGGAAATCGCTCATGAAATATTGACTATGTACTATGCCCATTTTACCTGTCCGCTAAGCCACAGCAGTCGATATTGTCGCCATTTTGAAATGAGATAAATCATACCTGTTCGAGTTTTTATTAAATAACTCCAAAGATTGGTTGCATTCAAATTGATAAATAAAGAAAATTAAGTGCACAAAGTCTACCATCATCATAACAGACAGTTTTAGAACCAATTGTTAAACGAAAACTTTTCAGTTTAGGAAAAAACGTAGGAAAAAGAAACACCTAAAACAAATTTATGAGCCGTAAATTTCCCGGAAAAATCGTCCTGACAAACTGACAGTATAGCTTGAACTTAGGCTTTGCGTATGTTAACTTGAAGATTTGTCTTTAACATACAAAGTAAACAAAATAATTAATGGTAGAAAGCTCAAATAAAGCTGTAAAGTGTTCCAAAAGCGCCACCGTTGATTTTCGTTTTCTAAAAACGGTCCGCCATTTTGTCACGCGGACTTTGTAATTTCTAATAAGTTTACTACTACACATTTCAAAATATCAAACTCTTATATAAATTTTTCGAAACTTTGATGTATCTGCTTCTCATAAATATTATACTTACTAATAGCACGCAGCTTATATCTAAGTAATCGGTTCCGATTTATGACGACTGTGTGAAAATTGGTCGCCATGACGCCATTTTTAAGGACAAAAATAGAAACGAAATAAGGGTGAAGAAAACCACTAAAATTACCAGTAATGTGATAATTAGGGGAAAGATAAATATGTCAGATGAAAGATAATTAAAAGGCCTTTAATCTGGTAAATGGATTTAATTGTTAAAAGGTTCTACTTACTGGCTCAGAGAAGATAATTCCATTCGATTAATTCTAATTTTGAAACTACCGCTCGTTTGCCGGATCACGCGGGGCAAAGGGTCGTTTCGGTCCAAAATTGTGTCACAGTAGATAAAGGGCAAAATAATCAGAGTGTGTCGTCCTCTCGATAGAGTGTCCTTGATTTGAAAAACCATTAAAATGTAAACAATGCGTTGCATTATGGGTAAAATGGGAATCCTGCTCTCTGATTTGTCCTCTAAATTTTTTGAGTACATGAAGCGTTTCATAATACTTAGGTGATCACGCCCTCATGCAGGCTCTGCCGATAGAGGGCATGATAGATCGCATTAGGTTGTGTCGTTATGAATCTAGGTTGTTTCGGCCCTGAGTCGTTTCGGCCTGGGTCGTTTTGGCCAATTTTCAGGGTGGGTAGTTTCAGCCTTGGTAGGTGGGTCGTATTGGCCATATTTGTGGGTGAGTTGATTCGGCCCCGAGTCATTTCGGCCAAAGTATATAGTGTTTCCCCTAGGCACTTTTACTATGGCGCAGCGCCATGCCCTTTTTCTCCAGTGCCATGCCCTTTTTCTGAATCTACATTCTGTGCCCTACATTTTGGTAAAAAGTTCTTCAAAATCGGACAAAAAATAAGGAAGTTACAAGATTTTTTGCTTGAAGTCTGCAGAAAACAAATTTGGCAAAATTTAAGATCATGTTTCACAGTTTATTGTCACTTTATTGCAGTGGCAAATGTTGATAAATCTCAATGACAATTACCCAATATGACACCAAATGAGCTGTTAATCAGAAAAGGTGTGAAAAATGAATGCCCAACCTGGTAATGTTTAAGTGTGCCAGTTAATTAGTTTCAACTATCAATAGTTTACTTTTCAAAAACAAATCTTGAGTGAGGTTATCTCTCATTTCGACAAGCATGTGTAACGAACGGCCGAGCAAAGCCACAGAAACCCCGTCGGTGGAAAAGCATGCTTATCCACCAAGGGTGGTTTACTGGGCTATATACCCAACACTTACTCAATTCACGAATACTCGAGTTTGAAATTTGCATATTTCCAAGGGAAGCTATCCCGTTACATTACTTCCCCCTCCGAGAAGACTCGCCCCGAGTCTTGGCCTGGGGACTACATGGGTAAGGGCTTTAGGCAACGCCGGTCTGGCGGTTGTCATCATCCCACCGCTGCCACCAAATGTAACGAACGTCCGAGCAAAGCCACAGAAACCCCGTCGGTGGAAAAGCATGCTCATCCACCAAGGGTGGTTTACTGCGCTATATACCCAACACTTACTCAATTCACAAATACTCGAGTTTGAAATTTGCATATTTCCAAGGGAAGCTACCCCGTTACACATGGTTAAATAATTCAGTATTAGAGTAATGTGAGACAGAGGGAAAAGAAATTTTCTAAGTTGTCTCTGGTAAAACTGAATCCTGAAATTGATGAAATAACAATTTATGCTGAAAAGCAAATCTATTGTTAATACAGAGAAACTATATTAAGTGTTTAATTTAATGACCTGTGTTTAAATGCGCCCTCATAGCATGCTATGGGCCACTTAAAAAAGTGCCCTTTTGCTTGTGGTCGCGCGCTAAAAGTGTCCTTTTGACATGTTGCCGCGCGTTAAAAAGTGCCCTTTTTTTAGCAACCTTACCATGCCCTTTTTTGAGACTGGGGGAAACACTAGTATATGGAAACTCATCAACTTAAAGATAAATTTGATCTTCTTGAGAATGAGTACAGGAATCTTCGTTCAATCGTTGACATATACATGATATATGCATATTAGACAGTATTGTAGTCACAGTTCCAGTCACACATATTCTTAGTGTCTTAGAAAAAAAGTTCCCACTAGTAGCATTTAATGATTAGCAAAGATTAGGTAGGTAGGTAGGTAGGTAGGTAGGTGGGTGGGTGAGCGGGCGGGCGGGCAGGCAGGCAGGCAGGCACAAATTGTTCACCCTGTAATCATGGTAATAGACCAATTAAGCACTCATGCAAGACTAACTGAATCTTAAACTAGCCTCGTATAACATAAACATCTTATATAAAGTATATAGGATTGAATAAAAATCAGGCTGAAACGACTCGCCAAAATTGGCCAAAACGACCCAGGCCGTAAAGACTCATGGCCGAAAACACTCAAGGCCAAAACGACCCGTTACCTGATGTATCAGCCTATTAATTTGGGCCATTTTGGCTAATTTTCAGGGTGGGTTAATATGACATTGAGTCATAAGTCTTGGACTGTTGGAGATATCTTAAGACACTCAATTTATTTTCTTATTGGCTCCTAAAATTTGACTTTGGCGAAAATAATTGGTGACAGTTTGGCCAATCAAAAAATCATTGATCAAGGCCTATTGAAAATCAATTGTGTACTAATAGAGATAATTCCTCTGTTCATCAGTGCCAGTTATAAATGCAGCATTATACAGCTGATTGTCACTTAGAATCTTGTTCATTCAAGCGTGTATGCCGTGTAATTTGTCAGTTTCATTACACAATACACTTTTAAGTGCAATGATCTAGTTGCGAAACCTCACTCCACTACGTTCCGTTGTGGACCTTGATGGTTCTATTTGATCAAAACAATTTCCAATCGAATAGAACAGGATTACATATGGTTGACATGTAGTGATTGCATCTGAACTCGACCTTGACGTCAATGTGGTGATGGGTGATGTCATGGCGCAGGCTTTGATGCATGAGCCTGGAGAGCTGCTTTCTGATTGGCTTAGCATTGTACTCCAAAAGTGGGAGCAAAAGCGCCAGATGAATGTGTAAATCTCACAGAAAATCTGAAATTATGATTTAAAGCAGGAAATCAGAGACTTTTCTTAAGGAACATCATCTGGAGACAAAATTTTATATCTGTTCGAACAGTATGCGAAGAGAGGGTGAGCAGGATTTAGTTTTTCACTGTGAATTTCGTGTTTGAAAAATTGATGTGTAAAGTCAAACATTTACCCCACTTACAACACTCGTGGAACTGAGGCTGTGTGCATAGCCAATTAGCTATATTCTGTGGCTGCATAGTCATGTGCATGACCTGGTTGGAAATCCGGAAGTCTAGTTTTATGACAAAGCTCATTTTATTTGAGCCACCGCATGGGAAAACCAAAAATCTGCATCGGCGAAAACAAAGGCGCACATCAGCTTCGCAGTAACTGCGAAGCTGATCAGCGCCTTTGTTTTCGCTACACAGATAGTACAATTCCTCTTCTTTCTAAATCCAAAATTTCCAGCCTCTAACCATCTTCTGTGACTGTACAGCCTGGTTTGTCTCGGACCTGGTCAGAACCCAAATTGTTGGTTTTCTCACATACAGGCTCATTTATATTCCACAGAAGTCAGTGACAAACGAGAAGTCAGTGGTGAACAGAAAAGACAGTATTTCAGAAATATCTGACATTCTGGACAATCTGAAGCTAGACGTCAGCGAACAGGATCTCAAAAACCTACAGCAGCTCGCTGAATCAGCTATTGAAACTGAGACAGACATTAAAAACCTCACAAATATTGTGTATGATAAGTGTGTGTCGGATCGTGAGTTTGCTAAAGCGGGTGCTTATATATGTGATAAACTGGCAACTATAGAAAACAGGGGAACCAAGTTCAGGTCGGCTCTGTTGGCACTGGTGCAGGCTGATTTTAAAAGTAAGTATTGTATATCAGTAGTATGTGAAGGGATTAAATTACAATACTAAATAGATAAAACTTATCATAGCTATATAAACCATTTCTGTAGCAGAATCTTTTAGTTAAGATCTATGTTTATGTAGGTCAACAATGAAAATGTACATTGTACATACTAAATAGAAAGTGACAATATTGTGCAACATATCTTAGACTTATATTGCAGTGCGAGAAATTGAAAAAGTATGTCTTTCTCAAATTTCAGTCTTTCAGATCTTTTGAATTCAGTTGTAAAGAACTATTATCATCATTGTTATTTTTAACTTTCTATAATTATGTAAAACATGAGCAGTTACATCAGAAAAACAGAGGTGCAATCCATCTACTTTGAAAGTCCTAAATTTGAAGTATTTGAAGTCAGTCTTCATCCAGTTGTGCTATTTCTCATGAAGAAAACCTGTCCATGTATTATATAGTTTTTTTTTTTTTTTTTTTTTTGCTCATAACATTGATTATGGGCAATATACCCACAACTTATGTTTTTGAGCAAAACTATATTAAAGAGGTATACATTTCACGGTTATGTTATCCAATGTGATACTGCCCATCATACAATTTTAATCTGTTTTCAGAGAAAGAAGAGTTACATTCCCAGTCATTGTCAAGATTTCTCAATGTGTTTAGTTTTATGTGTCAAGTGTTCAATGTAATGCGGACTGCTGGTGGGGAGGTGTTCAAACCTCTTGTGGCTCCCTTGTATGAATATATCAACTTAGTCATTGATAGTAAAGACTGCACTGAAGATGAGTATGAGTGTTTAAATTTGCAGGTTAGTAACCTGATGAGTGTTCAATAGAAACTATAACAAAGTAGCCCAAGAGCCAGTAAAAGGTTGAATCATGTGGCTGAGGCTAAAAGGTTGGGCGCATATTATGAAGCAGAAAAGTACGATGAAATTAAAAATCAAATTTACAAATATGTCATGATTAAGCTTAAAACTTGCTCAACAGCTATAGGAATAGCAGGCAGGTCAGACACAAGCCAGCCATTACAGATTTACAGGTTACATTTGCTTGTTAATGTAAGAGGCTTGAAAAATGAAAAAAACAGCTTTGTATTCAAACACTTGTTTTGTCTTTAATTTAGTTTGTTGAATGATAACCATTAATGCATGTATAAACAATGTTAATTTTGAAATTTAACTGAAAGAGCTATACATGCTAATATAATTCAATATTTACATTCGAAAAGAGGTGTAATTCATTTCGGCCAATTTGTTTCAGTTACAAGCTATAGGCAGAGACCTAGAGCTAAATGACAGGGAAAAAATGGAACAGTTGATGGTAAAACTCAGGTCAAAGGTCATTAAAAATGGGTTAGTATTGACACAAAATCAGGTCAAAGGCAGTGGCGGATTTAGACGGGGTTCAAGGGGTTCACTCCAAACCCCCTCTGGAACAATATTATTTCAATTTCATGGGATATTTCGAGAGATTCTGTGTGAAATTAAGCAAACAAACCCCCCTTTTCTACATTTGAACCCCCTCTACAGAAATCCTGGATCCACCCCTGAAAGGTCACCGAAAATGGGTTAGTATTGACTCAAAATCAGGTCAAAGGTCATGGTTTAGTATTGGCACAGAATGGGATCAAATGTCATCAGAAATGGGCAAGTATGAGGCAGTCTGTAGGTCACCACTGAACTCCAGAGGAAGAAGTCAGGAGTTAGTTATCTACCACTGCCAAGCTGAATCGTGACTGTCTCAACATGACATGACTGTAATTGTTGACTGTGCCTCGAATGAAGAACAAATAAACAAGCAAATATCAAAACAGTAGCATGTCCTTCAATGATGTTGATTCTAAATTTGAATGAGGCGAGATAGTCACTGCAAAAATATTTTTGGGGAAATGTGCAGTGACTTTCACATAGTTGTTTAAAGAAATATGTGTATCAATTGTCATATTGCACTAATATTGAAAAAGGATCACATTATAAGCCTAAAAAGAAACATACATTTATAGCTGCTTCTTCTTTGCTTAAAAATGTATCTTCAAACACTATCACTTTCTCAATGTTTTTCCTGACCTTTTCAGTGCTACTGCCCAGGCAAGATGTACCCTACTGGAGCTGATAGAGTGTTATAGCCGGGGCTGGAAGGAACTCCCCAACGAAGTGACACGATTCTACCTCGATATAATGATGGACATTATCACGGATTGAATGCGTATGTGCGGCCACAGGAGAAAAACGGTCATCTGGGTCACCTGTACAATCTCGGAAGAAGGCTAGATGTTTGAAATTCCGTATACAATTAGAAGAGGAACTGGTGTTGGTTTTCTGATGCAGAGACTCATATCATGATTGGATATAAATTGGAGAGCATGGTGGCTCTGTGGTACAAATAGGGCATTGGTTTTTGTTGCTAGATGTTGACAGTTTGAAATGTACAGTATCCAGTTTGTATCCTTGTGGTAATGGTTCATTACTAAGGAAGAAGTAGCTCAGTCCAAACATGGCTGAAACATGGTTAACATAATTAAATACAAATCCACAGATGGAATATGAGGCTTGTAAGAAGGGAACATACCTTAAGACCCGTTTACACATTCACGATTTTCTCTACGATTTACCACGATTCACCCCGATTTCTCATGTTCAGAAAAATCGGGATGGATCGCGATGAATCGTGGCGAAAAGTGAAAATATTCAGTGGCACTACAATTCCGGTAAGAATGTCTACGATAGTAGTACGGTGTCTGTAAGGTATCGCTACGAATCAATGACAATTCATGATGGCAACCCTACGGTCAATGAGGATTGACCACAGTGGCACAACAAATGCTTATGGTGCTTGTACAGTTCGATACGGTACTAGTATGATTCACGGTGGTAGCTCCATAGCGAAACCGTGGATGATTCATAGGACAACCGTACACAATTCGTGGTGAATCGTGAGAATTCTTGATGTCAAAGATTCCACGACTGGCTACGATCTCTCATGAATAGCCGCGAATATACGAGGTATGGCAGGAAAGTTCGTAGACACCATTAGTATTTTCAACAGGTTCAGTCAAAATGAATATATCTTGGTTTGCAAAAATATTTCATGAGCAAATAGACGAAATTTTATGAAAATCTGGCCAACACGACATCTTCTACAGCCTTTTATGTGCACCTCCCTAACTGGGAGCAGGGCAAGGGTCAACGTCTCAGTGACGTTACTTGAAGTTTATTGCTGTCGGTGCTTTATATATTTGTACCAAGTTTAACCGATGTTTCAGAGTTATTCCACAGAGGGTCCTTGGATATCGGCACAATTTTATTATGTGTATCCAGATCATGTAGGTCTATGCCAACTGTCCTCAATTCTCTGATGACTGGTTGAACATATGAAACCATTTTCATTCGCTGAGAATGTAAGACGAGTGCCCTTCTGCCGCCGTTTATCATCTTAGATGATCTATCGAGCATCCAAAAATCAACTCTGCCACTTGTTAACTAGTGACCGACAAGCTGATAGCTTTTATGTTGTTGTTTATATCATTTCCATCGTGTTTGTTGGCGATTTCTTTAGCAAAAACGCACAATTTTATGGTTATCGGCTGTTCTCCGACGTCAAAATCACACCATTTTTTCAAACGATTTTTTGGACTGCGTCTGAATTTTATTCACAAATATCAAACTGTACTGCCCCCAAGGCCCAAACATTCAGAAAACATTGTTGATTGAACATTCTTTCAGGATCAAAACATTTTAAAGTTACAGCACACTTCCGTGCCGTTTCACAGGCAAAAACAGAAAGTGAAAATCGTCACATTTTATCACGTTTTGACACCTGCCCCGCACGGCCCTACCCTCAAGCAGAAAAGTGGTCATACCAAGCGTGTTATTACTTCAAATTGCACAAAATTTCTGAAATATACTCATAAGATATTGCTGCTTGAAATTATGCAAAACGCTTCGTCAACAACGCGTTACTTTTTCTGATAGCTGCAGTGTCTACGCACTTTCCTGCCATACCTCGTAGCTACGGTGTCAGTACGAATAAGCACGATTCCGCTACGGTTGCGCTACGAATTAGGCTTCACCCAATGTGTAAACAGGCCTTTAGTATGCCTTCATGTTGGCATTTGTAGCATTAATGCTTTAATAGGAAAAGCATTTATGAGCATTTGAAATTTCTTGCTGTGCTTGAAAACAAATACAATAAGCTTAAGCACAGGACAGACAAAAACTGGTCTGTGAAGCTCTTGTGGCTAACTAGAGGCTTGAAATCTCAGATCGGATACTGTTGAGAGGAAGATATGCTCCCTGATATGGCCGGTTTGCCTTTATTAAGTCCGGATGAACATGATTCACCAACATGGCAGACATAATATTTTAGCAATGAAGTGTGAAATACAAACACCTTAGCTTTAATACAGTATGTGCTTTTGTCATGTACAAAAAATATTTCTTCTCATAACATACAATGTAGTTTTTGACATCATTTTATTTTTTCTGTCAAATAAATTGTGAAAACTTCTTTGTAGTTGTATAACAATGTTTTAATGGTCTCTCTAGACTCTCTCTCAGCAAAACTTTCTAGTGTTTTGTCCGTGAAGCCTGTGAGCTACTTGTTTAAGTAAAATAGAATATGACACATATTGAAGCCTGTTAGCTACTTGTTTAAGTAAAATACAATATGAACTGACACATTTGTAAAGGAACGCATGTCTATGAAACTCAGGTGATAAAAGAACTTAAGTACACAACACATGTAGACTTTATTCACGGGTACCAGACTGTTGTTCTAAGCAAAAATTGCTATTCGGCCATACGGCCAATCTCATTTACTGAGAGCGTAATTAACATTATGGTAAATCAAGGGAGCAGCCATTTCCCAAAAGGTGGCCACTCCGCTATCCTTCCTGAACAAAATGTAATACAATACTTATGAACACACAAATTAACTGTTCTAAAACTGAAATTACATGTACATGTAAATCAAGGAACATGACCATGCACAATAGATCAGCCTTCTTGGGACTGAATAGGTTCTTAAGCTTTAAGGTGCTTCACCCTTCACTCTTAGCTATGGCTAAATCCGGTTACACTCGTACATAGGTCGCCACAAAGCATTACAATAAACTTGCCCATGCAATATATGTACATTTTTTCAGCTGTAAATATTGAAAATTTAATCAAAATTTTGATGTTTTTAATATTTTTGCTCAAAACATTGATTGTGGGTACACGTTAGGAGAGGCAGTTGTAACGAGTACCTACACTCCATGTTTTGGATCAAAATTAAGAAAAAATATGTTTACCCCTGTAAACCCCAGTTGTACTATATAAATGTGGGGTATAAATGGGTATACTCATTACACGGACACGTTTGTGATGGGAAATGTCGGAAACAAAATGATTCAACCCACGGATGGATTTTTAGCTCGCCTAAAGCAAACCCTCACCATCAGCTTATGACACATGTTTAGTATATCCATGATATAGCACCCCAACATCCACCCATAATTTCAAACATGAATACCTGTAAGACTACCCAGTCAGTCATATAAAAAATTTATAAGAAAAATCATTGTGGTGGGAGGTTGTCTGCATTAAGTTTTGAACCAGATTAGATAGGAACTCTATTAGCTACATGATCTGGACTTATGGAGGGGGTGTGATAATGACAGGCCACCTTGGCTATAGAAGGAGCATAATGTATCTTTAAATGAATAAATAACTACCATAGACGGTGAAAATGTCCAAGTTTTCACTTGCGACTTTCCAAACTTGCAAGGAATGAGGATAAATGTCCCATAAATTGGAGGCAACGTCCCGACATGATAATCACCGTTGACTGGGATGTAAAGCATAATTTCAAGCAAAATAAAAACAACAACAAAAAGTGATGTACACTCCTTAGAGCACAGGAGCCGAATTCTTGTAGATTTACAAAGCTTATTAGAAAAGCTGAGCTTGTAGGATGGCCATGCTCCGGCGTCCGTCCGTCGTCTTCGTACGTTCACATTTTCAAAGATCTTCTCTGAAACCGCTGGGCCAATCAAAGCCAAACTTCATGTGGAGCATCCATAGGAAGGGGGAACGAAAGTTTATATAAATGGTCAAGGTCACATGACCAAGATGGCTGCCATGCCCGTATATGGTAAAAAAAAAAATAAAAAAAAATCTTCTCTGGAACCTGTGGATCAATTTCAATGAAACTTGTTATGTAGCATCAGGGACTCTGGCCCATCATAGTTTATATAAATCATGACCTTTGGTTGACCTTGACCTATTTTATGGCAAGGTCAATTTTGGTTACATAGACTTTTCAATGGAAAAAAGTGAAAACGTAGAATTTTTCAGGAAGTTTTGAAGCCCATGACCAGAAAGAATGATTACATATTGAGCAAATGAAGTGTTGTGAGTATTAAAGGTCAAGGTCATTTCTTGATCTTGCCCAAAGGTCAGTTACAAATTAAATGTTAAACTTAATTTTCTCAGTAACTGCTTGACCAATCAAAGCCATATGTTATATGTAGTATCCTTGGGATGGAGGAACGAAAATTTATATAAATGGTTAAGGTCACATGACCAAGATGGCTGCCTTGGCTATAAATAGCAAAAACCTTTAAAAAATCTTCTCCAGAACCAGAAGGCCTACGATTTTGAAACTTGGAATGAAGCATCAGGTGGAGGAGCTATACAAAGTTTATATAAATCATGACCCTGGGATGACCTTGACCTGTTTTAAGGCAAGGTCAACATAGGCCCCCATGCATTTGAATGGGGAAAATTGTCAAAATGTCAGTTGGAGGGAAAAACTTAATGGAAATGGGCAAGTGGACTGTAGATTTATGATTTTGAAAAATGGACCCCAGGGGCAGGTCTGCCCCCACCACGGGGCAACATACATATATATTACCATTATATTCAAAGATCTTCTTCTCTGAAACCGCTAGGCCAATCAAAGCCAAACTTCATGTAGATCATTCTTAGGAAGAGGGAACGACAGTTTATATAAATGATCAAGGTCACATGACCAAGATGGCCGCCATGGTTATAAAAAGCAAAAACCTTTAAAAATCTTCTTCTCCAGAACCAGAAGGCCTATGATTTTGAAACTTGGCATGAAGCATCAGGCAATGGAGCTCTACAAAGTTTATATAAATCATGACCTTGGGATGACCTTGATCTATTTTACGGCAAGGTCAACATAGGTTGCCAATGTATTTTAATGGGGAAATTAAGTAAAATGTTATTAAATGGAGGGAAATTTGCTGGGAGTATGCAAATGGACAGAAGATTATGAAAAACACATTGTCCTCAGGGGGTTGTCTGCCCCTGTTCCGGGGCTATATACATGTATATGACCATAATATTCAAATATCATCTTCCCAGAAACAGCTAGCCCAATCAAAGCCAAACATTATGGGGAGCATCGTTAGGAAAGGGGAGTGAAAGTTACTATAAATGGTCCAGGTCACATAACCAAGATGGCCACCATGGCTATAAATAGTAAAAACCATTATAAATCTTCTTCAGAACCGGAAGACCTATGGTTTTGAAACTTAACCTGAAGCATCAATGAATACAGCTCTACAAAGTTTGTATAAATCATGACCCTAGGATGGCCTTGACCTATTTTATGGCAAGGTCAGCCTAGGTTGCATATCCCAGTTCTCAGGTGAGCGTTTTCAGGACCATTGGTCCTCTTGTTTTTCTGATGGGATAAGGACTATGGTTGTTATGGCAACTTAAACTGCAGAAATTCATATGAGTCGGGATAGCCTTCCCATAACTCTGTACCTTTTCTTCCAAACTATAACTAGAGCAGTACAAACTGTGACTGACGTCAGACGCTCTGATTGAAGAGCCCAGTCTGCACTGGGTGCTTCCTTCGTCCCGATATAAAAAGGTTTTGTTTGATTTTTACTATAGGTCCCGATAGGATTTGGTTTTGTTTGATTCAGGTACCAGATTTTTTTCTACAACAATTCTTAGAATTTGGTCAAAGATTTGACTTGATTCTAATTTATGACGTCACTGGAAGAATTTGTGCTTTGAATGTAATTTTAAAGTAAAATTTAATTTGATTCGTTAAAAGGTGATATAAATTAAGCAATTTATATTATTGTCGACTCTGTTTATGGAGATTTCCTGTGTTAAAGAAGTAGAACAAATTAAATCCGTTACCAAGAAGTCAAACAAAACCTTTTTATATCGGGACCAAGGAAGCACCCAGTGGTCTGACACGTGATACACAACGAAATAAAATGAATAAAGGAGGGTCTGGATGGGGGGTCCTGGTATTCACTAATCACTAAAAATTTAGCCATTTATTCACTGTCATTAAAATTTTGGCTTATTCATTAAAATTAGCTCGATTATTCATTAAAATATGATAATTACTAGTCACGCCTTCTTCACCTAGCTAATATCCATAAAGAACGAGTTCTATAATATTAAATTGTAGACTGCTGAGTGCAACCTTGATATTAACATCTTGAGAGAAGCCTTTATACTCTGTTATACCACAAAGCCTCATATAAACTTTCCGAAATAGTATACCGATTGTTTTAGCAAATCCCGTTCGCCCTAAGTTTTACCCGGAAACTTTCTCTTCAATTATGAATACCAAAGTTTAGTTAAGAAAAATTGTAACTTCAGGAGTAAAAGTTATAATAAAATGCTGTTGTTTAGTTAGTATGGAAGTACTATGTAATACATGGATTTTGTGCTTGATTGTACAATCATGTCTTAAATACCGAGCGAGCGAAGCGAGCGAGGAAAAAAATTATGTAGCGCCATATAAATTGCCAGATAGATTTGCATTAGTGCTGCCTTGTTTCTGGTTGCAAAAGACACTATAATTATGTTCTGTCATATAAAAAGCAAGATGATGTCCATCCATAGAAAAGATGTCAAAGGTTGTCATTATAGGATTGGAACATACATAATAAGGACAAAGTGGGGTAATAGAATGAAAAGAAAATACATATACACAAGCAAACAAAAGATAGAAATAGTATCTGGCTCAGTAAACATCCAGAATGATTTTTTTTCTCTGCCTTCAAATGACACATTTCTTTTTCAACTGGACCATGAGGTAAGCCTCTACATGTTTGGCTTCCAGACATATGTATTTCCAAACATTCAAGGATTTCTGAAATATGAATACAACATTTGAACTAAATCGGGTCTGGGGGCGTCCAGATCCCAGAAAAAAAATGAAATTCTGGAATGTCAGGGAGGCCATCTAAGACAATTCCTTAGCCAAATTTTAGCATATTCATTATTCTTTAAAATGTTATTATTCACTATTCATTATATTACTCTGCTATTCATTAAAAATTTACATTTATTCATTATTTTTTAGGACCTCATTATTCACTAATCATTAATTTTTTTGCTCTTTATTCACTCTCATTAAAAATTTTAGGCCATTATTCATTAATCATTATACCCCATCCAGACCCTCATAAAGGCGATATGGTAAAAATGCATAGATTTGTAACAAACTGGTCGTATGATTTTTGTATCACAAAAAGTAAGTTTTGGTCAGCGACATACGTAAACCACTTATAATTAAGTTATATCAGCATCCTATCTATATACAAACAATACGATAAAGCCAACACGACATGCACTTATAGTATGCGTGTATGCCGTTCACTTTACATATACTTAAGGAATTAAAATACGCAACACATTAAATTTCATCTTTTGCGTATGTATTTGACGTTTTGATAAAATCTTTTTATGAAATGACCTACTGACTGCTTTTTGCACGTAATGAAATAAGAAAACGTCAATTTATTGACCAAATTAACGACAAAACGTCAAAAAACATGAAAAACGAAAATTGTGACGTCAACGTCGGGGTGAAGGTAAAGATGCCAAATTCTTCGCATGCTGGGCTACGTGACGTCGACTTGATAATGTGCAATAAAGACTTCCGCCATTGCATACTTAAGTGCCGTTCCATGTTGCGTTAAAACTGGTTAAAGGAATGATGAAGTTTACAATAACGAAGAATGAGAAATAAATGTCATTCAAATTATTCAATGTAGGCCATTTGTACCTAAACTGTGTATATCGAACCAACACACGACACGGCGGGCTTTTTAATCAACAGTGACGTCACAGGTACCGTAGAAATTGTTCACCGGAGTGTTTGTTTTGACGCTCGTAAAACAGAATATGACGTTATGTAAATGAGCGAAACGGATAATATGCGTTGAGTATTCACTCGATATTTACACACTTCAATCAAAAGTGTGGCCATTGATCATTTTTGAATCAGACAATTTGAAAAAAAACATAATGAGAGTCTTTAAACTGTATAATGTTAGATTTTGACGTTATAATGAACGTTTTATTGACGTCTGAAATTCAAATGTCATAGAGGTTACAGAAATAATCATTTTATTGAATATAACGCAAGTCAAATGAAATTTTGCTGGTTTTAACGCATTTTTTCGATTGACGTTGGTGACGTTAAACGTCCCATAACTGACTAATGGTTACATCTGTAATCACTTTAAGGGGGTTTGGAAACAAAATATTGGCTTTGATTTCAAATTTGACATTTATTGATCATGGTTACAGGGTGTGCTACTGTAGGTCAGTGTGGTTACGCGTACGCCATTAAGCTTACGTAACCGACATAGTGGCTTAACCTGCTGCAATTTGACGTTTAGATATTGCGTTAATATAATACGTTCAGTAACACCACAGACTTGCATTATAAAGCATATTTTTAGTGACACTAAGTATTTGTTGCGTTTCTTTATTCCTTAAGTATACTATGCCTACAATAAATACGATCGCTGTTAGCCTTGATGGCGGTAGGGAAGTATACAGGCCCGGTGAGGTCGTCAGCGGCTGCTGGACCTTGGACCTCGGCGAGGCATTGACTGTCCGTGGGATTCGAACTTACCTACATGGAGCTGCGTATACACGGTGGCGGCCTTTTGATGTGAGGAAAAATGATAGGATTGGTTATGAACTTATCACGAGACAAGTCTGCACAGTGGTCGGGAAACAAGGTAAGTGTTGTATTATTACTTAATCTGGGCCAGTTTAGCGCTGTCGCTCAGCTTTAGAGCCATACGAGTATAGTGTAGCGGCTTTCAATTATCTGGGGTACGGGTAAGGCATGTGGTATAGAGTAGGCCTGAAGTGAGAGATACAGTTTAACTTCCCGGACAACAAGTCAAGTAGGAACGGAGTCGCAGCTTTGTGTGTATTAACCAGTACACTGTACGTACTCCAGGGATAATGTACTTCATAGACACAAAACAGCGCCACACGGGTCCGAATCCCTGTAGGGGCTGATCAGTGATTTCTGAAAGGTGGTTTAAAACCACCAAGGGGTTTCGACTTCTACATTTTAACTTGTGTTTTTTAAATTCTCCATTATCTTTAAACAATGTAGTACCAGAGGGGGTTCGAGTTACACCCCCCCCCCCCCCATCCCAGCACATTTTAAATCCGCCTCGATCCAGAATTCGACACAGGCACGGCGCTTTCGAGTGCTCTGTATCTATAATCTACCAATAAATTCTAAAGCTTGCTAATTGATTCAGAACACAAACTTTGACAAAATGTCTGTGAGTCACACACTCTTTCTAACAGAGAACGAAAGAGGCCCAAATGCGACGGTGGAGGCCGGTGTACACCAGTACCGCTTCAGTTTCCGACTGCCGGACCACAGTCTGCCATCATCATACGAGGGAGAGTACGGAGCTATCAGATACTGGGTAGCCCTCCAGATAGACCGGCACTGGCTGCGGTTCAACATTGATAGGTTCAAGACAATCACAGTTGTAGATCATATTGACATAAACGCTCCAGAATATTGTGTAAGTTCCAGTTCCTCAACAGCTTATTCGTATATCGTCACCATGGCGCAAAAACAGTGTAACTACCATTATAGTATAAAACATAAGGTTGAAGGTTTGATGAAAAATTGCCTATGTTGATCACTTGTATGTATAGCCAAGAAGAGTAAGGTGGGTCAAGACGCCTGGGTGTGGTATGACGCCTACTCCATTTTAATCCACGAAGTTTCATTCTTTGGGTGACTTCTCGCAGTTAACAAGTCTGCAGCAAATGCTTTTCATAAGGCAAACTGTAAAGTTTGACTTCATCAAATAGTTTTTGATAATTTGATGTGAACTGAAACTGTCGAATATTTTCGTGCTGTGCGCCTTGTTGTAATCCCTCCCCTCTGCGCAAGTATTGATACATGTATTCATTGATGGTTTCAGTAATTATTATTATACAGTAGAGCAAGACGGATTTTGTTATTAAAATTTTTGCTTCTGATACCTTTATGGGACAAGGCGCCTATTGTGTTGTTAGGTACAAGATAACTTGTGGGCGTTTTGTCTCGCTGTCCATGGACGTCTTGTCCATCATGTCCGTTGTGTACTGGACTGCTTTTTGTTTGACATGGCGCTTCTTTTGTAAAACTATAGTAGACCCCCCCCCCCCTGAAATTGCCAGATTATCATTTTTTCCATGTTGAAATTTTCCATCAGACCCCTACCGGGAATTTGGACCCCCCCCCCCTGAGAACATTTTCTGGATCCGCGCATGGCACGTCTTGTCTCATCCAAAAGAGGCGCCCACTCAAATATTGAGCACCGCCATGCTTTGAATCGGTTGGTCGCTTTATTGTCTTTTTCTGAGAGACCGATGATGACACTACATAAAAAGAGTAAAACGAATCTAGAAAGTCACCACCTTTTGTTTTCATGAGCGAATTACTTTAAATGTCCCGCCTTGTCACATCTTTCCCTTACATGTATGAAAATGCAACTAATTGTGGCACTTCAGTTATGAATATTCAGAACATCATGAAAACATGTCTCTGTAATGTATACCCCCTTGAACCCCACTTTTATATCGTAAAACTGGGGTTTGCAGGGGTATACCTATTTTTCTTGTTTTTGCTCCAAAACATAGATTGTGGGTACTCGTTAGAACCGCATCGGCGAGGCGGTTCTAACGTGTACCCACAATTTATGTTTTGAGCAAAACTAAGAAAAATATAAAAAAAATCTGATGAGATTTTCAATTTTTACAGGTAAAAAAATATATGTTTATTGTATGGGCGAGTTTTCGTATTGAATAATTATCCTTTCATTATTCCACAGAATCCTATTGTCGTGAGGCGAGAGCAGAAGTTATCTAAAGTGTTAGGACTTGGTAACCAGGGATCAGTAACTATAGATGTATCCGTCAACAGAGGAGGCTTCTGTCCGGGGGAGAAAATCATTGTTTCAAGCAAGTTGACGTTTCTTTTTTATTTTTTTTAATTAGATCTAAATGTTTCTGTGTCTACGTAGTAGGTAACCTGAAAGTTTTCATTTCAACTCCGAAATAGACCCACAAGTACGGGTACCCATCACAACTCAACACTGACATGATTGTCATATTTATGCTTGCTGCTAGGTAACCATAACGAGAGGAAAAAGAATGTCATAGTGTTCAGTCATCCTTACGGAAAGAGTAGATATTTGTGTTTATAATTGTGCCACACCTTGGTCATTGCTTAGTTTTACATTTACCTTGCAGTGAGCGCCAAGAACAGCAGTAATAAAGACCTGGGTAAGATCAGAGGTTGTCTCTTACAATCCACCAAGTTTCTAGCTCGCAGTGATGGTATACTAGGTGGTAGTGACGAGGAACAAAACACAGACATTGAACTCCGGTCCATTAATGACAAGGTTCCATTGCTTAAGGTATACATGTAACTGCACGTCTCACACGTTCACGTGTTTCTCTTTGTCTTCTCTGTCTTCATTTTCATTTTGTTCTACGCCCATTTTAACGTTATTTTTCACTTATTTTCTACAAGAATCAGTCAATAGGTGGGCAAAAACGGGCATTTCCCGAGGCAGCAGTGAGAATGACATTGGAAAGGTCGGTAAAGAAATAATTGGCGGGCTTCAATCAAGTTTACATGGCCACAATCCTCATCCTTTAGTCTGCTATGATTTAAAAACTTGTACTTTACTTTGTCTATATTTCCATGTTTGCTTCTCAGTATGTCACTAGTTTAGTCTGAGTATCGATGCTTATCTTACCAGCAATCTTGTCAAAGACAGGTCATCTCTTGACAAATGCAAACTGTTTTCATTTCAGAATACAGAGCGAGTGTGGCGGGACATCCCACTTACAATAGAGGCGGTACCTCCCTCCACTAGACTAGGAACATGTCACATTGTGGTGGTGTCTTACAGTCTTAGGGTAGGTCAGAGAGCTAATCCCTCAAACATGTACATGCAGACTTTACCACTTTACAACAGTTTTAAAGTTTTGACCAAAACAGAAAACTGAGAGAGAGAGAGAGAGAGAGAGAGAGAGAGAGAGAGAGAGAGAGAGAGAGAGATCCACTTATTCTATCGTTAGTGGAGAAGATCCACCATGCATTACAGTGGAGAGCGGCGGCCTAGTGGTCTTACGCCTGGTTTGTACTTGAGCGTGACATAATAATGCCCATGAAATGGTAGCTCGGTCCCGATATGACTGAAACATTGTTGGCTTGGCCGCTAAGCCACACACACACACACACACACACACACACACACACACACACACACACAATAACATCAAACTTTTTCAGATCAATATAGAGATGTCACTACTACAAGGCGGCGACATCTCACTGTATATTCCTGTCGTTGTTGGAACAGTACCGCAGGGAACTACATTTACAACTAGTCCGGTACCTCAAACCTTAGGTATGGCTTTATGATTCTTACTTTGCGATATGGTGGATATGTACAGGCATCAATTGTTAGTGAAAACTGTCCAGTATGTAGTGTCTATGGTTTCTTCTTCCGAAATTTCCATCGAATGGACCGGAAAATTAAATCATACAATTTCGATTTTTTTTTCATTCTTAATATCAATTTGTGCTTGTGCTTCGTTGATGATTTGATTAGCGTTCTGGGTGAATATTTATTCCATTTATTCCATCTAACATGGTATTCTTTATATATTTATTTTTTGCAGAACTAGACCTATCATCGTTAATAACCTACACACAATGTAACAAAGGGTTTGACCATTTCACAAAAAGTTGCGACGATCTCCCAGAGGACGCATATCAACCGTACTGCGCATACAACCCGAACTTCCGGCTTAATGAACCGCTAAAAACCGTAATGGCATCTCGGAGTATAACGCCAGGAGCAAGCAATTCAGAGGGTTCGTCATCGGACTTGGACGTGACTCCCCTTCGTGATGCACTGACGGAGGTGGCAACAGACGCGGCGTCGTGTGCTGCTGATATCGGCATGGTCCAAACTGTTTCACGTAAACCTCAAAACAGTGCCAGTGTTCAGGTGAGCGTGTATAACCCTAGCCGATATTTACAAGTTATCGTACGATTATGGACGCATTGTAAATCTCACTTCTCAATGTGGTTCAGAAGAGAAGCAGAGTAACTTCTCAGTTGTAATGTATCAGAGCGGTCAAATAAACCGCAACCCACGGAGTTTGTATCTTGACAGGCTTCATGGAAAGGCCCCACTTACTTCGGGTGACCAATTATCCCATCTCCCATAAACGGTATCCATACTTTGTTTCACGTATTTTGAAATTTGTGAAACAGATTACACCAGTAGCATTTTGTTACATACCATTTTTCTTCCATTTCTTCGTAGATGTCAGGAAGAAAGTCGTTCCTAGTGTTGCGATTCTCCAGTGGCTTCTATGATGACTTTCAACTAATATTGAAGGAAACACAACATGTCATTGGCGCTAGCAGTGGAAAAATTATTGCCCTAGCAAAGCAGGTACTAAAGTTTTGGCATCAAAGCATCTGTAGCGAAAAGAAGTGTCATTTGATCTGGTTAAATGAATAAATTATACGCCAAACTGAATATAAAGACAAAAAAGTTAGTTTTACTTATATGCCGGTAATATCACTGTGATATCAGGATGTGTCGTTATGAAATAAATCTGAAAGGGGAAACTCGTTAAATGAAAAACAATGACCAGAAATTGATCTGGTTGAAAAAGATGATTGCATACATGGTAAGGTAAGGCTAAGGGGGGCCATGGTAGTGATATCATTTCAAACATAGTAGCAGTAAAAGTATCATGTGTTTGAAATGGGTGCCCACAGACTTGTTTACCGTTTCTTTTCTTTTTCCTTTCGGTTTAACGCCCCTTTCAAGATTATTTCAGCTCACGTGAGAAGGGCCAGTCAGTAGGTGGAACAAAATTCGTAGAACCCCGAGAAAAACCATCTGGCACACCCGAAAACAGAACTTGGCTTGTCTCTCATGTTCCCCGAGTGGTCTCGAACCCACACCAGACGCAGCGATGAGATGATCGATTGATTAAGCGTGTTGCCGTTCCTTTGTATTGATAATCAAAGATGAACTATGCTATTTTGAATCCAGTCAAAGTATAAATTGTTTCACAGAGCTACCCTGGCATTTTCTTTTCTTGTATGTCCACAGGTATCAATTACAAAGGGCGACTTCCCATCCGAGACTTCAGTTGCTATATTCTTCTTCGATGCGGATGACAAAGCAGTGAGATATTTTGAGGAAATAAACAGAAAATGTAGTTTGTACTGCTTTGACATTGACGAGGCTATTGTTGGCGTTACAAAAGAAGTGTTTAACAGAGGTACGTACGAAGTGGTTTCACGTGTATAGCACAAACGATGTGATTTTGGCCCAATGGCGACTGAAATGAGCCCGAGCTTTCATCTAGATTGTATTGAGCTTTTGTTGTCCCAACGTTGTCAAGCTAACATTCTGTAGAACCCCAGATTCATATGGTAAATTTAGGATGCATGTGTTGATATATACTTTTTTCCTGATGATAGCAAAGTACACAGTCAAGGACCAAAAGTATTTCCACAACGTTGGAAACTCCATAGACTTACATGTATTTTCATGTTTGCAAGAAAAAAATTCCTGCGTCTTCTGGTCAACACATTTGCATAATTTTGGTGTCATTTGAAGGGTAAAAAAATAAAGCAATAAACATGGATTTGGTGAAGTTTCAACGTTGCATTTTCTATATACAACAGTTTGAAATTTTCGGAAATTTTGAAAAAGTCATTTTCCCATTGACGTCAATGGTGACGTTGCCCAAAAATTGTAAAAATAAATACAATATGTTGTTTAAAAATTGGTAGCTTTAAAATGCATGCACAGAATTGATTGAAAATACCTTGTATATTTCTTTATTTATTTACCTTTCAAATGACACCAAAATTATGAAAATATGTTGACCAACAGAGACAGGATAATTTTTCTTGTAAACATGAAAATACACGTAAGTCTATGGAGTTTCTGACGTTGTGGAAATACTTTTGGTTATCAAAATTGCGGGAGACTGTTTATTGACGTTACACTTGTAGAACTGGACATTTATTTCAGGAAAGCCCTATTTCCATTTGTCATATGCGAGCAAAGTACCATCGGCCAACTATCAGAGCTCAGAATGGAAACGCTACCTGGTCCTTGCTGGAAAACAGCTCATATCACTGAGGTAACTAACTAGCCATCTCGTAAAATATGACCTGTTAGGTTTAGGTGATGTTGGGTACATATTGAACTGTTTAAGACTTTTCTCTCAACGTATTAAATTCGCCTGGACCCAGTTGCACGTTAGCTGAACGCTGTCGTTAAGCCCTCAATTTGTTAAATATTTTTCGACTTCTAAAGCAAATACAGTTATTTTTTTGTTGAAAAGAACTTAACGAATAGTTATCTAACGACAATATTATTTTTTAACAACTGGGCCCTGGTGTCTGGATTGGGATTTTAGTGGGCAATTGCATTAATTTCGCATGTCTTTTGTCACAAAAGTTTTTTTATACCCCCCGCCAAAACGAAGTTTTAAGGGGGGGGGGGGTATACTGTTTTCACGTTGTCCGTGCGTCCGTCCGTGTGTCCGTGCGTCCGTCCGTCCGTAACGTTTTGTTTCTTTAATATCTTGAAGACCCATTGATGGAATTTCATGAAACTTTGCAGGCATCTGTATGTCTGGCATCTGTATGTCTGTACATGCAAAAATTAAAGGCTAGGGGCCAGTCCCTTTTGAGTTACTTCCCTTTATAGTTCTTGATGGCTTTCGTATACAGAGAAGATAATGCATTTACGGGCCGATCAACTCCTACAACAGTTTTTGTTGGAACTTTTTGATATTATGCCCAAATGATGTAGGCCCATTGGACATTGGCATGAAGAAATTTTATCGAGAAAAAATAATTTTTGACAAAATGACAGCTATGAGAACTTAGGCAATTTTCTTACTTTTTTTTTACAGCCAAGGGCTTTCACGGGCCGATCAACTCCTACCACAGTTTTTTATGGAACAATTTGATATCATGCCTACATGATGTACACCCATTGGACATTTGCATGAAGAAATGGTATTGCGAAAAAATAAGTTTTGACAAAATGACAGCTATGAGAACTTAGGCAATTTTCTTACTTTTTTACAGGTAAGGGCTTTCACGGGCCGATCAAGTCCTAACACAGTTTTGGATGGAACAATTTGATATCATGCCTACATGATGTACACCCATTGGACATTTGCATGAAGAAATTTTATTGTGAAAAAATAGTTTTTGTTAAAATTACAGCAATGAGAACTTAGACAATATTTCTTAGTTTTTTTACAGGTAAGGGCTTTCACGGGCCGATCAACTTCTACCACAGTTTTTAATGGAACAATTTGATATCATGCCTACATGTGTACACCCATTAGACATTTGCATGAAGAATTGTTATTGTGAAAAAATAATTTTTGATAAAATTTGCATGAAGAAATTTTATTGCCAAAATAATACAGTTACTCTGCGGGGGTATTTAATAAGCATTGCTTATTGTCTCTTTTTTCATTGTAACTCATATCCTTTGAGAATAAGTGTTGATTCTGACGTAAACCAAACTTTGGCTAGCTAGGATTACAGTTTTGTTTTTCAGGAAAGGTTTAGGCGGCGTCCGCCTGACTGACACCAAACAACGTCGACTGACGTCATCACAGTCACACACCACTGTGACGGTAACGCAGTGGGATACATACCAACAGATATCTGATTACCTCAGCACGCTCGATAATGGTATGTATTTTATAAAAAAAAAGAATGAATAGGTTGAATTTTAAATATGACACGGGTCGTTAATCTGGCAGTATAAGGCTTTGACATGACTTTGTATTCTATTCTATTCTATATACATCTCAAAACATTTAAATGTGATATGGGCAAAATATTTGCATCATGCACACAGCAAAATCTTGAGCCTATTATGTTGCCATAACCACATGATTTAATCATTGTTCACCATTTATTTTCAGATTCCCAATACAAAGAACTCAGAAACCTGAGAGACTTATTCTTTTCTGTACAGACAACACTTTTGTTTAAGACGGAAAACCTCGATTTCATGACATAGCTTATTATTGTGGCACCACCTTTGAGGAATCACACGTCACGCCTGCTCCAAACCATGCATTACCATGAGAAAAACCAACAATTTAGGTTTCCAACCCAGTTTGACACAAACCGGACTGTGCACTCACAGAAGTAGGCTAGAACCTTGAAATTTTGGATATATGTAGCAGAGGAATTGCACTATCCGTTTAGCGAAAACAAAGCCGCTGATGCAGCGGCTCATGTGCAATAGCTTCGATCTGATCAAGTCACGATGCTGAACGAATTCTGTGCCATCTACGCTAATATACAATACTGACAAAGCATCGACCATACATTTCCAATCAACAATATTGTTAGTAATCCAATATTGACACTGGACAGAGTTATAGGTTTGATTTTCATTGTACGCTGAATGTAAATGGTCCGTCCTCCGTCCGTCAACCATTTTAAAAGATCTTCTCCTACACTGAAATAGCTTATGGAAGGGCAATACAAGCCAACTGCAATGGGAAAGGGAGAACGAAAGTATGTATGGTCGTGACACATTAGTAAGTGTTTTGTAAATACGAGGGCAGCTGCAGAATTACCCGGGATGTGCTTTCAATGTTATAATGTCATCTTTTTGAAATACAGATTATTATAAAAGTCAGTGTTTCAGATTCTGAGTCATAAACTGTTATATATTTTATGTCATCCTGTACATTTTTACATTGTCTCAAGTAACCATGGTAACGTCACCGACCCCGGCCCTCATTATAACTATGCCCGAGTTCGTCGTAATTTACACAGACATTTCAATGTCTAAGTTTTATCATTTGGGCCAAGTTTTGTCATAGTCTATCGCCATTGCCATGGGCCTCGGACAACTATGTTGTACGACGTTGGACACTTTGAAGGACAGAAGCATTTTATTTTCAAATACTATTATAATTTATGCATAATAAACGTAGCTTTTAAATTATCTCAACGTTCAGATCGTGTAGAAAGTTATCCTTTTTTAGCTCACCTGAGCCAAAGGCTCACAGGTGAGCTTATAGTATACCCATGATCCGGCGTCCGTCCGTCCGTCGGCGTCCGTCCGTCCGTCGGCGTCCGTCCGTCCGTCGTCGTCCGTCGTCGTCGTCGTCCACAATTTCAAAGATCTTCTTCTCTGAAACCGCTTGGCCGATCAAGTTGAAATTTTATGTGTAGCCTCCTTGGGTAGTAGCATTGAAATTTTGTTCGCGATATTTTGGTCACATGACCAAGATGCCCGCCACGCCCATATATGGTAAAAACCCTTCAAAAATCTTCTTCTCCAGAACCGGTGGGCCGATTACCACGAAACTTGGTATGTAGCATCCAGGACTCCACCCCATCATAATTTGCTAAAATGATGACCCTGGGTTGACCTTGACCTATTTAACGGTAAGGTCAATTTTGGAAACATAGGTAAAGTGAAAACTATGGATTTTTTGAAAATTATTGCAGCCCGAGGCTTGAAAAGTGGTAGATGCAAACAACTAATGGAGTAGATGAAGGTACATGTATGTGATTAATTTAGGTCAAGGTGTTCTCTTGACCTTGGCCAGTCTGTCGTCCAAACACACTTTTCAAAGATCTTCTTCTCTGAAACTGCTTGGCCAATCAAAGTGAAATTTTATGTGGAGCATCCATGGATAGGGGAGACAAAAAAATTTTGATCGCGAAATCAAGGTCACATGACCAAGATGGCCGACACACCCATATATGGTAAAAACCACTAAAAAATCTTCTTGTCCAGTACCGGCGGGCCGATTTTCATGAAACTTGGTATGTAGCATCGGGGACTCCAGCCCATCATAGTTTGCTAAAATGATGACCCTGGGATGACCTTGACCTATTTTACGGAAAGGTCAATTTTGGAAACGTAGGCTTTTACATGGGAAAAAGTGAAAACTATGGATTTTTTGAAAACTATTGCAGTCTGAGGCCTGAAAAGTGGTAGATGCAAACAACTAATGGAGTAGATGAAGGTTTGTGATTAATTTAGGTCAAGGTCATCTCTTGACCTTGGCCAGTCTGTCGTCCATTCACACTTTTCAAAGATCTTCTTCTCTGAAACTGCTTGGCCAATCAAAATGAAATATGAGTAGGGGAGACGAAAGTTTGATTGCGAAATCCAGGTCACATGGCCAAGATGGCCGCCACGCCCATATATGGTAAAAACCACTAAAATTCTTCTTCTCCAGAACCGGCAGGCCGATTTTCATGAAACTCGGTATGTAGCATTTGGGACTCCAGCACATCATAGTTTGATCAAATGATGACCATAGGATGACCTTGACCTATTTTACGGCACTGTCAATTTTGGAAACATAGGCTTTTACGTTGGAAAATTGAAACTATGGATTTTTTGAAAACTGTTGCAGCCTGAGACCTGAAAAGTGGTAGATGCAAACAACTAATGGAGTAGATGAAGGTATGTGATTAATTTAGGTCAATGTCATCTCTTGACCTTGGCCAGTCTGTTGTCCATACACACTTTTCAAAGATCTTCTTCTCTGAAACTGCTTGGCCAATCAAAGTGAAATTTTATGTGGAGCATCCATGGGTAGGGGGAATGAAAGTTTGATCACGAAATCCGGGTCACATGACCAAGATGGCCGCCTCGCCCATTTATGGTAAAAATCACTCAAAAATCTTCTTCTCCAGAACCGGCTGGCCGATTTTCGCGAAACTTGGTATGTAGCATTTGGGACTCCAGCCCATCATAGTTTGTCGAAATAATGACCCTAGGATGACCTTGACCTATTTTACGGCAATGTCAATTTTGGAGACATAGGCTTTTACATGGGAAAAGGTGAAAACAGTGGCTATTTTGGAAACTGGTGCATCCTGAGACCTGAAACTTGCTAGATGCAGACAACGAATGGAGTCAATGAAGGTAAGTAATTAATGAAGGCCAAGGTCATTTCTTGACCTTGACCCAAGGTCATTTAAATATCAAAATTAAAATTATGGTTTTCTCAGAAATCACTGGGTTTGGAAACTATTGCAGCCTGAGACCTGAAACTTTGCAGATGCAGACAACTTATGAAGTCAATAAAGGTGTGTGAGTATTCAAGGTCAAGGTCATTTGATGATGATTTAATATTCCAAGATCAGGCTTCAGGTGAGCGTTCTCAGGACCAATGGTCCTCTGGTCTTACTAACATCACAATTAGACATATTTTAGGGCGCAACTAATTCATTTGTTACACGTCCTCATTTCCTTTTATTTCATAGTTGTTCACCTGACAGTGGCGTATATTGTCAATCTCATGACCAGACACGTTCCACCTCGAGGTGTCATTTAGAAGGATTTCATTGTTCTTGGTCAGTTCATACATATGTTGTGCGCTTGCCTTGTGAAACAGAATATGATTTACACAGAAATCATGTTTGACAGATGAAAACTTTTCTTCCATCGTGGACTGGCCCCTATTTCCTGGTGCAAAACAGTGCACCATTTTGCGAGATTTTGTTTCATCGACAGTGACCACATCTGGGTACTTTGATATCCATTTTGCAAGCTTCTTTACTGCGTTTCCATTTTCCAAACAATCTTGAGTTGCTTTTTCTTTCTCGCACATTTTCTCTTTAGTTATTCTTCTCGCTATTTCGCTTCCAACGAATAGAAACATATCATCAAGAAGGCCTCCCCAAATGTTGTAACCATAATATAAAAGTGGATTCTTAACTTCGTTTAGTGTGTCGAAGATTTGTGGCGTGCAAACAAAAACATCATCATCCATTCTACCTATTAACATGGCGTCAGGAAAGTGTGCCACTGCAAACTTGTACCAGTTATACAATTTCTTGCCAAAATTAACATTCCAGCCATGCTCAGTTGTGTGAAGATAAACCATGTCGTTATGAAGCCTCTGTTCCTTATGAAGCTCGGGGTTAGGTTGGTCCAGCAGGAAGAACACATTTATATCCAGATGTGAGTAGGCCTTTGCCGCCTTTACAAACAGAGCTCTCTGTGTGTCTCGTAGACATGTATAGTTAAGAGTGGGATAATATACCAATGCCAACTGTAGTAACTTGAGTTCTACTGTTTTGTCTACTAGTATTTCGGCCTTTCTCTGAACTAATGATTCCACTTTCTTCTTGTGTCTTTCCGTTACGTTTTAACATAAGTTTATCTTCTGTATGCCCTCTAATGTCCAGGTTGCCTGTTCCATAATTGAATATCAATTATGAACAATCATTTCATCATATTATATTTACATTTTTCTAAAACCTCCTTAGATGAACCATTAGATGTTCATCTGTGTTCATAATATAGACTCCCTTCTCTCAAAGCTTGGACTTCAGGATATAGATGTGGTGCTTCGCTCCAGCAGAATGAGATGGTATGGACACGTAGAGCGCAGCAAAGGCTGGATTGCTCAGGTACGCAAGCTGAACATAGTTGCACAGAAAAGATCTGGCAAGCCAAGGAAATCATGGGATGAAGTGTTGTTAGACGACAGAAAAAAGCTAGGAAAGGATACTGCTGATCCTCAGAATCGCTCAGAGTGGAGAGGTCGTCTAAGAAGGAGACTTGTCAAACAAGTCCAACCCTCAGTAGAGGACAACGGACTATAAAACGGATATGATGATGATGATATGATGAATATCCTTTGTGCATGAAACGAAACAGTGTTATATAAAACTGTATAATTCAAAATTGGAATAGTTATTGCAAAAATTAAAATTATCCAGTAAAACATCGATCTATCCATTTTCATGGTGAAATGGCTGTGTTATATTGAGACAAATTGTGAGAAAAACTGTTTTGGATAGTGAATTTCCGAAACTGTACGACGCAGGATTTGGTTGTAGTGCCCCAGTAGATGGCTAGAGAAATAATTTTTGGATTTAGGAAGTAGATAGATGGAACCTTTCAAACAGCAGTAATTAAAATAGATCAGCTGCAGCTTTTTTCTTCATCCCTGTTCAAGTCTAAGCAGATTGTCTTATGGTGAAACTTACACACATTACGAGATCAAGCCCATGCAATATACAGAGATTTTTTAAGTTGTAAAAATTTAATATTTTCAGTAGATAAAAATTGTTATTTTTCTTATTTTTGCTCAAAACATAGATAATGTGTAAGCAATATCTAGTTCGAATGGACTGCTAGGACCTCAGTTCCCTCATGTTTGCTTTGAAAGTAATAATTGTCTAGACTTTGTTTCTATGTCAAGTTTATCTGGGTCTTTTCTGGATATAAATCCAAAGTCATTGGATTTTATATCCAGTGGCTCATTTAGAATTAAACATTTCACATTAATATTACGTATACTTCCTCCTATAAATGTATTTATGTAGTATCTCGGCCAACCACATTTGAACTAAATGGTGAAAGCTCTACTTAACATATTTTCTCGCTGTTTTCTAATGGATAACGCCATGTAATAAAAGCGTTGCAGAACAATCATTTCATCATATTATATTTACATTTTTCTAAAACCTCCTTAGATGAACCATTAGATGTTCATCTGTGTTCATACTTCCATGAACAACATCGTGTCACGCGACGACTTGACGCCAAGCTCTCGCCAATCTGATTGGACGCTGTTAACGTCGACGCCGTTCCGCTCTTTATATACACAATGTGTGTAAATTATCTATTTGCTTGTAAAAATGATCGCCTTGATGATTTTTCAACCAGCGATAGAGAGAAATGAATATAAATATAAGAAATTAGTTTAATTTTTCTGATGTTCATGGAGCTATGAACGGCAGTGGGTCGCTAGCAAAGCTTACATGACGCTTGTAATAAAACGTGTTATGGCCACACGTGTATTACCACTTATAGTACCATTTGTCGATCACGTGGAATTTTTATCATATTGTTGAACACACCTTACTAGTTTTATTTTTTATTTTCTATATGTAGTATGCTATTTATAAAAGCTACATTTTAGTACGGTACATGAAACTGAAACTTGGCCATAAAATGCACCCATAAGGGGAAAGGACAAACCTGGTCTCAAATGAAAGCTTATTACCCCTGCTATTGATTCCCGGTTGTCGTAGCTTTCCAAAAGTGTAGCGTCATATTAGAAAAAGGGGAGATAACTCCCTACCATAACAAAGCAAGTTTCGACAGACAGTTGTTTCCGTTAGAAACAGTCATTGAATTATTCATGGAACAACGTTAATTTCCATGTATTTAGCGGCGATTGGTTGCTGTGTAGGTTCATTGAACGTCAAGGCAATGTTATTACGTAATATTACGTAATATATCTCATAAAATCGATGTAAATGAATATTTTCAATTTAATTTGCGCAATTCATTTACATAATTTTTGAAACGAATTTTCATCATTCGTATAGAGAATTTTATAAGCTTTTCAGCCATACAAACTACGTTTCTGTGCAATTTTTATTAATTGAGTTACATCCCTTTGAAGTATGGCTTCCCCCTTTAAAAACGTGCACATATTAGTGAATAGATAATGGAGGTACACAAAGAAAATGGACCATATCTCAGCTGTTTTGTATCCTAGATCACAGAACTTGGCCTCATTTTAAAGCGGAGACATATTTCTGATATCGTCTGATAAAGTATGTAAATTACCTAATTCGCTTATTCATGCCTTTTAATTAATTCATCAAAATGACAGTATAAATCATAAAAACAATAAATAAACTTATTTTTATACATAAACTATTGCTATGACACATTGTTATTGCACCAATAATACCATTTGACAAAATTGTTGATGTCATTTATCGCAAAGAAAATTATATTATCAACATTTTCATGAATATTAATGAAAATTTCAACACTCAGGAAAACCTAGGGAAACATATTTTACCATTGGCGACTTTGGGGCGGGTAATATGATCTACCGAGCACTCTTAGACACATTTTTATGGCGGCCAGTTTTGTCAGAAGAATACCAGAATGGCCAAATGTGTGCCTTCAACACTGAGCACATTTATATGATGTAAATTTTATAGTTTTCCGAACCCATTCCGAATGCCAACCCACCCCGAATGTGATCATAAATAATGGGGGTGTACTTACTCATATTCCATCAACAGCATTCTCTTGAAGATTATAGATTTTGCTATAGTAATATACGGATATAAAACTTTTACATAAATACATATTAATATTCAAATCATTGAGTTTGCATATTCATGAAATTAATGAAACATAAGAAAATCGGTACAATATGGGGGAATAGTAACAAAATCACTCGAATCTGAGCTGTTTATAAACACAAAACACTGAAAGTGGTATCAAATGAATGCTATGACAATGATAGATCACCCTCATGTCTGATATAAGACTAGATTTTCTTTTTCATGAATATTAATGAAAACTTGAAATTGGATATAAAGATAAAATTAATTGTTCAATTGTTAATAAACCAGACAGTTACTTAAGAGTGTACTTAGAAAATTCACTGAAAAAAACTAAGTGCATATCAACGAAATCGCTTATATCTCAGCTAGTAAAAATCTTAGATTTTTGTGAATAGTACCAAATGATTACTATGACATTTTGCTGTAACCATGTGATAAGATATGTTGATCAGCTGAAATTCTTCTTGTTTTTATTTGAATAAGAAATATAGATATTATAGAAAAATCACAGAAAAATGAAAGGGGTGCACCAACCAAATCTCAGCTACCAAACGCTATTGAGTGTTGAAAATGGTACCAAGTACTTGCTATGGTCCATGAGCTTTTTAAGATGTCGGTACCACCTGACCTGAACAGATCCCCCCGCACTTTTTCACAATTTTGGCATGTATAGAATTAGATAAAATCAGGGGGACCTTTCTAGGTGGTAGCTTTATGGTTAATATCTTCGAGTTTATTCTAATATACCCCCTTCATTTGTCTGTGTTTTTCTCTTATATCTTAAGTTTTCTTTAATTTTTGGAACAAGATAGTCAGCTTGTTCATATGTCTTATTATATGACATGGCTATCAATTATTGTCATATTAATCATTTGATACCAATTTTAGCTCTCTAGGACTTTTGGCTGCTGAGATATAAACGTTTCTGTTGGTATACCCCCTCTATTTTTCAGTCATTTTTATCTAATGTTCTCATCAATATATAACACTAAGAAAGCCTAGTTGTTCATAAATCTTATCCTTTGATTATAGAGCAATACCATAGCAATCATTTGATACCAATTTCGGCTCTCTATAACTTTTGGTTGCCGAGTTATAACGATTTTTTGGGAGTATACCCCCTCCACTTTTTCTGTGATTTTTTCTCTAATATTTATAGTTTTTATCAATATTCGAAAAAAGTAAGTCAGGTTGTTTGTGTGTCTTACCACATGATTTTAGAACATTATATAGGCAATTATTTGATACCAATTTCAGCTTTCTAGAGCTGTTTGTCATTGAGATAGTAGCAGTTTTATTGGTATACCCCCTTCGTTTGCAAGTGATTTTTCTCTTATATCTTAAGTTCTTTTAAATATTTGAAAACAAGAAAGTCAGCTTGTTTATATACTTGTTGCATTGTTATAGAATATTGTCACAGCAATCATTTTATAGCAATTTCAGCTCTGTAGAGCCTTTGGTAACTGAGATATCAGCAGTTTTATTGATATACCCCCTTCTTTGCCAGTGATTTTTCTCCTATATCTTAAGTTTTCTCAAATATTTGAGCAGCAAAAAAATCAGCTTGCTATATACCTTTTACATGGTCATAGAATATTGTCATATCAATTATTTGATACTAATATCAGCTCTCTAGGACTTTTGGCTGTTGAGATATATATGTTTCCTTTGGTATACTCCCTATATTTTTCTGTGATTTTTTATCTAATATTTTAAGTTTTCATCAATATTCAAACACTAAGAAAGTCTAATATTTCATAAATCTTATCTTATGATTATAAAACATTACCATAGCAATCATTTGATACCAATTTAAGCTCTCTTAATTTTTGGTTGCCGACGTATTAAGTTTTTTGGTGGTATACCCCCTCAGTTTTTCTGTGATTTTTCTCTGATATTTAAAGTTTTTATCAATATTCAAAACAAGTAAGTCAGATTGTTTAAGTGACTTACCAAGTGGTTTTAAAGCGTTATTTTAGCAATCATTTGATACCAATTTCAGCTTTCTAGGGCTATTTGTCGATGAGATATTAGCAGTTTTATTGGTATACCCCCTTCCTTTGCAAGTGATTTTTCTCTTAAATCTTAAGTTCTTTTAAATATTTGAGCAACAAGAAAGTCCGTTTGTTTACATACTTGTTACATGGTTATAAAAAAAAATTGTCAAAGCAATCATATTATAGCATTTTCAGTCTCTAGAACTTTTGGTTATTGAGATATATACGTTTCCGTTGGTATACCCCTATATTTTTCAGAGATTTCTTATCTAATATTTAAAGTTCTCATCACTATTTCATCAATGAGAAAGTCAAATTATTTATGTTTTTATCACATGATTAAAGAAAATTATTCTCGCAATTATTTGATACCAATTAAAGCTCTCTAAATCTTTTGGTTACTGATATATTACCAGTTTTCTTGGTATACCCCCTTCGTTTGCCAATGTTTTTTCTCCTATAGCTTAAGTTCTCTTAAATATTCGAGAAAGAAAAAAAAACATATTTTGTTTATATACCCTTTACATGGTTATAGAATATTGTCATAGCAATCATTTGATACCAATTTCAGCTGTCTAGGACTTTTGGTTGCTGAGAAATATACGTTTCCGTTGGTCTACCCCCTATATTTTTCTGAGATTTTTATCTAATATTTAAAGTTTGCATCTATGTTCCAACAATGAGAAAGTCAAATTATTTATGTTCTTTATCTTATGTTTATAGAACATTATTCTTGCAATCATTTGATACCAATTTTAGCTCTCTAGAGCTTTTAGTCACTGATATATCAGCAGTTTTATTGGTATACCCCCTTCGTTTGCAAATGTTTTTTCTTCTATAGCTTAAGTTCTCTTAAATATTCGAGAAACAAGAAAGACATTTTATTTAAATACCCTTTACATGGTTATAGAATATTGCCATAGCAATCATTTGATACCAATTTCAGCTGTCTAGGACTTTTGGTTGCTGAGATATATACATTTCCGTTGGCATACCCCCTATATTTTTCTGAGATTTTTATCTAATATTTAAAGTTCTCATCTATATTCCAACAATGAGAAAGTCAAATCAATTATGTTTCGTATCTAATGATTATAGAAGATAATTTTAACAATCATTTGATTCAAATTTTATCTCTCTAGAGCTTTTGGTCACTAAGATATCAGCAGTTTTATTTGTATACCCCCTTCGTTTGCTAGTAATTTTTCTCTTATATCTGAAGTTCCCTTAAGAATTTGCGCTACAAGAGAGTCAGCTTATTGATATATCTAATTGTATAATTATAAAAATATTGTTATAGCAATCATTTGATACCAATTTCTGTTCTTTATGACTTTTGGTTCCTGAGAAATACACGTTTTCGTAGGTATACCCCCTCCATTTTCTGTGATTTTTCTCTAATATTTAAAGTTTCCTCAATATTTGAACAGCACAAAAGTCTGACTATTAATGTATCTTATTATGTCGTTTTAGAATGTTATCATAGCAATCATTTGTTACAAACTTCAGTTTCCTATGGCTTTTGGCTGCTGAGCTATAAACGTTTCTGTAGGTATACCCCCTACATTGGTCTGTGATTTGTCTCGTCTCTAAAATTGAAAGTTCTCATCGATATTTGAACACCAAGAAGGTCAAAATCATTCTGTATTTTTTCACATTAATATAGAACATTATCATAACAATAATTTAATACAAATTTCAAGTCTTTGGAGTTTTTGGTTGCTGAGATATCTGAGTTTCGTTGATTTTTCCCCTTCGTTTATCTGTTATTTTTCTCTAATATCTGAAGTTCTTTTTTAATATTTGAGCCTTAAGATAGCCAGCTTGTTTATATATCTTATTATATGGTTACAGAGCATTGTCATAGCAATCATTTGATACCAATTCAAGCTCTTTAGAGCTTTTGGTTGCTGAGATATAAATAACAGTGCTGATATTCTCCATTTTCTGTGATTTTAGTCTAATACATGAAGTTTTCATTAATTTTCGAACACCAGGAAGTCAGTTTGACAATTGTATCTTATTACATAGTTATATAGCATTGCAAAAGCAATCATTTGATACCTATATCTGCTTTCTAGGTCTATCAGTAGCCAAGATACATGTGGGAATATAGGTTTACCACCTTATTATCTGCGCTTATTAGGGGTTGTATTGAACACTCTGTGATTTTAGGTGACACAAATGGGCATTAAAGTGATCCTCTGACCAAACTGGCACCCTTGAGCATTTGTTCTAAGGGTTCAAATTACATCCTATAACCCAAACCAAACCCTTCAAATGGCAATGTAATTATTTTCCCTTTGTAAATCCTGATTTTCGTCATTTTCATTAATATTCATGAAAATGCAAATGAGATGATTTTCATTTAGGCTCATGACATCAACAAATTTGTCAAATAGAATAATTGATACAATAACAAAAAGCCACAATGATAGTTTAGGCCTGAAATTAGTTTTTATGGGATAATTGATTTTTAACTTTTTTTTTCATTTTAATGTTTTAATGAAAATTCATGAATATGCAAGTAAGATAATTTCCATTAATTATCATAGGATAAAAGGGATATGTCTAAGCTTAAGAATGAGACCAAGTTCAATGGTCTAGGATAAAAACAATTGAGATATTTTCAATTTTCTATGTGTACCCCCATTATTGACGCAAAAATTGAATATTTAGAGTAATTTAATAAAACATAGCGTAAAACGCAAACGCCTCGACTTTCAGATGGCAGAAAACAGGATTTGATAGCTGTTTCAATGTACTTTTAGAGAGTAATAGTGTAGAAATTTCCCTTGGGGAGGAAAGGGGGATATGGATAGCTAGAAGACTATTCCCTACCGTTTTTTGTGTTAAAATGACGTTTTTTTAATTATGGGGTATCGTTAATAACGTGTCGTTTCACCATTAAAGCTACCAGCAATGCAAGTCCCCCCGATTTTTTACAAGTCTACAAACATAGTCTTACATGAAAATCATAAGGGGATTTGTTCAGGCCAGATGGTACCGACCCCCAAAATTTACGGTATTGGCTCATGGACCACTAGGACAATGTGCAATGATCATGTAATAAGATATGAGCCGTCTCGAGGGAAAACCAACAATGTGGTTTCCGAACAGGTCTGACACAAATCAGACTGTACAGTCACAGAAGCAGGCTGGAAGCTAGAAATTTCGGATTTAAAAAGAAGAGGAAGTGTCCTATCCGTGTAGCGAAAACAAAGGCGCTGATCAGCTTCGCGGTTACCGCGAAGCTGATCTGCGTCTTTGGTTTTGCATATGCAGATTGTTGGTTTTCCTATGAGGTGTCTCATATGTAAGCAGTTTGACTTTCTTTATGTTCGAACATTAACGAAAACAAAATAGATATCAGAGGGAAAAAAAAAAAACGCAGAAAAATGAAGATAGTATACCAACAAAATCACAAATACACTGTATTTCAGCTACCCAATGTCACAGCGTTTGAAGAATTGATTGCTAGATCAATGTACTATATCCATGCTATAAGATATGTAAATCATCTGACTATTTGTTGTTCGAATATTAATTGGAACATCAGAAATTTAAGTAAACATCACCAGAAATAAAGGGACTATACCAACGAAATCGCTTATATCTCAACTAGCAAAACCCTTAGAGTGTTGTAAATGGTACCAAAGACTTTCTAAAGCGATGCACTATTGCCTTGCAGTATGATATATTAACCACTTTAGATAACGTTTAGTGAGTGTTACGTAAAACTTCAAAGAATGTAAACATAACAGAAAAATAGAGTTGTGCTCTAACAAAATAATTTGTTCATTTGTTTTTAACTAATTGATATTGTAAATCTGGCCATATAACAAACACTAGTACTCGTAGAAATCATTTGATGTAATTTTGAATAATTTGTGGATGTTTACAACTGATAAACAGGGGATTTTGTTGGCATACCCATTTAATTTTCCTCGATTTGTCACATATTTTGTGGTTTTCATAAAAATGCATGAAGCAAACATTCATATGATCATCAATAAGATTAAATGTGTATAGTGCATTGTCGTAGCTATTATCTTATACAAAGCCTAATTCTCTAGGGTTATTACTAGCTAAGATACATGTGGTTTTATAGGTATACCGCCTATTTTCTGCAAATATTTTTCATTTTCTTAAGATTTTATTCATAGTAATGAAACGAAAGTCAAATGACATATATTTTATAGTGCAGGGTGTATCATATTGTTTAAGTAATATTTTTACACCAATTTCAGTACATCAGAACTTTTGGTTGCTGAGATACAAGTCATTTTCTAGGTATACCTATTTAATTTTCAAGTCTATTCTCACCAATTTCTAAATGTCATTAATATTCATGAAAATGAAAATCATGTAAGGCTTATATATTATCAGAGCATGTATTTGATACTATCTTCAGTGTTGTATGTTTGTGTACAGCCCAGGTAAAAGTGTCAGGTCCAAGTATTAATATAATACCAATCTTAGTAATTTTGTCAATTGTTAATGGAGAAATAGCAATTCAGTAGGTTCACACCGTTCTAAAGAACCATATTATTGGTAGAAAATATGGAAAACTTGTAAATTTATGTCATTCCAACGTTTCGCTACCAGGGCCATATTTTTTGCATTTTGGTGGTCCTTCCGAACAATTTGATATGTATGAGGAATCGATCTAGAGTTATAAGGTAGATCTTAAATCAATATACCACCCCAATCTCTTTAGTGACAGATTTTCCATTACTTTCCCTGATTAGTCGATGTTTTGATAAATATTAATGGATTATGTAAATAAGATAATTTTATTCAGGCTCATGTTATTAGCAAATGTGTCAAATGGTATCACTGGTACAATAGCAGTGTGCCACAATAATGGTTTGGGTCTGATATATTTGAGGTTTGAATGCTTTTCTTTCATTATTGATATTTTATTGATGTTTCATGAATATGCATTAGTTTAGTTGACTTAACCAGATGGAAAACTACATATAAGCTCTAAACTGAGACCAAGTATGTGGTCTGGGATTAGGCTAAATAAAAAAATATCCGTGTTTAGGGTTTCCCTACCCTACCTAAAATTCTGCCCTGAACCTAAAGTTTTTTTTGATTTTCAAAAAAAATAAAAAAATAATAAAATAAATAAATAAATAAAATAAAATAAAATAACGAAAAAAAAAAAAACAAATAAATAAATAAAATAAAAAAAAAAGAAATAAAAGAAAAATAATAATAATAATACAAACAAATGAATATATGAAAATTAAAAAAAAATGTCAAAATGATTCCTAACTCAGGGGCTGAACATTGTGGAAACACAAGAGTAGTGAACCTAGGCAAGCGACCTGAAAGATCGAGGAGGTCATGTCCTTTAATACATGTGATGTCTGCAATGATAAATAAACACATTATGCCATTGAAACATAAAAAAAAAAAAAAAAAAAAAAAAAAAAAAAAAAAAAAAAAAACTACCTACCCTACCTAGTAATTTTTTGACTGAAACCCTAAACACAGATATTTTTTTATTTGGCCTTACTATCAGTGGCAATAATGTTGATTTAATATTTTACACTCAAAACAAAAAAATATATATACAAAATATCGTATTTCTAAGTGTTATGGTATAGTGTTATCTCCCCCAATTAACGATATGACGGTACACATTCCGGACACGGCAATAAGAAATAACAGAAAGGAGAGACGATAATCTTTAATTAGACATACTTTTTAGCGCTCTGTTGCTATTTCTAGCCGTGATGCAAGTCATTTTTGTAGTATACTGTTTAGTTTTTTTCCGCCTTTTTCTGCATTTTGATGTTTTCATTAATATTCATGAAACTAAAATCTCATGATTGTATACCTGACTATTTGTACAAAAGTTCATTGTCTGAGCATTCTTTGGAAAGTTACTCTCATAACCCTATGTCTAACAACAACCCAGGTACATGTGTTTTGTAGTTATAGTCCCTCAATTTTTGTATGATTTATCTCGGATACCAATAAAATTTAATCATGCATAGGCAAATGAGACGATTTTCCTACAGGTGCATGACATGATAGAACCTGTCGAATTATATTATATCTACCAGTGCAATAAAATTCGCCACAATGGTGATTTTGGTCTTAACTGATTTACTTTTTTATTTTAAATGATTTTGAAACATGCTTTGTTATGACATTTTAATGATTGTATCAATAATCATGAATATGCAAATTAGATAATTTGCATAACTTGCCTGTAGATGAAAGGGGGATGTCTACGCTTTAGAATGAGACCAAGTTTAGTCATCTAAGATAACTAACAGTGGATATTTGGACGATTTAACATTATGTACCCTTTAGAATATTGCATTTTATAAGATTTTAGTACAGAGTTATCTCCCCATTTTACAATATGACGCTACACTTTTCGGACACTACGACAACTGGCAAATGAAAGAAAAGATGATAAGCTTTAATTTGAGACTAATTTCAACCTTTCCCTACAAAGGAGCATTTTTCGTTCAATTTAAGCGTCGTACAGGATTCATGTACCGCACTATTTGCATCTTTGACAAAAACAGTGCCTGTTGAGAAAATCATAAAATATTTTGATGTTTGCCATGTGACTTTTCCAGAGTTGGTAGATTTACCCACACTGTATTTTTTTCTGCACTATTTGCTGCCGTATGTTGGTAACATTGGTACCATTGGTACCGAAGGCATTACCAATGGTACATGTATCATTGGTGAAACCTTGAACGATCATATTTGTCTACCAATGGGGTACCATTTTTACCAACTCCGAACACACGCTAAGGCCGAGATGGTTCTAATGTGTACCCACAACCTATGTTTTGAGCAAAAATAAGAAAAATATTTTTTTCTTCTGAAAATTTCAATTTTCACAACTTTGGAAAATCTGTATATTACATGGGCGTGTTTCGTAACGACAGTGAAGAAATTTTATGATGCACTGAAAATCATTTATGACCCAAAGTGTTTTGGAGCCACCACATTGCTCAGTGCAGATGAACGCGCTCTTCTAAATCATCAGGAAAACAAGTTTCAGGGTCGACTGAGCACGTTCACTTTCATTTTTCTTCTCATTCATTGTCATTTTAGTTTCCTACTTCTGATCAATATTCTTTATAAAGAATATCAATTGATCAGAAGTGAGAAAACATTTTGTATTTTATGCGTTTTGGAACGTACAAAAACAATGATTTTGAATAGAACATGGGTTACGAACATTTATTAAAACGAGGAACGAATATAATCTAAAGGAACCTTTCGACTTGGGAAAGCACCAAACAATTGAAACATTCGAATTTTCTCCACGGGCATTTTCTACCTATTGTTTTTTATTTCATTTTTTTAATTGCGGTTTTCGATCATTTTTGAGCATTAACCGATGTGCCTGTTAAACACGTAAAACCCAGTTGAATTCACCTGATCATATCTGGACATGATATATTTACCTCGCACGACGACCGCACACTTCCGGTTTTATCAGGAAAACATGTCCATGAGATGTATACCCCTTAAACCCCACTTTTATAAAGTAAACCTGGGGTTTAACAGGTATTGCTATTTTTCTTATTTTTGATCCAAAACATGGATTGTGGGTACTCTTTAGAACGTATATCCACAATCTATGTTTTGAGCAAAAATATTGAAAGTATCAATTTTTTTCTTATGGAATTTTCAATTTTTAGAGCTGAAAAAAAAAAAAAAAAAAATGGCAAAACAAAACAAATGGCAAGACAAGATCCCAGACACAGAGGTTCCGAAGAAGGCAGTGATGGAAAGTATACATGCAGCTTTAAAGCTAGCACAGCTGGGATGGACAGGCCATCTTATAAGAATGCCCGGAGTTTTTTTTTTTCTATGGAGAATTACAAGAGGGAAAGCGTTCTAAAGATGGCCAGAAAAAAAAAAACGCTACGAAGACACCCTCAAAGCCTCTGACGGACTTCAAACGAGTCTTTGGTACAGGCTGCACAGGATAGTTCAATGTGTCGCGGTCCCAACCACAAATGAGCCGCGTTAAGAGAAAACCGGATTTTGTCTATGCAAAAACAAAGACGCTGATCAGCTGTGCAGTAACTGCACAGCTGATCAGCGCCTTTGTTTCGCTACTCGGATAGTGCAACTTCTCTTCTTCTTAAATCCAAACTTTAAGCTTTCAGCATTTTTCTGAGACTGTACAGGTTGGTTTGTGTCGGACCTTGTCGAAAATCCCTAAGACCGGTTTTCTCGCTTCGAGGCTGAATTTATACCGCACAGCCTAACGCGGCGGATTCTCCGGCTGCGAGGTTAGGATGTACGTGTTATAATTTGTGACGTAGGTGTCATCGCAACGTTTTGAAACATTGCCAGTAACTTGGAATGCATTCCCGTTTCGGTTGCGCTTGACAAGGTACCAGATGATAATTGGGGTTAAACCAGATACGTTGCCTTGTCGACTTGTGTCCTAAAGAAAGACTGACTTTCTTATGATACAAAATTTAAGATGTGGAAACACGCTTTAATGGGAGTCCCTGAACATTGCAAAAATAACACTAGCCTGCATGGCCAAGGATCAAAACCGTAAAGCTATACGGGACTTAACGGTTTTGGACAGGTCTGCATGGCAGCATGCGATTCACCAACATACCACGAATCGTTGTCTGATGGTAAAACAGACCTCGTCGAAACTACGTCTTAAGAATTTATAAATCGGCATTATTGCGGTCACCTATTAAATGCTGTATATCATATTCAAAACATGTTTCATATTTGTGTATCTGAATCTATTTGGGACGTTAGGTAGTGACCTTTGTTTAACACTTTCTAATGGCATACACAAACAGATAGAAATTTGATTATGCTACTATGGAATAAAGATATTTGTGATTTACATGTACGTGTATATTTGGAAGATCCACAGCTGAGTTTTATTTTTACTATGCATTATTTTCATATCCTTAATCTGTATTAATTGAAAACAAATATATATATATATACGTAGAACAGAAAAAACGACGTTATTTCGTGCTGTAATCGAAGGCTTATAATCACAAGAACTATTTCGTCCCAAATGAAAGCAGACATTATATTATTAGGAGCAAGACTACACGTTATTTCATGCAAACAGAAATTAAAACGTATAAACTTTAGAATCACAAACTATATGTTGTTTCGTGCTAATTGAAAACAAAAAGTATAGACTTAAAATCACGAACATTACAATAGACGTTATTTCGTCCTTATTAAAAAGCTATTTCCTTAGAGCGAGGAAAGTCGCAGCATGGCTAACTCTAGTGGAACAATAGATTTTTTCAACGATTTTTGTGGAGGTGTTCTTTTCTGGGTGAGTTTATACTTATACAAAACTATTGCCTCTTCTTTGACAATGCCAGATTTCATATTTTATTAAATTCGGCCAACTGCATTACGAAAACTTGCCCATGCAATATAGAGATATTTTTAGCTTTAAAAGTTGAAATTTTTCAGCTGAAAAAAAAAAGAAGATATTTTCTTATTTGCTTTAAAATAGATTGTGTGTACTCGTTAGAACCGCCTCGTAACCACAATCTATGTTTTGGAGCAAAATAAGAAAAAAACAGGTATACCCCTGCATCGCCCCAGTTTTGCTATATAAAACTGGGGTTCAGACGAGTATACATTACACGAACATGTTTTCGTGACGTGGAAGTATTTTATTTGAAATTCGAAATATCGACGTTGACCTGCACATACATCAAGAAAACATGTCCTTACAAAATATACATGTAACCCCTTGAACATCAATTTTATATAATTAAATACCCCTGGAGTGTGAAGGGGTATACATTTTTCTTATTATTGATCCACAACACAGATTGTGGGTACTCGTTAACACCGCATTGCCTAGGCGGTTCTTACGTGTACCCACAATCATTGTTTTGAGAAAATATTGAAAATATCATTTTTCTCCAATGCAATATTCGCTTTTTATAGCTGAAAGAAACCTCTATACATGTACATTGCATGGACAAGTTTTCGTAATAAAAATGTATGAGTACACATCTATTTCAGGATCCTCGTGCTTTAAACCAAGAAGTTCCCGACTTTTCTTCCTGTTTCCTGGACACCGTGTTGATATGGGCTCCCTGTGCTTTTCTCTGGCTATACTCGCCCTTCTATATAGCCTATCTCTACAATTGCAAGAGATACACATCGCTGCCGTTTTCAGTTCTAAATCTTGCCAAATCGGTAGGTCTACTGTGTGTTTTTGTTTACCGTAGTAAGGACCGTCTGCGACGTCTAGAACACGACCATGGCAATGTTTTCTATTTGGTACTAAGAACATCTAACATACCTCAGCTTTACAGTCACGAAAATACTGCGTACTGAGTCGATCAACTTCTGACCATTACCTCATGAGCTGTGGAAAAGTGACTTGCTCAAGGCCACAACGAAAGGCGGCCCGGCTGAGAATCGAACCCGGGACCGCTGGGACCGAAGTCAACCACTCTATCCCTGCACCAGTCAGCTCCAAATAATAAGAATTTATATAAAGATTTATTCAATTTCCTAATCGGAGATAACTCTATTAATATGATACCTCCCGTACAGATAAATATTTAGACTAGCCGCGCGACCTCTTTGGAAACCTTTGGTAGAAGTTGGTCTATCTGTCTACGGCTTAGCCAAGAAAAGTCTGTTATATGCAGCATTGAGTTTTAGTTTTAGTCCCATAATATGTATTTCAGGGACGGGGGTCTAAAAGTAAAATCCTCTGTTTGAAGAACGGCTCATACTTCCGATACATATTTCCGAGGTTTTCAGCAATACAAAGCAATCAATAAGACACATGTTCAAGTCTGCAACACTTATATAATATACCACAAAACTGAGAATGCATGATTACACAAAAAGAAAAATCAACTATTTTTATCTATCAGAAGACCTTATTTAGTACTATCGTTTGTATAAGTGGTTGCTTATTGTTCGTTTATCTGCCTTCTAGATACTGTCAGCTGTTCTGTCTATAGTTGTGTTGGTTCAGCTGATTTTTCAAGAGCAGGATGGTTACGGTTGTGACAGCAATCAGAGTATCTCAGACGCATCCTACACAGCGCTCGCTCTCAAGTGTGCCACTTTTGTAAGTCCTCATTCAGATGTACCCCTGTTCTAGAGCTTCATTACAATGGAACAGCTACTTCGAATCCATATTTACCATCTGCGCGTGAGATCGAGGCTCTTTGGTTTCCACAAATGGTACCATTGGCTGATAACATTTGTACTATCAGCGCCAATTTTATTATCAATGGCGCCATTGGTAATGCCCTTTGTGCAAATGGTTTCCAAATAATGGTGCCACTGGGAGAATTCCAAACACACCCTTTAATACACGAGCACAACAAACCCATTAAATGGTGCACGTGCTCAGGATCATCTCAGTGGCTACTTTGGCAAATAAAAATTATACCAACGGTACCATTGGCAACCTTTGGCATCAGTATTAAACAGAAAACCTTGAATATTTTGGGCAGCCATTGGGAACAATGGTAAAAATTATGGAACCGTAACATTGCTACCACTGGTAAACCCAATGGCTCAAAGTGCACCATAATGATCAATACAATACATCTGATTAAGACAAAAATGAACCAGAGGACCAATGGTCCTGTAAATGCTCACCTGAGATCTGCTACATATGCCAATAAACATGTTTGAATATTATGGTATTTAGCCCCAGTACAGGGGCAGATGGAGCCCTTGGCCCATTTGTTTTCAGAATAATCAATATTCTGTCCATTTTCCAATTTCTATTTTATTTATTCCCTTCAAATGACATGTTAACAGTTTTTCTCATTCAAATGCATCGGCAACTTATGTTGACCTTGTGGTAAAATAGGTCAAGGTCACCACAGGGTCATGATTTATATATACATTGTAGTACTTTAGCCATCGATGCTTCATGCAAAGTTTCTTTGAAATCGGTCCACCGGTTCCGGAGAAGATTTTTAAAGGGTTTTTACCATATATGGGCATGGTGGCCATCTTGGTCATGTGACCTGGATTATTTATATACACATTGGTTACCCCATCCTATGGATGCTTCACATAAAATTAAGCTTTGATTGGCCAAGTGGTTTCAGAGGAGAAGATGTTTGAATATTATGGAAATATACATGTATACTGCCCCGGGGTGGGGTCATATGAGCTCCTGGGGACCAATCTTTTTCAGAATCATTAATATTCAGTCCTACTGCCCATTTCCTGCAAGACTTTCACTTTAAATGACATTTCAAAAGTTTTCCCCATTCAAATGCATTGGCAACCTATGTTGACCTTGCCGTAAAATAGGTCAAGGTCATCACATGGTCATAATTTATACATGTATACATATTGTAGTACTTGAGACACTTCATGCCAAGTTTCGTTGAAGTCGGTCAACCGGTTCCGGAGAAGAAGATTTTTGAAGGGTTTTTACCATATATGGACATGGCGGCCATCTTGGTCATGTGACCTGGATTATTTATATGCACATTGGTTACCCCATCCTATAGATGCTTCACATAAAATTTGGCTTTGATTGGCCAAGCGGTTTCAGAGGAGAAGATGTTTGAATATTATGGAGATATACATGTATATTGCCCCGGGGTGGGGGCATATGAGCCCCTGGGGTCCATTTTGTTTTCAGAATCATTAATATTCAGTCCTATTGCCCATTTCCTGCAAGACTTTCACTTTAAACGACATTTTGAAAGTTTTCCCCATTCAAATGCATTGGTAATCTATGTTGACCTTGCCGTAAAATAGGTCAAGGTCATCACAGGGTCATGATTTATATATACATTGTGGATCTTGCTACATGCCAGGTTTCAAGATCCTAGGCCTTTGGGTTCTGGAGAAGAGGATTTTTAAAGGTTTTTGCCATATATGGGCATGGCGGCCATCTTGGTCATGTGACCTGGATTGTTTATATACACATTGGTTCCCCCTTCCTAAAGATGCTTCATATAAAATTTGGCTTTGATTGGCCAAGCGGCTTCAGAGGAGAAGATCTTTGAAAATGGTGGACGACGACGACGGACGGACGACGGACGGACGCCGGATCATGGCCATCCTATAAACTCACCTTGTGAGCCTTACGGCTAAGGTGAGCTAAGAAATGTAAAAGCGAAGTCTATAAATCTTAATTTTAAGCTATCAAATTGAATCACGTGATTTTTCCACGTCATTAATTATGTCCACCCTGTATAAAATAGGGTTAGGGTTAACCCTAACCCTAACCCGAACCAAAGTAACCTTTGCCACGACATGTTTACATAATGGGATTGTAAATAGTTTGCATTGTTGACAAACAACTGTCGGTAGCATTAGTCCCATTGACGTCATTTGTAAAACCTTGAACGGTGCTTGCGTTCGGAATTTTGCCGCAGCCAAATACTTTTCAAGGTTTTCCCATTGTTTTTTTTTTTCCTTCTTCAAAATTTACACTTTGCATTGAAAGCCTTCCATACTTTTACAATCTTCATTACAGGCTTACTCTATAGTTCTAACTCAGATACAGCGGCACCGAGGTGTGAAGACGTCAGCAGTTCCGTTCGTATTCTGGCTGCTGATGGTGGCCTGTGAGGCCCTACCACTGTATACACATGCTAACCACCAGGTAAACTGCACCTCCGCACGTGGTTCTAGCTTTCGGGTATTCAAGAAACAACAGTATATTGGTACCAAATTCAATATAGTAAAACGCAAGAAATAGGCGCTCCCAACATCAGTCAAAGTGTGTGCTCTGAATTTCAATGAGCCGCATTTATTTTATGCTCAGCCATGAACGATCATGTTGAAGGTTAAACATATGAATGTAGCGAAGTAAAAATAGACTTGGAGATTATTCTGGCTTACATATTCAAAGGGCTGTCTCCATACGTATGTGTGTCCACGCATCCTAAATGTGCATAAATATTAATTCGCTATCAGTAGAGCTTCGACACGTCGCATACTTAGGTTAGAAATACTGACTGACAAAAGAAACGCTACAGCCTAAAAATGTGATTTTTTGTAAAACGTAGAAAAATGCCGTGTTTTCTCTTGTTCCCGTAAAACCCCACTTTATAGAGATGGTTAACACAGATTTGTCGATAATATACACCCCAATCAAGGAATGCTAAAGGCGCTTTTACGAAAACATGTTTTTCGTGATTTAATTGGCACGATAACGACAAACTGCAAATTTTGCAAAACCTATGCAATCTACACGTTATCAGTGTTCAGAAAAACACCCTACATTTGACTTTTTGAATTTTGCTGAAACGTCACGTTTCAACAACATCAGCAGTTAGCAAGCTTTAGATGTGCTTGGTGGTGGTTTTCCCGTAGGTTATGAAATCATACACTTCGGTATACACCAAACCACAACAAATACTTGCAAGTATGTTTACAACGGCATTGACCAAAAACGAACGACAAAGATCTTATAGGCCATGAGTTACGTCACAAGTGCATGATCACTACATTTGATTACGTCATTTACGCATTAGCTTGTAACTGCTGTAACGATTGCTGCAGATCGTCCCTGTTGTCGTTGGATTAGTTTGAGAAACGTTTTACGTCGACTTACAGCAGTTGGTTCAGTCCACGTAGGCCAAATCGTGCTCCTTTTATGACGTAACGTCACTAACGTCAACGCATACAATGCGGACTTTCTCAGGCGAAACAACATTAATGTTACTTCCGGCGGTGTAACTATAACAATACCTGTCGCCAAATCTTCACAGATGGAGCTGTAATGGAATCTTTGGATAGAAGGGTCCGTCAACGTCAACAGGGACCACAGACGCTGAATGACCTGCGAACTGCCTTAACGCAATATTCGTAGCGCATTTGCGTATTCCACATTCGTCAATTAACCGTCTAAAACCTTTAAATGTATCGTGTAAGTGTGTTGGTGGTTGATAAAAGGGTGTTTTGCCACTATTTGGATTATTGTGAAAAGCGCTTTACGGGTAGCTTGACGTCGGACGCCATTGTACAAAATCTTAAGGTGATATCAACTTCAAATTCATGTTGTGAATTGCAAGATTATCTCTTGTAAATATAATCAAATTTGTTTTGAAATAAACAAGATAGATTACACGAATTTCTTAAAGTAACATATGTAGCGTTTCTTTTGTCCGTCAGTATATATGATCGAAATGTTTTTTGTTGTTGTTTTCTCTCTCTCTCTCTCTCTCTCTCTCTCTCTCTCTCTCTCTCTCTCTCTCTCTCTCTTTCGAATATAGTTAGCATGGTCATCAACAGCGTTCCCGCAGATTAGAAAACGCTATTCTCAAATGTATCTACATGTATACACTTCTCACCCTGTATACCGTTGATGCAACCAATTTTGTTACGGCACAGATTGATGCAACATTTCACGAAGGTAGGGGGAAATGGAGAACGGTAAGTTGACCATTAATTCAATTTTACAGGCATTAATGTTAGGATGTCTGGGCCGTGCCTTTGTGGGAAAACAAAGTAAGGATACCTTCAGTTTTTGCCATAAGTAGTTTGTTAAAAAACCTTACCTTGTGTCAGAAATTATACATTTCATTGAAGAAATATGCCACCAGATACACGAAAATTGATTATGTTTGCTAATTGCTCAAATCCTTCATCATCGTTTGTCATTATCAAAGTTTCAATAGAAACCGGAATCATTCCTTGTTTCATACCACCAAACAACAATCATGTATTCGCGCCGACTTTTGCACAATATGATGTTAACACACCTAGGTTGGATCGTTTGGGAAGCAACGTACGTCAATGAGATCATTGTCTGGATACTACCTACGTACAAGAGGTGTTTTTGAAAAATGATGCTAACTACGGCGGATCTTTAGGCCAAGAATGACTTTTCTTACGGCGGACACTTTCGCAGAATGAAAATGATGTTTAATTTTTAACATTTTGTGCTGTGAAATCAATTTGAATAAAATATTTGATTTTTTAATCAATCTACATGTGTATGCAAATATGTTGCAAAGTGTATAACCCTATACATGTTCTCCATAATGCAGCAAGTAAAGCTCCAGATATTCTTGCTTGTTTATATGGGCGATTTATTGCACAATGTGTATGTTTTTTTCACCTTGCTTTTGATCTGGAAATCTTTTCTGGAATATGACAGATGATAGTGCTACAGTATTTTTTTACTACCCTGCCGTTTCAGAAAAGATGCTATGTATAGCAATATTGCAACAAACGGTTAAATCCCTACCAGGCATTTGGGAAAAGGGGGAATAATGGCTAGTTCATGAGCTAGATAGTGCATTCGTGATAATTAATATTTGTGGGGAGTTACAGAGCAAGCACTTTATAGGTGGGGGTGGGGAGTTATGAGCATGTGCAAATTATTTTTAGGGAGATAGGTAAAGCAATGGCCGGTGGAGTCAACCCATTACTTTCAGGTGCAGGGAGTCCACCTGGAGGGACCTTCTGTAGTCTTAACATTATAGTGTGCAAGTTCACTGTGAGCAAGAACAAAATACGTAAACCTATTTCAGACGTACATTTTTACCTGAGTGTGCTCAGTGATGTAGATAATTATTTTTCACAATGCGTACTGTACGCATCAAAATAAACATTCAGTGCGTACCGACAATACAACTGTGTACATTCTTATTCTAACTTCTCATTTAGAAACAAACTTATAGATAAAGGTTCACGTATGGATAAAACCATTTAATCAAGTATGAAAATTCAAGTAAACTGGTTGAGAATCCTGTAATTACAAATCATTCTATCATTTAGGCATGTTAAACTATACCTTTGTCCCCTGCATAGATAATAAGAGAAGATTTAAGACTGGGATGGCTGTCGAACATGGATACATCAAGTTTTAAATTGAAAACAATGACCAGAAACCTATTCAATAAACCAAAGTGACAGACTATCATTAAACTTCATGAATAAACCTTTGGTAGACAATTTGTCGGGCGAGATACTGAACTGAGAGAAAGTATATGGTATAGCTACTGATGATACATAATATATTACATGATATGTAATGTGGAACAATCAAAAGCTGCATTGATATTGTTACTACTTTTCGATTGTTGGCAGAGTCGCCAGACATTAGACTAGTTGAGAAATTGTCATTTTGTGACCATTTTAAAGGTATTTCTATCTGAGTACGCATAAAACCGAAAACTGTTAGCGTACCACTGATTTTTACTGCGTACATGGTACGCACAGGTCTGAATTTTTAATGCGTACAGAGCGAAAAATCGTGCGTACATACGCAGTACGCATCGTTATCTATTTCGCTGGACTGCTATCAAGAAAAATGCGCAACGAGAAATTTTAATGAGTACCGAGTGAAAAATATTTCTGAATCTGTGCATGGGACTCTCACTGACACTCCCTCTCCTTGCACCCGAGGGTCTGGTACGAAATTTAGAACAAGTGCCTTTTTCAGCAAGATTTAGCCGCTTAAACTTACTATTAGAATTAAACACGAAACAACACTAAGATACACAACCCTATTGCATGGAAACAGACAGTTTTGACATTGTCAAGCGAGTACACACACACACACACACACACACACACACACACACACATTTAACGCCCAGTTGTCCAGGGATGTAGGAATAAAAAACACAGGGAAAAAAGTCACGGAAAAAAAGTCACAAATTTGGGTAGGAAAAAAAGTCACAGGAAAAAAAGTCACAAAAAAGAATTATGCTTTTTCTCAACTTTTGGTTAGGAATAAACATTTTTATTTTTATTATTACCATTTTTTATCACTTTATGTTTTGTTTGGATTGATGTTTTAGCCTTTTTTGTCCCACTTAACACTATTCGATCATGCCGGGACTGAGGTGATACCTCCTGGGTTCTTGACCAGTTATTTGGAATAGGCTTGTTCAAGGACACTGCATGGCAACAGTTTGTTTCAAACAAGGAACCATGGTCTGAAACTCTACCATAATGCCACCATGCTCCTCGAATTGGATGGATTCTCATCCATTCAATGTTTCCCATTTTGTGGGCATGTTTTAATTCTGATTCTGACATTTCCTCATTATTGCTTTATTTTAACATGAAAAGCATGTCCTACTACATTTATCTACTGATATATGTATTTTCTCTTGGTCTTTTATAATTGTGACTTTTTTTCCTGTGACTTTATTTCCTGTGACTTTTTTCCGTGACTTTTTTTTCCGTGACTTTTTTTCCGTCCACCTTGTCCAGATGCTGATGCCGACAGTGCATCAGCATCTGGACAAGGTGCCGACATGTAACATTGCACACAACAATACGTCACATTTGTCGAGTGGGGAGCGCGATGGCGTAATGGTAGAATAGGGCACCAGTGCGAGAGGTCCTGGATTTGATACCTACCTTCACCGTGTAGTTTGCTTGCGAAAACACGTAAGTCCCCACAGTGCCGATAAACAACTATAGGAAGCGTTAGCTCTGTCCGACATGACTAAAATGTTGATTGGGACGTTCGAAGTAATTGCAAAACGAAACAAAAAGTTTTGGAAGCTAGTGGAAGACGTATACAAGAAACACTGCCAGAAAAAAATATGCAAAAATCACATAGTCCCGCTCACTCAAGCTTTAACAGTCTGAGGATTTTCCATTCTGCAAAAGTGTCCGCCGTAAAAAATATCATTTTTGGCTCAAAGATCCGCCGTAGATAGCATCATTTTTAAAAAGAACACATTGGGCGTACATTGCATCAAGGTAATGAACTCTTTGACGTACGTTGCTTCCCAAACGATCCAACCTAGGTGTGTTAACACCATATTGTGCAAAAGTTTGCTTGAGTTCAGGACTGTCTTTTGGTGGTATGAAACAAGGAATGATTCCGGTATATACCGAAACTTTGATATTTACAAACGATGATGAAGGATTCGAATAATTAGCAAACGTAATCAATTTTCGTGTTTCTGGTGGGATATTCCTTCAATGAAATTTATAATTTCTGACACAAGGTAAGCTTTTGTTACAAACTACTTATGGCAAAATCTGAAGGCATCCTTACTTTGTTTCCCCACAAAGTCACGCTCCAGACATCCTCGCATTAATGCCCATAAAATTGACATGATCGTCAACGTACCGCTCTCCATTCCACCCTACCTTCGTGAAATGTTGCATCAATCTGTGCCGTAACAAATTCAGTTGCATCAACGGTATACAGGGTGAAATTCATTTTGGAGCATGTTTCTTCGTTAATTTAATTGATTTTACTTAGCATATTTCATCTGTTATAACCATTTTGATTATTTTATTAAACAGACGTCATGCAAGGAGGATGTGGTTTTCTATGTTTACTTTGCTCTGCTGGTCATACAACTGGTACTGCACTGCCTTGTGGAGTCCCATAGCAGAACTGGGTATTACGACTTTGAATTCCAGGTAAAATATCGAGAATTTATGATCCGTAATGTTCGGAGAGTAATGCGTTGCTTATTGTCGCACCCCCGTGACAGCCTTTAAATATACCGTTTACCTGTTAAATTAACGAAACAAGGAACCAATATGACCTTTGCCACGACATGTTTACAAAAATGGAATTATAGTCATACTGAAAAAACTAAGTATACCAAAGCAGACCCAATGTCAGTGAAATAGCTTTCATATCATACTAATTTCACTGCGATCTTAGTATTTCCCACTGCATAAATATTGTGTAAAGGGATAGCTTCTGAGGATGCTTAAGTGGCACCACAGTTTATTCGATTAATGACCCCCCCCCCCCCTCTGCTGGTGCAATATGATCAAGAGATCAAACGACTGACACAGTTGAGTCCTCCGACAAACCACCCATCATTAATATTCATTTTATATTGACCATTCAAATCTGCACACTAGCTGACGGTCAATGACGGTTAGACAACACGTGGGTTAGACAAACAAACCAACACGTGCTTTTTACAGGTACAAATATAGGTGCAAAGACACAATGTTTGTCTAAGGAAATAATTGGCGGCTGGCGGAGGAGTCAATTGCAGAGGGCAATAAAGAGGCCCCTAAAGGATAAATAATACCTGTGGCACCACTGTTTATGGCACCCTCAGCTGGTGCAATATAACAGATATCAAACGGCTGACCCATCTCTGCAGGGGGCAATAAAGAGGCCCATAAAGGATAAATGAGCCGCCTCATGAGAAAACCAACAATCTGCAAATGCGAAAACAAAGACGCAGATTAGCTTCGTGGTAACCGCGAAGCTGATCACGCCTTTGTTTTCGCTACACGGATAGTGCTATTTCTCCTCTACTTAAATCCAAAATTTCGAACTTCTAGCCTGCTTCTGTGACTGTACAGCCTGATTTGTGTCGGATCTGTTCAGAAACCACACTGTTGGTTTTCTCACGAGACGGCTCAAATAATACCTGTGGTACCAGTGTTTATTGATTTTATGGTCCCTGATACCGTGCAGTATAACTGCCTCCAGTTGCAATTAAAAATGTTTTTTGCCCCTTCATTGTCAGCCCATCATGTTTTCTAGTGTCATATCCCTTATTTAGTGATCAGCTTAATCATGATTACTAAACAGGACGGTTTGTTTGTTTCAGAATGTATGCCCTGAGGAAAATGCGGGTATATTCAGTAGAGTCTGGTTCCACTGGTTAACACCGTAAGTTGTTCAACAATATACTCACTGTGTTCACCTTGTGGCATTCTGGTAATTTTCTTATTAGACAAAAAATTAGGGGCAAAGAATCTTGGGTGAAAATGATAGATCAGTCAAAAGATTCACATATGTCCATGATATAAACTGCAAAGCAGTCTCTAACTTACTACCTGTATCAACGAGCATGACAGCAGATGTAAAAATCTATCACCCTTGTAGAATTAACATGTTAAACACATTACTTGTCTGGTACTTTTCAGTGTCATTCGGTCATTTTGATATTGGCTCGTCTACGTCATCGCCAAAATCATTACTTACATGTATTTATATTCCCCAGAATTGTCTGGAACTGCTATAGAAAGAAATTCTCAGCTGACGATTTCTGGTCACCTTCACCTAAGCTAGAGGCTAACTCCCTGGGACCCCTACTAGAGGAAGCTTGGGTAGCCGAGGTCAAACGGTGCGAAATAGAAAAGTAGGTTTAAATATTAAACAATTTCTCTTCTAACACCTGAAAGAAACTTAATAATAACTAATTTATAAAAAATACCAGTAAAATTGAGTTGTCTCGTGAGAAAACCAACAATGTGGTTTCCGAACAGGTCCGAAACAAATCAGGCTGTACAGTCACAGAAGCAGGCTAGAAGCTTGAAATTTCGGATTGAAGAAGAAGAGGAAGTGTACTATCTATATAGCGAAAACAAATGCTCTGATCAGCTTTGCGGTTTTGTTTTTGCATATGCAGAGTGTTGGTTTTCTAAAACTTTCGATAATTGATGAAATGTTCAGTTTTTACAACTGAAAAAAAAAAATCTCTGTACATGGTCCAGTTTTCGTGTCAAATGCGAAGCTAATTGGAACTATTCTTTCCATACAGACGTAAACTGAATAACCAATGGCCTTCACCAGTATATGGGAATGGTGCGGTAGGACCAGCTCACCGCAGATCTGGTAGAAACATGATGAATGGAGACCTTACTAAGTCCGAGGAAACACCTCTCATACAGAGTGATCATCTGACAAATGGTAGGTCGCAACGGTCCCAGGTGGTTTCTCTCGTGAGTTGTTTCACCCCTGAGTCGTTTCGCCCATGCGTCGTTTCGCACTGGGTCGTTTCGAAATGGTCGTTTCGCATTGGGTCGTTTCGCAATGGGTCGTTTCATATGCCTTCAAAAATATAAAAGACAGTGAGCAAATTTAACATACGTTCCTATTTAAAGGAAATCGAGAATTAGACTACACCAAACTACAAATATTGTAGATGAAGATTTTCTTGAGAAATATTCGAGAGCAATTTTAAGTACAAACCAGAAATAAGAGATGGGCGAAGTAGTCAAGGCCGCTGTGTAATCCCATGGCAAATTTTTGCTAAAAGTGGGAAACATGCATTTTCTTGTAGAAAAATATATTCTATTTAAGAAAAAAGATGTTTCCAATTTTTTCATGACGTTTTAACGTCATAGTGACGTCACATAAGATGGTACCCATTTTTGCGAAGTGAAATGTCTATAAATAGAGTTAAATGAACCCATTAAAAGTAAATATTGAACATAACTTGTATATTTTGATCAGTTGAGCTAATATTATAAAGATGGCATCATGTTCATTTATAGCAAATGCAATTTTGAATTATTTGAGAGTAATTATGACGTAAATATGACGTTAGTAAGTGAAATACATATCGCTGTGTAGTAATGTTTGTATTTTTGGTAAAAGGTTGCAAACAAGATATTTCTTGTAGAAAATATATATTCCCTATCAGAAAAAAAGATGTTTCTAATTTTTTAAATTGTTTTGACGTTAACGCGACGTTCCGTCATAAAGTGACGTTTGCAATTATTTTGTCGTATACCAAAATTATTAAGTTAGGGCTATTTACTTGATTGTGATAACCTTGAATAGTTCGATTAGCTGTTATATTAATAAAAACAACACATTTGAACATAAAATTAATATGCTGGTTTTGAATATAAATTATTTGTAACAATAACGTTTATATAATGACCTCAGTGTTTGAAAAATGACGTCACATAAGTATAAACGGTGGATTGTTTTGGAAGTTCAAATGCCAAAGGTATCCCGTTTTGTAGGGGGCGATATTTCAGTCATAGGTTGTGTCTAAGATTAATAATTCATGTGAAAAATAAGGTTTGTGCAACTAGTGCCTATGTTCATATATAATGTGCACTAAATGACCTTAGAAGTTTGAAAAATATTTCGTATTTAAGCCTAAGCGAAGCGTCCGTTCTTCTTTTTAAATGAAACAAAAACTGCTGCTGGTCGTTAACCATTTAACGAATATACTTTATATATTATAAAATGGTACTTAAGCTTCTTGAACTTCAACTAACTGATATATTGAACCTAATTAAATCCACAAGATGGATGTCCTGTTAATAAATCAATAACCTCTATGGATGACTTTTCGAATTTGCCGGTATTCACATTAATAGTAAAAATCATTTTAGACCAGAGGACGGTATCATCGCATTCAAGAACACTATGTTGTTCTTCTTTTTATGGTCTTCTGTCACCGATTATGTGTGTTTTTGTACTTCATTTGCAAATCATGTTCGATACTTATCATGTCTGTATAGTGACATTGAGCAAGGCACTTTCAGCTCCACACAGTACTGGCTCAATACACAGGAGAGACATTGACAAGTCAAACATGACTCAATCACTTGGCCATTATGTATGACCAAACCAACCTGATTGTTTATATTTTAAGAAAGCGCGTATTTAATAAAGACATAGATCAGCTCTAGAAGTGAATTGTTGAGTAATATACTGTAATATATCACTGTTTGTAGGTCAGTTGTAAAGCAGAGCAAATCACGAGCGCGCAGCGCGAGTGATTTATCTGCGTACAACTGACCGACAAACAGTGATATATTACTCAACAATTCACTCATTAACAGTGAGTGATATTTGATTTAGTCTAAGGTTTTCAGATGTTTGATTGATTACTCTTTTTGTCTATTTTATACTTATGTTAAGGCCATAGCTGTCACATGACTGCTGAACTTGATGCGTAGTCCCTTGTATTTTAGTATCGCAGTTGATATCTTTTACGTAATCTAGCACAATTGTTTGTTACTTGCTTGCGCCTGCAGTTTTCGTAGGTTGAATAATTTGTCACCAATTCATTTCTTCTTCTGGAAGCCAGTATCAAAGCCCAGATAAGCATATATAGCATGACAAACACCACATGTATCATAATAAGCCCTGTTATAACCCGAGTGTCTCTGAAAAAAAGATTAGAGAATGTGTCAGTCTGAACAAGTGCATGCATGTCACCATTTATGCATCACATTACTGAATTTTTCTTGTACCTACAGCAAAAGCAAATAATGCAGCAGGTGCTGGAGAAAGCAAGATTAGCATTGGAATTGCGTGAAGTCGTAAAGTCGATGCGTGGCTGGATACTACATATATGAAGCATCGCTTAAGACGCTAGTTTTATCGTTTTCATTGTGATAATTAAAGATTGTCAAAGAGGCAAATGAATGCCAATTATAAGATAAAGCGAATTATATCGCATTCATTGCACGGGCCTTTCATATAACTGATAAAGTTGGAAGTATACACCCAGACTTTTCTAAGGTCATTGCACAGCTAACATACATATCCGAAGATCAATAACAGAGAATCATTTATGATACGAAAGGGCAAGAGGATGTATGCGATACCGGAAGCCTCCTTTGCACAGTGGTTAAGCCACTTGCCTTGTAAACCAGGGGTCGCAAGTTCGATCCCGGGCTTCTCCAGTCCTTCGGATTGAGACTACAACCTGAGATCCCGTGACAATTTTCAAAACAATGACATACCGTGATGAGGCTAGAGACTTTGTTGTGCCTAATTTGTTAATTCCAATGGATTTCGTCCTCAGACCTGGCTTATTTTTCAAGACTGTACTCACACATACGATACCACCCCCTTGAAGTACGCACGAGTTAACACATCGATGACAGAAATTTCCACGAGTAAGAGAACGATGTATTGTGTAGTATATGGCATTCCAATAGTCTTGTCGATTACTTTACTGTCAATTTTGTAACCAAATACCTTGCATTTTAAATATCACCCCAAACCTTATAAACTGTATATAATGATAATCTAATAAAATGGTGGTGAAAAGTTTATTAAGTCATTTGGAAGAAGCCCACCGTGATGGTAAATTTTCGTAACGCAAATGAAGCTAAAGGGACCTGAATACTACTATAATGAATATCATTTCACGTATAAGTCCGAAATCAAATATAATGAACGCAAAGTCGAAATAATTCGTGGAATTCCTTTACCAAAATTAGCGAAAAACTGGAATAATAAACATTATTTACATATATAGTATAAAGCTTTTTTGGTTCATGCAACGTCAATGCACTGCTGTAATTAAATGTTGTCCACCAATTATACCATTTACGAGGCGATCATTTAGTCAGAAACATGTCTGATATATTTTCGTCAAATTGGTGATGTACATTTGTTCTTATGTGTTCAAGTATTTTCTTGTGTAGTATATTTCTTATTCTAACACAAAGACGTCAAACCAACGTCACTTTCACGTAGCAGTTGAGCCTACATAGAATCAAAATTGCATTTAAGTTTTGCCATAGGCATATTTAACCACTCTGCCTTAAAAGAAAGTATTAAATGCCACTACGAGGATCGGTCAAAAAGTTATGTCACTCCATATATTTCTCGGTATCTGTCATTGCAAACTATTTTAAAATATCAACATCTTGAAGACCATTTCTCTAGCTACTACCTGTGATAAAAATTATTTGTGGCTCTTCATGAATAAAATGTAATAAATCACTTTTAAAGCGGTGACTCTCTGACACTGGCATGTTTTGAAGAAAACAATACAAACGCATACAGTAAAATAATTTCGAAAAAAAGTCATAAGTGCTATATATTCTTTGAATATGAGTGATTATATCCTGCTAAACTCAAACTTCTTCAACTTAATTTAATTGTTTTATAGCACAACGAAATGTTGAAATCGGCCTGTTCTGGATTTTTTTAATACTGCAGTTCCAATTCAAAGTAAAAATGACATCTAAGCATGAACTTCGAAGCTTTAAATTCATTTAACCATTTAACTGTATCATCTTAGTCTGCTCTGAAGTGAAAGCATAATAATGCCAGCAATTATAATTACACAGTGGTATTGAACAGTTACATGGGTACATGTTCTAATGACGCCATTTTTATCGCTTCATTATACAGTCAGTAGCGCACTTGTGACGGTCATTTCTGCTGGATTGCTTTTCTAAATATAACAGAATTTATCACTTAAAATTTGAAGAAAATATGACCAGTAGTTATAAATATACAACACTTGAAAGACACAACACAAGGTTCACAATTTTAAGAAAACATGCCAGTGGTTTTGCCCCACCTGTCTTTCAAGACGGATAATTTAAACTTTTTATTTCTTTTGGGCATGGGTTTGGTATCATTATAAAGGAGAAATGTTGCTCTAGCTAACAATATATAATTCAGCAACCTATCATGTCTATTAATCGTAATATAACACCTCTGACAGAACTTCCTGACCCACCCTCGTATTAGCGATTCGGAAAAGAAAATCAATAAAATCCACCTAATTTGATTAGAAAAGATATTACGTCATTTTGTGACGTCATTTTGACGTAAATATTTGGAATAAAAATTGTAACAACATCTTTTATTTTAAATGGCATATATAGCTCTGTATAAAAATCCAAAGGAAACACTTTAACCAAACATTTGCCACGGGAGCCAAAACTTAGACACAGCGTTTTGTTCAGCGGTGCCGATTCCGATCAGAATGTGCGCTGGATTTCTTAGCAAGATGGGTAGCTTTACGCCGTTAGTATTGGTTTTTCCTTTAAACACATTGTGTTTTTACTAAATGTACATGACAGGGTCAAATTATTAGTAATTTGCAATTATTTTCGCACATAATTTAAATTTTATCGAATTAACGTCAAAATGACGTCATTTTACGTTACATGAAGGCTAGAATTGCATTAACAATATATATATATATCTCATCAAAATGTTCCAAACCACTTCACGACCAAATAAAACATACAAATTTGCTAATCTTATGTGTAGAAAAAGATACAACTTTCATTTCTGAGAACAAGTTGGTACGTCACTTTGTGACGTCATTGTGACGTTAATGCGCCAAGGAAAAATTTGAAACATCGTTTTTTTCTGGAAGGGCATATATTTTTCTACATGAAAATGGACAGGAGTCACTTTTAGCAAAAATTTGCCACGGGAGCTCAAATCTCGACACAGCGGCCTTGACTAAAGGCAAAAGATAGATATGCGAAAGCCTGTACTACATAATCAAAGAATTGAAATGCATTTTTGGTTTTCAAAACACACCAGCACGACCAAGCAGCTACGCATCTTAATAATGTATTTTAAGAAACCTTAAGTTATTAGAAAGAAACGTATTTCTACGTGTACAGCTGTAATTTACAGTTTGGATTCTCATGTTATTTTTGTAACAAAATTATTGTCATATGACTTACATGTTCATTTGCTTAAATAGGAAAGTGGCATGTATGTCATTCAACTTTATTTTTAATGTTTCAGGTGGATATCCATCTTACATGAAGGACAATAAAGACACCGAAGAACCGAGACCAAGTCTCTATATGACTGTTTTGAGAACATTCTGGATATACTGGGCAGAGGCTACCTCCTACATGGGCGTGGCCGAGGTCTCGTGGCTGCTTCAACCTGTTATGTTGAGGTTAGGAAGCTACACCACATTACTTGGGTGGATCTAGTTTGATGCACAGTTCGCATGACATGCCACCCCATTGTTTTGTAGAAGTCCCATAAAATTTAGGCAATTTCCCAACATGACAATAGCTGTTCACATTAAGCAACAAATCAAACAGGCAAATATACCAAACCCTTTGCACAACGGAACTGGAAAGGGATAACCTGTTTTGCAATTACGTTTTGATTGTTTCAGAGCTTACATGTATATCAATTAATGCAGCAAACTTCGTACATGTACGTCTGATCATCGGTCGAAATTGTGTGCGTAATGGATCACGTTCCGCGAATAAATACTGTGTTACGGTCACCGAGAATTCTAAACCCTTTAAAAGATCCTGTATATACGATCCTTTACAGACCAAATTTACATTTATAGAAATGTCTTAACGTAACCATTTCCAAAATGATTCAAAATGTTTGTATATTTCCAGATTTATCATCCAGATGATAGAGAACAAGGGGACAGAACTAGAGACGGGTCCTATCTGGCAGGGCTTTATGTACTCTATACTCCTGTTTATAGTGCTCAGTCTCAACTCAATACTCTTCCACATATCCTTCCATCATATGATGACACTGGGGTTAAAGGCGAAAACAGCTCTTATCTGTCTGATTTACAAGAAGGTAAACACTACATGCAAAACGATCAATCGTTTGGTTTGGTCTGGTTTGATTATTACTATACGTCCCAGTCAAAAGTTTTTCAGTCATATTGGATTGAAGATAAATCATTTTTGCTGAATACCGCACATCCTTTATTCAGTATTTTGCGAGACGGACCATTTGAAACTTACCATTTTTGTTGATCAAAAGACAAAAACATTATCATTTCTTAATTAATCTCCATCAAGAATAGCGGCTGTTCAATTGTAACATCTTCCAATATCCCTATTACGTATTCGGAAATGCAAGTGGAATTGCTATATTAATGGTGTCCAGTTTCCTGCTGCTCCATAAATTTTAAGTATAAGTATAAAAACCATTTGGTCCTTTCATCAACCCCATATTCAATGTCCCGCGTCACGTCTATTGTGTTTAGTGGTTTCGATTGCCACAGTTTCTTCTGTTTGTTCGCAGGCTTTAACAATGAAGAGAAGCGGCACGAAGACAACAACTGTAGGAGAGATAGTAAACTTGATGTCTGTAGATTGTCAGCGTATACAGGACGCTTTCCTCTTCTCCTTCTATATAGTCCTGATATTTGTAATCATTATCATCGCTACAGTACAACTCTGGGACTTAATGGGTAAGTTCCTTACTACATGTATTATTTTCTTTTATGATTGTGTCACTTCCTGGTCAGTGATAACTTATTTTGGCACTTACCAATTGCGTATACGTCTTTGTCTACTTCCTTTGCATTAAAATGACAATAATTCTCATTTCATCTTTGTCTGGCACCTCAAAAGTGCACGAGTTGTTGAACAATCATCATGTAATTTTCATATGTTCCATTTGCAAAGATGAGCCGCCCCATGGGAAAACCAACAATCTGCATAGGCGAAAACAAAGACGCAGATCAGCTTCGCGGTAACCGCGAAGCTGATCAGCGCCTTTGTTTTCGCTACTCGGATAGTACAATTCCTCTTCTACTTAAATCCGAAATTTCAAGCTTCTAGCTCTTTTCTGTGCTTGTACAGCCCGGTTTGTGTCGGACCAGTTCGGAAACCATATTGTTGGTTTTCCCACGAGGCGGCTCATATTATATCAGAATCTTGTCAATTACTCTTCGTGTATGCTTTGCTCTTGGGATTCAAGTCATACCAGTTTACGAAAGTGACGATTCTCAGTTGTATCCGTGTTGTTGAACTACCGTCTAGTTTATGTCATGATTTTTGACTATCTTTCAGGTGTTGCCAGCCTCGGCGAGGTAGCAGTGTTGGCGATCATCCTCCCTCTTGTTGGGTTAATAGCCACCAAGTTGTTCACGCTACAGAATGACTTGCTCTACCTCAAAGGCAACAGGATTAAAATACTAAATGAAATTGTGGGTGGAATAAAGGTATGTGCATTATTTCTTTGTCTTTTTCTTTCTTTTGTCTCACAACAATTGAGCCACCACATAGGAAAACCAACAATCTGCATATGCGAAAACAAAGGCGCTGATCAGCTTCGCAGTAACATATGCGAAAACAAAGGCGCTGATCAGCTTCGCAGTTACTGCGAAGCTGATCAGCGCCTTTGTTTTCGCTACTCGGATAGTACACTTCCTCCTCTACTTAACTCCAAAATTTCAAGCTTCTAGCCTGCCTCTGTAGCTGTACAGGCCAGTTTGTGTGGGGCCTGTTCGGAAACCACATTGTTGGTTTTCCCACGAGGCGGCTCAAATTATAATGTAGACTTGGATATGTACTCGACAGAACAACATAAGGCGGGTGTTACATATACCCTAAATAGATAATGTGAGCTGAAACTATACATAATGTTACGCCTTACAATCGCAGCGTTACATTTTAATTACAGGGTTACAGCGCAATATGGCCCATACTACCTCCATTTGAACGTCAATATTTCTTTTGTTCGCAGGTCCTGAAAATGTATGCGTGGGAGCCATCTTTCATGAAGAAAGTCCAAACCATCCGGAATATGGAGATATCGAAATTGTGGAGTTATGCCATTCTCACGGCAATTAATATTGTATTTGCTATACATAGCCCCTTCATCGTACGTAAGTTGCAATATTCAGTTTGAAAGAAACCATCAGCTCCTACGACGGTGTGGGAATGGTAATCTTTTCTTAACGTTGTGATATTTTGTTTAAAAAAAAAAAATAATAATAATAATAATAATAATAAAATAAGGACTTCGACGACCTTTACACTGGATGCATTAGATGTATGTGTAAGTTAGAAGTATCACAGAAACCAAGGGCCCTAGACGCAGGTGAATATCGGTATGCATACAGTGTTAATGTATGTGTAAGGAATAATTGCGAGAGAACAAATGCATGCTGATAAATTGAAAATGAATGATTATTGTAAGTGTAAATAAAAATAATTGTTAGATCCTTTGGAAGCAGTAAAAATACAAAGCTAGAAGATGGGCCATAATGTACAATTTCGGGTAAAGTTTGGAAATCGATGCCAAATGTTGTTGTTTTTAAGGATGTTCGCTGCTAACATTTGACATTTCGGAACTTCCGGTTTTTCTTTTCTTGAATTTCTCGTGAACGGTTGTAGATATTTTCCTAATATTTTATATTTGGATACATATTGATGATATGCATTGAATGGGCCATGAAAATTGTCAATCTAAGAAACTTCATTTTTTCACCCCATTTCCTGCAATTTTTCTGAAAATTTTAGTTGTCAGTAAAATTTAGGGGGTAGGGTAGATTAAACTTGAATATTACACATCTTTAAATTTATTGCACTAGTTCGATATTTATTTTAGCAGCAGTATATGTGTACATGGTCTTCTAAGTCAGTCTTTGTGTCTTTAGTGTGCTGGTTTTAAAATTTTAGGTGGTTTTATGAAATGGGCTTTTAGAAACAAAACAGCCGAAGAAAGGCTGAAAATGGCGATTTTCAAGTTGTTGCTTCTCTCTTATATGCTCACTACCCTATATATTTCTTTCTTTTATTCGAACAATATTACCAAGTTTTATGTTGTGTAAAAATACAAGAAAAAGTTTGAATCAACAAACATGAATTTGGCACATTTCAAAATATTGATTTTTTCCAACTTTTCAAGTATGGGGGTAGGGTTGAAAAACGAATCGTAAAATTTTGTCATCCACTCCAAATTGCAAATTTTTCTATGCTTTTGGTCCAAAATAGTCTGCGTTACGTAAATATTATGACTTTTGAAAGCATTCTAGGTGTATGTTTGTTCAAGACAGGTATGTTTCAAAGAATTAAAAATTAAATTAATTTTACCAAATTTAAAACATGGTGCTCAGAGGTCTCATTCAGAGGCCTGTAGCTTGAAAAAATGCACACTACCCTATATTTATTTTGTTTTCAAATGTCTTGTGTTGTATTTTGAAATCAAAAAAGAGTGGTTAGAAAAAAAGTTTGAATACATTTTCATTGGCAGCGAACATCCTTAAACGGATGTTAAGTTTACCTTTTTAAGATGTCCTGTCTCAAATAAATCTCTTAACACAAATCTATTATAGTAACAATCTGTAATTCGCTTATCATCACTTACATTCTGTGTATCTCATTTGTTTCAGATTTGTTTCGTCCTATTTCTGATCTATGTTTTAACCTCCCCTACCCACACCCTGGGAGCAGAGCAGGCCTTTACCACCCTGTCTATAGTCAATATACTGCGATATCCTATCGCTTTATGTCCCTTCCTCGTCAACGGCGCAGTACAGGTAATGAATAAAAACAAAATATTCCCTTCCTATATCGATTTCAAAATACATGAAAGGAACACGATTTTGGTTGTCGATAGCGTAAATCAGAGGGTTTGAGAGAAGTGCCTTAATACAAAAAACCCAAACATTTTTAATTTTAAGATATGAAATAATGTCACCATTTTAAGTCAAGGAAGGTGAAACTACCATGCATGGCTTATAGTCGAAATTCACTACCTTCTATTTTGCGATGTATAGCGTTTCAGACATAATTAAACTATATTCTACAGGCGTATGTGTCTATTGGTCGAATACAAGAGTTTCTATGGACAGAAGACATAAACACAGATAATGTAAAATTTGTAAAGGATGCAGGTAAAATATTTAACCGTTTCTTGACAACTTTCAACTACCATTCGACTTTGCAGTCTTGCTCAGATCAAGCTCGTGCAATGCATTAAACTAATGCCATTGCATTAGCAATGCATTAACTGTTTCTCAACTAATGCTAATGGCAATGCTAATATTAATTTTGGCATTAGAACAATGCTAATTCTAATGCATTATTTTTGCAAATTTTGCTAGTACATTAGCATTAGATTGGGCATTAGCTACAAAACTTTTTTCTATGATTTACATACTTTGTCTAAATTCATTAATTAGGATCATGTTTACAAACTATTTCCAAAGTTGTGATAAATTGCCAATTTGATACACACCTCGTAATGTTACTTGAGAAGTTGTTTATTTTCCTTTTGCTATAACCTAGCAGTTTCATGTGTATTACAAACAATGTCATATAATAAGCTGCAGTTACTTGTGTCCTTTTATGAAGATTTTTGTCGGGTGAATACATTCATTGAGGCATGCTGTTGAACAGCATCATTTCACAATAGTAGAATTTAAGATTATAACTGTACAACCATAAGGTTTATAATATGTTTCAGTGTGGAAACTAGGTTTGAAACTGAACAGTGATAGATTCATACATGTAACTTGATTTGAGCTAATGCCAATGCTAATGTCAATGCTCCAAATCAGTTTTAATGCTAATGACAATGTATTACTTTGCTGACCAATGCTGCCCAAGTCTGGCTCAGATCATCGCTTATAAGCAAAAAATAAGACTCTTCCGTCCGAACTTTTAGGATAGTGGAGAGTCAGTTTGTATACAGGTATATAGAGGGTATGCTTTAATATAATATATACTATCGTTATTGAGAGTGGTTAAAATGTCGGGCATTCCAAACAAAACAGCAATGAAACACACTATGAAGTTATTTCAATCCCCTGAACAGTTTCGCATTATTCTGTCTATATTTTGAATTAATGATTCCACAGATAATCCTGTGACAGTAACCAAAGGTGACTTTTCGTGGACCAAAGACGTCATAACACCTACTTTAAGAGGGTAAGCGAAAGTACATTATATTCATAGCCTAATGTCGGGCAGAGATTTTCACATTTTTGTTTCAATTGAACATTAAATTCTGTTCTAATTGATGCTCAAGACATACTTAAGGATGTTCGCTTCCAATGAAAAAGTATTCAAACTTTTTTCTAACCGCTCGTGTTGGATTCCAAAATACAACACAAGACATTTGAAAACAAAATAAATATAGGGTAGTGTGCATTTCTTCAAGCTACAGGCCTCTGAATGAGACCTCTGAGCACCATGTTTAAAAATTAGTAAAATTAATTTAATTTTTAATTCTTTGAAACATACCTGTTTTGAACAAAAATACACATAGAATGCTTTCAAAAGTCAGAATATTTACATTACGCGGACTATTTTGGACCGAAAGCATAGAAAAATTTACAATTTGAAGTGGATGACAATTTTTTACGATTCCTTTTCCATTTCTACCCCCATACTTGAAAATTCGAAGAAATCAATATTTTGAAATGTGCCAAACCTATATTTGTTGATTCAAACTTTTTCTTGTATTTTCACACAACATAGAACTTGGTAATATTGTTTGAAATATAGCAAAAGTGAGCAAAGCTCACATAACCCCGGCGGTAGCCATCAGAGGTTATACCACTTTGAGACAAAAAGCAGATTACAGAATAAGGTATACATCTTGTCATCAAATGAACACCTAGGTGTACTGTATGCTTCTACAAAGATAGAACATCAAGGTATCTTCTGGTGCAGATTTGTATAGAATTTAAGAAAATCATAAAAAACAAAGTTCACACAATCAGAGAGAAAGAAAAATGAACAAATAAAGGGACTGATAAGCAGGAGATGGCTGATTATTTCTTACACAATATAACTTACCATTCCCAATGTTTGTACTTAATTTCACCTTCCTAAGTCAAACAGTTTCTGAGAATTTTTTGACAGAAATTTCCCTATTCATTATACAGGAGTGACAGATGGAAAAACTACAAAGTGGAAAAACAATGGAAAAACAAATAGTGGCCATCTGATTTTTTCTTACACAATACATTTGGACACTTGTCTAGATGTATACAAAATTTAAAGAAGCTGGCATAAATAGGAGCTGAGAAATCTGTGACAGAAATTTCAATTTAGAGAGAAAGAAAAATGGATAAATAAAGGGACTGATAAGCAGGATATGGCTGATTCTTTCTTACACAATACAACTTACCATACCCAATGTTTGTATCAAATTTCATCATCCTATGTCGAGCAGTTCCTGAGAAATTCTTGACAGAAATTTCCCTATTCATTATACAGGAGTGACAGATGGAAAAACTACAAAGTGGAAAAAGAATGGAAAACAAATACTTGCCCTCTGATTTTCTCTTACACAATACATTTGGACACTGTCTAGATGTATACAAAATTTGTAGAAGCTGGCATAAATAGGAGCTGAGAAATCTGTGACAGAAATTTCAGAGAGAAAGAAAAATGGACAAATAAAAGGACTGATAAGCAGGATATGGCTGATTCTTTCTTACACAATACAACTTATCATACCCAATGTTTGTATTAAATTTCATCATCCTAAGTTGAGCAATTCCTGAGAAATTTTTGACAGAAATTTCCCTTTCATTATACAGGAGTGACAGATGGAAAAACTACAAAGTGGAAAAAGAATGGAAAAACATATACTGGCAATCTGATTTTCTCTTACACAATACACTTTGACAATGTCTAGATATATACAAAATTTAAAGAAGCTGGCATAAATAGGAGCTGAGAAATCTGTGACAGAAATTTCAATCAGAGAGAAAGAAAAATGGACAAATAAAGGGACTGATAAGCAGGAGATGGCTGATTCTTTCTTACACAATACAACTTACCATACCCAATGTTTGTACCAGATTTCATCATCCTATGTCAAGTAGCTCCAGAGAAATCTTTGACAGAAAACAAGTTTACACACACACACACACACACACGCACACAAACATCTTCACAGAAAATCCAAAAACTATATACCCCCTATATACTTCGTATATGCTGGGGTATAATAAAAGAAAGAAATATATAGGGTAGTGTGCATATAAGAGAGAACCAACAACTTGAAAATCGCCATTTTCAGCCTTTTTTCGGCTGTTTTGTTTCTTAAAGCCCATTTCATAAAATAACCTAAAATTTTAAAACCAGCACACCAAAGACACAAAGACTGACTTAAAATATACTGCTGCTAAAATAAACATCGATCTAGTGCAATTAATTTGAAAATTTGAAATATTCAAGTTTAATCTACCCTAACCCCTAAATTTTACTGACAAATAAAATTTTCTGAAACGTTGCAGAAAATGGGGTGAAAAAAATGAAGATTCTTAGATTGACAATTTTCATGGCTCATTCAATGCATATCATCAATATGTACCCAAATATGAAATATTAGTAAAATATCTGCAACCGTTTACGAGATATTCAACAAAAGAAAACCCGGAAGTTCCGAAATGTCAGATGTTAGCAGCGAACATCCTTAAGGTAACAGAATGGCCGCCTTAAAGGAAATAGCTCGCTCGACCTGCCGTACATGTATGTCCTATCAAGTAAGTTATATTTGTCATTTTGATGGTTTACATACTGTGCTTTTACGGTGGGACTTTGATTCTGGATGCACCATTACCCGATCATTACAGACATTTAACTTGTGCTCTTTATGATCTATTTTAGAATCAACATGAAGGTGAAGGACGGTGAGATAATAGCTATAGTTGGTCACGTGGGCTCTGGAAAGTCGTCTCTGATGGCAGCATGTCTGGGAGAGTTGGAGAGGCTGAAAGGGAGTGTCACAATCAGGGTAGGACTATAACGAAGCATGCATATGTATTTTCTTAATTATAAAATATCTGTTGAATATTTTCTTGTGTTTCTTGTGTTTCTTATTGTGTATGATATAAATTGTGTGTAAGTGGATACCATTTCACGGACATGTTTTTCATAGTGGTGTAAATCTCTAATACAAGGGAACGGTACTAAACACCTATGTGGCAGCAATTTCGCAAAAGGTTGCCGCATAAGAATCGTACCTGGACCCAAATATATGAATATATATTAATTTCAAATTGGAATGTACTGCTGTGCTAAACACGAAAGATTAAAAGTCTTTGTCCTGTCAGTCTACAATTCAACATTCTCCTTTTTCATAGCACATTGCAAACCTACAAATAAGTTGTACATTCGGTTCTTATAAAAAGATACGAGTAGGTAATGATCAGGAAATGTCACAATCAGAAAGAAATTCCCACTCCACAAATCGAGGGGTGGTAAAAATCTTAAATGCCACTTAGGTACTTATACCAAAAAACATATCGTAAGCCGAGTGAGCAGCTATTCCCCAATAGGCCGCTGCGGCCACTCAGTTACTCGAACTTAACTAAAATATGGGAAAAAACAGCATAAATTCGACTCTAAAACACAAACCAATTAGAACCACAAACGTCTTCATCTGTGGTTTTAGCCTGATAAAATATTATCTGAATGACAAGCTAATTGCCTTGGTACCATTTTGAAAATAAAGTTTTCTTGTATTATTCCAAAGTGTAAATTCATTATCAAGTCTACCTGATTATGATTTCAATAACAGGGATCAATCGCCTATGTCCCTCAAGAAGCATGGATTCAAAATATGACGCTCAGAGATAATATACTTTTCGGAAAACCTTATCATGAGAAGAAATATCGGAAAGTTCTCGACGCATGCGCACTACTCCCGGATCTAAAGATCCTCACTGGAGGTGATATGACTGAAATTGGGGAAAAGGTAAGTAGATCCTGTCTTTAGATTTCTCGTCCCAAATATTACTCGTCCATTATTCCCAGTGTACTAGATTATTTCTAACGGTGTGCAGCGAAAACCTTTTCTGTTTTATTCATCGAGAGATGACACCACTATAAAGGCGGCATCATTTTAGTTTAAATTCTATATGCGCCCCTGAATAGCTCACATTGGTCTTTTTACCACTGATGCGATGTGAAAGATGCTCAGTCTTCTTTTTGTCCCAATATTCCGTTTACCTGTAATCCATAAGAACGTGCTTCAAGTGTTGCTGCTTGAGTAGCACTGTTTTGTATAATCTGAGCTTGTTAAAATTCGGAATCGGGACTAATGACTCACCTTTATCATTTATAGGGTATCAACATCAGCGGTGGTCAGAAGCAGAGAGTCAGCTTAGCCAGAGCAGTTTATAACAATGCTGATATATATCTCCTCGATGACCCGCTCAGTGCGGTAGACAGTCATGTTGGAAAACATCTGTTTAAACACGTTATTGGAAATGAGGGACTGCTTAGACACAAGGTAATACCAAGCTAAGTGGGTGCGACAGTCATGTGGGTATGTAGGCTGTCTAAAGACGTCATTCGAATGTTTTATCTGCGACGAACGAGCATGGAAAGACTAGTTTCAAACTTGGACACTAAGTAGAAAACGTAGATTTTTATACTCTATTAATAACATAGCTACATCATACACATGTGTTTGGTATCACCCTAGGGTATGTTGAAATGAGATACTAAATTTGTTCAGCATATATCTACAGGCATTTCATGGGGAAACAAATTCTGCACGAGTTAGATGTCAGACACGTTACTTTGGGTGCGTCTGGTAAATATGTCGGCAAACATTTTCCCGACATTCTCGAGAAATGAATGGTATTTTTTTAATCTGTTGACTATCAGTGCGCGACGTATCAACTTTGTTTCAATAGCATAATATTGAGCCAGAAGTTATCGTTATTTGGCTTTACTGTCCACTTTTGTTTCTATTTTCCATTGTAGACACGTCTTCTTGTTACCCATGGTGTGCACTGGCTGCCGATGGTGGACTCAATTATTGTACTGAAAGACGGTACCATCTCTGAGTCTGGGAGCTATGAAGAGTTGTTGAGTTATAATGGTGATTTCGCTGAATTTCTACAACAATATCTGCAACAGGACGAAGATGATTCCGACGAGGATCCAGAAAGTAAGTGTCTTTCGCATTATGAAATCAGGCCCATACAATATACAGAGATTTTACAGCAGTAAAAATGAAAAGTTTCTGTTTAAAAATTTTGTAAATTTTCTAATTTTCGCTCAAAACATTGATTGTGGGTCATGTTAGGGGCTGTTCTTACAAGTATCCACAACCAATGTTTATGACCAAAACTAATGAGAAAAGATATGCCAATTATTGCTGTATAAGTTGGGTTTAAAGAGGGGATACATTTCAAAGACATTTTATCCTGACAGCTTTGAAAAGTCTTTCCATCTACCCAAAAGCATAAAATGGTCGATTTTGCGAAAAGTTACATATTACCCATTCTCCCTCATATCACAATATAAGTAACGTATCAGTAATGTCTTTAAATTGTAGCAGAGATTTCCCTTTAAGCGGTTACGATTTCTTTAAAATAGGGGCGTTGGCTAAAAAATTTTATGACAGTACCAACAGTACCAACCGTCTCTACCAAAAAGCTTCAGGGAAGCAAAACGTAGCGCTTATCTGCATCAAATCCGACTGATGATTATTGTTCGACGGGAAACATTCAGATTCCGCCTCATTTTTGCACAACGCTAACACATTTGTGACGATGGACTAGCCTGCCATCAGTTTGGTTGAGTCCACTTTCATTGTAGAGTCATCTGTAGAAATTATGTGTATTTTTGTTATTTCATGTTTGATGCAATTTCAACAAGAAACGGAAAACTCGTAGATGGGACGTCGCTTCACATCTGAGAATATTCTGCTTGCTAATGCTTAATAAAAAAACGCCAGACTTATATGAGTTAAGTACTTCAGATCATTTTATTGAAGCGCGGTAGTCAAGCGGTTAAGGCTTTGGACTCCGAATTGAGAAGTTCTGTGTTAAAACTACACTGGCGATTGGATACGTTCTTGAGCAAGACATCTTTATTCCCCATAGTACTGGTAAATACACAGGAAGCAGATGATTTCTGAGTGTAAGACTGTTACTGCAACACAAACAAACAAAATATTTTTGCAGTTCATGAAATGAAGGAAAAGATGTTATCTCAGGTTGAGGAAGTCAAATCAGACGGAGGAGCTACAACAGACGAGGAACATCCGCTCACACAAAGTGGACGTAAAACGTAATGACATGGTTTCCTTTGATAGAAATAGTATCTAAAGGACTAATGATGATAAAATTATTAGTTTATTAAAGCCCCGTTTACACATTCACGTTTTTTGGCTACGGTGCCGCTACGATTCGCCACGATTTGTAAAATCGTCGTGTACCGTGGTGTACCGTGGTCATTCGTAGTAGAACCGTGGTGAATCGTGGTGAATCTACGGCAGCGCTACGGAAGTTTTAAACTGTTTAAAACATTCGTGGCGTACCGTGGCGAATCGTGGTGGTAATTGGGCGTGGCCTAATTCGTAGCGCAACCGTAGCGGAATCGTGCTTATTCGTACTGGCACCGTAGCTATATTCGCGGCTATTCGTGAGAGATCGTAGCCAATCTTGGGCCTCCGTAGCGAAACCGTGGAATCTTTGACACCATGAACTCCCACGATTCACCACGAATTGTGTACGGTTGTCCTACGAATCATCCACGGTTTCGCTACGGAGCTCCACGACTGGCCACGACTGGCCACGGCGGCTACCGCCGTGAATCGTACTAGTACCGTATCGAACCGTACAAGCACCGTGAGCATTCGTTGTGCCACCGTGGTTAATCGTCATTGACTGTAGCGTTGCCGTCATGAACCGTCATTGATTCGTAGCGACACCTTACAGACACCGTACTAATATCGTTGACATTCTTACTGGAATCGTAGTGACATTGAATATTTCCACTTTTCGCCACGATTCATCCCGGTCCACCCCGATTTTTCTGACCATGAGAAATCGGGGTGAATCGTGGTGAATCGTAGAGAAAACCGTGAATGTGTAAACGGGGCTTAAGTGGCGCTGACACTGCCGCTGTAGTTACTAGTGTCCTAGATCACTTAAACTTAAATCCAAAACTAACATTCAATGCACTTTACATTTTTCGACCTATTTTAATATTAATACTCAAACTGGCGTAACATTATTGTTCATTTTGGTTTCGTCAAGCTTTTCAGATATCAGCGTCACCTCTTATGTTTGTCATTATTATTTGATTCAATCAAGAACTTTTCTGTAACGATTTTGTAGATCTAGGCGTCGGACCATCAGCACTCGGCGGCAGTCATCAGTATTTACACTAAGTCACTCTATGTCTGAGACACCGAGACACATCTCCGAGGCTCATGTACATGGTGCAGTGGTAGATCACTTCAGTCGACTGACGGCGGACGAAACTTCAGAGGAAGGGGCTGTAAGTACGACTCGGTTTTATAAATTGACATTTTCAATGGACCAAAATTAATCTTCAGACCGAGGCTGAAAACATAGCAAATCTAAAAACTAATCAAAGACGTTTTCCAGAAATAGGTATCTAGTTTACAAGAACTAATATTTCTTTTTTGTTATTAGCAATTTCAGCCACGATAAAATGAAATAATGGACATAAAGCATTAGCTGGCTACTTTGATTATTGTTAAGTACATGTTCATACGTGTAACTTTTGATTGCCACCATTCACTGTGTATCTTAAAGTAAGCGACGTATTTCTGAGAGTTGTGCACATGTCAGGTCTCAGCAGTTCAAACCACCACAATGATTTGTTTCCATGTTTGTGATTATAATGAATATCGCAATGGTATTTTTTCTATATGTTTCAGATAAAGTTGTCTGTCCTTCTTAACTACATCAAAGCTATGGGATCTATATCGACTATATTCGTGTTTGTGTGTGTGAGCCTGTTTCAAGGATTGAACATTTTCTCCAACTTCTGGTTGACCTACTGGACCGAGGATGAGACCCTGAAGAATATCAGTCTGTCGGGTACCGTGGAGTATGAGGAGAAATATATCTTCTACCTATTGATGTACCTGCTGTTTGGTGTGCTTCAGGGTAGGGATAACATTATTTTACTATAGTGTAATTTACCTATTGTTTGGCGTGCTCCAGGGTAGGGATAACATTATTTAAACATCACAAACAAAATTTGGAGGTACATTTGATATGAAAAAAAAAATCATAAATTGATACTACATTATGACCTTGAACTAAAGCAGCCAGACCCAATTAAGTACCTGAGCATGGCATGTATACCACAAAGTAATTGACTTTTAAAGATTCCATTGTCGCAGTCTTGATTGTCGTCTCCCCGTGACTAGCATTGTCCCGTTTTCTTGCCTAGTTAACTGAACACCAAACCACATGTGACCTTTGACAAGGCATGTTTACAAACTCGAGGTCCGTGATATTTGCTTTGATTATGTATTTCAGGCATCTTTGTTTTCACTGGATTCTACCTGGCCTTGACTCGAATGGTCCGAGCATCTGGAAAGCTACACAATTATATGTTGACGAGTATCCTCCGGTCTCCGATGGCGTTCTTCGATACGACGCCAATAGGGCGGATCATGAACAGGTCCATATTTAGTTAATAATTCAGTCGTTATATATGTTTTTTCTTCCGTCAGACACTTGGTTAGCCTTCCACGATCCGATTTCTTTCCTCGTATGTGACCTTATTTTTCATTATTGATACCTATTCACGAAAACAGCAAAGGGTCTGACAAGCCGGTTCCAATAAGGTTCCAAGCAGATTCGTTTCGAATTTAATTAAGCCAAAGGAAAGAAATGACGGGCTGAATGAACATGCGACTTGGCACCGCAGAAGTCAGAGTACAGTAACGGTCGGGCAAAAAACGTTATTTTTCATAACCATGGAAACCAAACACCAGCATAAAGACGAGTTACCATTAGATTCCATAATCCCTGTTTTTAAAGCATACTGTTTTCCTTTCCCCAGGTTTTCCAGTGACATTGATATTATGGACAACAAACTCCCAGAAAGTTTCCGGCTCTGGACTATCATGATATTCTCTGTACTGGCCGTTGTTATTGTGGTTTCCATAACAACGCCCGTTTTCATTGCAGCTATTGTACCAATAGGGATATTCTTTATATTCTTTGTGGTGAGTACTTGAATACATTTTTCATAGTTAGTGCAAAAATAGAATCTGGGATGCATGTTAGTGCAAAAATAGAATCTGGGATGCATTAACTTTGTATCAAAATATGATTTTATGAGTTATGAAACTTTACATTAATGCATGTCTGAAAAATGAAATGTGAACGTGCTCTATGGATAAATGGGTACAGAGTTACTTTAACTGATAATGCACCAAGGCGTGAATAATATCTATGTACTGTACATGCTGTATTGTATAACCTTAACATATCATTTCATTATTGAAACATTCTAAAGACTAGTTTTGAATAATTATCCGTTTAAACAGTACTTCAGCTGGGTTTATTTAGCGTTAGGGTTATTAGCGGAATGCAGTATTACTACAACGAATCTCAGTCTTTTTTCAGAGGTTTTACTTACCCACCGCTAGAACAATGAGACGGACAGAATCAGTATGTCGGTCGCCAATCTACAATCACTTCAGTGAAACTATCACTGGCGCCGCTGTCATCAGAGCGTATCAATGTGCAGAGAGATTTGTTATGGAGTCTAGGAAAAGGGTGGATAAGAATATAAAATTCTTCTATGCTGCTAATACTGGTGCAAGGTACTTACATTGTTTGACGCTTAACTTCGTACTAAATGTGGTACACGATTCATTTTGGGTATATAACAACAATATTTGAGTTTCAGTATGCGTTCATAAATTACATTTAGTATCTTTTATTAGCTCTGTCATAATACCTGCAATATATTCCTAAAATATGTCAAATTGAATAGATGATGCACATATTATGGTTTTAGGTAAAACAATTGTTCAGATACTTTAATCGGAATTTGAATAGTTTACCATAACAATATTACCATAACTTAGTATGTGTTATGATATAATTTCAGATGGATTGGTATTCGACTAGAAATGTTGGGCAATCTTATTGTTCTCCTGGCCACGATATTCGCTCTTATTTCTGACGAACTGAACGGTGCTCAAGTCGGGCTTACAATTTCCTACGCTGTTCAGGTTAGATATTGAATGATAGGGACAAAATGGAACCTCCTAGGCAGGGTGTGTTAGAATAGTAATCTAAACATGTGTGTACAATAAATGTTTGGTTAAAAATAGGAAGCTGTATGTTTTCAAAAACAAAATCACATTATTCTGCACTAGCATTACTCTTATTCCAGATAACGATTACCCTGAACCTAGTCGTACTGGCGGTGAGTGAGATGGAAATGAACGTCATATCAGCTGAGAGAGTCACAGAATATACCAACTTACCCTCAGAGGTCAGTCAGGGTCAAATCATTTTAGATTGAACCACAACTACTTAGGCGAACACCTTTCTTATTGCTTTCCTATTGCCCAGGTCAATCTTGAAAAGTTTATGGTGTAAGACATTCACTTCTGTACTACATATGTATATTCTTTATCGCATATTATTGACTGGAAGTCACAGCTGTCTTAAACGGTTTCCGATCAACTGTAGCAGGACTTAACCTTCATTCACACCCGTACTCTCTAGCATTAAATAAACACAATTTTAAAATAGCAACAAATGCAGTAAGAAATATATTGAGACTGACTTGTTTCCATCGGCGCATATATTTTCCCACGACAATGTCTATATTCAGGCATCATGGACAAGAGCTGAGACGAGACCTGATGCATCATGGCCGACATCAGGGTGTCTAGAGTTTGAGAACTACACTACACGGTATAGACCGGGACTGGAGCTTGTCCTCAAGGGCATTAACTGTGTCATAAAGGACGGAGAAAAAGTATGTAGTATATGTGTATCTCTATTTGCGAAATTTAAGATCTCTTTCAACAAGCAATCCTTGTAAAGAATCTGATCGGACTGTTGGAATTCTCAAACACAACTCTTACATTTTACATCTTTACAGGTTGGCATTGTCGGGCGGACAGGAGCAGGGAAATCCTCCCTCACTCTCTGTCTGTTCAGACTTATAGAGGCTGCCGGAGGCTGTATCAAGATAGATGGCATCAATATCTCGAGCCTTGGACTACACGATCTTAGATCAAAACTCACGATTTTACCACAGGTACTTATTTTCTTGTTACTGTTTTTAGCTCACCTGAGCCGAAGGCTCACAGGTGAGCTTATAGTATACCCATGCTCCGGCGTCCGTCCGTCGTTCGTCCGTCCGTCGTCCGTCGTCCACAATTTCAAAGATCTTCTCCTCTGAAACCGCTTGGCCAATCAAAGCCAAACTTCATGTGGAGCATCCTTAGGAAGGGGGAACGAAAGTTTACATAAATGGTCCAGGTCACATGACCAAGATGGCCGCCATAGCTATAAATAGCAAAAACCTTTAAAAATCTTCTACTCCAGAACCAGTGGGCCGATTTCCACGAAACTTGGTATGTAGCATTGGGGACGCAGGCCCATCATAGTTTATATAAATCATGACCCTAGGATGATCTTGACCTATTTTACGGCAAGGTCAACTTAGGTCGCCAATGCATTTGAATGGGAAAAATTGGTAAAATGCTATTTAATGTGTAAAACGTACTGGGAATAGGCAAATGGACAGAAGATTAATGTTAATGGAAAATTTTAGCCCCTGGGGGGTTGTCTGCCCCTGCCCCGAGGCAATATGCATGTATATGACCATAATATTCAAACATCTTCTTCTCTGAAACCGCTAGGCCAATCAAAGCCAAACTTCATGTGGAGCATCCTTGGGAAGGGGCAATGAAAGTTTATATAAATGGTCAAGGTCACATGACCAAGATGGTCGCCATGGCTATAAATAGCAAAAACGTTTAAAAATCTTCTTCTTCAGAACCAGAAGGCCTATGATTTTGAAACTTGGTGTGAAGCATCTGGGAATAAAGCTTTACAAAGTTTATATAAATCATGACCCTGGGATGACCTTGACCTATTTTACGGCAAGGTCAACTTAGGTCTCCCATGCATTGGAATGGAGAAAAATTGGAAAATGTAATTAAATGGCAGAAAACTTGCTAGAAATGAGCAAATGGACAGAAGATGTATGTTAAATGTTTATATTTTGGGCCCAGGGGGTTGTCTGCCCCTGCCCAGGGGCTATTATACATGTATATGACCATAATATTGAAAATTTCTTCTTCTCTGAAACCGTTAGGCCAATCAAAGCCAAACTTTTTGTGGAGCATCCTTAGGAAGAGGGAATGAAAGTTTATATAAATGGTCAAGGTCACATGACCAAGATGGCCACCATGGCTATAAATAGAAAAAAAACCTTTAAAAATCTTCTTCTCCAGAACCAGAAGGCCAATGATTTTGAAAATTGGTGTGAAGCATCAGTGACTGGAACTCTACAAAGTTTATATAAATCATGACCCTGGGATGACCTTGACCTATTTTACGGGAAGGTCAACTTAGGTCACCCATGCATTTGAATGGGAAAAAATAGGAAAATGTCATGTAATGGCAGAAAACTTGCTAGGAATGAGCAAATGGACAGAAGATTTATGCTTATGAAAATATTTTAGGCCCAGGGGTTGTCTGCCCCTGCCCCGGAGCTATATACATGTAGATGACCATAATATTCAAACAGCTTTTTTCTCAGAAACTGCTCAGCAAACCAAAGCCAAACTTTATGTGGAGCATCCTTAGGAAGAGGAAATGAAAGTTTATATAAATGGTCAAGGTCACATGACCAAGATGGCCACCATGGCTATAAATAGAATTTTTTTTTAAAAATCTTCTTCTTCAGAACCAGAAGGCCTTTGATTTTGAAACTTGGCATGAAGCATTAAGGAACGAAGGTCTACAAAATTTGTATAAACCATGACACTGGGATGACCTTGACCTATTTCTCGGCAAGGTCAACTTAGATTGCCCATGCATTTGAATGAAGAAAATTGTTAAAATGTCATTTGAAGGACAAAACTTGCAGTTAATTGGCAAATGGACTGATTTTTTATGATTTGAAAAAGATATTGACTCCAGGAGTTATTCTTACCCTGCCCTAGGGTTATATACATGCATTGTACCATTCTAGTCTAACAAGTTTATTGGTACATGTATATATCTCAGGTCTCAGGTGAGCGTTTACAGGACCATTGGTCCTCTGGTCTAGTTGTGTATGCCCATTTGTCACGCATTTTAATTCACTTTCAAGCAGATATAGCTTGCGTTGGACAGAACGTTTTCATCTGTCCTGGTTTTGCTTTCACGAGAAAATAATATCGTTGTGTTTGTTTTCTTAGGATCCTGTCATATTCTCTGGTTCTCTAAGGAGTAACCTTGACCCTTTCGACCGTCACCAAGATGACGGGATCTGGAGGGCCCTTACACAGGCACATCTTAAAGAATTCGCTATGGGTTTAGACGGACAATTGGATTACGAGTGTGGAGAGGGAGGCCAGAATCTCAGGTGTGTTGATATTAAGTCTTATTGCATTTTGTGCGAAATCACATACAGACAGGAGCTCGAATCCACTGAATAAAAATGATAATTTAATGTATGAATAAGGTGTTGTTGAGAATAATGTTTTAAGAGGTAGCTGAATTACAAAGTCAAATTGTATCAACATAGGAAGTGTTAGAAAACTTATCGTGTATATGTATTGCCCTTAAACCTACTGTGTTCCAGTGTTGGTCAACGTCAGCTGGTCTGTCTGGCCCGGACATTGCTCCACAAGACTAGGGTCCTAATCCTAGACGAGGCTACAGCTGCAGTAGATATGGAGACTGATGATCTCATTCAGGACACCATCAGAACACAGTTTAAAGAATGTACCATCATAACTGTGGCCCACAGACTTAACACAATTATGGACTATGATAGGTATTGTTATTATAATTTATCATAATTTAATATTTCAAAATCCAACACTGAACCTATATAAGTTATGAGTTACTGATAAGCATTTTTTATTCAAGGTGGACAATACTCGTAGGTACTTCTACAAGTTACGGGATTAGGCAAATAGGATATTGGTGCACTTTCACAGAAAACAAATACAAATGATCGTAATTAAAGGTTCTGAAAGAAAGTAGAGTTTGGCGATTCTCGATATAAAGAAAGAAAAAAGTAATGTTACCATAAAAACGCACAATTAGTTCATTATTCTGTCAGTTCACATCCCACACTGTAACGATTGTTTATGGTTATTTTTATGGATATAATGCATATTAATTAACTGATCTGCATGTAGGGTAATGGTACTGGATGCGGGCCTCATAAAAGAGTTCGACTCCCCACAGACACTGTTAGCAGATACAAACGGTGTATTCTATGGAATGGCACGAGATGCTGGGCTTGTCTAGGAAACAGGCTGATACAACAGTTTTCAAAACTTAATTGATACTCCTACTCACCACGTTCTCTTTTATTATAAAAACAATATGAGCCTGTGTGTGAGAAAACCAACAATTTGGGTTCCGACCAGGTCCAACACAAACCGGGCTGTACAGTCACAGAAGATGGTTAGAGGCTGGGAATTTTGGATTTAGAAAGTAGAGGAATTGTACTATCCGTGTAGCGAAAACTAAGGCTCTGATCTGCTCCGCAGTTACTGCGAAGCTGATCTGCGCCTTTGTTTTGGCCTATGCAGACTGTTGGTTTTCCCATGCGGCGGCTCATTTCGAATAGCTTGACAATATGCACTGGGAAATCTTCCAGCTGATTTTTTCGTGGATGTAGGCAAAAACTCCCAGTAGCAGCTGCATTATTAACAATAAGATAGAAATATATTGCCTAAATAGTATATTGTTTTACATTCTACAACTGCAAAAGCGCCATTAACTTCAAATTTCCTTTATATTTAATAAAGCTTTGTCGAACATGTACAACAGATTATAATTATACACAATATGATCAACGTCTTTATATACTTTATAGGCGTGTCTAATTGTCCAGACCCAGACGGCTATACGCCCAGTTTAAATGTACGGACACGAAGGATTAGACACTGCCTTCATGATAAATATACATTGTGATTAACGTTCAGCTGCTGCAGGGGAACCGATACAGCAGTTACGTGAAAAATATTTTAATGCTTAGTAAAACAGGCTCTGCGTTATACCCGTTTTCAATTTAGGGAAATACATATTTGCGTCACCCTTGTAAACAAGTGGTAGCTTTATAGACCCGTTGTTGTGCGAATTTAAAATGCCACGCGTACATGCGCAACAACCATGTTGTATCTAAATTACTCCTATCATAACCATCCTACATTACTCTGATCCAGAGCAGCCCAAATTAGGAATTTAGAGATTTTACAAGTTATCCTTGATAACGGCAATTTTTCAATCATCATCGGCGTTGGCAGTGTCGTCACATCTGTTTGAACCAAAAAAACAGCGTCACCATTTCAAAAAATTACATTTGTAATATACAGATTTTTTTCTAGGTGTAAAAATTGAAAAATACAATAGAATTAGTTATATATTTTAGTGTTTTTACCCACAATCTATGTTTTGGTACAATAATAAAAAAAGTTGTTCAAGGATTTGTCAATATTGACATGAGTGGGTGGAGTATGTAAAACAGAAATCTACTGTTTTCTTGAATCTGTCAATCGAACGATGATGTGTACTTATTGCTAATAGACGTCACAGATACTAGGAATGACTCAATATAGTTATTATTTTACAATTCTAAATAGCTTGGTGTAAAATTGGAAATGTAACTGGTTTTCGTGGGACCCATTTCCTGAAAAATGGAATGCATTTGAAAAAAAAAGTACGCAAAGCCTAAATGTCTAGGATACATAATCTGACAAATTAAGGATTGTTTTGGGGTCATGGAAATGTATTTCTCTGGGAAGAGTTAGTGTAAACATGTTTTTCTGGAAAATTCTGAAAGTGGGTAACTTGGGGCGGCTCGTGTGTGCTTATTGTTCGCTGAAAGATGACATGCCTTTTGTTTCAGGTTCTTATATGATTGAAGTCAATAACTACATCGAAAAATCTGGCTTATTTTTTTCAAAAAGCTAAGAAAAATGGGTCCGACGATTTCAACCCGGAAGTAACTGAAAAATGACTCACTTGCTCTGAGCTGACCACTCATTTCACAATCATGTATACACAAATTCATGTATTTGCAACATATTCAACAGTCCCATGATAAAGCATGCTAAAGAATGTAGCATTGTTGACAAAATAAACAATGCTTTTATATACAGGTAAATCTTCAACTACGTATATACAGTGACCATCCATAAGTCCTTAATTTCTGTACAACCCAGTTTTGCGATAAAAATTGGGGTTCAAGGTGTGTGGGGGTATTCTTTTCATGGACATGCTTTCCTGGTGATTCAATTTGATCAAAATGTTCCAGGTCAAAATGTAGAACTAAAGGATCATATCACAGTGCATACGAAACTACGCCTATGCAATATATAGAGATTTCTTAAGTTGTAAAAATTGGAAATTTTCAATATATATATATATTTTTTTATTTTTTCTTATTTTTGCTCAAACCATAGATTGTGGGTACACGTTAGAACCGCCTCCGCTAACGAGTAACCGAAATCTATGTTTTGGAGGAAGAATAAGAAAAACAGATATATACCCCTGCAAACCCCAGGTTTTTTTTATATAAAAGTGGGGTTCAAGGGTCCCTCCAGTATTTGGAAAGCTGCGTTACTTCATGTGTCCAGTCCTCGGTACTACTGTGACGTAGCGATGTCCCTGGAATTAAATATAAACATGACAACATGTTTGGAAAGTTTATGTAATCCACAGTAGATAATCACGTGACTTGCGGACAGTCCGCCTAATCGGAACTCGCTACACTGTCCGGTCCAATTATAACGTGGATCGCAATATTGCCCTAAACACCTCAAGGTGAGTTATACACATATTTTCGATTTTTTCCACTATACACGTTGCATAAAATTATCAAAACGACTTACACATTAAAAGAGGCTGGTACGAAAAGCAGTTGTACAAAATCTGACAGGTAATTTCCTTTTCTATGAGCCATACGACATCAAAATATATCGGGAAAATCACCGGCTCCCGAGAAAAATATTGCCCGATCAGTGTCAACATTTCTGTCTATTTTCCTTATAATGTGAAGTCAAAGAGTTTTCGCGAGGAATATGTGTACATTAATCTATTTTCTATTACAAACCACATGGGTTTGGGTCAAATCTTTCGAAAATAGCGTTTTTCAAGGCTATTATTGCTACGCAGTGTTTGCCACATGACTGACCGCAATATTGCAACTGTACGGAATCAAATATTGCTCGCGTCGAGATTTGGACTGTCCGCAATATTGCGCATAAAAATACACAGAGAAGCCGCGTTATGAGATGGAAATTGAGATAATAAAAGATTCCAAAGCCTATCCATGTAGTATAGAGATTATTGATGCTATAAATTTCTTTCTCCCACAGTTCTAACTACCCTCTCCAGTGGTCTCAGTTAAGACCGCCGGGTCTCAGTTAAGACCGCCGAGGCGTTTTCATTACGAAAACATGCCCATGAAGTATATAGAGATTTTGCCAGAAGCAAACATTTGAAAATTTCATTGAAACATTTTGATATTTTAATAGTGTCACTCAAAACATACATTGTAGGTACACGTTAGAACCGCCTCGTTCTAACGAGTACCCAAAATATATGTTTTGGCACAAAAAAAAGATAAATAGGCATACCCCTGCATACTCCTGTTTTGCTATATAAAAGTGGGGTTCAAGGGGGTATACATGCCACGGACATGTAATCCTGATGCTTAATTGAGATTTGTGGTACAAAGGTAATGTGTTTGTCTGCTTTTTGTAAATAGTTTTATTGGCGCATCCCGAATGTTTCATTTTCTTTTAACTAGCTAAATATAGCCAGTCTCCACACCTGAGGTGATGGTCAGAAAATGATCTATTCAGTTATTATTCACCTTTTCATAATTTTCAGGATTATTTCACTCATATCGAGAAGAGCTAATGTGCAGGTTGGCGAAAATGGAATTACCCCGAGAAAACCCACATGTCTCACCCGCAATAAGCACTTGGTTTGTCTCACATGTGACCCGAGTGGGATTCGCACCCACACCAGTCTACACTCAACTAGTCAGCAATACATGTAGTTGTGAGATGAGAATGATTTATTTGATAAACGATGTTTTGTTGAAACAATATGTTCAGGTTGATTTCCCTAAAGCGTATAGCCTACTTCTGTAGTCTGTCATTTATGTTTTGCAAGGACATTTCACATTTCTATGTGTCACACCATGGAATCGTCTGACTGGTGATCCGCCTAAGGTCGTAGTCGGACTATGACTGTTTTGTTTCTTCCCCCCCCCCCCCCCCCCCACGCACTTTCCTAAATGTATCAACACGTGATGGATTATTACGTAATTACTACAGTCTACTCGTATATAGTTGCATTTGTACACATCTTTGTGTTGGCATTGGGATGAAGATACAGTTTTGTATGGGCTTAAATAAAAATATGTGTGTTTCAGGTTACATGAAATTTCAAAATAGGGACGGTAGGTAGGATTTTTTTATATATTTTTTTACATGGGACAGATTGGAAAACAAAATGGTGGAACAGGGAAATCCCTAGCCATAACGTTGGGTATAGTCAAGTGATAGCTTGTTGGGAGAGAATCAATTAATTCATTTTAAGGGAGTGGGGTTGTGCGCCTATGGGAAATTACACACACTTCCATGATGGTAAATGATCTTTCTTGTACAATTTATTTATAGCAAGTATCTACATTTTTGATACAAAGCCTAAATGAACTTATACAACCGGAGTGTGGTTCATTGTTCCAGAAATACATTGCGTCACGACACGACGTCATATAATGAACTTAGAAGTAGTGACGTCAAAAGTCGTGGCTCTCACCGATGTGATTGGATGTTGCTAGCGCCATTATGTCATTGATGCCGTGCCGTTGTTTGAAGAAAAATTGTGTGTAAACTTTCTATTTGCATGTACATGTGATCGTCTCGGTATATTTTTCAACAATAGACTGAAATGAATGTAGATATAAACAAATTCTTCCTTTGATTACTGTTCATAACACTCCTTTGGCAGTCTCGGCGGCCGCTGATTTCATTGTCGCACTTAATTTATTCGATCATCCGCTGTGGCCTGGTCACTGGGTGTGTTAGAGCACATGTGAGACAAGCCAAGCTCTGCATGCGGTTGTGTCTGGTGATTTTTCTCAGGATATTCACGTTTTTGTCCCTTCTTTTTATTGCCTCGTCTTGACATGAATGAAATAACATATTGAAAGCACTGGGGCTTTAACTGAGAAGAAAAAACCCTCAAAACACTCTTGCCAGCCTGAACATTAAGGCAGCAATTGTATAATGTCGAAAGCCCTGTTTTTAACGCAAACTAGAATATGAGCTTTAATGGCTATATTGCGGACAGTAGTAAAATGCAATGGCTATATTGCGGTCAGTAGAAAAATGCATACGAGCAATATTGCGTACAGTAGTCATCCACAGGGTGTGATTACATTTTTGATGCAAAATCAAAGAAATCTTGTGGTTTCTGTTAAACCGTGGTTGGAAAGGGAAGGGACATATGCTAGTTTGTAACCACCTATCAAGAATGCCTTAAATATCCGTGTAGTATTGATTTTATTCACCATTTCACACAGATGTGTTGGATCATTATGTCAGAATTGAAATGATCGAGTCGCAGATTTCTCAGTTTCATTTTACAGTGTAGGTGGCCGGGATGCATTCTGTTGCCGTGGGCTTCAAGCAAAAATACTCACATTATGGCACACGGTTTGATTTCGAGCAAAAATACGAATAAAAATAAGAAAATTGACAAAGTGAAACGGTCACTCACCTTGAGGTGTTTATGCCAATATTGCGATCCTCGTTATGATTGGGCCGGACAGTGTAGCGAGTTCCGATTAAGCGGACTGTCCGCAAGTCACGTGATTATCTACTGTGAATCAGACATTTTCGACTTTTATGCATCATCAAATGACCAAACCACAAGGTACAAGGTAACCTAGCAGGCACATGACGTCAGAATGACGTCATATCGACGTCAATGTGACGTATGACGTCGCATCGACGTTGATATGACGTCATTTTGACATCATGTGCCCGCTGGGTTAACTGTCCAGTTCCCCTGAACGAATTACAATGTTTGTTCATTCGCCAGTACGACAATACGCCTGATGATGGTGTCAGTTCTAAATTGGAAGGAGAAGGTGTTGTTTAATTCCAATTAGACATTTCCAACTTAGTCTGAGATACGATTTACGGTAGACGAGAAACTTTAATCGATTTCTGGGGGGTATCTCAAGGCTGTCCAACTTAGTTGGAGAAAACCCTATACTTCTACTACCTTACACGATTAAAGGTATTTGATAAATTTCGTACCATGTTTTATAAGTTTTTCTGAAGGTATCTGAAGTTTTTTTTTCAAATTTAACAGAATTCGTACACACATCTTATTTTAATCTTGTGCATCGATCACATGCATGCTAAGGCCATGGTATGTTTTTAATTGTTTCCTGTCACGAATCACGCAAATCTATGCGGCTTGCAAGAAACAGACGTCGAAGCAACCATTGACCGACTGCCTAGTGGTGATGATGGTCGTGGGGGGGGGGGGGGGGGCACAGCAGTTCTCGATGTTTGGTCGGAAAATACCCTGTGAAGCCATCGTGTCTGGAAGGTGACAGTCACACCATTGAAATATGCCGATGGTAATCAGAAGTTTACGACGCTACTGATCGAATGGCGGTCATATATACTCAGTACATAAAGAAACGCAAAAGGTATATTTTCTGTCAGAACTCACACAATTTTACAGGTAACAATTTCAAATTTACAGGAAATGAAGAATGACATGTCTGCTACCCACACACTGAATTCCATATTTTTTCGACTACGGAAACATTATGTTTTTTAGCGTCAATAAAGAGTACACATAAAAAAAGTCGCAAGAATTTGTGGTGATGAATACTTTTTTCTACCACTTTAAAAACCTCTTCTGTTCACTTTTTTGCCTTAGAACGATACGTCATCAGTTTATGATTGTATTCATTAATCAGATTTGAGTTTGTGAGTGACTATGGCTATCTTTGGCTGCTATAGTCAACCACATGAATTAGTGGCCAAAATGCTCAAAACGATGGTCAATCTGGCAGACTTAAAAAAATTGTGTCAAAATTAAAAATTGAGCTTGGCTGCAAATGATATGAGTAAACACTTCTTTCAGAAGAATAAAACTGTCTAAAACACAGCTGTATACTGTTCATAGAATGTAACGCACCTTACATTTTGACCAAAATTGGCAAAATTTTAAAAACGTCTAAAAATTAATTCGGGGGGACTAGTAAATTGCAAATAACGTTAAAATTGACGTCAATTCTAACACACCTCGCCTATATAGCCAATGGTAAAAAACGTGTTATATTGTGCAACAATTTCACTGGGCGAATAAGCGTGACGTTACTTTGCGGCATTTGTGACGTCAGCTATCCCACAAAGCAGCGTTAGACGGTGAAACGTCGTTTTAGCGCACAACAAACGTCATAAGTGTGTGTAAATACCAGCATTACAGTCAAATATTTACATTTTTCTAAAACCTCCTTAGATGAACCATTAGATGTTCATCTGTGTTCATACCTCCATGAACAACATTGTGTCACGCGACGTGACGTAATCCAAACTTGACGTCAAAAAACATGAATCTCGCCAATCTGATTGGACGTTGTATACGTCGACGCCGTTCCGCTGTTTGTACACACACTGTGTGTAGATTCTCTGTTTGCTGGTAAATGTGACCGCCTTGCTGATTTTTCAACAAGCGATAGAGAGAAATGAATGTAAATATAAGCAATGAGTTTAATTTTTCTGTTGTTCATGGAGCTATGAACCGCAGTGGGTCGCGTGCAAAGTGAATGAACCCCGAAGGGGTTCATGTAAGCTTTGCACGCGACCCACTGCGGTTCATAGCTCCATGAACACCAGAAAAATGAAATTCATTTCTTAAATATTTGGCGGGATATCTGCAATGCAATGGCGGAAAGCTGAACGATATCGACGGTTTCAGCAACATTTATTCCGTTTATTGTGTGTTAGAATCGAAATAGATCAGCTCAAGTGCGTGAATTGTTCAGTAATAATTCACTGTTTGTCGGTCAGTTGTAAGAAGATAAATCACTCGCGCTACGCGCTCGTGATTTGATCTTCTTTACAACTGACCTCCAAACAGTGAATTATTACTCAACAATTCACTGCTAGAGCAGATCTATTTCTTAAATACTGTATTAAAGTTTCATGCTATCAAATTCGAAATTTTTGTCTTAACCTTGATCTTATCACCAAAAGAAACTGTTTTCAATGAACCGGAAGTCCTGAAAACAACCAGAAATTTTAACTGAGGGTAAGCTTTAAGAGAGTCACATTTATGTTAACTAACATTATTTAATCGAAATAGGGACATCATTTACCGAAAAGGAGACCAAAATGCCGAATTTCGAACGGGCTTGTTATTTTTCATAAAACGCATTTTTAAAAAACCCAGCAAAATTTTTCTTTTAATGAAATTCAATTAATTTTGTGTTTTTATGATTTGCTGGACCACAATGATCATACTCGAAGCACAATTTTATTTAATTATTCTCTCAATTGTCTTTTTTGGAGAAAAATTTTGATTTCACAAGCTTTAACCTAAAAATTACACCCACTTTCAAATCACAACGAAACTCAGTTGTGAAACTCTCATGCGAATGACAAATCCTTAGAATCAATTAGACTTTGAAAATATATTATACTTACGCGAAAAAATAAAAATCAAATCTTTGCGTTTCTTTTTGTACTGAGTTAACTAGTCATTTATGCGTAGACAATGATATTCTGACACTGATGGTTTAAACACAAATCCGTAAAGTTGCATCCAAACTTGTAGAATTTTAGTGACAACTTATATTCGTTCTATCATTCTTGGTTATCCAGTTCGCAGAACAGTCAGCGGCGGAGCTCTACGAAGCAACAACAACAGCAATGATACTATCAGGAATTTATCGAAAACGACAAAAAATTGAGTGGATTTATTTTTATTTCATATTGAAATTAGTAAAACATCATATTCCAACACAACTCACCGAAAAAAAAAAGTCTCAGGAAAAAGTCAGGGAAATAAAGTCACGAAAAAAAAAATCAATGAAAAAGTTTTTCCATTACTTTTTGCAGTGACTTGTGTTCTTGCATTCATTTAGTCAATGGCTAAAATGATTATCGAACAATTTACTCAAACAAATTAGCATATTGTTATTTTGTACCCTTTCTACGTCATCCTATATTTTTTGACGTTTACCTTCTCATCAGACAGTGTTAAGCCCACATTCACGATTTTCTCTACGATTCACCACGATTCACCCCGATTTCTCATGGTCAGAAAAACTGGGATGGATCGGGATGAATCGTGGCAAAAAGTGGAAATATTATTGTCACTACGATTCCAGTAAGAATGTCTACGGTATTAGTACGGTGTCTGTAAGGTATCGCTACGAATCAATGACGGTTCATGACGGCAACGCTACGGTCAATGAGGATTAACCAAGGTGACACAACCAATGCTCACGGTGCTTGTACGGTTCGATACGGTACTAGTACGATTCACGGCAGTAGCCGTCGTGGCCAATCGTGGAGCTCCGTAGCGAAACCGTGGATGATTCGTAGGACAACCGTACACAATTCGTGGTGAATCGTGAGAGTTAGTGGTGTCAAAGATTCCACGGTTTCGCTACGGAGCTCCACGATTGGCTACGATCTCTCACGAATAGCCGCAAATTTAGCTACGGTGTCAGTACGAATAAACACGATTCCGCTACAGTTGCGCTACGAACCAGTACAATGTAACACGCATGCGTAGGCGAAGCATAATATATCGAATAACATATCACTTTATGGTCTTGTCATGCGTTAAATATATAACAAATATGTTAACTAAGATAATAATGATAAAGATATGCATGTACATATGCCTACACGAATCTTTGCTTGTTGTATATACTCTACCTTGATATTGAGTATAATATAAAGTTTCAAACAATATTGGGACCTAGAACATTCCTACCTTAGTGCAAACATATTCCAAAGACCGGCGTTTATATGTTGTCGGTAAATCATTTGCCTACCAAACGAATAAGCATTTTGCTAGCAAGTAGGAAATGTCTAGTGACGCATGCGGAGGTGTGCATCTGTACAAGTTCTCAAACCCGATATATTGCGTCTATCCCCACCCGGGCGTCCACCATCCAAGGGCCGCTGAAAAGATGTGGGCGAACACATTTTTTATGATCTCGCTGACGCATAAAAATGCCATCTTATTTCTTAAGACAGCACGGCGCATCAAAAAGCGGTTTACCGATAGATCCCGTGTATATACATGAACATGTTTGTATACAATGTCTTCACCTATTAGCTTACATGTAGTCCTTGACAATATCCCTCAAAATTATTATCCGAACTACCATTTCAAACTCCCATATCAATATCGGATTAAGTTGGAAATGTCTATTAGACATTTCCAACTTAGTCTGAGATACGATATACGGTGTACGAGAAACTTTAATCGATTTCTGGGGGTTATCTCAATGCTGTCCAACTTAGTTGGAGAAAACCCTTTACTTCTATTACCTTACACGATCAAAGGTGTTTGATAACTTTCGTAGCATGTTTTTCTGAAGGTACATGTATCTGAAGTTTTTCAATTTAAAAAATCGTACACAGATCTTATTTTAATCTCGTGCATCGATCGCATGCATGCTAAGGCCATGATATGTTTTTAATTGTTTCCTGTCACGAATCACGCAAATCTATGCGGCTTCCAAGAAACAGACGTCAGGTGAAGCATTTATGATTGCCTAGGCAATTCTGCTTCTTAGACAACGACTGCCCTAGTGGTGGTGGTGGTCGTGGGGGAGTCGCAGCAGTTTTCGGTGTTTGGTTGGAAAATGCCCTGTGAAACCATCGTGCCTGGAAGGTGACAATCACACCATTGAAATATGCTGATGCAGGATTGAACGATTTGATAGGTTTATCAATTATTTTACTGGCGTCGCCAATGGGATTCGACCCCTATGTAGATAATCAGAAGTTTACGACGCTACTGATCGAATGAGCTATCCGGAGAGTTCTTTCTCAGTGCGGCGGTCATATACTTGTCATATATGCGTAGACAATGATATTCTGACACTGACGGAGTTAACACAAATGAGAAAAGTTGCATCCAAACTTTTAGAATATTAGTGACAACTTTTATTCACTGAATCATTCTTGGTTATCCAGTTCGCAGAACAGTCAGCGGCGGAGCTCTACGAAGCAACAACAACAATAACAATGGCACTGCCAGGGAGTCACAATTTTAAGTTTATTTTGAAAGAAATGTATCCAGATTGTTTAAAAATTACACAATCTTTGTTTATTTCTACGTGTGTCCTACATCCGTCAATTATTTTTGTCAGAAAGTGTGGTTTTCACATTCATTAAACATATCATGGCATTCGTGGGGGCACGTCATGAGAAACCCCTTCATTGAAATTCTTTAAAAATCTCTGTTCACTTGTACTGGTATGGTGCGATATGATGTTGGCATACATAATTCAACTGTTTCTAGAATATGTGAGCCGCGACGCAAGAAACCCGGTCTTCAGGGTTTCCGACCAGGTCAGACACAACCCGAGCTGTACATGCATAGGCGATAACTAGAGACGGAAAATGTTGGATTAAGAATGTAGAGGAATTGTTCTATCCGCGTAGCGAAAACAAAGCCGCTAATCAGCTTCGCAGCTGCTGCGAAGCTGCTCTGCGCCTTTATTTTCTTCTAAGCAAAAATCCGGTTTTCTCACGACGGGGCTCATTTATAAAACAAGTAGGCACATCGTCGTCTTACCTTAGAGACTTACACTAAGAGTTTGCAAAAGTGGATAGGATTTTCCCTATACTTCATGTTGCGGTCTCATATGAGCTGAAAAAATCTTGAAAGGAACGTAAAACTGAATTAAAAAAAAATAGCAACAACAACTTCATGTTGTATTTTTACTAGATGCTGGTAACTGATAAGACGTAGTCTGTAAAAACTGGCTTGAAAAGGGTACATGACTGTACTCCTACTGACATTGTACCCACATAATGTACCTTATCTGTTGATATCATAAATGAAAATATGGTTTGATGCCTTGCGTCCATGGAAAAAAAAATGTTGAAGTAATGTCGGTCGTTTATATCTACCACATCATTTATGGTAAAGCCATCTGAACTCTGGTCAGTCTTTTGCGCCTGGTCGTCTTCTGCTGAGCCGTGACAAAACAGTATAATGCCCGTTTAAAAACCCCGTTTACACATTCAAGATTTTTGGCTACGGTGCCGCTACGATTCGCCACGATTTGTAAAATCGCCGTGTACCGTGGTGATTCGTAGTAGAACCGTGGTGAATCGTGGCGAATCTTGATGAATCGTGATAATTCGGGAAACTCCACGGTAGCGCTACGGAAGTTTTAAACTGTTTAAAACATTCGTGGCGTACCGTGGCGAATCGTGGTGGTTATTGGGCGTGGCCAAATTTGTAGCGCAACCGTAGCGGAATCGTGTTTATTCGTACTGACACCGTAGCTATATTTGCGGCTATTCGTGAGAGATCGTAGCCAATCGTGGAACTCCGTAGCGAAACCGTGGAATCTTTGACACCACGAACTCTCACGATTCACCACCAATCATGTACGGTTGTCCTACGAATCATCCACGGTTTCGTTACGGAGCTCCACGATTGGCCACGACGGATACCGCCGTGAATCGTACTAGTACCGTATCGAACCGTACAAGCACCGTGAGCATTCATTGTGCCACCGTGGTTAATCCTCATTGACCGTAGCGTTGCCGTCATGAATCGTCATTGATTCGTAGCGATACCTTACAGACACCGTACTAATATCGTAGACCGTAGTGACACAAAATATTTACACTTTTCGCCACGATTCATCCCGATCCATCCCGGTTTTTCTGACCGTGAGAAATCGGGGTGAATCGTGGTGAATCGTAGAGAAAATCGTGAATGTGTAAACGGGGCTTTACACATTCGCGATTTTTGTCTACGGTGACGCTACGATTCCCCACGATTGGTAAAATCGTTGTGTACCGTGGTGTACCGTCGTGATTCGTAGCAGAAACGTGGTGAATCTTGGTGAATCTTGATAAATCGTGATGATTCGGGAAACTCCACGGTAGCGCTATGGAAGTTTTTAACTGTTTAAAACGTTCGTAGTGTATCGTAGCGAATCGTGGTGGTTATTGGGCGTGGCCTAATTCGTAACGCAACCGTAGCGGAATCAAGCTTATTCGTCCTGACACCGTAGCTATATTCGCGGCTATTCGTGAGAGATCGTAGCCAGTCGTGGAGCTCCGTAGCGAAACCGTGGAATCTTTGACACCACGAACTCTCACGATTCATCACGAATTGTATACGGTTGTCCTACGAATCACCTACGGTTTCGCTACGGAGCTCCACGATAGGCCACGATGGCTACACTGTGAACCGTACAAGCACCGTGAGCATTCGTTGTGCCACCGTGGTTAATCCAGATTGACCGTATCGTTGCCGTCATGAATCGTCATTGATTCGTAGCGATAGCTTACAGACACTGTATTCATATCGTAAACATTCTTATTGGAATCGTAGTGACACTGAATATTTCAACTTTTCGCCACGGTTCATCCCGATCCATCACGATTTTTCTTACCATGAGAAATCGGAGTGAATCGTGGTGAATTGTAGGGAAAACCGTGAATGTGTAAACGGGGCTTAACATGCATGCACAAGCAAAGCATAATATATCGCATAATAAATCACTTTATGGTCTTCGTCGTACGTTAAATATATAACAAAATCAACCCTCTTGTTGATTTGTTAACTAAGATAATAATGATAAAAATATGCATGTACATATATGCTTACACGAATCTTTGCTTGCTGTACGTACTCTACCTTGATATTGAGTATAATATAAAGTTTCAAACAATATTGGGACCTAGAACAGTCCTACCTTTCCAAGGACCGGCGTTTATGCGTTGTCGGTAATACACGAATAAGCAAATACACGAATAAGCAAAGGCGAAAAAGCTACTCGCTTTTGTCATTCTGCTAGCAAGTAGGAAATGTCTAGTGACGCATGCGAAGGTATGCATATGTACAAGTTCTCAAACCCGATATATTGCGTCCACCCCCGCCCCGTGCGTCCACCATCCAAGGGCCGCTGAAAAGATGTGGGAGAACACATTTGAGCCGCCTCGTGTGAAAACCATCAATGTGGTTTCCGAACAGGTCCGACACCAACCGACCTGTACAGTCACAGAAAAGAGCTAGAATCTTGAAATTTCGGATTTAAGTAGAAGAGGAACTGTACTATCCGAGTATCGAAAACAAAGGCGCTGATCAGCTTCGCGGTTACCGCGTAACTCATCTGCGCCTTTGTTTTCGCATATGCAGATTGTTGGTTTTCCCATGAGGCGGCTCATTTGTTATGATCTCGCCGACGCATACAATTTGTAACATATGGCATAATCTCATTACAGCACGAAATAAGCGATTTACCGATAGATCCCGTGTATATACATGAACATGTTTGTATACAAAGTCTTCACCTATTAGCTTACATGTTGTCCTTGACAATATCCCTCAAAAAAATTATCCGAACTACCATTTCAAACTCCCAAATCAATATCGGATTAAGTTGGAAATGTCTATTACTAGACATTTCCAACTTAGTCTGAGATACGATATACGGTGTACGAGAAACTTTAATCGATTTCTGGGGGGTATCTCAAGGCTCTCCAACTTAGTTGGAGAAAACCCTATACTTCTACTACCTTACACGATCAAAGGTGTTTGATAACTTTCGTAGCATGTTTTATAAGTTTTTCAGAAGTTATCTGAAGTTTTTTAATTTAAAAATCGTACACAGATCTTATTTTAATCTTGTACATCGATCACATGCATGCTAAGGCCATGGTATGTTTTTAATTGTTTCCTGTCACGAATCACGCAAATCTATATATGCACCTTGCAAGAAACAGATGTCTCAGGTGAAGCATTATGATTGTCTTAGCAATTCTGCTTCTTAGACACCGACTTCCTAGTGTAGTGGAGGTGATCGTCGGCGGGGGGGGGGGGGGGGGGGGGGGGACGGGGCACAGCAGTTCTCGATGTTTGGTCGGAAAATGCCTTGTGAAACCATCGTGCCTGGAAGGTGACAATCACACCATTTAAATATGCTGGTTTATCAATTATCGACATTTTACTGGCGTCGCCAATGGGATTCGATCCCTATGTAGGTAATCAGAAGATTACGACGCTACTGATCGAATGAGTTATCCGGAGAGTTCTTTCTCAGTGCGGCGGTCATATACTAGTCATATATGCGTAGACAATGATATTCTGACACTGATGGAGTTGACACAAATGAGAAAAGTCGCATACAAACTTTGAGAATTTTAGTGACAACTTTTTATCACTGAATCATTCTTGGTTATCCAGTTCGCAGAACAGTCAGTGGCGGAGCTCAACAAAGCAACAACAACAATGGCACTATCAGGGATTTACAATTTTAAGTTTATTTTGAAAGAAATGTTTCCAGATTGCATAAAATTTTCAGTCTTTGTTTATTTCTACGTGTGTCCTGCACCCGTCAATTCTTTGTCAGAAAGTGTGGTTTTCACATTCATAAAACATACCATCATGGCATTCGTGGGGGCACGTAATGAGAAACTTAAAAATGCTCTGTTCACTTCTACTGGTATGGTGCGATATCATGTTGGCATAATTCCACTGTTTCTAACATGTGCTAAAATAACTGAGCCGCGACGCGAGAAACCCGGTCTTCGGGGTTTCCGACCAGGTCTGACACAACTCGAGCTGTACAAGCACAGGCGATGACTAGAGACGAGAAATTTTCGATTATGAAAGTAGAGGAATTGTACTAACGAATTGTAGCGAAAACATAGCTGCTAATCAGCTTCGCAGCTGCTAATCAGCTTCGCAGCTGCTGTGAAGCTGCTCTGCGGCTTTGTTTTCGCGTAGGCAAAAATCCGGTTTTCTCATGACGGGGCTCATTATTAAAACAGGCACCTTGGAGACTTACACCAAGAGTTTGCACAATTTGGCGGGACTTTCCCTATACTTCATGTTGTATTTTTACTAGATGCTGCTAACTGATAAGCCGTAAGTCCTCTAGGTAGTCTGTAAAAACTGGCTTGTACCCACATATGTACCTTATCTGTTGATACAAGAAATGAAAATATGGTTTGATGCCTTGCGTCCACGGAAAAAATGTTGAAGTAATGTCGGTCGTTTATATCTACCACATCATTTATGGTAAAGCCATCTAAATTCTGGTCAGACTCTTGCGCCTGGTCTTCTTCTGTTGAGCCATGACAAAACAGTACAATGTAACGCGCATGCGTTAGCAAAGCATAATACATCGCATAATAAATCACTTTATGGTCTTCGTCGTGCGTTAAATATATAACAAAATCAACTTTCTTGTTGATTTGTTAACTAAGATAATAATGATAAAAATATGCATGTACATATGCTTACACGAATCTTTGCTTGTTGTACATACTCTACCTTGATATTGAGTATAATATTAAGTTTCAAACAATATTGGGACCTAGAACAGTCCTAACTTAGTGCAAGACATATTCCAAGCGTTGTCGGTAAAACACGAATAAGCAATGGCGAAAAAGCTACTTGCTATCGTCATTTTGCTAGCAAGTAGGAAATGTCTAGTGACGAATGCGAAGGTGTGCATCTGTACAAGTTCTCAAACCCGATATATTGCGTCCACCCCCACCCCGGGCGACCACCATCCAAGGGCCGCTGAAAAGATGTGGGAGAACACATTTGTTATGATCTCGCCGACGCATACAAATGCCATAATCTTATTTCCTAAGACAGCACGGCGCATCAATAAGCGATTTACCGATAGATCCCGTGTTTATACATGAACATGTTTGTATACAATGTCTTCACCTATTAGCTTACATGTTGTCCTTGACAATGTCCCTCAAAAAAATTATCCGAACTACCATGTCAAACTCCCATGTCAATATCGGATTAAGTTGGAAATGTCTACTACTACAGGTCTCGGCAATAAACATTATAGTGACGTCAGAGAATGTAACGGTAAATGGGCATTGCCGACTGTTGTAAATAGGTAATCCAGTTTTCCCGCCTCGGTTTTTGGGGTGGGAGTCTTTTTCTGATTGCGCCTTTTCCTGATCTTTGCCTACTTGTGCCTTTTTGCTACTGTTGTAAACTCAACTATTTTAACCTAAATTTTCGTCGTTATCACATTAGCGCAGTGGTATAGTGCTAGACCCAATGCATGTATATAATGTTTCGCTGAAGTGTCGCTGTCGCAGGTTCGAATCCCGCTTAACGAATATCTTTTTTATTTTATTTATTTATTCATTATTATTATTATCATTATTTTGCGTTTCGATTTTTACTTTTTGTTTGCCAATCAGTTATTTGAATAAAAATACAGCAAACTGATAAATGAATTTTAAATGTGTACGAAAAATAAATAAAATATGAAGATGAAAAAAAAAGAACATTGACATATTTGAAAAAAAAAAAAAAAAAAAAAAAAAAAAAAAAAAAAAAACACTGGTGTAAAACAACAACATCAAAAACAACCAAAACAAAAACAAACAGACAAACAATGAAATTACAAAAATGCAACAAAGATGATAAAAATTAAATGAAATACAGGGATTCGAACCCTTATCATAACTTTCCTGAACGCCGAATAAACATTATGTATGTCGTATCCTCTACCATTTGAGCTATGACGGGTAGACAACATCGCTTGCATTTTTATACTACTAGTTAAATGCCACGTAGGTTGTCTCCGTTACTTCACCGTTAATAACGGTATATAACGGTGTAACCTGTCTACCCTCTCTATCATAGTATGTTCCAACGCGTCACTATCATGTTTGCAGAAAGACCTGTACATGTACCCATATTACGTCAAATAAAACCTGAAACATTTGTTATGAGTAATTCTGAAATCAAGCATGCACAACACGTGTAGTTTGCTAAATGAAAAGTGCAAAATCAATACATGTCTATTAATTTTGACGAACCGTGTTGAAATGCAGACTCCGTGTACACTATAATCAGAAATCTTTCGTCGTAGACTCCGGACATAATTTTAATGTTATAGCTATGTAGGGTACATCTCACGGTTCCAATTGTTAATTGTTCAAAATATTTATTTCAATGACATTGTAACTGTAAAGTGTCGAATGTCTATAAGGAAAGATTTTTGATCTTTCACACACGATGAAGTTATAATAAAAATCTTTCATTGTAGACTGACGTCACAGATGTACCTTTATCGATATTAAATGCCTTTGTACTGGTCAAATACATTTATTTCATTTACGTTTATAACGGTAAATTTGCGACATGAGTCTATGATGATTCCTGATTTAATACAGCTACCTATAAAGATATAAATTAAAGGGAAAAAACAAACAAAATAACACATTTTTCCAGGCCAAGAGAAATTTTCTCGAGTCATACTAAAGCCCGGCGTTAGCCTTTCGACAACCTCTTGATACACCAGATTCGGACTGGGTTATTTTAGCCGGCATGAGTTCATAAATACTTACTCGTCAGTCGCATTTTTTGTCTTGCATACACACTGGCCATTCTTCAAACACACACCGTCGAACCCAAACTTCTTGCAAGTCATGTGACAATACCACGTGACCGTTGGGCAACCAAATTGAGGTTTGATGATTGGACCGTAACATCGACATGTCGAATCGTTCTCGTCACAGTTACCCCATTTGAAATTGTATTTTCGACAGTGCTGGTCGCAAAATTTCCATTCGCCTGGACATCCAAAATCGGCAGTCGTACCTTTAAAATCATAAAAACAAGTATTTTAAATTGTACTTGTATCCTAAGTACAACGCTCGCGCTCGCGCGCGCACACACACACACACACACACACACACACACACACATTGGACTTACATGAAAAGCCAATCACCATTAAAGTTACAATTAGACAGACGCACTTCATTGTCAAGTTTCCGTTGCGATAAAATGTATACGTTTATTTATTCAAGAGAACATAAAGCTGATATTTGGTTACAGAATACATGGATAAATTTGACACTTCCTTATCATATTTCTTTAAAAGTATAAAATATAAGATCTATAAGTTTTATATACCGCGTCGTTATCATCATCAAGTGTATCGGTTTCCCCCGTTCTCGTGAATTGATCACCTGGCGCCCGTGAGTCTGCAGCGTTAGTGATGTTTTACAAGTTTAAACCATTATTGCTGTTTTGTATATTTTAACAGTTTTGCGCAGAGTAGTGCTTCCTTATTTTAATGTTCAATACATAAATGCATGGTCAATAAGATCTCAAAATAAAATCAATCGAGCTTTTCAAAGTTTCAGCACTAGGTCAGTATGCTTTGGTTTTGAATATACATTATCCTTTGAATTTGGAAGCGTATAGAGTTATTTCAAGTTGATGTCAGGAAAACATGTCCGTGCAATGTATACCCCCTAGAACCCCACTTTTATATAGCGAAACTGGGGTATGCATGGGTATACCTATTTTTCTTATTTTTGCTCCAAAACATAGATTGTGGGTACTCGTTAAAACCGCCTTGCCGAGCGGTTCTTACGTGTACCTACAATCTATGTTTTGAGCAAAAATAAGAAATATAGATCTATAAAAAAAAAAATCTGATGAAATTTTCAATTTTTGATACTGAAAAAATCTCTATATATTGCATGGGCAAGTTTTCGTAATGATTTGTCACAAGCATAAATCATTTTTACCTTTTTTCTTCTGGCGCTGACTGTATTTTATCGACATTTTCCTCAAGATTATAAATTTGTTCAACTTTTAAATTCGTATGGGCTGGGCGACGTCAAAACCAGCCAAGTGACGTTCACTCTGGTTGTCGTGAGGTTGGTCGCGTATCGCCATGACGTTAGGCGCGTTGGCTGTTCCAAAATTACGTTAAGTCGTATTTTATGTCAAATAACACGAAAATGAGCGGTGACATGCGCATTTAGAATCTGATACTTGATTGATAATATAAAATATAAATATAAGTATTGAAATTCAGATTTTAGCTTTCACTAGATGATGAAAAACATTAGCTGTTTTAATGTCTCCGAAAAGCCTTTCGGGCTCCACAGATATTAAAACAGCCTAATGTTTTTCATCATCCAGTGAAAGCTTAAATCTGAATTTCAATTCTTAATTATAAATGCTTGTATATAGCACCAACGTTATGCTCTGTATCAAAAATGATTTAATGCTACAAAAACAAACACGCGCATTGTGATAAATTCTTTGGTCTCCACAGGGTTTACACATTACGAAAGCTTGCCCATTCAATAAACAGAAATTTTTGATCTTGAAAAATTCATTTTTCAGCTGAAACATTTCGATATTTTTCTTATTTTTGTTCAAAACATAGATTGTGCCACAGCGGGTACACGTTGGAACCGCCTCGTCGAGTATCCACAATCTATGTTTTGGAACAGAAAATAAGAAAAATAGGTAAACCCCTACATACCCCAGTTTTGCTGTTTAAAAGTGGGGTTCAAGGGGATATACTTGTTACGGGGGTGTTTTCCTGATGCTATAACAAGACAAGCCAAGAGTTTTGAGTTGACAAGTTTATAACTTGTTACGGACATGTTTTCCTGATGGTATAACCAAGACAAGCCAAGAGTTATGAGTTGACAAGTTTATAACAATGAACATGGAGCTTTTGAAAGCAAACTTAAGTTTCTTTACTACTTTAAATTGCAGGTTTACTTTGTCTATGCCGTTTAAAATCTTAGATAGCCAATATTATACCAACTTGCCTATTGGGATTCCATTAAGGATGTTCGCTGCTAACATTTGACATTTCGGAACTTCCGGTTTTTCTTTTCTTGAATATCTCGTAAACGGTTGCAGATATTTTCCTAATATTTTATATTTGGATACATATTGATAATATGCATCGAATGAGCCATGAAAATTGTCAATCTAAGAAACTTCATTTTTTCACCCCATTTTCTGCAACTTTTCAGAAAATTTTAGTTGTCAGTAAAATTTAGGGGGTAGGGTAGATTAAACTTGAATATTACACATCTTCAAATTAATTGCACTAGTTCGATGTTTATTTTAGCAGCAGTATATGTGTACATGGTCTTCTAAATCATTCTTTGTGTCTTTGGTGTGCTGGTTTTAAAATTTTAGGTGGTTTTATGAAATGGGCTTTTAGAAACAAAATAGCCGAAAAAAGGCCAAAAATGGCGATTTTCAAGTTGTTGGTTCTCTCTTATATGCTCACTACCCTATATATTTCTTTCTTTTATTCGAACAATATTACCAAGTTCTATGTTGTGTGAAAATACAAGAAAAAGTTTGAATCAACAAATATGGGTTTGGTACATTTCAAAATATTGATTTTTCCGACTTTTCAAGTATGGGGGTAGGGTTGAAAAAAGAATCGTAAAATTTTGTCATCTACTCCAAGTTGCAAATTTTTCTATGCTTTTGGTCCAAAATTGTCTGCGCTACGTAAATGTTATGACTTTTGAAAGCATTCTAGGTGTATTTTTGTTCAAGACAGGTATGTTTCAAAGAATTATAAATTAAATTAATTTTACCAAATTTAAAACATGGTGCTCAGAGGTCTCATTCAGAGGCCTGTAGCTCGAAAAAATGCACACTACCCTATATTTGTTTTGTTTTCAAATGTCTTGTGTTGTATTTTGGAATCAAAAAAGAGTGGTTAGAAAAAAAGTTTGAATACTTTTTCATTGGCAGCGAACATCCTTAAATGCATTTATACCAGACACATGGGAAATTTTGCGACGTCTCCTTTTTAGCTCACCTGAGCCGTCAGGCTCACAAGGTGAGCTTATAGTATACCCATGCTCCGTCGTCCGTCCGTCCGTCCGTCGTCCGTCCGTCGTCCGTCGTCCACCATTTTCAAAGATAAAAACCCTTCAAAAATCTTCTTCTCCGGAACCACTGGACCGATTTCAACCAAACTTGGCATGAAGCATTAATGGCTCAAGCACTACAATGTATATATAAATCATGACCCTATGATGACCTTGACCTATTTTACGGCAAGGTCAACATAGGTCGCGAATGCATTTGAATGGGAAAAATTGTTAAATTGTCATTTAAAGGAAAAATCTTGCAGAAAATGAGCAGTAGGACTGAATATTAATGATTCTGAAAAAAATTGGGCACCAGGGGCTCATCCGCCCCCACCCCGGGGCAATATACATGTATATCTCCATAATATTCAAACATCTTCTCCTCTGAAACCGCTTGGCCAATCAAAGCGAAATTTTATGTGAAGCATCAATAGGAAGGGGTAACAAATATGAATATAAAAAATCCAGGTCACATGAACAAGATGGCCGCCATGCCCATATATGGCAAAAACCGTTCAAAATCTTCTTCTCCAGAACCGGTTGACCGATTTCAACGAAACTTGGCACGAAGCATCGATGGCTCAAGCACTACAATGTGTATATAAATCATGACCCTGTGATGACCTTGACCTATTTTACGGGAAGGTCAACATAGGTCACCAATGCATTTGAATGGGGAAAACTTTTAAAATGTCATTTAAAGTGAAAGTCTTGCAGGAAATGGGCGGTAGGACTGGATATTAATGATTCTGAAAAAAATTGGACCCCAGGGGCTCATGTGCCCCCACCCCGGGGCAATATACATGTATATTTCCATAATATTCAAACGTCTTCTCCTCTGAAACCGCTTGGCCAAACAAAGCCAAATTTTAAGTGAAGCATCTATAGAATAGGGGAATCAATGTGTATATAAATTATCTAGGTCACATGACCAAGATGGCCGCCATGCCCATATATGGTAAAAACCCATCAAAAATCATCTTCTCTGAAACCAATAGACTGATTTCAAGGAAACTTGGCGTGAGGCATCGATGGCTAAAGTACTCCAATGTGTATATAAATCATGACCCTGTGATGACCTTGACCAAGTTTATGGCAAGGTCAACATGGGTTGCCTGTGCATCTGAATTGGGAAAACTGTTAAAATGCCATTTGAAGGAAAAAGCCAACAGGAAATTGGCAAATGGACAGAATATTGAAGATTCTGAAAAAAAGAAAATGGCCCAAGGGCTTATCTGCCCCTGCACTGGAGTTAAATACCATAATATTCAAACATGTTTATTGGTATATGCAGCTGATCTCAGGTGAGCGTTTACAGGACCATTGGTCCTCTGGTTTTCGAATGGACTTGATCGTTTTGATCAGTTCAATTTCATTTTCATGTGCATCATGGCTGATCGTATTTTTTTATTTCATTTTCTGAGCAAACATGATAAGCCGCATTTATCACAAGTCCAAAACATTGTCTATGTCCAGAACGAGGACATCATCGAGACGCACTCAGTGAGACAGACCATCTTTTACTTATACTTTTATCATTTTGGACTGGTCACGATAATCGTGCGATTGTGTAATCGTGCTTTTAGTGTAAAGACATTCGCTCTAGAGTTATCTCTTCTTGTGGCATCGTTCAATATTTTTCTTTCAATATTAGCTAAAACGGAATAATCTGTATGCATGCAGACAAGTAAGCCTGTAACTTGTCTTCTAACAACTTAAAACTGGAAACAATAGTTGGGTGTGTATGAAAATCTATGATTTCTGTGGTCTAATCACTTCACTGCCTCTGTATGCATACACACCATCCATATTCGTTACAGTAACCCGTGTATGCCTGCCAAGCTTCACACTGTTTCTGACAATTATCCGGCTTCTCCGGACACTCTCGGGTGGCTTTTAAGTGAGGATGTTCACACGTGCACAGTCCCAGTATTTCACGGTCACACCGTCCCCGCCAGAACCCCTTTTGACGACAATGGTTGTCGCAGCCCCCGTAGAAATAAGGACAGTCATAGTCACACTGTATACCTGGAAATGAACATTACGAAATTACGCCAATGCAGTATCCAAGAGACTTTTAGGGATGTAAAAATGAGCCGTCTCGTGGGAAAACCAACAATCTGGTTTCCGAACAGGTCCGACACAAAAACCGGGCTGTACAAGCACAGAAGACGGCTAGAAACTGGAAATTTTGGATTTAGAAAGTAGAGGAATTGTACTATCCGTGTAGCGAAAACAAAGGCGCTGATCAGCTTCGCAGTTACTGCGAAGCTGATCTGCGCCTTTGTTTTCGCATATGCAGATTGTTGGTTTTCATATGAGGCGGCTCAAATAATCCGATGGAAATTGTTGATACCTTTCTTATTTTTGCTCAAAACATTGACTGTAGGTACATTTGTACACGCAATCTATGTTTTGGATAAACAAAATTGTATATCCCTATATACCCCAGTTTTTGCTATATAAACGTGGAGTTCGAAGCAGGTATTTAATAAATGGACAAAAGCGAAAACTGTGCAAGAAAGTTTGTTTACTTGTGTTAGACATAATTTGAAGATGCTGCTTTTCAGGCAATGCGAACAGTTTTAAAAGCCGTTATAGACATCTTGAATAAAAGACAGTCTGCGAAACCCCTCCTAGCGGCCAATCTTTTATGGTATTTTAACAAACAAGGGGCGTTGAGCGCTGTAGGGTAAAACGGCTAAACACTTTATTTAAATTAAATCTTTAATTAAAATAGACATGTAATCAAATTATACCTTTGTTCGTCAATAACATGAAAAATAAGAACACGCCTATAATGTTCTGTATAGCTGACATTGTGGATGTTTGACAAGTTTGACGCATGAAATGCGATACTTTGATAGTATAAATTGAATTAAAGTACACATGTATATATACATAACACTGGGTTTAATTAAATTACAATGATAAAAGAAGTATGTTGTATATGATCAGATGTTTCAGTGACTTTGGATTTGAATTTCAGTATGAAATTTAGGGTTCATAGTCCCACTTTAGCGAAATCTACCTCTTGCCAACGAGCATTGTGTCTCGAGTTTCATACAACGTAGAAACCAAATCAAGTCAACATGAATATTATTAGCTCACCTGAGTCCCTCACAATGTGAGTTTATAGGGTAGGCATACTCTGACGCCCGTTGTCGTTGTTGTCATCGTTGTGTACATTTTTTCCGAACATATTCTTCTCTGAAACTCCAGAAAAAATCATAGCTAAACTACAAGGGGGAACAAAAAGTGTATGAGCCGCCGCATGGGAAAATCATCAATCTGCTCAGGCGAAAACAAAGGCGCAGATCAGCTTCGCACTAACTGCGAAGCTGATCAGCGCCTTTGTTTTCACTACACGGATAGTACAATTCCTCATCTTTCTAAATCCAAAATTTACAGCCTCTGACCATCTTCTGTGACTGTACAGCCCTGTTTGTGTCAGACCTGGGCGGAAACCCGAATTGTTTGTTTTCTCATGCACAGGTTCATATATAAATGGTCCGGCCACATGACAGCCAGTGCTATAGAAGAATCCGCTTCTCTAGAACCAGAAAGCCAATGATTTTGAAACTTGGCATGAAGCATCGAGGAATGGAGCTCTACAGAGTTTATATAAATCATTTCCCAGGGATGACCTTGACCTATTTTATGGCAAGGTCAGTTTAGGTTGTCTATGCATTTTAATTGATAACAAAATAGTAAAATATCATTAAATGGGGGAAAACTTGCTCGTACCATGCAAATGGACAGAAAATTTGTTTTGTGAAAAAATGGCCCCGGTGTGCCTGCCCATGTTGTAGGGCTATATACATGTATACTTCCGTCTATAAATGTCTTCTTCCCTGAAAACCAAACAAAGCCGAATTTTACCTGTAGCTTCCTTGCAAAGGAAGAATGACTATTTATTTGAGTTATCCAGGTCACATGACCAAGATAGCCGCTAGGGCTATAAATTATAAAATTTCCGCCTAATAAACTAGGACATTATCATGAGGCAAATAAACTAGGACAGTATCATCAAGTAATGAAGCTCCACAAAATTTTATAAACAATGACCTTGGGATGACCTTGACCTGTTTTATGGAAAGGTAAATGTAGGTCTTTTATGCATTTGAATGATGAAGATTGGCAAAATGGTTTGTTTAAAATGCGGAAACATTGCAGAAACTGGGCAAATGGACAGAAGATTTATGTTTTATGTTCTCTGTCCAATGTTAACAAAGAGCTATGCACAAGGTCATGTATTTGTGTAAATTATAGTTAATCTTGGATGAGCGTTTACAGGACGACTGGTACTCTGGTATTGTTATTTTAATTCTATGCAATCATACCAGGGTGTCACAACAACCCTACCTAGAAATTTATTTTATGTGGTCTGAGATGAGTCAGAGAATTGCAAGAAACTCTCATTCTGTTGGTATCAGAATAAGGATTGAAAATTCAGACTTTTAGCTTTCAGTGGACGATGATAAACACCAGGCTGTTGTTTGCGAAACCGAACAACGTCACTGGCATGGCCTGAGTCACGCAACTTTTCAATTTGTTTCATCGGGAAATGGAGAACACCGTTAAGTCACTTTCAGCTGAGGCGACTGAAAGGTAAAAGGGAAATATTGCAGCTAATTCTAACTGAAAACTAGGATCAGTTAGTCAGTTAACACAATACGTTTGTAAGGTAGAAGGATACATGCGAGGACTTCTACATGTATGTGAATCATCAGGAAAATTTGTCCGTGTAAAAATATGACCCCTAATACCCCACTTTTTATAGTAAAACTGGGGTTTACAGGGGTATACCTATTTTTCTTATTTTTGCTCCAAAACATAGATCGTGGGTACTCGTTAGAACCGATTCCAAAATCAATGTTTGGAGCAAAAATAAGAAAAAATTAAAAACAATTCTAATGAAATGTTTGATTTTTTACAACCCGGACCCAAAAATGTCTGTATATTGCATGTGCATGTTTTTGTAATGACAGATACCCATACTGCAGTGGGTAGGTAGACGTGGTTATGGTTCCCGAGAACAACTGCTATTGAATAAGGGAACAAGTAGCCCAAAACGATCGCTCATCTTAGAAGATTCAGGGTACCTTATTCTAATGTCACAAGTGGAATTCAATGACTACACATTTCAAACAGTCATTCAAGGTTGCCTTTGTTGCATGACAGAGTGAAGGCACAATAAACCTATAGCAGTCATGCTGTTAATTCTATGAAGATTAGGGCAGGTAATTTCAGTCCGTGATACAATCATGTCGAAATGTAAATTCATCTACGATATGAGAGTTGCCCTAGTTACCTGCAAGAATAATAACTATCCAATCAAAAATGAAGGCGCTGGCACAGATGTTATGGTTTTCCTGATTACTGCCAGGAATGATGAAGATCCAATAAAAATAAAAATGCTAGTCTTAACAACACTTAATATCCATTTGCCAAACACTCAAGGTTAGCTAACTCTTTAGTTCATGAGCTGATTTGGTCACAATTCGAACTGATCCTAGATATTATAGGTGTCCTTGTTACTGCCAGGCATGAAGAAGATCGATCAAAAATGCAACAAGGGAACAAAATTGGTTCAAATCATCCAGCAACAACCTTTTTTGCTTCTAGCGTAACTATTGTCACTAACCAATACATCTGTTATGCAGTACTTAACACTTGTGATTATTATTACTAAATAGTCAAAGCTCTGGAGTGTTACCTAATGTGTACTTACTGTCTAAAAACTTGCCTCTGATAATGGTTTTTCGCAGAATATTTTTGTATGGGGAAAAACAGAAAAATTATTTTCACGTCAAAATCTTGATATTAATTTGTCGTAATAGGACCTGCAAAAATTTTGAAAATCGGTGAACAAATAAAGTTTTTATGGCCAAAATGAATTTCGCATAGAGATTTTGCATTGGCAAGGGAGATAATAGATGATCGTGAAAATGCATATTTTTCGCGAATTTTTACCTGATCATGAAGATTTTGTCTCAGGTATGTCATTTGTGTCAATTTATAATAATTTTGAGCAATTATGATTAAATAAGTAGAATTTAAAATTTTTGCGGGAAAATATTTACCTCCCTTCCATGAGATTTTTGTACAGGAAATCCCTATTCAAAAATGTTTTTGACCAGAACTTTTTTTATTTGTCAACCGATTTTCAAAATTTTTGCTGCACATTTTGCGACAAACTAGATGCTTAATTGTGCCAAGACAATATTTCTTCTACATTTGAACAGTTGTAAAATATCTGCGAAAAACCATTATCACACACTACGAAACAGACTTTAAAACCATTATAAACGCAACTGATATACAGGTTATTTCTACCTTTCACGGACACCTTGTGCGCTTTGTTTATAGCGAAGTCAGCTTGCCCCTCGCCCGAGAATCGTTCAGCAAAAACTGAACTCAATTTAGCACTTCTGGTTGATTTTTGGGTAAAAAATGACAAACTCATTAAAATTTGATTTTAATCCCATTCAACCTTGCATAGCAACCCAATTTCAATGCGGAAGTATGCGGCCGAATAACAGCAACAAAAAACGGTGTAATACCGACAATTCCACCTGATGGAACGACCAAGATTAATTTCCAAATGTTCAAATTTTCGAAAAAAAAAAAAAATACCACAGATTTTGAGAATCTACCGAAACTTCAATAAAACAGAATCATTCCATAGTTTGGACACAGGAGATGTTACGTTCTAGCATATGGGTCCATTTTATGACAGTTTTATTTTTCAAAATTCATTTCCGGTTTTCATGTACTGACATTGATGGCCTTTTATAAGATCAAAACTTGAAAAAAAAAAAAAAACAATTTACGGAATGGTTTACATTGACTTTAGAGCAATATTGGCATTGACCAAAAGTTTGAACACAAAAGAGCTAGTCATAAAGGTTAACGTATAGCTGGATTGATAAGGAGCATTTGCTTTTGTTTTGTCCATGTTTGAGTTGTGTCCCTTAATCGACAAACGCAGATCGCTTTACTTCACTTGCTAATTTAGCACAAGACAAGTATGGCCTTCATATCGGGACGACAATTTCATGATTTTATATAATAACATTGTGAAAATATCCAAAAATCGTTGGATAGGTTATATGCTGAAAGTTGCGTTTTTACTGGCTTCAAGTATATATCTACAATAGAAACTTGTCGTGTTGTAACGGAAACACTTTCTGCTGTTTGAAGCGTCGTAGGGCATTAATACCATTAATGCCCTGAGATGACGTCATAGCAGGGCAATAATGGTGTTAATGCCCTGGGATGACATCATAGCAGGGCAATAACGGTGTTATTGCCCTAGGGCAATAATGGTGTTATTACCCTGAGACTTTGAAAGATACCTGTTTACATGAAATGGGCACTGGCAAGTGTTCATTTCGTCTAAATTTAACATGGAATGTGGGTGTACATTTCAGATGTATATTTCATCTAAACTTTGCGGCTAGAGCAATCAACACGGGGACGATTCAATTGATACCACCTGTGCTGTCGTCAGAGACGTTACTGCATATATTGCTGTCGTCCCGAGTATTCCGGTTTTCGTCCAAGTACTACGGCTGTCGTTATCATCGGTGCCCCTATTTCAGTGCCCACAGGGCCAACAGATCGTCGCTAATCAGCACATTTATCACCGAAAATTGTCAAGAAGGTATTTATCGTTATTACAAACGTCTTTCCAGTTTTCTTAACATAAAGACAATCACAAGAAGTTATTTTTAGTACAAAACATCGTTTTCTCGCGTGTTTTTCTTACTTTCAGCATATGCAACCATTCCATGTAAGCGTAAGCGAAAGTATCAGGGATTTAGCCTTTGAAAGCTGTAATCATTTACCCAATTCATTGCGTCCTTCAAATTTTATTTCCCGTTTTTAAAAAGCGTGATACGGCTGTCGCTGACCCCTGATACGGCTGGCGTTTGTTTATTGATCAGTACGATACGGCTGTCGATAGTATTTCGAGATGGCATATTGCCCATTGAAATCAAATTCAACATATTTTATGCATTTATTTTGTAGTTTCTGAATAATTTTCGTATGCTACTCATAAAAGGACGACTATACAGATCGCTAGAAAGCATAACAGTAACCTCGAAAAACACAAATGCTACAAATAGTCTCTTCTGTAATGTCATATGGGATAATTAGTGAAGTCACATGAATGAACAATGAGTCTCTAAGTACAACGTTTGCATAACATGTTTTCTGGAAATGAAAACGATTTATAAGCTGACACAGTGTCGGGAAAAAACTCCGTGTATGTTATATTTTGTGCATACGTTAGAGAGCGGGTTCGTACTGCACATACTGTCGGAAATCACGCATTGCTATATTCATATGAAAGAAAATATTTCACACATATCCTATCATATGCGGCATAGTATAAGAACTCTTTAGCAAACTTTTCTTTCTTTGAAACATTTGTCAACTTGTGACATCTAGAACACTTCGGAACTTAAATGTTTCGAAGTGTTCTCGGCGACCAGATGAAAGTATGTGATTTTTTTTACAGTTTCATATACAGTCATATGATAGTATATTTAAAATATTTCACAAATGACTCATGCAAACGGCATCGCAAATTTTCCGAACTTAGGTCGGACAACGCACTCGAATAGCAGAATAACTAGCTCTTTCCCAACGAGGTAGTCATCCGGCTATGTCGCAACCAAAACCAAAGGCAACGAACACAACAGAGAGGCAAGCAAAATAAGCAGTCGTATCATGAAGATAAACCACCTTTCGTGGGACGCCGATGAGCGTATTTACTAGGGACAATGCCGAAAACCATTTTTCCTGGGCACATAGAGGTAGGCACAATTAGCAATCGTATCATGAAGATAAACCACTTGTCATGGGATGCCGATTAGCTTCTTTACTGGGAAAAACAGCGAAAACCATTTCTCCTGGGGACATTTTATAAAGAAAGAAAATAAAAATAGTGTTCAACTGGCGAACATATGTAACAAAAAAAATTAATTTAAAATCCAAACCATTTTTCCTAGGAAAGCGAAACCACCATTTCTACGAGGACTGCGAAAAGGAAAAACGATATGATGAAATTAAACAACGTGCTAAGCTGGCTAAAAGATATAAATATACAAAGTGCCGATGCAGTAAAGCCAAAACCAGAAGATACTAGGCGGATAGGAGACCAACTTTACTAGTTCACCAAAAAGTAAATTCGCGAAACCAAGAAAAGGGGGGTGGGAGTCAAATAAAAATATGAAATCATTGTATTCGACTGGCTAAATCAACATCCCAACCCAAAGACATCCAAAGCGGGACATAAAGAACAACACAATGTATCACAGAGCACAACCAACACACGTGAACCTTTGTATCGCAGAGCAGAATATTACACTTCGCGCCATTTAATGACATTCGAGAGCGACTACAAGAAAATATACACATGATTGCAATATTATAAGGTATTATGTACTAGTCATTTGTAACAACGGGCCCCCACCCCCGGGGAATAGCGGGAATTTTGACTTTTGGTCCAGCAAATCATCGCTAAAAGCAATCCTCGCTAAAAAAACCCACCCTGTGAGGACTGCATGTTGGTAAAACCACTGCTGTTTTCTCCACAGGCTGCTTTTAATTTCACGGCCCGTTTCCCACGCACTGCCGTAGCAAAGCTTTGGTCAAAGCCCTGCTCATTTCCACGGCTCTCCCCGCCCTCCCCGGGGATGGGGGCGGACGGGCGTGGTTACAAATGGCTAAAGTACATTACACAAATGATCAATCAGTCAATTTCGTCACAGTGTGTATTTTTCCCCTGTAAGACAATCGTGACGCTCATCAAAGTTTAAATTGTATACATTACACTTTCTTATTTGGATAATGCATGCGAAAATGAGAAAGCAAGGCAACCGGTCACTGTATAGACGACGTTCAATATTCATATTTGAAAGTTCGGCGGTGTGTCATGTAAATATCTTACTTCGTGTAACCAACCCACCGTGGTTTATCGTTAGAAATATGAACAAAGTGAAATAGATGTTATTTCATTCATAATCCTGAAATCTAGGATGCCTTAAACTTAGTTTTTTCACCCATATATTTTCAATTATTACCTGTTCTAAATTGTCGACATCCGTAACGAGTTTAACCGACAGCCGTATCACACATATTTACAACTGATCGACAGCAGTAACACCAAAAGTTAAACGCCCCTTCAAACCCTTTCTGCTTTGGATTTTTTTATAACTGTAAAAGGTTTTATCTTTGCAGTTATGTTTTCCATGTTTAGAACTGAGAGATGCTGATTATTAAAGTATTTGCATATTTATGTGAGTTTTGCTTTTTACGATTAAACACATGGTTGTATGCAAACTAGCGACCCAAAAACCCGTACAAACATATTGCACGATAGACAAATATCTAACAACACATTCTAGCAGAAAAAAAAAAGATAAATAATACCTTCAAATACAATCACGAGCCGCTTTTACGTGTGTACTGTTTGTGTAACGACAGCCGTAGTACTCGGATGGAAACCGGAATACTCGGACGACAGCAATATATGCAGTAACGTCTCGGATGACAGCACAGGTGGTATCAATTGAATCACCCCCGTGATCAAAGGATGTGGGATTGACATTATGCACGACTTCAAGACATTGTATGTCAAAATTGCTTCTCTTTTACAAAGAATATATAATTTTGATCAATAAAAAATCATTCTTGCTCTACTGTATGACAAAGTCAAGAAATTGCGAAAAACAAAGATTGTTTTTTACCTCTTCATGTCGCCAGAGGAGCGTTTTAAAGCTATCACCACTTCAGTTTTATGGAAGATTTGTGGTTTGTTTTACGGAGAAAACCATTTTTTTTTTATTTTTATAGTCAGTTCTACTGGTGAGTCAAACTCCAAGCCGCGGTGTTCCACTTCCGGACGAAAGTCCTATCAGAAAACACCACTGCAGACACCAGTTGAAAAATGTTGAAAATTTCAACATTTGCGCATCTACGGCATCTAGGTGCCGACTATGTTAAAAAACGATCTCTTTATTAGCGATCCTTAATATTTAACGTTGTTTTGATCATAAAGTATGATTACTTACGTGTTAAATATGAAAAATACGGTGGAACTATTTCGTGGTGCGTAATGTTAGAGTTGTTATGAAGCTATCATAACAATTACGTCACAAATTTCGTCAGTGACGTCGCAAGCGCGTGTCTCTAATTGATAGATAATTGCTTTGTGTCATGCCGCATTAAAAGTGCCCGTTGTGTTACATTTGTATTTGTACTTCAAAACATGCAAAATTTGATCTCATCATTTAATGTTTGATACATAAATGGAGATATTTCGTGTAATCCCCCCGCCTCTCTCTCTCTCTCTCTCTCTCTCTCTCTCTCTCTCTCTCTCTCTCTCTCTCTCTTATAAAGCTTATAATCATTAATGTTTTACTAGTCGAATGCTGTTCAAATGAGTCTATGCATTTGTAGCATTCTATAAATTTGCTACTGACAGACGTCTGTAATTGAGGCCCTCCCAGGGGTTTTGAGGATTCAGGAAGAAGGGCTATTTATTTTCAGGGATTTGGGGAGAAGGGTCATTTATTTTCGGGGATTTGAGGAGAAAACATATCTTTTTGGGGTTTTAGGGGGCAGGGAGCAGGGGGCTGAGGAAAAACATTTTAGGGAGCGGAGGAGAAAGGTCATTTTTCTTTCAGGGAGCAGGGAGCAAAGACCCCCCCCCCCCGGGGTGGGGGGGCTCGTATGTGGCATTCATTGTATTTTCTTATTGGCGCTGACAGATCATAACAATATTCATTTCTTTAGACATTGGATTTAATAGCGGAAACCCGAATTTCTATGTCAGTTTAACTTCGTTTCAAAGCCTCCCTCCGCCGGAATGCTTCTTGAGCAAAGCGCATTTCTAATATTAGTTCTACCCGGCAATGGAAGCTCTGTCTCGACATGACTGAAAATTCGTTGATTGCACATGACGTTAAACCTCGACCAGGACATGCGATTTCAGAGCAAATATTTAAACAGTTGCTAAAGGTATGAACTATAAAGCTAGAAACTTGACGAATGTAATTAAAAAAAAAAAAAAAAAACGCAATACAATGTAGATGTGCGGTTTTATATGCAGAGGTTGCGCAGAATAGACATTTGCGTGCGCTTATCATCAATTGGAGCATTTGCGCTGGTATGTATAAAATAGAAGTTGCTATATTGCCAGTAAACGGGACATGTCATTGGTTCATTCCCGGGCTTCGCAAGCCCACAGGACCAGGCGTGGAATCACATGGACATGCATACTATAACGAAGCTGGATCCAAGTAGCCTGCAGACGTTACCATGCACCGATACTCACGACATGAACCCAGTCTGGTTTAATACTGATCTCCTTGTACGTCATCACAGGTTGAGGCCTCGTAAAACCGAAACCGACGACCCCCCCCCCCCCCCCTTTAGTTTCTTTAATGATCACTCTGCTGTGATTTCACTTAACATTCTCCATCTATTCAGTCTCTACCTGTTTCTCTTTTGTGCTCGCCATTTTATTCTTGGTTTGGTGCTATCCACATGACCACCTTGCGTGGGAAGATTTCTGTTTATGCCAGGAAGAGGTTTACTTTCCAAAGAACATATCAACTTGTAAAACCCAAAAGTATAGCAAGCCGTTTTACTATTTAAATATTCAAAATGACCGAGAAATGGAGGAAAATATCGTAGATATCAACATAATCTTGTACGTGAAGCCAAAAGTACGCTTCACTTATTACGTGTCCTCAGTTATCGCTTGTTATCCTCAGGCAGTCCCAAAACTGCATGATGCCATTCTGGCGGCATCACTGAAGGGTTTGAAAAAAAAATCAAGATGGCATCCTAGATGATTGCCAAGACTTACAAGAAAACAACCGCGATGACCCCAGAGTTGCATATACCCAATATTTTGTGTTTAAAATTAATGCCCATTTTATATTCTAAACGCAATAAATAGTATAATCGTTCAGTTGTCCCTCGAATGATAACAATAAGGCAAGATGGTAGACATGTCACAAGATGGCCGGCGAAATCATAATATAGAGAACCTTTTCTTTACGAAAACTTGCCCATGCAATATACAGAGATTTTTTAGCTGTAAAAAATATGAAATTTCCGTGAATAAATTTTGATTTTTTTTTCTTATTTTTGATCAAAACATTGATTGTGGGTACAAGTTAGAACCGCCTCGCCGAGGCCGAGCGGTTCTAACGAGTACCCACAATCTATGTTTTGGAGCAAAAATAAGAAAAATAGGTATATCCCTGTAAACCCCAGTTTTTTTTCTAAATAAAAGTGGGGTTTAAGAGGGTACTCTTTTCATGGACATGTTTTCCTGGTGTCTCTGATTAAAACAGCATTCCTATGCTGCATTTAACCAATGTTTAGTGTTTGAAATGCTCACTCTATTTTGTTTACAGCATAAGTTAGAGTCTTTGCTTAGTCACTGTTTGACCCAACATCATAATAACGATGCAAGACGGTGGTCAAGATGGCCGCCATAATCATTATACTCGAGGACCAATGGTTCTGTAAACGCTCACCTGAGATCTGGGATATATACCAGTAAACTTGTTTGGCTATTATGGTCATGAGCGACCTATATTTACATTGCCATGAAATAGGCCAAGGTCATCGCAGGGTCATAATTTATGTATACGTTGTAGTACTCTACTTCACAATGCTACATGCCAAGGAAATGGACCACCTAGGTTGACCTTGCCGTAAAATAGGCCAAGGTCATCTCAGGGTCATGATTTATATTAACTTTGTAGAGCTCCTCTTTCTGCCAAGTTTAAAAATTATAGTCCTTCTGGTTCTGGTAGAGAAGAATTTTAAAGGATTTTGCTATTTATGGCAATGGCAGCCATCTTGGTTACGTGACAGCGACCTGGACATAAACTTTCATTCCCCTTTCCTAAGGATGCTCAACGTGAAGTTTGGCTTTGATTGGCTAATTCGTTTCAGAGAAGAAGATCTTTGAATATTATGGTAATATACATGTATATTGCCCCAGGGCAGACCATCCCCTAGGGTCCATTTTTTCCAGAAAAAAATAAATCTTCGGTCAATTTGCCCAGTTCATTTAAGTTTTTTCCCTTCAAATGACATTTTGACAATTTTCCCCATTCAAATGCATGGGCGACCTTTGTTGACCTAGCCATAAAATAGGTCAAGGTCATCCAAGGGTCATGATGTCGCGAACTGCGAGGTTATTTTAGTACAGTCTCGACGGAGGGCTTTTTCGTGTAACACGTGCAATTGGTATCTGTCTGCACGTGCGTTCCATCGGAGCCATGGGTCGTCGGAGCTGACGGAGTGACGCTTTTCTCGTGCGGCATGATGTCCTGCTGCTGCACGTGCGTTTGACTGAGTTGTCCAGGCCTATATAAAGAGCCGATTTTGTTATTGCATTATGTTCATATGGGAATAAAAATATAAAAGGTTAATGTATTGAGTTTTATTAAAAATTAAAGTCTGTGTGGTTTAGAATAAAAAATTTGGAATAAAAAGGATCTCTACCACACATGATTTATATAAACTTTGTACAGCTCCTCCTCCTGATGTTTCATGCAAAGTTTTAAAATCATAGGCTTTCTGGTTCTGGAGTAACTGCAGTTTGCTATTTATTATTTATAGCCATGGTGACCATCTTGGTCATGTGACCTGGACCATTTATATAAACTTTCATCCCCCTTTCCGAAATTGTTGACGACGGATGACGACGGACGGACGCCAGAGCATGGCCATCCTATAAGCTCACCTTGTGGGCCTTCGGCTCAGGTGAGCTAATAAGAGAACCTTGCATCTGATGATTCTAAAGCCTCATCTAAATATATATTTCTTAAGTTTTAAATTAAGAAAATGAATTAAAATTTCAAAGTTGCATAATTCTCTCAAAGACGATCTTCTCCTCAGCCCCAACTAGCACACCAAAGTATGAAGGCTCAGAGGACACCTCTTATGAATATTATGATTACGGTAGCCATCTTGGCAACCATCTTGCCTCATCATTATTACTGTATGTGTGGACCAAAACATAGGGCAATCTTATTATGATGTTTAAAACATTTAATGAGCCGTTTAAACACAGGGCAATGGGTATATTCAACTGTGGGTTGTTGTTTTCTTTTTATGGCGACCATCTTGGACGCCATCTTGATTTTTCGAAATCGCTCAATGAAGCCAAGTGGCATCATGCATTTTCTGAACTAACATGGTCTAGTGAACTGGAAACCACAAAATTTCACGTGGCACTATCTTCCATGTTATGCTGATGGAAACTGGACTACTCTTTATCAATTTTCCCCATTTGAATGCCTAGGCGATCTAACGACCTTGATGTAAAACAGATCAAGTTCACCCAAGGGTCATGATTTATACAAACTTTGTAGAGCTTGAGACCCAGATTCTACATGTCAAGTTTCAAGATCCTAGGCCTTTTGGTTCTGGAGAAGAAAAGTTTAAAGGTTTTTGCTAATTAGCCCTTGTGGCCATGTGCATGATGTGGCCTGGACCATGATTTATATTAACTTTTTCCTCCGCTCCTAAGGATGCTTCATATTAATGGCAGGGGGGAGGGGGAGTTAGAGATGTTTAAAAATTGTGAACGACAATGACGACGACAATGACGCCAGAGCATGCCCATCATTAGCTCACTTATAAGCCTTTGGCTCAGGTGAGTTAAAACTGTTGATGGATTCAGGATCATGGGTATACTATAAGCTTACTTTTGTGACCCTAAAAGGCTCAGGTGAGCTAAAAATGACACATTTTTGTCTGTATCATCTTCCTTTGTCAGATACTGACCCACATAGCTCTGCCAAGACAGGTCTTAGGAGGATTGTCAAGACATTCAGGTATGTCAAGACATACAGGTGTAGAGATGAAGGTGGCAAAATAACCAGTTCCAAAAGCTTAGTCAGTCAGGCACAGCGGCTCATTCAAAGGGTCTGGTGCATTATTTTGAGATTAACCATTCTCATTTCTTTGGAAACACAGAAGACAAATGGGGAAATAGACAACAAAAATATTTAAAATAAATTCCAGGCTTACTTGTAATATAAAACATAACTTCATAAGCTATGAAATAAAATTCATGCCCAAATATCATTATCACTGTCATAAGTACACTAGCAGCACTTATTGTGTCAAATTGTTGCCACCGAGCTGTCATTAATCTTCTAGAGTCTGACTGTTTGTACATATATGTACTTCTAAATCTATGGAGTAAAAAATGAAGTTCATAACACTTTTACTGTGATGTCTACATGTCAGATCATGGCTTAATTCTTGCTCTGCTAAGCTTGCACATGTCCATTTCATTATGACAGGTTCTTTATTAATCACTATATCAGCACTTTGAAAATTAGCCTTCAGGTCTGGTCACAGAAATTCATTGGCCATCAATAACAATCATCCACTTTCCCCCACATCTGCATATTCATGGCTTTCAGGTAGGCAGTTTTTACCTGAAAAATAAGATGAAAAGAGTACAGAAAAATTGATAATGCAACAAAAATTATTCTCAGACCTCTATTGTACTATCAGAGCCCTGAATCTTTTTACTAACTGACTGATCTTTTTATAACACAGGAGCCTGTTTCATCTTTTCTAAAAGTCTTTGGGAGGATATTTTTATAAAAAAAAAACTAGGTCCCTAAACTCTAAAAACAAAGGATGATGCAGAACCCTGTAGTCTATCAAATGTGGCATATCATAATAGTGTTTTATTAATTATTTATGCTGCAACATTGTAAAATGACCATTTTCACAGGAAATTATAATAAATAATATCCCCCACCTTTCAGTGAAAGCTTTTGGATACATGTTAGAACTTGGTAAAATTTAAAATTGTCACATCTAGGGACTACTAACATCCTGTATGTTTCATTGCTATAAGAATGTGTTTTCAATAGACACTACCTATTTCCATATAGCAAGATAACAAATCGTTCTACATGCAAATAATCAACTTGTCAGAAATATTCCATACATCTGAGAATTATTATTATTATAAGGAGCATCAAACCTTCCAAATCAATGTCATAAAATTTAAGATTGTGATATAATATGCCAAAAAGAAATGTACCATTCCCTTTCTCATTAATATGTTTGCTGCTCTTAAAGGATCTCAAGTTTTATTTTTACTTTTGACCTTCTAGATAGTAAAAAGATAAAAGTTCTCAGTTTGAGAAGGGCATGTATATTAGAAACATACAAACATGCATGTGAAGAACATGAACATGCATGTATATGGCAGGAAGTGCATTATTCTTGGCAATTGGGTCTAAGTTGTAAGTGACCTTAGTCACCATAACTGCCTATTTTAACATCTGTTACTATAAAAAATGCACCAGTTATAAATAAAAACATACATGTCAGAAACCTCTTACCACTGACTCTGCAGCAGTCTGCAGAGACTGATTTTTAAGTAAAACAATTCCTGGAAAAGTTTTTTTATGTAACTTTAAATAATACTTTTTATTTAAAAGAATTGATGTCTTCCAGAGAAAAATACATGTACTTTCTAGCACTGTCAGGTATAATGGGGCTAAAACATGTATTAGATTATAATAAGTACATGTACATATTAGGCAGTATGGTTTAATATAATGATTTGAATTTTTCATAATAAATAAAAGCAGATTTTCCCACAATTGCTTATTACACTGTTCATATGGGTTCTATGATTCTACCTGTAAGGAAAATCTTCTGGGGTTACTTAACATGTAGTTTAAAGCACATGTAGCTCAACTGTAGGGCTTTAATATGTATATGTAGAGAGTTTGTGATTATTCAAAATGTGAAAAAAACAAACAAACAACAAAACTCTATCATCAAAGACAGTTTACTACATCATGTATACTCATTCTAGCTTAGAACTGGCTACTTTCAAAGAACATTATATGATTTTCTGTCCTAGCTTAACATTTTTATTTAAAAGGTCTTTTTTTTAACAATGTAGTTTGCAATTTTGACTTTTTAGAATTATGTATTTACCATGATAGTTGTTTTTATTTTTTTCAACCTTTGTCACAAAGGCTTTGTGGCACATTTAGGGCAGCATTATACATGTAGATCTGCAAAAGATTATCTTTCACTATTATAGACTTTTTTTTTTTTTTTTTTTTTAATGACACAGATAGACTAAACCAGGAATTTTTATTCATCCAGATAAATTTAGAATCCCAACCTAGACACCAGATGGGAAAGAAATGAGAAAGCAAGAATTAAAATAGATAATAAGAAAGGCAAGCTGGATATCATAATGATAAGAGGACCAGTGATAGACTGGGCAAGGATGGATCACACCTTTTTCTCTTTAACAAATGATTTACAAAAATTTGTTTCATTGATAATGCAGTCATCTGTATCCCCTATAAGATCGGACTGGGTACAGCAGAGTCACAGTTGGGCTTAGGTGCTGGGATTTTACCTTCCATGAGTCCCAGCAGTGCAGTAGATATGCCAGGGTTTTAATTTTCCACCAATAAATGGCCACATTAATTAGAATTATTTATGAATAAGTTTTTCACATTTAATTACTTTTATCATACATATATGGTGCTTTATTGTTTAAAAAATGCAAATGTAGCTATACATGCTCATGCAGAAATTCAAGGCTCTGTTTATTTTTTTTTACATCAACTCACAGCTACCCTCAGTGTTTCTCATTATGGTCAGCCTAGGCTACAGGAGGAGGCCCTGGGGGTGGATTTTACCATAGATTTTACAACAAAGTTAAGTTATTTGACCCCGCAGTGCAGCGCTTTTAGAATGACTATAATATGTTTAAAGCCTCGTTTTTTCCTAGCCCTATGGGGTAGGGGGGCGTGGATGCACACCTATGATGGGTATCTGAAGTTCTATTTCAGGCCAAAAAACACTTGAAAAGCAACATAAAACAGGCTGTCTATATTACATTCCGATGTCCAAGACATTTTAAATATACCAAAACTTTTTTAATTAAACCCAGCCAACATTTATTTATCCACCATGTCTACAGTAATTAAATTAAATTCATGCTTCTTAGCATATGTATTTCCCCCCCCCCCCCCCCCCCCCCCCAAAGATTTTCTGTCAAGTCACAAGTGACAACATTCCTATCGATTCGATCTCAATTCAGTACTCGTTCCTCGCTTGATTTAATTTTTCTGCATGCTTTTGTTGTTAAATACCAACCTCATTTGGTAGAGATCATTACTGTTATAATGATTTATCTGTTATCTCTTGCTGCTCGTCATAAATTCTCTTCCAAATCATCTAAATTTCTCGATTCATTCCCAGTCGGCCATATTGTTTACATATGGCAACGCGTAGGGATACGTTCGCGGTGCGTCTAAATTACGAACAACAACAACAACGACAACATTTACACTGGTGTCGGCAGTGATCAATATCGGAGAGCAACGGAGGTGTTGGCACTGTTGGGGAGTATGCTGGTGAGTCGGATCAACCCTGTTTTTATTTGAATTTTGTTTTTGCTATGCACAATAAACAAATAAATAAATAAATGAATAAATAAATAAATAAATAAATAAATAAATAAATGCACGTGTGCTGAAGGAAAGGTATATAACAATGACGATATAACATTCTTTTTCGTGCATTAACGTTTGCCAAGCCCGCGGGTTCGGGCTGTAACACAATATTGCCCTTGGGCTTGGCAAACGTTAATGCACGGAAAAGAATGTTTTATCCTCTTATTATTACCCTTTAGGAGCTATCTGTTGCCATGGAAACCCGAGTTTGTTTGTTGTTTTTTTTTTCATCCGATCTAGAGAAGTCCAAATCCTAGTGCAGCCATTCCCCCAGAATAATGTTGCTTCAGATCAACGGTATTTGGCCTGCTGGTCTCATATATATTCATGTTTGAAAGTGTGGACGCACGGATGGACGCCGGCTCGAGTACTATCCTACATGTACAAGCTCACGGGTGAGCCAATAAGGGACGCAAACAACTTGGGCAGGTGAACCGGGACTTTGATAACTAGTATGCAAACGCTTTGTATGATAAAAATCCAAACTGTGTTTACTATAGGAATGAATTTTATTTTTGTTGATTTTATCGATGTGTAAACTCAGGCGAATCACTCACAAACTAAATAAAGCCCGAAGGGCTTTATGAAAAAGTTTGTGAGTGATTCGCCTGAGTTTACACATCGATAAAATCAACAAAAATAATAATTCATTCCTTATAATTCCAACTTTGTCCCATTACACTGCATTTATTTACATTGATTTCATTTTTTATAGCCAGCGGAAGGAAAATAGAGCAAAACGGATCGGCATGAGGCAGCCATCTTGAAAATTTCCAAGGCACAGAACTCACTTCTCGCAATTAATAGAAGCTATAACTGGCTTTCTAAAGGCAAGCTGTAAAAGTGGGAGCTTTAAAACATCTCCCCTTCATTCAAAATTGTTCTTTTGGGAGGAAATGTCGCCGTCTGGGCCGATAGAAAGACATGTCGATTTTGAACTGGGGCTCGGAACATTAGAAATTCAAACGTCAAATTTCAACACACAACAAGAAGATAAAAACGCTTACCTTACGATGTTGTATTAAAAGAAAAAGCGTCCATGTTTATTAAAAATTCCAAATATTCATTTCGACGCCTTCAAAACGCGTTCATCCATTGTTTTTATGACGTTTAGATTTGGTGACGTCAACGTTTCCTCGAGGAAACGTCACGTAATCACGTAACGTCGCGCCGTTTTAAGGTGAAAACCAAGTATTCTTACGCATTGCTTTTATCGAAGTATAAAGTCTTATAGACAACCAATCAGAATGTAGGAAATTAGTGAAGTTGGAATTATTTTATTGCAAAGTCACTATTTGTGTAAAAGGTCCAAAATAGAATAATTTTTGCTTTATCTATACGTAGTTCGGTCGTAAAGTTGCCTTTCTGTTGTAATGTGGGATTTACTGCAGGTTTATTGTTTGCTATTGGACAGAGACAAGTTGTACCATTGCAAGCAATTGGCCCAAAATGTGGGCAGATCTACCGCGGTAAATTTAAGAATTAACGCTACCTACGATTGGTCATGAATGCGTGCATGTATCTATCAACCGTCTTTTGTCACATGATAGTATTAACCTTTCTTGAATAGTTTGCTATATTGTGTGATCAGCTTTAATCAGCTGCTGCATTGCCATGCAATGGCCAAATTGCGGATGTGGTGATTTTTGAATGATCATTTTTTAATTGTTGAGCGATTTTGGGGTGTCCCTAAACAGCGAAAAATACCGTCCTTGGATGCTGGCTAACACTCTATTTTTTGGTGTACTTGTACTCGGCCTGGGGCGATCTCTCGTCTGTTGAATGTTTTGGGGTCCACTATGAGTTGTGAAGCATATGAATAAGTCTTGTCTGGGGGGAAATTACATGGGAGTCTATGGGAACGATAATTATAGGTCTCTGCCCTATTGCTTGATACTATTGGTTGACCTCACGTGTTAGCAAAGATCACGGCCACATACTATACGTGGGGAATTAAAACGAAATTGAAGATAAAAAAAAGTTTCAATAACGTTAGTATCCGATACAGATGCAGCAGATAACTAGACATGTCGTACACTCAAACCTTGCATTTAACTTGATAGTCAAAATACTGTTCTAAACCCTCCAGAATTTTTTTAACATCACATCACTTGAACCGTCACATCATCATTAGGAAAACATGTCCGTGCAATGTATACCCCCCTTATACCCAACTTTTATAAAGAAAAACTGGGGTATACATGGGTATACATATTCTTCTATTTTTGCTCCAAAATATAGATTGTGGGTACCCGTTAGAACCGCCTCGCCGAGGCGGTTCTAACGTGTACCCACAATCTATCTTTGAGCAAAAATAAGAAAAATATCAAAATTTTCATTTTTATGGCTATAAAATCGCTGTATATTGCATGGGCAAGTTTTCGTTTAAGCTAGGCAGGTGGAAATATCTAGTCATACCGCTGTCACACTATCGCGTATCGACTCACGTATCTACGGCGTATCAAGATACGAAAGATACGTCAGGCGTACGTCGTAAATATGTGACATACGTAGCTGATACTCCTCGATACGTAGCTCATATTCCTCGTACGCTGAGGTGCTACGTTTTTTATGTGTGCACTTAAAAATTCGTAGCACGTACGTGGCAGGTCCGATACGCAGTACATACGTCACATACACGTGGTACATGATACATACGTGGTACGCCGTAGATACGTAGCTCATCATGACTCCTCATACGACACACGTACGTCACGGTTAACATGCCGCGTAACCGTGACGTATGTATAGCGCACCTTTCGTATCTGCTACGTATTAGTGACGTATGTGTGGCGTATCCTCGACTATCTTTTCGTATCTACGGCGTATCAGCGACGTACGTGTGGCGTATCTCGCGTATCAGTGACGTATGTGCTACGTACGTTTCGCTGCTGTGGAGTATGTGTGACGTATTAGGAGTATTAGGAATATTTTGTGGCGTTCCAAGAGAATCTTAATGCTTCTATATACATGTTTTTGTTTTTCCGAAGTCATGTATCAGATGTTTCTCACGGTTCGGGGTGCCGTGTAGGGTTCTTTCAGGGCTACGCTCGGTGTAGCCTCTGTCTTTGTACATGTTGTCTTACGACCAGCATGGGGAGCTTGGAGATGTTTCCCCACCACAACCACCAACACCTCGTTTTTTTATCTTCGGTGTTAATCTAGATTATCTAGATTTCTCCGGTGGCATCTTCGACCTCTGATAATTGATAACTGTAATGTGCGAATTGCATGAACATAGTGAACACAACCGTTTGTTCTCATAGGTATTAAAAAGCAAATGGTACAGAACAGATACGCCGCAGATAAGAATAGAACGTAGCTAGTACATACGTCGTAGATACGTCATGCGTACACTTCATACGCCATACATACGTCACACGAACGAAGCACATACGCCGTGATACGCCGTACATACGAAAGTGAACTTCCATACGAATACAGATACGTCACGGATACGCCACGGTAACGTAGCAGGAACGTCACACGTACGCGGTACATACGTCGCTCGAGCACAATACGGCTCAGACCTACGTGTGCGCCGGATACGCCGCTGATACGTGCTATTACAATGGACGTCGTGTTGTTTTATTAAATCTTATTTGCCTTTGTTGAAACAATTTCTGGAATTTCCATCCGTACTTTCTATAACTGGTTCTGCTAAATGCACAACACATTCTAGGCTTGTATTGATACTTGCAACTCACTGGCTCAGGATTAGTGGTTACATAATAAGGTTTGAATTGATCTTGTTTATAAAAGTTGATACCGAAAACAATTTTTTATCAGTTAACTGTTTCCTTGTCAAACTTAAATAGAGCAATATTTAACATCCTTATTCATTATGATTATGAGATTGCATGTATCTGGACGATAACAACAACCAGACAGTGTCAAGTGGAAGTTTATTTCAAAAGTAAGAATACAATTAGCTTAAAATAATTAATTCAAGCTGTTTAGTTCCACATACTATGGCTTGAGACATTTTCGATTAAAATTATGCTTACCTCATCTGAAAATGAGTAATTGTACTTGTACGCCATTGATAATAGTTTCTACAGTTTAACATGGGGTCGCACTGATAACGTACAAACTGAAACATACAGACTTAACCTAGTGTGGGCCATTATGATTTGAGCCGCCTCATGAGAAAACCAACAATCTGCATATGCGAAAACAAATGCGCAGATCAGCTGCGCGATAACCGCGAAGCTGATCAGCGCCTTTGTTTTCGCTACACGGATAGTAGGGTAATTTGGGGTAATATGGACCGTTGGGGAATACGGACCACCCTGATGTTTTCTTCAAATATTTTCCTCAAGACTCATGCTTGACAAAGAGTAATAACATTTTGTTATTCCCCTGGCTATCCGTCTTTAATTATCGAAATCATTTTTACATTCATACCTAAGCTGGTGTCTTCGGACAGGTTAAATTAATGGACCCCCATAAAACAACCTGTGAAAACCGTGTACTTAAAATGTCTTAGTTTACACTTAAGAACCAATAAAAAGATCAAGGATATTTATATAGAACCAAGTTTCACGCTTAAAATTAACCTAATATATCATTAAAGATGATGCAAATGGTCATTTGCATGAGCTATTTTTCAGTTTTGGGAAAATTTCTCTATTGACATAATCGTTGTGTCTGGGGTAATATGGACCAACAATTTCCCAATGTAAATTTTCCATTTTGGGTAATATGGACCACCTAAGAAATTTGTTACAAAATCTTTCTCAAATTGATACACTGAACATTTGCCACCACGTGTCTTTAGAATTTTAACTTTTGCACTTGCGTGATATGTTTTAAACTATTTTTTTTTATTTAGATTATTTTACAAGTGAAGTTAATAAGCAAAATTTACATATTTTGAAATCTGTGACATTTTTGTCCGTTTTGTAAGTTTTTCAAGGTGTTTTGATTTTGATGCCTAATAATTTTTCAGTGAATTTGTTTCGTGAACATTTAAGTTTGTTTTACGCTAAATAGACGTTTTTAATAGAAGTTTACATTTTATTTTCCGAATTCATTCATATGTTGACATCATCATAATTTTAAAGTTGTGGTCCATATTGCCCCAGTGGAGTGGTCCATATTACCCCAAACGTTTGAGGTAATATGGACCACCCAGTGGGGGTGTTTCTCGTAATACGCAACAAAAACTAGCTTACGGAATGAAGTAGTTTTTTATGTTAAAATGGTTCACAGATGCCCACCTCAAAATAGACACGGTATAAAATAATAACGTTTTAGCCTGTCTGATTCATTATGTGCTTAAGCGGTCCATATTCCCCCAAATTACAATACAATTCCTCTACTTTCTAAATCCAAAATTTCCAGTCTCTAACCATCTTCTGTGCTTGTATACAGCCGGGATTGTGTCGGACCTGTTCGGAAACCACATTGTTGGTTTTCCCACGAGGCGGCTCATTTATCGGTCAGTAGTTTACTTTCAAAATTCAACAATCGACGATAGTTTCAAACACCACTGTCGGGAAACAAACTCCGTGAAAGCTATCATTTGCACACAAAACGGTGACGTCACGGAGAATTTTAGCGGTTCGGACTAAACCTCAGTTCGGAAAACTTGTGGTGCCGTTTGCGTCACAGTTACTTTTGAAATATTTTAAATATCCTATCATATGCAGCACACATTTTTTGTTGTATCACTGTAAAAACTTTCATAATTCATCATCTGGTCGCTGAGAACACTTCGAAAACTTTAAAGTTCCGAAGTGTTCTAAATGTTGACAATTGTTTGAAAGAAAGAAAATATTGCTAATTAGTGTTTATAATATGCCGCATATGATAGGATATGTGTAAAACATTTTTCTTTAATATGGAAATAACAACGCGCGATTTCCGAAATTATGTGTAGGACGAACGCGCGCTCTGTCGTATGACGTATACACAAATGATAGCATACACGGACTTTGTTTCCCGACACTGAACACCAGAAATACCCAGTCGCCAGTTATTCATTTTGGTAACCGTCCTGTTCCCACAGGTATCTAGGCTTGCAGGCAATACCATTCAATTATAGCCACATCAGCGTGTATATTTTGGAGAGAGTTATGAATCAATGTATATAATGAAATAAGTTGGCTTCTTCAAGAAGCCAAGTTTTGGGCTAGTCTGGTTTATGTCAAGTAGATACAAATGGACAGTAGTTCTATGATGAGGAAATAAATTGGCCTAATGGGGTGGTTGTATGTAGCTGCTAGGGGCTATATACATATACATTTCCATGATATTCAAACATCTTTTTTCTTTGAAACTACATGGTCAATGAAAGCCATTCCGTATGGTGTTTCCTTGCAAAGGAAACAAATTACTTTTGTTTTATTGACCTATGTCAAATGACCATGACATACACCAAAATATTTCAAAAATCTTCTAAAGAAACGGAAGTCTTGGAGCTGACAGGATGTGAACAAAAACCACTTTACATAGGCTAAAGAAAATGATAAACTGATTGATTTCTTATGAAACTTTAAATGGTATTTACATGTATTGGTCAAAAGGCCTATGTACAATCGAAGACTTGTTAATTTGCAAAAGATAGAGTAATTGATAGAAAATCTCCGCTTTTATGCCAAATACAGAGAAAAAATGTCTTCAAAGTTAGTGTTTACATTAAATAGATGATAATATTTGACTAATATAACAAAGTTGACTTGAGGTACAAGTTGACGACAGTACGAGTTGACCACTGAAAAAGTACGAGTTGACCAGGAACGAGTTGGTTAAAAGTACTAGTTGACCACAACTCATGCAGGCTACCACCGTTTAAGGCAGGATTTTTAAACAAGAGCATGCAGTGCGCATTTTAGGCACACCTCGTGGCACGAAAACTACGCAAATAGATCCATTACAACCTGACCACTATACTGTTTTGGGCTAACAATGACACAGCCTTTTACCTGAAAGTCAAATTGGTTCCACAATTAGACAGAACATTTCGATGATATCAGAAATGGATATGGGCTCAATAAATTTCTATTAATTTTCACATGTTCATGTTGTATTGACCAAGGGAGCCTTGGTCATCAGACCCGGAGATCGAACAGTCTGGGGTTGTGAACCCACCGCAAACACACTGTGCCCGTTATCCGCCAGCTTAGCATTGGTTATAAAATCTCATGATTGATTGACGCTTTAACTGGACTAACAGGTGTATGAATTTCTTTACAGATGGCGGAATGCCCAGATGGGAATAACCAAGATTGGAATATTCCTAATGTGACCATAAGCTCAGATTCTGTTTATGCGGACCCGAAATACTTGGCCGGACTTACATCAGACGATGAAGCAACGGAATCTGTAGGTACATGGACCACCCACTCAGAAACTCCATCTGTCAGAAGAACTCCATCTGTCAGAAGATTTTCTCTCGTAAGTCCCCACACAGTGGAAACACCATCTATCGGGTCATCTCCTGCCGGGAGATCTTCTGTCGTAAGCCAGGCCGCAGTGGAACAGTCTGTACAGCGACCACTGGGTAAATCTGATGAGTTTGCAAACAGGCACCGGACACTAGATATTGCAATTCTTAATAATACAAATGATACTTTAAGATTCGTCGAGGACTATTTTTATTGCGGCTCTTGGTACGTGTCACCTAAACCTGTCAATATTCCTCCGCGTGAAATAAGCATTGCTTATGTCTCCAGCAGAAAGCCCTCCATATTTGGAGTCAACGGTGGAATCATGTATGAGCTACTTGGACAGGGCAAGTTTCTATATATAGGCTTTGACAACCCAACTATTGGCCGCTATAAGACTTTCATCGAGTTGAGTAGTCAGCGGAGATCAGCAAAATGGGCGTGCAAACAGACTGAAAATGACTCAGTGAAGAACCATTTTGATGGGAACTACCATGTCATGGCGGTAATTAAGCCTCCGACACAATCTAAATTTAGACTCCTGAGGTACACACTCGAAGATATCACACTATCACAAATCTAGCAATTATTGACACGGTCCGTGGAAACACCCCCAACTACCCACAATTACCAAAGTATATACAACAAGCTGGCTGCTTTTAAAAAAGCCACCGATGAGCTGGACCTGGAGCACATACACGCACACACACAATGATTTATTTTGGATTCATGGGGTGAAATGGTTTTCTGAGTAGTTTCAGCTTTTGTGAGCATGTCGCTGATCTTGGTCCCGTATCAAAAATACATAAATAGCTCATTTTATAACTTCTAAGAAAAGCAGGTTTAATGTTCCATGAAACTGTGGAAAGCTTGCATCCACAACTTTCACGTAATAAGCTGCATCAATTTTCGTTATTTATTCATTATCCGCCATCGGGCCATCATTTTGAGATGAGCATGGCAGGCATCTTCGAATATGCCCAAAATGGCAAATATGATTTGAATGTCATACAAATTTCCTGAAAGTAAACCCACAAAATGATCGATCCCCATAAACTGTGATGCAAAACACAGACACAAGATGCGAACAATGCAGACGCACAAAAACATAATTTTGCACATATGGAATATGTGCCTGCAACTTCTCTTAAGGATCGAGAGATTGCTTCAAGCCAGAATAAGTGAATTGTGGGAATCGAATTGAATCCCTAAAATCCATCCATCGACCAAACCACATAAAATAATTCCTAGCTATAGTTCCTATAATTCAAAAAGCGTTTGACTTATTTTCAGCACATAGAAAAAAAACTATATGCTGAGGTGCCCATGGTAATTCGATGTCATACCAATCTTTGCAGAACCACTGTTTGCGTTGGCTGTTTAGGAATATTTCCTCCCGACCTCAAAACAAATTCAATAGTCCTTAATGCATATTGACCTCTTAAAATGGTTTCAGAAGCAATCTATTTTAAGGCATGACTGTTCACAATAGCATTGCAAGTGTCGGTATTTTTAGCAACATGAATAAGGAGTGTTAGTTTATTTTAGCAATGAATAATGACTTCCAGTCACATGACCCTCTATGAGCAGGCATGGGTAAATAGCTGCTTACTCGGCTTACCCCGTGCTCTTCTTGTGTCAGTGCCGTTTTTTCCCGCAACACCTGGGTTTTTATGCTGATATTTGATTTTGATTGCATTGGCTCTTGGTCATCCCCTGAAAATGCATTGGTTCAATTCATTAGTCATACAAGTCTAAGGGCGCATGGTAATAAGAAAATTCAGACTGTTCATAAATAAGTATGTATTTTCAAAGGACTATAACAAAGTGCATGCATCAATGGGTGATCACATTTTGTGTCTCATTACGAAAACTTGCCCATGCAAAATACATAGATTTTTTTCAACTTTTTAAATTGAAATTTTCATTGAAAATTGTTTCATATTTTAATGTATCTGAATGTATGTTTTGAATCAAAAATATGACGATTAGGTTTACCCCTGCAAACCCCAGTTTTACTATTTAATAACGGGGTATACGGGCGTATACATCTCATGGACATGTTTTCCTGATATAGATTCTACAAACATATCAAATATAAATTTCATGTTTAATACGCATCATTCTGTTTTGCATATTTTCTTGATAAACACTAAAAACACATATCTGTGCAAATATATAGATAACATAATTTTAGCTGTATGACTTAACTTATGTCAGTAGGGCACAACCGTTAAATCGATATATAATATTTCCTTTTTCATATAGTATCTAAAACTAGATATCATATCTAAATCTAGATATAAACACAAACTATTTGAATTTACATATAGTATCTCCTTCTAGATATATAACTCTACATCCGGTTTATCTATACTTCGTTTTACATATTATATCTAAATTGACATATATTGTTAAAATATCTCCTTTTTAATATAGTATCTAAAACTAGATATCATATCTAAATCTAGATATAAACTCAAAATATTTGAATTTAAATATAATATCTACTTCGAGATATATAGCTCTACATCCGGGTAAAATATATATTTCGTTTGACATATTATGTCTCAATTGACATATATTTTCAAAATGTTTCGCCTCTTAGCAACATGTATACGTAATTTGTAGTCAGGATGCCTTGATAACTCTCCACACCACGCGGAGGTAGAGCGAGGTGACGAAGTGAAATGGATTGCTGCTTATCTAGCTGATCTACGTAATTTGTTGTTCAAGATATTCTGTCGACTGGAATATGCCCGCAACTTAGTCTGCAACTAACATGGCCCAGTTCAACCTGGCGACGGACAAACATCTTAAATATCATTTTGGTGGTGTTTAAACGATTCCGTGTGTTCAGGTTTTATCTGACAGGTCTGAAGACTTAGACTTAACAAAAGGTCACAAAGTCTGTGGCCTAGTCACAATACGTCTTTGTCGTCGTGGGACCTCGGCTTTAAGTCTCACCCGGAGGAGTGGAGAAGCATGGGATCGAACTCATTACTCCTTTTTCACAGTATATTTAGCTTATCCACTGTGCCTTAGAGGACTGTATTAAGCGATTTATTGGTACAATGCATCTAGGTATTTGCAGTCTAGTGCAGCATAGCCGTCACGCGAACACGATCATCGAGTAGCTTATTTTTGAAAACTCGAATGTGCTAGATTTCGCCAAGATACGCTCGTACATGAACCATCTCATCGTATGAAGCTTTACCATCGGTAAACAAGTACCCGGTCCGTTAACAATGATGGTTCATGACCTACTTGTTTTCCAGCAATCATTCTTATATATTCTCCTTCTCTCCTTTCAATATGTCAGAGATGTTCCGGGATATTAAAAAATTGAGGCATCCAGACACAGGAAGCATAAATTCAAATCGGTTCACCGGTACCAGCACCATTCCAATAACACGTTGATGTCTCGACATGGATGATAGCCTTGTTGAGCCGCATTTTTTAATTTCACATCTGTGTAAAAATAGGTACCAACATGGCACATTTTGGAAGTGTGACATTTGTGTATGTTAAATTTCGATGGCGGGGTGGAGGCGGTGAAATTAATACTAAAACGTTTTTTGTTTCTGACGGTACGAATTTATATAACGTCTGTGGAGAATGTGTAGAATTGACACAAATCGGTACTAAATCTTCTAACACACGAAAACACGTTCTTCAACCACATATTTCACATTTCGCAAAGTTCTTATAAGAATTATTGGTACCAAATCCTCCAAGCCGGCGAAGAATTGGTAACGAAATTTCATTCCATTTCACACGCATGTGAGATATGCGCATGTAATAAAATTTCATGTACTATTCATACGTATTCTTTACACTCACGAAAACCACCCATCTGAAGTGGTTTTGCCTTCGATTCCAGTTCTTCAATGTATAGCATTATACAACTGTATGTGAACATTTAGTAAAACTGATACCAGTTGTTCAAAGATGTGATGAATCCAAACCAATTCTTCACACGTCAAAACACTGACTTGTCCCGTCTAGCATGTGAAAATTTGGTACAATTTTTTCACATATGAGAATAATACCAGATATTCGCAGATTTTATGATTATGTGCCGCCGATTTCACACGTGTGAAATCTGCGGTTCAACAACGCTTTGAAAACGTACATAAAAGGTGCAAAACATAAAACAAGTAGGACTACAACAGAAGTACCGCCTCGGAGCGGTCAGTAATATAAATTTACTGGGTGGTACAAACAGTTGTATATATTTTCCATTATCTTTGTTGAACTAGAGCCACAAGATAAGCTTTCCTTCTCGGTCTGATACAAAATCCATGGTTTTGCAAGCACCGGGCGGTCTCGGGAGATTCAACATTATAATTTATAAATCCGTGGTTTCCTGCAGATAGTACATTAGCGAACTCAAAAGCGCACCGGGCGTATGAAAAATCTCAACACACTGAAGATTTTGGACGTATAAAGAAAATTTGTTTCTTAAACTCGTTTTAGCAGTCACACATTAGCGCGTGACTAAAGCGTTTACCAGACGTATGAAAAAAAATCTCAAAACGCTGAAAAAAGTACGTTTTGTGTTACGTCCCAGACACACTAAGCAGGAAGTCTCGCCCGTTGGGGCCTAGAGAAATAGATGGGCTGCTTGTGCCCAAAGCTTGTTCGCTGCTGACTGACCATCTGATTACTGGTTAACCGCTCAGGTCTGAGCTTGCCCAGGAAAAGTGGTTTCAAGTCAAAACCGTCCACACATATTAGCCTTTGAGGCTTTGTTGGACTTGTTGGATGTCATGGCATCCTAATTTTTGTTAAATATCCCAAAAAGTGGAGGCAACGTCCCGACATAACCTTAGCTGTTGACTGGGACGTAAAGCATCGATTCAAACAAACAAACAAACAAACAAACAAACAAACACTAAGCAGGCGCTTTAGGCGCGCAGCAAACGTCAAACGCGCGTCTCATACACGTTTGGGGCACGTTACTGAAGCACTATTTCTTATTTTAAATCGGAACGCGTATGTTACTTACACTGGCTTGTCTAATATGTGCGCCAAACGCGTTCAAAGCGTATTCAACGCGCCTGTAACACACGAGTGACGGTGGTTTCCAGCTTAGACACACGACCGATTCACGCCGAGCTTCGAGAAAATTTTTAAACATGCTTAAAAAGTCTTTTGAGCCCATACGCGCATGGAGCGCGCATCGACCTACAGTGACGTATATCAACATACATCGAGGCGTACACCAAGCGTACAAAGCGCGCAAGTAACGCGTTCCTAACGTGTCTCCATTGCGCTCCTGACGTATGTTGAATTTTACATTTTTGGCAACACCCCCGGCGCGCGTTTGGCTTATATGCTAATGTGTGTCAGCTATTTTCCTCGTTTCCTGTGTGTTGAGACCTCATTTACTGTCCTTTCATTGGGGATCGGCTGCTTTTGCCTCCAAGCAAAGCTTCTTCGCTACTGACTGACCATCTGATTACTGGTTAACCGCTCATGTCTGAGCCTGCCCAGGAAAAGTGGTTCATGTCAATCTATCCACACATACAAGCCTTGTTGGTATAGTTGGTCGGATATACGTATTTAAAGCTTTTTGGATGTCATGATGTCCTATTTTTTGTTTAAAAGTCATGACCATTAGCTTTTGACTGGGGCGTTAAACATCAATTCAAACAAACAAACAAACAAACAAACAAACAAACAAACAAACATAAAATAAAATAAATAAATAGGGAGCGTGGTGACGTAGTGGTAAAGCATCGTAATCCGAATTGAGAGGTCATGCAATCGATCACCGTGGCACTGGCAGCACCCTGTTGTCCTAGAGCAAGGCATATTAACTCCCCGGAGGACGAGGAGCCATGCAAATTCATGTAGCGTAACTGCAACCGAGTTTGACGGCCCCTTGCCGAGTTGCATCATAATACCGCTCTGGCCAGTGTTGATTCGAGCACCGCGCCGAGCATTTGTGAGACCCGATTCAACATCTATGGTCATACTGGGATGTTGCCTCCTTTCAATGGGACTTCTACCCAATATTTGGGATGTCGTGACATGCTTAGAAATATGCTGAAGAAATATAACCACACAACAACTAAAGCTTATAACTTTTCCTATGCAGTTTCAGACCTAAGTGGTTAACCAGTAATCGTGTGGTCGATCACTCAGTTACAAGCTCTGTCTGGCAGTCCATCTATTTCTCACGGCCCTATGGGCGGGGATGGGCAAAGTCGCATCGGCTTGCCGTCCTTATCCGTTTAATTTAGTTAAATTTGAGAGATCGCTGGTTTCCGTTGCAGTCATGCTCTCAATGAACAGCCTGTTCATCGAGGTAAATATTTGTTGCCTGGCATTGTGGTGGAGTCACTCTTTGAAAGAAGAAAGAAAGAAAAAAAGAAAGAAAGAAGAAGAAGAAGAAGAAGAAGAAGAAGAAGAAGAAGAAGAAGAATTTATTTACGTACAGAGAGGCCCCGGCGAGATCGTACGTTGTTGTCGTGAAGAGCCATGGAGCAAAATTTTAAGATCCCTTGACTTCTGGTTTACAGAAAGCGTTGGCTCCTTCCCAATATGACTGAATAATTGCTGATATGGACGTTAAGTCATATAATCTAACCAGTCAAACATTTTAGATATAATTAACACTTTTTGGAATATCCCTAGCGCTTTATGTCGTTATGTTCAGCAGGTAAAATAGTGTTTACTCGTGTAAATCGGGCGACGAGCATATTCAAATCCAAACTGTACATAACTTCCCTGGTGAACTTAACGATGACGCTGGATTTTTTGTTGGAAATTTGTTTCTGCACAAAATTCAAACCTTCCCGCTATGCGAAACTCGATGAGAGACTGCGCATGACGCAAAATGATCACGTGTTCAGATGAAGGAAATAATATATCTCGATCGAAATATATAATGATATTTAGAATGACATATTATATGTCAATTTAGATATATTATAATAGGGTATATTTCGTTCGAAATATATGGTAAGTAGGCATATCTCCTTCTAGATATAATATATCGATTTAAAGGTTGTGCCCTACTGTATGTTACATATATGTTGTACATGATTTTTATCTATAACTGAACTTTTGTTGTCTCGTACAATGTATTACAAGTTGCAATAATATACTTGTCTGTCATCTTGGTCGAACTACAGCGTATAGTGCAAATACTTTGACCGTACCGCTTAACCTCTGACATAGATATGCATTTGTTGATCGGACTGCTTAAATAACTATGTTCTCAGTCAATAATGCGACTCTATGATGGTTAACAGTATATGACCACGTGCTTCACATGGCACTGGAAAATGTGTAAAACAAATAGCCGTCCCTTTTCTAGAACTTGATTTACAAAATTCATCATGCGAGGTCAAGCGCTACGGTCAAAGTATTTGCAATATACTTGATCCTTTATTTACAATTCATTCGTATTAATTTACAAATATATGTATAGATTATTTGTTTGACTTGATGTTTAATGTCAATGTAGATGGGTTTAGCTTTCATAGACACACTGCGCGTGACCAAACCTCCCGAATACAGTAAATAACGTATTGTAACTAAACATGTTGAAATAATTCCGTGACCATATCTTTACCACTTTCAAAGAAATGTGCCGGACATTGTGTCTATCTCGAGTCTGCTTCAATATGAAACGGATTTAGATTATGTGCACCAATACCCGCAAGCATATGAGCCGCGTCACCAGAAAACCGGAGTTTTGCCTATGCGGAAACAAAGACGCAGATAAGCTGTTGTTTTCGCTACACGGATAGTACAATTTCTCCTCTACTGAAACCCAAAATTTCAAGATTCTACCTTACTACGGACGGTCGGAATCCCCGAAGACCGGTTTTCTCGCGTCAGGGCTGATATACGGTTTACATCGTTATATCTGAAGTTCACACTCATTTCATTGCTAACTTGTCAAAGATTTTATAACTTTACTCTCCTGTGCTACTATTTGGATCATCAAATCGAAAGTCTTTGTTTCTAGCACATGCTTTATAGCTTTTCACCACATCACTGTTGAATACTTGGGACCTATTTATTACTCTCGACACCATGCTGATCGGCACTTGTCCCTGGGACAATTTGAGGCACACCTGCGACCTAACGAAAATCCGCGGAGTCGAACTATTCGTTTCCACCATCTATAGGCCGCGGAGCAGTACTTGTTTCTTTGTGTATATCCCTGAATAACATCACAGTGGTTATGCGAAAGACTTTGGCGTTCTCTGATCTGAAATCACACCACAATAGTGTGAATAAAGTCATACAATATCCTATGAAGGTACTGAACTTTGTGCATGTCCTCTTAATTCATAAGGCGGTAAAGGTCCGGCATTTATCCGGCCCGAAAGCACAGTGTTTATGGGGTTTGCCATACCCGGCGCACCAACATTGTTTGAACCTATGTGTTTGGATGATACTGTCTCACTAATCACTTGACTGTTTGATGTTTGAGACTTATGTACCGTAGAGCTACTACTGTGTGACTCACTGGTCCGGGAGCTGTGAGACTCTACCACAGGCCCCGCACTACCAATCACAGGGTTCACGAACGTTCTTCCAATAGGAATAGTACCCTGAACTGGGTTTAATATTGTTTGTCTAGTCAATGGTCTAATGACACTCTGTCCACTATTGGGTATAAATGAACTTGAAACTACACTTGGGTCCTTCACTAACACTGGTCTTTGTACAGGTATGTTTGTTAACACGGTATTTGGTTTAACAATATCAGCAGTAGGCGTCCCCAAAGCGGTTTGGGCACCAAAGCCACCTCCAGTCGAAATACTGTTTGCAATCTCAGAGAGTTGACTTAAAACACTTTCAAATGCCGGCGTTTCTGTCGGAACACTGTTGCTGACAGGGAGAGATGGTGGTTTAACAGGAAGAGATGGTTGTTGAACAGGGCGTCTTGGGATATCCCAGGGTGGAGGGAACGCAGTTGTGGTGGGTACGTCCAGTCGGATTCCCGCGTTCACTACGGGTATATTGTTCAAAGCAGGTGGCGCCCTCGGTGGTGCCGCGGTAGTTATTATCTCCTCGGCATCGAATTCTTTTTCAAAGACACGGGGTCGTCGTATGGGATTGATCAAGAACTGAACTTTGCCAGCCGCGTTCACTATTCTTTCTATCTTAATTGGACCTGAAGCTCTTAACACCACAGGCTCCCCCGAACCGTCGGACAGTGTGATGGTGGATACCCCTCCCGGGCCGCGCTGGACAGTGATCGAACCAGGCGGGGGGCGGCCAGCATTAACCCCAACCGCGCTTTCATCTTTGACAACGGTCGTCTCTTGTACAGTTTTAGTTGTCACAGTTTTCTTGGTTTTCGTTTGTGATGCTGACGACGATTCTGACGACTGAAGTGACGTGTCGGCTGATGAGACGACGGAACTCGACGTTTCCGACGATGTCTTGGTCGAGCTGCTGGATGCTGTGTTAACACTGCTAGCATGTACACCGGCGCTGACTAGCAATGGATCAACAGCGCGTGGGATACTAGGCACAAACGGCTGTGGTATTGTTTGACTTGTATCTATAGGGACCACCGGCTGTATTACACCAATATTTGCTGGTGCTGGTCTAACGCTGTTTAGGAGCCCATCATCTAAACTATTCCGATCTATTGACAACTCTGGCTGAAGGTTCGTTACAACAGGCTGGATATTTGACACTGCCTGTGCTCTATTAGCTCTGGCAGCCATTAAGTTGGGATGTATCATATCAGCGGTGTTGAGTCGTACAGCGGGGTGCCCATGGGAGTGGCCGTGGGAGTGGCCGTGGGAGTGTGAATGAGAGTGTGACGAGCTCGATGTTTGCTTGGAATCGGTATTGGACGACGAGCTGTGCGACACACTTGATAAATCACCATTGGAGGTCTGTATGACGGACGATTGTTCCGATGTCGACGAGGATGACGACGACGACGAAGATGACGACGACTGACTTATTGAAGACACCGCAGCACTAGGGGACCCGAGGACACTAAATGGTGACCTTGCCTTGGATATACCTAGGTCTGATAAAGGTACTGGCTGTCCAGGCAGTTGTCCAGGCAGTTGCCCAGAATTTTGCCCAGGCATTTCAAAAGCACCATGGCTATGCGTTTTAGCTTGTTCCCGAAGTCGTCGTAGCGCAGCTTCAATAACAGTTGGCATATTAACATCGCCGAACCGGGATGCTTTCGGAGTTATAGGTGGTAGTGCACGCGGAATAGTACTCGGAACCCGAGCGATATTTGAGCGTGTTGGTCTCTGATTTTGTCTCAATAAATTTATTCTGTTCCGTAAACTCCGTGTCTGTAAAGGTGGCCCCCGTGACAGTAATGAGCGGGGTTGCTGTGGCCTTGAGCTCGAAATAGACGAGGGATCTGTATTCCGCTGGATGCTGTTTCGAGAGGTTGTTGCGTTTCTAGCTGACGCTGACTGTAACATACGAGGGTCTGTCAATATAACCAGTCTGTTTGGTTGGTTACTGCCCGGGGGTGGTCGGATAACTAGCAAACGTGGTCGGAATCCTGGTACACCGCCATTCTGTAATACAAAGTAAAAATAAAAAAATAAACGTTTGAACTATTTTCATTTTACTCGTCAACTAAGATTGTAATATAGTGAGTGGGCATTTCCTTATGAGCTTCGGCAGTGTGACTTGCTCATTGCCACAACGAACGGCTATCCCGTTAAGACTCGAACCAGGAACCCTCTGAAATAAGTCTTTGACCTACAAAACTAGATGTTCCCAAGTTGATTCAGTAAATCTATGTTAAATCTACATATAAAATTCATTGTGACAAAAGTTTGTCAGTATATGTTTCAAATTATCACTTTGACTGATCGTTTTAACGACCAACCGCTATCAAACAAGTTCAGGTCAGTTCAAATACAAAACATTCCATCAGATCTTGGATTGATAGGCATAGCTACATTTGAATTTCACATGTCAAACTGACGTATTCCGAACGACAAAGCTTGACAAAAATTAATTTGTCTATAATCTAGACATTTTACCATAGTCGTATGAAGAGGGGAGTGAGGGACAGGCCCTCAATTATTTGGAAAGGTTTGGATACATTTTCTTTGTCACCCTCATTTTTTCTCTGATAAATGATCAGATCCAAAAATAAAGAGAATTAATCAAGAAGTGGATGGAATGCTCTTTTTAAGTGCCCAGAATGGTTTCTTTAAATCAATAAGCCTCGCCTCAAGCAACCCCCACCATCATATTTAAATCTTCTTACACATATGTGTTGCAATGATGCCCAACTTGGAAAAGAGAGCTTAACAAACTGTGCCTGCATATGTATTTGGCTACATTCTGCTAGAAATTTTGGCAGCTATTACAACAAAGTAAAATTTATCAATATATGAAGGTGAATCATATCAAATAGTTTTATAAAGAATAACTGTTGCATTATATTTGCCTCTATATACACGTGCTTATCTGCCATAACTCTAGAATGCATTTTCGTTTGTATTCTTGGTTGTTTAAAGGAATTTTTCGTAACCACCAATTAATTCTCTGAAAATGCCACGTTTCAAAATTTTTGTAAAACTACCATTTCTCCTGATACTGGTATTATGCTGTACATGTACATTGAAAATGTATTGAAAATTTATTTGGCAATCAGTGGTCTCAAAAATTAAAATTTTACACTTTTTGGCCTCAACATTTTGCATTTTCATCCAATTTGCTGCTAACTCAAAGAATTTATATTGGACTCAAATAAAGCTAATGTCAGAAATAAAAGCAATTGTAGTTTATGCGTAATAAAATTTACAAAAAGCAGGGTGGTGCAAAAGTTTGATTCTCAGTTTATTCCAGAGTTAACTTCACATGTAACTCAAATTCAAATATTCATTCAAGTAAATGTTCCTTTATTCAGTGACCTTTTGAAAAAAAAACCCCACAAATTTTACATTCAAAACTGTAAAAGCTCTTCATGTTGTTTGGCTAGGTATTCACCACATTGCACTATTCAAATGATTCAAAAGAGAAACACGTTCTAGTTAAAGTTAGTCGATGATTGTCATTGACTGTTGGTCAATCGTTGGGTCTTTTACACGGAAATATACGGAAACTCATCAAAGTTTGAGTAGTATATGTTCTTTTAATTTTTAAAGACTATAATAACATGTAAATTTTATCGTAGTGACTAAGCATATCTAATGCTTGATGTAAAATGTGTTGGAGTCACCATAAATGTCAGCCAGCTACAATGCGGATATTCTCTGAAGTACAACATTAATTTAATGGGGATGTTCTTTATGGCCCATGTAGAAACTACTGTGATTAGAAAGCGAAAATGCTTAGTTTTAAGAAGTCATATCTGATAAGATTTTGAAATTGATCATGGAAAGTCAAAAATGTGTCATTCAGGTGGACGTTTTACTCACTGCATTGAATAATGATAAATTTGACTATCTCAATACGTAAAACATGTCATCTGTAACTAGGTTTGGTGGAAAATATTTTGGCTGGTGCATATCATTGCTAGTAACTAAGTATCACGGTGTAGCGCAATGTGAAGTCGTTGATGGCAAGTTATCGTTGCAAAAATTATTTGCATTTCTGGGATTTCAATGGATGATTTTGCACCTATGAAAAATTGTCCTGGGGGTGTAAGGTATGTCAACGTTTTCCAAACAACTGAGGCTGGTTCAGACGCTCTAGATAACGGTTTGCTCTCTTTGCCCATGCAAATCGCAGGTTGCAAGATTTTCAGCCTGATTATAAAATTCATTATTCTTTGCGCACCCTTCATTTCTTGTAGCATATCTTTTCAAAATTATAATTGTGATCATCACAATACATGATATTTCGCTGTCTTAGTAAAATGGTTTTTATTATTGAGAATATTACTCTCTGTATTTCTGGTGACTTTGGTTGGGACTTTAATTTAAATACATCAAAGGTTTTGAGTAGCCGAAACCGCAGTATGACCCACCCTTTTCTCATTAATATGTTCACTGCTCTTAAAGGATCTCAGTTTTAATTTTTATTTGTTACATATATTCGCCAGTTGAACACCATGTTTGTTTTTATTTAATTTTCTTTCGTTATAAAATCGAGGATGTCCCCAGGAAGGACGCCCCCAGGAAAAATAGTTTTCGGTGTTGTCCCCAGTAAAAATGGTATTCGATGTCCCAGGAAAATTGGCTTATCTTCGTTATATTACTGTTTATTGTGCCTGCCTCTCTGTCGTGCTCGTTGCCTTTCGCTTTGGTTGAAACTTAGCAGGACGGCTACCTTGTTGGGCTATCGGGTTTAAAAGAAAATGTCACAAAACAAACATAATTTATGCGAGAAAAAAAATTCTTTAGAACCGTTTACAGTGTATAAGTGTCAAAATAGTCCCGAGCTTTTTTTCCATGTTTGTGTATACATTATCTAAGTTTTACATAGACATGCATACGTGACATGACTCGATTTTTTTTCACACTTCGCGATAATATATTTGGGCGTGAAAATTTTTCAGATTTAGATGAGTAATGCCAGGTTATGCAGTTGTCATAAAAAGCTGCACATAAACTTACAGCATGGTATGTAATGAGAATCCATATGAGCCGCATCGCGAGAAAACAGGTCTTCGGGGTTTCAGACCAGGACCGACATAAACCGGTCTGCGCAGTTTCAGAAGCAGGCTAGAAGCTGGAAATCTTGTATTTAAGTAGAAGAGAGATTGTACTATATGTGTAGCGATAACAAAGGCGCTGATCAGCTTGACCGCGACGCTGATCTGCGCCTTTGTTTTCGCCCAAACATTTTGTTTGTTTTCCCAAGCGCCGGCTCATTTGACATTAATGGCAGCGAAAATTGATTCATGATATTGTAATTATCCATGAAGGTGTAAACATGTCAAATACTTAACTCAGCTTGATGAAATCATGACGGGGAAAACGTTGCGCGCGGTTAAGATGCCGTGTAAGTCCATGTTTATACATGTACATGTTTAATATTTCTAAGAAATGCTAAAAGAAAGACAATTTACACGGAGAAGTAGATCGATCAAACGGCGTCGATTTATCGATATTGTTTAAATCATCGAAGTTTCCAAATCGGTCTGTAGTGTTTGTTGTAGTTTTCGCTATAAACAGTGCAATTAAGTTAAATTTACACTACAGCATTTTTAACATATTACAAACAAACATAAGTATGTCAAAATATATCTGTGCAGCCATGTATAAACAGAAGAATTCTAATTCAAAGGGTATGCAAGGCGACTTAATCATTTCCACTTAAGCTGTTTGAAAAAAAATGTTAATATCAAGTCAAGACTGAAGAAGGCAGGGATGCAAAGCATGCATACGGTCTTAAAGCTAGCACAGCTAAGATGGACTGACAATATTATAAGTATGAAAAGCGACTTACAGATAAGTTTTCTATGGAGATTATCTCCATAGAAAACTTTCAGATTTACAGAACTAAAATCGCATTCAAGGTGGCCAGAAGAAATGCTACAAAGACATCCTCAACACCTCTCTGAACATTAGTATCTAGTTGCAACATCACTGCTCAGTCTTGTCTCTCTGAAGAGTTTTAACAAACCAACAGAGGCTGAACATTAGCGATAAAAGTGGAGCTATCTCCTCTCAACTAAGGAGCATTATTAAGAATCTGTAAAGCTACTTGCAACCGACAGTTTAGAGCTAGAATTGGCCTAGCCAGCCATGAAAGGACTCACCAACGCACATGAACAACTAGCACTCAAAAAATAAAGATGGTCATTCTCATTATCATGAGACGAACGACGACCTACATGTATGATCCTCTTATATTCGAAAGAGGTCAGTAGTCGTTATAAAATGTGTTCGTATAAATCAAACTCAATCATTATTGGGACAATAAATTAGACATTTTCCAACTTATTTGGCAATACATTTAATTTTCGTTGTTCTAGGACAATGGCCATGACATGAGCCGCCTCATGGGAAAACCAACAATCTGCATATGCGAAAACAAAGGCGCAGATCAGCTTCGCGGTTACCGCGAAGCTGGTCAGCGCCTTTGTTTTCGCTACACGGATAGTTCAATGTCTCTACTTTCTAAATCCAAAATTTCAAGCCTCTAGCCATCTTCTGTGACTGTACAGGTCGGTTTGTGTCGGACCTGTTCGGAAACGACATTGTTGGTTTTCTCACGAGACGGCTCATATTGAAGACAGACCATGAATGATACGCTCAATTTGGATACATCAATCATCGGGAATTGTAGCTTACTTTGTTTTTGAGATTGAGTGTGCCAGATTTCAGGAGACTGATACATTAATAATTTTGTGTATACATGGTACCATTATCAGTTTTGTAGCAGTTGAAGCATCAAAACTGTCTATGATTGTACAAAGATTAAGTGTGTAGCAGACTGCTGGACGGATCATAGACTGGTTGTCAGCAAACTCAACCTAAGAATCCAGCCTGCGAGGTGACCTCAAGGCAAGAAAGCTCCTAAAAGACTGGATGTCTCAAAATTGAATCAAGACAGCATGAGACAAGCTTTCTTAACGGACATCTGCAACCATCTGGATGCAATCAATCTCAGTTCAGACAACCCCAAAGAAAACTGGACAGTTTTCCATAAAACAGTTCATTCTTCAGCTGCTACTACTTTAGGACATCCATCTCGCAAACATCAAGACTTGTTTGATGAGAATGATGACGAATGATGATGATTTTCTTCTTGAAGAAAAACACAAATTGCACAAGGCACATCAAGATGATACTAGCTCAGTATCCAAGAAAGCAGCTTACAGTAACACTTACCAAGCTTAGGGACATGCAAGATTCCTGGCTGAGGGAGAACTTTTGTGGACAGATAGGACATGAAGAAATTTCATGAAGCACTGAAAACCATTATGTGATGCACTGAAAACCATTTATGGCCCAGAGTTCTGGAGCCATCACATTGCTAAGTGCAGTTGGGAGCACTCTTCTAACAAATAAAGAGGCTTTCTTAAAAAGGTGTTCAGAATATTTCAATAGTGTGCTGAATGGCCATGAAGCATCAATGAGGATGAAATCGACAGATTTCCACAGAAAGAGTACAATGTTCTGCTAGATGAATTTCAACCGTCATGGAAACAAGGAAATTAAAATAAAGCTGAGATCTTTTAAAAGCAGCGAGCATATTAATGAGGAAAGTGATGGGCCATACATTTTGTTAAAAGCAGTTCAACAACTGACATCTGGCAAAGCTCCAGGTGCAGATGCAAGTCCTACAGAAGTTTATAAGGCCGGGGGCTACCAATGGCAGAGAAACTGACAGAGCTGTTTCACTTTACGTGGAGAAAGGATGCTATCCCACAAGAATTTAAGGATGCATCCATAATCCACCTATACACGCGGAAAGGAAATCCTCAAGTCTGTGACAACCACAGAGGTATCTCCCTCCTGTACATTACGGGGAAGATACTGTCTGGTAAAAATTCTGTTCAATCGCCTGAATGCTCATCTTGATCAGAAGGGACTTATCCCAGACAGTCAATGTGGATTCAGAAAAGGCAGAGGGACAATAGACATGATCTTCACAGCAAGACAGCTTCAGGAGAAATGCCAAGAACAGAATGTAGATCTAGACATGACGTTTGTCGACCTCACCAAAGCTTTTGACACAGTCGTAATGGACTCTGGAAAAGCTTGGCCAAGTTTGGCTGTCCACCAAGATTCATAGCAATGGTGCGGCAATTTCATGACTGCATGCAGGCACGTGTGCAAAATGATGGAGCCATTGAGGTACGGCACCAACACTGTTCAGCACGATGTTTTCTGCCATGCTCATGGATGCTTTTCAGGACAGTGACACTGGTACCGTTATGATGGCAATATATTCAACCTTAGAAGGTTGCAAGCCTAAACTAAGTTGCAGACTGATGTGCTAGATGAGCTCCTCTATGCAGATGATATGGACAAGAATTCCAGCTCATAGAAAAAATGCAAAGATCCATGGATCAAGTCTCACAGTCGTGTGATACCTATGATGTCACAATCAGCACAAAAAAAGACAGAGGTTGTACAGCACCGGAAAACCGTACAATGAACCAACCATCACTATGAATGGACAAAATTGAAAGTTGTTGATAAATTCACCTACGTGGGAAGCACTCTCTCCGGGGCAGTGCACATTGATGATGAGGTCACTGCCAGAATTGCGAAAGACAGTGTGGCATTCGGAAGACTCCGCGCAAATGTCTGGGAGCGAAATGGAATCAAGCTTGACACCAAGCTGAAAGTCTACAAGGCTGTGGTTCTGCCAACCCTCTTGTATGCATGTGAGACCTGGACAGTATTCCAGCTTTATGCAAAGAGACTTAACCATTTCCACTTAAGCTGTTTGAGAAAGCTGTTAAAAATCAAGTGGCAAGACAAGATTCCAGACACAGAGGTCCTGAAGAAAGCAGGGATGCACAGCATGCATACTGTCTTAATGCTTGCCCAGCTAATGTGGACTGGCCATATTATAAGAATGCGGGATGAGCGAAGCTAATGTGGACTGGCCATATTATAAGAATGCGGGATGAGCGACTTCCGAAGAAAGGCAGACACCTTCAAAGCCTCTCTGAAGGATTTCGACATACCATTGTGGTCTTGGGAACAAACTGCACAGGAGCGATCAAAGTGGCGAGGTCTCATCTGCAAAGGAGCAACTCTCTATGAAAAAAGAGAATCTGTAAAGCTGAAAGAAAGCACAGAGAACGCAAATCCAAAACCAATGGGCCACCAGCTGATACCATGACATTGCCTTGCTCTACTTGCAACCAACAGTTTAGAGCTAGAAGGCCTAGTCAGTCATCAAGGCACACGAACCTATCAGCTTTGCGGTTACCGCGAAGCTGATCAGCGCCTTTGTTTTCGCTACACGGATAGTACATTTCCTCTTCTTCCTAAATCTGATTGTTCAAGCTTCTAGCCTGCTTCTGTGCTTCTGTGCTTGTACAGCTCAGTTTGTGTCAGACCTTTTCGGAAACCACATTGTTGGTTTTCCCACGAGACGGCTCAACTGATATTTTACTTTTTCCAAGGGCGCTAACCTTAGCGCTACCTGGAATATTTCCTGTAGCTGAACGTTCCGTCTGTCTCTTTTGCTTATGATTACTAACACTTGGTAGTTATCAGTCATGGCCGACCATACACCATAATGGTCATTGTCATTACTAGTATATATATCGTTGTCCAGTGAACTTGTGGATATGTATTTCCTTGTGTTTTACGACGGGTTTGACTGAGTCAATCTTTTATTTATCGCGTAGGTGGAGAGAAACATGCCGCCATAAAATAATCATACCAGCAAACAGGTGAATATTTTGTAAAAATGTGCATCGTCCTGGCCTATTCATCTGGCCTTATTGAGGGACACACACACACACACACACACACACACACACACACACACACACAGATCTTAAATATATTGCAATAATTTTGTTTCATTAGGGTGTTCCTTGAACGCTTAGACATACTTTGAAATTGATTTTGGGTGCTAAATCTTACCATTGGGGACTGAGATATTCAAACAAAACAATTTATCCCTTATCCTTATGTATTGCATGTGGGTCATTCAATAATATAATGGCCTGTTGACTCTGGCTTTGTGCTCACAAAGCTTTCTTTCAACTTAATTGATTCTTCTTTCTTTATATTAGGCAGCTCTTTGATAGAATATGCCTTTTAAAAGAGCTTTAAAATGTCCTGTTCATCTTGACTGTGATTGCTTTAAGAGCATTGCATATCATGTGAATTGCTTCCTGCAGGGCCTCTATTTCAGTAATATTGTCTAGCCATTTGTTTTGAACGGTCTTCTCAAGCAACAAAAGTAGACATGATATAGTTTTTGCTTATTTTTGGTAAAGCTGTTTTCAGTGTCCCGGTTTAGCTCCCCGGTTCATCCTGATTTGAAATGCCGGGTTAAACAGTTGAGAATATGAAGACCTTGAAATGCCGGGTTAAACCGAGATCAACCGTGACGAATCGGGATAGTACCGCAGCGCTACCGTGGGCGTCCGTGGCAAACTGGGACGAAACGGGTTAAATCGGCGAGCCTTCCCGGTTCTATTAAAATATGTAGTCCAACCGGGGCGCAAAAAACCAGAAAATGTCTCCTAAACTGTGGCTGCTTCAACCCCTGGTTGGTTAACCACTATCATCATGCTGGGATCCCTATAATCGGTTGAAAGCAGAAGAAAATAAGACAAACGTGATCTCTTCGAAAATTGGCACAATGAAAGTACGAACATTGGTGGACAGTACCGGGTCAGATAGACCACAATATAGAACGGCACAATAGAGAACTTTGTAGAATTGATAAATAGGTAACTGCTCTGAGTAAGACCGGTTTGGATGAGTAAAGAAATTAATGCTAGGTACACCGTTCTCTGGAGTGGAAGCAAATGTAAAAGAGGGACAGGAGCTGATATTGCCAGTAAAACAAACTCATCGGAAAGCTGTCACGACCGCCAAAAGGCATCGATGACCACCTTATGACATTAAGACTTCCAAATTCAGGTAATAAACTTGCAGCCATTTCCATTGCCTATGCGCCTACGATGACCAATACAGATGAGGTGAAGGACAAGTTCTCTATAATGATGTAGACATACTGTTTCTGCAACACCCTGACCAGACACGCTTATCCTTATTTGCGACTTTAATGCCAGAGTTGTACAGTCCACCTGACCTGGGAAGGTGTTGTTGGTCCAGAATGTGTTGGAAAGTCGAACTGATCGAAAACGAAACATCCTGAATTATCACCGATCCAATCACTGGCATCTAATAGACTATGTCACAGTACGGTAAACAGAAAGACAGGATGTCGATCTAAACACTGGCATATAATAGACTATGTCACAGTACGGTAAACAGAAAGACAGGATGTCGATCTAAACACTGGCATATAATAGACTATGTCACAGTACGGTAAACAGATAGACAGGATGTCGATCTAAACACTGGCATATAATAGACTATGTCACAGTACGGTAAACAGATAGACAGGATGTCAGATGGACAAAGACTATGTGGGGTGCATATTGCTAGACAGATCATAAACTGGTTGACAGCAAACGCACCTCTATAGAGTCCTAGAAATTCAGTCAGTTTGTGGAAGGCAATGATATGAATAATGATGGACAAAAAAAGCAGAAACATTTATGGCCAAAAGAGGTCTGAGGCCACCATATTGCAGGAGGTGGCCAGCAGAAACGCTACATAGATACTCTCAAAACCTTACTGAAGGAGTTTTACATACCAATAGGGTCTTGTAAACAGGCTGAACAGGCGCTGTCTCGTTAACAAAGAGAAGCTCAATATGAAGAAAAGAGAATCTGTGAAGATTTAAGAAAGTCTAGAGAGCGCAAAGCCAAAGGATCTCCGCCGGCAGTTTTTCGACACTGACTCGCTCTCTTCGCAACCGACAGTTACGAAATGTTCATTCGTGGCATTCTTATGACTGCGAGATAAACGGCAGCTTGAACAGTACAAGATAACTACACTATCTGACTAAAGTTGAATAATAGATTATGGACAGACAATAGAACTGCCTTGAAGTATGCGTTTGTAGGGGAAAATAATAGTGAGTACATGTACGTTTAAAAAATAAAAAAAAATACAAATACTCTTGCAAAAATACCGAGAGTATGAAATAGAAATGAGGTCTGATTTTAGATGGTTCTAAGAAAGGCTGCGACAGGAAAAGGTCACATGCTCGAAAACTGGCATAAACTCGATATTTTTCCCGCGATGTCCTTAATAGATCTTATAAATGTTGGCTACTGTGCTTTGGAAAAACGTTCGAACCTAACCTCACACAGACAAGTAAAAATAAAAAATACGATTTATGTTAAATGTGTCGTCACTTGTAATTTAAGACGAATAAAACAATAAAACATATTTTGATTGATAAGATGTTAAAGTCGTACAAAACGTGTACATATGATTGATGTATGAATTTTAAGCGTATGTTTTTATATTTTGCATTCATTCAACATTCAAATCATACTTATGGATACAAGGCACGACGTGCAGGCTAAGTATGCCAATGATAGTTTCAAAGCGATAAATCTAACTCAGTCAGATACTTTGTCAGAAATAAAGTTTTAGCAGATCACACTTCTTGCTATTTACATGTTTTAGCTCCTGATACATACATACATACATACATACATACATACATACATACATACATACATACATACATACATACATACATACATACATACATACATACATACATACATACATACATACATACATACATACATACATACATACATACATACATACATACATACATAGAAAATCATAAGGACGTAGGCTTCGGTAAAAGGTTATTTATTTATTCCATGTGTACGTGTTACGATCCTACAACATAGAAACAATATGCCATTGTTTGAACAAACAATTTCTTTCATGAAGATTTGGTCGTGAAAGAAATTTTATGGTCATTCCGCCTCTTCCGTTGATTAAATAATGGCATTTGTCAGTTATTGGTGAAAGAAATGTGTACTAAGTACTGGTAACCTGCCTCAGGCTTAAATAAATGAACGTCCCGACATGGTCTTAATTGTTGACTGTGAACTTTAAACAATATCTAAAACCTCATTAATCACCAAATTGGAATTGAAACATCACGTAGACTGGTTGGAATGATATTATATATTTTATGAAAATGCTAAGCAAAATGTAAATTATCTAACCAGCTATAACTTGCATTTATATATGAAAAAGCGTTTTGTTGAAGATAAAAGTTCAATGTTAAGGATACATACCGTTCTGTGTCTAGCATAAGCTATTCCAAATGTCAACAATATTCCAATGAGAATAATTTTAATGCTAAACAAGGCCATTTAGAGGCAGTTCCGAAACGCGTTATATAATGATACTGCTTTTTTGTCACAAGCGACCGAAATAGCAACTTATGCTTTACAATAAAACAACGTACGACAAGGTAGCGTATCGAATAAAACAGAAAAGAAGGCAGCTAGACAACGGACTAGTCCGTGACAGTTTCTATAGCATCACGTTTATTCGAACTAGAATTACATTTACTTATTGATGGCACCCCGTTTAGGCATATCTATTCAGTACCACATAAGTTTGGTAGAATAGTCTACTGGTCTTAAAAATCCCCGAAGTATTACAAGTATCTTCATTATTTGTTTTTCCTAGGTTACCTGTAAAAAGAAGACCTGGACAGGTTTAGCACCTCAGTGATTGATTAAGTTCACTTGTCATTTATGTTCTTTTTGCACAAAACGTTTATTACCTATCTTAACTGTAAAGATATTAATAAGTAAAATCCAAGTGATCATGTATGGTATGTAAACATATATTTTGTACATAAGCACATACATGTATACTCTCATGCAATACAGATCCCAGTGTGCCCCGCCTTTGATGTGGAATATTTAGGCTTTGCAGTATTTTTCTCAATTGCGTTAAAATTGAATATACATGTATACTAGCCAAACGTTATAACCGGCCTCTTAACTTTTTATCGACGTTCTTTAAACCTAAAATTAATCTGAAAATTCTATAAACATCTCTAAATATACTACAGACCGTTTATCGACAAAGGGCAGTGAATAAAAATACAACTGAGCTCCTTTAACAACAGTGAACATATTAACAAGAAAGAGGATGGACCATACCGCGAGCTTTTGCTACTTAAGTCTCGTCAGTGAACCCTTTACATATGGCAACATGGAACTAAAGAGGGTAAATGTTATTTTGTAACTTTCAATAGGGTAATCGAAACAAAGACAAGTATTATCCAAATGGGGCCAAATAAATTAACCGTTGGTTAGAAAATGGATCTCAATTGATAATACATTTCTGATTTCCCAGAATATCCTCGCTGATCTCATACAAGACCAAAGACCAAAAGGAAAATATAATCTGCACTATGGATAATGTACGTGGTGATGTTCAAGGGCCGCCACACGGCAAACCACCAGCTGCACAAACAGCGAATAAAACTTAAATGTGAATCCTCTAAGAGCAGTGAATATTTTCATGGGAGCAGAAATGGGCCATTCCGCGGTTTGGGCTACTTAAGCCTCGTCAGTCACCCAATATAGTTACTGTAATTTTTCAACTTTCATCAGGGTCTTCGATACAAAGACAAGTATATATTATTCAAAGGGGACCAAATATATTGAACGCTGGTTAGAAAATGGATCTTCGAAGATAATAAATTTCTGATTTCTCAGAATATCCTCGATGATCCCAAACGACCAAACGGAAAATATAATCTGCACTACATGTATGGATGATGTTTACAAGCGTTCACAGAAAGGTATACTGTTTTGGTAAAAATGCCAACATAAACAGGGCCAATGTGGACTCTTTGCAAATGTGTCGGCACGGTCGTTAGCTACAAGAATAATACGTAAGAATCAGCGGTGATGGAAACGCAGAAACACTAGTTGTTTGAAATAAATTGATAAGGAAATGTTTAAGCGATAATAAGGAAATCCACCTTAAAACCACGGTGGTAAAACCATAACCGCCAATGAATCAACTGTTCATCTCTCAGTATTGAGAAGGAACATTTTATTAATTTTGAAACATAACAATAAATGTATGATGCTGAGGTCTTTGAAAGTTACTAAAGCGTGGCTCATACCTCGATACATCAATGAGTTTAACCATCGTGCCCCCAAAAAATCCAGAGCAGCCCACTTGATCCTTCATCGGGAAGGTGGGGATTACTTAAAAAGCCTTCAAATCAACTATAGCAGAAGATGTCACCTCAAAATCATCAAAATTTGAGAGATACAGGATTTTGGGTTCTAGGGTTTGAACCGTTAGGCTCACAAGGTGAGCTTATAGGATGGCCATGATCCGGCGTCCGTCCGTCGTCGTCCGTCGTCTGTCGCCTTCTTCTCTGAAACTGATTGGCAAATTAAAGCCAAACATTATAGGAAGCCTGTAAAGGAAAGGTTATGAAAGTGTTCAACTATTTTAGGTCACATGACAAAGATGGCCGCCATGCCTATATATGGTAAAAGCCCTTCAAAAACCACTGGACCGATTTCAACGAAACTTGGCTTGAAGCATTGGGGGATAAAGTACCATAATTTATTTATAAATCATGACTTTATGATGACCTTGACCTGTTTTACGGCAAGATTAACATTGGTCGGCCAAGCATTTGAATGGGAAAAATTGGACCCCAGGGGTCAGCCTGCCCCAACCCCGGGGCAATATACATGTATATTACAAAAATACTCAAAGATCTTCTTTGAAACCGCTTGGCTAATCAAAGCCAAATTTTACATGAAGTATCTACAGGAAGGAGATAACTAATCCAGGTCACATAACCTAGATGGCCGCCATGTCCATATATGGTAAAAACCTTTCAAAAATCTTCTACGGAACTGGTGGACTGATTTCAACGAAACTTGGCATGTAGCATCAGTGACCAAAGCACTGTAACGTGTTTGTAAATTATGCTTTGACCTATTTTACGGCAAGGTCAACATAGGTTTTCCTATGCATTTGAATGGGGAAACTGTTAAAATGTCATTTGAATGTGAAAACTTGCAGAAATGGGCAACTTGCAGGAAACTGAATATTTATGATTCTGAAAACATTTGGACTCCAGGGGATAGTCCACCCACCCCCAGCACCCCCCTCCGGGGAGGCAATATACATGTATGCTACAAAAATATTCAAAGGTTTTCTCTGAAACCACTTGGCCATCAAAGCCAAATTTTACATGAAACATTTTAGGAAGTTGGAACGAATGTACATATAAATAATCAAGGTCACATGACCAAGCTGACCGCCATGCCCATACAAGATAAAACCCTTCTAAATTTCTTCTTCTCCGGAACTGCTGAGCCTATTGCAATGAAACTAGACATGTGGCAATTGGGACGTGAGGACTACAATGTGTTTATAAATCATGACTGTATGGCAAATTTTAAGACAAGGTCAGCTTAGGTCACCTAAGCTGTTAAAATGTCATTGAAGGGAAACACTTAGGGAAATGGGCGAATGGACATAATATTTATGATTTTGAAAAAATACCCAGGGGTTATTATGACCCTGCCCTGAGGCTATATACATGTATATGAACATTGTAGTCCCGATGGTATAAATCTCAAATTTCCTCTGGTTGTAATTAAAATGTCTACAAAAGTATTTTTACGCGTTACGATGACAGTTTAGTGTTCACATATTGAAATGCTTCATAAATTCATCAAACTGAAGAAATGTCATTATATTATGATAGCAATACCATCCTTTGGAATGATTATATTTTTATATATAAGTCGTATTATCTACTTACATGCATATTATGTGTTTAAACCTTATTCATAGTATCTCGTAAGCCAGATTTTGGGTGGATATCAACTGTTAGTCTTATAACTAGTTGTTAAATAGCTCGTCAGTTACGAAACAACCAGTTGTACCATAAATCGTCAGTTATGATACAACTAGTTGTACCATAGCTTGTCAATTACGATACAACCGGTTATACCGTAGGTCGTCAGTTACGATACAACCAGTCATCATTTACGGTACAACTAGTTGTACCATAGCTCGTCAGTTACGAAACAACCAGTTGTATCATAGATCGTCAGTTACGATACATCCAGTTATACCGTAGCTCATCAGTTACGATACAACTAGTTGTACCATAGATCGTCAGTTACGATACAACCTGTTCTATCATAGATCGTCAGTTACGATACAACCAGTTATACCGTAGTTCATCACTTACTATACAACTAGTTCTACCATAGATCGTCAGTTACGATACAACTAGTTTTACTATAGATCGTCAGTTACGATACAGTTAGATGTACGAATCTGTCTGGTTTTCATTGATTCGTCATGGTATATCTTGATTTATATTTTTGACTATGAAATTCGTTGACTAGCTAGAGATTTATTACGAGATCCGAACCACTGGTGAACTTGAGCCGGCGCTGCAGCAGCTGATAGGGAGGTTGGCATTCATTGTAACCCGGTTTAAGCGGCACTAGTAATTTATTGTAACTGGTCGTTCTAATGAGGCTCATCTGTTTGCTTCTCTATTCCCTGTTTTAGTGTACCTTTTTAGATTTTTTGTATAACACTTACGGGTCTACCAATTGTCAAAATATAATACTTGTACAATTTATATAAAGAATTTGTATAAAGAAAAATGGCAATTTTTAAAATAAGACTGTTTCTTCTTGGAACCTTCTTGTATGGTCCATTCAAACATCACAATCAGATTGTTTATGCCAAAAACCTCAGCTCTGGAGGGCTTAGCAACACACTTATCAGCAACTGACATGTTACTTCCTGGTTTGATTCCGTTGTCATCCGTCTGGCATGCTAGGTAAATTTAAGGGAAAAAAACATAATCTCCAACTGTCAGACTACAATCTTTGAAAGTTTTTCCACTCAGACATTAATTTGTCTTTGGGAAAACGAGCTATTTATCGTATTTGATGAAAACTGGTTACAGCAGAAATTGTAAATAAGATGCTTTCTTCCAACATATTGACGTTTGGTTCGAAATAATTTCAAGATTGTGGTCAGCAAGTTGTAGATAATGTTTATGGTTAAATTTACCCAGCATGCCACACGGATGACAACGGAATCAAACCAGGACGTAATCTGACAGATGCTGATAAGCATGTTGCTGTGCACTCTAAAGCTGACTATTGGGACATAAAATAATCTGTATGGGGTGTTTGAGTCATTCATTCAAAAATGTTTCAAGAGCAAGTCTTCATGGTAAAATTGCCATTTTCCTTTATATACACAAGTAAAAATCATACAAGTAGATTTTGACAATTGGCATGCCCGTATTATGATTTATGCTTAGCATGCATTCGATTACTTCTGAAAATAGTCAACAATTGTACATGAGATTATTTCCAAAAATGATATTTTTTACCATTTGATCAAAATCAGACGTTTTTGGGCCAGGAAAGACAGTGCAAAGACATAATTGTTAGTGTTCATAAACACTTGTTATCAAAGGTATTTAATATGTGTCATTTTATATGTGCTAAACACAATGGTTTACATGTTCTGGACATAGGTCGACCTTGCTGTCGCATTATTTAACACTATACCTACTGTATTTTAAGCTTTGCAATTAATTGTAAGAGATAAGCATATTTTATAAAATGTTTTGTTTGGCAATTTATGTTGTTTTGTGTTTTCACTTTAGCCCATAAAGTCCAGAATATAAGAATCTTACATGGGTGTCAGGTATGGATAGACAAATCTGTCCCGAGGGTCACATTTTGGCATCACGAGGCTCGCCGAATGATACCAAATTGTGACCCGAGGGACAGATTTGTCTATCCATACCTTACACGAATGATGGATTCTTTTTCTTGCACGCCTTAATGTGGCGAAGCTTGATTTTTATGTTAATTGCCTAGAAAAATGCTATTTACAATCGCGGCGTCCGCCATTTTGAATTAAAACGTTTTGACGTCATTGTGACGTGTGCGCTTAGCGACGAAATTACGTGACGTCCTATACAACCAAATGAATGATAAAAAAGAACACTTGAACGCAGGGTGCGACCGGGGTGAGATAACGAGGGTGAGATAAGAATTTCTTGCACACCAGATAGGGAAATCCTACGTTTTACCCCATGTGAGAAATTCTTGTCTCACCCTCGTTATCTCACCCTGGTCGCACCCTGCCTTCAAGTGCTCTTTTTTAACATTGGTTGTATTGGACGTCACGTAAATTCGTCGCTATGCGCACACGTCACGATGACGTCAAAACGTTTTAATTCAAAATGGCGGACGCCGCGATTGTAGCATTTTTCTAGGTAAATAGTATAAAAATCAAGCTGCGCCGCATTACGGCGTGCAAGAAAAAGAATCCATCATTCGTGTAAGGTATGGATAGACAAATCTGTCCCGAGGGTCACAGTTTGGCATCACTCGGCGAGCCTCGTGATGCCAAAATGTGACCCTCGGGACAGATTTGTCTATCCATACCTGACACTCATGTAAGATTCTTATATTCTCACATGGGGTAAAACGTAGGATGTGAGTCCTTGTTTTTGATTCATCAGGATGTTTATCATGATTTATTTGTTTGTTCTTGATGATTCATTGACTAGTTAGAGATTCACCACGAGGACCGAAGAACTTACTAAATGTTATGAACCACTGCAGAAGCTGAGGGTGAGGTTAGGATCCTGTAAAACCGGTTTAAGCCCGCCAGTAACTTTGTGTTACTGATCGTTCCAAGACGATACTTCTGTGGTGGTTCTTTTTGTTTTATGTCTTGGTGTTTAATTTTTTTGTGCTGTTGGCGCCTTATGTATGTTTTCATATTTTTAATTAAGGTAACTGAGTGGCCACCTATTGGGATACGATATGTTTCATGGTATAAGTGCCTGATTGTTAGTTTGGTTTTTTCCCACCTTGGTTTTTGGAGTGGGAATCTCTTTCTGATTGCGCCTTTTCCTGATCTTTGCCTACTTGTACCTTTCTCTATCTGGTGTGCAAGAATTCTATTTCTCGCAGCGTTCTGGAACGAAATGAGTTTTAACGGGTTCAGTCCGCAATTAAATAATTTAGTCAATTAATACATGTATTTTAGTCTGACCCACATGTTGAAGCATGAGATTGATAATTGTGCCTTCGCATGAGAAAACAAACAAACTGGGTTTCAGACCAGGTCCAACACAAACTAGCCTGTACAGTCATAGAAGCAGGCCAGAAGCTTGAAATTTTGGATTCAAGAAGAAGAGGGATTGAACTATCTGTGAGGCGAAAACAAAGGCGCTGATCAGCTTCGCGGTTACCGCGAAGCTGGTCTGCGCCTTTGTTCTCGCAATTGCAAATTGTTAGTTTTCTGATGCGGCTCAAATCTAGTTTTGAGAACATCTGTGGTCAAACTTATGAATATTCATGTGACACTTAACGAGCATCATGTGTCATACTTCGACATTTTATTTTTGAGCAAGATCATGTGAAAACCGGAGTTATGTATTTCATTTTGAGCAAGATCATGTGAAAACCGGAGTTATGCATTTTATTTTTGAGCAAGATCATGTGAAAACCAGAGTTTTGCATTTTATTTTTTAGCAGGATCATGTGAAAACCGGACTTTTGCATTTTAGAAAACAAACACACAGATCATCGCTTGTGATTTCGCCCCTCAGATAGTACTTACAGTTAGGTCTTAGGTCTATTCTTCTTACTTTCGTATATTGAGCCGCATCGTGAGAAAAGCGGATTTTGCCAATGCGAAAACAACGGCGCAGATCAGCTTTGCAGTAACTGAGCTTGTCGGAACCCTCGAAGGCAGTTTTCTTGTGACGGATCAAAACAGTTTAATATTTTATAATGATTTAGCGTTATGCTAATGAAATTAATTGATAAAAGGTAAAACTAGGCTATGATCAGGAAATGGCGCAATTAGAAAGAAGTTCCTACTTAAACTACTTCGTGAAAAACTTAAGGCGGACGTGCATTAAAGGTCAAACATGCCCCCTCCCCCCACCCCCAACCGAACGGACTGCTGACTGACAATTATGTGAAATATAGCCTAGTTATTGCTTTTTAAGAAAAAAATAATAAAAATTGTGTATGACCCTTCTCATATGAATGACCTTTGGTCAATCAACGCAATTTCAATAAAGATATATCAGCTAATGGGCAAACTTGATCATATCTCGGCTTTTACTTATTGTAGGTCACTGAAGTTGGTATTAATTTAGAGATGATAAACCTGCCTCGCATTAATTGGTGCAATTATGCAAATTATACTTAAATTTCATATTCATAAATATTAATAAAAACATTGAAAGCAATTGAAAAAAGTAAGTCTATTAGAACTTCATAACTAAATTAATTTCGATTCAAACCATATCATGATATGTTGTTATGACATCAATGATACTTCTGAACAAGTCAATACATTCAATTGCCATAAAAGAAAATTGCCTCAGTTCGGTATTCATGATATTCATGAATAATAATGAAAAACAAGAATAGACTGAACTCATATCCGTTTGTGCGTTGGCTTGTGGTATTCGTTACATACATCAGGAAGTATACTATATCACTGAAGCCTTATGGTTAGAGGGGCCTCCTAAATGCAAAAAAAAGAGAGAGAGAAAAACATAAAGTCTGCAAAAGTGCATGTGGACAATCCATGATTTCCATAGCAACCCATACTGCAGTTCCAAAGAATTAGAAAATAAGTAATTACTCATATCCCAGCAGCAGCTTATTCTCAAATACTAACATTGTCAACATTTTATTATTAAGTAATGCTTTGGCTCAGCAGTTTAACCTAATCTGCATTCAATATGCAAAAAAAATGAAATTTGAACATTCACAAATATTGATGAAAACACAAGCAGTTCATCATAAATAAAAGTATGGAGTGTCCTTACAGTCTAAGTGAATGTACCTATATCACACTTGTTCAATACATCAATTCCATACACTGTCAGATTTGCTATCAACTTTATGCTAGGCCATCGTTGGTTATGCAGAATTTCTAATTTGCATATCCATGGATATTAATGAAACTTTTAGACAATACCGAGAAAATCCCCACATTAATACCGTTTACAACGGCACATTGTTTACTCGGCTCTTGTCTGCTACTGAGTATTGAACAAGAATTAACTAACCAATGTTAATAAACAAAACTTTTCACACTGATCAGATGTGCAAATTATCTAATTTGAATACCATGAATATGCAACCTATCCAATTTACATATTAATGATTATTTATGATTATTCACCAACGATATCAAATTAATCACAAATAAAAACTGTATCGATATAAGGTCTAGGATTTGGCAGATATTACATGGGGTAGATCATAAGGCTCTGACTTGTATGAACAGAGATGTAGTTGGTTCGATAGTTTCGTGAATGTGCAAATTTTCACATAAATACATTACATGCTAGGTCATGCAAATTGCTAAACTGATTAATGACAACATACGACAATACTGGTGTTTGACTGAAATAAGAATGTTTACGGCTGAATATGCAAATATGGTAATTTTTATCCAGGCCCAGTGCATGTAAGAATAGTCAAATTATATCACTGCTCAACAACAATATGCCACGGAATTTGTTTATAATTGAAATAAGTAAGTTGAAATATTTAAGCTGAAGTATTTTATCACCTTTTATCTCAATTTCTTGTTTCTTTTTATCATTATTTATATGAAAATCAATACCGTGAATATGCAAAGATTGCAATTAGAAACTTGTCATATAGTACTTTGCATGTTAGGAAAGTCAAATTGTATAAATGGTCCATGACAACATGCCACAATGATGGTGAGTGGAATATTTACGGAGTTTATTGAACCCCTTCCCCCCTGAATTTCTAATGTGCTTTCATTCGATATTCATGAATATATATGCAAATTATAGATAATTTTCATATTGGGTCATTGCAGGTAAGGAAATGTAACTAATGGACAGCAACAAGCCACCGTAACGATTTGTGACTGAAATAAGTCTATCTAAGAAGTTTTATATTGACCTTTTTCTCTTTATTTCTTATGTTTGTATAAATATTCATAAATATGCAAATGAGCCAATTTTCATATAGGGGTCTGTTACATGTTATGACATGGCAAGTTGTATTGCTGGTCGACATGATGCAAAAGTGACTGTTTATACATAGTTTGTACATATATAAGGTTTGTCACCAGTATGAAATGCCAAAGTATAACTAAAGGTTTGTTACCGGAAGATAAGATCAAAATACGTTTTGTCACCAGTTGGAAAGTTCAAAATATAAGGTTTATTACCAGTCCGAAAAGAAGTCACCAGTATGCAAGGTCAAAGTAAAGGTTTGTCACCAGTTGGAAACTTAGGGTCAAAGTATAAATAAAATATAAGAGTTGAAACCTTAGGAAGCAGTGAAAACGTTCAAAGGGAGGTGGTATGGGTCATATTGCACAATGTCGGACGATCATAGCCAAATAAATATATTGCAATTTCAAGAATTTACCAAGGTAAATTCGATACGATTAGTACGGCGCGGTATGTTAGACAGGTGCAGTACAGGTCGGCTAGTATAGTTTGGTACGGAGCGGTACGTTAGAATGGTGCGATATAAATCGGCGGGTACGATGTGATACGGTACGGTAAGTACGGTACCTAGCTGTGAATACAGAGCGATACTGTAGGTACGGACGATGCAGTAAGTACGAAGCGATAGGTTGCGATACGGTACGATTAGTACGGTACAATAAGGTACGGCGGGTATAGTGCGAGACATAATGGTAAATGCGGTGTGATACGGTTCCATACGGTACGGTTAGTACGTTGCCATACGGTACAAAACGATAATATCAGTACCGTGCGTTACGGTACGGCAAGTACGATGCGATACGGTACAATACGATTTGTAATTACGGTACGACACGGTAGTTCTTACATGTATACCGTACCTTACCGTTTCGTGTCGTACCATTAAAAAAAGGTACAAGTAGGCAAAGATCAGGAAAAGGCGCAATCAGAAAAAGATTCCCACTCCAAAAACCGAGGTGGGAAAAAACCAAACTAACAATCAGGTACTTATACCATGAAACATATCATATTAAAACCTTTTCTGCAGTACCGTATGTAACTAAAGCAAAGTACTTAACGCAAGGGAGAGCGCCGTTTTAACCGTACCGTATCGCGCCATACTTTGGGAACCGTATCGTACCATACTAACGGTACCGCATCGCACCTAACTCACCGTATCGTACCGTATCGCACCCTACTTAGTTCCATATCACACAGTATCCCTCCATAAGCACCGTACAGTATCGCACCATACTCACCGTACGGCGCGATGAGCATTTGCGTGTTTGGTGCGATATGTTGAGTAGAGTGCGATACGGTATGATAACAAAGCAAAGTACTTAACGCAAGGGAGAGCACCCTTTTAACCGTACCGTATCCCGCCACACTTTGGGTACCGTATCGTACCATACTAACGGTACCGTATCGCATCTAACTCACCGTATCGTACCGTATCGCACCCTACTTAGTTCAATATCACACAGTATCCCTCCATAAACACCGTACAGTATCGCACCGTATAGTATCGCACCATACTCACCGTACGGCGCGATGAGCATTTGCGTGTATGATGCGATATGATGAGTAGAGTGCGATACGGTATGATAACAAAGCTGATATACTGTACTATATTGTACAATGCTTAGGATGCGATGCGATACGGCACTGTGATTCGGTGCGATATAGTACAGTTAGTACGTTGCGATAAGGTACGCAATGTGCGGCGCGATACGGTGTGGTAAAGCGGTACGATACGTTGCGTAAAGTACTTTGCAACAGGTACATGTGTAGATACGATACTGTAGACACGGTTGTACGGTACGACACCAAACAGTAAGGTACGGTATTAGTATGTACCGTATCACACCGTACTTACCGCACCATATCCACTCGTTTCACTTTGCCCTTATGGTACCAATAGCTCCGTACTAACCGAACTGCACAGCACCTAAAGCCAGTATCTCACTGGCATGCGAATTTCTCGAGACTGTATTGCGAATTTTGTCGCGGACTTCTTGTCGTGAGAATTTTCATGTGTCGCGAACCAGTCTCGAACTAGTCGCGAGGGTTTTAAACATGTTTAAAGATTTCATGCGAATGTTTTCGCCAAAATATTTCGCAAGATGGTCGCGCGACTGTCGTGCGACGTTCGTGCGAGTGTCGCGAACCTGTCGCCGCAAAATTTTGGCGAATTTACTATGCGAAATTTTCGCCACACTCGTACAAATGTCCTGCGAGTGTCGCACGACGGTCGCGCGACACCTTGAGAAAACATAAGAACACCACCCGGCTATCAGGCGAGAAAATCAATTTAAGCGACATTCGAACGAATGTCGCGCGACTGTCGTACGAATGAAAATGAAAATACGCCACATTCGCTGGAAAGTCGTGAGACACTCTCACGAATGTCGCGCACCTATCGCGAGATATATTTACAAAATTAGACCAAAATTTGCGAATTTGTCGTATAAATGTCAATTCAATGAGACTGCAACGTGAATATTTATGTTTATATCATTAATCATTGTCGCGAACTATTCGCGAACTAGTATCTTGTTGCCGCATTCCAGTGAAATAGGGGTTTAACTCATCCTATGCCCCTCTCACACTACGATAAATAGTCTCACGAATCGTCAGGAATTCATAATTTTTAGGATTCGTGGAATTTCTTGAACTTTTTTTGGTTTATTTGAAACTACATACGAACCAGTAAGGACACAGACACGACAGCGTTACGAATATTCGGCGGATTCGGCTGAATTCGTCTGCAATCGCACGAACTTGGTAAGAATTCTTAACGATTTACATAATCTATTGAGGGTATGCTGCGCGAAAGTTTGAGAATCAGTTACGAATCAGTTACGAGTATGACGATAACATGTGCGAATAATAAATATTCATAGCTGTTCTTGACAATGCGTGAGATTTTTTCTCAAGATAGTTATAAAAGTTATAATACGCCTGCTTGAGAATCAGTTTCAAATTAAATGAAGAATGATGGCAAACTTCTCATGCTATTACTCTATCGACTATGGCCCCCTACACCCACCCATTCGATAATACTTGGGAAACTCAGTTCATAAATTACATCCCTGACTGTAGCTTTATCCCTGTAATGTTTTTCACCTCTGAGGATGGATTCTCAGAAGTAAAGAAGTAGCTTCTCTTCAACGGAACTGCCTTCTGCCGCACCCTAAATGATAACCTTGCTTTTCTATGTATCTTTCTCCCGTCCTTTGGTGTACCTTTTTCGTTATATTACTGTTGTAAGATTCGTGGACTTCATGGCGCGTTCCGGTGCAGTCGGCTAACATTCGTGCTATAAACTGCCATATTAAATTCCATTAATCTCCAGCTTCATACAAACGTAGTTAAGTCGTAAGTGATTCGTGAGACTCTTGGCTGATTCGCATATTGATATGAATTCGTAGGTAGTTCTTACCTATTTCGTATCTGCTTCGGTGTGTATTCGCGACATTCGTAACGGATTCGTTGTCAATTCGTAGTTGGGTGACGAGCTCCGGAATACCCGAAAGAGTTACGAGTGCATCCGAATCAGATAAGATTCAGTTACGATGTCACAGAATGCACTACGACTGTGTTAAGAATTAAATGCGAATTTTTTGGGTCGAAAATTCGGGACCAAAGTTTTGAACAGTTCAAAACTTTGGCCACGAATTTCTGACTGGCCCACGATTCGCAGGAACTTACTACGAACTGTAAGAATTAGTTAAGAACTATACGAATCGGTTACGTTTCAGCTACGAATCGAAACAATTGTCAAAAACTGTCAATTCGTGACGATTCGTAAGGCAATTTATCGTGGTGTGATAGGGGCATAACTTACCGTACCATATCTTATCCTACTCACTTTACCATATTGTACACTATCACACCGTTCTTGGCGTACCGGATCATTGTACGGTGCGATGAGTATTGTTGTGTACGATGTGATATGGTAAGGTATGTTTTGATACCCAAGTATGGTGCGATATGGTACGGTCAGTACCTTGCGATACTGTATGATATGGTATGATAAGTAGAATGCGATACGGTAAGGTGCGATTTGGCATGCTAAGTACGATCCGATACGTTACGCAGAGTGATACAAAACGGTGAAATCGGTGCGAAATGGTTAAGTCTCTTAGCATGGCGTTGGTATACTGTCCAGGTCTCACATGCATACAAGAGGGTTGGCAGTACCACAGCCTTGTAGACTTTCAGCTTGGTGTCAAGCTTGATTCCATTTCGCTCCCAGACATTTGCACGGAGTCGTCTGAATGCCACACTAGCCTTTGCAATTCTGGCAGTGATCTCATCATCAATATGCACTGCTCTGGAGAGAGTGCTTCCCAGGTAGGTGAACTTGTCAACAACTTTCAGTTTTTGCCCATTCACAGTGATGGTTGGTTCATTATATGGCTTTCTGGGCGCTGGTTGGTGTACAACCTCTGTCTTTTTTGTGCTGATTGTGAGATCATAGTTATCACATGATTGTGAGACTTGATCCATGGCTCTTTGCATTTTTGCCTCTGTGCTGGCATTCTTATCCATATCATCTGCATAGAGGAGCTCATCTAGCACATCAGTCTGGACCTTAGTTTTGGCTTGCAACCTTCTGAGGTTGAATATGTTGCCATCAAAACGGTACCTGATTGGAAAACCAGTGTCACTGCCCTGAAAAGCATCCATAAGCATGGCAGAAAACATCATGCTGAACAGTGTTGGTGCCAGAACACAGCCTTGTTTGACCCCATTTGTTACTTCAAATGGTTCAGAGAACTCTCCATCATTTTGCACACGTGCCTGCATGCCATCATGAAACTGCCGCACCATTGCTATGAATCTGGGTGGACAGCCAAACTTGGCCATGATTTTCCAGAGTCCATCACGACTAACAGTGTCAAAAGCTTTGGTAAGGTCAACAAACGTCATGTATAGATCTACATTCTGTTCTTGGCATTTCTTCTGAAGCTGTCTTGCTGTGAATATCATGTCTATTGTCCCTCTGTCTTTTCTGAATCCACATTGACTTTCTGGGATAAGTCCCGTCTGATCAAGATGAACATTCAGACGATTCAACAGAATTTTTGCAAGTATCTTCCCAGCAATTGATAGGAGGGAGATGCCTCTGTGATTGTCACAGACTTGAGGATTTCCTTTCCGCTTGTATATGTGGATTATGGATGCATCCTTAAATTCTTGTGGGATAGCCTCCTTTCTCCACATACAGTGAAACAACTCTGTCAGTTTCTCTGCCATGGGTAGCCCCCCAGCCTTGTAAACTTCGGCAGGAATTGCATCTGCACCTGGGGCTTTGCCAGATGATAGTTGTTGAACTGCTTTTCTTGTTTCCGCAACGGTAGGAAATTCATCTAACAGAACATTGCACTCTATCTGTGGAAGTCTGTCGATTGCATCCTCATTGATGCTTGATGGTCGATTAAGCATAAATAAATAAATAAACAACACAGCATTGTGTTTCAAGACATGACAGAAGAATATAATGTCACACAGGTATACAAAATAAATGAGCGCACAAAATGCACTGTAAGCAAGCTACAAGTGTTTCGCCACAGTTATAGTGCATTTTTGAATAACATGATATATCTGAATTTCACACATGTACCAGTCTAGATAACGAGTCAACATTTACCTGAGAACCGTTCAAATATTTACTGAACCAGTCCCAGGTAAAAACAAAAGCTCTTGTTTTTGTATAAAATTTGTATTTTACAATAGATATGCTCCACTGGAAAATGATTAATAGATGAGTTATTGCTCATATTTTATGACAGGTTATTAAGTGGATTAAAGGACCATAAACCATGAAGTTTGAGCTTCTTTAATTCTTTTGAACAACATGAACAAATTTGTCTTGGATGAAATATTGAGGATTCTTGAACGATCTTAAATTTGTTCAAAAGAAGGCTAACGGAAATTAACGAGATCATCATCTCTCTCTCTCTCTCTCTCTCTCTCTCTCTCTCTCTCTCTCTCTCTCTCTTGCTATAACATTGTAATACATGATTTGAATGAGGTTTTATATGGGATACTTTATCATTTTCCTTTCTTATTCATGCACTCAAACTTAGCAACTTTATAAGCTAAAATAAATAAATAAATAACAAGGAATTGTGTTTCAAGACATGACAGGAGTATATAATGTCACACAGGTATACCTGTACCATCCTGTCTGTTTGTTTGCCAATCAAAGTTTGCAGTGACTAATAGAATGATTAACATGTCTTTTCTCACCTTGTTAATATCAGGCACACTTCATAAATGGTTTCAATAGACAAATTAATCGGTTTGGTTATGATTAGAGAATGTTTGGTTTCTTTTTACTTGAGGTACGCATAATGTATAGAATGCTTAAAGGATGTTAAATGCTATTAACTTGATATAAATTATTTTACATTTTCTTAAAATAAATAATAAGAATAATTAAAACTTTATTTTATTTTCAACTTTTATTTTTTTGAATAAATGACTCCAGTTTTTTGACATGTCTTATCTCACCTTGTTAATGTCAGACACACTACACACTTCATAAATGGTTCCAATAGACAAATAACATTTTCCTAAAACAATAGATAATAAATATATTTAAACACTTTATTTTATTTTAAACTTTAATATTTTATCTTTTGAATGAATGAATGAATGTGGATGAATGAATGTGGATGAATGAATGAATGAATGAATGAATCATGAATGAATGAATGAATGAATGAATCATGAATGAATGAATGAATGAATGAATGAATGAATGAATGAATTATAACTGGTGACCTTTTGTCAAGTTTCTTATTTTGTCGAATTTTCTTTACCTGTTCCCTGAAAACTATCACGCTTTCCAGCAAGAAAATCTTTCAGTTACATGTCTAAATAACCAGTCAACATTTACCTGAGAACCATTCAATTATTTGCTGAACCAGTCCCAGGCCGGTAAAACAAATGAATTTTCATTATGATTAACATGTCTTATCTCACCTGGTTAATATTACTCCATAATTGGTTTCAATAGACAAATTAATCGGTTTGGTCATGATAAGAGAATGTTTGGTTATTTTTTACCTCAGATACGCATATTGTATAGAATGTTCATTCAAATGATGTTAAATTTTATTAACTTGATATAAATTATTTTACATTTTCCTAAACATTAAATAATAAATATAATTAAAAAGTTTATTTTGTTTTCAATGTTTATTTACTTAAATCTTTTGCGTTAATCTTTTACTTTACTCTTTTGCTTTAATCTGCTTCCCAGCATGAAAATCTTTTAGTTACCTGTCAAAATAAGCAGTCAACATTTACCTGAGAACCATTCAATTAATTACTGAACCAGTCCCAGGTAAAAACAAATGCTCTCTTTAATTGTATTATTGTACAGTCGCTCATCGCTCATATTTTATGACAGGTTATAAAATGGATTAAAGGACAATAAACCTCGAAGTTTGAGCTTCTTTAACTTTATTGAACAAATTTGTCCTGGTTAAGATATTGAGTATACTTGATCACAGGGCCGGCGTCGGCTTTTGAAAAGTGGTCCGGCCATGAAACATCAAATACGTTTTACGAGTGCCGAAGGCACGAGTTGGGAGGGAGCACGAGAGGGGGCATTCCCCCTCTCGTAAGGGGGGTTCGGGGGATCTCCCCCGAGAAATTTTTATTTTCCGGACGTCCGTAGAGACGATTTTAATGCACTTTGTGACAATTCTCGTCCTTGGTTTTATAGGTTTCATTATAATGAAGCCATGTCCTGGTAGAAAACCATGAAGCCTGAAAGCTCATAATCACAGGATTTGCCTTGCCAAAGGAACGCTGAGGTTGATTAGGAACCGGCGGTATATCCATGATAGAAGAATAACATGCATGTTTTAACAAATTTTGGAATATGGAGAAAATAATGTTTACGAAAATTTTATACGTAGACGATTTTCGGCATGTTTAATCAATCTCAAAATTATTAAAAGAGGGCTTACGGAATCTGATTTCAATGGATTCAAATAAATAAATAATTAATTAATATAAATAAATAAATAAATAAATAAATAAATAAATAAATAGATATTGGGTTATGGTCTGAAAACAATATCCTAAATTTTAGGATATATAGACATTAACATGCATTCCTTTGTTTAAACCTTGCGGAATAGGATTATACATTTGACACAATTTTGCAAAGCCAGGAGAAAGAAGAGAGAGATTAAAAAAGAAAGAAAGTAATAAAGAATACAGAAAATTAATTAGATCAAATAAAAAAAGAAATAGGAACAAAAACATATAGAAAGGAAAACTTATATGTAAATTGCTTATTTTCCCCAAATGAACATTAAATTAGAGGAGATGTAATACTAGAAAAATAAAAATAAGGCAAACTGTTTTTATTATTATTATTATTATTTTTTTATTCATCAAAACCATTTCAATATACCGCTGATACAGCAAATACAGGTAATTGGTATCACCAAACACCAGCCAAAGTGAACTACAGGTACAGGTAGGGGTATAGAGATGCCAGAACTTGGAGTGCACTTGAAATGAACATCAGGTGCAACTCGTGTCTCAGATTAAGCTCACGCAAAGTGCACATGGCGAGCACATGATGAGCACGAGGGTGTATACATTAGTTCAGACTTCACTGTACTGACCCACAATAGAAACCCGACACTTAAGTTTGTAGGTTTAAATTGAAGAAAAAAATGTATAATGAAATTCTGCTTAATACAACATTTCAGGTAAATCATTTTCACACCAGTTCTTTCAAAAATTACACATTTTCCTATAACTATTTACGCATGGGATCATTTTCAAGAATCGCAAATTAAAGTCTTAACCACTGCCCTGAGACCTCAGTGTTTATTGAATTTAAAAAGTTTGTGTTGACCCGTGATACCTTATTCTAAAGTACTTCTTTAAAATGTTACAAGGAAGGACAGACCAAACAGAGAAATTACTTCCGGGATGGCTGAAGAAATTAATTAAAACGATTGGCCAAAGAGGAAATAGTGAAATTCTTGAAGCGGGTTTTGTCATTTAACCCTGGGCCCCAGATAAGGGTAGTATTTGAGTATTTTACTACCCCGTGAACAGCAAATACTCCTCTTTGTCAATAGTAAGGAGTACCATTTACACATACATTTTCTAAAATACTCCTCGAATCAAAACCGTGGGTGTATTTTTCTCACCAACGTCAAGAAATAGTCATTTTAACCAACTTCGAAAATAGGAAAATGTAAGTATCTTTGAACTAGACATATGACATAATGTTGAGGTCAGCAGCCAAATGTCGATAAAATTCTACTTTGATGACTTGTTTTTGAAAGATAAACCATTTAAAACAACTAAAACGTATTTTACAAAGAAAGAAAATACATAATTATGCAAAAATACTCCTCTGATTAACAAGAAAATTATAGCATGTTCTTAGTAACATGCTATACGGAGGGGTTCATGGAAATTTGGAAGTTTCAAATAATATGAGATCGTGATAGAAGTCTACACCGACAAGAAGAATGATTTTTTTTAACGTATAGTGCATTTTGATACTAAATAAATCATATACTTTGTTAAACCGTGAATGGTTTCATCACCATGTCTGAAAAATTGTTGACTTGACCTTTACATAACTTGGCGCCGTGTGATATAGCCGAAATCCGTACTATAAGAAATCTGGTTGCATGACGGATACATGTATGCAGGGTGCAATAACTCATAAGGTATTGTTTTCCTGCGTTCTAAGTTAATCACAATATTGTTGTGCACATAGAATTCACATGCTACTATATGGCTCAGCTATATGGTGACCCATGATTAGCTTTGTATTTTTATAGCCTCTATGTCCGTTCCGGACACTATCGGTTCGTTTCGGACAGTTTCGGTCCAGTCCGGTACATCGTGATACCGCATGTCAATCACCTATGACAGCGGACGTTTAACTGGTACCCTGTTATCACCAAAAGTGATTATACGTATAGGGCAGGTACAAGTCATAGCGGACGTGAACGAGAACACTGTATTGGAAACAACATAATTTCACATGGATCGTTTTCCGATACAAACCGATAAATAGGTCAACAAGAGAGTTCATCCAAATATTATAATTTAAAACATTTGAAACTAAGTAACATTACTGAATATCATTAAACAATACATCTCCAGTTTAATTTTATCATAAGCTTCGTATTTACTGATCTTGTTAGCGTGAAGGAAACAGATTTATTTATCAAAATGAAAGTGACAAAAATGGCCGACAAAACAAACTTTTGCCTTCATGTAGTCTAGCGTTGAAGTGCATGAGGCCCAAGAAAGGGAATTCAATATCATGCATTGAAACAGTAATCAAAAATGCACCTTCATTAACCCATAAGTAGCCTTATTACGTCAAATGATTGACAGAATACTGAAAACATATGGAGAGGTCAATACTACGGTTAAACGATTCCCTCCTGAAAATATGTCCTTTTACACCTCATTATCTTCCTTTTCCTCATTTTGTCGAAATTTCAGGAGTAAATACTCTTGAGGAAAATGATTATCTGGGTCTCTGTTAACCTAAACAATTACGGTTTTTCATGAAGTAGCCGCACTGACCGTAATAACCTCTAGATAACACGTGTGTTGTAAAACGTTCCAAAAGTCCGACTTTTCCATATAAAGGGTTGGCAAAAATTACGATGGCGAAATATGCAACTAACATTGCACTTCGCTAGCCTGGGCCCAGTCGTCAATATAATTATTTTTCCATGATTATTTTTTCCCGACAACGCGTACGTTATAAAAATTACACATCAAATTAATGTATCGGTAGCCGTTATTGAGTTCCGTAGATATTGATCAAGAAACGAAAAAATAAAAAAGAGAGAAAATGATCAGGCTGGAACCCAGGCTACACTTCGCATGTACAGACGGTAAAACAGCAGTCACACATCAGCGTATAAGTGAAACGCGCGCCGGGCGTATGAAAAATCTCAACACGCTGAAGACTTTGGACGTATAAAAATTAATTTGTTCTTTTTACTCGCTTTAGCAGTCACACATTAGCGCGCAACTGGGGCGAGTGCCGGACGTATAAAAAATCTCAAAGTTTTGGAGTACGGTTGTGATACGTCCAAGACACGCTAAGCACGCGCTACAGGCGCGCACCGAACGTTAAACGCGCGTTTCACACACGCTTGGGGCACGCTACTGAAGCAACATCTGATAAAATCGGAACGCGCATGGAACGTACACTTGCGTGCTTCAAACGCGCGCCAAACGCGTTCAGAGCGTATTCAACGCGCCCGTAGCGCGCGTGGAACTTATTCGGGACGTATAAGTCACACGCCCGGGACACGCCGAGCTTTTAGAAAATTTTTAAGGATGTTTAAAAATTTTTTGAGCCCAAACGCGCGCGAAACGCGCAGAGACTTTTAGCGACGTACAGCGACGCGCGCCGGACGTACACCAAGCGTACCCAACGCGCTTGTAGCGAGTTTTAAACGTGTTTCCGACGTGTGTCTGGCGTATGTGGAATTTTGCTATTTTTTCAACACGCCCGGCGCGCGTTTCACTTATACGCTGATGTGTGACTGCTCTTTAAAATGCATTTCCATGGATGACATTGCACGTGCAAATAGTGCTTAAAGTACATTTACAATGTTATTGTTTGCAGCAATTGTGTGTGCCGAAAAAAGATGTTAAAAGGCAATAGTCAGAGACGCTCAAATAATAAAAATAAAATTAATCACCCCTGACGAAAGATAAAGTGTTTATGTAGTATAAAAATGTTTCGGGTTTCTTTTGTCAGTCGGTATATTTGCAATAGTATCCTATTCATATTCCATAGACGTTTGACATGTAACTGTTTTGTGAAAATTGTGTTGCTGTGTATGTCATATGTAAAATAGTAATGTTAGCCAATCCCTGAACTTGATTTGTCACATGTCGGATAGAAATTCTGACGTCTCGTGGGACGTCAGAAACGCCACCCAGCTTATAGCATCCCAACCACTAACACTCCAACAACATGTCGTATCGTTAAATCTCACAAGTGCAATAATTATTTGAGTATGAAATGAAGCTAGACTAGTATGATTTATAGATGTAGAATAGCAAGCTTCTGTTGTACATGTGTGTAACGGTAATATGTAGCTTCTTGAATCGTGTTTGTGACATTCTGTATCCATTCCCTGATTTTTTTTTCTTACATGTATAAGCAACGATCCGTTCAGAAGTATATATATATAAGATGACTTAGCTGGATCATGACGACAACGTTTGGATATGAATCAAACCTAAAACAAACCAAACTTTTTATGACAATGAAATGGCTAACCATCAGAGTAGGAACGTCTTTGACATGTCATACAAGTCATATATCTGTAGTTTTGTTTAATATATGGGCGCGATACCCTCCAAACAAAAGTTGTTACGTATGTGTTAGCTTCGCTAATTATAATGAATTGTCGTTGTTAATTGTACATGGTTACCTTGAATAGTGATGAAATGCTTTGCGAGTCAAATGTAAATGATCTAAAGGGCATACATGGGCTGTACCTTTTTGTCTTTTCGCATTTTGTTTCTTGCATAATGTGTCTTAAAGACTATATTCTTATGTATTGGTTGTCATTAATCTACAGTAGAAAAAAGTAAGGACGGGATAATACAAAACTTGTATGACTGAAAATGAGTCGGAATATCTATAGGTGTTAGCCCTAAAAAGAAACAAAAGCACTATAAATTGTTTTAGATGGATGCAGTTTTACTGCTCAGATTATCAGGGGACGGAAACCGATAAACATTGGTACCACAAGTTATATCCTTTAGGGACCTCTTTATTAGCTCCTGCAGAAATCTGATAATCCTCTCATGACAAATCATACTGCACCAGTAGATGTCATTAAACTATAATATATTATATGGTACTACAAACGCTTCAGTAGAAGCTAAACCTTTAATAACCGTACTGTTAGACACGGCGAACATAAAACGAAATACCCTTTAGTCGGAAAGCAACGGAGCCGCGCAAGAATATTATCAAACATTTGTAACCAAGAGAAACGTTCGAAATTTTTGTGGTCTTTCTTGAATCGACAGACCATCACCTTTCTTTCCACAATTCAAAGTCATGTTGTGATAGCTTTGCAACGCTAAAAATATTCAAAGTGACTTTACAACATATCATCGCATCTATTTATCATAATAAAACATCGATTCAAGCCCCTAAATGCATCGAAATGCACCATTCAAAAAACTGGAAATGGCTGTCGAAACAAAGCTCATCTTTGATTGTAAATATCTCAGCGTGTGAAATTGCTCCTATTGGCTCACCCAGGTCATTAAAAAGTTCAGGGTATCTGCCTTCAAACGATACCAAGGGTTCTGGGCTAGGCTCTGGGGGATTTTTATGTTCCAGTATTTACGAAAGGACCCCTCTAGAAAATGGAACTCTTTTCAAAATGGCAACGAGAGTCAGGCGAAAAACACAACAAGCCTCCCGCCTGAGCACAGCTATTTCCCTCCCTACAAACAGAAAGGCAATGAATCAAAACACTTTAAAATGATGTGTTACCTTATTTGTTTTACTTTAATCCAAATGTACAACACGTTTGCTGTTTAAAACACCATTAAATCCACACAGTTCCATGTTTTGTTTTTGGTTTCATTTCTTGGAATTGACTGACGTAATCAATAAACGTCACAGGTTTTTGCGCCCCAGAAATCGATTGTGTATTTATTCGCTTATAAGTTAGCAATTTATACTAAATCCAATTGTATTTGGCGAATGTCCACCCCAAAAATCACTCAAAAGAATCACTATACCCTTCTCAGTTTCATTTAGGTATGCGCTTCACGTGGACGGGCACCTGCTAATTAATTGACAGATTAATGGGCGCGCGGGCGAGGATATGTGGAAGGTGTTGTGTATATATGTATGATAATTAAAAAAAATGGATTGAAATACTAAAGGGGCTATTGAAGGGTGTTTAGATTTACGTGTAAATGGTAGAGGGATAGGCCAATGAATTTGGAGTTTCCGAGAACTTTCAAGGGAGTCTGAACCCCACCCCCATCCCCTTTCAAACATCTTGAGCAATCCCCGGAGTGTACTCCCATATTAAAGCAGTACGGGTATGTGCCGCAAAAAGCTCCCCTTTTTGAGATTTATTAGCTCTAAAAGCACCCACTTTTTCTGAATGCACCCATTTTTTCCCACTTCGATCAGCTCTAAAGGTACAACTTTACCGTTCTTTCTTTTCAACCCTGAAAGCACCCATTTTTTTTTTCAGTTTTATCAGCTCCGTAAGCCCCCCCCCCTTTTTTTTGTTTAACCTAGGGCGACACATATATACCAATTTTATATGTGGGTACCCCCACCCCCGGGCCTCTATGATTGACAAGAAGGAAATCGACCGGCATTTACACATTCGTCTCATATGGTTAACAGTAGATAACAGAAAAAAAAGTTGTTGAATGAAGGGTGCTGGGCAAAATGATATTTCTTGTGACTCCATTGCCGTAGAAATGAGCAGATATTTTACCTTCGATTTTTCCCCAAGCATGAGTCGGGGTGAATGAAAACTTAGAAGGTTGCCTTGGGATATTAAGCAGGGATTTTACCGAAACGTGTGTCCCTGCAGTGCAGAGTTGTAAGTCGTAGGGGTGACCAAGGCTAGTTGATGCATTGGGTAGGTTGATGCAGTTTCAATAAATCGTCAACGAGGTTATCTAAGACATCAGAACTACAAAATAAAGTTGTCCTTTGCTTAATACCATCTTTTCCGGAAGTTTGATGGGGTTTTAAGAACAAATATGAAAATTGTATCAACTTGCCCCGATCTGATGAAATGTCTAGTCAACGCATCATCAGGAAAACATGTCCGTATAATATAATTAATTATATTCCTTAACCCCATGTTTATGTAATGAAACTGGGTTATACGGGGTATTCAATTTTTTTTTCTAATCCAAAACAGAGATTGTGGGTACTCGGCGAGACGATTTGAACGTGTACACACAACTGATGTTTTGTCAAATTTTCAATTTTTACAGCTGAGAAAAATCTCTGTATATTTCATGGGCAAGTTTTCGTTGTGTTACGGCTACGAAGTCATCACAGTAGACCTACCTTCAATCCAAACAATCTCTATTCTTTTGAGCAAACCAAAACCCGGCGCCAGGTGCTATCAATACATCATAACACCGTGATTGTCACAATATCGGTATCAAAAGGTAAAAAATAAGCCATAAAAAAGAGAAACAATGAAGAGGGGAGGGGGGGTGGAACCGGTAACTTCACCTTCAGCGTCTGCTGTTAGTTAGATTCTAGTATTGTTTTTTTTTTTCGATCTCAAGAATGCTACCTGTTATGTTCTCTGTATGCCACCATGCTGAAATAACAACCAATAGGCATTACGGTACAAGTCGTCCCGACATGACTGAAAAATTGCTGACTGGGACGTTAAGCCTCCATACAAAAAAGAGAGAGAAAAAAAATATGAAAAACAAAAAAGAAAAACAAGTAACGATTATGATCTTGACCAACAAATTAGCTGTCCAGGGGAAGCAATCAATACGCAGCATGCTAAAATTCGACACGCAGTTTATTATCTTAGCCGGTGAGTACGTGTCTTGCTTAACCCAAGACTCAATCTTTCAGTCTGCCTCGCTTCCAAGAAAAAGTAAGAATGGAAGTAAACTGCTTAGGCATTTTACAATTCCGGGTGTTATTTTCAATTTGAGGAAAACAATGATGAGATTCCATTGTTTATTTCTTCACCAAGGTGTAAAAGTTTTGATATTTTCCTTACTTTTCCTTCAAACATAGATTATGGGAGCACGTTAGAACCGCCTCGGCGAGGCGGTTCTAACGAGTACCAGCAATCTATGTTTTGGAGCTTACCCTAGTGTTACTACACAAAAATGGGGTGTAAGGGGGTATTCAATACACGGACATGTTATCCTGATAAAATTCCAGTGTGTGTGGGGGGAGGGGGGGCTTACAACGGTTCTTCTGGGGTGGTTAGCGGCTAGTTGTTCAATCTTTCAAAGAGAGCTACATGTAATTACCAGGGGGACGATGTTATGTTCTATAACATCGCGATTAATCACTCATTCACGGGACAATACACAACTTTGCGATATTTATTTCATCTTTGTGCTTCAATTTTGCTTAAGGATGTTCGCTGCTAACATTTGACATTTCGGAACTTCCGGTGTTTCTTTTGTTGAATATCTCGAAAACGGTTGCAGATATTTTTCTAATATTTTATATTTGGATACATATTGATGATATGCATTGAATGAGCCATGAAAATTGTCAATCTAAGGAACTTCATTTTTTCACCCCATTTTCTGCAACTTTTCAGAAAATTTTAGTTGTCAGTAAAATTTAGGGGGTAGGGTAGATTAAACTTGAATATTACACATCTTCAAATCAATTGCACGAGTTCGATGTTTGTTTTAGCAGCAGTATATGTGTATATGGTCTTCTAAGTCGGTCTTTCTGTCTTTGGTGTGCTAGTTTTAAAATTTTGGGTGGTTTTATGAAATGGGCTTTAAGAAACAAAACAGACGAAAAAAGGCTTAAAATGGCGATTTTCAAGTTGTTGGTTCTCTCTTATATGCACACTACCCTATATATTTCTTTCTTTTATTCGAACAATATTACTAAGTTCTATCTTATGTGAAAATACAAGAAAAAGTTTGAATCTACAAATATGGCTTTTTCACATTTCAAAATATTGATTTTTTCCGGCTTTTCAAGTATGGGGGTAGGGTTGGAAAACGATTCGTAAAATTTTATCATCCACTTCAAGTTGCAATTTTTTCATTGCGTTTGATCCAAAATAATCTGCATTACGTAAATATTATGAATTTTGAAAGCATTCTAGGTGTATTTTTGTTCAATACAGGTATGTTTCAAAGAATTGAAAATTAAATTAATTTTTCCGAATTTAAAACAAAGTGTTCAGAGGACTCATTCACAGGCCTGTAGCTCGAAAAAATGCACACTACCCTATACTTATTTTGTTTTCAAATGTCTTGTGTTGTAATTTGGAATCAAAAAAGAGTGGTTAGAAAAAAAGTTTGAATACTTTTTCATTGGCAGCGAACATCCTTAAGTTTCTACAGAGCATCCCATTCTGTACAAAACCTTGAGATCTACACACGACTTTAGCTTACATTTCAGGGGAAACAACAAATGCGTGACCTGGATTATTTATATACACATTGGTTCCCCCTTCCTATAGATGCTTCTTTTTATAGGCGGATGGACGACGAACGGACACCGAAGCATGGGTACACTATAAGCTCACCTTGTGAGCTTAACGGCTAAGGTGAGCTAAAACGAGTCTGGAGATGCCCAATAATTAAAACCATGTTCTGAGGAAAAACTATGTCACCCCAACCGACCAAATCTAACTAAACAGTCTAGTTTGAGCAATTTAGTTGAAATTAGCACAAACATGGCCTAGTGAACTTTCAGTAATGTTTCTGTTAAAATCCATCCATTGACTGATTCAGAATATATTGTGGCGGAAGTGTTTTTTTTTTTTTTTTTTTTTTTTTTTTTTTTTTTTCTTCCAGTTTTAAGGTACGTTTGCAAAGAAAATTAGGTCGAGGTCACCAAAATCTAAATTCTTTCAGCTATATTCCAACCATGACTGTATATAGGCTGTGAAAGTTTACTGTCAAAATCCAGACACTGTTCCAAGACATCCCATCAGAAAGAAGCTATGCGGACACCAACAGAATCAGCACCAGAGATAATATGATCACTCTTCTTTCGGGGTGGAGGGAAGGGGGGACATAAAAAGAATATGATACTTCATGTCAAAATTTGGCATCGACTGGCAAAGAGGTTTAAGATCTTTTAAAATTGTGGATGACTGCCTATCTAATAAGCTCTCACCTATGAGCCTTTGGTGAGCTTAACTGAGAAAGGAAATGGTTGATAAGAAATGAAAGAAAACAACAACACATCATTTTATACCAGTTTGAATGTCTGTTGTAATTATGCGCATACATGACATTGGACAATCAACAAAATTTCAACAAAATCTGGCTGCTTAGGCACAATACATAGATACTTGAAATTTCAAATTTGCACTGCTAAATAAGAACACCATCAATATGCATAGGCAAAATGAAAGGCACATATCAGCTGTCCAGTAACTGCACAGCTGATCAGCATCTTTGTTATCGTTACGCAGCTAGTACAACCACTTTTCTTCAATCCAAAATTTCAAGCTTCTAGCCTTCTTCTGTGATTGCATAGGCCGGATTGTGTCAGACATGGTTGGCAGCGAAGACAGTCGAAATGTACTAGTACTGAGACAGAAATAGCTCAGACGGGCATACAATGAGATATGGTTGTCTGATGGGTGAGAAAAGTTCAACTGTTACCCCAAAGGGTTAAGTTCAGTTCTCATTTTGCCATGAATCAATCTGCAAACATTGAAGAAATTGTATGAATAACATTAATTTCTTTATCACTATGAATGGCTTTAGAAATACATAACATTTGAGTTGTCTCCCTTCCAATTAAACATTGAAATTTGTTGTTGTTGAGAATGCAGCTGTTATCTGTTTTTGAGGATTTTAATTTTTGGATTGGAATGTGTGCACATGCACAAAGCATTCCCATTGTTTTTCGTCAACAGAATAATAAGAAAATGACAATTATGTACAAGACAACCAATGCTTATCGAATGAAGACAGCTACATGTATACCTTACAATTTGACACAACATACAATCCTCAACATGTCTTATTTAAGAACAAAGGTGTGCAAAAAGTGTTAACAACAAATATATTTTATATTGTGAAACTTTTGAAAACAATCATTTTGCAGTATACTTGATATGCACCATGAAAACAGTGTGAAAGTTTTATTTTACAATGCACAAGGAAAATAAATTCTGGTATGCTGGGTCACAGTCTTCTCCTATGTCTTGTTCCTGGGTTTATTTACATCTTTGGTACAACCATGGCAGGTGAGAAGTCTATGTCAACCAACAAACTTTAACCCTCCTGTGTCTTCTTTGCCTAAAAAAAAACAGGGAATAACAATTTTTATGCAATTTGTCGTGTAGCTCTGTCTCGTATATAGCCCTGAATTTAAAATTACCAATGCACACTCTTCGTTAGAATAAAGTATCATTAGGAAAACACTTTCGAGTAATACCCACATTTTTCTTGCAGCAATAAAAAATTTCTTTTCGTCTGTTTCAATTTTCTTTCTTTTTTTTTTTTTTTTTTTTTTTTTTTTTTTTTGCTTCTGATCATATATTGAACAGCCACCATGACATTACAGAGACATATTCCAATGAATATATGCATTAACAGATTCTTGTAAGTACAACTAAATCAATTGAACTTTGCAAAAACAATGCAAACCCTCAAGTATCTTTATGTTTCTCATAATAATGAAATCTGAATTGATATTTGTATGCTTAAACTCAGATCTAATAATCCTGGATATGTGACTACTGTGAATGTATGGTATTTATTAGAAATATGTTGTCAAATCTGTAATTGATAAGTTGACAAGCTGATAATTCAATTATATGAGCAAATATCCAAGATTTTTTTTTTATTAAGCAATAGCTTTAATATATTAAAATCAAGCAAAGACAACATAAATTGACATTTGCTTTAGTGCCGTATCCAGGTTATTTTAGATCTGAGGTATAATACACATGTATATTAAAAGAAAATTGCATGTTAAACATACAAACAATTCAGATACCATCACTGACTTACCTGCATAGGTTTTGTTTGTTAATGTATTGGGCAGTGGTGGCTTCATCTTAGCTTCCTGTTCAAATGGGGTGGTGGTGGCTGTTCATTTGATGTTCGGCATGAACTCTTGTTTCACTAAAATCAGAATAAAAATCATATAGCATCCGACCACAGAATTAAACAGTCATGGTATCACAGTCAACAACTGGAAGTTTGTAATTTAAAAACAAACAAAAATGATAATGACACTTGCAAAAATGGTAATGATAGCAGAAATTCTGGTTATGGGGGGTACAGGGGTGTATAGAACATCAGGTGTTAGGTGGGGTTGGGGTTGAGCAAACATGCTGACGGGAAAATTGCCTATAATCAATATTCTGATCAAAATGTCTATTTATTTCACTGAAAATTTTCATTTTTTTATTACAGCAGAAAAAAATATTGCATGACCATAATGAGTCATTGTAAGTTGTAGCCCCACCCTACCAGCCTGCTGCCCCCCCCCCCCCACACACACACACACACATATATGGATACTACTGGGTAGAGTGGGGCCCATGTGGGGATATCCAGATTAAAGTGCAATAACTTTTTGTCCCTGCAGCGGCAGTGCAGGGAAGATGCCAGGTTTTTACAGTATTATCCTTACCCCAATGAGGCAGGGCAAAGATCATGGGTTTGACCTCAAGTGTCTCCTGAGACAATGGGGTTGACTTATTGCAGGGCACCGAAAACTGGAATGTCATAATCCCCGCCCTTCCCCACAGTTTAGGGTGGAGGGGCATGTTCCTATTTGTGTAGAAAATTACGCTTGGCATTTCGCAGAGTAACTTGAGATGATGATCAGAAATTGATCGCCTCAGTATATGAAGATATATAGTGGAGCGGACTGACGCAGGGGTAGAGTGGTTGATTCCCGTCTTGGCGGTCCCAGGCTCAATCCTCAGCTGGGGCACTTTTAGTTGTGGCCTTGAGCAAGTCACATTTTCCACAGCTCCTAAGGTTATGCACCAGTCATTTGTAAACACTGCACCTCCAGCCCCCCCCCCCCCCCACACACACACACCTAGGGAAAGGGTGGGGGAAATTAACAAGGCTGAAGTGCGGGGCAATTACTTTTTCAAGTGTCCCGGCAGTGCATGCGAAATAACGGGGTTTGACATTAAGATCTTTACCCCAGAGAGATTTTCTACTGCGAAGGGCGGGGCAAAGAGCAAAGTTTTGACCTCCAGCTTGCCCCCTGGGTGGGGCTCAGAGCAAAGACCTGAAACTGAAAAGTCATAATCCCTGCCCTTCCCCGTAGGTGGGGGAGCAGTGGTTACAAATGACTGGTTCATAATGGTCAGAAATTGATTGACTCAGTAAACGGTAAAGAAAAAAACAGAACAAAAATGTCTGACTTGTCACTTGGCAATGCTGCGCGTCAATGTTGACCGATGTCATTTCTTTCCAACAAAGATTTTGAGAAATATTTTGGAAAGTGCAGAACAGTAGTCGAATTAAACTCTTCTGTGAATAAGGCTGTAAACCAACACTGAATGGCTTTATCGTGTTTATTCCATTTCTTACCACTTTTGTGGATTCTTTCTTTCCCAGGTGTTGTCCAACTTGTTATCGATTTTGTTTTTTTACACATTCCGGAAGCTCAACTTTGATGACGATTTCCTCAATAAATTGGACTTCTCCCGCGTAGCTACTCAGCTATAAGACGGACTAGAGTTTACACTTCGAGTTTTTGATAAATGTTCCGTTATTCCTTCTGGGGGATTTTTATGTTCCATTATTTTCAAAGACATGTCTCTCAAGATAATAATTTTCGAGAACTCAGGTGCTTCTTTTCCCACTGAATTTAGATAGCGTTCCTTGATCTGTTAAAGTTAAAAATGTTAAAAATAGATGTAAATAGGATAGAAAAAAGTAAACATATATCAAGACAGAACTGACACTTCAAGTTACTCGCAAAATAAAGCCCATAAATTAGGGAGAATTTCGCGCCATTTTCATGACGCCATTTTGAAGGGATTATTTTTTGACGCGCTTGGTGACGTTTTGTAAATACTTTCACAACTTTTGACGTCGTTGCCGTTCGACTACTTCGCTATAAAGCATTATTTCAAACCTTGACTAACCCATGTGTGCCTCGCAGACTTTTATTGAAATACCAGCTGATAAAAGCATAAAACAATAGCTTTGTTGATGTTTAAACTTTTCGGTAGAGCCCACATAGTCAATTTTCCTAATGTATTGTATCAGAAACTACACAGATGTGTAATTCTGTTGTTATGGATACCACTGTCCGTGTAAAGCAAGAAACTCAAGGACCTAAATCGGGATGCTGAGGCATTCTTAAACGCAAAGGACCCCCATAATTGTTGACTCGCGTTTTTTGGTAATTAATCCACATATTAAGGACATTTTTTATGTTTATGCGCGATAAATAATTATCTACCAAAAGTTTGATTTTTTTATTCTTCCGCCATTACGGCAACTTTGTGACTTTTAAGATGACGTTGTCTTAGATTTCACATGGAAGCTTGACAATTTTTTTTTCTGTTAAGTATGTATGTTCTCTGTTCAGAAGAAACCGAAAATTGTCTCTGATTAACAGATACATGTAAGTTTTCATTGACACTGAGTATGTACGTAAAGAATGTTGCGGTTGGGAATTGGACATTATAATATGTATATAATTTCTGTGTCATAATTATATATACATAAACTCTGTTTGGTAATTTGAATAACTAATTGAACAAGCCGATATGAAATGGAAACTACGAGCATGTTCCTCAACTTGAAATAACTAAAGGTCGTATTTACTGACACTTCTGATAGTAAATATGTCACACTCTGGACCAGAACAGCTGCCGTGGATCAAAGACGCGCATGGTGCAAGAAAATCTGTCGACATATGAGAAAGTGGCCATGCTTGTAGACTTTTGAGAGGTTTTAAATGTTCGACAATGTTTTCCCGTCAGTTGTTTTGTATATTAGCATTACCATTCGGGTTAAAGGAGTTAAAGAAAATGTCCTTATTACCCACCGCACCGGTGGGATGGATTCATGTGAAGTAGTTTAAGTTTTATACTCTGTGATTGTCCAGGCATTGTAGACATACTCACTTACAAAAAAAAAAACGACGGTCGACATTTTCGTTTTTAGGTGCGCGCGAGAAAAATGGGCATGACTACCGTATTCGTTCTTGTTAACAAGCATTGCTATAATAAGCACATCTTCGAAAAATCAATAATTAGAGCTTCAGAGGCTTCTACGTGCTTGGCAGCTCTTTGTATCACCTGAATGTTTGGTTATCATTGTGTTTTCATGACACAAACGGTTTATTCAGGTAAACATGGCACCGCATTTTATGCACTCATGAAGGAAGCAGCCTAAAAACACACTTTCATAAGACCCCGCCATGCCCAAAATCTGTATGTACCATAATATTATCAAGTTGCAATTCGTGTCGAGAAGTTTACTTCCGCATTCTATGCCGTGGCGTTCGCATTATTAGATCACCTCAACTTTTATCAAAATACATTGCTGGAAATTACATGTATAACAAAACTGCGTATTAAAGGTGTCGGACAACATTCTCGACCTAGCCATAAGGAGGTAGCTATTAAGTCATGTTTTATTCTCTAGACAGTGGCTTATCCTTAGTTGGGTTTTCTCCTACTACATCGAATTATCGCCAATGAGAGAACGCATTATTATTGATGGCTAAGAAATAATAAAGCATGACAGTTAATGTCTGGTCAAAAACGATAGGTAATGAATGTTCATTACATGGCCATAACTATCATATTAATTTGATACCTTCGTTTATTAATATCACGGAATATAGGACAGTGCCTCTTTTTGATATTACCAGTCTCCGGCGGCAAGAGATTCATCTTTGTTTATCCGGGTACCAGTCCAAAGCAGCAGTAGTCATTCGGAACGCTAGATATGAATATTGGTCGATAACAATCGATGCAATCCGAATGATCTTTTCTTGTGATGTCATTGTCACCATTTGGAGCAAAAACATCCATTTTGATTGATTAGTTTGGCTGAGGTGTATGTGTGAGCCCATGGGCTAGGTGTGCAGGTGAAACATATCATATTATGGGTGGAAATGGCTGGCGACTTATCCTGTGTTTACTCAGTGGAATAGCACATGCACATCATCCGCACGGATCAGAATGGGTAGGTGGCAGGTTTTTGTTTCATAAACTATCTATCTTGCTACAAATAAAGTTTGAAAACGATACCGATGGAATGCCATTAACAAACATAAAAATAAAACACACTGAAAGCAAAATGCCAACTGGTTACGTTTCGAACGCGTATTCTGACTGAGTGCTTTAAAATGTACTCGTTCTACATAAATACTTAGTTTACCGAATTTTATCCATTTAATTTAATACCGTTTTAATTTATAGATATTTGAAAATATAGCATATTAATTAAATTTGAAGAAAAATGATTTACTTTTAAATACAAAAGTGTCATGTTAGGGCAAAAAATAATCACTGAAAAGTTTAAATGTAGTGTAGATTATAAATTGTATAGAGCAATGCAAACTGATGCCAAGGACATGGATAAATTTTATAATACTTTGAAGATCATTATGGCCAAAACGTTCCGGAGCTGCAGATGGAAGTAATTTTTTCACAGATTCACAGATACATGTTGAGGTGCTACATGTACCGGTGCTCAATCGTCCATCGATTTCAACAACTATCATCTGATAAAACTACAGGTTCAGATGCAATTCATACCAACGTCTATAATACCTGTGGATACCTGTGGAGTAGATATGAACGGAGTAGTTTCATTGTACAGCTGCGTTCAGTTACTAATAAACCCGTGCGATATTCAGAAATAAATTGACAGCTATTCTTGTTTTTGAATAATCGTCATTGGCTGGAGGAATTTATTTATATATTTTGTTAAGTATAAGTGTAAAAACTAAGCATGTCAGTGTTATTTTGCAAGAAAACTAATATTCCTAAGGGACGGCTGTACGACGACAGCTTACCAGTGGTAACTAGGCTCCTACTTGAGGTAAGCATGTCTTAAAGCACTGTGGGGTCGCCTCCAGCTTTATATTCTGCCTAAAATGTGATGGAAATTCATCATACAGTTTCATGATTTGTTCCTCCGCACAGAATACCATAGAGTGCTGGGACTTTAACAGAGAATCTTTTCATTGTTAGGCTATCGTACACAGCTCATCTTCATGATATTTGGAACGTACACAGCTCATTTTCATGACATTTGGAATATCAAGAAAAGGAGATGTGAGTCATTGCCTAACAATAAAATTAGCCAACTATGGTATTCTGTGCGGAGGTATAAATCATGAAACTGTATGATGAAATGCCAGCCTACGTTTTGGCAGAATACAAAGCCAGAGGTGACTCCACAGTGATTTAAGACATGCTTACCACATGAAGGAAGCCACATGGAATCTTTCTCCTTACAACCGTCCTTGTGGAATATTAGTTTTCTTGCAAAATGACACTGACATGCTTAGTTTTATATTGTAACAACCGCTTTACCATAAAATTCTAAAATGCATATCGATTGAAAACCAGGGTGTAACTTTGTAAAGAGTGCTCATAAAGACACCAAATTTTCAGCATAAGTACAAAAATGGTTATTCTTTTATTAATTACAAATAAAATCACAAAGTATCAACCACGGTTTCTTTGCAATCTATGTAAATTGAATACCAGCGATTTTTGTTTAAAAATTGGGCTCCTTTATTATGTAATCAATTTAGGCATACAACATCACAAGATCTGGAAGTTTTATATACAGAGTAAATATACTACTAAAAGTTTTTTTAAGGATCACTTTTATGCCAGGGTACTTAAACCAACACATTTTCAAAATTCTTACATATATGTGAATGATATTTATCCATGTAAAGAAAATTGAAAGTTTCATTAAATTATCTTTCTTCATTTTTTCAAAGCATGGGTCCGAACGCATGCACCCCTAAACTTTGCCGTAACACAAAACCAAGTGGGTGAGCCAAGATGGTACACATTTTCCCATACACTGGTTGCAAGAAACATTTTATCAAGAAAAAGTTTCTTTGCGAGATTTTTAAAAATTCCCATAAATGTGTGAGTTTTTGTCAAAAATGCATTTTACCAACAAAAAAAAAATAAATAAATAAATAAATAAATAAAAATGACAGACAATGATGTCCATTTAATCTGAAGTTGGTTGGTGAAAACCAAATTCAAATCTGATCACTAGTTGGATAGATATGGGCTTTCAAAAATTTGATTCCTATCAAACTTTCACTAGTATATTTTCACTCATACTTAAAACAATATACATAAATAAATTCCTCCAGTTGTCCATTTCTTACCAGTGACGATTGTTCAAAAACAAGAAGAGTTGTCAATTTATTTCTGAAAATCGCAGGGGTATATTAATAACTGAACGCAACTGTATGTGGCGGAATGTGGCTATCCCAAAAGAATTTAAGGATGCATACTCATAGACAAGCGGAAAGTGTTAGCCTCACAATAGCTTCAACAGAAATACAAAGAACAGAATACAGACAAACACATAACGTTTGTCGACATCACTAAAGCGCTCAACACAGTCAGTCGTGATTAACTCCGGAAAATCATAGCAAAGTTTCTATCAAGAGTCATAGCAATGTGGCGGCAATTCATTTCCATGGTGGATACAGGCACCTGTTTAGAACGATGTGTTCATAGAGCTTTTCCTGTGAGCAATGATGTCAAATAGGGCTGTTCAGCATGATATTTTCTGTTATTACCACATATGTATTTCAAGTCATGATACTTGGTTTTCCTCTAAGAAACTAATGTGAAGACAGATGTGCTGGATAATCTCCAGTGTGTATACTTAGCATCAATTAAAAGTTATAAGTAAATCAGGTTCAATAAACACATGATAATACTTGATTCAGAATAAAAGATAACTGTCGATACTTGTCGGCATAGAGTGTTATCCATCATTGTTCTTGAAAACGATGCTCATCACAGCCAAAACGATTAAACGCACTCCTTGACAAATATCAGAAGCTTCCATTGAAATGTGTGGAGAAATGCAAAATTTGGGTATTACCTGAACGTAAGGTCCTCTATTCCACCAGTCAATGGAAAAATTTAACCATTTTGGTGGCGTATTCAATGAAAGTGTTCGGACATTGAGAAGGCAAGGCGACTTCTGAAAATAGGGATTTTTAGTTCAAAAACATTTCGAAAATCACAAATTGCAGTTCCAAGGCTAGTGGGGCTGTTGAATGTCTCTAAATCAATTTGATATCGGCCAGAATCATGAATGAGTGACACTACAATGTTTGAAAGAAATTTAATGTATTTCAAAATGTCAAAATTTTAGTGGTGGCAACTTTTCATTGACACTGTGTATATATGCCATGGGTAAGAATGACAGCTCTGAGGTAAAATTGCAAGGGGAATCAATCAAATTTCCCTATCATGTGATATCTACTACCTTACAACCAGCACAAAAAGACAAATGGAAAGCCGTATACTGCACCAACTTAACCATTCCCACTTTAGCTTCTTGAGAAAATTAAAAAAATATTCCCAAGAAGACAGGGGTGCATATAATACACATACTAGTCTTTAAGACTTTATCAATATTGACATGAGTGGGTGGGGTATTTTAAACAGACATCTACTGTTTTTTTAATCTGTCAATCAAATGATGATGTGCATTTATTGCTAATAGATGTCCAGATTCTAGTAGAGGAGACGGTGGGTAGGGAAATTTTTCGTTTCGCACAACACCCTCCACATACTAGGTTTGATACTATGGGTGGCTTCTTTGATCAATATAAAGAGCTTCTAGGCACGTTGTCGCCCTGTGATATGGTGCATTTGTCCTCCAGAAGCCGTTACGTATGTTACCCATTCAAACCAGAAATGTGCTCTAAGTTTGTAAAATACACTATGAATCTCCTATCTATATTCTAAACCTAAATGTATCAATATCATCTGATGAAAGAATGTTACGGGCACATATATTGATATATTTAATCATTTTCATGCATCGATGCTGTTACGTATGTTACATTTTCAAAACAGCCTGTGTAAATGTTAGTTACAGAACAGTAAGCTATTTTAATATACTTCTCTTTTCAAATTTCACTTTTAATACACTACTGGTGGCTTCGTTGATCAATATAAAGAATTTCTATGCACGTTGTCGCCCAATGGTATGGTACATTTGCTCTCCAGAAGCCGTTACGCACGTCGTATGTTACCCATTCAAAACAGAATATACTCTAAGTATGAAAAATGCACTATGAATCTCTAAAATAAATTCCAAACCTAAATATAATAATGTCATCTGATGAAAGAATGTTACTGGCACATGTATTGATACTTTTAATTACATATATGCATCGATGGTGTTACGTATGTTACATTTTCAAAACAGACTGTTTAGAGTTTAATTACAGAACAGTAAGCTATTTTAATATACTTTTCTTTGCACATTTATACTTTAGATACAATTGTCTAAAAGACACTTATTCCTTTTCTTTTACAAACCTGAAAAAAAACTAATCATCATGTCATTCCTTAGTCGAACGTTATTGCATATAGTCCACAGTAACTCACTTCAGATTATGAAAGAATAAAGTGTGTAAAGGCAAGTATGCACAGACAAGTTTGAAGAAAAGAAGAGAAATATATACAATCATCTTGTTGCAGATCAATAACATATATGCCTTCTTGAAGTTGAATGCTCACTGCAGAAATGTGTACTTTTGATTGGTAAATATGGTAACGTATGTAGCACATAATTATTAAATATCAAAAATCAAATTTAATGATTTTAATGCCGATAAAATGCTCATCGCTGTATCTAATTATAATTTAGCACTAATTTAGAAATCATATAAGATACAGCAAATATTCAAGAATGTAATCCGCTTGTCGTGGATAAACGTATTAAGTTTTATTCACAAAATACTAATCTTTTACCTCCTAAACCCAAATCGTCATTTAGGCATTTGAAGCAGGGTATCCAAGAATTTCATAGAAAGTATGTCTTGGTTCCGGCAGATAAAGCCGCAAACAATGTTGTTGTCGTTTGTAGGCTTCACTACGTTAACACCTTAAAACAGGAGCTTGATGGTACCAGGGCTTATCTGGAGACAGATACTGATGAGGTGTCTGTAGTTAATGCCCACTTAAACGATTTACCTGTTAAGTTTTCTGTTTGTGTCAATGAAGGCCAAGACAAACTTCCTACGATGTATTGGTTACCTAAGCTTCACAAAAGACCATACAAAGCTAGATTTATTGCAAATTCTAGCTCTTGTACTACCACTGAACTTTCTAAATTATTAACTTCCTGTCTTACTGCTATCAAATCTCATGTTATAAGATACTGTGAGACAGTGTATGAAACTTCAAATAAAAATTGGTTTTGGTCAATCAAAAATTCTGGTGAGGTGCTCAGTAAATTGAAGTGTAGAGGGTTCCGTGCGACAAGCTTGTCCACATATGATTTTTCTACTCTGTATACAACATTACCACATAATCTAATTAAAGAAAAACTTCTGGATTTGATAGAGTGGACCTTCAAAAGGGCATTAAAAAACTATGGTTCACTTTATTTGGCATGTAATGACAGAAAGGCTTTTTTCACTTCCTCTGACCAAAGTCGGTATACACTTTGGTCATGTCAGAATGTATGCGACGCCTTATCCTATCTCCTTGATAATATTTATATTAGATTTGGGACCAAGTTATACAGACAAATTGTTGGAATTCCGATGGGTACAAATTGCGCACCTCTCGTATCTGATTTATTTTTATACTGCTACGAAAGAGATTTCATGGATTCTCTTAACCATGATAATCAAGCTGATGTTATCGAGGCTTTTAATTCCACATCTAGGTACCTCGATGACCTATTGAACATTGACAACCCTTATTTTGAAGGTATGGTCAATCAAATTTATCCACCTGAACTTCAGTTGAACAAAGCTAATATCTCAGATATTGAAGCCCCCTTTTTAGATCTACATCTTTCTGTTGCAAATGGATTTGTTTCTTCTAAAATTTATGATAAGCGCGATGACTTTGATTTTGATATAGTAAATTTTCCTTTTTTGGATGGTGACGTTCCTCGTCGTGCTTCTTATGGTGTATACATTTCGCAACTTATTAGGTTTGCTAGAGTCTGCAATCATGTAACAGACTTCAACGCTCGAAATAAATGTTTAACGGCAAAACTTCTCCAACAGGGCTATCGGTATCATAAACTTAGAAAAACATTTTCTAAATTTTATCGTAGACACTATGAATTGATTTCCAAATATAATGTTGGGTTAAAGACGCTTTTAAGTGAGGGCCTTTCGGAACCTGAATTTTATGGTGACTTGGTTTACAAATTTAAGAAACTTAAAGGAATTAATGATTTTTCTTTTCAGTTCAGAAAAATCATAACACGTTACAAACGTATAGGTTATAACTTGAATGTTATGCGACAGTCTGCATGCTTAGTTTTTAACCCAATCATGGTTGATAACTATGCTGCCTTCTTTAATTGCACGCCGGTGGGTCGGGCGTCAGACTCTATGATGGCCCCGACATAAAGCTATTCATTTTAGTTGGTTGGGGCCGGAGCTTCTTGTCTGTTGCTTGGCCCACCGGGGTCCAACTGGTGTTTTTCTTTTGCTCCGGAGTTAGTAGGTTATTCGGCGCCCAGGGATCTCCATCGTCGGGCAGCTTACTCAGTCTGTGAGTCCTGGTTTTTGATTCATCAGGATTTTTATCATGATTTATTTGTTTATTCTTGATGATTCATTGACTAGTTAGAGATTCACCACGAGGACCGAATAACTAACTAGGTGTTATGAACCACTGCGGAAGCTGAGGGTGAGGTTATGGCCATGTAAAACCGGTTTAAGCCCCCCAGTTATTTATAACTGACCGTTCCAAGGCGGTACTACTGCTGTGGTTCACACTTATCAAAGATATTCCGATTACGAGTTTCATGTTGCATGGCTTTGTGGCCACCCGATAATAATTTGGCTGTTCACTTAGCCCTCTGCATTTTACTTGTTCTGTCCAAGCTAGCACTGTGACCACCTAATACCTTCAATAGCTGCTCACCCTGCTTTCCGTTATTCATGTTAGACGTTGGTATCTATGTTTAGTATTTTCTTAATATGATTTTTCTTATTTCTTGTATATTACTGAACCACTTCGGAAGCTGAGGGTGAGGTTATGGCCATGTAAAATCGGTTTAAGCCCGCCAGTAACTTTGTGTTACTGATCGTTCCAAGTCGATACTTCTGTGGTGGTTCTTTTTGTTTTATGTCTTGGTGTTTAAAAATTTTTTGTGCTGTTGGCGCCTTATGTATGTTTTCATATTTTTAGTTAAGTTAAGGTAACTGAGTGGCCACCTATTGGGAAAATAGCTGCCCATTCGGCTTACGATTGTTTCATGGTATAAGTACCTGATTGTTAGTTTGGTTTTTTCCCACCTCGGTTTTTGGAGTGGGAATCTTTTTCTGATTGCGCCTTTTCCTGATCTTTGCCTGCTTGTACCTTTTTAAAGCGCGCACACCCAAACCACAAAATCCCAAAGCATGTTTTACACCATTGTTAGTATCCAGTGTTATGAAATGACATTATCAACACCGTCGGTCACTATTTCTTAAGTTACCTTTCACAAAGCTTGCCAGTATTAGTAAGCAAATGTCAATGCGGGTGACGGGCGATTTAATGGTAACGTATGTAACATATTTCATTTTTCACTAAAAATTTTAGGTGTTAAAACCTAAGGAAAACAAATAGTAATAAGATATAATAATCGTCACCTTAAGATTGTTTTCCCATTTCCGGATATTGAAATGACTCGCCGGCCATATACAAAAGCACAACTCTGCGCATGCTAGTTCATTTTGTCTGGGTTCGGGGCACATGTGAGACAAGCCAAGTTCTGATTGCGCGTGTGCCAGGTGTTTTTTTTTTTTTTTTTTTTTTTGTTTTTGTTTTTGTTTTTTTTTCTCGGGGTTCTCCCGTTTTTGCCCCGCCTACCGGTTGGCCCGTCTCATATGAGCTGAACTAATATTGAAAGGGACGTTAAACGGAACAAAAATTGTTCAGTCCTTGGTCATGAGAAAAGCTTCAATAGTACCATTTGCCTGATGCGGTTGTTTTGTTTGATTTTGAGTTGATGCTTAACAGCCTAGTCAACAGCTATTGTCATATTGAGACGTTGACTCCATTTTATGGGACTTTTGCCCGAAACTCGGATGCCATGACATCCAAACAATGCTTAAAATATAACCACTCAAGTAAGCCACTACGGCTTATAAGTATGGATGGTTTGATTTTAAAACACTTTTCCTGGTCAGGCTCAGACCAGTAATAAGATGGTCAGTAAGTAGCGCATAAGCTATGCCTGGAGGCAAAAGAAGCCCATCTATTTCTTAAGGACCCGATGAGCGGGGCCCATATTCCCAACCGATCAACCTTCTGAGGGATTCTGCTTAGGCTGATACGGTTGAGCGTTTCTGCTAAGGCTGAAAACATGTTTTTGAAGTGTTCACGTTATAAATGTGTCATCAAACGATCATGTTTTGGTGGTACATTTTCATTTGTGTAGCGCTAATGGCAACAGAACAAGTGACGGACACTATTTACACTTGAACCAGATTGCCCAGCAGATGAACAGAATCGGCAAAAAGCTTTCGTACACCTTCTTATGTGCTGTGGGGAGTGTTATCGTCTGTTTTCACAAGGTAGTTTGTGATTGATCGCTTTTCTCCAAGCTTTCGTTTTACCACTGCCATTGAGTGGAGTCTCATCTAAACTGCCTTATTGTGTAGTCATAACTTCTTGAAGTATGGAATGGTCGAGAGTCACGCCAGGACATCAAGGCTTGCTCAAAACGACAGACTGTTAGCATCGTGCTTTTTCAGGATTCAGCGTGGAAACATAATGTATAGCAATCATTTGGCTAGAATAGACAGCAGCATAAAACCAAGACATCTGATTCAGATGATTGTACCGTCAGAAGCATCGTGGTTGTTATGAAAATTCGCGTATCTGTGTCTTCATTGTCTAAAGTGCAGTTACGTCATCCCTGGCAAGAAACCATGTTCGTGTAAAAACGCATACACGTTGTTTGCACATCCTGTTCTATGTTCAGATACACCGAGGGCCCTCAAGAAATTCAAATTTTGTGTTATTACTGCTTTACATTGGATTTTGCCACTCCCGGGGAACTGATGTCCTCTCTCGTTCTTCCGATCTGATGGATTTACTCTACAGGTATATATCAAACACTACATCATATCAATAGTTTCGAAAGGCGCACACAAGCTGTAAGGAATACCACATATATTATAAAATAAATGGGTCCAGGAGTTTGAGGATAATATCCACATCTAGATGGATGCAACTGTCAGTGTGATATTTGCGAAGTCTTTGTCTTCCTAAGTCATTAAGTTCGCACATGTGAAAGATTCATCGTGGATCTTGTTCATGGACACAACATGGCACCGAAGAGGTCGAACAACACAAACTCGCAATCAGGAGCGGACGCTTTAACGATGGGTCACCAACTCATAATATATACCTTACAGTGCCCTATATGAAAATGGTGTTACATACGTTACCATGAGCATACTGACAAGTCACCAGTGGTTCAACATATTCCAAACACCTTACTGTGTTCTATGCGAAAACCTTTGCAGATAATTATGTGAGACCACTTTCATGTGAGCCGCAGCGCGCGAAAACCCCTTTTCCGACAATATTCCTTCTCCACAGTCACATAATTTAGACGCTTAAAATTTCGGATTTAAGAGGTGTAGAGTAAACAAGTGTGCTGATCAGCTGTGCAGTAACTGCATCTTTGTTTTCATATAGGAAGAATCTGGTTTTCGCATGAAGCGGCTCACTATATATACATTTATAATCACCAAAATGAAATCTACCCATGTTTGAACATTAAGGTGTTACATACGTTACCATGAGCATACTTGCAAGTCACAGGCTGTGTATTTTAGCACACTAAACATGTATTTATCATAGGGTGTGTAAAATAGAACTAAATAATTTACAGAAACATATAACAGTTATCATTTTGATATTTTTGTTGAAACGCCTACTTTTCAAATGTTACAGCATACGGCGGTACCCTTAGGAAATGTTAAATTATTTAAAGAAAATAAATTAAGTATTTAATATAAATATACGATTTTGTGTTATAGCCAAGTTGAACCATTGGTCAGTAAGAAAGGACCTATCGTTTTTGGAATATGAAGAAAAAATGCCAAAAACAAAAACCCAAACCCCTATTTTCACGCTATAGATATAGAAGTAACGTTTGTAACACCGTATAATGTCTAATTTCAACTTTTAAAGATCATAAAGCATGTCCGTTAAATTGGTCTAGTACGTGATATAATTAGTGTTGTTGCATGATTAAAGTGGGTGGAGCATAATAGGTTTCGCTATTTTGTTGGTACAAATATATTTTGAACATGTAACTTATGTAACGAGCTACAGAAATATTGTGCACCACTTGCCGGGGCGACAACGTGCCTAGAACTCATCTAGGATGACCAATGGACCAATTGCATACTGCAAACAAAGTATGTGGAGGGTGTTGTGCGATTTCGTTAAATACGGTAGATACAGAATCTAGCGTCTCGCCTAATAGCATATAAAATATAAAAAAACTTGATCCTCTGGAAGCAGTGAAAACGTTCAAAGGGATGTAGTATGGACCACCATTTAACAACCCTACCCCTCACATGCAGACTTTTTATGGCTTTGCTGGTGTATACCACCAATAGATATTAAATATTAAATATAAGGAAACATCTGCAGAGTTATTCAACAAATTAAAAACAAAGAAGTTAAAACATGTCTAATGTTGTTACTTAGGCTAGGAAAATCCTTACAAATAGGGCAAAATTATGGGCTGTGAGGATTAGGAATGATTATAAATGATGTTTTGATGCATGCATTAATCGATATTTTTTGCGTTTGTTCTACCAAACATTATAAATATAACTGTTGTCAGCAACTTAAGCATAAAATGATCCACTGACATGAGCTCCTCTGTTGATGAGGTAGTGCCACTTTGATCAGCACTGTGCAGTCTATGTCCATAATTCTATTACATGTACTATGTTGAAATCATTTAACGAAACTATGAAGGGGTCAATGTAGCGTTTCTTCTGGCCGCCTTGAGAGCGCTCGCCACCTTGATAGGACTTTTCCTCCTGTTATTATCCATTTAAAACTTTCTACGAAAATCGTTCATCAGTCATTCTTATAAATGTCTAGTTCGTCTAGATCACCTTAGCTGTGCTGGCTTAAGGACTTATGTGTGGTCACTGTATATACATGTTTAAGATTTACCTGAATAAAAAACATTGTTTATTTTTGTCAACAATGTTACATTCTTTAGCATGCTTTATCATGGGGCGGTTGAATATGTTGCAAATACATGGATTTGTGTATACATGATTGTGAAATGAGTGTTCAGCTCAGAGCAAGTGAGTCATTTTTCAGTTACTTCCGGGTTGATATCGTAGGACCCATTTTTCTTAGCCTTTTGAAAAAAAATAAGCTAGAATTTTCGATGTAGTTATTGACTTAAATTATATAATAACCTGAAACAAAAGACATGTCATCTTTCAGCAAACAATTAGCGCACACGAGCCGCCCAAAGTTACCCACTTCGAGAATTTTCCAGAAAAACATGTTTACACTAATTTTTCCCAGAGAAATACATTTCCATGACCCCAAAATAATCCTTAATTTTTCAGATTATGTATCCTAGACATGTAGGCTTTGTGTAATTTTTATTCAAATGCATTCCAATTTCCATGAAATGGGTCCCTCGAAAACCAGTTACATTTCCAATTCTAATCCAAGCTATTTAAAATTTTAAAAGCATAACTATATTGAGTCATTCCTATAGGCGAGACGCTAGATTCTGTATCTACCGTATTTAACGAAATCGCACAACACCCTCCACATACTTTGTTTGCAGTATGCAATTGGTCCATTGGTCATCCTAGATGAGTTCTAGGCACGTTGTCGCCCCGGCAAGTGGTGCACAATATTTCTGTAGCTCGTTACATAAGTTACATGTTCAAAATATATTTGTACCAACAAAATAGCGAAACCTATTATGCTCCACCCACTTTAATCATGCAACAACACTAATTATATCACGTACTAGACCAATTTAACGGACATGCTTTATGATCTTTAAAAGTTGAAATTAGACATTATACGGTGTTACAAACGTTACTTCTATATCTATAGCGTGAAAATAGGGGTTTGGGTTTTTGTTTTTGGCATTTTTTCTTCATATTCCAAAAACGATAGGTCCTTTCTTACTGACCAATGGTTCAACTTGGCTATAACACAAAATCGTATATTTATATTAAATATTTAATTTATTTTCTTTAAATAATTTAACATTTCCTAAGGGTACCGCCGTATGCTGTAACATTTGAAAAGTAGGCGTTTCAACAAAAATATCAAAATGATAACTGTTATATGTTTCTGTAAATTATTTAGTTCTATTTTACACACCCTATGATAAATACATGTTTAGTGTGCTAAAATACACAGCCTGTGACTTGCAAGTATGTTCATGGTAACGTATGTAACACCTTAATGTTCAAACATGGGTAGATTTCATTTTGGTGATTATAAATGTATATATAGTGAGCCGCTTCATGCGAAAACCAGATTCTTCCTATATGAAAACAAAGATGCAGTTACTGCACAGCTGATCAGCACACTTGTTTACTCTACACCTCTTAAATCCGAAATTTTAAGCGTCTTGTTATGTCCCATCGCACCACTCATTCATTCGAGATTATCTATGATGCGTAGCTTCTATAAATAGCACAGCTATTCGATACAATGTATCACATATGTACAATCTCTGACATACTGCGTCAGGGAGTCGACTCTTTGGCTCAGTGGTTAGAGCATTGGATTTCTACCCCGGCGGTCCGGGTTCGAATCCCATCTGGGACGTGGGATTTTTTCAAGCTATGCATCACTTCTTAGTTACGAATTTTCATATTCGTAAGATGGGGGCTCGTCGGAAATGGACCATTTGAGTCATTTAGTCATTATAATGACATTCTCGTAATCATAAATGATTACTTCCTCGAAATGGGGGTGTGTTATGTCCCATCGCACCACTCATTCATTCGAGATTATCTATGATGCGTAGCTTCTATAAATAGCACAGCTATTCGATACAATGTATCACATATGTACAATCTCTGACATACTGCGTCAGGGAGTCGACTCTTTGGCTCAGTGGTTAGAGCATTGGATTTCTACCCCGGCGGTCCGGGTTCGAATCCCATCTGGGACGTGGGATTTTTTTCAAACTATGCATCACTTCTTAGTTACGAATTTTCATATTCTAGAAACCTGGAGAATTTCCTTAGATGTATAAATATAGGTCCCAATTCAGTCGTAGGTATTCAGAAATTTGAAGTGATTTAAAGTATATAATTTTGGTTGTTTCACTAGTGTTTTGTGTGGATTAAAATATACATGTGCTCATATTCTGGTTACTGGATTGTGGACTTACATTTGAGGGACAAGGACTTATTTGACATTAACTTTGTAAGTTATTTATTTATTTATTTACTTATCTGTTTGTTTGTTTTTATGTATTTGCAGCATTTATTTGTTTGATTAAATATTGTTAAGTTTAAATTACTTGGTTGTTTTTTGCTGTACCTGTCTAGTTACGCTAGGTCGTAACAGATTTTGGGGGGATTCGAACCCGGACCGTCAGAATGCGAGAGGTCCCGGGTTCATATCCCGGACGAGCCCCCAAAATCTGTTACGACCTAGCGTAACTAGACAGGTACAGCGAAAAACAACCAAGTAATTTAAACTTAACAATATTTAATCAAACAAATAAATGCTGCAAATACATAAAAACAAACAAACAGATAAGTAAATAAATAAATAAATAACTTACAAAGTTAATGTCAAATAAGTCCTTGTCCCTCAAATGTAAGTCCACAATCCAGTAACCAGAATATGAGCACATGTATATTTTAATCCACACAAAACACTAGTGAAACAACCAAAATTATATACTTTAAATCACTTCAAATTTCTGAATACCTACGACTGAATTGGGACCTATATTTATACATCTAAGGAAATTCTCCAGGTTTCTAGAGAATGATATAATAAACTTTTCTCTAGAAAAGAAACGAACTAAACGAAAGTTCTTTTAAATTCTCCAAAGAGAATTTAGAATTCTCCAGAGAGAATTCAAGGCCGCAACGACCATCAAGACTAAACGAGAGTCCACTAGACCCTTCGAGATCTCAGTATACATAGTCCAAATATATTTTTAACTTATGGTAAAAAAAACACTCACTCCATTTTCATCTGGAATTATCCACAAAGTGCTCATAGAATTTTCTATACTTCTAAATTATATAACAGTGATAAAAATAATCAATGACATTCTTCTACAAAGTTCTAGATAATAAATTGTAGAAACATAAAAAGAAATATATATTAATTAATTGGGTTACTCCCCTTTGATTATATATATATAAATTATAAGTAATAGCTTTTAAAAGAATCAATATTATTGAATCAATTATATATAACAGTCTAAATTATGTGACTGTGGAGAAGGAATATTGTCGGAAAAGGGGTTTTCGCGCGCTGCGGCTCACATGAAAGTGGTCTCACATAATTATCTGCAAAGGTTTTCGCATAGAACACAGTAAGGTGTTTGGAATATGTTGAACCACTGGTGACTTGTCAGTATGCTCATGGTAACGTATGTAACACCATTTTCATATAGGGCACTGTAAGGTATATATTATGAGTTGGTGACCCATCGTTAAAGCGTCCGCTCCTGATTGCGAGTTTGTGTTGTTCGACCTCTTCGGTGCCATGTTGTGTCCATGAACAAGATCCACGATGAATCTTTCACATGTGCGAACTTAATGACTTAGGAAGACAAAGACTTCGCAAATATCACACTGACAGTTGCATCCATCTAGATGTGGATATTATCCTCAAACTCCTGGACCCATTTATTTTATAATATATGTGGTATTCCTTACAGCTTGTGTGCGCCTTTCGAAACTATTGATATGATGTAGTGTTTGATATATACCTGTAGAGTAAATCCATCAGATCGGAAGAACGAGAGAGGACATCAGTTCCCCGGGAGTGGCAAAATCCAATGTAAAGCAGTAATAACACAAAATTTGAATTTCTTGAGGGCCCTCGGTGTATCCGAACATAGAACAGGATGTGCAAACAACGTGTATGCGTTTTTACACGAACATGGTTTCTTGCCAGGGATGACGTAACTGCACTTTAGACAATGCAGACACAGATACGCGAATTTTCATAACAACCACGATGCTTCTGACGGTACAATCATCTGAATCAGATGTCTTGGTTTTATGCTGCTGTCTATTCTAGCCAAATGATTGCTATACATTATGTTTCCACGCTGGAAATCCTGAAAAAGCACGATGCTAACAGTCTGTCGTTTTGAGCAAGCCTTGATGTCCTGGCGTGACTCTCGACCATTCCATACTTCAAGAAGTTATGACTACACAATAAGGCAGTTTAAATGAGACTCCACTCAATGGCAGTGGTAAAACGAAAGCTTGGAGAAAAGCGATCAATCACAAACTACCTTGTGAAAACAGACGATAACACTCCCCACAGCACATAAGAAGGTGTACGAAAGCTTTTTGCCGATTCTGTTCATCTGCTGGTCAATCTGGTTCAAGTGTAAATAGTGTCCGTCACTTGTTCTGTTGCCATTAGCGCTACACAAATGAAAATGTACCACCAAAACATGATCGTTTGATGACACATTTATAACGTGAACACTTCAAAAACATGTTTTCAGCCTTAGCAGAAACGCTCAACCGTATCAGCCTAAGCAGAATCCCTCAGAAGGTTGATCGGGTGGGAATATGGGCCCCGCTCATTGGGTCCTTAAGAAATAGATGGGCTTCTTTTGCCTCCAGGCATAGCTTATGCGCTACTTACTGACCATCTTATTACTGGTCTGAGCCTGACCAGGAAAAGTGTTTTAAAATCAAACCATCCATACTTATAAGCCGTAGTGGCTTACTTGAGTGGTTATATTTAAAGCATTGTTTGGATGTCATGGCATCCGAGTTTCGGGCAAAAGTCCCATAAAATGGAGTCAACGTCTCAATATGACAATAGCTGTTGACTAGGCTGTTAAGCATCAACTCAAAATCAAACAAAACAACCGCATCAGGCAAATGGTACCTATATTGAAGCTTTTCTCATGACCAAGGACTGAACAATTTTTGTTCCGTTTAACGTCCCTTTCAATATTAGTTCAGCTCATATGAGACGGGCCAACCGGTAGGCGGGGCAAAAACGGGAGAACCCCGAGAAAAAAAAACAAAAACAAAAAAAAAAAAAAAAAAAAAAAAAAAAAAAAAAAACACCTGGCACACGCGCAATCAGAACTTGGCTTGTCTCACATGTGCCCCGAACCCAGACAAAATGAACTAGCATGCGCAGAGTTGTGCTTTTGTATATGGCCGGCGAGTCATTTCAATATCCGGAAATGGGAAAACAATCTTAAGGTGACGATTATTATATCTTATTACTATTTGCTTTCCTTAGGTTTTAACACCTAAAATTTTTAGTGAAAAATGAAATATGTTACATAAGTTACCATTAAATCGCCCGTCACCCGCATTGACATTTGCTTACTAATACTGGCAAGCTTTGTGAAAGGTAACTTAAGAAATAGTGACCGACGGTGTTGATAATGTCATTTCATAACACTGGATACTAACAATGGTGTAAAACATGCTTTGGGATTTTGTGGTTTGGGTGTGCGCGCTTTAAGTTCACTGACAAGCGGATTACACTCTTGAATATTTGCTGTATCTTATATGATTTCTAAATTAGTGCTAAATTATAATTAGATACAGCGATGAGCATTTTATCGGCATTAAAATCATTAAATTTGATTTTTGATATTTAATAATTATGTGTTACATACGTTACCATATTTACCAATCAAAAGTACACATTTCTGCAGTGAGCATTCAACTTCAAGAAGGCATATATGTTATTGATCTGCAACAAGATGATTGTATATATTTCTCTTCTTTTCTTCAAACTTGTCTGTGCATACTTGCCTTTACACACTTTATTCTTTCATAATCTGAAGTGAGTTACTGTGGACTATATGCAATAACGTTCGACTAAGGAATGACATGATGATTAGTTTTTTTTTCAGGTTTGTAAAAGAAAAGGAATAAGTGTCTTTTAGACAATTGTATCTAAAGTATAAATGTGCAAAGAAAAGTATATTAAAATAGCTTACTGTTCTGTAATTAAACTCTAAACAGTCTGTTTTGAAAATGTAACATACGTAACACCATCGATGCATATATGTAATTAAAAGTATCAATACATGTGCCAGTAACATTCTTTCATCAGATGACATTATTATATTTAGGTTTGGAATTTATTTTAGAGATTCATAGTGCATTTTCCATACTTAGAGTATATTCTGTTTTGAATGGGTAACATACGACGTGCGTAACGGCTTCTGGAGGGCAAATGCACCATACCATTGGGCGACAACGTGCATAGAAAATCTTTATATTGATCAACGAAGCCACCAGTAGTGTATTAAAAGTGAAATTTGAAAAGAGAAGTATATTAAAATAGCTTACTGTTCTGTAACTAACATTTACACAGGCTGTTTTGAAAATGTAACATACGTAACAGCATCGATGCATGAAAATGATTAAATATGTCAATATATGTGCCCGTAACATTCTTTCATCAGATGATATTGATACATTTAGGTTTAGAATATAGATAGGAGATTCATAGTGTATTTTACAAACTTAGAGCACATTTCTGGTTTGAATGGGTAACATACGTAACGGCTTCTGGAGGACAAATGCACCATATCACAGGGCGACAACGTGCCTAGAAGCTCTTTATATTGATCAAAGAAGCCACCCATAGTATCAAACCTAGTATGTGGAGGGTGTTGTGCGAAACGAAAAATTTCCCTACCCACCGTCTCCTCTATATTACTGCAGCTGGCGTTGTGCCGTGTGGCGGCCCTAAAAAGTATCCCCGTACATCACCCATAGTGCAGATTATATTATTTCTTTCGGTCCTTTAAGATCAGTTAGAATATTCGGAGTAATAAAATCGTACGTTTAGTGCCATCTTCTGGACAATGTTTTTTAATCATTTGACCCCTGCCTTGTGTAAATGTTTGAAATTGCACTGTATGAGGGTTCAATACCCGAAATTGCGCAATATGACCAATACTACAGCCCTTTGAACATTTCAACTGCTTCCAAAGGATCAAGCTTTTATATTTTTATTTGTACTATTTTTCGAAACTTGCATTTCTTGGTAAAATTTCAAAAATTGAGTAGTGTGCTGTAGTGAAATAAAATTACTTATAAAGCATTGTTGTAATAGTGTTCACAGGACAGATCTTTTACATATGAGAATTCTTAATTTTACACAGGTAGTATAGAGGTCTCATTCGGAGGCATGTAGATTGAAAACAATACTCACTACCCTAAAAAAAGTTGAATGTGTTTCTGATAAGTATTCTTTTATAATTTGAAAGCGAAAAAAGCTTGTTAGAAAAATGATTGATCAATATGAACCTCAATACGACAAAATGTACCCGGGCGACAGAAATTTTCCCCAATCTTCAATAGTATATAACGCAATATGTCCCAGTGTGTGGACAGAAATTCTCCCCACTTTCAATAGTATATAACGCAATATATTTCAGGGTGTTAGCAGAATTTCTTCCCACCTTCAATAATATTTAATGCAATATATTTCAGGATGTAGACAGAAATTCTCCCCACCTTCAATAAGATCTATCGCAATATATTTCAGGGCGTAGACAGAATAAAAATAAAACCGAGATCCTTTATGAGCAGCGAACATATTAATGAGAAAGGGGGTGGGCCAAACCGCGGTTTCGGCTACTTAAGCCTCTTCAGTGACACTATTGATTTGGCAACATGGAGCCAAAGTGAATTACTGTAATTTTGCATCTTTCAACAGGGTAGTCGATACAAAAATTCTCCCCAACTTCAATAATATATAACGCAATATATTCAGGGTGCAGACCGAAATTCTCCCCACCTTCAATAATATCTAGTGCTATATATCACAAGGTATCGGCAGAAATTCTCCACAACATTTAATTATATCTTACACAATATAGTTCAAGGTGTCGACAGAAATTCTCCCCACCTTCAATATTTTCCAGCGCTATATATCTCAAGGTATCTGCAGAAATTCTCCACAACCTTTAATTATATCTAACGCAATATATTTCAGGGTGTCGGCAGAAATTCTCCACACCTTCAATAATATATATAGAGGATATTTGCTTTTTTGAGGTGAATACCAAATATATTTCATCGAGTGAGTTGAAAATATCAGAATTTTCACGAGTGCGCAGCACGACTGAAAATTTTGATGTTTTCAACTCACGAGATGAAATATATTTGGTATTCGCCGAAAAAAAAAGCAAATTTTCTTTTTATTTTATACAATACACGGGCATTTTCCTATTCACAAAGCAGGCGGTGAAAATGCGAAAACCAAAAATTTTGAAAACACGAATAATTTTGGTACCACATTGTTCCTTACGTTCTAACTAAGAAAATGAATACCCACACTTTATGCTTTCGTTCATAAATAACGGAGTTATAGGCGTTTGAATTTGTGAAGTGAGACATATTTAATGACGTCAAGTAAATGCAAACGTCAGAAGTAATCCAAAAATTCTGACGTCATTACAGTGAAGATATAAGTATGTTAAAAATAAGATGTTCAGTCTGTTGCACGTGTCGAGCCGGTTCACACAAGACCATACAAGGAGCAAGCGCTAATACCCTCCTGGCGACACACACATTGCTGCTGAGCTTACCATTCTGATATACATGTACATATATTTCCGTGTCGTACTGATCTATGTTTCATCATATTCATACATGTAACATTTTTGAATAGTATGTAAAATCAGCTATGCGAGCAATGAAGGTGCTGGCAAGCCTACATGTTTTATAGTCTGGTCTGCGTCTTCATTGTTGTCGCCTATCTATTTATATTTCGAACTATTTCCTTATATAGTCTCCGGTTTATACGCAGTTACCTGGTAGGAAACCCAGCAAAAACAACCATGCCATGTTGACACTCAGCCTCAATCAATTAACCTGTATTATTTATTCCTCATGATGCCATGTAATAGTGGACTGAGATGAAATAAAGTTATTGTATTGTAGATATAGGCTGATATCAGTCACTAGTGACTTTTGATATCAGTGAGATTTGATATCAGTGAAATTTCATATCAATGAAAATACCAATTTTATCAAGTTTTGATATACATTGGTTTTCACTGTAAAGTATAAAATAAAACGCATTATATTCAGTGTGTAGACAGAAATTCTCCCCACCTTCAATGATATCTAGCGCTATATAGATCAAGGTGTCGGCAGAGATTCTCCACAACCTTCAATAATATCTAACACTATATATTTCAGGGTGTTGACAGAAATTCTCTCCACCTTCAATAATATCTAACGCAATATATTTCAGGGTATAGATAGAAATTCTCCATAACTTCAATAATATCTAGCGCTATGCGTAGACTGTCATAGAAATACGTTGACATTTATAATAAAACAAGAATGTGCATGCAGAATTGTATGAAATTTGTACGTTCTGTGTACATACATCTAATAAACATTTCGGACAAATACGGATGAAGTGGTCCTTTATACAACACAGTTATATGTATTTATGCCAAGAGGGGTAGGTGTCTACGGCGCACGTCAAAAACTGTAATTTTTGAAATTCATCAAGATCAAATTCAATCATTCCTGTAAATTGCGAGTTGAGGTAATATTTCACAACGCTAACTATCATTTGCACGGGTAATTATTTATGATATTTTTATTTAAGATAAGTTTTTGAGAGTTTGAAATGATTTCCACTATCAGCATTGATTTTACAGAAACTTTATTAAACCTTCTGCAAATATTTTATTGGAAAATAGAGATGTAATGTAAGTTTTACGGCGCAATATTAAACTTTCATTAAACTTTTTTCCAGTCAAGTACATTTAACAAAATTAATTCATAAAATCAACGTACTAATGTGTCGTTAATAATACCATGGTGAGTTTGTATGCATTTTCTTTAAATATTCTGAAGGCTTGTTTCTTGTTGTCATTTTAAACAAGCGACATCTCTTTGCTTTCTTTCAGTCCAAAATAAAATCAGTTGTCTCTCATACAAAATGAATGAAACTGATTGTGTTATTTTTTTGCTTATCATTTCTAAGGACATCTATGGATTAGATGGGAAAAGTCCCTAAAAGCCTAAAACCGAGGGATCAATTTTTTAAACATGTAATCGTAATCAAAGCAATTTTCTAAACTGTATTATTGGGTATAAATGTAAATTGTACAAAAAATAAATTTGGCAGCATTCCCAAATGCAAACAGGAAGAGATAACTCTTGATTGTTTATACATATCCAAACATTTACAATTACTTACACAGTATATGTTCATGGAGCGAAACTATAGTTGACAACATTGAACATTGACAACCCTTATTTTGAAGGTATGGTCAATCAAATTTATCCATCTGAACTACAGTTGAACAAAGCCAATATCTCGGATACCGAAGCCCCCTTTTTAGATCTACATCTTTCTGTTGCAAATGCATTTGTCTCTTCTAAAATTTATGATAAGCGCGATGACTTTGATTTTGATATAGTAAATTTTCCGTTTTTGGATGGTGACGTTCCTCGTAGTGCTTCTTATGGTGTATACATTTCGCAACTTATTAGGTTTGCTAGAGTCTGCAATCATGTTACAGACTTCAATGCTCGAAATAAATCTTTAACGGCCAAACTTCTCCAACAGGGCTATCGGTATCATAAACTTCGAAAAACCTTTTCTAAATTTTATCGTAGACACTATGAATTGATTTCCAAATATAATGTTGGGTTAAAGACGCTTTTAAGTGAGGGTCTTTCGGAACCAGAATTTTATGGTGACTTGGTTTACAAATTTTAAGAAACTTATAGGAAGTAATGATTTTTCTTTTCAGTTTAGAAAAATCATAACACGTTACAGACGTATAGGTTATAACTTGAATGTTATGCGACAGTCTGCATGCTTAGTTTTTAACCCAATCACGGTTGATAACTATGCTGCCTTCTTTAATTGCACGCCGGTGGGTCGGGCGTCAGACTCTATGATGGCCCCGACTTAAAGCTATTCATTTTAGTTGGTTGGGGCCGGAGCTTCTTGTCTGTTGCTTGGCCCACCGGGGTCCAACTGATGTTTTTCTTTAGCTCCGGAGTTAGTAAGTTATTTGGCGCCCAGGGATCTCCATCGTCGGGCAGCTTACTGAATCTGTGAGTCCTGGTTTTTGATTCATCAGGATGTTTATAATGATTTATTTGTTTGTTCTTGATGATTCATTGACTAGTTAGAGATTCACCACGAGGACCAAAGAACTAACTAAATGTTATGAACCACTGCAGAAGCTGAGGGTGAGGTTACGGCCGTGTAAAATCGATTTAAACCCGCCAGTAACTTTGTGTTACTGATCGTTCCAAGTCGATACTTCTGTGGTGGTTCTTTTTGTTTTATGTCTTGGTGTTTAAAATGTTTTTGTGCTGTTGGCGCCTTATGTATGTTTGCATATTTTTAGTTAAGTTAAGGTAACTGAGTGGCCACCTATTGGGAAAATAGCTGCCCATTCGGTTTACGAAATGTTTTCATGGTATAAGTACCTGATTGTTAGTTTGGTTTTTTCCCACCTTGGTTTTTGGAGTGGGAGTCTTTTTCTGATTGCGCCTTTTCCTGATCTTTGCCTACTTGTACTTTCCTATGTATTTGACTGCAAGTTTTTGCTATAAACCGAAGCAAAATTGAGGTTGACGATATAAACTAGTTTTAGTTTTGTCGTTTTTATGCATGCGCATCATTGGTACATGTTTTAAGGTCATTCTGCTTCCAATCACGCTTAAATACTTATGTTCCACGGGCTGGTGAACATCGCCCCCCCCCCCCCTAGACCCAGCTTCTCGCTAACATAGTGTAAATATATATAAGGTGTCTCCACTAAAAAGGATTGTTGGGTCTTGGGGGGGACAAACTTCAAAACTAAAAATAGTAATGGTCTATATTTTATAATTTCCGATCGGAATCAAAATGATCTTAGAGCAGGTTCAAAATGATGCGCATGCGCAATAACAACAAAACCAAAACCTGTTTATGTCGTCAACATCCATTTTGCTTCGATTTATAGCAAATAACTGCAAAAAAATACATCACAAACTATAATTTTGCTCCATGAACTGTAGCAGTATGAAAAATTGTAAATTGGGTAGGTACAAAAACCAAAAATTATCTCCACTTATTTGCATTTAGGACTGCTGCTAAATCCATTTTTATACAATTTACATATATATCTAATAATACAGTTTAAAAGTTTGCTTAAATTACGTGTTTTAAAATTTGATCCCTCGGTTTTAGGCTTTTAGGGACTTTTCCCATCTAATCCATAGATGTCCTTTAAGGGGTTTCGATAGCAATAAATAAGACAACTGTTATGAGCTAAAAAAGCAAGGGTTATCGTTATTTGGTTCTTGTGAAATTTGAGCCTTGACGTGAGAAAACCGGTCTTCGGGGTTTCCGACCAGGCCCGACACAAACCGACCTGTACAACTAGAAGCTTGAGATTTCGGATTTAAGAAGAAAAGGGATTGTATGATCAGTGTAGCGAAAACAAAGGCGCTGATCAGCTTCGCAGTTACTGCGAAACTGATCTGCGCCTTTGTTTTTGCATAAGCTTAAATCCGGTTTTGTCACGATGCGGCTCATTTGGATAATTTGATATAGACAACATAGATTGTGATGGTAATCATATGGTAGACGAAGTTTGCATATGCCATCAATAGAAGAAGCAAGAAAATGGAAAAATGAAAATGGATCGAAATTGCTTTGATCTCTTTGATTTAAAAAACATTAATAATTGAACAGAGGTTTTAAATTCTCTAAGTAGAAAGCCATCCAGTCGGTGTTGAAAGGGTATCATCAGATTGGCAATTTTCTTATCTAAACATCCGTACATAACATGTTTTAAAACTGATTTTTGAAAAAAAAAAAGTTTTTATGAGCTTTGATTATACGCCGAGATTATTTGATAATCATTTCCCTTATCAAAAATCATTTTTGTCATTCTAAGTATATTCTCGGAGATGTACTACACAATTATATTCAAAAATATGAAAAAAGAAAATTTTGCAAAAAAAAAAAAAAAAAAAAAATGTATTTTTGCCCTAGAATGCATATACATATATTCATATAATCATTTTTTTTTTTTTTTTTTTTTTTTTTTTTTTTTTTTTTTTTTTTTTTTTTTTGTTATTTGGCAAGTAGCATGTGAATACATATACAGCTTAAAACACATTTCGTTGACATATTTTAGATCTATTCCGTGAAAAATGTAATTGGAAATATTTCAAAAAGTCTATTTTTCTGATTTTTGAAAATCGATAACTTTTTAAAAAGCATGGATAGCCCCACAAATGCTTTGCTTTTTTGGTAGCATTCCACCTATATTTTAAGCTGTCTTAAAATTATAGGTTTATTTATCAACAAAAGATGGTATTGAGACGCTTTCAATAATTGACTAATTTTGAAGACTTAATCAATGTTTTGATGGCAATAGTCATCACCATTACGGCTCTAATAAAGAAATTCCATACAAAACATTCAACCACCCCTCCACAAAAACGTAGCAAAGTGATTTTCAACGTGCTCCGTAAACGCCGATACACCATCATGTAAATGCTCATAACATTTGCCATTTTTAAGCAATTTGGCAAATATTTTCACTGATTGCTCACTCGAAATGTAGTTTAAAAGCATTTTTTTTAAATTGCAACCAACCATTTGCGAATTATTAGTCATGTTTATGATTTCCCAGGACTGACCTCGTATACCTCAAGGTGTCGGCAGATGATCTCCTTCATTTATATCTAACGCAATATATTTCAGGGTGTCGGCAGAATTTCTCCCCACCTTCATTTATATCTAACGCAATATATTTCATGTTGTCGGCAGAATTTCTCTCCACCTTCATTTATATCTAACGCAATATATTTCAGGGTGTCGGTAGAATTTCTCTCCACCTTCATTTATATCTAACGCAATATATTTCAGGGTGTCGGCAGAATTTCTCTCCACCTTCATTTATATCTAACGCAATATATGTCAGGGTGTCGGCAGAATTTCTCTCCACCTTCAATAATATCTAACGCAATATATTTCAGGGTGTCGGCAGAATTTCTCTCCACCTTCAATAATATCTAACGCAATATATTTCAGGGTGTCGGCAGAATTTCTCCCCACCTTCAATACGAGGATGGGTCAGAAAGTTCTGTCATATGAGTAATAGCTCGGTTTATAGACACGCTAGGCTGCTTATTATATATCCTTTGAAAGGGCAACATTTCGCCTTTATAATGATTCCAAAGTCATGCCCAAAAGAAATATATAGTTAAAATTATTTGTCTTAAAAGACACATATGGTGTAACCACTGGCATGATTTCTTGAATTTGTGAACCTTGTATTGGGTCTTTCGTGTATTGTATAACTGGCAGTCACATTTTCGTTAACTTTTACGTGATAAATTTTGTTATATTTAGTAGAGCAAAGAGGCAGAAAAGACACTACCAGCGCGCTGCTGACTGTATAATAAAGCGATAAAGATGACGTCGTTGGAATATGTACCCATGTAACTGTTCAATACCACTGGGTCACTATATTTGCTGGCATTATTATGATTTCACTTCAGAGCACACTAAGATGATACAGATAAATTTTTAAATACATTTAAAGGCTAGCATTTCATGCCTTATTGTCAACTTTGTTCTTTGAATTGAAACTGCAGTTTCAACATATGCCAGGACAAGCCAATTTCAACATTTCGTTGTGCAATAAAACAATTAAATTCGGTCAGATAATTTCCATTCTTGCAGGATATGTTCGTTTATGTTCGAAAAATATTTGGCACTAATAATTGGTCTAAACAATATTTATTTTTGAAAAAAAAAACCATATCAATTCACATCACATAATAAATAAAGTGTCAGAATTGGAAAACAAGTCATATGGCTTATAAACATCCTCTCCTGGCACTAATAATTAGTTTATGCATTTATTTATCTGTAAATTATTTTCATCATTTTGTGAAAACCATGCCAGTATCAATGAGTCGCCTCTTTTAGAGTGCTATATTCCATGTAAATCACAAAAAGCCACACACTATTTTATCACAGTTAATAGCCAGAAGAAAATGGTCTTCTAGATAGAGATATTCCAAAATAATTTCCAAACATAAAGGGAGTGACAGAACTTTTTGACCGATCCTCGTAATATCTAGCGCTATATATCTCAATGTGTCTGCAGAAATTCTCCCCACCTTCAATGATATCTAGCGCTATATATCTCAAGGTGTCGGCAGAAATTCTCCACAACCTTCAATAATATCTGACGCAATATATTCAGGATGTCGGCAGAAATTCTCCCCACCTTCGATAATATCTAACGCAATATATTTCAGGGTGTCCGTAGAGATTCTCCTACAAAAATATCCAACGCAATATATTTCAGGGTGTCGGCAGAATTTCTCCCCACCTTCAATACGAGGATGGGTCAGAAAGTTCTGTCATAGGAGTAATAACTCGGTTTATAGACACGCTAGGCTGCTTATTATATATCCTTTGAAAGGGCAACATTTTGCCTTTATAATGATTCCAAAGTCATGCCCAAAAGAAATATATAGTTAAAATTATTTGTCTTAAAAGACACATATGGTGTAACCACTGGCATGATTTCTTGAATTTGTGAACCTTGTATTGAGTCTTTCGTGTATTGTATAACTGGCAGTCACATTTTCGTTAACTTTTACGTGATAAATTCTGTTATATTTAGTAGAGCAAAGAGACAGAAAAGACACTACCAGCGCGCTGCTGACTGTATAATAAAGCGATAAAGATGACGTCGTTGGAATATGTACCCATGTAACTGTTCAATACCACTGGGTCACTATATTTGCTGGCATTATTATGATTTCACTTCAGAGCACACTAAGATGATACAGATAAATTGTTAAATACATTTAAAGGCTAGCATTTCATGCCTTATTGTCAACTTTGTTCTTTGAATTGAAACTGCAGTTTCAACATATGCCAGGACAAGCCAATTTCAACATTTCGTTGTGCAATAAAACAATTAAATTCGGTCAGATAATTTCCATTCTTGCAGGATATGTTCGTTTATGTTCGAAAAATATTTGGCACTAATAACTGGTCTAAACAATATTTATTTTTGAAAAAAAAACAACATATCAATTCACATTACATAATAAATAAAGTGTCAGAATTGGAAAACAAGTCATATGGCTTATAAACATCCTCTCCTGGCACTAATAATTAGTTTATGCATTTATTTATCTGAAAATTATTTTCATCATTTTGTGAAAACCATGCCAGTATCAACGAGTCGCCTCTTTTAGAGTGCTATATTCCATGTAAATCACAAAAAGCCACACACTATTTTATCACAGTTAATAGCCAGAAAAAAATGGTCTTCTAGATAGAGATATTCCAAAATAATTTCCAAACATAAAGGGAGTGATAGAACTTTTTGACCGATCCTCGTAATATCTAGCGCTATATATCTCAATGTGTCTGCAGAAATTCTCCCCACCTTCAATGATATCTAGCGCTATATATCTCAAGGTGTCGGCAGAAATTCTCCACAACCTTCAATAATATCTGACGCAATATATTCAGGATGTCGGCAGAAATTCTCCCCACCTTCGATAATATCTAACGCAATATATTTCAGGGTGTCCGTAGAGATTCTCCTACAAATATATCCAACGCAATATATTTCAGGGTGTCGGCAGAAATTCTCCCCAACTTCAATAATATCTAACGCAATATACTTCAGAGCGTAGTCAGCAATTCTCCACAACCTACAATAATATCTAACGCAATATATTTCAAGGTGTAGACAGAAATTCTCCCCACCTTCAATAATATCTAACGCAATATATTTCAGGGTGTAGTCAGTAATTCTCCACAACCTTCAATAATATCTAACGCAATATATTTCAGGGTGTCGGCAGAAATTCTCCACAACCTTCAATGATATCGTCAAGTTCGTCGGCGGCAGCGGCAAGATTGAGTGGTGGCAGGTCATCATTATCGGCAGCTGCAGGACGACGGAGCTCCATGTCAGTCAGAGTATCGACAGCATCTGACCCTTTTGCACCCGCGGGTAGACCGCGTGTACCGGTTGGTTTACCGGCCGCAAACCGAGGGGTTAGGAGACTACCACAACCTAGACAACCGGTGCGTTTAGGTCCTCAACAGACAGTTCAGCGGATAGGACCAGCAAGACGCGGTAATCCAGGCTATCTAGTTATCCCAGCATCTGCTTTAATGCAGTTTCTAGCCAGTAGGTCGAGAGGGGGTGTCTTCCCGTATTACAATCCCGGGTTTCAAGGCATATCTCCGGCAGGGGTACACCCAGGTGTCAGAGGCATCTTCAGACCGCCCAGACAAAGACTGTTCGGTCTACCAGCAGTAGGTTCTGTTCAAGGATTCGGGAGAGTTATTGATGGAGCTGGACCTAGCTATAATATTGTCCCGATTGGCCCTACCTTGACTGGAAGTCCACCTGGTTACTTTGGTGCCCCTGGAACTATAGCACGCTCTCAAGTACCGGGGTTCTCTATTTCGTCGATAAATTCATTAAACAATCAAAGATCATTACCCGGACAGATAGCCAACGGTAACAACATTATCATACAAGAGGCGGGTTCAATGCCCGGTCAGCCTGGGGGCTCTATTGTGATTGGTGCTAATGGTGGCACCATAACTATTCGAGGGTTTGGTGGCGGTGGTGGCGGAGAACAGGAAGAATTTGAATTTGAAGAAATGAACAAAAAAACAAAAGATAAAAAAGTTGAATCATCAGCAAAGAATACGACAGCTGTAGAAAAACCAATAGTATTAAGTACAGGTGGTGCGAAACCACAAACAATTGTAATCGGCGGAGCGGGTGGTACATTTACTATAGGGGATAAAACGTCCGGTCCAGGCAATGCCACATTTATACTAAACAGTGCTACTACACCGCGAACGGGTGCGATGTAAATACTAGTTTTATTTATATTGTCCATCTTCTTTGACCCTGACAGTTGATCATATTCTAATGGATATGAATCCATTGGTCACATTTCAAATTAGGAAATATCGTTCTATCTAAATAAGACATAAGCTATGTTCCAAGCACTTCTCCTGTACACTTCAAAATATCCTAAACGAGTAGATACCCATCAACTAGTATTTACAAAACGTCATCACGCGAGGTCAACTGTCAAGGTCAAACTAATTACACCCTACTTTCATTGATCTGTATTTGGAAACAAGTTTTAATTGTTTCCTTACATGTTATGGTGAATGTTAGTTGACGATTACAATGGGTGAAAAAATTACTCGAAAATGTGTCTCAATTTCTTCATCATTATTTTGGTACATACAGGGTAACAGGAATGTGTCGCGAAAATCTATTGCAACGCAACATCTGCACCACGACAAGGCACTTCTATTAAAGCACTAAATTATTTAAAAGTTGATGGGCCAGTTCGAAATGAGCCATCCATTGTTCACTTTAAAATAAAACATGAATACATTATTTTATGTTTTTTCTATGACTTTTAGATCAGTCCTCACATTGCTATTTTGTACTCTCAAAAATGAAGTGTCATCCTAAAATCATTTGAACAATGACTTTTAAAAAGTTACACATATGTGATCATTTTGTACGTTTTTTTTTTTCTATACTAAAAGTTTATCATTTACGTGTAACTCTAAATAGACTTCTACAAATTGTGAAATTGTACGGCCAGACAATTTCAACGGTTTTGTCAATTTGCAACCATGGCGTAAATATTAGCCTTCGCCCTGTGCCGTGAAGGTCAGGGTGTTGTAAAAAACGCCACGATGGAATTTTCTTATTTTTTGCATATCGATGTATTAAATGCTCCCCCATCGGAATATGCAAAAATATTCCTTGACTACCGGATTAGTTTTTGAGCTAAAGGTAATCCAAAAACACCATTTTGCCATTGAACTCAATGGGGAAAAGAGAAATAGATGTTGGATTTCGCAAATAAGCATATTTTTCTTCTAAATTCCACGATGAATATTTTTTAAAAAACTGATATTATCTGCGTAATCAGTTTGGAACAGGTTGCTTGAAAAAAAAAGTCCTTGACAACCGTGCTCGTTTTCGTGCTATTTGAGGTTTTTATATGTACGGTAGTGCGTTTTTGGTATTTTCCGCGACGTAACGTAACGTCGTGGCGCGAACACGCGTTGCATTTCAATGTGCGACTGACGCAAGAATTACAATAATTGCCTTTTACGGCAGAAATTCTCATTTTCTGTGTTTTGGTGAAAATTTGTCACATTCTTTATGGAGAAAAATGTCAAATTCTTACTAAATGACGTAAAAGCTGCAGCTTTCTCCTGTTTAAAAAGGCGCGACCTAAGAGCGTCGATTCTCGTTCCGCTGGCGTCGCAAAGCAACGTCGCACGTAACGCTGCATAACGACGTTTTACAACACCCTGAACTTAACGGGGTCATTCATAAACTATACATGCAACATCATGATGCCGACCAAGTTTATCGACAACTATGTAGTAACCCAGTGGGCACATGACGTCACAATGACGTCATATCAACGTCGATCTGACGTCATTATGACGTCATGTGCCTGCTGGGAAAGAATATCAGTAATTTGTCTGTCGACCGATACATAATAAGGATGTCGATATACAAAGGGCCCAGTAGACAGCAAAGATAGTAACATTTGATTCCCACATGATTACAGATGTCACATGACTTTCAACATTAAAATAACAAACTGGTCGTATGCATGTGTATATTTTATTGCAGTTGCCTTAGATGAATTGTTTCTCAATGTTCTTCATTTTCCGATGAAAAACATTGACAGATCACTTGATTTAGTGACGTGTGTCGCGTACCGCCATGACGTTCAGTTAAGAAATGAATTTCATTTTTCTGGTGTTCATGGAGCTATGAACCGCAGTGGGTCGCTAGCAAAGCTTACATGAACCCCAAAGTTCATGGAGCTATGAACCGCAGTGGGTCGCGTGCAAAGTGAATGAACCCCGAAGGGGTTCATGTAAGCTTTGCTAGCGACCCACTGCGGTTCATAGCTCCATGAACAACAGAAAAATTGAACTCATTGCTTATATTTACATTCATTTCTCTCTATCGCTTGTTGAAAAATCACCAAGGCGGTCACATTTACCAGCAAACAGAGAATCTACACACAGTGTGTGTTCAAACAGCGGAACGGCGTCGACGTTTACAACGTCCAATCAGATTGGCGAGATTCATGTTTTTTGACGTCAAGTTTGGATTACGTCACGTCGCATGATACAATGTTGTTCATGGAAGTATGGACACAGATGAACATCTAATGGTTCATCTAAGGAGGTTTTGTAAATATTTCGAAATAAACGTTTTGGCTGTTCCGAAACTCCGTTATTTCGAATTTTACTCTAAATATCCGAAAACTTAGCGGCGACTGGTGGATATGAAATCTTATATTTGATTGATACTATAAAACGAAACTATACTGAGAGGATATACATGTAGAAACTTAAGTTTACAGAATTACATACATGTTTTTTTTTTTTTTTTTTTTTTATCTTACTTTTATGTTTATTTTAAATATAAACAGTTGGCATTCTTTCAACAGTGTGCTATATATGCTTCTAATTTACATATTAAAATTTGATTCCGTCAAAAGTACGAGAGTTACGTCATGTTTACATTTTCACTCCAACGCGCATGCATGAGCAAACATAATGGTTACTCTAATTACGTTTATCTGAAAACACCTAAATAACCTCTTTAAGTGTGATTTTCGAGGCATGAATAATTGAATATCCCAGTGGACAGCTTTCTGTAGCCTGCAATGGACTGAGCTATAAAACATACAGATTTATGCTTTTTTACATCATACACCGTACCCATATTTGGTTAATGAACTTGAACACACTGATTTTAAACATAGCATGGCATCGAACACTGACCCTAGACATTTTTACGAACCAGTTTTGCAACAGAAAAGCTATTGAAACAACTTTTATAAAAAAAATCCTTTCAAGTTGCTTCAAAGTAGAGACTTTGTTTATACAAGACTTAACAGATTTTAGCTTTCACTGGATGGTGAAAAAACGTGTTGCCATTATGTCTCTGAGAAGCCCCTAAGGCTTCACAGACATTTAAATAGCCTTATTATATGTTTTTCATCACCCGGTGAAAGCTGAAAGTCTGAATTTCAATCCTTCATTGGTACAGCGACAACCGCCAAGTTCAATGGGTTTAATAAGTGTCTGTTACAAGACGAAAACTACTGTTGTGTGGGTTAAGTTGTTTATAAATCTGTGTGGGCGACATGGACTCATGCCAACAAACCTGTCGTAATGTTTGGAAAATCAACCTGCACGCACACCCGATCACTGTTATTCAAATGAAGTTGCTGCAAATAACACAGAAAGTCCGTCGGCGGATTGCATAGTTAAGACCCATATACATGTATTTGGAGTTTCGGATTAAATATGAAATAATAGAAAAGGGTGAAGTCAACACATTATAATCTGACCGAGTCATTGTTTGACAGTACGTCATATACTGGTCAGTTTATTACAGTTTCAACATACTGCAGGTGTCAATAAGATAATATAGGTCAGATCTGAACCTCTCCTGACTGATTTATGTATAGGAAACTTCATGTTTGGAATAAATTAATTTGGTCACGTTTGTATTTCTTCATGGGATACTCAACGTGCCTTTTACCGCTGTATACATGTCAAAATTTTATATTTATATATACATGTAGGATAGGTTATTTCACCATGACGACCTAATCGTTCTCGCTATATTTTGTATAATATGAGCGGTTGATGCATCACACATTCATTAATAACATTTACCACATCATGAAGTTTTTAGATCCCAGCAGAATGCTTATCAATATCAGTTATTATCACAAATAACTCTCTGGTTTTGATCGGTTTGCAGTGTTAGCATGCCAGGAATACCTACACCAAGACCCTTAACGTGAATATTAAATATATGTGCTTGACTATTGCGTACAAAAACATTTCCTCAAAATTTATACATATTTATAGTTGCCAGCGTCATAACGATACTTTTATTGGCTCAAACACGCGTTTGGATATAGGTTCATATCTTCTTCAATTCTTTGAGCGAGTTTCTTGCTTTTTTTTTCATGGCCGTTGCAATATTTGTCTGATCAAATCTAAACGTAGATCCTTCAGACAGCGGAAATAGTCAAAATAAATAATGCTTTCGTATTTTGGAAAAGTAGGGTAGATAATACATTGGAGCCAGATAACAGGTGCTAAGGATACTGGACGGTCCTAGTGCGATAACCAGATATGATTATTGTAGTTCAATCTGTTTCTTATTAATTGTTTTATGTAAATTCCACGGTAAGAATAAAATGTCCAGGGATTTATGCATTTAACTTTAAGATTCCATCCCAGATACCAGTCGTGAAAGGTAAGACAATTTAAGACATCACAAAATGTTTTATAATTCATGAAGAACGAGATGCGTGACGTCATTGGCGACATCCGTAACAACAATGTAAATCATTGAATTTATACCCACTTTAATGGCGATTAAAACGTTAAAGTAAGCAATGATAAGGAAACGGCGCAATCAGAATGAAATTTCACTCCAAAATTATAGGTGGGAAAACACTAGATAGTGAGGTAACACAGAGAGAACATATCGTAAGCTGAGAGAGCCACACAGCTACACGAAATTTTAAAAGGGAAGAACTTTACTTTGAATTTAGATAACACGCTACACTATTTGTGTCTGATCGGGTCCACCGGGTGTTTAATGTTTGCTTTTTTGCTCAGGTATTTAAACGTTACTGCCGAGCCATCTTCTCTGTTTCACCAAAGTGCATACATGTACATACATTATGTATATGTAATGTTTTTGTGGTGTTCTACAAGAACTGCACAAATTCTTGATGTTAAATCACAACAGACTGAGAGCGAGGATTTGGACTATTTTAGCCGTCCATTAATTTCTTTACTGACCACTTCAAGACTGTTTCGCTGTGATTTATCTTCATGTTTTATTCTGTATACCTCTCTGTTGTACTGGTAACCTTCAGATTTGATTGATGCTAGCCCATATCGTATAACTATTGAGAAAGAGTTGATCATCTTGCGCTTCTTTCGTGTTGTGACATTTCATTTTGTTACATCTGTGCATTCCCACATGGCGTCTTGGCTAGGAGTTTTCGATTTAATTGCACCAATTCCTGTGCCTTCTATTCTTACTTCTTAAAGAGCGGAATTCTGTTCTGTGCATCGTTTAGGGTAGGAAAAATGCTGATTTTGTGGAAATAGTGTATTTTTTTTCACAAGAGCGCTAAAACGCTGTGATAAGGGTGTGTGCTGAGCACCAAACTTAACACGGCAGCGGGGCCGAAATGACTTTGTCTTCCCAAAACTGCAGTTGTATCTATAGCTTGGTTAAACGAGCTGTGCTTATTATTCTTAGTGTCATTCAAAGATTCAATTTCCCAACAAACTCTGTTTCGTTTATTGTGATCCATTTGATTTCTGTGGAGGCATCCTGGATCCAGATGGTTTTTAAAGAATGAATTGGGGAAAAAAATGTTGCTTCCTAGTGTTTTAACTGACTACACTGGAAAGGGTACTTTCTGACTGGACACAGTGGAAAGGGTCACATTTTAAAGAGAACACAGTGAAAAGGGGGGGTCAAATTCAAAATGTCGATCACTGTTTAGGGTATGTTTAACAATCCTTTGTTCGCGCATCGGTACATCGCGGACCAGAGAGCGCACCCCCCCCCCCGGGGGAGGGTGCAATGTCAAACTGAAAGTCATTTCTGACGTCTTCCTTAACAGGGAGGATTGGAAAAGAAACACCACTACCAACTGCTAATGTAATAACTTTTATTAGTTTATGGTCGCCTGGAATGGTAATATGCTCGCCTGAACCTTTATCAAGTTTTGAGGAAAGTCCATGCAATGCTGTAATTCTTCGCCTAGTAATCTAAAACCAAGTTCCGAATCAATTTTAAAGATTTTATCTATTTCATAAGACCTCGCATAAGACTCAGTTGTATTTTCATTCATACTCGCATATGTAGATACATGTATTCCAATCGCTGCTGTCGGTAGATCTATACCATCTAGTCGAATTTTCAACACAACATTTTACAGGCGTGTTGATGAATGAAAGCAATGAACGTACACATGACTTTTGTACACCGCAAAAATGATACAAGTACGTACAGTATATCATGATACTGTATTGTTAAAATTCCATTCGACAATTTCCCTAATGACATTAAAAGATTAGGCCCTATCTATTATGAAAATTTGGATAAAATTGTTATAAGGATTTAAAATGAGGTTAACTTAGAACTCAATTCATAAAGATAGTTCATCGCTATGAAGGATTCGGTGAAAATATAAATCTTACAATTGAAACAAACTTTGCTTAAACAATTAAACAATTTTACTTTCCTCTTTAATTGCACGTCTATGGGTCGGGCAGTAGATTCAATGACGGTCACGACTTCAAGACCTATATTCCATGTATTCAACTTATCACTGATGAAGGACATGCCACTAGCGTGTGGGAATGACAACAACACTGAATAGAGGCACAAAAAAGAAAACCGTTTATAGAGTGGGAAAGCTAAATGCATCAGTAATCAGGGATCAAAAAACCAATGGACAGTGGGTTCGCAGGTCTCTTTATTACCTATGGTAATCCATTCATGGCAGCCGTTTGGTGTCTGGACTATTCTGTAGCCGCAGGGTCATAAATTCTAAACAATAACCATGGGTAGTACATTGCATGCTTCTGAAGAATCTACACCGTTAAAACTATCTCATACACGGGAAGGACCTGGCTATTGAGTTGAGATAATAGGCTTAACTCTTTTTCTGGTCGGGTATACCGGGGTTATTATATTGGCTTTATATTGCTCCGGTATTTCAGAGTCGGTGTTACATGTACTATTAAGTTCTCGTCGTTTCTGTAGCATTACAATGCTTCCCTATGCCATCAATCAACAGTAAACGCACCCCTTCAGTTAAACTTATGCCTGGTTTCCACGGGCAATTTAAACTAATGCCTGGTTTCCACGGGCAATTTTTCTTTGACAAAGATTTTTTGCCACAGAAACTTTAGAAATGAGTTTGCGTTCACACAGCAAATATTACTTATATTAGGCCTGTGTTTTTTTGACGAAGATTATTTGTCACAGAAACTTTGGTAATGAGTTTGCATTCACACACAGCAAAGATTACTTCTATTACTTAGCTCGCTCGCGTTTGTCACAGGTATTTGACAATGAAACTTTGCCACAGAATTGAGATTACACGAGCATGTTTTTCTGCGACAACCCTACTTAAAAAGTTTGTCAAAGAAAAATTGTCCGTGGAAACCAGGCATTATCATATTTGTATAAAACTCCGTGACATTACTACGTATTCGTCAAAAAGGATAAAGTAGACAGTCAATTAATACATCGTATGACGTCAAAACTAGTATTTTACTTGATGCAAAGATTAGAACAAAATTAATGTTTTGTTTTTAAATCACAACAGGCAACTAAGGGCTAGGAATGAACAAAATAAATGTTTTGTTTTTAAATCACAACAGGCTTCTAAGGGCTAGGAATGGAACCTCGTTAGTCGATAGAGTAATTTCTTTACAGACCATTATAAGGCTATTTTGTCGTGATTTTATCTGTTAATTCTATCTATCAGCCTGTCTTTTTAGCAGGGCGGATATGTGAAATGATTGTGCACTTTTTGATAAAAGCATGAAACTTGGTACATGACTATATCTATAATTATAAGAATTTTTGAGGGTCAGTGCCACGTGAAATTCGCCCTGTGAGGGCCGCCATCTTGAATTTCAAAATGGCGGCTTTTTCCCATATACAGCCTTTACAGTTAGTTATCAGTTTACAGTGTTGCTTTCTTTAAAAGTTTTAAAAACCCCAAATTCAATAAATGAAAGATATCAAATTATGAAAATAAACTCGTAATTTTCAAAGATGGCGGCTATTTTCAAAATGGCCGCCATTAAATTACCTGAAATTTAGTGCACACAGTACTGAAAGAGTGATAAAACATGCTGTTTTGATCAGAATGAAGGATTTGCATTGATGAAATGTTCTCAAGCACATAACACCACAAATGCAAGTTACATTTTAGTTTGTATTAGGCAAATTATATTTTTACTGATTAATGATGGCATCCAAAATGGCTACCAAAGTAGGAAAGTATTAACATATTCTTTTTTTCTTTCATTTTTACATGTTGTTTTTCAAAGTTCTTATGATTAAAATTATTTAACATGTATTTGTTTAGTGTATCTAAGTTTTAGTCAATCATCATCATCATCATCATCATCATCATCATCATCATCATCATCATCATCATCATGTCCATTTTTGTCGTCTTTTGTCCTCTACCGAGAATTGTACTTGTCTGACAAGTTATCTTCCTAGACGACTTCTACACTATAAATTATTCTGAGGATCAGCATTGCATGAAGAAAACATGGCCATGAAAAGTATACACCCTCATACCCCCACTTTTATAAAGCAAAACTGGGGTTTACAGGGGTATACCTATTTTTCTTTTCTTTTTTTTTTTTTTTTTTTTCCAAAACAAAGATAGAACCACCTCGGCGAGGCGGTTTTAATGTGTACCCACAATAAATGTTTTGAGCAAACATTTTAAAATTATCAGAACTCTTCCAATGATTTTTTTTTAAATATTTAATGCTGACAAAATTCTCTGTATATTGTATGGACAAGTTTTCGTAATGACCCTTTCCAAGCTCCATTCTCATATCAAACAACATTTTATCCCATGGTTTCGTTACCAGTCTCTTTTGTGTGTGCAACTACGTTTAGCTTGTTTAGCAATCTGGCCATTGTTGTGCTCTACATGCTGCATTTTGCATTATACGGGTAATCAAATTCATTTTACCGTTTGTCAGAAGCAGCAGAAAATGTTGGTGAAGAGGGTAAGCAATTGGCGAAATTTGCCAAAAGCTTATTGTAACAGCCAGTAATGACAAACGGGTCATATTCACAACAAGCAGAAAAGATGTCTACTAGATAACAGACTTTTGGAACTACTTCAATAATTTCATTATCAACTTCAAGCTTCTTCACCATTCGTCCATCAATAGGACGTTTCTTTCCTATACATCAGGCCCCTAGGTATAACCTCTAGCAAAATGATGCAGCGTGCTATTGGCAGAGCCCTTGTGATCATCCACTAAGACACCAAAGTCCTCAGTGTACCCAATACCAACTCTAACCTTGCTTCTCACATCCCAATACATGTACAGGGATTAGACAAGAGGCACTAGCCTCTCATCATTTCCTAGTTTTCACAGTGTCTACCAGATGAAATCCAATTTGACGCAATTAAATGTTTTCTGCAGGTCAAATGAGGCCATGTAGAGAAGCTTATTATCAGCCGAGTGATTCTCTAAAAATAAAAACTGCATCTATAGAGCCTCAACCTGACATCAAATCACAATGCATCTCATCAAGCTCAGATCTTTCCCTTTATGCTCCAACACCTTCACCACTTGTTCAATCAGCATCAAGCCCTTGTTGCCTCTGTTCAGAATGTGCCCTTTTCCCTTAAACTGGTGGACAATGAAGCTCTAGTGCCAGTCACTTGGAATGCAACTGTCTGTGGTGATGTCAACAAGATCAGGCACTTTGAATGTTCCAGTTTTCCCGAGTGACTTCAGAATTTTGGTGATGGTACCTGAAGGCCCGGCTGCTTTGCCAGATGCTATATTGCAGATGGCCTTTGTGTTCGACTCATTTCGGTTTTCGACATGGGTTTTCTCAGACTGGTCCTCCAGATTCCAAGGAAATTCAACAGGAGATTTTCATAATGCTCTTTTTCTGCTTTCTGGTTTAGCAACAGTTGGTCTTCATTATTCCTGACAGGTTTATCTACCAAGATATCCTGACTGCCACATCATATTTACTTGGTAAAACAAAATACATTTTCTGAATTAGGATATAAAGTCCCCCCCCCCCTCATTCTATTCTACTGGATGAACTCTTACCAGTTGTATGCAGTTTGCCTGACACCTGCCTTTCACAGTTTGAAGGACCTGACCTCCTCCCTTACTGCTTCCTCTACCAGCGTGTTAAACTACCATTTCTGCTTTCTCCATGGTTAATTTGCATACTTCTTTTGCAGCATGCAGAAGTTTGTACTTAGAGAAGACATACGCATGCTCATTTACTGTGCTTTTCTGTTGCAGCTCAATGTCTTATGACAAAGGAAGTAAATTACTTCAGAAAGTGGAACTCTGCTTGTTTCTTTTGACCCTTCAGCTCCTGCAGTTTGATGTGTGGCACAAACTCGCACTTGAGCTAGTAGGGATAGAAATTTTGAAGTCTCCAGCCATCACCCTATGCAATGGGAAGTCCTAACGTAGATGTCATTGATGCCAAAAACTCATTGAAAGGTTGCAATTAGTATGGCACTTGCCAGAAAGCAGGCATCAGATGACCTGTTACTCTAGTAATAAATGTAGGCGGATTCAGATATTGATTCGGATATGTAGAATCACTGACCTTTAGAGGAATATATATATTTTTGCTAAATTTGTTTCAATGATAGCTTGTTTGCTGGATGCATGCACATATCTTTACAGGATTTAGTAAAATCTTAAACGTGGAATAGTTTGCATCAAGGATTGATTTGAATGTGCTGCAAGACTGGCAGTAATGTCTATAACAAAAATCACAACTGATGACCATATATGATTTTGACAGCCATTTTGAATGTCGAATATAATGTCATTACTTCTATTCAAGGATAGTTAACATCATACTAGAAAATTAATAAGATCTTCAGCAGTTCAAACTATTCAATCAACATTTTCCTAAAATATGATTTTTTTTCTTTTTGTCCTTTGGCAGCCATCTTGAATACCATTCTGATTTAAATATGCAATTGAAACAATACAGATAGGTAAGCTTTTTGTGAAAGTAGAATGTTTCTATTCATTAGAACAGATTAAGAGATTCCCATCCAAAATCATAATTTATAGTATCCATATGTAACATACCAATATACACTGTTCAAGGAGCTAAATATGGCAACCATCTTGAGAATTAGCATCATTCTTAATATTTCTAATCAGCAGTATGAGTTTAAGGTGTATGAGAATGTTTATGACAGCAATTTATGTAACATTATTTGAAGAAAGTATGATTTCGGCAATTATATATTAAGGACTTATAGCCGGTCACTGTATATACATAATTGAAGATTTACCTGTATAAAAAGCATTGTTTATTTTGTCAACAATGCTACATTCTTTAGCATGCTTTATCATGGGACTATTGAATATGTTGCAAATACATGGATTTGTGTATACATGATTGTGGAATGAGTGGTCAGCTCAGAGCAAGTGAGTCATTTTTCAGTTACTTCCGGGTTGAAATCGTCGGACCCATTTTTCTTAGCTTTTTGAAAACACTAAGACAGATTTTTCGATGTATTCATTGACTTCAATCATATAAGAACCTGAAACAAAAGGCATGTCATCGTTCAGCAAACAATAAGCGCACACGATCCGCCCCCAAGTTTCCCACTTTCAGAATTTTCCAGAAAAACATGTTTACACTAACTTTTCCCAGAGAAATACATTTCCATGACCTCAAAATAACTTTTAATTTGTCAGATTATGTATCCTAGACATTTAGGTTTTGCGTAATTTTTATTCAAATGCATTCCATTTTCCAGGAAATGGGTCCCACGAAAACCAGTTACATTTCCAATTTTACACCAAGCTATTTAAAATTTTAAAATAATAACTATATTGACTCATTCCTAGTATCAGTGACGCCTATTAGCAATAAATAAACATCATCATTTGATTAACAGAATCAAGAAAACAGTAGATTTCTGTTTTACATACCCCACCCACTCATGTCAATATTGATAAATCCTTAAATGTCATATTGATAAAGAAGCTGCAAATAGGTGGCCACTTTGCAAAAAAAAAAATAAATTTTGGCCATTACAGGACATTTGTGGCACTAAATCTTTGTTTTGATATTATGTACTTGTAACTTGTATTTGTGGCATGTAGTGTGCTTGAAATATTTTATAATGAATAATTCTTCTTTTTATTAAATGCGTCATATTTTCGTCTCGCTAACTTGATTTTTAGTAAATTAATGGCGGCCATCTTTGAAAATAGTCGCCATCTTGAAAACTTTTAAGGTTAAAATGCATTAAAATATATCTTGAAATGTATAAGCATTAGAACTTTGGCTTTTGATACTTTTTACGAAAGCAGCAGTGGAAACTGATATCAATCTGTATAATGCTTTTAATGAAAATGCCGCCATCTTGAATTTCAAAATGGCGGCCGTCACAGGCCAAATTTCACGTGGCACTGACCCTCAAAAATTCTTATAATTATAAGTCTACACCTGTGCCAAGTTTCATGCTTTTATCAAAAAGTGTACAATCCACCAAAAAATTGTTACATATCCGCCCTGCTATTTGTGCTTTACAACGCTGTTCTGGTTGATGTTGTCCATTACGAAAGTGCGTCCATGCTATATACAGAAATTGTTTTGGTTGTAAAAGTGAAAATTTTCAGTTAAAAAAATGATATTTTTCTTAGTTTTGCTCAACACATAGATTGTGGGTAACGACCAACGAATACCCACAATCTATGTTTTGGAGCAAAATAATGAGAACCAGGAGACCAATGGTCCTGTAAACGCTCACCTGAGAACTATACCAATAAACATGTTTGAACATTATGGTATAAAGTCCCGATTGAACCCTGCCGCCATCAGAATAATCAATAAAGAGTTGACTTGCCAATTTCCTGCAAGATTTTTTCCCTTCAAATGACATTTTAACAGTTTTCCCCATTCAAATGCTTGGGGGACCTTTGTTGACCTTGCCGTAAAATAGGTCAAGGTCACCCAGGGTCATAATTTATATACACATTTAAGTACTCTGGTCAGTACACGCCAAGTGTCGTTGAAATCAGTCCACTGCATTCGGAAAAGCCATCTTGGTCATGTGACCTGGATTATTTATAAACACATTGGTCCCCCCTTCCTATAGATGCTTCATACGAATTTTGGCTTTGATTGGCCAAGCGGTTTGAGAGAAGAATATCTTTGAATATTTTTATAAAATACATGTATATTGCCCCGGGGTGGGGGCAGACAAACCCCTGGAGTCGGAATTTTTTCAGAATCATAAATATACAGTCAGTTTGCCCATTTCATGTAAGTTTACACCTTCAAATGACATTTTATTCAACAGTTTTCCCCATTCAAATGCATAGGCGACCTATGATGACCTTGCTGAAAAATATGTCAAGGTCATCCCAGGGTCATAACTTATAAATACATTGAAGAACTCTGGTCACTGATGCTACATGCCAAATTTCATTGAAATTGGTCCATCGGTTCCGGAGAAGTAGATTTTTGAAGGGTTTTTACCATATATGGGCATGGCGGCCATCTTGGTCATGTGGCCTGGATTGTTTATGAACACATTGGTTCCCCCTTCCCATAGACGCTTCATATGAAATTAGGCTTTGATTGGCCAAGCAGTTTAAGAGAAGATCTTTGCATATTATGGTTATACACATGTATATTGCCCCGGGATGGGGGCAGACGAACCCCTGTAGTTGATTTTTATCAGAATCATACATATTCAGTCCATTTGCCAATTTCCTGCCAGTTTTGCATATGTTGACCGTCAAGGTAATCCCATGTCCCATGTTTATAAACACATTGAAGTACTCTGGTCACTAATGCTACATGCCAAGTTTCGTTGAAATCGGTCCACCGGTTCCGGAGAAGTAGATTTTTGAAAGGATTTTACCATATATGGTCGTGACAGCCATCTTGGTCGTATGACCTGGATTGTTTTATAAACACGTTAGTTCCCTTTTCCAATAAATGCTTCATATACAATTTGGCTTTGATTGGCCAAGTGGTTTCAGAGAAGAAGATCTTTGAAAACTGTGGACGAACGGCGGACGGTTGAATGGCCAAGTGGTTTCAGAGAAGAAGATCTTTGAAAACTGTGGACGAACGACGGACGGACGGACGACGGACGGACGCCGGATCATGACCATCTTATAAGCTCACCTTGTGAGCCTAACGGCTCAGGTGTGAGCTAAAATAGGAATACCCCTGCATAGAGCATGCCCCAGTTTTACTATATAAAAGTGGGGTTTAAGGGGATATACATTGTTCTGACATGTTTTCCTGACGCAAATGGCTACATCACTGGGAAAGCGCTAGTCGTCTTCCTCTTCGTTAATGTTATTGGTAATTTTGTATTGTTCTTTCTTTCCAGCTTTTGTCTTTAGGTTGGGATTTTAAATTTTATACAACACATTCCTGTAACTTCCTTTCGTCCTTTGAAAAATAAATGGTCTGGAGCCAGACTACATGTATGTAAATATAGTACAGTCAAAATATAACACTTAAGATAGAAAATCATGAACTAAGAGAAAATGACAATGATAAATGATATTTAACAATGAACTTCATGTTTTATAAAAACGTGATGATTGTGTTCTAATGGATGGCATTATAAAATATGACTGCTATAAAATATGAAGCAAAATTTGAAACGTTGTTTCAATATGATCCTCTTTGTATGGCAACTAATCGAAGGTGTTTCTGTTCAAGGTGTGACACAAGGTCTCAGGCTGACTGTGGATGGTAGTTGACAAGGTTCTCAATAACGTAACAGTATATGTACAGTGAACAAAGTAAAGTCTCTAAAGAACCTCACAGTCAGATCACATTTGTCATGGATTGCTTGATCATATTGCAGTCCATACATATAATTTTTCTCTTTGTATACCAGAGTTATCAAAACTTAATATAAGTCAAGCTTATTTAGCGCAGAAATGCAATTGTAAAATGTGTATAAAAGGTGTCTTCCTAGAAAGAAGGCGCCGCTGTGTCACGCACAAGTTTTTATCAATGTGGCGCACATCAGCCATTATAATTTTATCCAAACAGGAATCTAAAAGTATTCAGCATCGCCCGTCTTTGCAGTTCACTGTTTAGTCTTCTGTACAACGGTATGTTACGACGGTCAAGGCCATTCTGAGGGTTGCTATGACGACCAAGGTCACGGCCGGTAGTAGTAGACCGGAATTCTGAAAGGAAATAAAAATATTATAGCATTATATAACATTTCATGAGTCTTCATTTCATATGAAATGTTAATGTTTGGAAGATTCTATTTAAAAATGACCATTTTTAAGCAAAATTCTGTTCAATAAGAGTTGCCGCTATTTATCAATGTTGTCAGGGACGGGGACATGCATAGCAGTTGGCAAAATAAAATTGTAAACAACACATCCTCGCAACTTTATTTGAATGTAAAGCGCAGGATTGCCTAACAGTGAATATTAAAGCGACTTTTAGGCGCATGTAAAGTGACGACGTTTCAACTGCGCGGTACTAAATGATACATGAACCTATAGTGATACTCCAAATCAAATATTAAGTAAACATACCATGTCAAAGCTGGCTTATGGTTCTATGTCAGTTATATCACAAATTAAGCAGAATAACGATATTTACAAACATGTTACATGAAAATGGATTTTCAACATAAGATAACGTGCAAAAAAGATGATTGAACTACACGACGGACTGTGCATAAATACGCGTGGTACAAGCATCATAAAGCATCAATTGTGATTCTACATGTATTCCCACAAAACGAATTCAAGACATCACTGCTGATAAGAAAATATACAATGGTGATAGCAACACAAAGCTTTTTGAAATCGCAACACACAACAAAACCACCACACAAGAATGCGACTTGACTAAGCTGAGCAGATAGTGTTGTGAGCCAGGATAATTAGGCCACGCAGCTAACAGCATTGACTTGATAAGCAGGGAAAGGCGTGATATAACGGCTACACAGCACATTGCGTGAAAACTTATGCAGTGTTGCAAGAAATAAACTGGTTTGACTTCACATGTGTACGCGAGCGCTAAATGCAAAGTGTGGAAAGGACTTAAAGGGGACGTACAAAAGTTCGTCTATATCATTTTTATTCTTTGCCTACTGGTTCCATTTGTAATTGGGACTTGTTTATCGAAAACTAAACCCAAAATTATCCATCGGCTCCAAAGATACGGGACTTAATCTAATTGACAGCACTATTTTCATGTAAGAGTAGTATCCCTTGGTAAAAAATTAAAAATCAAAATAATTCACTTAAATGGTCATAAAATATTTTGAAACTGAAACAATAAGCTGTATAAATGATTTTTAATTGTTTTCAAATGATAATTTGTTTGTTTTAGTTGTTCGTATTGATGATATTCAAAAAATTCAATGTGCTTCTATGATGTCATAGTGGCACTAATGAATATTCATGAGATAAAATGCCAAATTTCAAAACAAGCTATCTCCGAAACCAGTGATGATAATTTGGTGAGGTTTTCTGCGATCAGTACTTTCATCAATGTCTATTTCATATTAACAAAATCAAAACCTTTAGATATGACCTTTAAGACTGTTTCGCAGATAGGCTGATACTGATCATTACTCAACATGGAATGGAATTTCGTTTTTCATGATATAATATTATCTAAACCATTGTGTGTTGATACCAACAAATATATACATTAAAGACAACTAATAAACATTCGTGTATAATCTACTGGATGTGTCGCATCATGAGTAAACCTGCTGTTGTATTTCATTAAGTTAAATATACAGCAGCTTTTGTAGGTCGTGGAGTTTTATTGACGCCTCTAACTATACAGCCCATCTAAAAACTATATCCAAATTTTCCAAGCTTGTTTGGATCAATATGCTACCAATCTATGTTTGCTAGCGCTGAAAATGAGTTAAACTATACAATCCATTTCATTTTGAAGACTATATTCAAATATTCAAAGCTTGGTTGAGTCATTATGAATTAATTTCTGTTACTGCTACCAATCTATCTAAAAGTTTTCTAAAATACTGGCGACAGGTTCTTCTCTTGACACGACTCAGTTTAAGTGCAGGACTGGTACTAAATATCTAAGCATGCAACTGATATGTTTGTGCAGGACTGGTACTAAATATCTAAGCATGCAACTGATATGTTTGGACAATTCTCACCATTCTTCTACGTAAATCTATATCAGTGTTTTCTCCGTGATGTGTTACGACCTACAAAGTTACAAGTGTATTTCTACATCGTCATCTTCATAAACCGAAAAGCACGACTGAAAGTAAGTTGAATATACTGTCTACTTTGCCATGAAGGTCTCGTCACACATGAGCGAAAGCCTCTTGGACCAGACTAGCATTTAAATTGCGAAAAGAAATTCTTGTTTGAATGTTTTATTTGTTGCTTAACATCCCTATCAACAGCTAACATCCCAACTTGACCATAGCTGTTGAGTGGGACGTAAAGCAATAAATCAAACAAACAAAACTCTTTCTTTGCAATTAAACGGAAGCGTATGTCGCTTTAAATGTGTGTCGAGGCCTTAAGTTCGTACATGTATATTGAGGGTACCGTCATTTTGAAATAGTATAGCTAGCACCATCGATGTTCAAAATGAGATCGAGTGCAGATGCTTTTTATTGATATTGATTAGACCATCATCACTAGTGCCGACGTGTTTATTCGATTATAGTCAACTAATGTTTAGAGATAACATGCAAACTACTGTTCACCACATTTCAACCCAGATTTCTTACCCATATTTTTTCAAAAAGCCGAACAACTCTCGTACTATGGTTGGAAACACAAAACAGTGACGTAAAGGAATATAGTATCGGTATTATTTAAATAATATATACTAATACCAACGAACGGCGAAAAATGCCAGTCTTATAGACAAATGAGCTATTACAGCTACAAATAATTTGAAATCACTAATTAGATTTTAAAAGACCAAACTAGAAATAATATTGACACATTATCTTTAAAGCGATGTCCCTAATAGTCAAGTAGAGAGGACTAACGGAACACCGATGGACACCGTCTACTATGTTCCAACCTAGGAAATTCTTCTTTGCTATGATTAGAACAGCTGTTTGAAATGTTTCAATATTATACTCGCCTCAAAGTAATGGTAAAATGCGATTTCATGTCACATAAAGCCTCGTTCTGACGAGCAATGTTTATTTGTGGAAACTTATGAAGAATCGCAGTCTAAGGACAACTTGGCAGTGTGAATCAATTAAAAATACATATTTGCCTTATTTGCGCATTGGTTTTGTTCACAAACAATGCATATAACGTCTCATGCTAATCTGAATTCATGAGAATCTTATTCTTTTATCTTTTTTTTAAGAATTATCTTATGACAACAATCTGTTAACTGACTGAAGTTTTATTCTTTTTCACTTTCTACAGCCCTTGCACCATAATTAATAAGATAATACAACAATTGTTTATACTGGTAAAATGTCCGACCATTTATAAGAACTGTTTTTGATGTGAGATTATCAGACATCCTAACGATACGAATTTACTTTATATCAAAAGATGAAGTTGCTTCACCGGGAGAGATCAACAAAATACTGAGATATTCTTTTGTAACTGTCAAAAGGCTTAATGGTCCGTTCAAAGGTTTAGGAGTCACTGAAACGCGATGAGTTTTGCATAGGGATTAAGTCAAGTTATGAGTTCGGCATATGTTCAACTATCCTCACCGCCCCTCCATAACCTCGTTGATTCAATTCTGTTTCGCCACCGAATCCCAAACTTAGTGATAATGACCGAGTGCTGTTTGTTTCCTCTAGTCGTCCGGGAATAGACGGCTAGACATTCCCTACAAGAAAGACGGGCATGGTTGTACTCCACGGAGTTACCAAATGTCAGTAGTCCATCAAATATGTTCTGGGCATGCCGTATCAAATATATGGAAAAAAATGTCTCAGTCAAAAAAGAGCAAATTTAATTTACTTATCTCTGCAATAATACTCAGTTAAAGAGAACTACTACATTTTAGTTTACCCCAGCATGATTTGGACCTACACTGTAATACATTGCTCTTCGGAACGAGGCTAAGGAATCCGCAAAGCACACAATAACATGCATACATGTATCAAAACAACAAGCTGGAAAGCACATATTACCTGATATTTTAAGTTTCCCCTTTCCCTTATTATTCTTTGGCTTTGAAACAGTTTTTCTATTAGCCCTGTTCACTGGTGCAGGATCAGGCCCGCTAGCCTCAGACTGTACACGTGGAGGGGGTGGAGACTTGGTAGGAACAAGGGGCGGTAACTTTCCGCGCAGGTGAGGATTCCGCTCCAGGAAATCACGACGTTTCTCCGCCGGAGCTGAAATTGTAATAAGCTATTGTTACAGGAATGAAATGAACAACCCCTTAACATCATACATTATTACCCAACATACTATATAAAGAGAAATAAAACATTTCAGGCTGTTTTTTAAACAATTTTAGTTAAACCCAGTTTAAACCAGTTTCAATGAACTGTTTCATGTCATGTGACGAACTGTTTCATGTGCAACAGTTTTTACTGTTTCCCAGTCAAGTGACATGCTTTGCATGCTTTTATACTGCATGCTTTTATACTGCCTGTATACCTGCAAATATTGTCAAACAAAAAGTAATCAAAAGCAAACAACAAAAAAATAAATCAAACAAACAAACAAAACATATGACCAAACAAACAAAAACAAGCACACAAACAAACATAAAACAAACAATTCAAACCAAACATTAATCACAAATAAGCACATGAAATAATCTAAGAAAACAGAAACAAAAAACTAACAAAACAAACAAAAAACAAACGAGCAAAACAAACAAAAATGGAATAAAACACAACAAACAAACAATCATACAAACAAAAAATGAACCAAAGAAACAAACAGAATAAACAAAACAAAAACAGTAAAATAAGCAAACAAGTAAATCAACTTAAGTGCCAAACCTTCAAGCAAGTAAACAAACAAGCAAATCAGAATCAAACAAGCAAACATGATCTGTACAACAAAACCAGGATATGAGCATGTTTCAACCTTATTTTCACTTTTAACATTTAATGTTACAACCAGTCTTGTCATAATATAGTATGTGTATGGTATTAAGTTTGAGTTGGGTAATAAAACAACTATTTCAAACCTTCCTGTGTGACAGTCATAACTATCACCCCTCGGAGCTGTGGATGACCCGATGAACTGTTGCCCTCGGCCCTCGGCCTTCGGCCTCGGGCAACAGTTCATCGGGTCATCCACAGCACCTCGGGGTGATAGTTTTGACTGTCACACAGGAAAGTATGAAATAGTTGTATACTGACATTCAGTATCATTCCATGCATAGTCTTACTCTCGAAAGTATCATCCAAGGAACTGGCTTCTCTGGCAATCACTACATCTTCTGACTTAAATAATCTACAAGTTATACCTTTCCATGTAGAACTTCTGGTATTAACTGATCCAAAATGTTTGGTTATGACAAGATCTGATTCATTAACATCTTACTTTTATCAGGTCTGGCTTCTATCTCTTCAGGTACGTCAGTAGTATGTACTCTGTCTAGTGGTCCTAGTGCTGGCTCTGGGGTGGTACCACCTGACCATCCAGCCACCCCCGGGGCCTGTGGTTGTGCAGGTGGTGGTGGCTGGGCTGCCCCGTAGACATCGTAAGATGGGTAATCTACGACAGCCCCAGTACCTGACAAATATAAACCCTAATTTAAAATTAAATGTAAAAGTCCAAACTGTACTTGCTCTAGAATTTGTCGAAACCTCTCTCTCTCTCTCTCTCTCTCTCTCTCTCTCTCTCTCTCTCTGTGTGTGTGTGTGTGTGTGTGTGTGTGTGTGTGTGTGTTCTGATTAAAGGTTTTAGTTGAATGATTGCATCGATTTACAACTTTTTTTTATAAAATGGTGCTGGGTAATCAAGAACACATACCAAATGTTATTTTGCGTAACGAACTTTCATGTCATTAGAATGTAACAAGATGGGTTTTATACTGACCTGCCCCATAATAGTAATCATAATAGTTTGCTGTGGTCGCCTCCATTTCTACCTCCTCTGTAGTTGTTTGTGCTGGTTCCTCTGTCACATCTGCTGTGGTCGTATCCGTCCCCTCTGTGGTCACTGTCGTTGATTCCGTTGTTGTCGTTGTCGCTGCAGTGCCACCAGCGTTAGGGTTCGCCTCAACATCGTATAGTTTAATAGCGTCAACCATTGTCTTGGCGTAGTTGACAACCTGTTCTTTGGTCCCTTTCTTGAAGATGTCGTCAAGTCTCTTCAGACCAGACAGCATAGCTTGTGCAAACACTGCTGTATCTCTCCTCTCACCATGTTTCACAACCACTACGTTGAGGAGTTTCATGGCTTTCAGTAATGATTTAGCAAACCCTATCACGTCTTTTCTCTCAGCTTTATTGGTTATCACGGCATGAAGCCGCTGTAATGCATCTGCTTTAGCGTTCTGGAAGTCTCTTATTTCTTGTGGTTTAGAAATTCCACTGGCTATAGCCGCCATTTTGGACACAATGCCGCCTAACTTGAGAGTTGTCCCAGGTGTTGGTGATAATGTTGTTACCGGCGGGGGAGGGGGAGTAGTAGCTTTAATAACCTTGGCAGTTGATCGCCGAGTGCTTCTGGTAGATGCTCTGTTAGATTTACGTGCTGATGGAACTGTCTGAACGTTTGTTGATGTCACAACACGTGGCACGTTACCCTGGAAACATGATAAAATACTTTTCGGTTGGCTGATATAGTGTTCATTGTTACACTTTACAGCTACCGTTCATCGGTTTAATCCTTACACAACCTTTACAATTCTCTGACAGTCAAGATGAAACAGATCACATGGAATCAAGAATCAATACAAATACATGTACGTAGTAGTAGGCTTGAATTTGCAGCAAGTGTCCATGGCTTTCGATGCAAGTTTATAAAGGGTCACTGACGAAGGTTCTTTACACGAAATTGTACTATAATGCACGCTGTTTTACTGATTTGAAAGGATATTACCATTATATTTTATATAAAAACAAATATGTGACAAAATCTTAATTTGTGTACATGTACTGTCCATACACAATCTTTTAGAAACTGCCTTTCTCAAAATTTGACTATTCTGAAACACCGAAAGAAAATATGACAATGTCACCATTTTACATTCCAAAGGTCTAAAAAAAAATTGACGCAAATTTTTTGAAAATTGGTTAACAAATAAAACTTTTATGCCAGAAAACAACGTTGAATAGGGCTTTTTCCATTGTGAAGTTGTCACTTAGGGAGGTAATTTTCCCACACACAAAAACAAAATCTAAATTGATTATTTTTCATTTGAAATGCACCAAGCAAACCATAATTGTATAGTATAAATGGCCGAGCACGAAACTCTTAAAATTATTCCACATAGATGCCAGAATTTCAATTGTAAGGTGTTTGTATTACCTGCCTTGTACATGCAAAAGGCCTATGCAAAATAATTTTTGGGAATATTGTTTTATTAGTAAACCGAATTTTATTTTTTCTATTGACTGGTCTTTTATTTATTTGTTTATTTATTTTCTGCACGTTTTAAGACTTTTGGGTTACCAAAGGATGACATTCTCATATTTTGCTTGAGGTGTTTCAAACCAGAGGACCAATGGTCCTGTAAAGGCTCACCTGAGACCTGAGATATACACCAATAAACTTGTTTGACTAGAATGGTAATATACATGTATATAACCCCAGGGCAGGGTCAGGACAACCTCTGGAGTCAATTTCTTTTTTAAATCATAAAGATTCAGTCCATTTGCCAATTTACTGCAAGTTTTGCTCTTCAAATGACATTGTAACAATTTTCCCCATTCAAATGCATGGGCAACCTAAGTTGACCTTGCCGTAAAAAAGGTCAAGGTCATCTCAGGGTCATGATTTATATACACTTTGTAGAGCTTCATTGCCTGATGCTTCATGCCAAGACTCAAACCCATAGGCCTTCTGGTTCTGAAGAAGTAGATTTATTAAAAGTTTTTGCTATTTATAGCCATGGCGGCCATCTTGGTCATGTGACCTTGACCATTTATACAAACTTTCATTCACTCTTCCTAACGATGCTCCATATAAAGTTTGGCTTTGATTGGCCATGCGGTTTCAGAGAAGAAGATGTTTGAATATTATGGTCATACACATGTATATAGCCCCGGGGCACGGGCAGACAACCCTCTGGGCCCAAAATATTTTTATAAACATAAATCTTCTGTCCATTTGCTCATTCCTAGCAAGTTTTTTGCCCTTCAAATGACATTTTCCTATTTTTCCCATTCAAAAGCATGGACGCCCTAAGTTGACCTTGCTGTAAAAAAGGTCAAGGTCATCCCAGGGTCATGATTTATATAAACTTTGTGGAGCTCCATTGCCTGATGCTTCATGTCAAGTTTCAAAATCATAGGCCTTCTGGTTCTGGAGAAGAAGATTTTTAAAGGTTTTTGCTATTTATAGCCATGGCGGCCATCTTGGTCATGTGACCTTGACCATTTATATAAAACCCCCCCCCCCTTATTAAGGATGCTCCACATGAAGTTTGGCTTTGATTGGCCAAGCGATTTCAGAGGAGAAGCTGTTTCAATATTATGGAAATATTATACAATTATTGACTTCAGTGAGGTAGATATGAGGATTTATCTACCTGAAAAAGTGATATTCACCGAGGCCAGAGGCCGAGGTGAATATCACTTTTGAGGGTAGATAAATCCTTATATCTACCGAAATTGAAGTCAATAAATGTTTTGTTATATGACTTTTCAAGAGTTTTAATGTTTATCTTATAACACATAAACAAATCATATCAGATGTTAAAGAAGGCTAGACAATGCGAAACAACTGATTATGCTAAAAGGATAATTTTGTTAGTTCTTAATAAAACATATTGTTATGTATGACAGTTACTTGTTGAAAGATGTGCATTCAGTACTGGTAAACTTCCCAAGGGAGTATGCCCAGGAAAGTATGATGTTATACATATGATGTTTACTTGTTGTCCTTAGCAATTATTTACTTTTAGTGTCCCAGATATTGGACATAAACAGGTTGTTTACTTCAGAATTTTCTAGAAATTTCAAATTGTTCTTTGACGGAAAAGTCCGGAAAAATCTGGAAGAACCAAAGATGTAGAATCTTCTAGAAAAATCTTTTTTTATGTCAAAAGAATATTGTGGAATTTTCTGGAAGGATAATGGCCTCTCTAGAATATTCCAAAACATTAAATTTTGGTAAACAACTTGTTATTTTTAGTATATGATATCATAGAATTTGCTGGAAGAATCCTGAATGTTCCTCAGTGCTATATAAGGGCTACAAATTTTCATAAGGACAATCTTTGGGTACTGTTACTATTAAGAAGTCAAAATCTATCTTACTGGAATTTAAACTTATTCTTGGATTACTTTGTGATATTCGATTCTGGATTGGGACATAGTGCTATTTTGAAACAAACTTTAATTCTTGGGATCAGAAACTGATACAGACTTGTGTTAAAAAATTCTGAGGGACATTCAGACATTCTTTAAGGGAATTAACATCTTGAAAGGTATTGTACATTCATTTTTGTTTGATTGTATATATGCTTTTGATTGTTTCACATGTAATTACTGGTTAAATCACTTCTAAATAGATTTGTTAAATTTTAAACAAAGCTTGTTGCTGGCTAACCAACTTGTTGGTTTCCTTAATCTTCTAGTTACGCCTGGCACGTAACAGAATTGGGGGCTCGAGTCCGGGATTGAAATTTCTTGTGCACCAAATTTATTTAAAATTCTAAAGTATCTTCACTGTTTGCTGTTTAAATAGCTAAAGCCAGCAAAAAGCAACAATGTCATTCAAACTAAGTGACTTTATTGCTGCGCCTTCTCAGGAGCTGTTAGATAAGGCCAAAAAGAGTGACCTCTTAGATATAGCTGATCATTATGGGTTGTCAAATATCAAGACTTCCATGTTAAAACATGAAATTAAGAACATTTTGATTCAGTTTTTTGTTGACGAGGAAATTTTTGATTCCTCGGCTACTTCTCAGATTCTAGTCACTCAGACTGACTTGCAGTTGAGGGAACTAGAAATCAAAAGACAAATTGAGATGGAAAAACTAAAATTTGAGTATGAAGAAAGAATAAGGTTGGAAACTTTAGAACGGGATGAAAGAATAAGGGCAGAAAAGGCCGAAAGGGAAGAAAGAATAAGATTGGAAACTTTAGAACGGGAAGAAAGAATGCATAAACAAAAGTTAGAAATGGATAAACAAAAGTTAGAAATGGAAGAACGAGAGAAGGAAAAACAAAGAGAATTAGAACGAGAAAAAATTGAGTTAGAAAAAGAAAAATTAGAAAGAGAAGAAAGGCTTGAAATTGAAAAAGAAAAATTTAAATTTGAAATTGAAGAAAAAGAAAGAGAAAGGCAATTTCAGTTAAGAATGAAGGAAATTGAACTTAATGACAAATCAAAATCAAAATCTTTGCCTTTGGCTACTAGTACAGTATTTGATGTCACAAAACACATTCGTCTCGTTCCTCCATTTCAAGAAAAAGAGGTTGACAAATATTTCTTACATTTTGAGAAGGTGGCAGAAAACTTGAAATGGCCAAGAGAGCACTGGACCTTGCTTTTGCAAAGTGTTGTAATTGGTAAAGCTCGAGAAATTTACACTCAGCTTTCTCTTGAGCAAAGCTCAGATTATGATACAGTAAAGGAATTTATTCTTAAGGCTTATGAGTTGGTCCCTGAGGCATACAGGCAGAAATTTAGAGACTGTAGAAAAGAACATGACCAGACTCATGTTGAGTTTGCTAGAACAAAAGAGCAACTATTTGATAGATGGTGTTCTTCAAAGAAAGTAGGTTCTGATCATGCAAAGCTAAGGCAGCTCATGCTTGTTGAAGAATTCAAACGGTGCATAAATTCTGATGTTAAGGCTTTCTTGAACGAAAGAGAAGTTGAAAACTTGGAAACAGCAGCACGTTTAGCTGATGACTATGCTTTGACTCATAAGGCTTCATTTGTCAACAAGCCATATCCTAGGAAACCATATAACCCTCAATTAAAGCAAATTACCCCTCAGTCAAAACCATATTCCCCTCAGTCCGGTCCCAAAGCCAATCCCAGTAATCCAACTGACAATTCCAGTCCAAAACCCAAATTTTCTAGTGAAAACAAAGGACAAAATCCCTTATCCCAGCCAATTTGTAATTATTGTAAGAAAACTGGCCACATTATTTCTGAATGTTTGGCACTGAAACGAAAGAAAGAAAGAGAAAATCTAGATAGTGCTAAACCGACAGGCCTCACCTCCTTAAAGGCTAAACCACAGTCTTGTATCCAGGAAGAAAACCCTATACTGACCAGAACTTGTAAAGAGTCAGTCTCTGAGGATTCTATTATGGAGATTTATGAACCATTCTTATCAGATGGTTTTGTGTCACTTAACAGTGACTCTGCCCAGTCTACCCCTATCAAAATCTTACAAGATACCGGAGCTTCTCAATCCCTTATCTTGGCAGATACCTTGCCATTTTCCGAGAAGTCTTCTTCTGGGACAAGTGTCCTTAACCAGGGCGTAGAGTGTGGATTTGTTAATGTACCGCTCCATAATATCTATTTGTCCTCAGACTTAGTTAAAGGTCCCGTGGCTGTAGGTATTAGACCTTCCTTGCCCTTTAAAGGTATTCATTTGCTGTTAGGCAATGATTTGGCAGGAGATAAGGTTGTGGTAAACCCACTTTTGACCAGCACACCATGTGTTGATCAACTGCCTGATCCCATTGAGCAGGAAATTCCTGACCTTTACCCTTCTTGTGCTGTCACTAGGGCAATGGCAAAGAAAGCCAAATTATATGATGGGATGCAGGACATAAATTTAACTGACACTTTGATAGGTCAGTCCTTTAATAAAGAGATTTCAACATCTCTTTCCCCTAGTCAGTCTGATATTCAGACTGACCCTAGCAATCCAAGGTCGGGGTCAGAAAATGACCTTTCACCCTCAACGTCAAATGATCAAGGTCATGACCAGATGTCAAGGTCACAGCTTTGTAAAGAACAACACAGTGATTCTGATATCTCGCCTTTATTTGAAAGGGCTTTTAATGAAAATGAAATATCCCAGGTTCCTGTTTGCTATTATGTCAAAAATGGCATTTTGATGAGAAAATGGCGTCCTCCGGATGATGTCTCCGCAGAAGATGAGTGGACTGTTAACCACCAAATTGTGGTTCCTAGGGTTTATCGCCCTGAAATCTTAAACTTGGCTCATGAAACACCCATGTCAGGCCATTTAGGTGTAAATAAGACCTATCACAAGATCCTTAATCATTTCTACTGGCCAGGAATAAAATCTGATGTATCTCAACACTGCAAATCCTGCCACACTTGTCAGATGGTAGGAAAACCCAATCAGACTATTCCTAAAGCTCAGTTACAGCCCATTCCTGCCTTTGATGAACCTTTCAGCAGAGTGATTATTGATTGTGTAGGTCCCTTACCCAAAACAAAGAAAGGTTGTGAATATCTTCTGACCATAATGTGTGCTTCAACTCGCTTTCCTGAAGCTATCCCACTCAGAAATATCAAGGCTAAAACAATAGTTAATGCACTTGTGAAGTTCTTCACATTTGTAGGCCTCCCAAAATCTATCCAGTCAGATCAAGGCTCAAATTTTATGTCAGGAATTTTTCAGCAAGTTATGTACGAACTTCGAATTAAGCAATACAAGTCATCGGCTTACCACCCTGAAAGCCAAGGTGCCTTAGAAAGATTCCATCAAACTTTGAAAAACATGATCAGATCTTACTGCTTTGACACTGAAAAAGATTGGGATGAAGGCATACACTTGCTTCTATTTGCTGTAAGAGAATCTGTACAAGAGTCTCTGGGGTTCAGCCCATTTGAGCTTGTTTTTGGGCACACTGTACGTGGACCGTTAAAACTTCTGAAAGAGAAATTTCTCTCAGATGATGACAGTTCTTTGAACTTACTTCAGTATGTGTCTGATTTCAAAAACAGACTATCAAAGGCCTGTGATGCAGCTCGGTCCAATCTCAAATCTGCTCAAAGCAAAATGAAGATTCGTTATGATGAAAATGCTAAAGACAGAAATTTTGAACCTGGAGACAAGGTACTTGCTCTCTTGTCCATTCCTGGCAGACCTTTACAAGCTAGATATTATGGCCCGTATACTGTTGATAAAAAGTTAAGTGACGTGAATTACATTGTTAACACTCCTGGGAGGCGCAAGCAAAAACAGCTATGTCACATTAATATGCTCAAGAAGTATATTGATAGAGATAGTTCTGTTATTTCATCAGTAAATATAGTTAATTCTGTCCCTCATGAACAAAATCAAATGGACTCTGAGGACTTCAACTTGGAGAAATCTGATCCCTCGTCATCGAAACTCCAGAATTCTGACATATTACAGAATCTTGATCAGAAACTGTCTCACCTTGATTCAGACAAAAGACTTGAACTGAAACAGTTAGATCTCGAATATGAGCACTTATTTCCGGACATTCCATCCAGAACTGACAAAATCTATCATGATGTTGACATTATTGAAGGTTCAAAACCTGTAAAGCAATATCCTTACAGAATGAACCCTGTAAAACAGCAATATCTCAGGGAAGAAGTTCAATATTTGCTGGACAATGATTTCATTGAACCCAGCCAAAGTGAATGGAGTTCTCCTTGTATTCTTGTACCAAAGCCAGACGGGACATTTAGAATGTGCACAGACTATCGAAAAGTCAATTCTGTCACTAAAACACTTTTCCCATCCCACGAATCGATGACTGCATTGATAATATTGGACATGCCAAGTATGTTACAAAGTTCGATCTGCTAAAGGGATTTTGGCAGATACCCCTCACGGACAGAGCAAAGGAGATCTCGGCATTTGTTACACCAGATGGACTGTACCAGTATAAAGTCATGCCATTTGGAATGAAGAACTCGCCTGCGACTTTTCAGCGGCCGGTCAACAGTTTGATTTCCAATCTGGATGGCTGTAAAGCCTATATCGACGACGCTATTATCTTCAGTGAGGAGTGGCAACAACACTTGCAGACAATCAGAACATTCTTTGACCGGCTTAGTGATGCTAAACTAACTGTGAACTTGGCAAAAAGTGAATTTTGCCATGCAAACTTGACATTTCTTGGACACATTGTAGGTCAAGGTCAGGTAAAACCTGTAGAAGCTAAAGTTGAGGCTATCTCAGATTTTCCTGTACCTACTAGCAAAAGACAACTGATGCGCTTTCTGGGTATGGCTGGATATTACAGGAAATTCTGCAACAACTTCTCGGCTATAGCTGAGCCTCTGACAAACTTGCTTGGTAAGAAGGCCAAGTATGTTTGGACGGATGACTGCCAGAAGTCATTTGATAAGCTCAAGGCCATACTTAGAAGTGCTCCGGTTCTCTTAGCACCAAGTTTTGACAAAGAGTTCAAGTTGGCTGTAGATGCCAGTGATGTTGGTGCAGGCAGTGTATTGTTGCAAGAAGATGACAATGGTGTTGACCATCCTGTTTGTTATTTTTCCAAAAAGTTTAACAAGCATCAGAGAAATTACTCTACCATAGAGAAAGAATGCCTATCTCTAATCCTTGCACTTCAGCACTTTGAAGTTTACTTAGCTTCTTCACATGCACCAATTGTTGTCTTCAGTGACCACAATCCACTGACTTTCATACATAAAATGAAAAACAAGAACCAGCGTTTACTCAGGTGGAGTCTCATGTTGCAAGAGCACAATCTTGACATCAGACATATCCGAGGAAGAGATAATATCATTCCAGACACCCTAAGCAGAGCTTAAGTGCCTCTACAATGCTGATGTCCAGCTTTGTGCTGTTGTATTTGATTAGTTTTGCACAAATTTTGCTAAACATATTGTATACAATTATCCAGTATTGCAAAAGAAAGCTTTTTTTCAGTCTGTGAGTCCTGGTTTTTGATTCATCAGGATGTTTATCATGATTTATTTGTTTGTTCTTGATGATTCATTGACTAGTTAGAGATTCACCACGAGGACCAAATAACTAACTAAATGTTATGAACCACTGCAGAAGCTGAGGGTGAGGTTATGGCCATGTAAAACCGGTTTAAGCCCGCCAGTAACTTTGTGTTACTGATCGTTCCAAGTCGATACTTCTGTGGTGGTTCTTTTTGTTTTATGTCTTGGTGTATAAAATTTTTTTGTGCTGTTGGCGCCTTATGTATGTTTTCATATTTTTAGTTAAGTTAAGGTAACTGAGTGGCCACCTATTGGGAAAATAGCTGCTCATTCGGCTTACGATATGTTTCATGGTATAAGTACCTGATTGTTAGTTTGGTTTTTTCCCACCTCGGTTTTTGGAGTGGGAATCTTTTTCTGATTGCGCCTTTTCCTGGTCTTTGCCTGCTTGTGCCTTTTTATTTTATAAAACTTTCTTTTCTTTGAAGAGGGGAAGTGTTATGTATGACAGTTACTTGTTGAAAGATGTGCATTCAGTACTGGTAAACTTCCCAAGGGAGTATGCCCAGGAAAGTATGATGTTATACATATGATGTTTACTTGTTGTCCTTAGCAATTATTTACTTTTAGTGTCCCAGATATTGGACATAAACAGGTTGTTTACTTCAGAATTTTCTAGAAATTTCAAATTGTTCTTTGACGAAAAAGTCCGGAAAAATCTGGAAGAACCAAAGATGTAGAATCTTCTAGAAAAATCTTTTTTTATGTCAAAAGAATATTGTGGAATTTTCTGGAAGGATAATGGCCTCTCTAGAATATTCCAAAACATTAAATTTTGGTAAACAACTTGTTATTTTTAGTATATGATATCATAGAATTTGCTGGAAGAATCCTGAATGTTCCTCAGTGCTATATAAGGGCTACAAATTTTCATAAGGACAACCTTTGGGTACTGTTACTATTAAGAAGTCAAAATCTATCTTACTGGAATTTAAACTTATTCTTGGATTACTTTGTGATATTCGATTCTGGATTGGGACATAGTGCTATTTTGAAACAAACTTTAATTCTTGGGATCAGAAACTGATACAGACTTGTGTTAAAAAATTCTGAGGGACATTCAGACATTCTTTAAGGGAATTAACATCTTGAAAGGTATTGTACATTCATTTTTGTTTGATTGTATATATGCTTTTGATTGTTTCACATGTAATTACTGGTTAAATCACTTCTAAATAGATTTGTTAAATTTTAAACAAAGCTTGTTGCTGGCTAACCAACTTGTTGGTTTCCTTAATCTTCTAGTTACGCCTGGCACGTAACAATATGTTAATGGTACTCCTAAGAATCACCATGATGAGGCAATTCTTATGGGTACCAACAACATAGGTTCTTATGAAAAATAAACAAAATTATCCCTTAATTATCACCAAATACACCTCATTATCTAGTGCTTTGTTTACCTGTATTAGTGTGCTACTGCAAACCATGTAGATTTCCTGAACTGAAATGAGTTCATTGCTATTTATAGCTATTTGGCAGGTTTTAATCATGTCAATTTCATGAAGCCCATGTTGATTTCATGCTGGTGCTATTTTTGGGTACTCAGGAGCGTAATATAGATTTTGGAGGTTAATATAGAAAACCTGTCAAAATAATTAACCTCCAGGAACTGGTTTGTTCTGGTTTTCATCAGTTTGGTCTGGTTTCAGAGAAATATAAGGATTTATTAATACTAAATGAGCCAATCAGGAGACAGGAATTCCTTCAGTCATATAACAAACATGTATATAGCCCCGGGGCAGGGGCAAACAACCCCCAGGGGCCAAAATTTTTCCATAAACATTAATTTTCTGTCTATTTGCCTATTCCCAGTAAGTTTTACCCATTTAATAGCATTTTACCATTTTTCCTCATTCAAATGCGTTGACCTTGCGGTAAAATGGGTCAAGGTCATTCCAGGGTCATGATTTATATAAACTTTGTAGAGCTTCTTTCTGTGATGCTTCATGCCAAGTTTCAAAATCATAGGCCTTCTGGTTCTGGAGAAAAAGATTTTTAAAGGTTTTTGCTATTTATAGCCATAGCGGCCATCTTGGTCATGTGACCTGGACCATTTATATAAACTTTCGTTCCCCCTTCCTAAGGATGCTCCACATGAAGTTTGGCTTTGATTGACCGAGCGGTTTCAGAGGAGAAGATCTTTGAAATTGTGGACGACGGACGACGACGGACGGACGGACGCCGGAGCATAGGTATACTATAAGCTCACCTGTGAGCCTTCGGCTCAGGTGAGCTAAAAAGGCAGTAGTTGCTTTAAACTTTCCCTGTGCCCGGTGAAACATTTGAACACGTTGTTGTTTAATTGATTGGAATTGCATTAACATATCAAACATAGGTTAATCTGCATTTTCAAACTGTATGCACTTTATTAATTTTCGGGCCTCAATAAGTGATATTTTTAGGTCTAGTCTATGTTATCTTACCGCGTAAGTGGCTGTCAAGCCCCCGCCTCCAGCCTCGCGAGGCATTACGCCTATTGATATCCTTTTACTTTTCATTGGCGGTACCATCCACTTGCTACCGGCTCGTGATGGTGATGGTGCTGGTACCTGTGGAGCTGATGTTTGGCGGGGTTGGCTTCTACCCTGTTGTTGTTGTTTCTCAGTGTTGTATACAATGAATTTAGGATTCTTCATTAACAAATACCTATGAAATGGTCAAAACATTCAAACACTTCGAGTACAACATTAAATAACATTCGACACAAATTTAGATCAGATTCGCCACAGTCAGCATCTTACGGTTAGGCAAGCCTCAATTAATATTTCATGAAATCCGTAGTATTTTTGCTTTCGTTCTAATCAAATTTTTCGAATATGTTTTATTCAAATGTAAGCATTAATTTGAAATACAATATTGCTTAAATCTGGTCGATTCCCTCCTGTCAAATGCGCCTCTTTTTCTGTTTGCTTGACTATCCCTAGTATATCCTATAAGTTGCAATACTTGCTTGATAGTAGACAATATAACACCTCAGACCGGATATGCACGTGTATCCATACCTTGTTGCACCTGTAGGTGTCTTGATAGGAACCAGGGCATAGCTCTGTAACCTAGACAACACACTGGATAAGACGGACGGATGGTGTCGTTTAACACGGTTTAACTTTACAGCCTCCTTTAAAGCGCTTGATTTGACACCATCTTTTAGATTGGCGGTCCCTGAAATTAGAGTGCAGGTTCATGAAGAAATGGAAGACAGACGTTGGCGTTCCCTGAAATAAGAGTGCAGGTTCATGAAGAAATTGAAGACAAAGGTTGGCGGTCCCTGAAGAAGTGCAGGTTCATGAAGAAATGGAAGACAAAGGTTGGCTTTCCTGAAATTAGAGTGCAGGTTCATGAAGAAATGGAAGACAAAGGTTGGCGGTCCCTGAAGAAGTGCAGGTTCAGGAGGAAATGGAAGACAGAGGTTGGCGGTCCCTGAAGAAGTGCAGGTTCATGAGAAATGTAAGACAAAGGTTGGCGGTCCCTGAAGAAGTGCAGGTTCATGAAGAAATGGAAGACAAAGGTTGGCGGTCCCTGAAGAAGTACAGGTTCATGAAGAAATGTAAGACAAATTGTTGGCGGTCCCTGAAGAAGTGCATGTTCATGAAGAAATGGAAGACAAAGGTTGGCGGTCCCTGAAGAAGTGCAGGTTCATAAACAAATGGAAGACAAAGGTTGGCGGTCCCTGAAGAAGTGCAGGTTCATAAAGAAATGGAAGACAAAGGTTGGCGGTCCCTGAAGTTATAGTGCAGGTTCATGAAGAAATGGAAAACAAAGATTGGCGGTCCCTGAAATTAGAGTGCAGGTTCTCGAAGAAATGGAAGACAAAGGCTGCATATGGGGTAAGAAGGAATATGTATATTAAATGTTTATGAATAGCAGATAAAGTAGAGAAAGCTATATCTAACTGAAACCAGGTTAAATGAGAGGGAATCATGATGGGTAAAGCGAGGAACAATGTTACGAGCAAGCGTAACAAGACAATACAGGTACAGCGAAAAACAACCAAGTAATTTAAACTAAACAAATAAATAAGTAAAGTCCTAGGGATTGAATAAGAGGAAAGGAGAATCGATGTCTCGTAACAGAGGAACCATTAAAGCGGTAGCGTATAGATAGGAGGAAACAGGAACGCTGTGTTTGACATGGGCAACAATCCGTTACAATAACTATAACATTTCATGTGCTACCTAATACACCGAGCTATAGCTCACATTGGTTACTGACTAATGAGAAATAGTGTCAATATTTTAATGACAAGCTTGATGAACGGTCCAGTAAGAAATAAAATAGCAGATAAATGAATCACTGACATTTAAACACACTCTTATCGTAGCTTAGCTAATTAAAGCAAAACGTATTATATAACCAAAGGTACATTAACAAATATGACATAATGTTGACAAGAACCTATATTTCAAAATAATATTTGTGGTGATTGATCTACCAATAAGATGCTGCTGAATCTATTGTCAACTCAATAACAAAGTATCTCTTCATATACCTACGATGGACAATATGTAAATCAAAATCAAACAATCTCATTTAAATATTTGTAAAATTTGATTAAAGTAAAATATGGATATGAAAGGTCGAGGAACTCAAAGTACATTTGACAGTGTTAATACTATAACTTTTCAGTAACATCTATAGGACAAAGTAACTAAGTGCCGCGTGTTTTGGTTAGTCCTAAAAAGCCAAACACTCAATGCCGCTATATATCATTTTCCTTTACAGGTTCCATAAATAAATCATTCACGTTATGATTTGGTACGATCCTGACTTTAAAAACTCTCACATTACGCAGAAGCAAACGGTTAAAAGAGATTTAAACCGATGATAAACATCAACAAGATGCAAGAATCGTAGTTTTTGTCAAATTACATTTAGTACATGTATTTGTAAAAATGAAAGTAAAAACATAGTAGATGAAAACACTTGCATCATTTGTCTATTTTAGAATTCGTACTGAAGCATCTATCAACTTTCAATCGATGCCCCCTAAACTTAAAGTACCTGCTTAATTCACCTCTTATGAATGAGGTACATATGCTTGTGTTCAAAATTGACTAGAGACTAGACATGGTAAGCTTTCAGATGCTGTTCCTACAATACCTGTAATATTGTCTGTGGTCCTAGGCGCTTTGTCTGTGGTCCTAGGCGCTTTGTCTGTGGTCCTAGGCGCTTTGTCTGTGGTGCTAGGCACTTTGTCTGTGGTCCTACGCGCTTTGTCTGTGGTCCTGGGTGCTGAGAATATGAAGTAGGGCTCTGATACAGGTAGGGACACAGACACTGGCTTCCTCTTGATGCCCATTGTCATCTTCCGTAGGAGCAAGAGGGGATCCTTTATGTCTTGTGGATCAAACAATTCCAGATAACTCTCTCCCTGAATAATCAAGGTCCCATTGTCCTGAAAGATATAATGTGTGGTGAGCATTGTCAAGCTGAACTAAGGCACCACGAGATGGTTTTATTCAGACACATTTGATTTACAATCTACAATTTCAATACCCTGTAGGAAACTTGAAAACAAGCAAAATTTAAGTTGCAGCGAATTCACGAATTAATACATATGCAGTCTAAGAATACAGATTTGCCCCCCCCCCTTTCAAATCCCATCTGCATAAGCTCTGTTGAAAGACTACAATTTAGTATTTCGTAATTCATCATCTTAAACATGCCCAGAACAGCCATGTGGGACATCTGCTTATCTGTTATACCTAAGATTCCATTTTCGTTTGTATTCTTTGCTGATTAAAGGAAATTTTCAAAACTGACAGTTAATTTTCGGAAAATAACATTTTTTACATTCTTTGTTAACTCTATCAGTTAACTAAAATTAAAAATTTTCGTTGTTTTTCTTATTCTACATTTTGCAGATCACACGCACAATGAAAACATAATTGGTAATCAATTCTTCGCAAATAGTACAGTTTTACACTTTTGCCTCTAAAACTTTTGCATTATCAACCACGCTCTTCAGTATGCTGCAAAGTCAGAGATTTGATATTGCAATTAGCAAAATAAATGTTAAAATGAAAATAATTCTAGTTAATCATAAAACATTACCAAAAGCAGGATGGTGCAAGACTTTCGGTTTTCAGTTTATATTGTACATGAATGACTATTATTTTAATATGATTGTCAATTCTTAATGTATCACTTCATTAAATGTAGTGACAAAACAAAATAGTTTTATTACCACGTCCGTGGCTAAAAATATACTTTATAGGGCAAACTTGCGACATATTACACACTATAATAGCAATAACGTTTATTTGTTTCTTTGATAATGTAGGGAATATATATGCACAAGGGCAAACATAATATGTATGCAACATCCACGTCCTTTTATGTTCCCCTCTTACACATTTATATGCTACTGTTGCAATTTATTACGAATAGGATTCTCAATTACTATCAACTGGATGAAAAATTGTAAGGAAAATCAGGGATGATTTCAGATCTTTATTTCATTTATTCGACGAAATTCCTTAAATCAAACAAAACAGCCCCTAATGGTACATCGCATGTATTGGTTTGCATATGCGCAATAAGTAGGACATTATGCTTATGTGAGTTAATATAATATATTATGATATAACAATTATTTGTTTGTAAAATGAGAATAATACATTTAAAAGCGGTACTAAATAAATGGCGGGATGTGTCTGTCCTTTTTTTTTTTTTTTTTTTTTTTTTTTTTTTTGTTAGGAGGAAGATAAATCGTGGAAATTATTGCGCTAAATGACTTTCACTGACTTATTTATTGTTTTTGTTAATTAAGTCTCATCGTGAGAATACCTGTCTTATTAGTATGAACCAGCTCCGGCACAAACCGGGTTGTACAATTACAATGGATAACAAAGGGCTTGACATTTGGATGTAGTATGAAGAGGGGTCGTATATATGATTATTTAGTGACAATAATGACGCCTATTTTTACAGCTGATCTGCAAAAAATCAGTTTTTCTCATGACGCAACCGAATTATACTTTGTCATCGTGCATATCTCATAACTGTCCGCTATTTGTTTCATATATATATATACATGTACGACATTTTGCTCCATTTTCAGATATATATAATCTAAGATGTACATCTAACATTCTCAATTTCAGTAGTGTTTGTTCCAAGACAGCATTCAGTGCTACAGTTTGAATATTTTGTTCCAAGAGAGCATTTAGTGCTATAGTTTGAATATTTTGTTCCAAGACAGCATTCAGTGCTACAGTTTGAATATTTTGTTCCAAGACAGCATTCAGTGCTACAGTTTGAATATTTTGTTCCAAGACAGCATTCAGTGCTACAGTTTGAATATTTTGTTCCAAGACAGCATTCAGTGCTAGAGTTTGAATATTTTGTTCCAAGACAGCATTCAGTGCTACAGTTTGAATATTTTGTTCCAAGACAGCATTCAGTGCTACAGTTTGTATATTTTGTTCCAAGACAGCATTCAGTGCTACAGTTTGAATATTTTGTTCCAAGACAGCATTTAGTGCTACAGTTTGAATATGCTAGACGGGGATACAATGCAGTCCAAAGTGTTTCGAAAACTGGTAATATCCACTGGTAATGCATCTTTGTTTCTTAAATTTAAGTTATTGGCGTGTGTTGTTGAGTTCTTTGATGGCTGTCGGTTGCAAGTAGAGCAAGTCAAGTAAAATAACTTGTTGTAACTCATTGTGACAGTCTCTTTTTTCCAACATATATACTTTCTCTTCTTTGTTGGTGAGACAGCGCTACTTTGATCGATCCTGTACAGCCTGTATACCAGATTCTATTGGTACGTTAAGATCCTTCGGTAAGGTTTTGATTCTGTCTTCGTCAGTTCGTAGTGTTTCGTCCTGCCTGGAGTTTTGCCTCGAAACTTGATTGTTTCAAACACCTAAACTGGACATGTATATATATATATATAAGTCTCTTTCCATTACGTTGGTAACCTGTGTAGGCCTCACATGCACGTTCAGATTGGTGTCATGTTTGATTTTCTTTCGCTTCTAGAAAATTTGCACGGAGTATTGCAAATTCAACACTAGTATTTTGCAGTTCTGGCAATGACCACATCATCAGTGTACACTACTCTGAACAGACAGTGCTTCCTTTGTAATCATTTATCAAAAATATTCACTTGTTGTCCATTCACAGTGACAGGTGGTTCATCATTGAACTGTTTTCCAGGTGCTGTTTGTACATAACCTCTGTCTTTTTATGTATATTTGAAGATTTAAGTTATCACATATTTGTCAAACTGATCACTTCCCCATTCACATTTTGCCTCTTTATTTTTGTCCATGGCAGCTTCATAGAGGAGCACAGCTAGCACATCTGTATACGTCTTAGTTTTGGCTTGCAAATAACCAAATGGTACCCGATTGGAAAATCTGAACTATGTCAGAACATCGATGAGCATTACAGAAAACAGCATGCTGAAAAATGTTGGTGCCTTAACACAGGTCGGTTTGACCCCATTTATTTGTCACCTGAAAAGGTTCAGAGAACTTTCCGTCATCCGGAAGACACGCCCTTCTGTCATCATGAAATATTGACACACCACTACTAAGAATTTGAGAGGACAGCCAATTGGTTATGATTTTCAGAGCCCATCACGACGGACACAAACATTTGCGAGGTCGGCAAATCTCATGTATAGGTCTCAATTTTGTCTTCAGGAATTCTAACGAAGCTGTCTTGATGCGAAGATCATGTTTATTGTCCTCTTGTCCCTCTGTCTCTACAGTGATGGCATCATTTCCGCTCTGTCCTCAGATCCACACACCTCCACTTTCAATCGCAATTCAACATGCCTTACCTTCCAGAAAGAAAATACGTTTATGTTGCTTTATAATCCATTTTTATTCCTCTTTTGATTAGCGAAATCGAATTTCAAAAATATTACGCCATCTAATGGTTATCTTCAACACAATAGCGTGATGTCAAATTCGTAAATCTATTTTTAGTCGCTTTTCATGTTTCGATTTTTTGACATCCAATTAATGACATAATTGCTGCTACACCTTGGGATTGTACAACACATTTGTATTCAAGAAAGGAAGACAAATTTGTCAGGTATGTATTCATGAAAATTAATTGATAATTTATAAATGCTGTAGAACTTTATTCCATATCAAAGAAGGGCATGGTGCGTCCTCAGTTTCGCAAACTTGTTTTTCATGATGCTAGGATGGCAATTTGAATGACCTTCAAGCGAACATCCATAGATTATGCTATTCCAGTGTCCACATTATAATTGTTGTTTCAGAAAGAGAAGATAAATAATGTAGATCTTATACTCACGACTCCTCTTTCATTTTTCACCAATAGTTATATACACGGGAGGAGCACAGTGGCTCGGTGGTAGTGCTTCGTATCAAAGGCTCGAGCAAGTCGCATAAACTTCCCACAGCTTTTGGGTTATGCACTAGTCATTTGTAATCACGGCCCCCACCCCGGGACAGGGCGGGGGTAGCAGTGGAAATGAGCGGGGTCTGGATCAAAATTATGTCACGGCAGTGCTGGGGAAATACCCGGGGTTTGCTTTATAAATTTATGCAAAAAGGGCCATGAAAATGTGAAATGAAAAATATAGCAGGCTGCGGGGGAAAACAGCAGTGGTTTTACCAAAAAGCAGTCCCCACAGGGTCACCCGGGAGCTTTAGCGGGGATTGTCCCCGCTATTCCCCGGGGGTGGGGCCGTGGTTACAAATGTCTAGTGCATTAGGCTGATAGCTCCGGCAGTATATGCACAGCTGACCAGAGCCTTTGTTTTCGCCACACGGATAGTACAATTCCTCTTCTACTCAGTATATCTAAAGTTTCAAGCTTCTAGCTTTATTCTGTGAATGTACAGCCTGGTTTGTATCAGACCTGGTCATAAACCCAAATAGTTGGTTTTCTCACGCACAGGTTTATATGCGTTAAATGTACGGATCTGCAGGTTGCGGCATATGAGTTCAAGTGTCCGTCCACAATTCGTTCTATATTTCTCTGTAGCAATGAAAGCGGTACGCATGAAATCGTGCTTAAATGTTGTCCTTGACATACTCTACAACCTTGACGTGATGTCCTTGGCCTATGTGTCATGGTTTATCGACTTTGTGAAAAATTACGTCAAGTTGCGGCGAACATAGAACGTTGACGAAAACCATTACTGCATACTTTCAAGATAAATACAGAAATTACTTATTGGTCATTGTTACTAATGATTTGGTTGAACAATCTATTTCTGGTGGCCATTTTGGATATCATCTTGAAAAGTTTGATGTTCACAGTCTTCTCAAAACGAGTGAAGTTTCACCTTGAATCATCCTCCATGATTTGATGACAAAATAAGCACAAACATATTTAAAATCATAACTAATAATAATTATAGTTGAAAATCCTGTATTGGCAGACATATTTGACGCCATCTTCAATTTCTCAAAACCCTCAATGATGAAAAAGTGTCGTCGGACAGATTCTTTAAGACAATGCCTATAGAACAGGAATCCATCAAGAAAAAAAAACTTTTTACCTGGTTATCAGATCCAGTAAAAATCTGGAATATACGTTGTAATAACGTTGTTCGTCGAACATGATCCATTGATTTGGTTAGGTCTTAGGTAGAGCGGAAGTGTATTATACTACGATGCGCCTTGTCATAGTTCTCTACAACCATTTTATACACAAAGAAGAGTTTCCTTCACTTCTTTGTATGTGAATTTTACTGATCTGAATGCGTTTGTGGAATTGGGGACAGGTGTGCGGAAATGGGGACGCATGGGACCCTTATATTTGGGCTTCCAGGGTGCAGACGAAAAGTGTGAGTATAAAAATCTTACTTGCATATGAAAGAATAATAAATTGTTGACAAGTGCATGCCAAGCCATTTTTGATATATGAAATAGTATTGCGAGGAACAGCCTTTGACGAGAACCGTTTGCGGAAATGGGGACAATTCTGTATTGAAACCACATTGACTTTCTGACAAAGGCCCTGAGGCTCGCTGATCAAGATGACCTTTAAAGCGATTAAACAGATAATTTGCTGGTATCTTGAGGGCAGTTGATATGAGAGGGAAGCCTCTGTTATTGTCACAAACATTGTCTACTTGTACCTTTTAGCACTTCCCGTATGTTACCACTTGAATACAATATATCCTTTAATTCGTGACCTTATCATACACACACACACACACACACACACTGAGACAAGTCTGCCGGATTCACTGCAATGCGTAGCACTCGAGCTTTATAGACCTGAGTGGGAATTGAATCCGAACCACTCTCTGCTGAACTGTGTTCCTTGTTCCTATGGCTGATTTTAAATGTTTCATAGAAAATCTTACTTAAAGAGGCGAATCTGGTATAGGGTAGAAAAAACACTGGTTAAATCTAAACAGTTTTTTCTCCTCCGGCCTTTTTAAGAAATATGCACTTGGCTTGCCACACATGTCTATGGCAAGATTTCTCAAGACAGAGACAAGTTTTATCGTTGCATGTGCGGTTGACCTGCGTTTTACGCACACCTTACTTATCATAATTGTCGAACATGAGTAAGCGACGTGTTACAAGTTTTACCACAATTTTGACCACATTTGAGACATAAAGCCTGAAGCTATATAGTATGGAGGATGTCAGAGGATGTCATACTGACTTACTTTACTAGTGATTTCTAGGGCAGGTAGTTCAGTTTTCGGTCATTTAAATAAATCCATCAGTTTACAGGCAATAAATTTCACTTCTTTACCGTTGGTTAGGAAACGTTTACAAATAATGTTAAAATGCGTTTGGGTCGACGTCTAGTAAAAAGCCAAACAGAATAAAATTGAAAGTAAAATTTTGTTTTCATTGATTACCTCGCACAAAAAACAACGTTTATTGGGACCGAGAAATAACTAAGGCTTCGTTTACACTAGATATTTTAATCCTGATTAGATTAATCCGGATCATTTTGTCCTGGATTAAATTTGTGTTCCCAAGTTTTAAATTTGGTTTTATTCCAGATCAGATTAATTCGGATCAGTCTGATTAAATTTGCGATCACGTTTGGAAAACGTTTGAGTGCCATTGATCCTGTCCGGCTTGCATTTTAGTCTTGCGCGCACGCAAAATTTAATTCAGAGTCAGTCTGATCCAGATTAAAATTAATTTGTATAGTGGCTATAGTGTGAATGCAAATCTAGGCCAGATTAATCCGGGTCAGTCTGGTCCGATTAAAATGCCTCCTTAAAACGCATCCCAAATGGTTGAAACAAATTAAACCAATTTCACGTACTATAAAAAATGATATTCACCTGAAACAGTTTATTTGTTTGGAAAAAAAAACGATTATGAATTTGTTATTATGGGCCGTATTCGTTCTAATTAGTGCACATGCTCCAATAAGCGCACACCCGGGTCGTTTCCGAAAACAACATGTGCGTAAGCGTCCACTGTTCGACTAGTAGAGTACTCGTATTGCAATTTTACAAATTATTTTAACACATTAAAACTTGTAGCCTTTATTATTAATTAACTACATTAATATTGATATTTGTATGAATAAATCAGCCCGCATCATACGAATAAAAAAACTCGGCCAATACAGAATAAGTCGGCCAATACGAGAAAAACTGGGCCAATACGAGAAAAGTCGGCCAATATGAAAATGACGTCATTCAACGTTCCTTTTCATAAGAAAATGGCAGCCATGTTTTCCTCCGCATCGACGCTAATAAACTGCAGTTGTATTTGTAAAAATTAATGTGCTTTAAAAGCAGTTGCATTTATAAAATTAGAAATAATCGTCAACAGTTATCGCTAATAAAAAAGGATAATTGGAATTTAGACGACGATTTTGTTTTATTTTGTATCTAGATCTAGTCATTCATAAGGTAACGGTACGAATTTTACTACGACTTGCCAAGTCTCAAAAGTGCCTGTTTCATCTTTTGAAACTTTTTTTATTTATTCAGGAAATTCATTGTTATTATGTTCATTGGCCTTCTTCCAAGAGTCGACTCGCTATCAAGAATCTCGTTTGTATCATCAAGCTGTGGGTTGCATTCCCGGGGATGGAGGGGGGGGGGTGAGACCCACATATAAAATGGTTATGTACATGCCGCCCAAGGTTAAAAAGAAGGGGACCTACAGAACTGGTCAAACTTAAAAAGTTGGCATTTATAGAGCTGAAAGAACTGTAAATGTTTTGCACGTGTCGCAGACCGTTCATGTGCCCGGAAACCAGATAAATAAGTAGGCCGGAAACGTGACGTATGTTGTTTATTTGGAACGGTCCATCTCAGGGAGTGGGTGTAGGCAACAGAAGGAAACACAAGCCGGCTGATGAGTATGAGTTTATGAGACCCCTTCAACGTTGTACGACCATAGTGCACTGAATAACAATGCAAAATATCCCTCAGTAATGAGGAGATAGACAAAGTATCATATCTGTACTGGGCGAGACGCGAGTCTGCACCCCTTCAATGACAATCGAAGACTGCGCTTTATGTCAATTACGACACGGCTCAAAAAGGGAATTTACAAATTACTCGTCATTATCAATATATACAAAATGACATGAAAAGGATAATAACATAAAAGCATACCTGAATAACAATGCAAAATATCCCTCAGTAATGAGGAGATAGACAAAGTATCATATCTGTACTGGGCGAGACGCGAGTCTGCACCCCTTCAATGACAATCGAAGACTGAAAGAAAGGGCGCCTTTTGTGAGCTGTTTTTAGGTGCGCATGCGTGTTAGTATTGAACATTATTTATCATCTCGCCAACAGATGAGGATACAGATTACATCGATATCATTCAGATTACGCCTAAATATCATTTAGGATAACGCCTGAGCGCATGAAATGATGATTTAATGACAGGCTATAGGATGCAATATAGGATATGACCATCACATAAACTGTACACAAATCCACCCTGTGACATTCTCCCCCTCTTTGGAAAATGTCGTCTCGACTTAACAATCATTAAATTGAATTCAAATGCAGCTTTAACAAACTTAAAAATAATTGTAATCAAATTTCATATCAGGCAGACTTGTCTGACCAATATGAAATGTTAAAAGTCATCATCTTTATCCTTCACAAGAGGCACTCTAATTTCTCAAAGTATGCAAAGACAATGTTATCATCCCGAAACATCCAAGCACAATAATGTTTTACAAAACAAACCCATTTCTGTCAACAAGAAACAAGTTCTTCCACAATTAAAATCATACAATATAGATATGTCAATTACAACAGAATCTACAAGTAACTATTATTATGCTTGAGACACAAATTATCACAGTGTAACCTAGGCATTCTATCCTAAATTACCTATATATTTAGTGTAATTGATTACACCAAACTATACTGCCTCTGCGATTAAAACTACCTATGCCACTACTACCACTAGTTCTCTTGTTCAAACACAGCTATAACTCAAATGTGTCTGAAGCAACACAAATTAAAACTAAACTTTACAAAAAAACATACAAGAACAAAATGCTTTTGTTCTTAAATTCACTATATTGAATTGCAATTGAACCAAATGCAGAAAATGACACTCCAAGCCTCACAAGAATATCACACTGCTTGTTCAACTCAGAATGACACCAACCACACACAAGGTTCTAAGCAATTCCCGTGCACAAAATATGCCCTCACAATCTAGTGAAACCATCATAAAACTAAAAGAAAATCTATACAATCTCTGCATGCTCCTCTCCCCCTTTTTAAAATGACGTCTCGGCATGCGTTTCTCGGACAAAAATTGTTTAAATGAAAATTTTCTTTAATATATCAATAGTTTGTTGTTTTATCTCTGATTTTTATAGTAAGACAAGTTCAAGTCCGTAAGCATACCAGCTATTAAGACTGAACTGCCTTCATGCCGAATGTCACCTCAACAAAAAAATGTCGTTCAGTAGACTGACATAAACTAACTTTAGCAGTGGACAAGTCAGTGCATGGAAACTACGCACAGGATTTTTTCCACACTGACAAGTCAACTGCAGATAGTAAATGTTCAGAAAATCTTAACACCAAAACTAGTAAGCTCACAAGCTAGTAAGCCTAAATTTCTGAAGAAAAAAAAAAACAAACAAACTTTCCACATTGCTACCACACCGCCTGGCGTAAGGTACCTATAGTGGAAATACATAGCTTGCAAACAAAGAATAATTAAAGATCCGAGGCAGTGATCATTGGGGGCAAAGATTAAAAACTGATAAAAGAACGTTAAAAACAACTATGTGACCCAATTGCCTGTTGTTTGCCAAAGTGGCTGCCTTCTTGTTCTAGATGGCAGAACCCGCGGTTTGGCAGTATGTGCCGTGTCCAAAAATCTTGGGGTAAAAGGTTTTGCTGTAGGGTCAAGTACGTAACCTGGTCGCCTTGCTGGGATAACGTACTTGCCTGGCTGGCTGTCTGATTGAGTGACAGTTGCTGTCCCTGCACCTCTTGTATCTGCAGAACTTTCTTCAACTTCCATTGAAGTGTCCGCTGAATCATCTTGGACAGTATTGTCAACTGAATCCAAAATATCAACCTGTGAAGGTTGATAACTTTCAGTTGGAATACTAGTGTCCAAATGATCAGGTTTAGATGCAGGTAAAGCCATGAATGGGAGTAGCAGATTTCTATGAAGCATACGCCGCTTTCCTCTGCCGTGTTCCCGTTTCAGCAAGTAAACAGGAATGCCCTTATTTGGCTGGTCCACCACCAAATAAACATCTTTCTCCCATCTATCAGCAATTTTCCTTTTGCCTCTCACTCCAACATTTCGGACAAGTACCCGATCGCCTGGTTGCAACTGCGACTCTCGGACCCTGAGGTCATAAACTGTTTTATGACGACGACCTTGCCTACGTGCCTCTTTTGATGCAGTCTTGTATGCATACTCTAACCTTTTCTTGAGATCGGTCACGTACTTTGACTTATCAGATCTCTCAGGACCAGGTTTTATACCCAAGAAAGCGTCGACTGCAAGTCTTGGGTGTCGCCCAAACATTAAGTAATGGGGCGAATAGCCAGTACTTTCATGGCGTGTAGAATTATATGCATGGACTAATGAAGGCACGTAAGACTTCCAGTCTGACTTTTGGTCGTCCTCAAGAGTGCCAAGCATATTAAGAAGCGTTTGATTAAATCGTTCTAGGGCTGATAGAACTATACAAGTGTTGCCTTTAGAGCTGTTCAAACTTTGAAAAATAGGTGCAATCAGAAAAAGTTGGTGCTTTTAGAGCTGATCGAAATGAAAAAGTATGTGCTAAAAACCACAAAAGCAGAATAGAATGGTTGACAGAATTTTTTGTGCACGTACATCTTTGTGTCTAATAGTCTTAGTCACCTGCATTGTCAAAGAGCACACTTCAAATAGAAAAGTTAATTAATAAAATTTTCATTAATCAAGTAATTTCGTATTGGCCCAGTTACAGGTCCTCGGTCAGCTGCATTGGCCCTCGGCTTCGCCTCGGGCCAATACAGCAGACCTCGGACCTGTAACTGGGCCAATACGAAATTACTTGATTAATAACATTATAATATTAAACCACTATTTGCAACGATTGAAACACAAAAATGTCATTGCATATTTTTCCATTATCCAGTCATTTTCTCTGTCTGTATGACTTGCTTTTGTATTTAAAACAATTTTAGAAACTATTGATTTGATTATGAAACACCTGTATTGCTAAAACATTTTTCTGTATTAATATTTTTACCACTTCACGTGTAAAATTACCCCATCCACCTTAATAATATGCATGTATGCGATTTTAATGTTAATCTTCTAATGGTTAGTTTGTTTTTAACAATCTATCCTCTTTAACATGCTTAAACAATAGCCTGAAAAGCATTAAAACTGTTTACTAAATTGTATGGACCTATACTTAAGGTTATACCTAAATGTGGTAATGCATCAATGGTATCAAACAGCGCAAAATCAAATACTTGCACATTTGTACTAGTGAATATTTTCACGAAGTCTTGGTTTGAAAATATTTCTAAATTAGACATTCTTCCTTTTCAATGACTTATTCAAGTTAATGGCCAAAGAAATGTGAACTAAGAACTGATAACAGGTCTCTATGCACATGAGAGGGGGCTGCTACGCGACTGACAGTCCGACAAGACCGTAACTATTTACCGAGGGTGTAATGCATTAAAACAATCCAGACTATAATTAAAAGTGAAGTTTGTGGCATTTTCTTAGAGCTGAATGATGCATAGCAAATCAATTTATGTATATTTGCTAATGGTCAAGCTCAGCACAAACACAAGATACCAACTGTATGGATGCTTAAGCATTATTTTGGAATATTTCTGATATTTACCTTACTATACACTGAAATCAAATATTGTCTCTTACCCTAGAACACAAAAACCTGTATCTCTCATATTTTGAGTTTGAGGTGACATCTGCTAAAGTAGGTTTGAATGTTTTTAAGTAGTCCTCACCTTCCCGGAGAAGGATCAAGTGGGCTACTCTTGAATTTTATTTGGCACACTGCTCAAATTCATTGATGTATGGAGGTAGTGCTTTGACAAAAAGCTATATTTCTATGAAAAGTCTGCTAAAATGTAGTATATAAATTGGTTCTTGTTTCTTATCTATTAGTTACTTTCCAATGCACTGTATATTGTTTGTAAGCAAAAGTATAAAGTGCAATCTCATTTTACACTAATAGAAACATCATGATCTTTTGAAAGTATGGCATTATTTCACACAGAATTACCCCACCAACTTTAAAACTCTGCATATTGTAAATACTCTGTCTAAAAATTTCCGAAGTATTACTCCCATTTAAATGAAACTATAAATTATATTATGTTATTATATATCACAGGCAACTGTGCAGTTCCTTAGCAATACATGTAATTGGATGCCATTTGAAGCCTTACAGGTCAATTAGCAGCCAATTTACAGGTAATTTTGTGAGTCAATGTCTTATTTGTCTGCATTTTGCTCTTATTTCCTAAAAAAATATTGAAAGATTATGTCGCACGATTTATATATCTGAATATGGACAAATAGAGCATTGTCTTAGCAATCTAATGATGCCATCTACATCTCTATGGGGCCATGAAAAGCCAAGATGCAGTAACTTTTGTAAGTATACCCCTGTAATTTTTCCTCATTTTTTCTCAAATTATTTAAGTTTTCATATATATTTTTGAAAATTGAAATCACATGATTAATCTATTTGAACATATACAAATAGAAAATTGTCTTGGATATCATTATGCACCATTTTCAGCTCTTTATGGCCATTTGAGGCCATGATAGAAGGACTTTTGTATGTACTCCCCATTATCGTTTCCGCGTTTTTTCCCAATAAGGTTTACACATGCATAAAATTATAAAAACATTTAATTGTATGGTTAATATATCTGAATACCAGCTAATGTGCCTAAGTCAAAGCAATCATTTAACACAATTTTCAGCTATTTGGGGCCGCCAGAGGCCGAGATACAAGAACTTATGTTAGTATACCCCTTAAGTTTTTACTCAATTTTTGTTTAAGTATTTATATTTTCAATAATATTTTTGAAACTTGAAACCATATGAATAATTGATATGATTACACTCCCATAGATAATTGTCCAAACAATCATTTGATGCCATTTTCAGCTCTTTATAATCATTGGTTGACTAGAAACAAGAACTTATGTAAGTATACTACTTTATTTTTTCCGCAATTTTCCTCCATCTTCTATGCCCTCACAAAAATATTAGCACTTAGAGTCATTTTGATTTATATATATGAATACAAACTTATAGAACAAAGTTAAAGCAATCTTTTGACACCACTTTCAGCTATTCAGGCCCATCAGAGGCCAAGATATAAGATTTTTTTGTAAGTATACCCCCATTTTATTTTCCTCACTTTTTCTTTAATTATCGTTTTTTTGTGTTTTTTTTTTTTCAATAATATTTTTAATTTTGAACCATTTTATTAATTCGTCAGATTTCATACCAAACAACAATTGTCATAGCAATTATTTAACACCATTTTCAGCTATTTATGGTCATCTGATGCCATGATACAAGGACTTTTGTATGTATACTCTGTCATCGTTTCCGCATTTTTTCTATATTTTTTACGTATTCATAAAAATCATTAATACATCTAATCATATGGTTTGTATATCTGAATACCAATCCAACGTGCTTTGGTCAAAGCAATCATTTAACACAATTTTCAGTCATTTTGTGCCGCCAGAGGCCGAGATGCAAGAACTTAAGTAAGTATACCCCTTTATTTTTTCCTCAATTATTCTTTAACTATTTATGATTTCAATAATATTTTTGAAACTTGAAATCATAAGATTAACTTATCTGATTATAAACCAATAAATAGTTGTCTAAACAATTATTTGATGCCATTTTCTGCTCTTTATAATCATTGTTTGACTAGAAACAGGAACTTTTGTAAGAATAACCCTTTATTTTTCTGACATTTATCCTCCATCTTCTATGCCTTTATAATAATTATCTACACCACTTAGAGTCATGTAATTTATATATATGAATACAAGCTTATAGAACAACACAACGTCAAAGCAATCATTTGTTACCATTTTCAGCTATTCAGGCTCGTAAAGATACAAGCTTTTTTGTGCGTATACCCCTTTACTTTTTCCACATTTTCCCCATATCTTCTATGACTTCATAAAAATATTACAACTTTGAGTCACATGATTTATATATATGAATAAAAGCTTATATATCAAAATCAAAGCAATCATTTGACACCATTTTCAGCTATTCAGGCTCGTAAGAGACCAAGATACAAGCTTTTTTGTGTGTATACCCCTTTACTTTTTCCACATTTCCCCCATATCTTCTATGCCTTCATAAAATATTACAACTTTGAGTCACATGATTTCTGTATATGAATAAAACCTCATATATCAAAATCAAAGCAATCATTTCACACCATTTTCAGCTATTCATAAGTACACACCTTTTATTTTTCCTCATTTTTTCTTTAATTATCTATGGTTTCAATATTAGTTTTAAACTTTTAAATCATAATGATTTATTAATCCGATTTCATACCAAAAGATAATTATCTCAGCAATTATTTTACACCATTTTCAGCTCTTAATGAGCATTGAATGCCTAGAAACAAGAACTTTTCTGTGTATACACCTTTTATTTTTCTGCATTGTTCCTCTATTTTCAATGCATTCATCAAAAATATTAATACTTTGAGCCATAAGATTTATTTATCTGAAAACCAGCCTATAGAACCAAGTCTAAGTGACCATAAAACACCATTTTAGCTATTTAGAGATGTCAGAGGCAGAGATACCAGAACTTTTGTAGGTATACCTCTTTATTTTTTCACTATTTTGCGTAAGTGTTTTGTTTGTTTGTTTGTTTGTTTGTTTCATAACTTTTTCTTGACACTTTCAGCCTCATGATTATATATCTGACAGTGACCAACTTTACATTGTTTCAACATTTTTTTCTATACTATTTCCAGCCTTTCAGGACCGTGAGAAGCTGAAGTAAAATAACTTTGGCAGATATAGCCTTTCATTTTTATAGACCACACTAAAATACATCGATATGGACATACCTATAATGTATTGAACAGGGATTGATACCTTTTTTGGTGTACGAATGTGGCCCATTTAGTACTTCTGATTTCGCCTTCCAAATGTTTCATTTTAACTAGATGAAAATATAAATTTTGTACATAAAAGAACTGATTTCGGCAAATTACGTGCTACAGACATACAGTTGAACAGACCAAAAACGGTCAGCTGTATATGCGAATACCCAGATAGGCACAAAGACAGAATGTAATCTCGATCAATGATAATGTTTCAAATAAAAGTATCTAAAACGCAAAGTTATAGATAAATTTCGAACACGCACATTGATTAAAAGTGGGTGGTGTAACTTGACATGACAAAACCCTACATTATAAAGGATTCATAGCACTTTATGATCTTTAAATACATTTTGAATTGTGTGAAGTTATTCACATTCAAAGTATTTGCATAACTGTGCATTGTTTTATTAATTAAAAAAGCGCAATGACCCCATAAATGATGTAAAAATCTGCTTTGTATGGAATGTGTATTTTCCCATGGTACCTCAGAATATGGTGTGAGTAAACCTATATGCCAAAACAATTTCCAGAGCAGCCCATCTAAACCATTTATGGGAAGGTGAAAACTATTCAAAAATGCATTCAAACCAACTATAGCAGAAGATGTCACCTCCTTCAAAAATTACCCTGGCTGGATTCTAGGGTAAATTGTGTATAGGTCAAAATTTTGTACAATCAAATATATGAATGGGTCCCTTTTTTCGAAGCCATGATATATGAATGGGTCCCTTTTTTCGATTACCAGGTATATGAATGGGGTATGTTTTAAAATATGGGGCGGCACGTCCGTACCAAAATTACCTCCCAGTTACTACTTCCCCCCCCCCCACGCCCCGAGGGTTATTTCAGCAGTTTATGTATTGTTTTTGTTCGTAGTAAAATAGTTTGAAAAGTTAAGCGCACTGTGCTCAAATTAGAACAAATACGTATTTATTATACATATACATTATGCATGTAGGTGTTTTATTGGTCCTTTTTGGAAGTTTGATTTCCGTGATGTATAAGCGGTATCAATAACTTCTTGTACTTACCGGCAAGTTTCCGGCAACCTTTAGAATCTGGTTCCCCAAGTCGCTTACAACGACGTCTTTTTTCTTGCTGGAAAATATCTCCGTGAAATTCACATTTTGTTTCAAGTTTTTAAGGTCCAATGCCCTTTGTAAGGCACCACTCCGTAACAACTCCCTCACCAACGGGTGGTGCGCATGCGTAACAAATATACGACTCACAAACAGACAAGTTAAACAAAGAAGAATTTTCATTATCATTTCGGTCTCTTTTTTAATGTTCCTATGATCAAATTCAAGACATTTTGAATGCCAGTATTTCAAAACACCTGTAAACAGTCGTGGTACAAATGAACGTGAAGTAACAAATAGTCGTGGTAGATCTACTTATAGTCGTAGTGCAAAGGGACGTGTTGTGGTTCTCTTTTCGGCGATGACTAGCTGATTTTAAAGACGAGGCAGGATTATGTCACATGACCTCTTTCTACTCAGTAAACATTGCCAGAAGTGGAACCCCTGAAAATATAAAGTAAAACTCAACAGCCAGAACAAATATCGCATATGACAGCTTAATTATTTGCATACAACATTCCTTGGACATAAGTTTTGACAAAGCTGCTCTTCTATGCACATCAAATCAAACACAAGACAAGGGTTGCATCTGCACTGCGTATACTGTCACGGTGGTCCGACATCGTGTTGCACGGTAATGTGACAAATAATATCAGTAGAGTACAGGACCATTGTACCTTTGTCATAATAACGTTTATGAGAATTAAATGCCAGACTCTTTGAACATGTTAAAATTATAGGCATTGAAATGTTTCCATTCCATTTTCATTTTTCATGTTTTTGTGGTCTTTGTGAATAATCTGGTATCCTATCGGTAACCATGATTGTGTTGATCTATTAAGTAACGCTAACATGGTCGCGCATTCGGTATCACAAGTGGGGGCATTATCCACCAGTATCACGAATTGTAATTTAACCTTGATATTATATCATCATAAGTTAAGTCGAAGCCAAAATGAATGGAAAGTTTTCCTTATCATTTACCCCTTAGTGCATATATAAATCTAACAATACGTTTTTTGTTCAATTACCATGAATTCCCTTCCCGAATCTGGAATATACTTTTCCTACTTTCCTTGCCAAAGGATAATTAAAAGATGGTGCCATCTGTGTTTATTCTACAATTTCATGAATTGGCACAAAAACAAAGTCAAACGTCAACTTTTTAGTTGATGTCATAAAGCTTTTAAATTTAGACAAATATAGTGATATTTTTCTAACGAGACACTTTTTTGTTTAAATTAAGTGTCAAATTTCGCCATGTCCCAACAATCTGGCGTAGCCTAATTTGCAATTTCGTATTTATCATTTCAAAATGGTGAAACAAACTGAGTGGAAATTAATTACATACTTCATTAGTATGTTAATTATTGTCAAACACATGCATAATTCAGGCCCTGTTTCCTTCGTTAAGGTTGAAAATGTTAATTATGAAATGTGTCTCGATTTACAATTATTTTTTTTAATATATTCTGCCGTGTGAGTGCCCAGAATTATCTCTAATTGTCATGTACTGACTTATCCCCCGAGTATAAGATATTAAATTCCCCGAGTTTTACTCTGCTTTCCATCATAATCAACAAAATAATTAAAAGAGTGCTGTTTCATTTCTAATATATCGCAATGTAAAACACCTTTATACACATATGGTCCTGATATCGCTCACCTGATATATGGTCATTGATAAATGACCTATGGCTAAGGTCATATTGGTCAGGGTGAAAAGTAAACTTGACCTCTAATACTGACATAATTATTAATTCTGTAAACTGTCTGCATCTACCAATTTTCAGGTCACATGCTACAAAATTTTCTGGATACTCCAATCTTTCCACTTTTTCCTATTGGAAAGCCTGTGTTACTATATTTAACCTTGCTGTTTAATAGGTCACGGTCAGACCAAGGTCATGACTTATATAAAATGTCTTTGATAGACCGAAACGCGTCGGTCTCATTAAAGTTAAATGTACCGCTGTTGAGTTGTTGGTTCTGTTTTCTCCCCTTTTAATTTTTAATTATATGAAATGTGATGGACCAGAGTCCCTCATGCTACATACCGAGTTTCATTGAAATCGGTCCATCGGTTTCATATAAAATGATTTCTTTAAAATTTTACCATATATGGCTATGGCGGCCATCTTGATTATGTCACCTACATGTACACCATAAATATAAACTTTGATTCCCTTGTCCTAAGGATACTATATATAAAATTTGACTTTCATTGGTCTAGTGGTTTCTGAGAAAATAAAGTTTACATTTAATATGTAATTGATCTTTGGCCAAGGCCAAGAAATGACCTTGACCTTGAATACTCACAAAACTTCATTAACTCAGCATCTTGTCTGTATCAACCGACTTTCAGATCACAGGCTACAAAACTGCCTGAAAATTTCAATGTTTTCACTTTTTTCCATTAAAAAGCCTATGTAACTAAAATTGACATTGCCATAAAATGGGTCAAGGTCAACCCAATGTTATGATTTATATGAGCTATAATGGAGTCCCCAATGCTACATACCAAGTTTCATTGAAATCGGTCCGCCGGTTCCAGAGAAGAAGATTTTTAAGGTTTTTACCATATATGGGCATATGGCGGCTATCTTGGTCATGTGACCTATGTCATTTATATATACATTCCAAACCCCCTACAAAGGTTTCTACATATAAAATTTGGCTTTCATTGGTCAAGCGGTTATGGGAAAATTAACTTTTACATTTAATTTGGAAATTACCTTTGGTCAACGATACTCACAAAACTTCATTAGTTCAACATGCTGTCTGTATCTATCAACTTCCAGGTCACAGGCTACAAAACTTCCTGTAAAAATTCAATGTTTTCACTTTTTTTCCATTGAAAAGCCTATGTAACCAAAATTGACCTAGCCGTAAAAGGTCAACCCAGGGTCCTGATTTATATGAACTATGATGGGCCAGTCCCCAATGCTACATACCAGTTTCGTTGAAATCGGTCCACCGGTTCCTGGGAAGATTTTTATGGTTTTTACCATATCTGGGCAAGGCGGTCATCTTGGTCATGTGACCTGGACCATTTACTTAAAGTTTCGTTCCCCCTTGTTTGCTTAATGGATACAACCAACGCAGCTGAGAACAACTAACGTAGATAAAATCGATTAAACTATTGTGCGATTCACACCCCTGGCCCCAAGGTTATAAAGCTTTTTTCATGCTCAGCTCAGCTGAGACTGAAATTTATCCTGCTCATAAATGTTAAACTGCCAACAATTGTTGGCATTTTAACATTTTTGAGCAGGATGAGTTACAGGCTTTGGCCATCTTCCCCTGAAATTTCAACCAAATTTTGTGATTTCAGTAATTATGAGCATGATCAGCTGAGTTGAGCATGAAAAAAGGTTTTATAACCTCGGGACCTGGTTGTGTTAAGTTGTTCTCACACAGGTATCTTCTCCCTATGGTCGCTGATAGCTACCAACGTAGATGAAATAGATTCTGTCGCGTTATTAGTTGCATTGGATAAACTGAGTTCCATGATAAAGTCCGTGTAATGTATGCTTTTAATAGAATCTTAGAAAGTATTGAAAGAGCCGTGCAGCCGTTGACTATGAACGCAAAACAAGAAATATAATTACATTAAGTTACCTTGTTGTTTAGATCCAGATTCAATTTTGCGTCCTGAAAGGTTGTCGCCAATTACATGTATGATATAATTGGTTGCATTTAATTTTAAACAAATTAAATTTGACTATTTTAAATTAAAATTTATTCCAATTAAAATTGTCACGTGTTGTGCATAGAACTATTTTTGTTATAAACTGTTTTCAAACTTTTAAAATAACAGTATTTAAACTAGCTGCGTGATTGTTGCATGTCTGGACATTTGAAGGATACAACAGTAAAACTGCGTTGTTATTTCCGGACACAAAAATGCAAAATATGAAATACTCACTATTAAAATGAGTATAATTCCATGTAATTTCTTTCTATTGGGTCACTGGTAAGCGGACGGAAATAAATCGCCCTTTGTCAAAATGCTGATGTGGCTGTCAAACACGCATTAAGTGAGGGGCGCACAAAAGAAACACTATGTTGAGCATGTTCTTAAGGTATGAATCTCATTCATCGTCGACATTTACAAGCTTTTGTATTGGATTTCATTTCTAAATTCTGTAAAAATAAGATAACTGTTTCTAAAACAATGATTAAACCCAGATCAACAGTACTGGGGACTGTCAAGTAAAAAATGAAAAGGCATTTTCTCATTTGACTGGCACAATAATGTTAATTACTACATGATTGTTTTTTCTGTTGTCCTTTGATAATAAAGACACAAATAAACCCGTCAATTGCTCAGTGTTTCATCACAAATTGCGGAAAAACTGTGCACATACACAGCATACTTCGCTTGTCCGTCTTAATGCATAAAATGTGCTATGATATTGGGATATGCTACAAATTCGTTCGTATGTTTTGGTCTGTTCCACAAGTTTGTTTTGGTCCATACACGTTTCTTAGCTTATAATCATGCTAATATGTCAGACACATTTGAGTTAAGTGTGTACGTAACATCGATATAAGACATATTACAGATTAAAAACAAAATACAGAAGAGTAGTTGACTGTACATTTTAGGTGGTGTACGCATTAGACATCCTCATACAGAATTATGACCGACCCCAATAGATCAACAGGTTAGAGCCCGCAGCTTCGAGAGCGTTAGGTCTTTGGTTCGCGTCATACCAAATTCTTTAAAATGATACCAGTGGCTACAATACTTGCGCTCAGCACCGGTTTCTCTTCTCCCGAAATATAGCATGAGTAACATCGCATGTCTGATCAAAATATGTACACAGGTCTGAATGCTGTAAATACTCAATGTCATTGTAGGACCTTATGGAAAAAAAATTGACATTTGTGCTAAAATCTTTTTCCCCCTTAGATATAGATTTTTGTATTATTATCAACTAGTCGTATAGGACAGAGACCTGCAATAAAGATTTTGTGAAAAGGGTAAAAATAGTGTATTATTGCCATTTACACACCTACGCAAGTAAGTGAACACTATACGCCGCAAATTAATGGCCATGGCTTTAGACAATTTTGGAGAACTTCAAATACATGATGTTATAGAGCAATATACGAAATAAGAGACATGATCTGATATTTATTTACAAAGCCACTGGCTTTTACTCAGGACATTTCCTGCAAAATGAATGACGGGTAAGAAGTGAGCATATACAGAGGTACAAGTAGGCAACGATCAGGAAAAGGCGCAATCAGAAAAAGATTCCCACTCCAAAAACCGAGGCGGAAAAAAACCAAACCAACAATAAGGTACTAAGACCATGAATACATTTAGTAAGTCGAATGAGCAGCTATTTCCCAATAGGTGGTCACTCAGTTACCTAAACTTAACTAAAATATGATAACATACATAAGGCGCCAATAGCACAAAAAATTGAACACCAAGACACAAAACAATAAGAACCTCAACAGAAGTATCGCCTTGGAACGATCAGTAATATAAAATTACTGGCGGGCTCCTAACGTCACCCTCAGCTTCTGCAGTGGTTCATAACATTTAGTTAGTTGTTCGGTCCTCGTAGTGAATCTCTAACTAGTCAATGAATCACCATGGACAAACAAATAAATCATGATAAATTCCATGATGAATCAAAAACGAGGACACAGAATGAGTAAGCTGCCCGACGATGGAGATCCCTTGGCGCCCAATAACTTACTAACTCCGGAGCAAAAGAAAATCACCAGTTGAACCCCGGTGGGCCAAGCAACAGACAAGAAGCTCCGGCCCTGAATAGCTGTATGTCGAGGCCATCATAGAGTCTGACGCCCGACCCACCGGTGTGCAATTAAAGAAGGCAGCATAGTTATCAACCGTGATTGGGTTAAAAACTAAGCATGCTTATATCCTATACGTCTATAATGCGTAATGATTTTTTCTGAAATGAAAAGAAAAATAATTCCTTCCAATAAGTTTCTTAAATTTGTAAACCAAGTCACCATAAAATTCTGGTTCCGAAAGGCCCTCAAGTAAAAGGGTCTTTAGCCCAACATTAAATTTGGAAATCAGTTCATAGTGTCTGTGATAAAATTTAGAAAAGGTTTTTCAAAGTTTATGATACCTATAGCCCCGTTGAAGAAGTTTGGCTGTTAAACATTTATTTCGTGCATTGAAGTCCGCAACATGATTGCAGACCCTAGCAAACCTAATAAGTTGTGAAATGTATACGCCATAATAAGCACGGCGAGGAACGTTACCATCCAAAAACGGAAAGTTTACTATATCAAAATCAAAGTCATCACGTTTATCATAAATTTAGAAGAAACGAATCCATTTGCAATAGAAAGACGTAAGTCTAAAAATGGGGCTTCGGTATATGTGTTGTTTGCTTTATTCAACTGTAGTTCAGGGGGATAAATTTGTTTGACCATGCCTTCAAAATAAGGATTGTCAATGTTCAAAAGGTCATCGAGGTACCTAGGCCTCGATAACATCAGCTTGATTGTCATGGTTAAGAGAATCCATGAAGTCTCTTTCGTAGCAGTATAAAATAGATCAACTACGAGAGGGGCGCAATTGGTACCCATCGGGATTCAAACAATTTGTCTGTATAACTTGGGCCCAAATCTAATATAAATATTATCCAGGAGATAAGATAAGGCATCGCATACATTCTGACATGACCAAAGTGTATATCGACTTTGGTCAGAGGAAGTGAAAAAATGTTTTTCTATCATTACAGGCCAAATAAAGTGAGCCATAGTTTTTTAATGCTCTTTTGAATGTCCACTCTATCAAATCGAGTAATTTTTCTTTAAACAGATTATGTGGCAATGTGGTATACAGAGTAGAAAAATCGTATGTTGACAAGCTCGTCGCACGGAACCCTCTACACTTCAATTTACTGAGCACCTCGCCAGAATTTTTTATTGACCAAAACCAATTTTTATTTGAAGTTTCATACACCGTCTCACAGTATCGTATGACATGAGAGTTGATAGCAGTAAGACAGGAAGTTAATAATTTAGAAAGTTCAGTGGTAGTACAAGAACTAGAATTAGCAATAAATCTAGCTTTGTGTGGTCTTTTGTGAAGCTTAGGTAACCAATACATCGTAGGAAGTTTGTCTTGGCCTTCATTGACACAAACAGAAAATAGTTAAGTATTAATAAGTATAAGTGAGCGAAAACCATACAGAGAGAGAGAGAGAGAGAGAGAGAGAGAGAGAGATGGTATGAAAAAGCACTAGCAATATATGTACCAAGTTCGTAACTTACTTATACAGCAGGTTTCGACTATGATAAATTCTTGAACTTTAGCTTGCAGATTCCATATCGTATAGTACATATCAAATTATGGCTGTCGAGGTAGCTATGCAGGTATACGTTTCTTAAATTGGCGTATCTCGGACATTGGAGAAACCATAGGACCCGTGCTACTGAGAACACTCATGTTCATATTCTTCAATGTAAAAAATAACGTCGATCTTGAATACTCGCATAATTTAATAACTCAGTAAACTACTAACACATGTATCTACCAGCTTTCAGGTCAATCGGGCTAAAAAAAAACTACATGTTTTCCAATGAAAAGCTTGTGTGGCCAAAATTGACAATGCCGTAAAATAGATAGATCTAAAAATCCACGAAAGACTGTAATTTATAATAAATATGGTTGAATAGAGTTCCTTATGTTACGTACTAAATTTCGTAGAGAAAAAATATTTTAAAGGTTTTTTACCATATACTGGCATGGCGGGCATCTTGGACATGTGACTTGGACAATTCATATAAACTTCTATTCCCATTTCCTTACGATACTCATGAAGTTTGGCTTTCATTGGCCGAGTGGTATGGCCAAAAAATGTCTTGTTTCCGGAAACATCAAATTTTTTAGGGGGTCGGTAGGTAGGAGAATTTTTTTTTTTTTTTTTTTTTTTTTTTTTTTTTTTTTTAAATCGTGTACGACTGCATGTAGATTTATAAGTAATATCATGTTTACCATGTTTATGTTAACACTTATTGTACAGTTATGTTTGTTTTTTAAAATGGTATTAAAGGAGTAAAAGAGACAAAGTATAAAGCACAGACTTTCTTTTATTCATTTTCCCTTTATGATAGATCTAATACACACAGAAAAAAAGACAGGCAAAGTTCTGACTAGTATTTTGGGGCCTTGAAGGTAGTGACTAAAATCATGACTTTTACAGTTGCCCCATCCCAATTACCCAGGCATAAAGATATGGACAAGACAGAAGAAAGGGGGAAAGGTGGGAGGAGTACATTGGCTCATATGAGTTTAGAAGTCTTGATGAATGTCAGTGTCCAATGCACAACTTTTCCCCCTTAATTAATCTAGAAACATTATTGTGAGAAAGTTAAGTTTTATTTTAATTGTAAACGACCTTTGACCTAGGTCAAGTAATGACATTGACCTTGAAAACTCACATGGATTTATTAATTCAATTAGTTGTCTGTATGGACACCCTTTCAGATCACAGGCTACAAAGCTTTCTGGAAAACCACCTTTTCCAATTGAAAAGCCTATATATGTGACCATATTTGACTTGGTCGTAAAATAGGTCGAGACAAACCCAAAATCGTGATTTCTACAAACTATGGTGGATCCCCGATACTAAATGCTAGGTTTCATTAAAATCGGTACACCTATTCCAGAGAAGAAGATTTTTTATATTTGTTCATGGCGGCCATTTTGTTCATGTGACCTTATCCATATAATATTTTGATCTCTATTCCTAGAGGGATACTACTCGTAAAATTCGGCTTTGATTGGTCGCGCGGTTTTAGAGAAAATTACGTTTTCAATTTAATATGTGATGACCTTTGGCCAAGGTCAAGAAATGACATTGTCTTTGACGACTCATTGACAAAATAAGTTGTTTTATCCGGCACCAAATTTCAGGTCATATGCTACTAAACTTCCTGAAAATCCGATGTTTTCATTTTAACCCATTGAAAAGCCTAAGTGACAAAAATTGACCTTGTCATAAAAAATGTCAAGGTCAACCCAAGGTCATGATTTATTCAAACTGTAATTGGTCAGAGTCACCGAAATTTCTTTGAAATCGGTCATCCGGTTTCAGAGAAGACGATATTTTATGGTTTCTACCATATATCGTCATGGCGGCCATCTTGGTTATGTGACCTGTACAATTTATACAAGCTTTTAAGGCTTTTTGGAACATCCCGGTTATGAAAAATCTACACACGAATTTACTTAATCTTGTTTCAGATACTGGAATAGCGCCAAAAGAGTGGTCGACGGGTTGTATTCTTCCTATTTATAAGCAAAAAGGTAATTTATCAGATCCGGCAAACTATCGCACGCTTCTTAGTTACATGGGAACATTATTCACAAGCATTATAAATGAAAGATTACAAACATTTTCCGAAAAGTATGATAAAATAACTAAATGTCAAGCAGGATTTCGGAGGATTTTCTACAATAGACAACATTTTCGTACTTAATACCATAATCAATTTATTAGAAAATAACAAAAAAAAATACTATTCTGTCTTTTTATCGACCTGAAACGTTCATTTGATAGTGTTTGGAGAAATGGATTTTGTATCTATTCTCTTCTAATATAATCATTTTGAGTCCAAAAACCAAGTAAAAGCATGTTGTGGTAGCTAATTTCATGTATACATCCATTTTAAGAAAATCGGCCGCCATCTTGGCGGCCATCTTGGATTTCTCGGACCGCACCATGATTTCAGCCGATCACCCTCGATTATCTTGCACCTCAGATATGTCTCTAACCATTTATAGTTGGGGAACCAAGGAGAAATTTTGGCTAACCCTTGCACCCGAAAATAATACGGCTAAATTGTATATGGTTGAAAAGGTAAATTAATTAAATTATATGGAGTATCTGAAACCACTGTATAGAAATCACGATCGACTTGCATAACAACACAACAGGCGTTTTTCTACGGTAGCCCATAAAGTACTTGTGAAAAATAAGATTGATAAACTATCAAATAACTTCTACCAGAATTAAGTAAATCGGCTAAAATTCGGCAGATATAATGACTAACATCTGTATCAACATTTATATCAAGGATGGTTCTTTGTATGCAGCGGTTGTCGTTTTATAGACATTTGACTGAGCGAGCCCCGATTTTGCAATTTTACCTTTACAATTATTTGCCTCTGAGTCAAAAAAAAAATGCATTTATTGCTCGAAAGCGCATTTTATGTTTGTTTCTAAATATGTTTACGTCAGTAATAGCAAACAGAATTCAGATTGATAGGTCTTTGATATTTTGCCACAAAATTGTTCAAAAAGACACTTTTTAACATAATTTTTATGTCTTCCAAATTTGAAGAGTTTGAACACCGTGCATCGTCAGAATGGTGTTTGTGAGCATTATATAAAATAATTACGTTCCTTTTTTAACAAACCTATGGCATTAATTGAGAGTCAAGTTGTGGAAAAATATCGTGTGTGTATTACACTTTTTATTTTTGGCCATTACTTTATATGAAAAGTCAGAAAGGAGATAAAAACAATTCAGTAAGTTGTATCAATCTCTAAAACATCCTGCTTTGTTTTTTGTCTCTATACATACTCAGAGGAAAAAGTTAAGTCAGTGGGACCCCGCCCATTGAGGCCTAAAGAAAAATATGGGCTGCTTGTGCCTCCAGGCAAAGCTTATATATACTAATGACTGATGATCTGATTACTGGTTAACCGCTCTGGTCTGAGCCTGTCCATGAAACGTGGTTCAAGTCAAACCATCCATACGTATAAGCCTTTTGTGGCTTAGTTGGATGGTTATATTTCAAACACTTGTTGGATGTAATGACATTCTCACTTTGGGAACGTCCCAACATGACCTTAGCTGTTGACTGAGACGTAAAGCATCAATTCAAACAAACATTGAACACATCTTGCTTTGTGTTTTTTCTCTATATACATATATAATTCCTATCAACCTCAAGTGGCATGACTGCCGTCGATTTAATTTATAATATGGTTCTGAAGAAAATTTTAAAGATTTATCTTGACATGACGTCTTTCTCGGTTGCGTGACCTGGACACTGTATACAATGTCTGGTTCTCCCTGTCCTAGGATGCTCGACATGAATTTCGTCTTTGATTGACGAAGGAGTTCCAAGGGAGAAGATCTTTCATAAGTAGCCCAAGGACAACGACTGTTCACATGAGAGTTAGAGAGAACGGTCACTGGACAAAAGAAGTTGTTTGATGTTTGAATATCATGATAATATATGTACATGTATATTGTACCGAGGTGGGGGCAAATTAGCCCCTGGAGTCAAATTTTACGTTCAGAATGATTGATATTCAGTCTTACTGCGCATTTCCTGCAAGATTTTTCCTCCTTCAAATGGCATTTTAACAGTTTTCCCCATTTCAATGCTTATCCAACCTAAGTTGACCTTGTCGTAAAATAGGTCAAGGTCATCACAGGGTCATGATCTACATATACATTGTTGTACTTGAGTCATCGGTGTTTCATGCCAAATTTCTTTGAAATCGGCTCACCGGTTCCGGAGAAGATTTTTGAAGGGTTTTTAACCATATATGGACATGGCGGCCATCTTGGTCACATGACCTGGATCATTTATACAAAATGGTTCCCCTTCCTATAGATGCTTCATATAAAATTTGACGAGTTCATTGACGAGTAAGGGTTTTACCACGAGGACCGAACAATTAACTAAAAGTTGTGAATCACTGCAGAAACTGAGGGTGAGTTTAGGATCCTGTAAAACTAGTTTAAGCCTGCCAGTTGATTGTTGGCGACACTTCTGTGGTGGTTTTTATTGTGTTATGTCTTGGGTTTGAAATTTTGTGTTTTTAGCAACTTACATATGTTTTCATTATTAATTTAGTTAAGTTTGGGTAACTGAGTGGCCGTCTTTTTGGAGAAAAGCTGTTCACTCGGCTTACGATATGTTTTCTTAGTATGAGTACCTGATTGTTAATTTTGTTTTTCCCCGTCTCGGTTTTTTGAGCTGGAATCTCTTTCTGTTTGTCTATTTCCTGATCATTGCCTACTATTAGTTTTCATATAAAATATGACTTTGATTGGTCAAGTGGTTTCGGAGAGAACTTTGTAAATGTTGACGGACGCACAGACGCACGCCGGCTCGAGTACCATCCTATAAACTCCCAATGAGCCTTCGGTTGAGGTGAGCTAAACGGACGGACGACTGATGGGTGATCGAATGTTGGGTATTTGCCTATTCTATAAGCTCAACGTGTGAGCCGGACGGCACATGTGAGTTAAAACGTGAAAATACCTTGAAATAACAGCTCACTAAAGTCTGGATGACAAACGGCTGCCAATACCTTTAAAATGCATTTTAGTTCTTAGATGATAAGAGCATTGATAAGGTTCCAAATTAGTGTACAATATTATACGCGTTCTCACATAGCGAGTGTGCATGAAAAATAATTATTATAGACACATCAACGGCGGCGTTCCATACAAAATGCACTGTTTTATCGAAATGCAATTCGCAGCGTATTTCTATACAGTGGTTCCGTATCAAGCACTGTTCGGGCTACCAATATACAAAAATTCAGCCATATCAAAGTCGGGTGCAATTTTTTTGTCATTTTGCAAGATACGCGATTTCGGTTCCCCAACTATTATGGAAAAATTTTCTCTGGACCTCTCGTACACACGAATGACCCCTCAGGGACTGTATTAAGTGATACGTTAGTTTTGTGGCTTGGTATATTTAAATATGAAATTTTAGTATAACCTTATATCAACTTAAAATGTTGTTAATGTACAACTTGACCCCGATGTTTAGACATTTATGGTTATTACAGGTAAAAATCTTACAGTTCTCCCTATTCCAGCAAATATATGAGAGGTGTGGATTATAAATGTCCAAGTATGATTTAACAATTGCTGAATAATGAGATCCCAAAGAACAACAAATTACTGTTTCAATGATATAATTATTATCGTAGAAGAATGACTATATGATGATCTTTAAAAAAATGAATATAGATAAACAGATCAGCTCATGTACCAGATTTAGCTCGAGAGTCGTGATTGTTTTCGTGTTTCGTTGTAAAACCCCCAACAGCATAGTTATCAAATAAATGAAGGGAGTCGTTTAATCGGTCAACCAAGAGATATGCATCCAGCTTATTCTGTAATAAGATAGGTGAAAGAGTGTCTTCTATTAGTATGTTTGAGAAGGAAAGGTCTCTACACGATATTCTTAATTGGAAGCGAACAACACGGGCTGACTTCAATCTATTTATTCCAAATTCCAATAAAATTGTTCATATGTAATCCTATTTACGGACTGACAGTAATGTCAACAACATAGAGCGCGTTCCTGGAAGGTGGGAGAATCTCTGTGAGGCAGAACTCCAGGGAGTCTGTTAGGGAGGCTAGGAACCTGGACGCCTCGGCTATCTCCTCGTTGATGGCTCGGTACAGGTTCACTCCCTCCTCTCCGGCAGCAGCATACACAGCGCCCTCCTTCATCTCTGTTATAGCATCGTCGATTTGGTGATCTATCTCGGCAATAGTTTCGTCCAGGGTGGTTTTACTGAGAACCCATTCCTTGACATGCTCCGCCATTTTTCTTTTCAGTGGCCTCTTAACCGATGCTGCAAGACCTGCTTTGAGTTGGTAAGCAAGGACTGCCTTGAAAACTGTTTCTTTCGTGAGTGTCCCAGCTTTAAAGGGTACCGATATGGCCTTGTAGAGTTTCGCGATGTCTCCAGATTTAAAGACAATGGCTTTACCGACCGCCAAGGCTTTACCTGTCCATGGTCCGGCAATAAAGTCGAGGACGTTGATACACAAATGATCAGCAATAAACCCAAGCCATTTTATTTCTTGAAATATATTGGCGCCTTTTACAGTCACGTGATAACTGAGCTGCATATGGTCAGTGATGTCATGATCGAATGCTTCTCTCATGGCGTTTAGCTTATGAGGTGCGACATAGACAGGCTCGGAGAAGTCATCGGAGCCTTCTAGTCCGCTGTCAACCTCCTGAAGGCGGAACGAGAATCCTTGACCAAGGAAAGTATTGATCGCCAAGTCGTCGCCGAAAGTTATGACGTCATTTTCGTGAATATCTCTGGGTTCTGTAGAAGCTTTACACCATCCCGAGGATATCGCGACAGAGATCTCATCGGCAGGCTTTCCAAACAACCATTCCCAGCCAAACAGCACGTTGTCGGTTGGGTGGGAGGCCAGGTGTAGGCTGTCGACGTGTACGTGCACGGAATCTCCGGTACCGGTGACGCACTGACTGACGTAGATACAGGTGACGATCAGTGTTATCAGTAAGATCACCACCCCGGTCCCAATACAACATACTTTACAGCAGCCCATGTCACACAGTAGTCTGCCTACACACACTGAAATGGTGAAGGAATCAGAAACAGTAATACACATTCATTTGGCGCGATCCTAACAGCTGACTCTCGTAATTATTGTTATTATACACGTGTTACGTGTTGTTCTTGTACGCAGAATATGGGAACTGATGATTGTTTCAGGTCGATGTATATACATCAACTCTTTTGGTTCATTAGCCCACTGAAATCCAAACTAGATCGTTGACGGCCTAAAACGGGTTCTACTTTTTTGTTATTGGACAACACATTTAGCAAAAATAAGATGTGATGGTATCCTTAAAATAAAAAGAAACGGGTAAATCACCAGGAAATCATGTCCATGAAAGGTATACCCCCTTAAACCCCACTTTAATATACAATGTATAGCAAAACTGGGTCTGCAGGGGTATAACTAATTTTCTTATTTTTTATCCAAAACATACATTGTGGGTACCGCCAAGGCGGTTCTAACGTGTACCCACAATCAATGTTTTGAGCAAAAATATTAAAAATTTTCCAATGAAATTTTCCATTTTTTTGTATATTGCATGGGCACGTTATCGTAGAGAATATAATTTGGTTAAAACAGGGATTGTGGTTTCACAGCGGTTAGACTGACGAGTCCCCGTAATAGTGTTATGTTGTTATAAAATAATAATAATAATAATAATAATAATAATAATCCCAGGAATACCAGTTATGTCGTATGCAAGCGGGATTTGGGTATTTACGATGTGTGTATTTAAATTACGCAGCAATACCTGGGTTGGTTAAGATTTGTCTGGTATCCCTTTCACGATCCAAACACTTTCTGATAAATGTACATCGGCTAACAAAGTAAATAATTCAGGAAAACGTCACTTTTGAAATGGATAATTTTCAAATTATGCCGAGCGAAAACAACAACTAAAACGGAAGAAGTCGTTTAAAAATCATAAACTGACAATGTAATACTGTATTTGTGTAAGTGGTAAATTAAAGGCCGGAAAATGTTAAATGTTTCTAAGAAGCATTTTAGAAAGTATGACGAAGTAACTGACGCATTTTTCCACGAACCTGATGTTTTCTGGGACACCAAATTTCCTGGTTAAGAACATGACTGGTTCTCCCTAAAGCTGAGTCATAAGTTCGTATAATATGTCACGTAAGTTCGATTATGTCTGTATGCCAGAGGTTAGAGGATTTGGGCGCTTGTCTGCTGTACACACAACCAAAGTTTTAAGCGGCCACCTTAAAATCACCATACATTTTTATATAACCATGATAGCAATGACATATTTTCGGAAAGAGTTTGAAAGTCCGAAATCATGCCGTTTACAATTCCACTTTATGATTTTCGTATGGATCAATTCGTAATCGAGGAACGGGGGCCGGTCAGCGGGTTGAATGTCAGCAATGGACAATTAATTACCACTGACTGTACAGTTAGCGACGGTAACTTAGTGGTCATGTTTTGGAAAGCAGCTGTTCCATCATGTTACTATAATTGTTTCTGACTTACCTGGCTTTACTTGCTGTACATAATAATTTCTCGTATGGGTTTCATGGATGTGTATGTGTTTATGGTTGTGTCAGTTCCTGATCACTGCTAATGCCTTACAGTTTCCACATAACTACATTTTACTTGAAATGTAGATGTTAGAAAATGACATGTTTCACATTCAAATTCTTAGAACAATATCACTTGTCTCTATGAAGCTTTAAGTCTGGAAGAACGTACATATATATATACACTCGTCTATATACATGGAATAACATGGAATCCAGTTATTCCATGTATATAGACGAGTGTGCTTGCACAACGAAAACTAGTAACCTATCAGACGGGTTATGCAGGGAAATCTCCTCTAAACCTGAGCTATGATAACTCCTTTTTTAAGGAGCGTAGTAGCGCAGTCGGTAGAGGGGATGGCCCTGTATAGCTAGGCGCCGAAGCCGAAGTCTGCGGGTTCGAAACCTACCTTCGCCAATTTAGTACATCTTTATTTCTCTACTTTATAATTTTTCCGATGTACTTGTATCAGAAATGATCTTGGTAGGAATAGCTGTTGAAGTTTGTATATCTTTGAAATGAAAATATTATTTCCAAGCTTTGGCATCCCATAGGATCCAGTTATTCCATGTATATAGACGAGTGTGCTTGCACAACGAAAACTAGTAACCTATCAGACGGGTTATGCAGGGAAATCTCCTCTAAACCTGAGCTATGATAACTCCTTTTTTAAGGAGCGTAGTAGCGCAGTCGGTAGAGGGGATGGCCCTGTATAGCTAGGCGCCGAAGCCGAAGTCTGCGGGTTCGAAACCTACCTTCGCCAATTTAGTACATCTTTATTTCTCTACTTTATAATTTTTCCGATGTACTTGTATCAGAAATGATCTTGGTAGGAATAGCTATTGAAGTTTGTATATCTTTGAAATGAAAATATTATTTCCAAGCTTTGGCATCCCATAGGATCCAGTTATTCCATGTATATAGACGAGTGTGCTTGCACAACGAAAACTAGTAACCTATCAGACGGGTTATGCAGGGAAATCTCCTCTAAACCTGAGCTATGATAACTCCTTTTTTAAGGAGCGTAGTAGCGCAGTCGGTAGAGGGGATGGCCCTGTATAGCTAGGCGCCGAAGCCGAAGTCTGCGGGTTCGAAACCTACCTTCGCCAATTTAGTACATCTTTATTTCTCTACTTTATAATTTTTCCGATGTACTTGTATCAGAAATGATCTTGGTAGGAATAGCTGTTGAAGTTTGTATATCTTTGAAATGAAAATATTATTTCCAAGCTTTGGCATCCCATAGGATCCAGTTATTCCATGTATATAGACGAGTGTGCTTGCACAACGAAAACTAGTAACCTATCAGACGGGTTATGCAGGGAAATCTCCTCTAAACCTGAGCTATGATAACTTCTTTTTTAAGGAGCGTAGTAGCGCAGTCGGTAGAGGGGATGGCCCTGTATAGCTAGGCGCCGAAGCCGAAGTCTGCGGGTTCGAAACCTACCTTCGCCAATTTAGTACATCTTTATTTCTCTACTTTATATATATATATATATATATATATATATATATATATATATATATATATATATATATATATATATATATATATATATATATATAAAACACAACAAGTCCTTGTGTCGGTAATGATAGGAAGAAAGAATGAAATGAAGCAACAGCAACAATTTATTTCAGTCCTGTAGCGCTTTCACTTTACAGCTCTTCAGCAGGAACGTCGCAGATACTGGGCCCTTTCAAAGGGCGTTCATGAATTAATTTTAAGTCGTTTACCCACTGCCGAACATACAGTGGTGTCAACTTTGTCACATTTCATGTGATTTTTGTGTATTTGTGTATTTTTGCATTGTTTTTTTATTTATTTTGTTTATTTACCTATTTTCATTTTTTTTTTCCAGTTTTTACCTGTAAATACATATTGACTCTGAAGAAGGCGAAAGCCGAAAGCGCGCTTAGTTTGATTTATTCTTGCACTGTTAATGGTTTAATCCCCCCCTATATATATATATATATATATATATATATATATATATATATATATATATATATATATATATATATATATATATATATATATATATATATATATATATATATATATATATTTATATATATATATATATTAGTATGAGATTTGGGTAATATACATCAAACAGACAAACCTGTCGGTAGCACCGGATCCATAAATGGATGATATGCTTTAAGTATATGTGGGGATTTTATCATTAACGGTGCAAAATTTTATTTGTGCCTGAGCCAGCTTTCGCCTTTCGGCTTCATCAGATATATATATATATGCCTAATATTGGAGGTACGTAAAAAGGCAAATACGACGATGTAGGACAAAGCTCATTTGGAGCCGGGAATTTAAGTCAGGAATGAAGACATATTATGACAATAACGACCCAGCACTATGTTTGAAGCCGTTGTCAGTGGAAATGGTGGCTAAATCTAATAATGATGGCAAAAAAAATCAGTTGGAAGCTATACATGCGAAATACCAAAGTGTGAGTACCGTTTCGTCACCGGCGATAAAATGGCATTGGATGAATATTTTGAATAATTTTGTGACCGGTTGAAAGTTTTGTTGAGTGTATGCGTCTCTGGTCTTGTGGACATAGCTGTTGTTTCTTAGCATTTCTGAGACAGTTAAGTATTTTTGGTAGTAACATGAAGCATTGAAGAATGAATAATCGTGTATAATTTTACAATGCATATGACCGGACTTAGGCGTTTATTTAGTCTGCTGGGATGGCACAAACAGCGTGTGGGCACCTGGCACCGATTAAGTAAGTACGGAAAAGATGTCCGAAAATAGAAAATTTGGCAATATCAAAGCAGCTGATGAAGATACATGTACATGTAACAGTAGGATTCATTACCGAAATACTGACAATTGACATCAGGCAGTAAGAATTTTACAATAATACATTTCCTTTTATTTTGTGCCCAGGACTTAAAAATATTCAATAATAATGGTAAAAGTAGACAACGATCATTAAATGGCGCAATCTGAAAGAAATTCACACTCCAAAAACCGAGGTGGGAAAAAACAAATTAACAAGCAGGTACTTATTTCAAGAAAACATCGCAATCCGAATGAGCAGCTATTTCCCAATAAGCGGCCACTCAGTTACTGAAACTTAACTAAAACTATGAAAATCTGAAAACGTACATAAGGCGCAAACAGCACAAAAATTCAACACCAAAACATAAAACAATTAGAACCACCACAGAAGTGTCGCCTTGGAACGATCAGTAATATAAATTAATTTTTATTGGTGGGCCCAAACCAGTTTTACAGGATCCTAACCTCACCATCAGCTTCTGCAGTGGTTCACAACATTTAGTTACTTGTTTTCGGTCCTCGTGGTGAATCACCAACTAGTCAATGAATCATCAAGGACAAATAACCACCATGATGGATCAAAACAACGATTCACAGATACAATATGCTGCCTGGCGATGGAGAGCACTGGGCGCCAAACAACACAACTGAAAATCTGGAGCAAAAGAAAATCACCAGTGGGCCAAGCAACAACACAAATAGCTCCGGTCCCAACCAACTAAAAGTCGAGGTCATCATAGAGGCAGACGCCTGACCCACCGGCGTGCTATTAAAGAAAGCAGCATAGTTTTCAACCATGATCGGGTTAAAAATTAAGTATGCATACTGTCGCATAACATTTCATTTATAATCTATACATTTATAACGTACTATATAATGATTTTTCCAAACTGAAAAGAAAAATCGTTTCTTAAATTTGTAGACCAAGTCACCATAAAATTCTGATCCCGAAAAGGCCCATGTGATCACGTAAAAACTTCTCTAACCCAACATTAAATTCAAAATTCAAAATTTTGAAATCATGTCTGTGATGAAATTTAGAAAATGTTTTTCGAAGTTTATGATACCGATAGCATTGCTGGAGAAGTCCGTCAGTTTAACATTTATTTCGCGCATTGAAGTCCGTAACATGATTCAGGCACTAGCATCCCTAACAAGTTGCGAAATGCATACACCATAAGAAGCACGGCGAGGTACGTCACTATCCAAAAACGGAAAATTTCCTGTATCAAAATCAAAGTTATCGCACTTGCCACAAATTCATTTGCATTAGAAAAATGTACATCTAAAAAGTGGGATTCGGTATCTGTAATATTGGCTTTATTCAACTGTAGTCCAGGTGGACCATGCCTTCAAAATAAGTGTAATTGTCAATGTTCAACAGGTTATCAAGGTACCTGGAGGTCGAATTAAAAGCCTTGATAACATCAGCTTGAATTGATTTTCATGGTTAAGAGAATACAAGAAATCTCTTTCGTAGCAGCATAAAACTAAATCAGCTACGAGAGGGTCGCATTTTGTACCCATCGGTTCCAACAATTTGTCTTGTAATGGAGCCAAGCCACAGCAAGCCCCGTCGGTGGAAAAGCATGCTCAACACTTACTCGATTCACAAAGTTTCGAGTTTGAAATTTGCATATTTCCAAGGGAGGCTATCCCGTCAAATTACTTCCCCCTCCGAGAAGACTCGCCCCGAATCTTTGCCTGGGAACTACATGGGTAAAGCAACTCCGTTCTGGCAGTTGTCATCATCCCACCAAATGTAACGAACAGCGAGCCAAGCCACAGAAACCCGTCGGTGGAAAAGCATGCTCAACCACCAATGGTGGTTTACTGCGCTATATACTCAACACTTATGTATACTCGATTCACAAAGTTTCGGGTTTGAAATTTGCATATTTCCAAGGGAGGCTATCCTGTCACAGCCTGTATAACTTGGTTCAAAATCTAATATAAATATTATCCATGAGATAGGATAATGCAAATACGTATATTTGACCGGTTGTTTGTCTAAATCCGGACCTGAAGTAATTATCTTAACACGTATCTGCCATTAGTCTTCTTCACCTCCATAGACATATCGTGGGGATTCAGAAGCAATTCCGGAATACCAAGTGCTAAAGGGGGTTAGCTGAAATAAACGTTGAGTGAAGTGAGTGAGATGTGTATGTGCAGATCGAGGAAGAAGAGTTTTAAGGGTTTTAGTATAGTTTAAAATCTAAAAAGTAGAATCTCGTGATTTTGGTATACAATCACCACCTGGAAAACAGCATGGTTGAAATGTGCCACGGTGGGGAGCATGATACTAATAGTGGATGGAGCTTTCCAATGTACTAGCTACAGTTCTTTAAAAAAAAAAAAGCTGTACTGTAGTAATTGGTAGTGGCGGGTTTGTCTGTATGTCAGGGTGAAGGTTCGTGATTTGGACTCCGTATGGTTTGGTATGATATAGTCGGTTAGAGGGATTGCATCAATAGCATTTGTGATCTTGTTCTGCATGACCAGTCGGGTGTCTATGCGTCTTTCACCTAATGAGTGCCGGTAAAGTTTTTGAAGAATTTGTAGGGGTAACACTAGAAGTGGAACTGCATCTCGGGTGAATCTGCCACTTATTACATACACCTTATAAAGAGTTTGTAGACATTCATTCCCCGGACAAGCTCAGTGATCATGACATTGTTTCTGGCACATTAAAAATTGCTAGCCCCCTCCCCCCCTATAAAGAAACCTAGGAGTAATGTGCATCGTTATCAGAAAGGTGAGTATGAATCTATGAGATCAGAAACACTCAAATTTGCAAAGGAAAAATACTTCAACGGTTACTCAGATACTCGGTCGGGCCAAGAAAACTTCGTTTATTCAGGAATCAGCAGATAAACATAAACTAGGAATCAGCAGATAAACATAAACTAGTCCCCTCAAAAACTAGTCGCTCAGTTTCCTCTGTCCCTTGGATAACACCTGAAATAAGAAAGAAGATTCGCAGAAAAAATGCAACTCATGCAAAAGCTAAAAAGTCTGGTAGTGCAAAACTCAGATCTAAATTTGAATCTTTACGGAGAGAAATCAAAGCTGATATCAGGAAGCAGCATGATCTTTACGTGAACCACTTGGTAGGAGATGTTAAGGCTAATCCTAGAGATTTTTATAGGTACATAAACAGTCAGTAAAAAAGATACCCAAGGTATCCCCCGTTGAAAAAGAGGAATGGAAGTGGAATTGCACAATCCGAATTTGAGAAGGCGGAAGAACTTAATGGTCAGTTCTCGGATGTTTTCACTAAAAGTGAATACAAACAGGTCCCTCTTCTGGATAGATCTGCCCCGTTCATGTATGACATTGTGGTCACAAAGGAATGGGTGACCAAACTTCTCAAAGGTCTTAGCCCGTCTAAAGCCTTAGGGCCTGATGAGCTTCATCCTAGAGTCCTAAAGGAACTGGCAATGGAATTAGGTCCTGCATTCGCCCATCTCTTCCAGCAGTCAGTTGATACAGGTGAAATTCCTAAAAAATGGTCTCTTGCTAATATTTGCCCCCTGTTTAAGAAGGGCGACAGGTCTCTTGACCGCAATTACCGCCCTGTTTCTTTGACATGCATTCCCTGTAAGCTTCTTGAACATATTGTTTATTATGGCCCATCTAGATGAACATGAACTCCTGTCAGACAAGCAACACGCATTTAGGAAATGGCATACATGTAGCTGTGAAACTTAGTTGACTACGGTGATAAATGATTGGGCAAAAATCTTAGACAAAAAATGCCAGGTTGACACTTTTATACTGGATTTTGAAAAGGCTAACTACACCCTAGAGGGCACTGTATTGAAAAATGTTGAAAGCATAAAATTCCTAGGTGTAACTATCACAAATGATTTGAAATGGAATACTCATATTTCCAATGTTTGTGCTAAGGCTAACAGAACTCTCGGATTTTTTAGGAGAAGTTTGTACTGATTCTTGTCCCCCAAATGTGAAAGCAGCAGCTTATAAAGGACTGGTGCGACCGGTCTTGGAATATGGAAGCTCAGTTTGGGACACTCATGGCCTCCAGGAAGAACTGGAAAAGGTCCAAAATCGTGCGGCAAGGTTGACCGGAAATTAGGAGCATGACTGGCATTTTAGGTCAACTGAAATGGGAATCTCTTAAGAAAAGGAGGAAGGATAGTAGCTTATATTGCTATACAAAGGTCTAAAGGGTAAAGCCAAAATACCCACAGAAGACCTTATCCCGAAGAATAGGCGTTGTAGAAATCAACACTCTTTGGCTTTTCAGATAACTTCAGCTTGCAAAGAAGCGTACAAAAGTAGTTTTTTTCCATAGACTATCAGGGACTGGAATTACCTCCCTGATTCTCTGATCTCCTCTGCTGAAATGTCTGATGACTGTGTGTCCAAGTTCGCATCTCTTGTGAGAGCCAGGGACTAATTTCCCTCCTGGCGCACCCCCCTGGTGAGGTATTGTCAATTTGGCGTGTCACCAGTAAACCATTCAGATTCAGATTCAGAAGAGTATACGTCATGCAATATTATAAGTAAGTAGATCCATAGTGACCCTTCAGAAGTATTATAAGTAAGTAGATCCATAGTGACCCCAGTGAAACTTCAGAAGGATATTGATCGATTAGGTAGTTGGGCCAGGAAATGGGGTATGAGATTTCAACCTGTCAAGTGCAATATGATGCAGCTGACAAATAAACGTACTAGTAGAAGTCAGGCTTTTTACAAGCTTGAGGGTACTTTGTTGGAAAATGTTGAGAGTATCAAACATCTTGGTGTAACAATAACTAAGGATTTAAAATGGAATACTCACATCAATAGGACCCTTGGTTTTTTTGAGACGAAATCTGTTTTCTTGCCCCCAAGATGAATAGAATAGAAACAAGATGTGAGAGAAGCTGCCTATAAAGGTCTGGTGAGACCTATTCTTGAATATGGTAGCTCAGTTTGGGACCCTCATTATGAAGGTCTGATAGATGATTTGGAGAAAGTGCAAAAGCGTGCGGCTAGGTTTGTAACTAGGAACTATACATATGAAAAAGGTACATGTAGTATGACTGACATCTTTAAAAACTAAAATGGGAATCCCTGCAGAAAAGAAGGAAGGATAATAGAATTATATTACTTTACAAAGGTCTAAAAGGGAGAGCAAAAATACCCACGGATGACCTTATCCCCAAAAGTAGGCGTTGTAGGAATCAACACTCCTTGGCATTTCAGATACCTTCAGCAAGTACAAATGCCTATTTACACAGTTTCTTCCCCCAGACCATTAGAGATTGGAATGAACTTCCTGATTCTCTGATCTCCCTGTCAGATCTGAATGGTTTAGTTTACTGTTGACACGCCAAATGACATTATTTCACCAGATGATTGTGTGTCTAAATTTACTTCTCTTGTGAGAGCTCGGGACTAATCCCCTCCGGTCAAGCCCCATTCCCCCTGGTGTAGTATTGTCAGTTTGACGTTTCACCAGTAAACTATTCTGATTCTGATTCTGATTCTGACCCGATCTGTCCGGTGTTTGTCTGTTGTGGACCGAAACGACCAGCTTCCATACCGGTAAATACCGGAAGCGGGTCAACTCGGCCTGATACCAACTCGGCCCGTAATACAACTCTACCTCGGGTCAACTCGGCCGGGTCAACTCGGCCTGTTATTTTTCCTATTTCAAGAGGTGTATTTTATAAGTACATGATGCTTTTAGATGTTAATAATGATTTTTAGGTTGATATATTCTGGATTCGTACGCAGAAAATATAGGATGGCATTATTTTTAGTATTACAAACAGTTCAACAATCTCCGTATTGAGCAAATGCAAAATACCCATGGGGTGTCAACTGTCTGTAAGGTGAATAGCATGCATGCAAGTTAGTCAGTTTTAATTTGAGGCATTGACGTATCTGTGTATTATAGTTAAGTTTTCACATCTACATGTAAAACAGTACCACAAGTAAATAAAGTGTGGTTACTTTTGGTTACACCCAGTTGCAGCATTAGGCCTACATGTATACTCAATGGTATGTTTTAACATATTTTAATTCTCATTTATGTTTTGGAAGAGACAGACGAAAATAACTGGTTAAAATGAGATTGATATACAAGCATTGTCTCATTTTTGTTCCACTTGCTTTAGCCATAACTCTTAATATAAGGCCGACTTGACCCGGCCGAGTTGACCCGGCCGAGCTGACCCGGGCCGACTTGACCCGAGGCCGAGTTGACCCGGATTCGTAAATACCGGATAATATCATTCTAAATTTTCATGAATACTCTTCGGTGTTGAAAAACAGAAAATGGATAATTAGGTCAAGGCTTTTCGGAGGTGAAACACTTTGACATTTGTGAAAAATCATGTAAAATGCATTTTTCGTGCAATATCATATCCAGTTTATTATTGCTTACGATGAAATGATCAAGTCTCGTTGCAAAGAGCTTGTGTCCATGCTTTGACAATCCTCAGATTGACAATTCTCTCCGTTTCAGTCTGTCAAATTGTTGACCTAATTTTGGAAACCAATCATGATATCATTTTTATCATTCATGAGTTATGTCATCTCATGAGAATATTGTTTGTTTGCTGTTTTACATGCCAGTCAACAGCTATGGTCATTTCATGACTGTGTGTCAGCATTGGCATCTTTAGAGCGAGCCAGGGATAAATTTCCACCCTGATGCCCACCCTGCTATATTCAGAAAAAAGACACTGGCTATCCGCACGACGGTCGTGCCGATAACACCGCTTATCGGCACGACCGTCGTGCGGATAAGCGGCGTTATCGGCACGACACGGAAATCGATATCCAAATGTTAAAAATATTTAGAAATGGGTATATTTTAAGTTGATAAACTTATACACTTGCTTCAAACCTGAAACAGAATATTACCCATGCAGGATTGTTTTACTTTTTAATCAACAAAATTATTATTTTGCTGAATTTGGCTTACATGTGAATTCACCTGTAAAAATCAGTCATGCGTATACGTAAAAATGAGAAAGAAATTATCGTAACCTTAATAATAAAAGAATGTGGTAATCCTGAAGAATAAATAACCTTTGATTTTAACAATGGAGCATGGAAACATTTCAGTAACACAATTAAAAGCATGTACAATGGACGTCAATGGTTATATTTTTCTCCGCTGTTAGAAATCTACTGTGATTCAGTTTACATCAGTTGGAATAATCAAAACAAACTAGTTTTCTTATTCATAAATAACACAAATGTTACTTTCGAATGTATTTCAATAGCTAAACACACAATTAATTTATTTAATGACAAATTAAGTTTAATGCATACGTAAGCTTGTTTTAAATCTCATACTCCATTCGTGCCGATAGCCAATACCTGTAGCATTGGCTATCCGCACGACGGTCGGGCCGATAATGCCGCTTATCGGCACGACCGTCGTGCGGATAAGTGGCGTTATCGGCATGACCGTCGTGCGGATAGCCTCAGCCCAGAAAAAATAGCAACTAAAGTGGGTTAAAAAGCTTCATTTCTGTGTAATAGATTGGGAAAACAATGGGTGCATTCAGGGTTCTCCCATCGGTACCTATTGGTACCATTGGTAGCCGTCGGTAGCCATTGGTATACCGATGGATATCTTGTTGGTAGCCAAGTCTCCTGCGAGTAGACAAGTGAGGTAGCGTCGGTAGCCTCGTTTTGATTACTTTAAAGATGGCGGATAGCAATCCAACTACGGCGATCCTAATTGCACTTAAGATGCCTGTTGGTGATAATAGAACTTACAAAGTTCTAGTGAAACAAGCAAAGATCCCATTTATAGCTTCTAGTAAGTAGCACGCTGTTTCAATTAAGTATACACTACAGAACGTTGAGAGACAAGACTCAGATTCAGACTTCACTGATTGGATTCAGAATGCCCGCATTGCTGAATAGCTACTTAAATATAGTGTCAGTGGTAGTATTTTGAACTTGTGTTTTCTATTGGGTGGTCGGGTGAGAATATGTGGGAATGATTTGTTGATAGTAGTGCTCTATTCGCGGAACATCGTCTCGCCGTTGCTTAATTACTGCTAGCAAGACATCATAGTTTGTTACACATGTAACAATACTAGAAGCAAGCTCATAGCTTTGCTTTTGAAGCATAATCATTGCTGGAATCACCTGCCTCGTTCTTGGTGGTTGATTATCCGCCATGTTTGTTTACCGATTGGCTCCAATTTTCGTTCAGAGTTAGTTGGTTGCCGATGGTGCCATCTGTTACCGATGGTACCATCGGTAGCCATTGGTAAGTATACTCGGTTACCGATGGGAGAACCCTGAACGCACCCAATATTTAGCTGAATTTTAGCCAATTGGTAAAAAATTTGGTACCGGAAACCGGACCCAGTTTTATACAGAGACTATAGAGTACACATGTATGCTTTTAGACTTAAAATATCATTCCATCTTCAGATCTGATTCTGAGTCGATCAATTTCTGATCATCGCCTTAGGTGTAGAATGGGCCAAATTTAGAATTTAGTCTAGGGAGAAAAACATTTTGGATGGGCTATTAAAATTGTATGTAGAACAGAGGCTAATCCAAGACTTCTCTGAAGTCAAAATAACCTTCTGACGTTCTGTTAGCTTTGACTGGTGGCTATTATAAGTTGGGTTTGCAGCCAGAGAAGACACTGGTTAATCAGAGGAATACTTATAAAGAACTGGGGAAAAAGAACTTTCCAGACTATCTAGGCACTGTCTACCTACATGATAACATCTGTCCGTCAATCTGTCTGTCTGACAACAATATATATCAGAGTTTTTACTTTCTTTGAGAGCTGTAACTGTGAAACTTACAAAGTAATTTTATTTGATATATCCTATGAGCACACATCTTGACCCAGAACTCTTGTCATATACAGGGTGATCCAGAATTTTGTTTTCTGCAACACATACATCATTAAAATCTATATCAAATTAATCTACAAGGATTCAAGTTTTGTTTGGTACACAATGCTTGATATATAAACTACTGACATGTCAAATAGTGTTGGTCAAACATTTTCACAAGATTTATGTAAAAGCGTTGTTTGAAGTCCATATTGGATTAAAATGGCGTCAGACTTATTTCGATAGTTAGCATTTTCTTGGGATGGCACTTGAATGAAAATACGTATTCGAATACCTTAACCAAATATATTTTGAAAGCTAAAACACTCTATTTATTAAAGGGTTTGAAAATTAACAGCACACTAGTGGTACCAAACATTCACACAAGTATTGAATTTGTCGTCATAAAAACATGAATTTGGCGTAAAATAATGCATCATGCAAAAACTGCCAAAATGTTTGACCTCTATTATTCCAAGGAGTTTCAAGACATGGAGATCGTGCTTCACCACATCAAAGGTTCCATGTCCGGCACCGCAACACCTTTTAATAAGTCAAGTACCATAATAAATTAACACCTAATTATGTACCCAGGATGAACACGGTCTCAATGCTAGCAGATAACAGCATGAAAATAACTACAGGTTTTCTTTCAATGTGTGCATAAGAATTTTTTTTTTTTTTTTTTTTTTTTTTTTATAATATAGTATTCACGGGTAAATTAATTAAACGTTTTCTAAACACTATCCATATGCTTCACAAATTTCCAAGTGTTTGTAGGGGTCACACCCTACATCACCTGATGCTTGACTACCGCGCGCTGCCCCGTACATTTCAACAACGTCGGCGTTTTTACGCTCTAAAAATTATCCATGTTTGTCTTAGAAAAGATGTCAAAATTGTAAATTTCATGTTACGAAGCTGATTCTTTGTACTTGCATCAAAACAAATGTTAATATGACATCATGCAAAAATTCACGCCGTTGTGGTGCCGTTTAATGACGGAACTGACAAAGTTTCAAAACATCAAAAACATCTGAATGAGAGATTTTTCAAAGTTCTCCGTACCCTTCTATATGTCGTATGTCAATCGACATTTTTTAAACAATTCTTGCAAAATTTTACAAAATTTATCCGCAAACTAAAGAAAATGGATGGGCTTTGTTATTTCAAAAGTTTCATCGTATTTGGACCGGGAACTTTCCGACTATACATCACCCATGTAAGAAATCGTAAAAGGCTAAAATCTTGTACGGAAGATCTAAACATCAACCTACGTTCACCTCGACACACGATTAATATCAATGATACTTTTTTGTATGTGGGGGTGGGGGAGGAGAAGTGGAACAAATAACTTTTCATTACGAAAACCATGCAATATACTGAGATTTTTTCATCTGTAAAAAATGAAAATTTCATGCGAAAAAATATTTTAAAATTTTAAACATTTTTTTTCTCTAAAGTTTTCTCACAACATAGATTGTGGGTACACATTAGAACCACTTCACAAATATTTTTATATGTTTGCATATTTTGTGTTTGTTAAGAACCCGAATAGAAAGAAATGAGATTATTTAAGATTTGACTATGTAACAAAAATTGCTGACAATGTATTCCTTCACTCGGCTTACGATATGTTTTTCTCCGGTTTCTCCATATAAGTTTTTATTTAGTTTTTTTCCCCGCCTCGGTTTTTGGAGTGGGAATTTCTTTCTGAATGTGCCGTTTCCTGATCATTACCTACTTTTACTTGTCTTGCCTGTTAGGTACAGATGTACGAAATACTGTAGCATATGCATCGATGAGCATGGACAAGCTGTAATGAGCTTTAAATTGTTGTCTTGGCACAGCACAAATATCTCTGATACTGGAATTTAAAATTCCATTGGTTTCAAAATGAAAACTTATTTAATATTAAAATGAATACAGTTAGATCTATCCCCATTTACGTAAGTTGCTGATGCGAAAATCAATCAAGACGCAAAGGAAGTGTACACACGGAACTTTGAAATGACTTTAATATTGTAATGCGCTTTAGAATCTCTCTCATAGGAAAACACCAAACATACCCTAGTGCTTCCTTTTGACCCTTCAAAACACACTTTCGGATAATTTTGGACATATTGCTGCTTAGCTTACACGAAAGCTGAGAAAATTTCCCTTTTTAACATATGGTTTTAAAATTTAGGAAACCTTCGGAACATTTTGTAAATTAGAAATTAAATAAATTTGATGATGCAAATAAAATAAACAGCTTACTTATTTCAGCGATTAAAAGATTACTGGCACCTGTTTGGTAATAATTTCTTAATTATCGTGTAGAGCTATATATCTACTTTCAATGATAATCAAGTGCGCATTATTTATTGCAAGTGTCATTGTGCTGTGACAAGTGCGCATTTGCGTCTGTAATTTTCTGTTATAAAACTGAAGTGGCGATTTTATCCATTTTCACTGTTGGAGGCGGTGCCGGACATGGTGTTCAAAGGAATTGTTAATTACATGATAATAACCCTTCAGATTAGATGTTTTCCGTTGACTTGCATTGCGCTCACAGCATGTGACTAAATGTGCTAAATAAGCTGATAATGAAGCACGAACTCCAGGTATAGAAACTCCTTGATTATTCAAAATATTACTATTTAAAGTACTTAACATTATATATCAAGCAAAACTTGAATTATCATAGAGCATTGTGATTTTAGTTCTATAATAGTATGTGTTTGCTGAACACAATTATATAAGCTTAAAATGGTATCAGATATTCTGGATCACCCTGTACTTCACGATCCATGCTGAGAACATTATCTTATAAAATTAAGTGCGGTTACCCGAGAAACTAGGTGCTGACTCGGGTTAGATAAGGAAGTGCGGTTTTGAGGCTTCCTGCTGATAACAAGTGGTTTTGATTCACCCTGAAGTAATTATGGCAATAAAATTCTGCAGTGGGCAGAGTCTGATATCTACTTGGTCATTAAAACGTAATCTGATACCACAATCAACGGAATGGAAAATATATAAATTTTTAGATTTTGAATTTTACTAAAAGTGTTATGCTACAGCTTTAAAGAGGGGGAAAAGTTAATAGACTTTTGTTTTTCAAACGTTAAATTTGACCAATAAATAACATTTTTAGTATTTTGTTGAGGTAAAGAAAATGAGAAAAATACAGGTAGATGTAGCTAAATACTCTAGGTGTTAATTAGTTCATTTACATAATAGGTGCATAACAGCAAGATAAGAATTCTTGTTTATACCCCCATTCCACTGGGCGGCGTTTCCACTACGTTTCCAAATATGGGCATAAAATACCGTGAAATGTAGAGAGAGCGCCAGAAGCGTAGTCGAAACGACTTGATCGTAGTAGAAAGGTACTGGTAGCGCCTTGAACGCCACCCAAATTTGAAAGTTTTGACCCTGCTCAAAAATTTAAAACTTAAACGTAGAGAAAGCGCCGTGGACTCGAAACGCAGTGGAAGCGTAGTAAAAGCGTAGTAAGAACGGCATTAGCGTAGCAGTATCGTAGCCGTAGCGTGCATAACGTAGAAGAAGCGTGGCAGCATCGCAGTAAAAGCGTAGCGATATTTGTCCGCGATCCCAGTACGCTTCTCCTACGCTATGTACTTCCTTGCCACGCTTCTCACGCTTTCACTACGATTCCACCAAATTACCAATATCAACCAACTCGCTTCTTCTACGCTTCCAGTACGTTCTTGGCGTTTTGACTACGTTACCACTACGCTTCCACTACGCTCTTGGCGTCTTGACTGCGTTACCACTACGCTTCTACTACGCTCTTGGCGTTTGAGCTACGTTCATGGCGATTTACAGCACGCACGTGCCAACCAGGGTATAAATACGTCACCTGTTTTAGCATTGTCTTCATTGTTAAATGTTAATTTAAGCAATCCACATCAAAGAAAATGCCACCTCGAAAGGGAAGAAAAGCAAACGCTACTAGTACTGCCATCCAGCCTCCGACAATTGAACCATACTGGCACCATCGGTTCATCTTCTTTGAAGACTAGTTGTCAAATGATGAAAAACATCTTAACTTGTTGAGTTTTCATGGACAAAACGCAACAGAAACGCGGTGCCTGAGCTCCAAACGTAGATAGTACGCAGCAGGAACGTAGTAAGCGTAGTCAAAGCATAGACAGAAATCCCTTGACGTCGTGGAAGCGTAGCTGATGCGGCTTGGGGATTCCTAAAGCACCGCAGAAGTGCTGTAGTAGAGCGACAAGAACGTCGCTAGCGTAGTGAGAACGTAGTCGAAGCGTACTAGAAGCGTACTAAAAGCGTGGGAATCCTATTTTTTTTTTTTTCACATGACGGCGCTTCCACGGCGTTTCACAAGTTTTTTAAGAACGCCATGAACGTAGTGGAAACGCCGTCCAGTGGAATGGGGGTATAACAGATATAAGAGATGTTCTCATCATGCAATTTATTGACTTTTGTGTCGAAATTGCAGATTTTATGTCAAAGTTTTTTGTTCTTTTTCTTTTTTTTCTGCATAAATCTGTGATAGCTGCGAGTGTGAAACCTTGCATAGAAGTTGTCTTTCAAATACCTTTTTAAGCACTCACCTTGACCCAGCTCCCTTGACCTATATTTCATGGTGCAATAACTTTGTAAAATTTTACTTAAAGTTTTATTTTGTTTGCACCTATGATATCTGCTAGTGTGAAACCTTTAATCATGTCAGTCATGCATGTGATATCTCCCTATTTCAGAGCGATCCCTGTTTTTTTTTTTGTTTTTTTTTTTTTTGTTTTTTTTTTTAAGAATTTCCGAATTTCCCTATATATCATTATACATCTCCCTATTTGGAATTTTGGATCTCCCTTTTTCAAATCAAGAAATTCCTTCTTTGTTTAGTCATTCTTCCTATTTGGAGAGGGAAATATCCCTATTTGGCTTCTCAGATGTATCACATGTATGCTTTCATTATGTCTCCCCCTGACAGGGTCGGGAGACATATTGTTTTTCCCCGTGCGTCTGTCTGTCCATCCGTCTGTCCGTCACAAATCGTGTCCGCTCTGTCACTTGAAAACCGTTAAAGATTTTTCAATGAAACTTGGTACACTTGTAAACCACGATGAGACGATGTGTCAAGCACAAGAACCATAACTCTAGCTTGAGTATTTTTGGAGTTGTTTCCCTTTGATTATTTTCTATACAATTTCGTGTCCACTGTATAACTTGAAAACTGTTAAAGATTTTTCAATGAAACTTAGTACACTTGTAGACCACGATGAGACGATGTGTCATGCACAAGAACCATAACTCTGGCTTGAGTATTTTTGCAGTTATTTCCCTTTGATTATTTTCGATACAATTTTGTGTCCGCTGTATAACTTGAAAACCGTTTAAGATTTTTCAATAAAACTTGGTACACTTATTGAGCATGATCAGACTGCAATTTTGTGTCCACTGTATAACTTGAAAACCGTTAAAGATTTTTCAATGAAACTTAGTACACTTGTAGACCACGATGAGACGATGTGTCATGCACAAGAACCATAACTCTGGCTTGAGTATTTTTGCAGTTATTTCCCTTTGATCATTTTCCATACAATTTTGTGTCCGCTTTATAACTCGAAAATCGTAAGAGTTATTTCAATGAAACTTGGTACACTTATAAAGCACAATGAGATTACGTGTCGTGCTAAAGAACCATAACTCTTGCTTGCATATCTTTGGAGTAATTTCCCTTTGATTATTTTCCATACAATTTCATGTCCACCCTATAACTTGAAAACCATAAGAGAAATTTCAGTGAAACTTGGTACACTTATAAAGCATGATGAGAAGATGTGTCATGCACAAGAATTATAACTCTTGCTTTCATATCTTTGGAGTTATTTCCCTTTGATTATTTTTCTATACAATTTCATGTCCACTCTATAACTTGAAAACCATAAGAAATATTTCAATGAAACTTGGTACACTTATAAAGCACGATGAGATGATGTGTCATGCTAAAGAACCATAACTCTTGCTTGCATATCTTTGGAGTTATTTCCCTTTGATTATTTTTCATTCAATTTTGTGTCTGCTCTATAACTCAAAAACCATTAGAGATTTTTCAATGAAACATGGTGCACTTATAAAGCATGATGCACAAGAATCATTACTCTTGCTTTCATATCTTTGGAGTTATTTCCCTTTGATTATTTTCCAAACACTTTCGTGCCCCCTCTATAACTTGAAAACCGTAAGAGATATTTCAATGAAACTTGGTACACTTATAAAAAAAACAGAAAGACAGGATATGTGATGCACAAGAACTATAACTCTTGCTTGCATATTTTGGACATGCATGTAGAAAGGGGGAGACATCAGTTTTCACATAGAAAACAAATTCTAGTACTAATTGTACTTGGCATACCCTTTAAATTTTTACATTGAAGTAAAAGTTTTTCTCTGCACCTGTAATAGCTGTGAATCATGTGAAACCTTGCTAGTTGCATTGTAATTCTCCTTGACATATACTTCCAGCATTTTACCCTGTGCCTGTGACCTATTTTTTTTTTAATTTTAGCCACCCAAGCAAACAACTAAGGCTTATAAAAATTATTGGTATGGATTGTTTTCCTGTGCAGGTTTATTGTCAACAATTTTATTAGCCCATCCCCAATATTTCCCCATTACTAAATTCAACGTTAAGCAACACACTCAAACTGTTTAAGGTGATCTTCACAAAATGATCAAGTCAGTATCAGAAGACAATATTAGCCTTTGCGTGGAAAAACCAACAATTTGGATTTCCAATCTGGTTCGACACAAACCGGCCTGTTCAGTCACAGAAGAAGGCTAGAAGATTAAGATTTTGGATTTAACAAGAAATGGGACTGTACTATCTGTAGTGAAAACAAAGGCGTTGATCAGCTGGGCAGTTACAGTGAAGCTGGTCTGCGCCTTTGTTTTTGCGTATGTAGATTTTCTGATGCAGTGGCTCATATAGATACTGATAGGCCTATGGCACTAACTGTTTTATTGTTAATTTCAGGTGTTTTAAGTGAACACTGCTGTAGTCACCTACACTCCCCCCGGCCTTGTCCCCAGGGCAGGGACTACAGTGTAATGTGAGACAGAATGTTCTACAAGCCCGACAACACTCTACAAAACAGCCCGGAGTTCTGTAAAGCCTTGAAGTTGGTCATCAAGTTTCAGATCTCTAGTCTGGTAAATGCTCAACATTTACATGTCCATGTTATGTAAACCTTACAATCAACTTTCATTTAACCTGGGGTGTATTTTCATGTCTGTTCAAACCAACTTCTACCCAGGATCTTTATGTTTACCAAAAACTTAAAATAAATTCACATGAAGATTTTCAGTTTTTGCAAAAATATCTGTACATGTATATTGTATCCATGGGTGTATTTTTTTAACGGTTCATCACTGAGTCGCAGCTAATCTGTCCAAATCACCCCTGTCATTTACATGCATGACCCAAACTTTGTTCTTGCACCCATTATTCTAAGTGCCATTTTTTCATGAAAGGATCCAATGCAACATAAAGCAAGAGGGAATGTGGTCGCTTTGTGGCAGTCTTGAACATCAGAATGAAGGATTTGAAATTTGCCCGGCCTCTGATGTATTCTTGAGCAAGACATTTTACATGACTAAAATTGTTGATGTTGACTTTAAAATCAAACTCTGATAATCAAACAAATTAATGTAAAATTGTTAGATAATTACAGTATGACATTATTCTTTTGATATCTTGTAATTGCAGTTAGAGCAGCTAGCAGAGTCAGGAGAAGAATCTATAGTGATCACTGCCAACATAGGAGAGGGAACAGCTGACCATCTGGGCTCTAATAAAGGTTCTGGTTTCCTAGAGGCTAGAGATGAACTACAGAGACAGTTTCTTAATTACTGTACAGGTTAGTTGTGATTGGATATCATAGTGTTTGTATTGTGTTAGTTGTGATTCTATGGGGGAACAGTGGACCATCTGTATAAGACAGGTAACAGGTTAATGTGATTCAGGGTCTTTGTTACTGTACTGTTATGAAGTTGCAGTATAGGTTAGTTGTAATTCTGCATCTTGGTGAACTTTTTTGATGCCAGCTCATTCTTAAGTGCCCTTTGTTTGTGTCAATAAATCTAAAAAACAAAGTTTTGCCACCTACACACATCTTCAAGGGAATTCTTGTTATACATGTATAGAATTGACAAAATCTACAAAATTTGAATTACGGTGCAGTCCGGTAACATTGCGCACCTATTAAAGGTATTTCATGCTAGGCATGTAATATAAACACTAACATCACTTGAGACATCTTAGTGATTCAATTATTGAAATTTCACAGTATAAAATGTTAATTAGAAGTAATTTCTATCAGCTTTAGAAATTATGTGGCTGAAACATATGCATGCCCTTGACAAAAAATGAATGCAATTTGACATTGCACACAACTGAAGCAAATGTAGGAGATGTGGCAGGAAAGTTCGTAGACACCATTTGTATTTTCAACAGGAAAAGAAATTCAGTCAAAATGAATATATCTGGGTTTGCAAAAATATTTCATGAGCAAATAGACGAAATTTTATGAAAATCTGGCCAACATGACATCTTTTACAGCCTTTTATGTGCACCTCCCTAACCGGGAGCGGGCAAGGGTCAACTTCTCAATGATGTTACTTGAAGTTTATTGCTGTCAGTGCTTTATATATTTGTAACAAGTTTAACCTATGTTTCAGAGTTGTTCCACATAGGGTCCTTGATATCGGTACAATTTTATTATGTGTATCCAGCTGTCAAATGCAGATCTGTGCCAACTGTCCTCAGGTTCTCTGATGACCGGTTGAACATATGAAACCATTTTCATTCGCTGAGAATGTAAGACAAGTGCCCTTCTGCCGCCGTTTATCATCGAGCATCCAAAAATCAACTCTGCCACTTGTAAATTAGTGACAGACAAGCTGATAGCTCTTATGTTGTTGCTTATATCATTTCCATCGTGTTTGTTGGCCATTTCCATAACAAAAACACACAATTTTATGGTTATCGGCAGTTCTCCGACGTCAAAATTACGCCATTTTTTCAAACAATTTTTTCGGACTGCATCTGAAATTTTATTCACAGATATCAAACTGTACTGCCGTCAAGGCCCAAACATTCAGAAAACGTTGCTGATTGAACATTCTTTCAGGATCAAAATATTTTAACGTTACAGCACACTTCCGTGCCGTTTCACAAGCAAAACAGAATGTGAAAATCGTCACATTTTATCACGTTTAGACACCTGCCCCACATGGCCCTACCCTCAAGCAGAAAAGTGGCCAAACCAAGCGTGTTATTACTTCAAATTGCACAAAATTTCTGAAATTTAGTCATAAGATATTGCTGCTTGAAATTATGCAAAACACTTCTTCAACAACACGTTACTTTTTCTGATAGCTGAAGTGTCTACGAACTTTCCTGCCATACCTTGTACATTTTGTAGCAACCTGGAATTTATTCACAGCAGTTGGGTTTCTGTCAACACATATGACAGCCGTGTGACAAATTACAAACAAGAAGTTTAAATGAAAGTCACGATCTGTATGGTGGCACAAAAATGTCATTACACAGTATTTCAAAATTAAACAAAATCACATAATGGTACTAAATTTTTCAATCAGAAAGGAAGGAAAATCAGTTTTGTCTTCAAATTAATCTTGTACACTCAGTGACTCTTGTTGGTGTAAGATATGAGGAAATAGCATTGGTAGCCCAATATTGTTAGCTCATCTGAGCCTTATAGGATGGCCATGATCCGGCGTCCGTCCGTCCGTCATCCGTCCGGCGTCGGTCCACAATTTCAAAGATCTTCTCCTCTGAAACCGCTTGGCCAATCAAAGCCAAATTTTATACGAAGCATCGTTAGAAAGGGGTAACCAATGTGTATATAAGAAATCCAGGTCACATGACCAAGATGGCCGCCATGCCCATATATGGTAGAAACCCTTTAAAAATCTTCTCCAGAACCGGTGGGCCGATTTCAACGAAACTTGGCATGAAGCATTAATGGCTCAAGCACTACAATGTGTATATAAATCATGTCCCTGTGATGACCTTGGCATGAAGCATTAATGGCTCAAGCACTACAATGTGTATATAAATCATGACCCTGTGATGACCTTGACCTATTATATAAATAATCCAGGTCACATGACCAAGATGGCCGCCATGCCCATATATGGTAAAAACCCTTAAAATATCTTCTTCTCCAGAACCGGTGAACCGATTTCAACGAAACTTTGCATGAAGTATGGATGAATCAAGTACTACAATGTCTATATAAAATATGACCCTGTGGTGACCTTGACCTATTTTACGGCAAGGTCAACATAGGTCGCCAATGCATTTGAATGGGGAAAACTTTTAAAATGTCATTTGAAGTGAAAGTCTTGCAGGAAATGGGCAGTAGGACTGAATATTAATGATTCTGAAAAAAATTGGACCCCAGGGGCTCATATGCCCCCACCCCGGGGCAGTATACGAGGGATTATCAAAAATTATGTGGACTTTTCCCATAACTTCTGATTATATGACTCGACTCCACTCAAACTTTCTATCCACATGGACCCATGTAATATGCATTAGTGTGCAAAATTTTATCACAATCCCTTCATCTGTTACAAAATTATTTTGAAATGAAAACACCCACTTTCGCCATCCTGGAGCACACCGATCAGTGACGTCGACGCAAAGCCACTGATTTTGAACCACAAAAAGCCCTTTTTAGGGCTATGGATTTTTACAGGTTTACTGCTCAAAGTATCTTAAAAAATTGTCCACTATTGGAGCATGGTTTAAATAACCAATCTGTATAAAATTATTAATGTATTGCCTTGATTTGAGAATAAATTTGGACTGAGCATATTGATGCTGACTTTTAACATTATGACATTTTAAATGATGGATAGGAATTTTGATACTTATTTTGGTCCTTTTTGTTCAAACGTGCATGCAAGGTTTCATTTGTAATGCTTAATCAAAGTACCGTGAGGTGTTACCGGCAAATATGAAATTAGGATTTGTTTCAAACTGGGAATTGCACGATATTGCCGGTTGATCTGTGTTGCATGAAATTCAGACATCGCTTAAAAGTTCCGAAAAAGCAAACATGTATGCCTTAGCAAAACAACATAGGTGCATAACCGGTCCACCGTAATTATTGAGCAAGCATAAATTGTTTTGTTATGGATTCTTTAAGACACATGGTACGTTTGGCTGTGATCTGCAAAACCGTTTTGAAGAAAACGCAAATGAAATGCGAAACTGCAGTGCAGATCTTAACGTCATTTCTGACGTGCTCCGCCATAGGGAGGGTGGGGTAAGTAAAACCATCACCAACCGCTAATTAAACATTTTAGATCAACCAAACTTTCAGAATGTAGTGGATTTAAGCAAGTTTATCGTCAGCTAACATTTGAATATGTTTGCCTGAATCGTTGTCAAGTTATGGGAAAAGTCCACATAATTTTTGATAATCCCACGTACATGTATATCTCCATAATATTCAAACATCTTCTCTGAAACCACTTGGCCAATTAAAGCCAAATTTTATGTGAAGCATCAATAGGAAGGGGTTACAAATATGTATATAAAAAATCCAGGTCACATGACCAAGATGGCCGCCATGCCCATATATGGTAAAAACCCTCCAAAAATCTTCTCCAGAACCGGTGGACTGATTTCAACAAAACTTGGCATGAAGCATCGATGGCTCAAGCACTACAATGTATATATAATTCATGACCTTTTGATGACCTTGACCTATTTTACGGCAAGGTCAACATAGGTCGCCAATGCATTTGAATGGGGAAAACTTTTAAAATGTAATTTAAAGTGAAAGTCTTGCAGGAAATGGGAAGTAGGACTGAATATTAATGATTCTGAAAAAAATTGGACCCCAGGGGCTCATGTGCCCATTCCCCAGGGCAATATACATGTATATTTCCATAATATTCAAACCTCTTCTCCTCTGAAATCGCTTGGCCAATCAAAGCCAAATTTTATGTGAAGCATCTATAGAATTGGGGAATCAATGTGTATATAAAATAATCTAGGTCACATGACAAAGATGGCCGCCATGCCCATATATGGTAAAAACCCATCAAAAATCTTCTTCTCTGAAACCAATAGACTGATTTCAAGGAAACTTGGCGTGAAGCATCGATGGCTAAAGTACTCCAATGTTATATAAAGCATGACCCTGTGATGACCTTGACCAAGTTTATGGCAAGATCAACATGGGTTGCCTATGCATTTGAATTGGGAAAACTGTTAAAATGTCATTTGAAGGGAAAAGCCTTCAGGAAATTGGCAAATGGACAGAATATTGATGATTCTGAAAAAAGAAAATGGCCCAAGGGCTTCATCTGCCCCTGCACTGGAGTTAAATACCATAATATTCAAACATGTTTATTGGTATATGCAGCAGATCTCAGGTAAGCGTTTACAGGACCATTATTTGAAATCTGGTTGAAATGCCATATGCGCAATGTTGAGGGCTGCACAATGTTAGGGGACCGAGCTGTACTTACATAAATCTCTATGCTGATTTACTTCATTATTTTGCTCTGTTTTCAGATCCTTCAACTATAAGACAAGATGTGTGCAGGAAGCCCCATACCTCTAGTGGCTATGGTGACGAGACATTCACCAGCCATTTGCTCTCACCCTCACAGATACCGTGTAGTCCTCTACTGTCACCCAGCAGTTACCACAAGGTACAGTATCTGATACCGTGTAGTCCTCTACTGTCACTCAGCAGTAACAATACCACAAGGTACAGTATCTGTTACCGTGTAGTCCTCTACTGTCACCCAGCAGTTACCACAAGGTACAGTATCTGTTACCGTGTAGTCCTCTACTGTCACCCAGCAGTTACCACAAGGTACAGTATCTGATACCGTGTAGTCCTCTACTGTCACCCAGCAGTTACCACAAGGTACAGTATCTGTTGCAACGATCCCCACTCGCGGCACCACATAGTGTCCTTGAGCATGAAACATTATCTCTGCAGAGTACTGGTTAAAACCTTTGAAGTGTTTGTTCCATCCTGACATGACTGAAAAATTTTTGCCTGGGACATTAAACCTCAATACCAACATACAAAAGTTTTTCTTGTCAAACAAAAGATTGAAATGTCCATAATATGTGGGTACTGACAGACAGATTTTACTTTTAAATATTGATATCGTGAATGAATAGTTTTGTGTCTTAACTGCTAAAAATGTTTTGATATGGAGAAAAAAAATTGTTAATTGAGTGATCTACTAGTATTCTTAATTTGATCATCTGAAAAAAAAACAGAGGACCAATGGTCCTGTAAACGCTCACCTGAGATCTGCTTCATATACCAATAAACATATTTGAATATTATGGTATTTAACCCCAGTGCAGGGGCAGATGAAGCCCTTGGGCCATTTTCTTTTTTCAGAATAATCAATATTCTGTCCATTTGCCAATTTCCTGCTGATTTTCCCCTTCAAATAACATTTTAAAAGCAGATGAGCCCCTGGTGTCCATTTTTTTTTTCAGAATCATTAAATTTCAGTCCTACTGCCCATTTCCTGCAAGACTTTCACTTAAAATGACATTTTAAAAGTTTTCCCCATTCAAATGCATTGACGGCCTATGTTGACCTTGCCATAAAATAGGTCAAGGTCACCACAGGGTCATATTTTATATAGACATTGTAGTACTTGATTCATCCATACTTCATGCAAAGTTTCGTTGAAATCGGTTCACCGGTTCTGGAGAAGAAGATATTTTAAGGGTTTTTACCATATATGGGCATGGCGGCCATCTTGGTCATGTGACCTGGATTATTTATATACACATTGGTTCCCACTTCCTATAATGGCTTCATATAAAATTTGGCTTTGATTGGCCAAGTGGTTTCAGAGAAAAAAATCTTTGAAAAGTGTGTATGGACGACAGACAGGCCAAGGTCAAGAGATGACCTTGACCTAAATTATTCATATACCTTCATCTAATCCATTAGTTGTTTGCATCTGCCACTTTTCAGATCTCAGGCTGCAATAGTTTTCAAAAAATAGCTAATTTCCACTTTTCCATTTATAAGTCTATGGATACTTAAAGTTACCATAGCAACCAGAGTTCATATCCGACTGGAATAAAAAACACAAATTATGTAGAGGCTACTGTCAGGAACATGTATACAAAGTAGAGGATTCATCCACTTGACAGTTTCTGAGGAGAAGATTTTTGATTTTTTTTTTTCAAAATTTTGCCCTTTATGGGGCCCCAGCAACCAATCAAAATAAAGGATTAGGACAAAATTCGCAAGAAACGTCAAACACTTTTCAATAAACATTTCTGCAACAACAAAATTCAAATGTCTGCAATTTTAGCGGAAAAACTTTTCCCATTATAAGTCTGTGGAAACTTTAAGTTGCCATAGCAACCACGGTTCTTATCCGCCTGGAATAAAAAACACAAATTATGTAGAGGCCACTGTCAGGAACATGTATACAAAGTATAGGCTTCATCCCCTTGACAGTTTCTGAGAAGATTTTTGAATGTTTTTCGAAATTTTGCCCTATATGGGGCCCCTGCAACCAATCAAAATGAAGGATTAGGACAAAAGTCACATGAAACGTAGAGGACTACTCAATAAACATTTCTGCAAAAACAAAATTCAAATATCTCCAACAAGACAGCAAAAACTGGCAATTTTCACTTTTTTCCATTATAAGTCTATGGGAAGCATAAGTTGCCATAGCAACCAGAGTCCTTATCCAATCAAAACAAAAAAACACAATTATTCTTTCCCCCTACCTGTAGATGGTGTATGTATACTATGAGAACAATCGGCCCAGCGGTTTCAGAGAAGAAGGTCTTTGAAATTATGGACGATGGACGACGGATGGACGGACGCCGGAGCATGGGTATACTATAAGCTCACCTATGAGCCTTCAGCTCAGGTGAGCTAAAAACTGTTTAGCTCATGTTATTCATACTAGTATGTTATACATGTATATAGGAGATGTTTCTGTGATTGTTTCAGTCTGGTCCTGTAAGATCTCGCTATGAGAGAGAAAGTAGTACCTCAGACTCTGTATTCTCACCTCACAGAAGAAAGAGTTCAGCAAGTTCCCGTAGTCTTGAAGAAGAGAATCCATTTACCTCAGCAGCTGAGTATCATGAGAAGAAGTCAAGTTCTGAGCTGGATACATGCTTCAGGGAATGGCCCACTGCCCCTAGTAGTTTACCTCTGGAGTCCGGTGATAAAATATTGAAATATTACCCTGTGAAAAGTCCCACGTGTGATGACAGTAACCGAGTTCTCACCCTGTCTAGCCCATCAGAGTTCCAGTATAGAAAACAGACTAAATCCCTGACCCGGCTCTCTGTCAGCTCTGCGGAGCACGCCTCGGTCAGTTCCTCTGAGAAGGTCTCCCCCTCACCGTCACGTATATCTAACAGCAGCAGTAGTTCTGAGATTTCCGAGAGTCTACAGGCAGTGCCAGGTCAGGCCCAGAAGTCTGTCCCATGTCAGAGGAGCCCTAGTGATCCCTATAAGGCCCAATCAGGTCCCTCGTCATCCGTGTTCCCCTCCCCGGCCCCTCCAACCCCCACAACACCCACAATATCTGTGGAGGAAGCCGTTGCCACAGATACCAGTCAGAGTGTCTATAAACTGCCATATGAGCCGACAGATCTAAAATCACCCTATCTAACAACTGAGCCCAAGTTTAGATATGGGACATTCGATACAGAACAAAAGTACACAAATCTCTACACTAGCACTGACACAAAGGACAGGAAAGCCACTAGCTCGGGAGAATTTGACACATACAGTATTCCAAAAGCAGATGAATCAAATGTGTATGGCAGTTATAAGCTGCCTCATTCTGAAGGTTTTGAAAGACAGCAACATGGCGCAGAAACTTCAGTTTTTAAAACAGATTCTGCCAGTGGTGATGTAAATAAACTTGGCGATAACGAGAAAATTGCTGAAAGACAGCAGGAAATAGACACAAATCTGGGGAATGTAAATATTGGTAAAGACAAAGTGAGTCTAAGTCCAGATTACAGGGCGTATTCCTTTGGTCTCCTATCTCCATTACAGAGGAGTTTCCTGTATGGTGGTCGGGGTATGAATCGTGAGCGTAGCCAGTCACTCAGTGAGGTCAGTATAGGACAGGACGATCTGGGGGCCAGGGCTCATAGAGCAAGGTTCCCCAGTTCTAGTTTTGTGGAAAATTTAGACACGCCACTCATTATAGATGATGACACAAAGGTTGAATCTGAGTCTTATGAAGGCTTGGATTTAACAAAGAAACGTCGGAAATTGTCAGATACATATCAGCTTGGTGATGAACAGGAGGAGACAGGAGTGGGGGAGCTGGGGAAGACTGATGACAAGGAGCTGCCAGAGACCCCCGGGTACCAGGCAGGGGCGGGACTAGAATCCTCCGTCAAGAAATATGGTAAAGGTAACTTTATAAAGGTAGCTACCGGGTACCAGTGTCGGATCTGTTGCCGTGTTATCCGCCACATGAACAATACAACGGCACACATGAGAATACACGCTAATCTGAAACCTTACAAATGTCAGGTCTGTCATCAACAGTTCAAGTACGAAGTTGATCGACGCTATCATTTCTCTAAACAACATGTTGATCTGTTTGCTAAGATGTATTTTCCTGATGGAGAGAAGAAGCCAGATCAGACTTAATCAGCCACTGTCCTTTGCTGCTAATATTGTTGACACTGATTATGTACCTTTCAATGTTATCTGCCAAAGGGGATGTTACTGGATCCCCATTGGAAATACTGTATTTATTCTGATTAGCTAGCCTGCACTTTACTTGCCAAATTAACTAAAACTTAGGTAACTAACACATTTTGCTAATAAGCTTTATTACATTTGAGAATTTCTTAAACCCAGTTTTAAATTTGTGATGCCTTGTAAAACTATCAAAATACATGCAATTAATAGAATACATATGTACAACAATGTAACACTATGTATCAAATATGCCTATAAGCATTGTACAAATACTGAAAAATAGGAGGCATGAACTTGATTATAGAGCTATAATCTACATTCTCAAAGTATTTCTCAGGCAAAAGTATGTGCGCTGATTAGAACAATTTAATGATAAAAAAGAACAGATGGTGCACATATTGGAGCATGTGGACTAATTAGAACAAATACAGTAGTTATTTGATTTTTAGCTCACCTGAGCCGAAGGCTCACAAGGTGAGCTTATAGGATGGCCATGCTCCGTTGTCTGTCCGTCGTCGTCCGTCGTCCGTTCACAATTTCAAAGATCTTCTTCTCTGAAACCACTTGGCCAATCAAAGTCAAACTTCATGTGGAGCATCCTTAGGAAGGGGGAATAAAAGTTTATATAAATGGTCCAGGTCACATGACCAAGATGGCCGCCATGCCCATATATGGTAAAAACCATAAAAAATTCTTCTTCTCTGGAACCGGTGGACCGATTTCAACAAAACTTGGTATGTAGCATCGGGGACTTTGGCCCATCATAGTTTATATAAATCATGACCTTGGGTTGACCTTGACCTATTTTTCGGCAAGGTCAATTTTGGTTACAATGGCTTTTCAATGGAAAAAAGTGAAAACATTGAATTTTTCAGGATGTTTGGTAGCCTGTGACCTGAAAGTTGGTAGATGCAGACAACATGTTGAGCTAATGAAGTGATAAGTATTAAAGGTCAAGGTCATTTTTTGACCTTGGCCAAATGTCATTTACAAATTAAATGTTAAACTTAATTTTCTTAGTAACCGCTCAACCAATCAAAGCCAAATTTTATATGTAGTATCCTTAGGATGAGGGAATGAAGGTTAATATAAATAGTCAAGGTCACATGACCAAGATGGCCGCCATGGCTATAGATAGCAAAAACCTTTAAAAATCTTCTTCTCCAGAACCAAAAAGCCTATGATTTTGAAACCTGGCATGAAGCATCAGGGGGAGGAGCTCTACAAAGTTGATATAAATCATGACTCTTGGATGACCTTGACCAATTTTACGGCAAGGTCAAGATAGGTCGCTCATGCATTTGAATGGGGAAAATTGTCAAAATGTCATTTGACAGGAAAAACTTTATGGAAATGGGTAAATGGACTTAATATTTATGATTCTGAAAAAAAGGACCCCAGGGGCAGGTCTGCCCCCATCCGGGGGGCAATATACATGTATATATTACCATGATATTCAAAGATCTTTTTCTCTGAAACTGTTTGGCCAATCAAAGCCAAACGTCTTGTTCAGTATTCTTAGGAAGGGAGAATGAAAGTTTATATAAATGGTCAAGGTCACATGACCAAGATGGCCACCATGGCTATAAATAGCAAAAAAACCTTTAAAATCTTCTTCTCCAGAACCAGAAGGCCTATGATTTTGAAACTTGGCATGAAGCATCAGGGAGAGGATCTCTACAAAGTTTATATAAATCATGACCTTGGGATGACCTTGACCTATTTTATATATCCCAGTTCTCAGGTGAGCGTTTACAGGACCATTGGTCCTCTTGTTCTTATTTCCACTTACAGGTTATAATGTAGTATTAAACCAAAATCCCTTAGGCAGGCCATCAAATTTGTATTATATAATTCAATTTAGAATTTCTCGGTAATGTTTCTAATGTTTTAATGCCTTAATTCTTTGGGTTTGAGATTTATTTGTTTTCTGATTTCCTCTCCACCCTCTTGGGCAAACACTGACAGGTGCATTACAATGACAGCTCTCAAAAAGTGTCAGAAATTACCAGTTAGTGTCAAAATAATATGCTGTTTTCCCTTAGTTGCCATGCATATACATCCTTGAAATGTTTTAAACCCAGATTTTATAGGGCAGTCCACACATGGTCTTGATTGTTAGCCATTATGTCATCTGTCTATTTTCGAGGCATTGATCTACATTCAGGACAATTAGCAATTGTTCAAAATTAATTGAGGTCTCTATTCAGTACCCATGTTTACAGGTTAGCACAACATGATGCTATACGTAGGTTGTTCGGAAAGTTCGTGTAATTGTGTTATATCTCTAATAATTTTCATCCATTGTACCGGAAAGTTGTTGTGCGTGAACCTCCACTTATTCTAAATTGTTGATAGGAAAAAGAAAGACAAGTGACCATAGAAACCGAAAATACAGGTTGTCGTGGCAACGTCATCATCGGTACCCGGAGCATTCCGAAAAATATCACTTTTTAAACGAAGTCTTAAAGAAATAAACTTAATTTCTAACTGTTTGCTCATCGCTAGAAAAGCATGGACTCGTCTTGTGATATTTCAACAACATGACATTGTTTCTTGAAAATTTAAAGTCATTTGGATGTTCCTCAAAGAAGTTATTGTCCTTTATTACGATGGTTGTATGGGGAAACCATGACTTCGAACTGTGTCGTTGCTTTGCAAAAGATTATGAACTTCTGTATTTTCTTCATAAAACACACACAGAAACACTTTAGATGGTAAAATAAATTGGAAAACTATAATAATATAGTTCAACATTTATGTACAGATGGTTCGCATGTTTTAAGAGTGGAAAAAAAAGAAACTGGCGGTGATTTTAGAAGCAACCAACCGGCTTTCGAATTGTGTTCCATTCAGAATTGCGAAAAATCGGATGATTCAGCAGAGAATATTAGCAAAATAGACTCAAGGAGCTGTATCACCACATACTGATGCTGGTTACGAAAACTTATAACAAAACAATGGACAGACACATTAAATGCGTAGATATTGTTGGTGTTTATGCTGAGAAAGTGTGATAATCGCCAACTGGATTAAAATGAAGTTTGACGTTTTCGCAACGTCATTTTGACGTTGGCGTGCTCCGGGTACCCATACCTCACCTTTTTGTAATGAACATATTTTTATTATGTCTTTGTGCATCATCTTGGTTTTCACAGCATTTATAGAGGACATGTTGAAGTTAAATTAGGTATGTTTCATTTTGTATTACTATTAATATTAGTTGAATGATCAAACAATTATTCGAACTTTCCGAACGCCCCTCGTATAATAATAAACTGGTAATTTGCATGTATCAGAGTGCTTATTCTAATGTGTTATCTTAGATGTGCACTGTATGTTGAATGGGATGTTTTCAACATTGTCAGTTATATATGTATTACCGGTAATAAGCTAAACTAAATCATGTACACTGACAAATGAAAGGTGCATAATTAAACATCAGTTGAATTGAATGATTACCAGCAGAATATACCAAACATCCATTGTATTGATTGGCTTCTTGGAAGGTGAGCTCATTATGACCTAGTGGTAGAGCATTGGATTTTGAATGTAGAGGTTCTGAATTCAAACCCAACAGGCACCTCTTTGTGTCCTTGAACAGTCACAATATCTCCTCACTGTTTAATACCCCCAAGAAGATGTGGCTCCTTCCTGACATGACTGATCATATATTGACAGGGACGTCAAACCATCAGTCAAACAAAGCTTCTTGAAATAGTACCTATGTTTTGGGTTTGTTTTCTTGTGTACCTCAGTATTATAACAGTTGCCAGTGAATAGTGTTAATTGTTGTTAAGTTTTTGTTGTATAGTTATCACTTTAGGGCAAACATGAATATATATTGTTATCTACTGGTAGAATGTGTTGACAATGCAATATGGCTGCTACATTACAGGAAAATGTTCCACAAACAAAATTCTACATTATCTAATCATGTAGAATCTACATTCATGTAAAATTCATGTAAAATCATGTAAAATTCTACATTATCTAATCATGTAGAACTGACAAAACAATACTACGTCTTGGCATTGGGTCTCCCTAGTAAAATAAAGAATTTACTTTATACTTACTAACATGTTGATCTTGTGAAAATCTTTTTTCAGTCGACAGGTCAGCTGTCCAGCAGATTGCAATTTCTTGTTACAAGATAGCTTATTTTGCTGGACAGTGCCTTTATCTTAGCATTGGAATTCTGACCTTTTTTGCAAGACATTTTCAAACAGAAATTTTGAATGATATTTTCTGCTAGACATAATGATTTGCAGACTTTGTCCGGCAAAATTGCAGTTGCGAAGACTTGACATGCATTGTAATTCAGTTTGCCAATGTCTATGAATCATTAGCTCGCCTGCACGAAGTGCATAGAGCTATTGTAGTCACCTCGGTCGTCCCCGTTTACGTGTACATGTACGTTTACGTCCGCGTCACACTTTCAGTAAAAGTTTTTTATAAGTCTATATCTCTTGACCATGTTGATGGATCAAGTTCATACTTTGCATGTTGCTAGATATTGGTCTGAAGTTTTACGCAGTACCATCATGACCCACCCTGGGTGACCTTGAGGTCAAGGTCACAGACTTAGAAATTTTGTGTTTTAATAAGTTTTTGGTTAAAGTTTTTGTAAGTCTATATCTCTTGACCATATTGATGGATTGAGTTGATACTTTGCATGTTGCTAGATATTGGTCTGAAGTTTTACGCAGTACCATCATGACCCACCCTGGGTGACCTTGAGGTCAAGGTCACGGACTTGGAAATTTTGTGTTTTAATAAGTTTTTGGTTAAAGTTTTTGTAAGTCTATATCTCTTGACCATATTGATGGATTGAGTTGATACTTTGCATGTTGCTAGATATTGGTCTGAAGTTTTACGCAGTACCATCATGACCCACCCTGGGTGACCTTGAGGTCAAGGTCACGGACTTAGAAATTTTGTGTTTAAGTTTTTGGTTAAAGTTTTTGTAAGTCTATATCTCTTGACCATATTGATGGATTGAGTTGATACTTTGCATGTTGCTAGATATTGGTTTGAAGTTTTATGCAGTACCATCATGACCCACTCTTGGTGACCTTGAGGTCAAGGTCACAGACTTAGAAATTTTGTGTTTAAGTTTTTGTTTTAAGTTTTTGTAAGTCTATATCTCTTGACCATGTTGATAGATCGAGTTGATACTTTGCATGTTGGTAGATATTTGTCTGAAGTTTTATGCAGTACCATCATGACCTACCCTGGGTGACCTTGAGGTCAAGGTCACAGACTTAGAAATTTTGTGTTAATTTTTTTGGTTAAAGTCTTAATCTCTTGAACATGTTGATGGATAAAGTTGATACTTGCATGTTGATAGATATTGGTCTCAGGTTTTATGCTGTACATCACAACTCACCTGGATGACCTTGAGGTCAGGGTCACAGACTTGGAAGTTTTGTGTTTAAGGTTTGGTTAATGTTTTTATAAGTCTATATCTCTTGAACATGTAGATTGATCAAGTTGATACTTTGCATTGGTCTGAAGTTTTATGTTGTACCATCATGACCCACCTGAGTGACCTTGAGGTCAAGGTCATGGGTCATAGATTTTAACAGATTAGTGGCAAAGCACAATTCAGGCGAGCTACGCTGTCCTGCGACAGCTCTTATTTTTCTTTGCTGTCTATGTATGCCAGATGCATTTATCAAGAACTTTGCATGAATCTGTTGACTTACATAAAACCATGGTTTTTGAAAATGTTCAGTTCTTTACACTACAGCATAATGAAAATAACACAGCAGTCCTTAAACTATTTTAAGGATGATATCCAAAGAGATTTCACTGTCATGTCTTTGAGTGGCCATTTAGCATTATGAACACTTGCCCATGCAATATAAAGTGATTTTTTTAAAATGTGAAACTTGAAAATAAATTGTTGAAAATGTTTGATATTTTTAACATGTTTGTTCAAAACATTGATTGTGGATACATATTAGAACCGCCTTGGTGAGGCAGTTCTAATGAGTATCCACAATCTATGTTTTGGACCAAAAATAAGAAAAATAGGTGTACCCTTGCATACCCCAGTTTTGCTATATAAAAGTGGGGTATAAGGGGGTATAAACATTGCATAGATATGTTAGCGTGATGGTAAAGTGGAGAGAAAATTCTACCTTCAAACTGCATTGTGCTGTTAACTGTTTATGAGTCATTGTGTTTTATGCCTCAGTAGGAATGTTGTCTTGTATTGTAGCAGACACCAGTGAATTATATGTACTTGTTGTTAAGTTTTAGTTTGTGAAAGCATTTATTATAGGCTTTAGCAGCTTGTTATTCCAGTAATGAGCAAGAACACGACAAAATCAAGGTGATCATTGCAGAGTATTAGTGTAGCAAAAGTTGACCAGTTGTTACCAGTTTTGTCATATTTTTGCTCATTGTAGTAGGTCATAGCTTGTTATTCCATATAATGGAACTTACACTTTAGTGCTATAACTATCATAATGAAGTTGTGCGAGATTTAGTGTTTGATAAAGCACACCAGGTACCCAGAGACAACCAACAGGACAGGAACAATCAACTCAGATGGAATCAATATAACACTTGATTATTACGCAAATAGCTTTTTGGGAACAACTTACCACAGATCAGAATGGTCCCTTGCAAGTTACTGAACTGTGCCAAGCTTCTGACATGTGTCAGAATGATTTGTGACAAGTTGTCAACAGACAGGTGTTTACTCCCTAAATGCCACCTATTGACTTTGTCTTCATTAGATGTTCTTAACTGCCTTGGTTGTCTCTGGATAACCAGTGTGTAAGGGTTTTGTCCATCACTATAGAGATGGAACTCTAGCCCACCTGAAAGTCTGGAGACTGGCATTAGAGCTTCTGAGGAGCATTGCAGCTCAGTGGAAATGCCAGAAAAAAGGCCTGACACCTGCCTGACCTTGAGAGGTGTCCTGTGTAGTTACCTTGAGCCTGACAATTTACTCCCCATATTACTGGTTCAAAGTATGACTAGTATTAAGCATCATCTCAAACAAGTAAACAATGCTTAAAGAAAATAGTGCATACATATAGCTTCACAGTGTCAGTTAACTGTCTGACAACTGCTGTTTAATAATACACTAGTCGTATGAATCCTCAAATGTTTCGTAACTTATAAGTGTTTTGCACTTCTTAAAATATGCTACTAGTATGAAAATGTACACAAGCATCTCTGTTTTAAAATTTGGACACCTTAATATGAATTTGGTTATACTTAATAATAATCTAATGAATGAAGTCTAAAACCAATAGACTCAGGACTCTTCATTTATTTTATTTTCAGTTTTTGGAAACTATTTTTACACAAATAACAGGTATGAATATTCAAGATCGGCATTTCTTATCATGCTATAGGGTCTAAACAATATGGTTTCGCTAATATTTCCAAATTTCCAACATTGGTAATGGAAACTTTGTCATGTTATAAAAATTACTTTAGCTTATGAATTTTGGCCCAACAGGTTTGAATCTCAGTGTCAATACCTCTATGTATATTATAGGCTTCTGTTCTTGGAGAGAATACCTATCATTACGAAAACATGCCCATGCAATATACAGAGATTTTTTAAGTTGTAAAATTGTTATTTTTCTTATTTTTGCTCAAAACGTAGATTGTGGGTACACGTTAGAAGCGCCTTGATGAGGCAGTTCTAACGAGTACCCACAATTGATGTTTTGGAGCAAAAATAAGAAAAAAAGGTATACCCCTGTAAACCCCAGTTTTACTATATGAAAGTAGGGTATAAGGGGGTATACTTTTCATGGACATGTTTGGTATGTATCTTATAGGCTTCTGTTCTTGGAGAGTTTGGTATCCTAGTGGAATATGGAAATGTTGGGGGCTCAATTCCCACAGGCACCAGATTGTGTCTTTGAGCAAGTACTTGTTAATACCCAGGAAGTGGTGGCTCAGTCCTCACATTGCCACCACAAAACAAAGGCTTATGTTCTTAGAGGCAGCTCAAGTGCTAAAATTATTCAATCATTGTATCTCTGAACCAAATACTTACATTTTGCTATCAAGTGTATGCATGTATGTACCCAGATAATTGTTCCATTGAGTTAGCATTGCTACTAAGATTGAGTATTCCACAATTATCAAGTTTGTCATAACAGAAGTATAGCAGCCAAAGTCCTTTATCTTAATCATGATGAAACTAGAAAATGGTAGAAGCTAGATTTTGTCAATACATTTAGTTTCACATGAAAATAACTGTCACTCTCAACTTATATATAAGTGTGATGCCTAGTGTCTGATACTGTATTTTGAGATATTTTGTCTATTACTTTTTGGGGACAAAATTTATTTGTTGACCTATTTTCTAAATTTGCAGAATTTAGCCTTAGGCCTATTCCTTAGGTCAAGGAAAAATATGTTATTGTGATCTTGTAACTTAAGTTCATAATTCTTGAGACTTTGTGTTGGTATGAACAGAAACAGTGTTAAGTGTTTGGACTACTATATTTTATGTAAAGCAATATTAGACTGTATACAGACCTTTGCACAAATGAAAAATATTCATAAAAAAAATCATGTTATAGAACAGGATTTTCATTTTAAGTAGTCATATAATCACGCACTACCAATTGTTAAATTACCTCAGATCATTTCTTAAAAACAATTTAGTTAAGCTTTTATTTACACATTATAGTTCAAGAGATAAATCAACATAATTTCATCATTTGAAGTCTTGGCTTTCTGATGAAATGAGCCTCGGCATCAGAAAATCAACAATCTGAATATGCGGAAACAAAGCGCCTTTGTTTTAGCTCGAAAGATAGTATGACCCCTCTTCTTCCTTCATCCGAAATTTCAAGCTTTTAGCCTGCTTCTGTGACTGTACAGGCCGGTTTGTGTCAGACCTGTTCGGAAACCCAAATTGTTGGTTTTCTCATACAAAGGCTAAACTATATAAACTGACAGGGACTTTAGTTATACCTCAAACTATACTGGTAGTGTACCACAGAGTTCATGTTTAGTACACACCACTGGGCTAGTCATCCGAAACTCTGGTCAATTTTTCTACCCACTTATACTTAAACTGGTCATCTCTAGTAAACAAGGTTTCAACTCTCAAATACATATATATAAGTATAAATTGAGAAAAAATGAAATTGATCCAACTTTGCAGTCTGGTAAAGGAGTCTACAAAGCATAGTGGTTAATATAAGCCTCTACCCTTTTTAAAAACCAGGGGTCAGAAGTTCAATCCCAGGCTTCTCCAGATACAAATGACTTTAAACTGATGTCTCGATATGACAGTGTTTTGTGGGACTTAAAATACCATCACCCACTACAACCATAGGCTGAGCTATAGTAAGCTGAACCAGTGTTTCTGATGGCTAGTCTCATATTTCATAAAGCACAACTATAATACAGTACAACCTCATTATAACACACCTCACTATAGTGCAGTTTTCAGTATAACACAGCCATGTCATAGCTACCAAAAATAGTTATTTTGCTTTATGTCTTGTAAAGAACCTCATAATAACACAGTTTCACTTATAACATGGTCTCTCTCCATGGACCCAAAAGATAGTGTTATAATGAGGTTGATATGTACATTATAAACAGGAATAATGAGATTCAGGGTTTTTCATTTAACATATGAGCCGCCTCATGGGAAAACCAACAATGTGGTATCCGACCAGGTCCGACACAAACCGACTTGTACAGTCACAGAAAAGAACTAGAAGCTTGAAATTTCGGATTTAAGTAGAAGAGGAATTGTACTATCCGGGTAGCGAAAACAAAGGCGCTGATCAGCTTCGCGGATACCGCGAAGCTGATCTGCGCCTTTGTTTTGCCTATGCAAATTGTTGGTTTTCTCACAAGGCGGCTCATACATTGTGCATATTTTTGAATGAATGTTTCAGTAAATTCAGCATATATTATTTCTTGTTTTCTGCATCAAAATTTGTCTGAAACAAAAATTTTAAGATTTATCGACAGTAACACTCAGGGATATATAGAATATCTGCTTTTAAGGGACTTTTTTCTTGTTATTACTTCTTACTTTTGTTCCTATTGTATTACAAACAGTTGACTGTAATTTTGGGAAATTTGGTTTGACTTATATTTCTAGAATTTTCAATTTTTGAATTATATGAAATATAGACTCCACATCAAAGTATAGCATTACAAAGCAAAAATAAAACAAAATTATTTTAAAAGTGCTAAAATGTGTAAAAAAGGCTTTCTAAAGCTGTTCCAGCACCCTACATGTATATACCCATGATTCTTACAGTGAAGATTAATGAAACATGTTTCAAAATTGAGTGTGGTGATTGAAAGCCAGATTTATAAGGCAACCTATAGTGATGAGTGATTGACAGAGTGAATTATCTTGTTGTTGGTTGCAGCCAAATCAATCTGACTTCCAATCACTGCACTCCATTTTGTCACATCATGTGACATTGCTGTAAGATAATTTGTTGCATCACGGGTATACAGGGTGTCCAGTTGCTACCCTTTAATTGGATGGAAAAATTGTTATGAATGTGATATAGTGGTATAATTTGAGCCGCATCATGAGAAAACCGGATCTTTGCCTATGCAAAAACAAAGGTGCGAATCAGCTTTACAGTTACTGCAAAGCTGATCAACGCCTTTGTTTTCGCTACACAGATAGTGCAATTTCTCTTCTTCTTATAAACGAAATATCAAGCTTCAAGCTGTGACTCTACAGGTTGGTTTATGTCAGACCTGGTCGGAAACCCTGAAGACCGGTTTTCTCTTGGCGCGGCTCATTTGTTATTTGTTATAGTTTTTTGTTGTTATGTTGTGATATTACTGACATTGTATTAAAAGATAGGGCAATAAAAAGTTCCTTGTAGCTGAAATATACTTGTTAGTTTAGTTCTTGAATACCAAGCCTCAGTATTGAAGGGGATACTGTCTTCTAAAATATGTATACTCAAACGCTTTAGAAATGCATGGTTTACTTATTTTAATAAACTGCATGCAGTAAAGAATCAAATCTGACAAACAAAATACATGTACTTACATATTTGTAAGGGCTTGTAAATCCCGTCAGATCTAATCTTGCACTGAATTCCAAAATCTTCAACATTTATTTTGAATGGCGAAATATTGCAAAGAGTCTAAGCAACCCTGTTTCTGAAATATAATTATTAATGCAAAAATAAAAGCTTTAAGGACAAATGTGCTTTCTTAGGAAAGGCAAAGTCAAACAAAGTTTTTATAGCATTTATGATTAGCAGGGTATGATTAAGTAAGGAGTCCAACTTTCTCTTTGTCTGTTCATCCATCCATCTGTCAACTTTTTAATGGGCTATGCCGAATAAGAACAACTGTAATCATGAAAAGTAAAAATTACCACACAAAGACACCAGGAAAGATGGTTAGCAATTCTCATTCACATGCTCTTTAACCATACACCTTGACCTTAATTGTGGCCTTAATCTATATTCCATGGTCAGTTGACTTCTCAATATTGATGTCATGTTGTCTCCCTGCAGTAGAAGATAACTCATGCATAGTAATTTTGTTTTTGGCATACTCTTCATTTAAGTCTTCAAGCATGCGCTGTGATCCAGTAGCAATGGTTCATCGACTTTATCAAAATGATAAATGGCATGTGTTGCAGGGCTCTAGTAAAAACAAAACAAAACAAAAAAAAAAAAAAAAAAAAAAAAAAAAAAAAAAACTAACTGTTGTTTTGATGATATGTCAGTTCAAATATATCAATGATCCAAAAGTGGAAATGCATGTGTTGGCGGTCATGTTGGACGCCATCTTGATTTTTTTTTTTTTTTTTTTTTTTTGTTTTTGTTTTTTTTTGTTTTTGACTCGAGCAGAGACAGAGACAGCGGTGGTCTAGCGGCAGAATGTCGGACTCCAAATCGAGAGGTCTTGGGTTCGAACCCTGATGGTGTGCCGTGTTGTGCCATTGAGCAAGACACATTTACTTCATTGTTAATATCCAGGGCCAGGACGCGGTAACTCCCGTCTCGACCTGACTGAAAAATTATTGACGGGGACGTTAAACCTCAATTCAAACAAACAATACAAATTCAAACAAACCAAATAAGACGTTGCGCTCGATGTTGGCGTACATTGTCAATCTGACGCATTGCGGTTCTTTATGGTATTGTAGATACTGGTCCAAGTCCAGCGGTCCAAGTGGATTTGGTCCAAGGAATACACTTATATTTAAGGAAACTGAGACCCACAAGATATTTTGGATCCACTTTCAGATAAGGCTTTATAATTTAAGTATGTATTTTAACAGCATATTTTAACATGTATATTACTTCCAAATGACCGGTCCAAGGATTACCTGGTCCAAGGAATACCCTGTTTGGTCCATCTGATATTCACTTGGACTGGTCCAAGTCCAGCGGTCCAAGTGGATTTGGTCCAAGGAATACACTTACCCTACTTACCCTGAATAGGTATACTATTTTTAATTATTGCATACCGAAATCCAGCGACGATGTCGTACCGCGCAAAAACACGCGTAAACGTAAACTTTGCAAATCTTTGATGGCTAATTAGTACAGCCCGATAACCTTCAGAAATTCTTTTGAGAATGATAAATGATAATAACTATACAAAATTCATCAATCTACCCATAGTATAGAATGCATGATGAATTTTATTGGATATGCTCTTTTCGGCAAATTATTTCGCGAATCTAGTGGAAATGTCACAGTTCCGATAAAACGCAACGTCTGCATGACGTTAATGAAAAGGGTAAATACACACTGGCGTTGGCTTATAAACAATCCTGATGTGCAGGACACTAAAAATCCTAAACTGGAATATGAAACAACAGAAAAAAATGTTTCCTCGGTCCAGCATGAACAACGTCAAGAAGCGTACAGTCGACTACACATAAATACAAAAAACGGCTAGACGTCGGTTACGCAACTGAACGCAAACATCGAGCGCAACGTCTTTTCAAGCGATCAAATACACGTTTGTCAGTCATCAAGGGAGGAAACTCATTGGCCCAGTGGATCACTTCATGACCGGGGGGAGGGTTCTGTGTTCAGCCATGTAGTGCTACTCTGAGCAAGACGCTTTCAGCTCCCCCAAACATGCCAAAGTACTACCGTGCTGACATGGATAGAAAATTGTTACTGGGGCGTTAAGCTTTAACCCAAACAAACAAGAGAGCACCAGTTTGTTCGAATGACCAAAACGTGACGATCTGCCAACTCATGGAATTACAACAGTGTTTATCTGATCCAAGTCATCGGAGCAGCTATTTCACAGGTGAGTATTTGTGCAGACGATCTGCATTGAGAACAAACAACGCTGTCTGGATTTCTAGTCTAGTTCGCTGTTTTTCTGTTAGAAAACCATGTTTGTGTAGCCTTAAGGATGTTCGCTGCTAACATTTGACATTTCGGAACTTCCGGTTTTTCTTTTGTTGAATATCTCGTAAACGGTTGCAGATATTTTCCCAATATTTTATATTTGGATACATAATGGTAATATGCATTGAACAAGCCATGAAAATTGTCAATCTAAGAAACTTCATTTTTTCACCCCATTTTCTGCAACTTTTCAGAAAAATTAAGTTGTCAGTGAAATTTAGGGGGTAGGGTAGATTAAACTTGAATATTACACATTTTCAAATTAATTGCACTATTTCTTTGTTTATTTTAGCTGCAGTATATGTGTACATGGTCTTCTAAGTCAGTCTTTGTGTCTTTGGTGTGCTGGTTTTAAAATTTAGGTGGTTTTATGAAATGGGCTTAAAGAAACAAAACAGCTGGAAAAAGGCTGAAAATGGTGATTTTCAAGTTGTTGGTTCTCTCTTATATGCACACTACCCTATATATTTCTTTCTTTTATTCGAACAATATTACAAAGTTCTATGTTGTGTGAAAATACAAGAAAAAGTTTGAATAAACAAATATGGGTTTGGCACATTTCAAAATATTGATTTTTTCCGACTTTTCAAGTAAGGGGGTAGGGTTGGAAAAATACTCGTAAAATTTTGTCATTTACTTCCATTTGCAAATTTTTCTATGCGTTTGGTCCAGAATAGTCTGCGTTACGTAAATATTATGACTGTTGAAAGCATTCGAGGTGTATTTTTGTTCAAGACAGGTTTGTTTTAAAGAATTAAAAATCAAATTAAATTTACTAAATTTAAAACATGATGCTTAGAGGTCTCATTCAGAGGCCCGTAGCTTGAAAAAATGCACACTACCCTATATTTATTTTGCTTTCAAATGTCTTATATTGTATTTTGGAATCAAAAAAGAGTGGTTAGAAAAAAAGTTTGAATACTTTTTCATTGGCAGCGAACATCCTTAAATTTGTGTTTGAAATTCAAGGTTACGCAAAAGATGAAACTTAGGAAAACAACAACAAACAAAGAAACAATAATGTTCATAACCAAAGCACAACCCATGATTCCAAGCACTTAAGTGCAACAAATTGGAACCTGTTACGTGTACAGACGACTAGATCGACTTAACACGTTTATTTGTTCTCGACACAGTTTTTTTTAACACTTTTACTATTTGAAATGGTAAACTGTGTGTAATTCTTACCTTATAAAAAAGTGAAGAAGCTACAAAATCAAAATCACAACTTTTGCAATTGCGCCAATGAGGTTCTTGTTTAAAAATTCGGAACTGGGACAATTGGTGGTATGCTTCAAAGTCGTTGTGTGGCCCATAGCATATCCATGATGAATCAAATTGAGGTTTATTATTTAGAAGAATTATTATGCTTTGTAATGGTACGGTCGAAACCTAATTTGCTTTGAGCAATTATTTGGAAACCACTTCGAAAAAAAAGAGTGACGCGGAACTGGGAAAATAATTGTACTTTTCCCTATGAGTATCCCATTATGGAATAGTCTCCCCTCTTCAGTGGTCTCATCAAAGACTGCTGAAGACTTCAATGCTCATATTAAGTTTAGTGGTTCAGAGGCATACGTTTTAGTATGCCTGTGTCTAGTTTCTTGTAAATAGTTTTAATGACCCATCTAAAATGTTTCTCCCTATTTTGCTCAAGTTTAGTGGTTCAGAGGCATACTGTTTAGTCTCTGTCTAGTTCCTTGTAAATAGTTTTAATGACCCATCTAAAATGTTTCTCCCTATTTTGCTCAATTCAAAATTTAGCCACCCACCCAACACCTGATATGATGATCAGAAATTTGATCGACTCAGTATATGGAGACAGGTAGAACTAATAGAAGGCTATTTCACGTCCTAGAAATATCGGGTTACCCCATAGAAGACATAGACATAGAAATTTTATTTTTTGTCGAATATTCACAAACATGTAACATAAGCCCAGTAGGGCTTTTATTTCGACAAACAATAGTATGTTTTACTCTTGTTTGTCGAAATAAAAGCCCTACTGGGCAAATGATATATGCAAAAAATATCACAGCATGCAATAAAAATACAATACGTACAATGAACAAAGTAAGAGAAAAAAATACAGAAAATGAGGTATATCACAGCATGCAAATTTTGTACATAAAAATATGTCTTTTTAATATCAGTACCGACGCTGATGCCTTTCCCTGCTGTACGGGCATTCCACACGAGCCTGGGAAAGATAGCAGCATCAGTAAAATGCACGAATTGCTACTTTTATGTTGCCTAAGATGAAATTTTAAAATGCAGTGGAAGTAAGACTTAAGTTATTCACAAGAAGAAATTAAAGCACACAATCATACAATTTGAGACAAAGGTGGCAACAATGATGAACCAGCCTGGCTATAAAGATCAGAGTCGCCACCCATGTCTGGGATATGTAGGTAGGGCATATTAAAAGACAAAAGGTGACGGACGACATTGACGAGCCAGCCTGGCTATAAAGATCAAGGTCGTCATCTATAATAACGATGGGATGTGTTGGTAGGGCACGAGAAGTTTGCATTTAGGCGCCCCTTGGATTTGCACGAAACGAAAAGGGGTAATTCGAAGAAAGAAAAAAAACAAACAAACAAAGGAAGTGTAAGGGAGGTAACGAAACTGCAAACAACAAAAACAACAAAATCTAAGCAGAACAAGTAGGGCATCCGCAAATTTTACCATCCTAAGCATGGAGCAATCTTTTGAACTGAGAGAAGGACTCGGCCAGTCTCAGATCGTTCGGGAGACAGTTCCAGATTCGGGCGGCTTCATAGCGAAATGACCTTAGCCCATACCTTGTACTTTTCACCGCTGGTAGCCTTGCTTGATTTTCATTCCTGAAATTATAATGAGATGTTTTGATGTTAATTAAATCTTTCACATAATCAGGGGCAATGTCATGTACTACTCCTAACATGTAGGGGGGCAGTATTGGTTGAGGCTAAGAGATCTTGCAAAGATGACGTGAAATCATTGTTGATGAATCGTAAAACCCGCTCTTGGATTTTTTCAATCTTGTTAGTGCTAGACGCACTACAAAAATGCCATGCTAACGGACAATAATTAAAATTGGATACAATAAAAGAGTTGTAAGTAGTCATCTTGCCCTGTGTAACGAACGGCCGAGCCGAGCCACAGCAAACCCCGTCGGTGGAAAAGCATGCTCATCCACCAAGGGTGGTTTACTGCGCTATATACCTAACACTTACTCTAATCACAAAGTTTCGAGTTTCTAATTTGCATATTACTACCCGCTAATATGCCGCTAATACGTTGCACCAACGTATTCTACAAGGGAGACTAACCCGTTACATTACTTCCCCCTCCGAGAAGACTCGCCCCGAGTCTTGGCCTGGGGACTACATGGGTAAGGCAACTCCGTTCTGGCAGTTGTCATCATCCCACCGCTGCCACCAAATGTAACGAACGGCCGAGCCGAGCCACAGCAAACCCCGTCGGTGGAAAAGCATGCTCATCCACCAAGGGTGGTTTACTGCGCTATATACCTAACACTTACTCTAATCACAAAGTTTCGAGTTTCTAATTTGCATATTACTACCCGCTAATATGCCGCTAATACGTTGCACCAACGTATTCTACAAGGGAGACTAACCCGTTACACCCTGCTTGGTTAAAAAACGGCCAAGACGCTTTAAAGTTGTTTAGAAGCTTTCTTACAAATTTCAGATACATGGTCATCAAAACGCAGCATAAAATCAATATTCACACCTAAAAGGGTAACATTGTCATCACATTTGATTTCAACAGAATCAATGTTAAATGAGGTGATATTGTCATGTGCGTTCTTTCCTATACAAATTGCCTGGAATTTAGAAGGATTTGCTTGCAAACCAATCGATCAATATACAACTTTCTTGCTCTAAAACCTTTTTCAACACTTCTATATTAGCATGTATAAAAGATAACGTGTTGTCGTCTGCGTAGTTGTATATTACCGCTTGGTCCACAAAAAAAGAAAATGTCATTTAAGGTAAAGAACCATAAAAACCATGGCGCTTAAAGGTCCGTGCGTCGCGAAGGACGAAATGCCATAACGTCGCGCCAATGACGTCGTTTTCAAGATGGCGTCGGCTGTAGGTGTGCGTTCTGAACACACAGTAAATATCGACAGAAGCAAAGAAACGGGTCGCTTTTATTGTTAAAACAGATGCATATTATAATGGAGAGAAAAGAAGGTCCAGAAAATGCTAACGGCGATAATCAAATCCCTTTTCCAGTTTTATGCATATCTCTTTATTTTAGATTTCGAGCGTGTGCTTTCGGTTTATAGTATAAACCTGGTGACATTAAGATCGTTGCTGCTCGTATATTTCCGTATATATTTCCCGGCGCTATATTACCACCCCACCCACGCTCCAGATTTCTCAGACTTATAGTTATGAAATATTTAACACGCAATAAACCTAATTTTCATATTATTTTCTTTGTTTATTCATTACGAAAACTTGCCCATGCAATAAAAAGAATTTTCTGAAGCTGTAAAAATTGAAAATTTTCAGTAGAAAATTTTTGATACTTTTCTTATTTTTGCTCAAACATAGATTGTGGGCATACGTTAGAACCGCCTCGCCGAGGCGGTTCTAACGAGTACCCACAATCTATGGTTTGGAGCAAAAATAAGAAAAATATGTATACCCCTGCATACCCCAGTTTTATTATATAAAAGTAGGGTATAAGGGGGTAAATATTTCACGGGCATGTTTTCCTGATGTGTAAAGGGGAAACTGCACGGGGATGCAGTTTATTCCGTGACTCTCCGTAACGAGCATCAACGCCCTGGCTTAGAAAGTCTGCCGAAAGAACTGACAAAAATGAATTTATAGAATTTCCGGAAAGCTGGTGTACGTTATTTTGTACACTCATTCATTTCGGACGGCTTTATCGCGTGGAAGGTGATGTGCGGGACTCGAGGATCGAACCCGCCAAAGCCTCATTATTATCATTTATTTATTCAATCTGTTCATTCGCCTGATATTCTTTTTTTTTTTATTAAAATTTTGTTTATATATTCGTGGTGTTTTGGTGGCTTATCCGATCGAGCTTTCAAGCCTCGTGGAAGGAACTTGAGCTTTTGAGTGAGCCTATGCATGAGAAAACCAACAATCGGGGTTTCCGACCAGGTCTGACACAAACCAGACTGTACAGCTACAGAAGCAGGATAGAAGCTTTGAATTTTATAATTTTATGACGGACATATGTACTGAGCCGGGTTTCGAACCCGCAACCCCTTGATTGCTAAGCGAACACGCCGCAGTATACATTACACCACCGCGGCCGTACGAAAACAAAAACGAAAACAATGGTGCTGATCAGGTATGCAGTTACTGCATTGCTAATCTGCGCCTTTGGTTTCGCATATGCAGATTGTTGGTTTTCTGAAGCAGCGGCTCGCACATAAGTTTAAGATTAAACGAAAAGCATGTAGGAAAGACCGACCAAATGTATTATATGAAACATAATCAGCTGACAAAACTTTATCCAGCGACCCATGGTCGATGGTCGAGTGGTGATTCCATTAACGCGCTTAACCATTCGACCTTTTCACCGCTGTGTCTGGTGTTGGTTCGAGCATCACATCAGACGCATGTGAGACTAGCCAAAGTCTTCTTGCGGGTGTGTCAGATGTTTTTCTCGGAATTATCCTGTTTTTTTTTTTTTTTTTTTTTTTTTTTTTTTTTTTTTTAACGTACGGGAAATAAAACTAAAACAGACTCTTTATATCCTTTACAAGCAATGAATTATACTAAAAGACAGACCTTACATCGCATGCATTGCGCGTTTGATGAAATGATAGTTTTGTTGAACAATAATTGTGATAAGTTTAATTGAATGCCATCTGATTACTGGTTAACCGCTCAGGATTGAGCCTGCCCAGGAAAAGTGGTTTCAAGTCAAACCATCCATACATATACGCATTACTGGCTTAGTTGGGTGGTTATATGTTAAGCCGTCATTTTGACATCCTAATTTGGGGTAAAAGTCCAATAAAATAGAGGCAACGTCCCGGCATGACCATAGCTGTTGACTGGGACGTTAAGCATCAATCCAAACAAACAAACAAACAAACATGTTGACTGAAATTTGGGGTCAAATATTTTGAACAGTACCTCTATGTATACTGGCATACTGTTGAACTTGGGCCGAATTTGAACCATTCACGGTCGTGATATGACTGAAAGATCATTCGAGTTGAAAATTACTCAGACAGATACAAGCACGGCGTTAATGATCTTAAATTCGCCGCCTAAAGCACATTCTAATAAACCAAATGCCGAACGTTTATGAAAGACGTCCGAAAAGTCAAAAGGCGCCATTTTTATGACGTCAACGTCACTTACGGAAAATTAAGATTTTTAGCTTACCTGTCTTCATTCGTTGACAAATACCGCCGAAACCAACCTGGTAGTTTATTTTATTTATTTATACGATATTTAAAGAGGGTGCACAATTAGCCAATGGCTAGTCTACCTTATGGCCCTCTATTTATACATACAAACAATACATTGGAATAAAACATATATACACAATATTTACAAAGAGTTGAGCATGTTTCATGGTTAAAAATATGGAAAATGGAACCGAAACATATTCAATATGCTTTCTAACTTTGAAGTTAAAATAAATAAAAGCAAAATAGTGAAAACACATATTCTAGGCATTAAAATTTCAGTATTTAAATATTAGCAGTGTGAAATGTGTTTTAAAGCCAGATTGCTTCAGATATCTTAACTAAAATACCTCTATGGGCACATAAAAGCAACATCACAGACATTATTTAAAACTTGCAAAGTCTTCACAATGGACAATATTATGTTAATCGGTAAAAACAGTTTGCGTTGTAGCATATTACTGATAAGATATTAGCACCATGGTTTCACGTTTGTTTTAAAAACATTTAAGGATTCTGCATTTCGGACTGCTTGAGGAAATGAGTTCCATAATCTTGGTGCCGAGCAAGAAAATGCACCGCTATACAACTTTGTTTGTGAAAATGGTACATACAATTCATTATTCTCGCTTGAACGAAGATTACGAGAATGTGCTTGCGACATCGGTGTTAGCAACTTAGTAATGTAATCAGGTGTCATATTATTAAGCGCTTTATATGTAAGAACAGCTTTGTTGTAATTGATTCTACTTTCTACAGGCATCCAACCAAGCTCCTGAAACATTGAAGCAGATGAGGTATCAAAATCAGATTTTAGAATTATACGCGCGGCCCGTTTTTGGAGTTTTAATAATCTACCAAGATTTGCTGTAGACGTAGACCCCCAAGTGATGGAGCCGTAATCAATCAGAGGAAGAATATAGCTCTGGTAGAACTGTTTCTGGACGTGTATTGGAACATACTCTGATAACTTTTGCAGTAAAGATATTTTAGATGAGATAATTTTGCAAAGATATTCTACATGGCTACCCCAATTTAGATTTTCGTCAATAAAGACACCTAAGTGTTTTTGAGAGGTAACATATTTGATGCTTACATCGCCTGCCTTTATATCTAAATGATGGGAACCGTCAAGCCGTTTGCTAGTTCCGACAGTCATGCAAGATGTTTTAGTGTCATGCACGTGCATTTTATTACATTTACTCCACTGCTTAGATTCATTAAAGTCAGACTGTACTTTAAATTGAATTGTTGCTTTATCTTTGTCATGAGTGTGGAATATGGCATCGTCAGCATATAAATCTGCTTTACAAAATTTTAGAACCAAGGGCAGGTCATTTATAAATAGAAGAAAGAGGGTCGGGCCTAGGATTGAGCCTTGAGGGACTCCGGATCGTACATTGGCATATTTAGATAGACCTTTGTCACTTATTATGGCTTGTTGGCGGCATTCAAGATATGATTCAAACCATCGAATAGCATCAGTACTAAATTTGTACACGTGAAGTTTTTGTATAAGAATGCGATGGTCAACTACATCAAAGGCCTTGCGAAAGTCTATAAAAAGTGTTCCTACAATGTCGCCGTTATCAATACATGCCTTCCATTGGTCAATTAGTTTTACAAGAGCCGTTTGGCAGCTATGTTTCTGTCGAAAACCAGACTGACTTTCATGTAATAATTTAAACTTATTTAAGTAGCCCATTAAATGATGATTTATATGCTTTTCGTAGATTTTTGAGACTGTGGGTAAAATTGAAATCGGACGATAATTTGAAGGGTCCGATTTCGTCCCCCCTTTGTAAATTGGAAACACTTTTGCCGTTTTCAGCTGTGTAGGAAATTTACCAGTTTTAATACTTTTGTTGACTAGTATAGCGATCGAGGGGGCTAGAACATTGGCTGCTAGTTTGATGATTCTCGGACCTAATCCATCAATGCCTGTTGCTTTTGAAGAATCGAGTTTATTAATGTAAGATAGAACTTGATCAGAAGTTATAAGTGGTATATGGAAGAATGTATTTTCAGGAAGTTTGCTATTTGTAAAATGTTGCAATCTGTCGAAGTCTGGATATGTTGATTCGGTCTGATTTCTATTAAGAATATCTGCTATGGAGGTGAAATATTCATTTAGCTTAGTTGCGATATTTTCTGATCCAGTGAAAGTTTCGTTATTTATAATTAATTCATCGGGAAGATCGCTTGAAGAGACCCGTTTATTACCGCTGACGGCCCGTAGGTGGCGCCATAAAAATTTAGAATCTTTGGAATCAGAAATTGAGTCAGAAAAATATTTTCGTTTTGCTGCTCGTATTAACTGGCGTGTTTTGTTACGATACCGTTTGAAGTCAGACCAGTTCTTTTTCCGTTTGCTGTCATCCCGCAGTCTCTGCATATGGGTAATATCTGGAGAAAACCATTCCGGCAAACGCCTATGTTTGACACGTAGAGTTTTAATAGGAGCATGGTTGTCCAAACGCGTCATAATCAAATTAGACCAGTTTAAAAAATCGTCATCAACACATGTCGCGTTTGCCGTAAATAAATCAAGGTCATTTTGGAGATCGCTCAAGAAAGCAGATTCATTAAACTGTTTAAAGCATCGGTACGTTGTAGTTACGTGTTCATTTTTAGGAATTTTACAATTGACCTTGCGAGTAAAGCAGATAGGAGAATGATCGCTGATGGCTAATTTAGATATAAAACATTCTGTTACATTTTCAGGATGGTTTGTGTACACGTGATCTATTATTGTCGCTGATTTTTCTGTGATTCTAGTCGGTTCAGAAACGAGTTGCGAAAGATCGAATATTTGTATCATGTTGAGCCATTTTTTAGTTATAGATTTGTTGTAATCGATATTGAAATCACCCATCATAATGATTTCAAGTCCGGTAGCTATCCATTCAGCCTTTGCGTCAGGTGGACGATACACGGTGCAAACTAAAAATGGCCGTGTATTTGGTAGGTTAAATTCTGACCACAATGTTTCGATATTAGATATCTCTAACTCGCGACGCCGTGTACTATGTAGTGAATTTCTGTAGTATAAGACGAGACCGCCGCCGGATTTATCTTGAGTATCTGATCTGTCTTTCCGCATAAATTCAAATCCCTGAATATTAAGTTGACAATCTGGAACACTGCATTCGAGGAACGTTTCACAGATACCGAAAATATCTGGGCCATTATCAGTTGCCATAACTAATTGTAGTTCATCTAGCTTTGGGGTCAGATGCCTTATATTGAGATTACAGAAATGCAAGCCTTTAGACATGAAAGTTATGTTTGAATTTTGAGATTCTGTATCCAGAGAAAGATAGGCCTCTCCAGAGCTATTAGGAGTTACAGTACTATTGTTGCTAAGCACCGTGTCATCATTTGTTTCAACTGAGGAAATGCTGGGATCATCTAGGTCGTCGGATGTAACGTCGGACTCAGACATGTGCGAAGTGCATTTTTCAGTAGAGCTAGAACGTCCATGAATACTGTGTGAATTTTGTTTTATATGCCCTGCTGCGTCCTAATACGCATTTCGACCCGCAATCCCCGCACGTCGACTGTTGAAATAACACTCATAAGTGTTATGGTTTCTCATTGAACATATGTGACAAAATGTTTGAACGTGTGTACGACGAGATCTTCGTTCAGTAGGGACTATATTTCTAGGTCTGTGTTTCTGGGGTTCTGCCGTCGAGGAACTCGGGGATCCAGTAACCTTACATAATCTGTCAACATTATGTAGAAGTTTTCTTGTACCACCAACATTTAAGTGCAACTTGTCTCTGTGAAAATATGTCGCGGGTAGCTCGCCAGACGCAAGTAGAAAACCATCATAATGATCAATGAAATCAACATGATTTTCGTCACACAACAATTTCAGCTGTTTATTGTAAGGTTCCAGGTCCACTGTTGCTCTCGGCAGAAGACCAGACACAATGAGCCTGCGATCATCAGAAGCCAAGCTGTCCATGAGTTCAATATAATCATCTTGGAAACTATCAAGGTCCGAACCGTTATCCGCGTCGTTTCCCCCTACATGTAAAATAATTGTCTTACAGTTTTCTATATCATATTCCTGCAACTTAGATTTTAGAGATTGTATTGTTGCTCCGGGGAAAGAGCGCACAGTCGCGTCATGCTTAAGGTTCTTATTTTGTACACCTTTAAGGATCGAACTTCCAACCAAGAGAGTTGATTCTTTGATTGTTTTTCTAGAATCTCTGGTCAAATCAATTGTTTCTGAATCACGAGTATTAATCACGGTGGATTTTGGTTTCTGAAAACGTTTTTGTTTTGACTCATTTTGTGTTTGTGGTTTAGCTGTAGTTAGCTTTGTCTTCGGCTGTTTCTCATTGGGTTTCTTGTGTTGTGTTTCATTTTGTTTGGGTGGGTCTGTTTGTTGTTTTGAAACAGTTTTATTGGGACTTGGTCCATGGTTGTTTTTGCATTTATCGGAGATAACTTTTATATCGTCAGATTGTTCTTTCAGTTTATCATAGATGGCCGTTGTTTTATTTAGAAGCTTGCATGCTTTCTGGTCATAGGCTGTTTTAATATTGTCAGTACTATTTGAAAGGCTCTCGAGTTTTTCCGTCACACACAGATCCTTTGCATTTATTTGTTTCTGTAGGGCTGTAAATCGGTCGTTTAGATTTCCGATGCTGCTTTCAATGCTTTTTGATAGTCCTTGAATTGTAGCGAGTATAGACAGTGTAGATTGCTTTAGACTGTCAACGTCATCTTTCAGCGTTTTAATACCGCTTGACAGCGCTGGTGGAATGCATCTACATGCTGGACAAAACCTTTTATCAAGGACTTTTATTTAACTTTTTGACTCACAATACAAAAACGAGACCATATTTAGTTTTTAAAAAAATTCTTGTAAACGGCGCTCAAGTGCAAAAAGCGACGCGTTTTTATTACTTTCCCATTACGTCACGTACAAATAAAGGCAATTTTAGCCATTTTAGGGGAGCGATTTGCAGGAAAACTAACCTGGTAACCATGTTTTTTTATTACACGAATCGATAGATATAAATATTTTCTCTAAAATATCAAAAAATAAAAAAATTCTATGGATCAGCAATTTTATGGTTCTTTACCTTAAAAAGACATTAAAAAGAAGGGGCCCTAAGATGGAGCCCTGAGGGACACCCTTCATGATATTTTCCCATGTGCTGATGTGAGATCCCAGTCTAACCTGCTGCACCCTGTCGCTTAGGTAGCTTAGGTAGCTACTAAGCAAGTCAATGGCATCAGATGCCAGCACATAAGCCCTCAACTTTTCAATTAAGAGACCATGGGGTAGGCAGTCAAAGGCCTTAGACAAATCCATAAGTACGGCTGCTGCCGACTCATGGTTGCCCAAGGCCTTCTTCCAATCTTCAAGCAGGCGCAGCAGAGTAGACTGGCATCCAAACCCCTTACGAAACGCAGCTAGAAAGGGATTAAAAATGTCATCAAAATATTCGGACAACTGGTTGTGCATGACCCTCTCATAAGCCTTGGATATAATCGGCAACACGCTTACTGGGCGATAGTTTTCTTTGTTGAGGGGGTCGTTCTTTTTATGAATAGGGACGACTTGAGCCCCTTTAAGCCTTGTCGGGAATTTGCCTTGATGAAACGTGGTGTTGATGAGACAGGCTATCTAGAGCACCACTTAAGGGACTTGAGCAAGCCTTAACTATTTTAGCAGGTATATTATCTACCCCGGTTGATTTCTTTGAGTCAATATTTTGATAAAATTTTGGTAATTTCAGAGTCGGTTACCGGCCTAAAAGAAAATTTATTCAAATTTGGGGGTAAATTTTCCTGAATCTTTAAGACACTAGGATGTTCCTCCATATTTTCAATGTGGCAATCCTTACCAATATCAGTGGCCACATTCGCGAAAAATGAATTAAAAAGTGAGCAAACTTAAGCCTGATCCGAGACTACTTTATTTTCCTCACACAGAATGACCTCAGATCCACCATCAGACCCCTTCTTGGACAGGAAGGGTTTAATGGTGGGCCAGAAGTCTTTTGACTTAGGGCCACCTGCACATCTTTCGTAAAAATAGACTCGCATCGAGGCTTTTTTCAATTTCGTTACATGATTGCGCTGTTTGCGATAGAGCTCCCAATTTGCAGAAGTTCTGCACTTATTATATTTATTTCTTAAAAACAGCGCGCCCTTTAACAATTATTTGTTCCCTCTCCTGTTATACCCCTCACCGCTCCATTTTTATGCCCCCTTTTTCCTTACCTCTTGTACCGTCTTCACTACAACTCCTAAAGAATACTGGGTCATTTTATTTTCAGGAAGCTGGAGAACACTAGAACATAGGTCCTATTTAAAGGGAGCTGGGGAGCAAGCATAAACTTTCGAGATCCTACCAGAGGGGGTAGACAGATGACACTTTCTCCACAGCCCCCTAAAATGTTTTTCCTCTGATCACTGCTCCCTAAATCCCGCAACGGTTTCGCGTGTATACTACAGCTCCCTGAAAATAAATGACCCTCTTCCAAGATCCTCCAAACCCCTGCTATATGGTCCCACTTTTGGTGTTGTATGTATTTTCTTTCCCACCTGGTGTCTATGTTGGGACTTTAAATTTAACTGCATCGATTCCTGGTCCTTCTATTCTTACTTTAAGAAGCGGGAGCATAAAGCTGAGAGAAAACATTTCGGGGAACTTGGGGGAAAGGTTGTCGTTATTTTAGCGAGGTAAGGCACGTCGCTTGAGTCGACAAATTTTATAATCCGGTAATCTATGAAGAGTACCGGGAAATAGAAAAAGAAACGGTGTTGTATTAAAATTTTACTTCCGCCAAAAAGTGGTGGGGTGATAAAGAAAATAATATCTACTAAAATGCCAGTAAAAGTATGGAATTCATGCAATGGAGCCCACGACGGAAGCCTTAAGAGCGAGACACCATTCCGTGGGCTCCAGCTGTAGTAGTTCAGGCAGTGGATCGAGCAGCACTTGTGAGGAAGAGAGACTGAGAAAACTGTTTACAAACTGTGATGCTGATGGAGATGGCTATTTAGATGGGTAAATAAACTGATAAAATATTAGAACTTGGCTCTAGACCTTGATATGATCGGCGTGACATCATAGGTCATTCCTACGAGGTGAATTCCTCGGTGTTTATCGCTGTAACCTAACTGAATTAAAATCAGAAAATGTGAAAACAAAATAAAAATATTAACACTGATTAATAAAAGCTTTGCATGTCTTTTTAGATCTTCATTATTTATTAAACTCAATTTATAATTATTCTGACAAATTATGATTCTATTAGCGTCTAAAAATGATTAAATCACAGCGATATTGACCGTGTCATATCTACCCTCGACCGAATGAGCGAAGAGGCGGGAAAGGTGCAGTTCCGGTAACCAATATTGATTTTTTCTACCGAAAGAGTAATTTTCCGACCGGGTCAATAGGCGTTTCAAAATATGGTACATCTCCCAAATCATGGCGAGCCATTTAATATAAAATAAGACACTGGCTATCCGCACGACGGTCGTGCCGATAACGCTGCTTCGTGCGGATCAACAGCCTAATCCGCACAAGAGGTAAATCCAATAATGTCTTGTGTTAAGGGTTAGTTAACATGTATCTTTTGAGTTTAAAAATATGCGTTTTACATATGCGACCATGTTCCAATACTAAACAGAGTTCTCCTTAACTCCAATATTGGAGTTTATAACTCCAACTTTTTTATTCTGACTCCAACTTTTTGGAAACTCTCTTCTTCTTCTTCTCCCATTAAGCGCAGGGCCCTCTCTCTGTGAACTATTTACAAGGTGCATCTGAGGCATGGTTAAAACTGGTAAAAGCGGTTTAAAAACAGGCTAAAAACATTACTCAGCATCTAGTAGTAACCGGGCAGCCCTCCCTTGAAGGTCTCCAAGGTTGGCGCTGTGACGACAAGCTCCGGTAGCTTGTTCCCTGATGGGAAGAAGGAGCACTGATATGGGTCTGTTTTACAGTATGGTTGTAGATAGTGCATGGAGTTTCCTCTTGTACTGAGAGTGGCTGGGTGAAGACGGGTTGTAGCTGTGATGTCGATCAGGCCAAAAGTTATCCTGTACATCACCAGTTTTGCCTCTGTGCATCTATGCTGCAGAGTTTCCCATCCCAAGTTGGAGATCATGTCAGAGACACTGCTTGTAGTGCGATAATCCCCAGTCACAAATCTGGCAGCTCGTAGCTGTACTGCAGCTACTGCTTCCAACTTTTTAGCTCACCTGAGCCGAAGGCGAGTGTATGGTAGTAGAGCCGTCGTCCGTCCGTCCGTGCGTTTACACTTTCAATCTTGAATATCTCTGAGCCTAGCTGGCCAATTGCAGTCAGATTTTACATGAAGCAGCATTGGAGTGGGGGATTGCATGTCATAGGTTTTTAAGCAGATCTGATCGGAACTCTGGTTTCCATAGCAACAGATAGCTCCATTGAGTTATAATGGCAAAAATGTTGTGGCCACTCTAGCAACTTCATTATTGATTGGATCTTCTTCATTCTTAGGGATAAAAAGGACAACCATAATATCTTGGATGAGTTCAAATTTTGGCCAGGTTCGACCTCAGATTGCGGAGTTAGCTGCCCTTGAGCGTCTGGAAAAATCCCCATAGACTTATAATGGGAAAAATGTTGTGGCCACTCTAGCGCCTTTATTTTTCATTTTATCTTCTTCATTCTTGCAGGTGACAAGGACAACTATAATATCTCGGATGGGTTCGAATTTCAGCCAGATCCGACCTCTGACTGTGGAGTTAGCTGCCCTTGAGTGTTTGAAAAATCATTATTTTGTGTTATGGCCACTCTAGCGCCTTCAATTTTGATTGGATCTTCTTCATACTTGGAAGTAACAAGGATAGCCATAACATCTCTAATGAGTTCGAATTTCAGCCAGGTCCGATCCTTGACTATAGAGTTATCTGCCCTTGTCTTTGTGAAAAATTAAGGACATCTGTAACATCTTGGATGAGTTCCAATTTCGACCAGATCCGACCTCTGACTGCGGAGTTATCTGCCCTTGAGTGTTTGAAAAATCAATATTTTGTGTTGTGGCCACTCTAGCATCTTTGTTTTTCAGTGGATCTTCTTCATTCTTGCAGGTAACAAGGATAACTACAATATCTCGAATGAGTTCCAATTTTGGCCAGATCCGACCACTGACTGCGGAGTTAGCTGCCCTTTAGTGTTTGAAAAATCAATATTTATGTCCCCCCAACCGAAGGTGGGGGACATATTGTTTTTGGTGCGGTTCCCGTCGGCGTCAGCGTCGGCGTCGGCGTCCGCGTCCGCGTAGCTTCTTTCTTACGCGATATCTTTTGAACCAGTGGATGGATTTTGACCAAACTTGCATAGATACATGGCTGGGAGGGGGGAAAGAGTTGATTAGATTTTGGTGACCTTGACCTCATTTTCAAGGTCACCAGCCCATGAAAACTGATCAAATTAGGTTTTCTGACGCGATATCTTCTGAACAAATGAATGGATTTTGAGCAAACTTGCACAAGAGCATTGTTGGGAGGAGGCTCAGAGTTGATTAGATTTTGGTGACCTTGACCTAATTTTCAAGGTCACCAGCCTATGAAAACTGATCAAATTAGGTTTTCCGACGCGATATCTCCTGAACAAATGAATGGATTTTGACTAAACTTGCACAAGGGCATTGTTGGGAGGAGGCTCAGAGTTGATTAGATTTCGGTGACCTTGACCTAATTTTCAAGGTCACGAGTCCATAAAAACTGTTGAAATTAGTCTTTCAAATGCAATATCTTGTAAACCTATTGATGGATTTTGACCAAACTTGCACAGAAGCATTGTTGGGAGGAGGCTCAGAGTTGATTAGATTTTGGTGACCTTGACCGAATTTTCAAGGTCACGAGTCCATAAAAAATGTTGAAATTAGTCTTTCCAACGCGATAACTTGTAAACCAATAGATGGATTTTGACCAAACTTGCACAGAAGCATTGTTGCAAGAAGGCTCAGAGTTGATTAGATTTTGGTGACCTTGATCTAATTTTCAAGGTCACGAGTCCATAAAAAATGTTGAAATTAGTCTTTCCAATGCAGTATCTTGTAAACCAATCAATGGATTTTGACCAAACTTGCACAGAAGCATTGTTGGGAGGAGGCTCAGAGTTGATTATATTTTGGTGACCTTGACCTAATAATCAAGGTCACAAGTCCATAAAAAATGTTAAAATTAGTCTTTCCAATGCGATAACTTGTAAACGAATGGATGGATTTTGACCAAACTTGTACAGAAGCATTGTTGCGAGGAGGCGCAGAGTCGGCTAGATTTTGGTGACCTTGACCTAATTTTCAAGGTCACAAGTCCATAAAAAATGTTGAAATTAGTCTTTCCAACGCAGTATCTTGTAAATCAATTGACGGATTTTGACCAAACTTGCACAGAAGCATTGTTGGGAGGAGGCTCAGAGTTGATTAGATTTTGGTGATCTTGACCTAATTTTCAAGGTCACGAGTCCATAAAAAATGTTGAAATTAATCTTTCCAACTCGATAACTTGTAAACCAATTGATGGATTTTGACCAAACTTGCACAGAAGCATTGTTGCGAGAAGGCTCAGAGTTGATTAGATTTCGGTGACCTTGACCTAATTTTCAAGGTCACGAGTCCATAAAAAAATGTTGAAATTAGTCTTTTCACTGCAATATCTTGTAAACCAGTTGATGGATTTTGACCAAACTTGCACAGAAGCATTGTTTGGTGGAGGCTCAAAGTTGATTAGATTTTGATGACCTTGACCTAATTTCCAAGGTCACGGGTCCATAAAAACTGTTGAAATTAGTTTTTCCGATACGATATCTTGTAAACTAATTGATGGATTTTGACCAAACTTGCTCAGAAGCATTGTTGTGAGGAGGTTCAGAGTTTATAAGAATTTGGTGATTGTGACCCAATTTTAGACAGGGTCCAAAACAAGTTTAAACTATCACACCTTACATGGTGTCTTCCCTAGAAAAACTTCATATCACAAGGTAACTACACTTCAATTACTAAACGGTTGGGGGGACATAGTTTTCCTCAGAAAACATTGTTTTAATTTGTATTATGGCCGCTCTAGCGTCTTCATTTTGATCGGATCTTCTTCATTCTTGGAAGTAACAAGGATAACCATAACATTTTGGATGAGTTCAAATTTGAGCTAGATTTGACCCTGGACTGTGGAGTTAACTGCCCTTGAATGTGCTGGTCTGTCATCCATACACATTTTTCAAAGATCTTCTCTGAAAATGCTTGGCAAATCAAAGTGAAATTCTATGTGGAGCGTCCATGGATAAGGGGAACGAAAGTTTGATCGTGAAATCCGGGTCACAAGACCAAGATGGCCACCACGCCCATTTATGATAAAAAACACCCAAAAATCTTCTTTTCCAGAACCGGCAGGCCGATTTTCATGAAACTTGGTATGTAGCATTTGGGACTCCAGTCCATCATAGTTGAGGAGTTCTTTTTTTACAGTATCGAGTTTCTAGTTAACAAAAGCGAGAGAAAGTTAACAAAAGCGAGTTTCTACTTATGAAAAGCGAGTATCGAGTTTAAGAAATGAAAAAGCGAGTATCGAGTTAAGAAAATTGAGTATCGAGTTAAGAAATGAAAAAGCGAGTTTCGAGTTATGAAAAGCGAGTATCGAGTTTAAGAAATGAAAAAGCGAGTTTCGAGTTATGAAAAGCGAGTTTCGAGTTATGAAAAGCGAGTATCGAGTTAAGAAATGAAAAAGTGAGTTTCAAATTGAAAAAGCGAGTATCGAGTTAAGAAAAGCGAGTTTCGAGTTGAAAAAAGCGAGATCGAGTTTATGTTTTTTTGTTGTTGGTGGTGTGTTGTTTCCTTCTATTTTCGAACGAACATAAACTTTACTTCACTCAGATGATATAACACATATGAGGGTAAGTACAAATACATATAATATCATTATCCAGTATTTATCTCTAAAATGGAGCTATTTGTTAAGATACATTGTAATCCTCAGTACTCAGTCAATGTCAAGCAAAAGTCCGATACTTTTTTATCATATTCTTACAAATATTGTCTTTAAGCAAAAAAGTAAGAAAAGAATGTGCAGGAACGGATACAATTTAATTTAAAATCCTAACCCAGACACCAAGAGGGATAAGATAAAGACACAACATCAAGACACAAAATAGATAATCAGAAGGTTCAGTAAGTGCCCGAACATGAAAAAGTATAATAATATAATAATAATAATTTCTATATTTTAAGAGGATAATGTATTTAGCATGAATGCCGATCTTCCATACGGTTCTCTGGTGGTGAATACAGACACTATTATCAGGCCTTTATTTTAATTATATACTCCTCCGCAAAAATCCGATCACCCAAAATTGTAAGAATTGTAAATTGATTTGGTACTATGTATTTTGAATAAATTTGGTTGATATTTTTTACTCTTAACTACACTTTTCCCAACCTAAAGCAGGAAATGTTTTTGCTGTATAAGAGGATTTACGTCATTTTAACAGCTTTTGTCATACGAAGACACGCCATGCTGAAAATGTCACCAGAGATGATGAAGGAGCTCTGACACAAACTAATGAGTCCTGATTACAAAGCGAGTAGCTTTACCACTACATCACGGATGCTTCTACGCTGTAGTTGTGTACGGAGGAACAAACATGGGAGAGTCAGGGGCTGGTGTGACTTTCTAGATTCCCCCCCCCCCCCCCCCCCATTTTGATCTTTATAACCATAGAACATCTGCATTGATACTGAGCATGTGTACAACTACAAGATGCACACTGTATGCCAAAGGGCACCTGGCACACCAGATTGTGCCATGTAATTTTTAAATGCCCTGTGGCCGAGCGGTTAAGAGCGCTATATCACTCGATCGTATCACCGCTGTGTCTGGTGTGGGTTCGAGCCCCGCTCTGGCCACATGTGAGACAAGCCAAGTTCTGCTTGCGGGTGTGCCAGGTGGTTTTTCTCGGGGTCCTCCCGTTTTAGCCCACCTACTGATTGGCCAGTCTCATATGAGCTGAAATAATCTTGAAAGGGACGTCAAACTGAAATAAAATTCAATGGTCAAAAACAGAACGAAATTCCTATTCATTTATCGAGTAGTTGAAACACGGCTGGGTGATCGGATTTTTGACGAGAATATGTGCGATTAGTCGTGCAGTATATGTGAGAGAAGAGAAGCCAGTGCTTGCCTTATAATGCTGAGCGCCAAGCAAGGTAGCCACTGGTACCATTTTAACGCCTTTGGTATGGCGCGGCCCAGCTTTGAACCCTGACCTCCCGATCCCGAAGCGAACGCTCTACTACTGGGCCGCTGTACCACTTGAGCTAACGGGGTCGGTAAAAGTGACAATACATATGAAGAGCAAGATGACTGTCTCTTTCCCAGGAATTATTAAGGTAGCCATCATTCTAGCTTCAACTATAAACAAAAAAGTGTATGCAACAGAAGCTGAAAGACCAAACATTAAACGTAAAGAATCAACAGAACCGCCTTGGAACGGTCAGGAAAGTATGAACTGGAGGGCTTAAGACGTTTTTACAGAGTCCAAACCTCGCCCTTAGTCTACTGTGATTCTATAACAAAAATGCGGTTCTTATGGAAGTTTCACAGCGACACCAAGCTTTGAGCGACATCATCATTTTTATTTTGTTTTCTCGTTTATGGTAACCCAAAGGGTGCCACACTATACCTTTGTGTGTCATAAACAAAGTAATTACTAGGCGATTAATTAAATTCGATACACTTAAAGTACTCGCGATTATTAAAGAGAAACTATAAATTGGGTCCGACTCTTTATGAACCTGAGAACCAATGTATGTCTTCTAATATTAGTAACACTTGTATTTAAGCGTAGGAGTTCTTTTTTTATTACTTTTACTGTGTTACTTTTTATGTATTAAATCTGAAAAAAAAATTCTTTTGCCTTAATGTATTCCCTCCTCAACCTTATCCTTACAAGCCATTTTTGTGTGATAGCACTCATAACATTGGGTTTTTGCACTGATATCGGCGAGTTCCTATCAAAACCCTGGTCTCTACAATTTCCACAAGACCATACCAAAAAGATCTACTATCAAGCAAATATGGTTAACCGAGCCATCAGCTCTTTCCCAACAGCTGGTGACTCAGAAGCCAAAAATATTGATAATAATAAAACATGAGTATTTGTTCTGTCGGGTCCACCGGGGTTTAAATAGTTGTTTTCTTTTGCTTCGGTATTTCAGAGTCGGCGTTACTGTTGAGTCCTCGTCTCTGCTTCATCTGAGTGTTTACATTTGTTGTTTCTGTGATGATTCATTGACGAGTTAGGAAGCTTCTATAAAAACCAAACATTTTTTGTTATTGATTCACAGTATACTAAGAGCGAGGTTTGTATGAAGTCAAAACGTTATAAGCCCTCTGTGGCAAACACAATAAAATAAGCACATTTTTTCCATATAATTGTTTTTACAAGTAAATAAATTGCCACATATAAAAGTTATTTGTTTAAATATATTTTTACTGTAATTGTTTCTTTATCAAAATAGTAGTTCCTAGTTTCTGCAGTAGTAAAAGTTCATGATCCTCCAAAATAGTAGTTTCTTGAGGTACATAACAATCCACTCACTGCCTTAAACACTATGTTGTCAACGTAATAATACTTCATCGTCGACGTCACATGACGTTGACGTCATCTAACTTAAGGTTATTAATAGAATAATTAAGATTATTAATAGAATTATGGAAAACCCATATTTAAATCTAAAAATATGCTATGGCACTATAAATAGTTCTAAAAACAGTTTAATATTGTGGTTAATCCACAACACTTTCCAAGGACGAAGCTTTGTTTATAGATTCAATTGTTCCTTGATCCTTCTCATTGCTATCTGGGCAGCGTCTCTTGGAGCTCTCCGTCTGGTATTATCATCTGTTGGTTGATCTGGTGGACACGTATACCCATCATCTGACCCACCATTGTCCCTATTCGTGTCCGGTGGGCATTCCAATGGGTACAAGAGGTTGAGCGGCCAACTTACAACTCTGTTCGTTGAAAGTATAACTTTCGCTGCTCGGATGTGATTGTCCCAGCTTTTGATTAGATTGGTTATTCGTCCTAGTCTCCAGTTCCCCCTCGGCAAGTCATCTTTTATGAGCACAATATCTCCTACTTGTGCCACAAAGTGAGATTTCCTTTTTCCGTCTTTCAGTTTGGTTTCAGTTCTCTCTCTCAGATTGATCAGATATTCATTTCTCCAGATTCTCCAAATTGAGTCCCTTTTTCCAGTTTCGTAGTAAACTGTCTGTTGAATATACATTTGGACTGAAGTCACTATCATCATTATCATTGTCAAAGTCTGGTATACCCGTCCTCGGATTAAGTGTCAGGAAGTGAGACGGAGTTAGTGTAATGGTTGAATTTATATCGTCCCCCACATACACGAGAGGGCGAGAATTAACTACTGCCTCAACTTCTGTCAGTATCGTGAGAAGCTGTTCATAAGTTAGACATAGTCTTCCTAAAGCCTTCCGCATGGATCTCTTAACTAGACCTATGAGCCTCTCATAAAACCCGCCCATCCATGGAGCAAGTTCTACAATGTATTTCCATTTGATGTTTCCACTTGCTGAATAGGAAACTACGTCTTCCTCTGTCAGGATTTGCTGCCAAAGTTTGTCTATAGCAGCTGAAGCTAGTTTGAATTGAGAAGCATTGTCCGATATCATTTCATCTGGTTTTCCATGGCGAGCCAAAAATCTTCTAAATCCCAACAGAAACTGCTCTGTAGACATATCAGTCATTAGCTCCAGGTGAATGGCTCTAGTAACTAGGCATGTATAAAGACATACCCAAACCTTTTTGCGTTCTCCTTTGGATTTGATGAAAAGTGGTCCAAAATAGTCTACTCCACACTGCGAGAAGGGCGTTGATTTCGTGACACGTTTGGCAGGTAGAGGAGGCATATTCGGCATCTTGTAAGGTCCCCCTTCATGATGTCTGCACACGGAGCATCCTAATATCACAGCTCTCACTGCAGATCGACCTTGTGGAATCCAATACTTCTGACGTACAAGAGCCAGTGTTTGAGAGACTCCTGCATGAAAGGATTCCCTATGTGTCTTGTCTATCAGAAGGTTTGTATATCTGTCTCCTTTGGGAAGCAGCATTGGTAGCCTGGCACCTTCACTGAGTTCAGCATTTTCCAACCTTCCTTGGCACCTTAGAATGTTTTCTTGATCTAAATAAATGCCAAGCTGTGATTTCATATTGTTATGTTTGTTGTTATGTATTGACTCTATGACATCACCATAGTGTAGCCGCTGAACATAGCGCATCCACATTTTCTCAGCTTCAGCAATCTCTGTACTTTCAACGTGGCTGTTTGCCTTAAATGTTCTCTTCAACTTGTTTATAAATCTTAGTCCGAGCACTGTGACTCTTAGCAACTTTGTCAGAGATGAAAACCTAGTAATGTCAATAGCCAATGGTGCACTAACCTTTACTGCAACATCCTGTCTGTTCAGACGGCCCTCACCAGCCACCAGTTCAGCCTCGTACATTATCTTGCTTGTCTTCTCCTCAGGGTTTGTCTGTTCTGATGTTTCACTGTCAATCTCATTCATTGTCCATACTGGCCATCTATCACTTGGAGAAAGAAGCCATTCTGGTCCATTCCACCATAGATCATTGTCTCTCAGATCATTCGTCCCAATCCCTCGGCTTGCAATGTCAGCTGGGTTTTCTGATGAAGCTTTGTAGTGGAATTTTATTTCCTTCTGCTCTCTTATTTCTTTCAGTCTGTTTTCCACAAATGTTGAAAATGTCCGCCTGCTGCCAATCCAGTTCAATACGCACTGTGAGTCTAGCCACATATGTTTCTGTTCTAATGTCACATTCAGTTCCTTCTCAACAAACTTGGCACATCTTACACCAATCACAGCAGCTAGCAACTCGAGGCGTGGTATGCTGATATCTTTATTTGGTGTCAACCTTGCCTTTGAAAATATCAGATTGTTCGTAACTTTCTCACTATCCTCTTGACGTAAATAGACTGTGGCAGCATATGCGTCTTTTGATGCATCACAGAATACTAGAAGCTGATTGTTTGTTTTGTTCCCTTTACTAGGTTCAGTGTCAGACCCTGTGTACCTTGATATCTTGCAGTCAGGAATCTCTTGAAGATCTGCGTCAATTTTCAGCCATTCTCTCTGATCATCTATAGGTACCTGTTCATCCCATGATATCTTCTTGTTCCATAGTGACTGTAAGAGAATCTTTCCTTGCAGTGTAACTGGACTAAATAGTCCTAGTGGATCATACACCGAGGCTAATCTTTTCAGTACATTTCTCTTTGTTAATGTCTGGTTGGGTAGGATAGGTTTTGGTTTGCCTAGGCATAACATGTCACTTTCAACATACCATGTGAGCCCTAGTATTTTCATTGGCCTCTGATCTGCTTTGTCAACATCTGGAATTTGTTTCATCACCGACTGGCTATTGGACATCCAGTCACGCAAGTTCATTGAGGCGTCGCTGAAGATTTGTTTTGCTTCTTTGTAAAACTGAACAACTTCATCTGATGTGTCTTGTCCTGTAATTACATTGTCCACATACATGTTTTCCCTGATACTGTTTGCCACTGAGTTGTCATAGCCTTTCAAGTGGTGATCAAGTGTAGCAGCTAGTAGGAAAGGGCTACATATGATTCCAAAAGGAACCCTATTAAATCGGTACACCTGTACATTGTTCTCAACTGTCAAGTTTGTTTTGTCCTTTAACCAGAAAAATCTAGTCACATCTTTAGCTTCTTCCGATAGCCCTATTTGTAGGAAGGCCTTCTCTATATCTGCAACGACTGCTATTTTGTTTAAGCGAAATCTGAGCAAAATACCTGTAAGATCTTGTAGCATTGTAGGACCGGAATACAGACATTCATTCAGGCTTATCTGTCCTCTTGTTGTCTTTGCCGATGCATCATACACCACTCTTATCTTTGTTGATGATTTTTCTGGATTTATAACAGGGTGGTGTGGAATGTAATGTTTTTGTGATTCCATTGTATTTTTCGTCACCTTCTCAACAACCCCAAGCTTTAGCTGATTTTGTATTATGTCATCATATTTGTCGACAAGCTGAGGATGGTTCTTCAATTTGTTAACAAGTGACTTAAGTCGTCCAAATGCCAGCTCTCGATTTTCAGGCAGGCATAACTTGTTATCCTTCCATGGCCAGGTAACATTGTATCTGTTATTTTCATATTTGAGTGTCTCATTAAAGTGCTTGAGTGTTCTGACATTGTCTGAATCTACTGGAGAATCCATGATTCCGATAGTCTCCAATTTCCAAAACTCTTCCAGATTAGGTTTTGTTGGCAGAGACATGTCTGGTGTTAAGAGGTTTGCTTCTTTCTGTGTCCTGGAATTGTATGACAGCATCAGCATACTGGCTTCTGTACACTCTTCTATTTGCTCCGTGGTCCGTCCTGTCAATATCCAACCAAGCTTGGATGCTAGCATGTACAGACCTGGCTGTATTTCTACCTTCTGGGGAAGAATGAAGTCAAGATAGTAATCATTACCTATCAAAAGTTCTATTGTTGTGTTTTCCTTTTTAGTGGGCAATGAATCTGCTAGATTTTCTTCATTATAAACAAGTTTTTGCATAGTTCTTGTTTTTGTTGTTATTTTGTTCAATGAGGTTGAATTGAGTAGCAAGTCTTTCTTCTGTTTTCAATTTTCTTTTAATGCATAAAACACAACTTTATTTCATCTTGAAATTCTTAAACACAGATATCTGAATGTAGTTGTATATGTCCTGTTTCCACATAATCATATTTTCTAGGCAAGGGCCGAAGCCCTTGCATTTCTAAATTATCTTTACTGTCACATTTTTGTATTTATTGTTTTCTCCTCTTTGAGATCAGATGTTGCCTATCCAAAATCTAGCATAAGACTGTCCTTGATGCAAAGAGTAAAACTTTCTATACAAAGATCTCTTTTGTTTGGAGAATGGACATACTGTCCAGGTTGTAACTTATGAATAATTTAGTATTTTTTTTTTTTCTTTTGTTAATAGCTTGACACTTATATGTTATAAAATAGGTATCTTTAGAATTAAACATAAACAATTATTGTACATCTGTTAACCATGTTAACTACTTCTGCTCATATTGGGCAACTAGTACCACAATTTCTCTTCTGAAATGTATATATGTACCAACTTTACATCAAAAACATAGCTTACTATTTTTCCCTTGTCACAAATTTCCCGCCCCTTTTGAAAATGTTTTGTCCTCAAAACAGCATTTGATTTACTATATTTGTTTATATTTTTCACAAAACATACATTTTATGCAATTTGTTAGAAGGGATAGTTTTATCGTCTGTGATATAGTATTGTTGCAAAACATTCAGGGTAACTTTCAGCGATCCACATTATTATTAATTATTCTATTTTTATATTAAAGGCATTTCTTGGCAGTGCCGCCTTAAATCAACTCATGACTGCTCATCCTCTGCATTACAAACCATTACTTTTTAATTTTTATGTAATATCTTTGGTCTAATGCATTAATGGCATCATCTTTAATTTTACTGTAAAGTTCACACTTCATTGTTTTGAACATCACATTTCATAAAATATAAAACAATTATGAGACATCTACCCAGTTCTTAAATTACATAAAAGATGCTTCTGCGATCTATATAATTATTGGGCATGATATGAAGATGGACTGATTTCAGTTTATAGGCAGGGTGATCAGTCCTCTACAAACCTAGTTTCAGATAACAGCATAATTATTTCACTCCGGTATGAAAAAATATGCTGAAATCACCTTATACCACATTCAAAATCTAAAACTACATATTATGAAGTTTACATATTGTCATTTCTTATTAATATATTCTGCATTTCACTAATTCATGTTAAAAATTTAGTTTTGTTAAGTTAGAATTACTTGATTTTAGAAGTTTGCTTTTTTATTTTGACTTCAAAGATATTCCAATTAATAATGGCCTTGAGGACATGTCCGACATGTACAACTACAAATGAAAATATAGGTATAAGACATACATAAAATACAAGATATAAAGCAAACGTGTGAAAATTATAAGACATTGGCAAATGTAAGTCCTAGATATAATCAGATTCATGTATGAATGTCGGTTGTTCCTATAGGTATTAAATAGTTTTTAATTGTTTCTTAGATTTTTCTCATTAGTCTAATCCAACGAAAAGTCACTTTAAAATAGAATTTCTTCTCGAAAATAGTCACACATATTGTTTGTCCAAAGAAAGTTTGTAGGTACAATTTTAGAATTAAATGTCCTCCTTCTCGAATAAAGTGAATCCTTGATCTCCAAAATAACTTGGCTCATCACCATCATTTAAAATTTCTGTCAAGTTCTCCATGTGAGTTAGTTCTGTACCTTTGCTGAGTTCTATCATAAAACCATTTAAAATTTTGAGTCCTGGGGAATTAATAGTTTTGATTATCCTTTTGTAGAGCTGTCCCGGAATCGTTGAAAGAGCTAAAAAGTCTTTCGACCACGGTTCATCCACCAAAATTTATAAACAAGTTTTTGCATAGTTCTTGTTTTTGTTGTTATTTTGTTCAATGAGGTTGAATTGAGTAGCAAGTCTTTCTTCTGTTTTCAATTTTCTTTTAATGCATAAAACACAACTTTATTTCATCTTGAAATTCTTAAACACAGATATCTGAATGTAGTTGTATATGTCCTGTTTCCACATAATCATATTTTCTAGGCAAGGGCCGAAGCCCTTGCATTTCTAAATTATCTTTACTGTCACATTTTTGTATTTATTGTTTTCTCCTCTTTGAGATCAGATGTTGCCTATCCAAAATCTAGCATAAGACTGTCCTTGATGCAAAGAGTAAAACTTTCTATACAAAGATCTCTTTTGTTTGGAGAATGGACATACTGTCCAGGTTGTAACTTATGAATAATTTAGTATTTTTTTTTTTTTCTTTTGTTAATAGCTTGACACTTATATGTTATAAAATAGGTATCTTTAGAATTAAACATAAACAATTATTGTACATCTGTTAACCATGTTAACTACTTCTGCTCATATTGGGCAACTAGTACCACAATTTCTCTTCTGAAATGTATATATGTACCAACTTTACATCAAAAACATAGCTTACTATTTTTCCCTTGTCACAAAATGTTCCCAATGCTGTAGAGACTTGTATTGAATTGGGCGTCTGGTTAATGATCCACAAATACTTGGAACAATACTTGCACTGATATTCATTATGCCACCCCCTTTAAGCATGATGTCAATTGTTGTCATGGTGGTTGGTTGTTTCCTTGGCTTTTCTGATCCAAATGTTGTGACCATTATTTCAGATTCTTCTCCCCTTTTCAGCTTGAGCTTTCTTGCTAAAGCTTCGGAAATATATGTTCTCTGGCTCCCAGAGTCCAAAAGCATTCTTGCATTTTGTATCTGTCCATTGGTAGGGTTTGATATGTCAGTTGTGGCCGTTTGCATCATAACCAGCTCCCCAGATGACAAAAGCGCATTCTCATTTATACTCGGGTCTTCCTCCATTTCTTGCTTGTCAACAAAATGCACCCCTTCTTGACTGACTGAGCCAAATTTCTGTTGACATAAACTTCTATGGTGATTACCAGATTGACCACAGTATACACAGTCTTTTTTCAATCCACATTCACTTACTTTATGTCCCTGTTTCAGGCAAATGTAGCAGCTTCCTCTTATTCGTTGCTTTCTTTCATCTACTGTTTGGTACCTCCGGCACTCGTCACTCCAGTGGTTGCCACTGCAAAATCGACAATTCCTGTTATTCTGTCTCTGCGAAGTTCTCTGATTGACCACCAAGGCTTCTGTTGAGCTTATCAGCGGTCTTGCTGTGGACGTGCTGCTACTGATATCAGTATGGCCCTGCTGTTCAGATTCCTCTCTATTTGATACATAATCATTCAATAGTTCTCTTAGTCTGGTGACAGTCCAATCTACGTTAGCCCCCCTTTGAATTTGTAACTGAAAGAGGACATCTTTGGGAATTTTCGAAGTCATCATTGGGACAAATACATCTTGATTGGTGTCTTGTTGCATGGCCTCCAAGCTTCTAAAATGCCTTTCAAAGTTGTCGTATAAGACACGAAGTCCTTTAGTGGTGTTTGTTGCTGGCTTCAAATTCATTAGTTGTGTGTAATGGGAATTCACAACTGACTTTGATTTCCCAAACCTGTCTTTAAGTATTGTTTTAGCCACTTGGTAATTGTCATTCGACAGTGGAATTCCCGAAACAGCCTGTTTAGCTTCTCCGTGTAACTTGCTGTTTAAGTAACTAAGTTTTTCAATATCTGACAAGGCCAAGTTTTTGTCAACATTGGCTTCAAAGGAGTCCCAGAATTCTGACCATCTTAAGGCATCCCCATTAAAAGACGGCATCTCTAGTTTTGGCAAATGTCCTGATCTATAATACTGTCCATGCAATCCTTGTCCTGCCTGTTGCTCCTGTTGATCTGTCATAAGTTGTTGCACCTGCGCTTGTAGTTGTATTACCTGGCTGGCTCCATATACTTCTCCTTTATGGATTTTCTTCGTCGTTCTAATTCACTGACGCAGTTAAAAGATTCAGTCTGTATTAAATTGTCCTCTTCTATAAATTGTACATACTCCTCATCCTGGTTCAGATTTGCCGCACGAAGTGATAATTCTGCACATGCAGTATCAAGTTTATCTGAGAAATGTTTGAGATTGTTGATGATTTTCTCAATTTCTTCCAGAAAGCTCTCCAGATCTATCGCCCCTGTCTGCACAGCAAGAAGTTTCTGTCCTGCTATAAGATTTTCCTGGAGACTGTTCTTGAAGCGCGTCCTTTTACCTTTCAAGTTAGGGAGAGACATGTTCAGTTCTTTCTTGCTACTATATAGCGTATCAAATGTCTTGTATTCTCTAAATCCCTCCTAGTTCCCGGGTTCCGGCGCCAATTATGTGGCAAACACAATAAAATAAGCACATTTTTTCCATATAATTGTTTTTACAAGTAAATAAATTGCCACATATAAAAGTTATTTGTTTAAATATATTTTTACTGTAATTGTTTCTTTATCAAAATAGTAGTTCCTAGTTTCTGCAGTAGTAAAAGTTCATGATCCTCCAAAATAGTAGTTTCTTGAGGTACATAACAATCCACTCACTGCCTTAAACACTATGTTGTCAACGTAATCAGGGTTCGCGCTAGGATATATTTTTCTTTCGCCATCACTTTCGCCATTTGAGATTTTTTTTCGCCATTTTCTTGAAGTTTGAGCCAAATCTTGGCCATTTTTTCGCCAAGAGGACACATCTCACTCAGCTCCTTGCTCACTTAATCCCCCAAATATTTTGTTTGCCCTTTTTAACTTGGTCTCTCCAGTTCCCTAAAAATACATATTGTCCTTCTCACCCAAGTCCCATACATGCTACATGTACTAAGTTATATTTCAACAGTAGATCCAGGTAATGTAATTATGAATGTCCAACTGATTTGAAAGGCAGGTGTAGACTGAGATCCCTATACATATACATGTAGTTTGGGAAAATATGTTTTATAAAGCTTGTTCTTGTATTTGTAAACAAGGGGAACAACTACTAAAATTATTAGTTTATGCTTGTACAAAATCAAGAAACAAACTTTTAAGATTAGTAGACAGATTGAAATATTAAAATTCATATACTAGAAAAAAAATAAATGACACTCTACAAAATCAAGAGTTAAAGCTATAAAATAAATGCACTGGTCAAAGTTGAGTTGCTGATTCTAAAAAGAATCTGTTTCATTTTTAAATGGTATATATTGACATTTCCCCATCATCTGCACTCAATCATTCAGGGATTTTTTTGGCAATTTTGGGAAGGGGCCCTAGGGCCTTTCTGATTGGGAAATTTAGCGACGTAAACCCTGAATTTGGGAAATTTTCAAAATATTCACAATTGATAATATTTTCAAATGTGACTTACCTTATTAAGGTATTTCATTTAGAATCATTAAATAATAACTTATAATCAAAGCTAAACACTGTTTCAAACAGCAAAGTTTGAATTTCACAGTGTATGGAACTGTTGTAAAAAAAAATTCAGCTTTGATTGGGAATTTTTTTCTTCAAATTGGGAAAAAAGTCACCCAAATTGCATTGGGAATGGGGCCTTATTTCGGCCCCTGAGACACCCGAAAAAAATCCCTGTCATTATTTCAAAACTAACACACTGGTGACTGTCTACATCGTTACCGGACCACGTGCGCCAAGCGTGTTATGCGCTACACGCCTGAATACACAAGGTCAGAAATGACACCTGTCAATTGAATGCTTTAGCAACACACTGCAACACTTGAATAAACACCGATAAAGAATAGGATTATCACTCAATTGTAGGTGCGAATATACAGGTAATCAAATGATGGTTTTCAGTGGAAAACAATGACTTTTTGGCTGGATAAAGTGGCTCTATATATTCGCCATTTATTTTCGCCAAAGTCAAATTTTAGGAGCCAAAAAATAAAAATCTTCGCAAATGGCGACGATGGCGACCGCTAGCGCGAACCCTGGTAATAATACTTCATCGTCGACGTCACATGACGTTGACGTCATCTAACTTAAGGTTATTAATAGAATAATTAAGATTATTAATAGAATTATGGAAAACCCATATTTAAATCTAAAAATATGCTATGGCACTATAAATAGTTCTAAAAACAGTTTAATATTGTGGTTAATCCACAACACCCTCCAGTAAATACTTTACTGACTGTTCCAAGGCGGTTCTATTGTGATTCTTTACTTTTGATGTTTGGTCTGTCAGATTCTGTTGAATACGCTTATTTCTGGTTTTAGTTGAAGCTAGCCGGATGGCTACTTTCCTGGGAAAGAGCTAGTCATCTTGCTCTTCATACATACGAGTATTGTCATTTTTCATGTTCAGTCCATTCCTGGACTTGCTTTTTTAGCTCACCTGAGCCGAAGGCTCACAGGTTAGCTTATAGGATAGGCAGGCATCCGTCGTCGTCGTCCGTCGTAGTCGTCCGTCGTCGTCGTCGTCCGTCCACAATTTCAAAGAAGAATATTTCTGAAGCTAGTAGGCTGATCTTGATCAAATTTAATGTGAACCATAATTGGGTTGGGGGATTGATGGCATTAGGTTTTGGAGCAGATTGTATCAAAATTGTGGTTTCCATGGCAACAGATAGGTCCCATAGACTTACAATGGGAAAAACTAAAAAAATCTTCTTCTCTGAAACCACTAGGCCCACAGCTTTGATATTTGGTATGTAGCAATGGCTAATGGTCCTCTACATAAATTGTGCCATTCATGTCAAATTTGGCCACGCCCCGGGGGTCGATAGTCTCCATAGACTTACTATGGGAAAAAATCCAAAAATCTTCTTCTCTGAAACCACAGGGCCCACAGCTTTGATATTTGGTATGTGGCAATGGCTAATGGTCCTCTACATAAATTGTGCCAACCATGCCCCTGGGGTCAAATTTGGCCACACCCCGGGGGTGGATAGTTTCTATAGACTTACAATTGGAAAAACTAAAAAAATCTTCTCTGAAACCACTGGGCCCACAGCTTTAATATTTGGTATGTAGCAATGGCTAATGGTCCTCTACATAAATTGTGCCATTCATGCCCCTGGGGTCAAATTTGGCCACGCCCCGGGGGTCGATAGTCTCCATAGACTTACTATGGGGAAAAAATAAAAAATCTTCTTCTCTGAAACCACTAGGCCAACAGCTTTGATATTTTGTAGGTGGCAATGGCTAATGGTCCTCTACATAAATTGTGCCAATCATGCCCCTGGGTCAAATTTGGCCACGCCCCGGGGGTCGATAGTCTCCATAGACCTACAATAGGAAAAAAACTAAAAAAATCTTCTTCTCTGAAACCACTGGGCCAACAGCTTTGATATTTGGTATGTAGCAATGGCTAATGGTCCTCTACATAAATTGTGCCATTCATGCCCCTGGGGTCAAATTTGGCCACGCCCCGGGGGTTGATAGTCTCCATAGACTTACTATGGGAAAAAAATTAAAAACTCTTCTTCTCTGAAACCACAGGGCCCACAGCTTTGATATTTTGTATGTGGCAATGGCTAATGGTCCTCAACATAAATTGTGCCAATCATGTCCCCGGGGTCAAATTTGGCCACGCCCCGGGGGTCGATAGTCTCCGTAGACCTACAATAGGAAAAACTAAAAAAATCTTCTTCTCTGAAACCACTAGGCCCACAGCTTTGATATTTGGTATGTACCAATGGCTAATGGTCCTCTACATAAATTGTGCCATTCATGCCCCTGGGGTCAAATTTGGCCACGCCCCGGGGGTTGATAGTTTCCATAGACTTACTATGGGAAAAAAATTAAAAAATCTTCTTCTCTGAAATTACTAGGCCCACAGCTTTGATATTTGGTATGTCAGTCATTCCAAAAATAACGTGAATTCCTATGTCCCTGTGGTATTTATCACGATATATCACAAAATAAGCAAAATAATTTGAAATTTGCGATGTGCTTCATTTAACTAATACACATACTTAAAGATAAATACGCTTGTTTTGCAATAGGCAACATTTTCTAAAAAAGCCACTGACGGAACAACCTCCACATATGCAAAAACAGCATGTCCCTTTCACAGGTTTTCGGGATGTTTGAGTATTTCTATCAGATAAATTATCAAAATGATGCCGTGTTTTTCCAGTAATTATTAGTTAAGATGCAATCTAAACTAAATAAGTTCAGTAAATCAATGCTTGCCTTTGTATGTGTGATTTATCACATCCGTGACATATGTCCCTCACTTTTATGTCAACTCCGTTACGGTCGATATTTTTGGCCATAATTTGGTTATTACTTATTTGTAAACAAAATTGTTGATCAGTATGTGCATATTCTGTACTGTGGAAATAGGAAATCATATGCTAGTGAAGACTCTTACGTAGGTTTTAGTGAAAAAATTTGCTTTTAAGTGATTCCTATGTTGCGTATACTAATTTTTGGTCCACTCCGTTCATACTGTTACATACAGATAATATGCAGCAAGTCAAAATCAATGAAACACATAGAATATTGATCATACCCAGCTGTGGTTAATGTTCAGATTTCACGATAACACTCCTGAATAAAGAAGCTCAGTCATAAAATGTTATTAAATTGTCAACTCCGTTACGGTCAACTCCGTTACAAAAAGCCAAAAATGTCAACTCCGTTACGGTCAACTCCGTTACAATGAGTTTTGTAACGGAGTTGACAGACTTTACTTTTAACAGTCTGCTGACAAACACATGGCAGTTTATGAGGGATGCACATGTGATTAACAGTCAAATAAAAGTTAGTAGAGTAAAATAGATAAAAGAAATTAAATGAAACATTTACATCATTTGTTGAAAAAGCTGGTTTAGAATTGTCAACTCCGTTACAATGTCCATTCCGTTACTAAAATGTCCACTCCGTTACACGGGGTAAAATATTTGAAAAATATATAATAGCTTACTTAAAAATACAAAAATGCTTTCATTTCCTTATCTCTACTATGCAATCATTATCAAAATGTCAAAATTCCACTTTAAATTTATTTTTTGTGTGCAGCAATCACCATTTTGGACAACAAAACTGACCGAGTTTCCCTAAATATTGATAATCGTGGTTGTAAAAGTGAAAAATTTGCTTCTAAAGTAATCTGGAATTGTTTCTTTTGCATTTGTACATTAAGAAATTGTAAACTCTTATTTCCTAACAAATTGTTTTATGTATTTCATTAACATGTAGTGATTTATAGACAAGAAAATGTTCGTAAAGGAGTTGACACTTGAGGGTCAAGACCATAGATAAAATTTTTGATATAGATCAAATCAATCAAGAACAATAAAACATTTGAGTAGTTTTGGTTTCTGAATGGATGTATCCAATGATATGAACCACTAGGGGCACAATTAGTTGTCATCACCTTTGATCCATTTTCATTACTCAGAATGCACATTATTTCTGGAATGACTGATGTAGCAATGGCTAATGGTCCTCTACATAAATTGTGCCATTCATGCCCCTGAGGTCAAATTTGGCCAGGCCACGGAGGTTGATAGTCTCAATAGACTTGCTATGGGAAAAAAAAATCAAAAATCTTTTTCTCTGAAACCACAGGGCACACAGCTTTGATATTTTGTATGTGGCAATGGCTAATGGTCCTCTACATAAATTGTGCCAGCCATGCCCCTGGGGTCAAATTTGGCCAAGCCCCGGGGGTAGATAGTCTCCATAGACTTACAATGGGAAAAACTAACAAAAATCTTCTTCTCTGAAACCAAAAGGCCCAGAGCTTCTATATTTTGTATGTAGCAATGTTTGGTAGTCCCCGTTATAAATTGTGCCAGTCATGCCCCTGGGTCAAATTTGGCCATGCCCCGGGGGTCAATAGTGTCCATGCATAGACTTTCATTGGTCGATTCTCAATTAATTTAAATCTCATGAGCTTACAATGTGATAATCTCTCAGGTGAGCTACAGGACCAATGGTCCTCTAGTCTTACTTGAAATGCGTCTTTCAGAGCGGGGACTATTTATCATACAATGTAACGCTAGCAATGGCAGGTCTGTTTGTCGATATTGAAAGTGCAAAAAGCCATGTGCAAACAGCATGTGAAAAATTGTATGATTTGATCATGGATTATGTTGTTTGAGTCGACTTCTGACCCATTTGGTAACGGCTTTAAACAACTATAGCACACAGCTACATCTTCGTTTTTCAAGCTCGTAATGGTTTCAAACTGTGAGCTATGTGCATTTTATTCTGAGCATTCAAACAAATAAAGCTAAAATTGTCAACTCGATACTCGCTTTTGTTAGCTCGAAACTTGCTTTTGTTAACTCGATACTCGCTTTCTTTACTAGAAACTCGCTTTTTTCAACTCGAAACTCGCTTTTTCATTTTTTAACTCGATACTCGCTTTTTTTCAACTCGAAACTCGCTTTTCTTAACTCGAAACTCGCTTTTCTTAACTAGAAACTCGCTTTTTTAATAAGAAACTCGCAACTTACCATAAGTGAAACTCATCATAGTTTGATCAAATGATGACCCTAGGATGACCATGACCTATTTTACGGCAAGGTCAATTTTGGAAACAGAGGCTTTTACATGGGAATAAGTGAAAACTGTGGATTTTTGGAAAACTATTGCAGCCTGAGACCTGAAAAGTGGTAGATGCAAAAAAACTAAGGCCAGACTTTTTTATTTTCTGGTTCTCGGGAGATTTTTAACCAAAGTTTGGATAGGAGGAGAAAATAAAAATATAAGCTGAAAAACCTTACAGTCGAAATAAAAATAAAAATAAAAGTCAGAAAATTGCAATTTTTTTTTTTTGGTCTTTATCTATGACTAGGTATATTTCAAGGTGTCTTGGGTCACACAATAAAAAGACATACTTTCCAGTGTAGAATGTAATCAGATAGGACTAGAAAACACTTTATGCTGACTAGTATTTTTGTATAACTAGAAAACACTTTTATGCTGACTTACATCAGGATAACAAGCCTATATGATGAATACCCTGGTAAACACCATTTTTACAGGGAAGTGGGGTTTACAGGGCATCTGCTTGAAAACATGCATTGTGGGTACTCATTAGAACCTCCTCGATGAGGTGGTTCTAACGAGTACCCAACATGTGTGTTTTGAGCAGAATTAAGAAAATTATCACCATTTTATATATTTAAAAAAAAATCATTTTTGCAGCCATAAAAATCTAATGTATTTTAAATGGCAAACTTTCACTAATATTTTATGCTGACTAGAGTATTAAATGAGCCGCCCCATGGGAAAACCAACAATCTGTCTGCATAAGCAAAAACAAAGGCGCAGATCAGCTTCGCAGTAACTGCGAAGCTGATCAGCGCCTTTGTTTTCGCTACTCGGATAGTACAATTATTCTTCTACTTATATGCAAAATTTCAAGCTTCTAGCCTGCTTCTGTGACTGTACAGGCCGGTCTGTGTCGGACCTGTTCAGAAACCACATTGTTGGTTTTCCTACGAGGCGGCTCAAATGTCTTCAAATTAGATATCACTTCTATAAAGGTAATGACTAGTGTAATTAAATGTCTTCAAATTAGACTGAATTTCAGCGATACTCGTTACCCAGAGAATGAATTGAAATCTTAACCTTTAGCATGCTGAGCAATATAGTGAAATCAATATGGCAGCCCACTGACGTTTTTTCCAATTTTTTTCCGTGTTTTCTTAATTTTTGAGCCATAAAAACAGCTGAATAAATTCAACAAACGCAGTAAACAAATCTACTTTCGGTTTCGGAAGTCTTTGTTACGCCGATTTCTAGCGTAAAAATTCATCATACGTACCGTTACGATGTCATATTTCGGGTGTAAATGCACCCAATTTTCCATTTACCAGCGAAAAAAGCAGGCATCCGTCGTCGTCGTCCGTCGTAGTCGTCCGTCGTCGTCGTCGTCCGTCCACAATTTCAAAGAAGAATATTTCTGAAGCTAGTAGGCCGATCTTGATCAAATTTAATGTGAACCATAATTGGGTTGGGGGATTGATGGCATTAGGTTTTGGAGCAGATTGTATCAAAATTGTGGTTTCCATGGCAACAGATAGGTCCCATAGACTTACAATGGGAAAAACTAAAAAAATCTTCTTCTCTGAAACCACTAGGCCCACAGCTTTGATATTTGGTATGTAGCAATGGCTAATGGTCCTCTACATAAATTGTGCCATTCATGTCAAATTTGGCCACGCCCCGGGGGTCGATAGTCTCCATAGACTTACTATGGGAAAAAATCCAAAAATCTTCTTCTCTGAAACCACAGGGCCCACAGCTTTGATATTTGGTATGTGGCAATGGCTAATGGTCCTCTACATAAATTGTGCCAACCATGCCCCTGGGGTCAAATTTGGCCACACCCCGGGGGTGGATAGTTTCTATAGACTTACAATTGGAAAAACTAAAAAAATCTTCTCTGAAACCACTGGGCCCACAGCTTTAATATTTGGTATGTAGCAATGGCTAATGGTCCTCTACATAAATTGTGCCATTCATGCCCCTGGGGTCAAATTTGGCCACGCCCCGGGGGTCGATAGTCTCCATAGACTTACTATGGGGAAAAAATAAAAAATCTTCTTCTCTGAAACCACTAGGCCAACAGCTTTGATATTTTGTAGGTGGCAATGGCTAATGGTCCTCTACATAAATTGTGCCAATCATGCCCCTGGGTCAAATTTGGCCACGCCCCGGGGGTCGATAGTCTCCATAGACCTACAATAGGAAAAAAACTAAAAAAATCTTCTTCTCTGAAACCACTGGGCCAACAGCTTTGATATTTGGTATGTAGCAATGGCTAATGGTCCTCTACATAAATTGTGCCATTCATGCCCCTGGGGTCAAATTTGAAGAAAACACGGAAAAAAATTGGAAAAAACTGTACAGGCCGGTCTGTGTCGGACCTGTTCAGAAACCACATTGTTGGTTTTCCTACGAGGCGGCTCAAATGTCTTCAAATTAGATATCACTTCTATAAAGGTAATGACTAGTGTAATTAAATGTCTTCAAATTAGACTGAATTTCAGCGATACTCGTTACCCAGAGAATGAATTGAAATCTTAACCTTTAGCATGCTGAGCAATATAGTGAAATCAATATGGCAGCCCACTGACGTTTTTTCCAATTTTTTTCCGTGTTTTCTTAATTTTTGAGCCATAAAAACAGCTGAATAAATTCAACAAACGCAGTAAACAAATCTACTTTCGGTTTCGGAAGTCTTTGTTACGCCGATTTCTAGCGTAAAAATTCATCATACGTACCGTTACGATGTCATATTTCGGGTGTAAATGCACCCAATTTTCCATTTACCAGCGAAAAAAGCAGGCATCCGTCGTCGCTGAAAATGCATTTCTAATGCAAAAATAACGAAAATCCGATCAAAATCGGCCGACAAATCGGTCCCAAAACCACAAGCCGCCATGTTGTTTTCATGCGCAACTGTCTGGGCATCGCTCATTAATATTCATAAGTAGGCAGTGGGCGAAAAGTGCGGGAAATTTGAAAGCGTTTCCCTACTGAAAATATCCATTGAAATTTCACTGAAATTTCAGTGTAATTTCAGTGCAAAAATTCCCCCTCATTTCACTGAAATTTCAGTGCTATATCATTGAAATTTCAGTGCTATATCAATCAAATTTCAATGAATTTCACTGAAATTTCAGTGCTATATCACTGAAATATCACTGGAATTTCAGTGTAAAAATTCCCCCTCATTTCACTGAAATTTCAGTGATATAGCACTGAAATTTCAATGATATAGCCCTGAAATTTCAGTGAATGTCTGTGTAATTCCACTGCTATATCACTGAAATTTCAATGAAATAGCACTGAAATTTCAGTTTAACCTCTGACAGACACCTAGTTGCAATATGTCTGCAAGATTGGTTAGAAAATGCAAACAAATACAAAGAAGTTATTATATAAGAAGTTATATGTTGAGAACAGCATGCACACATTTTCATATCTTAAAAATAATAGAACTTTCTTCAAAGTAACTTACATTTACTAGCCCTACATAGCCTATATCATTTTTTCTATTCATGATTGTTCTCTCATTCCCTCATGACTTATACGTAAACATCCTCTAGACCACTTCCCATCAATGTTTTTGCACTGTCCTCCTCCTGTTACTAACTCTGAACTTGTCTGCTGTTTGTCTTCAAATTTCAAGTTTGTAGTCATTCTGATGCCTTAGATGTTTGAAGATTTAGTTCAGATTAGATTTTTTTTGCCTTTCAAAATTATGTGCAACAGGAAAAGGAAGTAGGGTCAGAGGTCATGGGATTATGGGTAATGTGGTTATTGGTCATGTGATCATTGAAATAGCACTGAAAATTTCAGTGATATTTCATTGATATTTCACTGAAATTTCAATGTAATATATCATTGATATTTCACTGAAATTTCATTGACATTCCATTGAAAAATAAAAATTCACTGAAATTTCAGTGATATTTCATTGCTAATAAGGGTTCCATTGCAATTCACTGAAATGTCTTTGAAATTTCAGTGATATTTCACTCATATTTTCAGTAGGGTTTTTCTTGTCGACCGCAGTTGTCCGGTATTTTATTTCGCTATGGGGCGGAAAATTACGATCGGCGGCAATAAAAAAAATAAAATTGAGCGAGAGCAGTTTTATTTTTATTCCAGTTTTTGAAAAAATAGGGTCGGCGCTCCCGAGAACCAGAAAATAAAAAAAGTCAGGCCTAATGGAGTAGATGAAGGTGTGTGATTAATTTAGGTGAAGGTCAATTTTGGAAACATAGGCTTTTACATGGGAAAAAGTGATAACTAGGTCTCAGGTAAGTGTTTACAGGATCAATGATCCTATGAAAACTATTGCAGCCATAGACCTGAAACATGACCAAGATGGCCGTTATACCCATATATGGTAAAAAAAAACACTTTGTCCAGTGACTGTACTTGTTGACTCTCAGGTGAGCGATCGTTGCCCTTGGGCTACTTGTTTATGTTTCGGTCCGTGTGGGGATCCCAAGCTGAGGAAGCGTACTCGACGACCGGTCGAACCATTGTCTGGTACCTCTTCGCTTTGATGTGACTTGGGCAGCTTGACAATTTCTTTTTAGGAAAGCTAGACTGTTATTGGCTTTCTTTGTGACTTGATCTACATGGGCATTCCATGAGAGATTCTCTGTGAGGGTGACGCCAAGGTACTTCCCGGACTTGACTTGGGCAAGCTGGTGTCCATGGATAGTATAGGAGCCAGTTATCAGTTTCCTTCCATTGCTGATTCTGATGACCTCACATTTGATAGGATTAAAGGACATCTGCCAGTCTCTTTCCCAGACTTAGAGACGTGAGAGGTCTTCCTGCAGTATGGGGCGAACTTCTTCAGTCTTAATCCTTTTATAGAGGAGGCTGTCGTCTGGGTAAAGTCTGGTGGTAGATAGAAGTAATAATTTCTCCGGAAGGTCATTGAGGAATAGCTTAGGACTGAGAATACTGCCTTGGGGGACACCGGATACTACAGGAACAGATGACGAGGACTTTCCTTCCACGAGGACCTTCTGACTTATGCCGGTTAGGAAGCTCTCTATCCATGAAAGAAGTTGACCTCTTAACCCATAGTGCTGGAGCTTCAGCAAAAGGCGCTGGTGAGGCACTTTGTCAAATGCCTTGCTGAAGTCAAGCAGCACTGCGTCGATCTGTTCAGCATCGTCCAAGCTTGAGGCTAGATCCTGGATAGTCAAGATGAGCTGACTTTCACATGAGCATTTTTTGCAGAAACCGTGCTGTTGATCTGAGAGTATATTGTGGAGGTCAAGGTGCTGCATTACTTGGCTATGTAGGATGTGCTCCATCACCTTGCAACAATCAGCTGTAAGCGAAATTGGCCTGTAATTGGATGGTGTGCTGCGGTCACCCTTCTTGAAGATTGGGGTTACATCAGCCGTTTCCCAGTCATCGGGGACACGGCCCTGGGTCAGAGAGGCTGTAAAGACCAATCCTAGTGCAGGAGCTAATTCACTTGCAGCTTCTTTGAGGAACCTGGTTGGTATGTTGTCTGGACCCGAGGCTTTATGGGGTTTCAGTCCCTGAAGTAGTAGTCGAAAGCTGGGACAGGCGCGTTATCGGCAAGACCGTCATGTTGAAGATTGTTATTCCCCCCATTAAGAAACCTCGGAGGAAGGTGTGTCAATACCAGAAAGGTGATAATGAATCTATGAGGGCAGACACATAATTAAAATTTGCAAAGGAAAAGTATTTCAATGGCTACTCGGATACCTTGAGAGCAGATACACTAAAATTTCCAAAGGAAAAGTATTTCAGTGACTATTCGGTTCAGGAAAATTTCAATCTTATCACATCTTTCATGCAGGACTTGGCAGACAAGCACATCCCATCAAAAACAAGTTGCTCCATCTCTTCTGAGAATAATGCTAAAACTGTTTGTACCATACCTTGTGCTCTTGGCTCTGGGATTTTCTAACATATTTGTATACTCGAAATTGTAAGAAGATTTTAAAACATAACTTAAAGGTTTCAAGGCGAGTGTTTTGAACCTTGAAAGATGAAGTGTAGTGCTACTTTATTTAAAAATTAAAAAATCTGGAAATATAAATTTTAAGGCTCTAAAATTTATTTTTAAGTTTTTCTGTATTGGATTTTGAGCATAAATGCGAGTGGCTCAGTCCTGACTGAAAGCATGTTGACTGAGATAGTAGACTACAAATTAAAAACTGATTTAAACTGACAAACACTCATGACCAGTTAGTTTGTAAATCATACTTATTTTTTTCAGGGATGATTTTGTGTACATGTGTGAGCAGCTTAATCTAGAGGACTCAACAGATGAAATCTTACAACAACTTGGCATCACAAAGTCTTCCAGAATCTCATTTGAAGATTTTATTAGATGTCGATCACAGGTTGGTATTTTATAAGATGTCAGTCAGAGGTTGGTGTTTTATAAGATGTCAATCACAGGTTGGTGTTTTATAAGATGTCAATCACAGGTTGGTGTTTTATAAGATGTCAATCACAGGTTGGTATTTTATAAGATGTCAATCACAGGTTGGTATTTTATAAGATGTCAATCACAGGTTGGTGTTTTATAAGATGTCAATCACAGGTTGGTGTTTTATAAGATGTCAGTCAGAGGTTGGTATTTTATAAGATGTCAATCACAGGTTGGTATTTTATAAGATGTCAGTCAGAGGTTGGTTTATTATAAGATGTCAATCACATGTTGGTGTTTTATAAGATGTCAATCACAGGTTGGTGTTTTATAAGATGTCAATCACAGGTTGGTGTTTTATAAGATGTCAATCACAGGTTGGTGTTTTATAAGATGTCAGTCAGAGGTTGGTATTTAATAAGATGTCAATCACAGGTTGGTATTTAATAAGATGTCAATCACAGGTTGGTATTTTATAAGATGTCAATCACAGGTTGGTGTTTTATAAGATGTCAATCACAGGTTGGTGTTTTATAAGATGTCAATCACAGGTTGGTGTTTTATAAGATGTCAGTCAGAGGTTGGTTTATTATAAGATGTCAATCACATGTTGGTGTTTTATAAGATGTCAATCACAGGTTGGTATTTTATAAGATGTCAGTCAGAGGTTGGTTTATTATAAGATGTCAATCACATGTTGGTGTTTTATAAGATGTCGTTCACAGGTTGGTATATTGTAAGATGTTGATCACAGGTTGGTATTTTATAAGATGTCGATCACAGGTTGGTATTTTATACCATGTCAGTCAGAGGTTGGTATTTTATAAGATGTCAATCACAGGTTGGTATTTTATAAGATGTCAATCACAGGTTGGTGTTTTATAAAATGTCAATCACATGTTGGTGTTTTATAAGATGTCAATCACATGTTGGTTTATTATAAGATGTCGATCACAGGTTGGTATTTTATAAGATGTTGATCACAGGTTGGTATTTTATAAGATGTCAATCACAGGTTGGTATTTTATAAGATGTCAATCACATGTTGGTATTTTATAAGATGTCGTTCACAGGTTGGTATATTGTAAGATGTCAATCACAGGTTGGTATTTTATAAGATGTCAATCACAGGTTGGTATTTTATAAGATGTTGATCACATGTTGGTATTTTATAAGATGTCAATCACAGGTTGGTATTTTATAAGATGTCAACACATATTGGTGTTTTATAAGATGTCGTTCACAGGTTGGTATATTGTAAGATGTTGATCACAGGTTGGTATTTTATAAGATGTCAATCACAGGTTGGTATATTGTAAGATGTTGATCACAGGTTGGTATTTTATAAGATGTTGATCACAGGTTGGTATATTGTAAGATGTTGATCACATGTTGGTGTTTTATAAGATGTCGTTCACAGGTTGGTATTTTATAAGATGTCGATCACAGGTTGGTATTTTATAAGATGTCGATCACAGGTTGGTATATTGTAAGATGTTGATCACAGGTTGGTATTTTATAAGATGTTGATCACAGGTTGGTATATTGTAAGATGTCGATCACAGTTTGGTATTTTATAAGATGTCGATCACAGGTTTATATTTTATAAGATGTCGATCACATGTTGGTATTTAATAAGATGTCAATCACATGTTGGTGTTTTATAAGATGTCATTCACAGGTTGGTATATTATAAGATGTCAATCTTATGTTGGTGTTTTATAAGATGTTGATCACAGGTTGGTATATTATAAGATGTTGATCACAGGTTGGTATTTTATAAGATGTCAGTCAGAGGTTGGTATATTATAAGATGTCAGTCAGAGGTTGGTTTATTATATGATGACGATCACAGGTTGGTATTTATAAGCTGTCGATCACTGGTTGGTAGTTCAAAATCATGAAAATTAGACCACGGCAAATGTTTTAACAGAACTTGTTCATTAATAGTTGAAAGTAGTCTAAAATGATTTCTGTTTTGTTTGTATTTGCCTAGCTGACGCAGTCAAACTTACTAAATTTACTATGTACCTGAATGTCTTGAATGTCAATAAATCGTATATTGAAATCTTTGTAAAATCACTAACATGTAAGTGAACCAGTAACCAGAATTCTCAGTTACATGTAATGTCTGTCCATTATGCATATATGGAGATGTATTTTGCACAGTTTTACCTCTGTTAACATGTATGCTGTGTGTTACTTTCAATATAATTTGACCTGTGTATTTAACATAGTTCTGGTATATTTTGTTGAAACATGCATATCAGGAGTAATATTAATTGTGTTGCTTATGTTACAGGTATTGCTTGATACTGAGACTCAGTGTACACAGTTAGAAGATGAGAGAACTGAGACAGGACATACTAACCTAGAGGACCATGACACAGGCATAGATATGGACCTGTCCAGACAACACAACAATATCACATCATGGCCAACTATGAGTAGTGATAGTTTAGGTAGGTAGTCCAGACAACACAACAATATCACATCATGGCCAACTATGAGTAGTGATAGTTTAGGTAGGTAGTCCAGACAACACAACAATATCACATCATGGCCAACTATGAGTAGTGATAGTTTAGGTAGGTAGTCCAGACAACACAACAATATCACATCATGGCCAACTATGAGTAGTGATAGTTTAGGTAGGTAGTCCAGACAACACAACAATATCACATCATGGCCAACTATGAGTAGTGATAGTTTAGGTAGGTAGTCCAGACAACACAACAATATCACATCATGGCCAACTATGAGTAGTGATAGTTTAGGTAGGTAGTCCAGACGGTAATCGGACACTTCGGCACCACTACGAATTCGGCACCTAGACAAATCGGACCCTAGTCAAATCGGCCCCAGTACCAAATCGACACCACTTTAGAAAAATACCATAGTCACTTCGGACCCTAGTCACTTCGGACCCTAGATACTTCGGTACCTATTTATTTCATTTCAAAAATCAGCTTCGTCGAACTTTGGTATCAGCAATTAAGGCGTTGTGCCTCATGAGAGTAGAAATGGTTAACTTGAAAAAAAAAAAACAAAAAAAAAAACGCATTTTTCATAAATCTATGCCAGCATAAACTTCAAGAATTTGTTTGCTTGTTTGTATTGAGTCTTAACGTCCCAGACAACAATAAACTACGCTTATTAGAAACGGTACTATAAAGAGCGCTATATGTTTTCAGAAAGAGGCGCTATACCGCCGCCCGTAATAGCCCTTTCGATTCGAAATTAGATGCTCTACCACTATGCTACCTTAAAAAAATTCTCAATAGAATGTTGGAAACAAAATTATGAATAACAATTATAATATTCTAATAACAACCTCTGCCTTTGGAGAAGGAATTTCTGTCTGATTGTGCCATTTCCTGATCATTGCCTCATTTTACCGAGTGTAGGACAAAATCCCCCCCGGACAGAATCCCCCCAATCTTTTTTGTTGACTAGGACAGAATCCCCCCCAGTATATCTTGCAAATAGGACAGAATCCCCCCTCCCAGACAGAATCTCCATAATCAAATTGTAACAATTAAAACTAAATGTCAACTATTTGTGCATCAAATTAGAGTGTCTTTAATCATTATATGCTAATGACCGGGTAATTATTTTGTTTGTTTTTTATTTAATTAAGAAAGCTGCATCTTAATATGCCATAATTACACCTAACAGCAATAATGAGGTGAGGCAAACTTCTATAATTGAGTAATTAACTAAGTTATAATAAAAAGTATTGAAAATAACCAAATTCTCATATTTAATTTTCTCTAATCACCACTTATTATAGTCAACTATATTAAAGATTGCTCAATTATAGAAGTACATGTAGATTCTGTCTGGGAAGTGGGGGGGGGGGGGAGGGGGATTCTGTCCTATTTGCAAGATATACTGGGGGGGATTCTGTCCTCGTCAACAAAAAAGAGTGGGGGGGATTCTGTCCGGGGGGGATTTTGTCCGGATACCCATTTTACCTTGTACAATGCAAAGTTCAAAGACTTTCAAGTCTGTACATAGAATAGAATACGAGAAAAATTATTGTTATGCGCTTCATACATTGCATAATACAATAGGTACATTGCATCCTGCTTCATGGTGTTTTTACGGGACAGTCATCAAATCAGGGTAAGTTTTAATCCAATTATTGACGCGTGTCGTTTTACTCCATGTCGCATACTCGATTATTAATCGATTAGCTCTTTGATTGGATTATTGACGATTAAATCAAATTACCGGCGCCTGTCACAAAACCTGTATGCATGTACCTGTATTAAAACGTCTGTCACAACTATAATGCTATATATTGGTCACTTACACATTCAAAATGTTTATTTATTTAAAGAAAGTTTTAGAAATTAAAATGATAAATGAGGAAATTGAATTTTCTCTGTTTTAGTTTTAAATCATATACATTCAGTCAAAACTAATCTTAAAATATCCTTTTATCAACCGCTTAGCCTTATATACAGGCAAAACACTTTATCCGACAAAAAAGAAACACAGTGGTGCAATTTTCCCGTTAATTTCCGTTCATAAATCAATCAAATTCACCTTTTCAACTCTTAACACCTTTACTGTCACGCCTCTCAAAAATCAATATCTCACTGCCAAGCATATATTAATTTTATTATTTTTATTGATTTATTAATTAATCTATTTAAGAAATAATTTTTACTTTACGGTGAATTATCGTGATTCACGCGCGACGTTGGAGGAGTTATGCACATCTATGCGCCGCATGACTAAGTGTGTGTGATATGACATTCTAAAGACAATGCAGTGCAAGGTGCAACTCAGGACTGATCAGGACTTCAAAAGCCTGTATGCTTAAAAAGGTAATTACCTAAGTAGGCACTCATGAAGTGAAAATGCATTTTTAATATAATTACAAACATATACACTGTATGCAACTGTACAACCAGAAACGATAGCTAGAAGACTGATAAAAGGTAATATGAAAAAATGAGGTGCCGAATAGTCTAGGTGCCGAAATAAAAGTGGGGCCGATATGACAATGGTGCCGAAGCATCTAGGGTCCGAAGTGACTGGGGCCGAAATGACTGGGGCCGATTTGACTAGGGTCCGATTTGTCTAGGTGCCGAAGTCGTAGTGGTGCCGAAGTGTCTGTAATTCATCCAGACAACACAACAATATCACATCATGGCCAACTATGAGTAGTGATAGTTTAGGTAGGTAGTCCAGACAACACAACAATATCACATCATGGCCAACTATGAGTAGTGGTAGTTTAGGTAGGTAGTCCAGACAACACAACAATATCACATCATGGCCAACTATGAGTAGTGATAGTTTAGGCAGGTAGTCCAGACAACACAACAATATCACATCATGGCCAACTATGAGTAGTGATAGTTTAGGTAGGTAGTCCAGACAACACAACAATATCACATCATGGCCAACTATGAGTAGTGGTAGTTTAGGTAGGTACTTTACACCCTATACCAATAGAAGCTGTCTTGACGCTTCACAGAAAATAACGTAAACCAAACAATATAAGAAAGTTTAAGAAACGCGATCGCTTGGGTACCATTCATCAAGTTTTCATTAAGATCATAAGTAATGACAAATTTTTATGAATAACATTTCAAAAACATGTTATTCAGTGATGCAGTTTTCATAATGTAACTGATGGAACTTCTGTAATTACAGGAGCCACGTCAGGTAGACCTGACAGTCTGGGCTATGACAGTGGGGGCCGTGACCTCATGAGCCCAGAACCCAACATGACACTACAGAAAATGTTAGAGTCCCATGATCCTGCCATGTTGAAGCTGATTAAAGACAGCTGTACAGAGTCACAGGGATTCCTGGATCTTGCAAACAGAGTGAGTCTTGTGTTTCTTACACAGCTTTCAGGGTTTTCCTTAGAATTTTATGACTGGTTCTGAATTTTTTCTATGATTTTCCTGATTTAGTCAATGATTTGTTGCGGCCATCCTCAGATGGAAGCATATAATATTGATCAGGTTTTAGAACCTGTACTGATGCACCTCATCACTTTGACTTGTGTAAAATGGATGGATCTAGATGTACGAAGGCTGGCCCAGTAAATCGTGGACTGTGCTTGCTGTATAAAAACTATTCAGTGCACAGGCTTCCAATTTACAAGTATATTACTGTACATACACATGTTCTGGATATACATACAAAATTTCAGAAAAATACAGCTTAGAATAAAATCTCAGTATGCAATACAAAACTACAAGTCATTCAGACCAGGCACACGCTGACGATGTCGTCTACTGTTATACGTCCACTTCATGTACTACATGTACTTATCGTTTACTCTTTATAGAAGAACGCGCCGTTGAGTGCGATACACAAGCGATGTTTGTATTAACTTTTGAAACATACACTATGTAACGATATGTTGAATCGCTTACATTAATTTCTCTCTGCCCTGAAAACGCTTACACTGAAGATGCGATTTCATCTGCGGAAAGTATGTTACGGACATTCATGAATGGTTTCCGTCCACGCTGTGTACTTTCTGTCAACCCATCTCTTACTCGACCATGCCATTAAAAACAAGGCTCCTAGAAATACCACCGTATATAAAATTGTGCATTTCAGATGTTTGAATGAATCATTTGAGTTCATAACGGTCTGCACACGGAACTGGATTGCCGTTCGTCGCGCTTTCTCTTCCTCTAACATCGCCATTTTCATTAGGTTGTAGGTTTAACAGACAGCATTTACATGTGTGCCATTTTTGAACAGATCATACGTAACATTCGAAATTTTCTCTTGTGATGTTAGAAGAATGTTGCTATGAGCAGACAGCTCGTTTTGGCGATTAATACCGAAATGGCTGAAAAATATTACTTTATTAATCATACAGAAGATTATTTCAATGTGTTTTTTGGGCTGTGCCGGGTACGCATACACTGACCTAATCAATCATGCAAATTTTACAAGCTGTACATAAAATTATACCTTTTAAGCGCCTCTTTTACTGAACTAGAATGGCGGAAGGTATTTGAAAAGTTTAATGCCAATAGGGCGTCAAATAATGAAAATATCAACAAAGTACACGATTTACCGGTCCATCCCTCGTACTTGCTAGCATTATCTGGTCACATTGGCGCTCCATGATAACACTATCTGTTCATATCTATGCTCCGTGATAGCACTATCTGATCACATCGGTGTTCCGTGATAGCACTATCTGGTCACATCGGTGTTCCGTGACAGCACTATCTGATCACATTGGTGTTCTGTGATAGCACTATCTGGTCACGTCAGTGTTCTGTGATAGTACTATCTGGTCACATCAGTGTTACGTGACAGCACTATCTGGTCACATCGGTGTTCCGTGACAGCACTATTTGGTTACATCGGTGTTACGTGACAGCACTATCTGGTCACATCGGTGTTCCGTGACAGCACTATCTGGTCACATTGGTGTTCTGTGATAGCACTATCTGGTCACATCAGTGTTCTGTGATAGTACTATCTGGTCACATCGGTGTTACGTGACAGCACTATCTGGTCACATCGGTGTTTTGTGATAGCACTATCTGGTCACATCGGTGTTCCGTGATAGCAGTCATCATCATCATATTGGTGTTCTGTGATAGCAATATCTGATCACATTGGTGTTACGTGATAGCACTATCTGGTTACATCAGTGTTCTATGATAGCACTATCTGGTCACATCGGTGTTCTGTGATAGCACTATCTGGTTACATTGGTGTACTGTGATAGCACTATCTGGTTACATCGGTGCTCTGTGATAGCACTATCTGGTCACGTCAGTGTTCTGTGATAGTATCAACAAAGTACACGATTTACCGGTCCATCCCTCATACTTGCTAGCACTATCTGGTCACATTGGCGCTCCATGATAACACTATCTGTTCATATCAATGCTCCGTGATAGCACTATCTGATCACATCGGTGTTCCGTGATAGCACTATCTGGTCACATCGCTGTTCCGTGACAGCACTATCTGATCACATTGGTGTTCTGTGATAGCACTATCTGGTCACTTCAGTGTTCTGTGATAGTACTATCTGGTCACATCGGTGATACGTGACAGCACTATCTGGTCACATCCGTGTTCCGTGACAGCACTATCTGGTCACATCGGTGTTCTGTGACAGCACTATCTGATCACATCAGTGTTACGTGAAAGCACTATCTGGTCACATCGGTGTTTTGTGATAGCACTATCTGGTCACATCGGTGTTCCGTGATAGCAGTCATCATCATCATAGCACTATCTGATCATATTGGTGTTCTGTGATAGCACTATCTGATCACAACGGTGTTACGTGATAGCACTATCTGGTTACATCAGTCTTCTGTGATAGCACTATCTGGTCACATTGGTGTTCTGTGATAGCACTATCTAGTTACATCGGTGTTTTGTGATAGCACTATCTGGTTACATCAGTGTTCCGTGACAGCACTATCTGGTCACATCGGTGTTCTGTGATAGCACTATCTGGTGACATCGGTGTTCTGTGATAGCACTATCTGGTTACATCAGTGTTCTGTGATAGCACTATCTGGTTACATCAGTGTTCTGTGATAGCACTATTTGGTTACATCGGTGTTCTGTGGTAGCACTACTATCTGGTTACATCAGTGTTCTGTGATAGCACTACTTGGTTACATCGGTGTTCTGTGGTAGCACTATCTGGTCACATCGGTGTTCTGCGATAGCACTATCTGGTCACATCGGTGTTTTGTGATAGCACTATCTGGTTACATCAGTGTTCTGTGATAGCACTATCTGGTTACATTGGTGTTCTGTGATAGCACTATCTGGTCACATCGGTGTTCTGTGATAGCACTATCTGGTTACATTGGTGTTCTGTGATAGCACTATCTGGTTACATCGGTGTTCTGTGATAGCACTATCTGGTTACATCGGTGTTCTGTGATAGCACTATCTGGTTACATCAGTGTTCTGTGACAGCACTATCTGGTTACATCGGTGTTCTGTGATAGCACTATCTGGTCACATCGGTGTTCTGTGATAGCACTATCTGGTTACATCGGTGTTCCTTGATAGCACTATCTGGTCACATCGGTGTTCTGTGATAGCACTATCTCGTTACATCAGTGTTCTGTGATAGCACTATCTGGTCTTATCGGTGTTCCGTGATAGCACTATCTGGTCACATTGGTGTTCTGTGATAGCACTATCTGGTCACATCGGTGTTCTGTGATAGCACTATCTCGTTACATCAGTGTTCTGTGATAGCACTATCTGGTCTTATCGGTGTTCCGTGATAGCATTATCTGGTTACATCAGTGTTCTGTGATAGCACTATCTGGTCACATAGGTGTTCCGTGATAGCACTATTTGGTTACATCCTTGTTCTGTGGTAGCACTATCTCGTTACATCAGTGTTCTGTGATAGCACTATCTGGTAACATCAGTGTTCCGTGATAGCATTATCTGGTTACATCAGTGTTCTGTGATAGCACTATCTGGTCACATAGGTGTTCCGTGATAGCACTATCTGGTTACATCAGTGTTCCGTGATAGCACTATCTGGTTACATCAGTGTTCCGTGACAGCACTATCTGGTTACATCAGTGTTCTGTGATAGCACTATCTGGTCACATCGGTGTTCTGTGATAGCACTTTCATCACTTTCCCGGATAGCACTATCTGGTCACATCAGTGTTCCGTGATAGCACTATCTGGTTACATCAGTGTTCTGTGAAAGCACTATCTGGTCACATCGGTGTTCCGTGATAGCACTATCTGGTCACATCAGTGTTCTGTGATAGCACTATCTGGTTACATCAGTGTTCTGTGATAGCACTATCTGGTTACATTGGTGTTCTGTGATAGCACTATCTGGTCACATCGGTGTTCTGTGATAGCACTATCTGGTTACATCAGTGTTCTGTGATAGCACTATCTGGTCACATCAGTGTTCTGTGATAGCACTATCTGGTCACATCAGTGTTCTGTGATAGCACTATCTGGTTACATCAGTGTTCTGTGATAGCACTATCTGGTTACATCGGTGTTCTGTGATAGCACTATCTGGTCACATCGGTGTTCCGTGATAGCACTATCTGGTCACATCAGTGTTCCGTGATAGCACTATCTGGTTACATCAGTGTTCTGTGATAGCACTATCTGGTCACATCGGTGTTCCGTGATAGCACTATCTTGTCACATCAGTGTTCCGTGATAGCACTATCTGGTTACATCAGTGTTCTGTGATAGCACTATCTGGTTACATTGGTGTTCTGTGATAGCACTATCTGGTCACATTGGTGTTCTGTGATAGCACTATCTGGTTACATCAGTGTTCTGTGAAAGCACTATCTGGTCACATCGGTGTTCTGTGATAGCACTATCTGATCACATCGGTGTTCCGTGATAGCACTATCTGGTTACATCAGTGTTCTGTGATAGCACTATCTGGTCACATAGGTGTACCGTGATAGCACTATCTGGTTACATCAGTGTTCTGTGATAGCACTATCTAGTCACATCGGTGTTCTGTGATAGCACTATCTGGTCACATCGGTGTTCCGTGATAGCTCTATCTGGTCACTGAAATGCTACAATCAGTGTGGGCAGTTAAGGCTTGACAGGGAAATCAGTTCAAATCTGGAAACACCCAATAAAATTTGACCAAGCTTTGAGTTTGAGTACTCGTACTTCTATGTTATTACTTATGAAACAAATCGCTATGTATTAAACTTACGAAATGGACCTGTAGATATCTTACCTTTGATTTAAGATGCCCATAGATAAGGAATAAATACATGTAGTAAAAAGGCACCCTATATCCTATAACCTACAACAGTAGAGTCCTTGTCTGTTTCCAACTTAAGAGCTACATAGTGTAATTACATGGTGTCCAATACTGAGGTTTTGAACTACACAGTATAATTCCCAGGTGTCCAATACTGATGTTTTGAACTACACAGTGTAATTCCCAGGTGTCCAATACTGATGTTTTGAACTACACAGTGTAATTCCCAGGTGTCCAATACTGATGTTTTGAACTACACAGTGTAATTCCCTGATGTCCAATACTGATGTTTTGAACTACACAGTGTAATTCCCTGGTGTCCAATACTGATGTTTTGAACTACACAGTGTAATTCCCTGGTGTCCAATACTGATGTTTTGAACTACACAGTGTAATTCCCTAGTGTCCAATACTGATGTTTTGAACTACACAGGGTAATTCCCTGGTGTCCAATACTGATGTTTTGAACTACACAGTGTAATTCCCTGGTGTCCAATACTGATGTTTTGAACTACACAGTGTAATTCCCTAGTGTCCAATACTGATGTTTTGAACTACACAGTGTAATTCCCTGGTGCTCAATACTGATGTTTTGAACTACACAGTGTAATTCCCTGGTGCTCAATACTGATGTTTTGAACTACACAGTGTAATTCCCTGGTGTCCAATACTGATGTTTTGAACTACACAGTGTAATTCCCAGAGTATACATCGGTGTTCCCGGATAGCACTATCTGGTCACATCAGTGTTCCGTGATAGCACTATCTGGTTACATCAGTGTTCTGTGAAAGCACTATCTGGTCACATCGGTGTTCCGTGATAGCACTATCTGGTCACATCAGTGTTCTGTGATAGCACTATCTGGTTACATCAGTGTTCTGTGATAGCACTATCTAGTTACATCGGTGTTTTGTGATAGCACTATCTGGTTACATCAGTGTTCCGTGACAGCACTATCTGGTCACATCGGTGTTCTGTGATAGCACTATCTGGTGACATCGGTGTTCTGTGATAGCACTATCTGGTTACATCAGTGTTCTGTGATAGCACTATCTGGTTACATCAGTGTTCTGTGATAGCACTATTTGGTTACATCGGTGTTCTGTGGTAGCACTACTATCTGGTTACATCAGTGTTCTGTGATAGCACTACTTGGTTACATCGGTGTTCTGTGGTAGCACTATCTGGTCACATCGGTGTTCTGCGATAGCACTATCTGGTCACATCGGTGTTTTGTGATAGCACTATCTGGTTACATCAGTGTTCTGTGATAGCACTATCTGGTTACATTGGTGTTCTGTGATAGCACTATCTGGTCACATCGGTGTTCTGTGATAGCACTATCTGGTTACATTGGTGTTCTGTGATAGCACTATCTGGTTACATCGGTGTTCTGTGATAGCACTATCTGGTTACATCGGTGTTCTGTGATAGCACTATCTGGTTACATCAGTGTTCTGTGACAGCACTATCTGGTTACATCGGTGTTCTGTGATAGCACTATCTGGTTACATCGGTGTTCCTTGATAGCACTATCTGGTCACATTGGTGTTCTGTGATAGCACTATCTGGTCACATCGGTGTTCTGTGATAGCACTATCTCGTTACATCAGTGTTCTGTGATAGCACTATCTGGTCTTATCGGTGTTCCGTGATAGCACTATCTGGTCACATTGGTGTTCTGTGATAGCACTATCTGGTCACATCCGTGTTCTGTGGTAGCACTATCTCGTTACATCAGTGTTCTGTGATAGCACTATCTGGTAACATCAGTGTTCCGTGATAGCATTATCTGGTTACATCAGTGTTCTGTGATAGCACTATCTGGTCACATAGGTGTTCCGTGATAGCACTATCTGGTTACATCAGTGTTCCGTGATAGCACTATCTGGTTACATCAGTGTTCCGTGACAGCACTATCTGGTTACATCAGTGTTCTGTGATAGCACTATCTGGTCACATCGGTGTTCTGTGATAGCACTTTATGGTCACATCGGTGTTCTGTGATAGCACTATCTGGTTACATCAGTGTTCTGTGATAGCACTTTCTGGTTACATTGGTGTTCTGTGATAGCACTATCTGGTCACATCGGTGTTCCCGGATAGCACTATCTGGTCACATCAGTGTTCCGTGATAGCACTATCTGGTTACATCAGTGTTCTGTGAAAGCACTATCTGGTCACATCGGTGTTCCGTGATAGCACTATCTGGTCACATCAGTGTTCTGTGATAGCACTATCTGGTTACATCAGTGTTCTGTGATAGCACTATCTGGTTACATTGGTGTTCTGTGATAGCACTATCTGGTCACATCGGTGTTCTGTGATAGCACTATCTGGTTACATCAGTGTTCTGTGATAGCACTATCTGGTCACATCAGTGTTCTGTGATAGCACTATCTGGTCACATCAGTGTTCTGTGATAGCACTATCTGGTTACATCAGTGTTCTGTGATAGCACTATCTGGTTACATCGGTGTTCTGTGATAGCACTATCTGGTCACATCGGTGTTCCGTGATAGCACTATCTGGTCACATCAGTGTTCCGTGATAGCACTATCTGGTTACATCAGTGTTCTGTGATAGCACTATCTGGTCACATCGGTGTTCCGTGATAGCACTATCTTGTCACATCAGTGTTCCGTGATAGCACTATCTGGTTACATCAGTGTTCTGTGATAGCACTATCTGGTTACATTGGTGTTCTGTGATAGCACTATCTGGTCACATTGGTGTTCTGTGATAGCACTATCTGGTTACATCAGTGTTCTGTGAAAGCACTATCTGGTCACATCGGTGTTCTGTGATAGCACTATCTGATCACATCGGTGTTCCGTGATAGCACTATCTGGTTACATCAGTGTTCTGTGATAGCACTATCTGGTCACATAGGTGTACCGTGATAGCACTATCTGGTTACATCAGTGTTCTGTGATAGCACTATCTAGTCACATCGGTGTTCTGTGATAGCACTATCTGGTCACATCGGTGTTCCGTGATAGCTCTATCTGGTCACTGAAATGCTACAATCAGTGTGGGCAGTTAAGGCTTGACAGGGAAATCAGTTCAAATCTGGAAACACCCAATAAAATTTGACCAAGCTTTGAGTTTGAGTACTCGTACTTCTATGTTATTACTTATGAAACAAATCGCTATGTATTAAACTTACGAAATGGACCTGTAGATATCTTACCTTTGATTTAAGATGCCCATAGATAAGGAATAAATACATGTAGTAAAAAGGCACCCTATATCCTATAACCTACAACAGTAGAGTCCTTGTCTGTTTCCAACTTAAGAGCTACATAGTGTAATTACATGGTGTCCAATACTGAGGTTTTGAACTACACAGTATAATTCCCAGGTGTCCAATACTGATGTTTTGAACTACACAGTGTAATTCCCAGGTGTCCAATACTGATGTTTTGAACTACACAGTGTAATTCCCAGGTGTCCAATACTGATGTTTTGAACTACACAGTGTAATTCCCTGATGTCCAATACTGATGTTTTGAACTACACAGTGTAATTCCCTGGTGTCCAATACTGATGTTTTGAACTACACAGTGTAATTCCCTGGTGTCCAATACTGATGTTTTGAACTACACAGTGTAATTCCCTAGTGTCCAATACTGATGTTTTGAACTACACAGGGTAATTCCCTGGTGTCCAATACTGATGTTTTGAACTACACAGTGTAATTCCCTGGTGTCCAATACTGATGTTTTGAACTACACAGTGTAATTCCCTAGTGTCCAATACTGATGTTTTGAACTACACAGTGTAATTCCCTGGTGCTCAATACTGATGTTTTGAACTACACAGTGTAATTCCCTGGTGCTCAATACTGATGTTTTGAACTACACAGTGTAATTCCCTGGTGTCCAATACTGATGTTTTGAACTACACAGTGTAATTCCCAGAGTATACATTGTGGGTTTGTCCAGCATTGGGACTTTGTAAGAGAAGCCAAAATCTGCTTGTGAGTGGTTGTCTCAGATTACTCCTGTTTTCATCGCACCATCTGCCAGCCTTATCAATGACATAATCTTGAAGGGTACTCAATTCTGAATCAAAGTAATAATGATAATGATTTCTTATAGTATTTAATTAGAATCAATTCACTGGGGCTTCCTTGGTCCCGGTGTAGAAAGGTTTTGGTTGACTTTTTGGTAATGGATTTTGTTCTACTTGGTTACCACAGCAAATTTCCACAAAACAGAGTCAGCAATAACATTAATTGCATAAATTATATCACAATAACAAATCAAATAAGTACTTACCAATAAACTGCATTCAAAGCACTTTTTATGGCTTAAATTCTTTCATAAATTAAAATAAAATTATTGACCAAACTCTAGAAATTAGAAAAAAAATTCTGTTAAAGGAATCAAACAAAACCAAATCCTATCAGGATCTATAGTAAAAATTTGTATCGGGACCAAGGAAGCACCCAGTGCACTTGAATTGTTTATAAAACTACTTACTGAAAACATAGCCATTTTGTTCAAGAAACTAATCTTGGTGAAAAATGAATTTTTTTTGTTGGCTTACTTTAATATACAATAACTTGAGTAAAACTGAATCAAAAAAAAAAAAAAAAAAAAAAGGTTTTTATCTTTCGGTCCAAATATTCTTGCTGAAAAAAAAAACAAACAATAACTTGAAACTGCACTTTTTCACAAAATCATATTTCTATATTGCAACAATACAGACAGCCTACTGCAACTTGTCACAAGTTCTTGTATGATATATCCAATGGAAAAGTTAGTTTTTTTATCATTCTATAATATGGTATAATGACTGGTTAAAATATAGAGTCACCGATTACTTCATTTTTGCATTGAAAAAAAGTCATTTTTAAAAAAAAAAAAAAACAAGAGGGAAACATTTTTCTTTCACATATGCAAAAGGTGCCAATGAATGAGTTTCTCGTGATTCAGATTGCATGCTTAATTCACCATTAGAGCCTGTTGCTTGCATCTATGAAGTGCTGCAGATTTGACAATTTGTAGGCATGCAATAATGATGTAACACTTTGGAAGTTAGGTTTATAATGTGTCTCCTGAAAAATTATTAAAGTGCACTTACAAAGTTTTGTAACTAAGCCAAAATACACTCCAAAATTAAGTTTGGTCAATAAATATTACAAGTTCACTTATCTGTTGTAAAAATTTTAATCTGATAAGAGGTTTTTATCTTTTGGTCCAAATATTCTTGCTGAAAAACTAATATCTGATATTATGTTTTACCTGATAGGTGCCTCAATATACACCAGAGTTCAACACCTTCAGTTGCTCTCCATATCTAGTCAAGGAACAAATGACCATTCTGATTATTATTTCGAAACTTTACCTATCACTACCTATTAGAACTTAAGCTTAATTCATTTTGAGAAGTCTCTCTAACCGGAGATTGATTACTATGTCTGGCACATTTTTTTCTTGAAGATTTGATCAGTTAAATATTTAAAAGGCCATATATTGTTCCTCTTTCATTTATCAGTTAATATTTATGTTTTTATTGCAATCACCCTAGATGAAAGTATCTTTCTTGATGTTCTTCATTTCCCAATGAAAAACATTAAGTCACATGATCTAGAGGCTAGCCTATCAGAATGCTATGGGCGGGGCGATGTCAAAACCATCAAGTGACTTTGTTTGTTAACTCTTGTTGGCGTGACGTCTGTCGCGTATCCCCATGATGTTAAGCGCAAAAATTTGACGTTTTGCCTGTTCCAAAATTACAATAAGTCGGATTTAAAGTCAAATAACATGAAAATCAGCGATGATATGTGCAATTAATAAACTGATACTTGATTGATAATATAAAATGTAAATATAAGTTTTGAAATTCAGATTTGAGCTTTCACTGGATGATGAAAAACATTAGTTGTTTTAATACATTAAAACAGCCTAATGTTTTTCATCATCCAGTGAAAGCTAAAATCTGAATTTCAATCCTTAAGTAATGAAAGAAATGAGCTGTACCTGGTAGTCAGCCCAGGAAAGGTGCCCAGGAATAGTGTAGCTAAAATAAAGGTGGTCCTGGCATGACCTTAGCTGTTGATTGGATGTAAATCAATCTAGACAGCAAGGTTTTCCTTGCCAGTAAAAGATAAGACAAGATATCAATAGTATCAACACCAGAGAATTATTGGTTCCATGATTTGTGCTGTGGACTTATGCAAATGATTGTTTGACATTCTCAGAAATGCTCCTTCTGTAGTTTATTCATTCTAAATGAGCCTGTGTGTGAGAAAACCAACAATTTGGGTTTCCGACCAGGTCCAACACAAACTGAGCTGTACAGTAACTGACGATGGTTAGAGGCTGGAAATTTGGATTTAGAAGGTAGAGAGATTGTACTATCCGAGTAGCGAAAACAAAGGCGCTGATCAGCTTCGCAGTGACTGCGAAGCTGATCTGCGCCTTTCTTTTCGCCTATGCAGATTGTTGGTTTTCCCATGCGGCGGCTCAAATCTAATCTAAGGAGTGACACACAGTCTGCTAGGAATCCTTGTTAAAGAAATAAAGCATTAAATTAATTAAACCTAGCATGGTTAGTTGTGAGCATTTTGATGACTGTTGTATTTAATTGTCTGTGAGTCAGCTGCTAACTCATGAATTCATGGAGACTTTGAGAATCTATGTGTCCCAACTTCTTTAATACAGTAAAGTAAATAATGTCTGGTCGATCAAGTAAGCCTCATTATAGCAAGAAAACCTGTCTATGTGTAAAAATGTTGAAAAGTAGACAGTGAGGATATCAGGTCATGCATATCAGTGAGTTTAAAGTTTTCAAAATAAGGCGGCGCCTGGGCACAGTGCAAGCTATTTCTGCAATAAGCCTGTAACCTACGGTACTTTTTACAAAAAAAAAAAAACGAAAAAGAAAGAAAATTAAAGGGAAAGAAAGAAAGATAGAAAGCAAACTAGAACAGCAAAACAGAATTTTAGATAAAGCTCCAATGCATCACAATAAAATGTCTATGTAATGTATATCCCCTTATACCTCACGTTTTTTTTAGTAAAAACGGTCTATGCAGGGGTATACCTATTTTTCTTATTTTTGCTCCAAAACATAGATTGTGGGTACTCTTTAGCACAGCCTTTGTGAGGCGGTTCTAACGTGTACCCACAATCTATGTTTTGAGCAAAAATATAAAAAAATCTATTGAAAATTTTAATTTTTTACAAATTTGAAAATCTCGTGTCTAGTGAATGGGAAAGTTTTTTGTGTCATTGCAGTTCCATCACATGAAAAATTGATTTGCTGTGATGCCGTTTTGTTGTCACTGGCCGGTTAACAATTGGAGAATGCACACTTTCTGCTGATAAACTGTCCCAGGAAAGCTTTCCCTGTGAACAATATCTATGCCTTCAAAAACACATAAATAATCTTTAATATAAACATGTTTACACAATGAGGGTTGGTTCCACACTAACGTTTGAGAGTCTCATTTTGCTGTTTCAAATGCTACAAACATCACCCCTCTATATACATCACCCCTCTATATACATACAACATGTGATTGAAATCTCTCTCAGTTATAGAAATTCAGCAGGAGCTTGAATGTTCTTTATTGGAGTATTGAACTTTTTCCTATTTATTACCATAGTTATGATAATGATTGTGCTAAATGCTCTGCTGTAATTTAATTCATAACCTAGCTGTTTTATGTACCAGTCATTTGCAACACCCCCACCCCACAAACTGGACATTAAGTGGGATTATGACTTATACATTTTTAGTGCCTTTCTATAAGCCCCACTCTGAAGTAACAACTGAAAGTCCAAACCCTGCTCTTTGCCAATCCTACATTTTAATGTAGAAAATCTCACTGGGGACAGGATCCCACACCCTACATTGTAATGTAGAAAATCCCACTGTGGTCAGGATCACACACCCTACATTGTAATGTAGAACATCTCACTGGGGACAGGATCCCACTCTCTACATTGTAATGTAGAACATCTCACTGGGGGCAGGATCCCACTCCTTACATTGTAATGTAGAACATCTCACTGGGGGCAGGATCCCACTCCCTACATTGTAATGTAGAACATCTCACTGGGGGCAGGATCCCACTCCCTACATTGTAATGTAGAACATCTCACTGGGGGCAGGATCCCACTCCCTACATTGTAATGTAGAACATCTCACTGGGGCAGGATCCCACTCCCTACATTGTAATGTAGAACATGTCACTGGGGGCAGGATCCCACTCCCTACATTGTAAGGGGCAGGATCCCACTCCCTACATTGTAATGTAGAACATCTCACTGGGGGCAGGATCCCACTCCCTACATTGTAATGTAGAACATCTCACTGGGGGCAGGATCCCACTCCCTACATTGTAATGTAGAACATCTCACTGGGGGCAGGATCCCACTCCCTACATTGTAATGTAGAACATCTCACTGGGGGCAGGATCCAACTCCCTACATTGTAATGTAGAACATCTCACTGGGGGCAGGATCCCACTCCCTACATTGTAATGTAGAACATCTCACTGGGGGCAGGATCCCACTTCCTACATTGTAATGTAGAACATGTCACTGGGGGCAGGATCCCACTCCCTACATTGTAATGTAGAAAATCTCACTGGGGTCAGGATCCTGTCATTTCCCTGTACTGTGGGTGCAATGAAAAAGAAATAGCCCCCTTCTATAGCCAGTCTATCCAACACCCTGTCCAGTAGGTGTGGAAATAGGGGTAGGGGTGAAGGCTAGGAGTGGTGCATTAGCTATAACCTGTCCAGTAGGTGTGGAAATAGGGGTAGGGGTGTAGGCTAGGAGTGGTGCATTAGCTATAACCTGTCCAGTAGGTGTGGAAATAGGGGTAGGGGTGTAGGCTAGGAGTGGTGCATTAGCTATAACCTGTCCAGTAGGTGTGGAAATAGGGGTAGGGGTGTAGGCTAGGAATGGTGCATTAGCTATAACCTGTCCAGTAGGTGGTGAAATAGGGGTAGGGGTGTAGGCTAGGAATGGTGCATTAGCTATAATGATAAGTACTGTTTATCTGCTCTCATCATGCGGTCCAATATTTGGATGTGTTACAGCAATCTGCCAATATTTCTGTGAGAGAGCAGCTCTGTAATTTGGATGGAAAATTCATTGAGTTTTGGGACTAGACAGCTAGACATGCTTTCATGTAATATTGTATTGGAATGGATTTTTTTTACTGATAGTGCTAAGTGGCCTGTCAGTGGAATAGTTGTACTTTCTTCATGAAGGAATTATAGATTTCTGCTGTCCTTGTGCTTTAATATGCATAAATAGTATACTGGAAAGCTTGTATTATTCTGACCAGTGTAGATGATAATGATTTAGTGAGATTTTAAATCTTAAGCTCTACGTTTCACTTAGTTGATGCTGGATGATCAGATCAATGTTATGTATGTTGTAAATGAAGATCATAATGGTTATACCAAATGTTAGCAGTTAATGCACATACACATGATTGGATTTTGTTCTTTAAAATTATAAGATGAACACAAAGCTGACATACACAATTACACACAATATTTACATTTTTATTGCAATCGCCCTAGATGAAAGTATCTTTCTTGATGTTCTTCATTTCCCAATGAAAAACATTAAGTCACGTGATCTAGAGGCCGCGCATATGGGCGGGGCGACGTCAAAACCCATCCAGTGACGTTGTTTGTTTACTCTTGTTGTCGTGACGTTGGTCACGTATCGCTATGACGTTAGGCGCGAAAATTTGACGTTTTGGCTGTTCCAAAATTACGTTAAGTCGGATTTAATGTCAAATAACATGAAACTGAAAGGTGATATGCGCAATTAAAAATCTGATACTTGATTGATAATATAAAATGTAAATATAAGTATTGAAATTCAGATTTTAGCTTTCACTGGATGATGAAAAACATTAGCTGTTTTAATGTCTCCGAGAAGCCCTTCGGGCTTCACAGACATTAAAACAGCCTAATGTTTTTCATCATCCAGTGAAAGCTAAAGTCTGAATTTCAATCCTTAAATATAATCGTTTCTTTCATTTTAATAATTATTTGGTTTGCCTCAAACCTACAGAAAAATTATTGACTGGGACATTACAGCCCCTTTCACTCAAGTTTGTCGTTTGAGCATTCAGGTCAATCAAGTTTGTTCACTTGAGTTTGCCGATTGTTTGTAAATCAGGTAACTTTTTATTCTATTTTAGAACTGAAACAATGTCCCAGGTGCCAGGTGTTCTTAAAATCTATTCAGCATTTATCTTTAGGTAATGATGTCACCTCTTCTGATAAAAACATTGTAATTGTTTGGTTAAAGCACATGTTTATTTCAAAATTCTTTGCACAGCATATACAATGCATATTAAGAACACACATTTGAAACAGGATAGAGACAAAAGCAGAATTTTATCAATTTAAGCAGTTACCTGATCGGTATCTACATAGCAAAAATTCCACATAGTAAGTTAAAAATTTCACTCGAGTTTGCCGTTTTAAAGGTCCTTTAGTTTGAAACTGTCACTCAAATCAGCAGATCAATCAATCCAGATGTCTTTGTGGACAACATGATCTTCAGAACACATGGTCTTCTTGTGTGATGCTAATGCTCAAATGGCAAACTCGGGTGAAAGGGACTGTAGGCATTTCATGCACTCTAGATTTGTTGAAAGGGGATGTTAGCTATCACAACACATATGATGTGCTTTAGATTAAACAAACAAAACATAAGCTGCATGCTATTTGAAATGTTTAACAGCATCAACAGATACAGTTCAGCGCACGCTGCAGTTTTTGTTGTTTAACAGCATCAACAGATACAGTTCAGCGCATGCTGCAGTTTTTGTTGTTTAACAGCATCAACAGATACAGTTCAGCACATGCGGGAGCACATGCTGCAGTTTTTGTTGTTTAACAGCATCAACAGATACAGTTCAGCACATGCTGCAGTTTTTACTCATTATATACTCATGATTCTGGCATTTTAATAACCTCATAGGAGGATATTCATACAAAAGGTACTCGAGCTTATAATGCAAACTGAACTCTGTACCATTACCTTGGGCCTTTTGAAAGGTTTGGGGAACCTAGCAGTATTATTATACCCAACAATGTAAGACTATTCCTTGTTGACTCACTGCTACTATAGCATCTGCACAAGCCACACATGGTGATCTGCCAGTTTTTACTGTGCAGGTAAACATCCTTAGCACCTGTTGAAAAAAAACACCCTGCTCTGAGGCTAGCAGAAAGGCACCTTATTATCCTATTAACATTATAGCAGGAAAACATGTAAAGATCTGTCAGCTTCAATTAATGAATTTCAATTAGAAGATGCAGAACCACAGCATATGTGCATCCCTGTCTGTCTTACGATTATTTGTAAGGTAGTGGGAACTGCAACAATTAAGTTAACCTGTGAATTTTTATGACCAATTAGATAGAACCCAAAATATTCATAGCATGTCAGGATAGTTATATATTATGGTAAGAAACGTTTTTTTTTTTTTTTTTTGTTTTTTTTCTTCAGAGGTACCGGTTTTCCTGTTAGGACTTATAGGACTTAAAGGAATCAGTATGAATGTTATTGCATGGACTTTGACCCTGAGTAGGGTTATTGGTACTAAGTAATATGATAAAAGCATTTTTTTTTTCTGTGTGTAATAAATTAAAATAACTTGTTAATTATTATTATTATGTCTCCCCCCGACAGGGTCGGGAGACATATTGTTTTTCCCTGTCCGTCTGTCTGTCTGTCTGTCCGTCCGTCCGTCCGTCCGTCTGTCCGTCACAAATCGTGTCCGCTCTATAACTTGAAAACCGTTAAAGATTTTTCAATGAAACTTGGTTCACTTGTAAACCACGACGAGACGATGTGTCATGTACAAGAACCATAACTCTAGCTTGAGTTTTTTTGGAGTTATTTCCCTTTGATTATTTTCGATACAATTTCGTGTCCGCTGTATAACTTGAAAACCGTTAAAGATTTTTCAATGAAACTTGGTACACTTGTAGACCACGACAAGATGATGTGTCATGCACAAGAACCATAACTCTGGCTTGAGTATTTTTGGAGTTATTTTCCTTTGATTATTTTCGATACAATTTTGTGTATAACTTGAAAACCGTTTAAGATTTTTCAATAAAACTTGGTACACTTATTGAGCATGATCAGACGATGTGTCATGCACAAGAACCATAACTCTGGCTTGAGTATTTTATGAGTTTGATTATTTGATTATTTTCCATACAATTTCGTGTCCGCTTTATAACTCGAAAATCGTAAGAGTTATTTCAGTGAAACTTGGTACACTTATAAAGCACGATGAGATTACTTGTCGTGCTAAAGAACCATAACTCTTGCTTGCATATCTTTAGAGTAGTTTCCCTTTGATTATTTTCCATACAATTTTGTGTCCACCCTATAACTTGAAAACCGTAAGAGAAATTTCAGTGAAACTTGGTACACTTATAAAGCATGATGAGACGATGTGTCCTGCACAAGAATTATAACTCTTGCTTTCATATCTTTGGAGTTATTTCCCTTTGATTATTTTTCCATACAATTTCATGTCCACTCTATAACTTGAAAACCATAAGAAATATTTCAATGAAACTTGGTACACTTATAAAGCATGATGAGATGATGTGTCATGCTAAAGAACCATAACTCTAGCTTGCATATCTTTGGAGTTATTTCCCTTTGATTATTTTTCATTCAATTTCGTGTCTGCTCTATAACTCAAAAACCATTAGAGATTTTTCAATGAAACATGGTACACTTATAAAGCATGATGCACAAGAATCATTACTCTTGCTTTCATATCTTTGGAGTTATTTCCCTTTGATTATTTTCCAAACACTTTCGTGTCCCCTCTATAACTTGAAAACCGTAAGAGATATTTCAATGAAACTTGGTACACTTATAAAACAGAATGACAGGATATGTGATGCACAAGAACTATAACTCTAATGCTTGCATATTTTGGACATGCACGTAGAAAGGGGGGAGACATCAGTTTTCACATAGAAAACAAATTCTAGTTTTTTTTATTATTATTATTTATTCACTTTTATTTACACAATGGTGAGATAATTGAAGGTTAAGTGCAGTAATGAAATATCAGCGCTCTTAACCACTCGGCCATGCTGGCCGCCGTTATGGATTAGTATACCTCTTGGATTATGTTCTAGTTGTGTTGTAGACCTGATTTATTTCTAGTATCTGATATGTTATTTATGGCAATGGATAAGTACATGTATCTTGTGGATTATGTCCTAATGGGGATCTGCAGCCCAGTAGTGATATAGGCTGAAATTATTTCTATAAGATAGTATCTGATAAGTGATTAGTACACCTCTTGGATTATGTCTTAGTTTTGTCATAGATACGAATTATTTCTATAAAATAGTAACTGATAAGTGATTTATGACAATGGATTAGTAAACCTCTTGGATTATGTCCTATGAACAAGATCAGGCACCCAGTAGTGCAGTAGATAGGAATTATTTCTACCACATGGGGCAGCTTGAGGTCAGTCATGTCTGTGATATCAAGGATAAATACTGTCAGGTTTGTAAAATATTGTGTTAACCAAGTGATTTTTTTTTTCATGTCAGATTTTTCTTTTGAGACCAGGAGCAATAGATTGATCGGTGATGCTGAGCATGTCTGATCCATAAAGAAAGGCAAAAAAAGAAGCAGAAGAACACATAATATAGCCATTCTCGCAGTCCAGGTTTGAATTCAGACTCAGTCATGGACTCATGGTACTGCACCATGCTGGTTAGTGCTTGGATGGGTACATATAGTTCTCCAGGTTCTTCAGTTTCTTGCACCTTGTACATATGCATCCACATATGCCAACTTTCACACCTTCAAGAAATAGGTTACAAGATAGATTTATAAGCTTTGTGAAATGAACATACCGGTATATGGTTTTGTTGTGTATTTTCAGCTCCACCAGGCGGCCTTGACCTCATTGAAAGGGGAGATAATAGAGCTACGGAGCCGGCTGCAGAGAGAAAACTTGGAGAGAGACTCACTGGAAAAACAACTCAATAAACTACATGTAGGTCTAGGCTATGTTAATTGACTCCTCCGCCAGCAAGGTATAGCCACGCCCACCCCTATTTTCTTAGACAAACATTGTGTTTTCGCAACTATATTTACCTGTAAAAAGCATGTGTTGGTTTGTTTGTCTAACCCACGTGTTGTCTAACCGTCATTGACCGTTAGCTAATGTGCTGATTTGAATGGTCAATATAAAAATGAATATTAATGATGGGTGGTTTGACGGAGGACTCAATTGCCACAATCCCTGGACAATCCATCATTCATAAGTTGGACTGCACAAAGTGAAAGAGCTATTGTAGTCACCTTGGTCCATGTTGGTCCACCTTGGTCACCTTTCCCATGTGGGTCACATTTGCATTAGAGTTTGTTAGAAGTCCATCAACAGACACTGACCAGAAAGCATTCATACTTGGACCATAGATACCCTGTAGGGTTTGCTTTCATTCCATAGCATCTTACCCCAGGGTACATGCCTGGGGGGTGGGGCTAGAGGTCAAAATCTAAAATCTAGAACAATATCAAAAATTGCTTCTATGTCAGTTTTCTAGAAGTCTATATTTTGATAACTGCAGATCGGACAGCATTGATACTTGGACCTGAAGGGTTGGCTCTCCTTTCATTGCATTGGACCACTTGGTCCTTGCTTGGCGTGGGGCTTAAGGTTAAAATCTAGAACACAATAAAAATGGATTTTCTTTATTAAAGGTTTCTTTATTACTCAGTTTTACTTACAGCATTATCCTTTTAATGGACTGCTGAAAACAAAATACCAAAGCACTGGTTAAATATGAAGACAGCCTCAGGGCTGTGTCTGACCCTGTATTTCCTGACTTAGGCACTCACATCTGTCTGACCCTGTATTTCCTGACTTAGGCACTCACATCTGTCTGACCCTGTATTTCCTGACTTAGGCACTCACATCTGTCTGACCCTGTCTTTCCTGACTTAGGCACTCACATCTGTCTGACCCTGTATTTCCTGACTTAGGCACTCACATCTGTCTGACCCTGTCTTTCCTGACTTAGGCACTCACATCTGTCTGACCCTGTATTTCCTGACTTAGGCACTCACATCTGTCTGACCCTGTCTTTCCTGACTTAGGCACTCACATCTGTCTGACCCTGTATTTCCTGACTTAGGCACTCACATCTGTCTGACCCTGTCTTTCCTGACTTAGGCACTCACATCTGTCTGACCCTGTATTTCCTGACTTAGGCACTCACATCTGTCTGACCCTGTATTTCCTGACTTAGGCACTCACATCTGTCTGACCCTGTCTTTCCTGACTTAGGCACTCACATCTGTCTGACCCTGTCTTTCCTGACTTAGGCACTCACATCTGTCTGACCCTGTATTTCCTGACTTAGGCACTCACATCTGTCTGACCCTGTATTTCCTGACTTAGGCACTCACATCTGTCTGACCCTGTTTTTCCTGACTTAGGCACTCACATCTGTCTGACCCTGTCTTTCCTGACTTAGGCACTCACATCTGTCTGACCCTGTCTTTCCTGACTTAGGCACTCACATCTGTCTGACCCTGTCTTTCCTGACTTAGGCACTCACATCTGTCTGACCCTGTCTTTCCTGACTTAGGCACTCACATCTGTCTGACCCTGTTTTTCCTGACTTAGGCACTCACATCTGTCTGACCCTGTCTTTCCTGACTTAGGCACTCACATCTGTCTGACCCTGTCTTTCCTGACTTAGGCAGCCTCAGGGCTGTGTCTGACCCTGTCTTTCCTGACTTAGGCAGCCTCAGGGCTGTGTCTGACCCTGTCTTTCCTGACTTAGGCACTCACATCAAGGTACTAAGGACATAATGTGTATGCATTCCAGATAGAGAGCACTGGTCAGCAGGAAGAGTATGAGGAGAGACTAGATGAGTTGACATTCCGCTATGAGGAGAGGATTACTGAGCTACACAGTGTCATTGCAGAGCTCAGGAAGAAGATAGAGAGACATCAGATAAATGTCATTAGGTAAATAGTACTAAATACCACAACCACTTGTTTTATAACACTATTGTTGTGGTCAGTTGAAATTTTATGTTAGCATTCAAGTTAAATTTATAGCCAAGTCAGTCTTAATGAACTTTCCTGTCCAGCAATACTCTTTAGGTTGATGGTTTGAAGCCTTCCAGCCCCCCCCCCACCCCACATCAAGCACTAAGTTCTATAGTACTGGTTCATACACATGAAGCTATGGTCCAATCCAGGCATAACTGAAAAATTGTTGTCAAAATCATTTCGTCCTGTATTTATAGTTTTAAAACTCATTTTGTCTAATAGAAAGAAATCCTTAAATTCATTTTGTCTATTTCTAGAGAGGAGGATGAGAGTGACCTTGACCCAGCAGTTAGTATCAAAAGTCAAGATGGCGGCAGTCTGGCTGACAACACTGTCGGCTCAGATGTCATACAGAAAGGTAAAATGATTCTGCTGCGGTTGTTGATGAACTTAAAATTGTCACAAAAAACCTAGAGACTTGAATGTGCCTAGACAGTGTTATGCACCAGTCATTTGTTACCTCCCCCCCCCCCCCCCCCACACACACACACAGGTTGGGGATAATGAGTTTGCAGTTTTCAATGTCTTGCTATAATCTCCAACTGCATGGGATGAACCAGAGGTCAAAACTTTGGCTCTTTGGCCAGCCCATCGCCATAGAAAATGTACATGGGATAACATCATAAGGACCCCATAATTTCCCCTGTACTGCAGGGACAATCAAAAATTGTCCCACAGCTGACTCCCACCCTTCCCAGTAGATAGGCTACAAATGACTGGTGCATTATCCTACTTTCCTAATCCTAGTTGTAGGCTAACTGGAAGCTATGTCAGGGCAATGTAGAGGAGGGAAGGACTCCTCTTCTGGCCTGAAACATTTTTGCTTGAAAATTGTAAATGTAAGTTATAATGAATTAATGAAACATTCAGAGTCAAATGAAATCAAAAATTAAACAAACAATTACATTGTAACTGTCAGAGTTTTTTCTATGAGCTTGCATGGAGTGCCCAAAAGCCTAAGTGATACAATGGCTAAGTCACTCACCTTGTAAACTGGGTCAGATATTCATTCCCTGGCTTCTCCAGTCTTTCAAAAGAGACTTTATACTGAGGTCCCATTCCCATCTGACATTAGATGCTGAATGAAACATAAAATCAAGTGGTTTTCGTCAGCTTTGATGTTTGGTAGATGGTTTATCTAACTGTTCAAAGTAGCATTTATGTTGAATTGATCCCTCCAGACCTTGGGACTGACCTGAACTCAGAGCTATCTCGTGTGGTAACTGAGCTAGAGAGTGCAATACATGAGAGGAAGCAGCAGACAGGAGATGAGGTGGATGGTGTTGCCACGGAGATGGTTGCCGGGGACGATGACGGGGTGGAGGAGAAAGCCTTGGAGGTTGGTTACATGTTGTGATTATAATGTACTCTCTATTTCAATTTCAGTTTTTGTCTGTTGAATGCCAAGTATTGAAAAATGTGTATATCTTGGATTATTGTACAGCTCTGTTTATCAAATTTGTGTCATTTGAGTCATTTAAGCACAACTACTTCTTACAGTATCACTTCTATAGAAAAATAAACAACTCAACAAATTCTTGACAAACGGACAGACAGTCAGAAATTTGAACTCTTATATTGTACCCTGCAACAAGCAGGTGCGATAAAATGGATATCTTAACAAATTGTATGTTTGATAATTTACAATCATATGTTGTATGTTTATGTATTCACAGGTTTGCAAGAAGTTGGAGGACTTCAACTTTGATCCTACACCCCCTACCCCTCCACCGAAGGGCCTGAGACCAGCAACATTCCACCCCCCACCACCGCCCCCTCCCAATGAGTATCCTGACCCGGGCTACCTACAGGAGGAGATCAGCTCACTGAGAACAGAAAACACCACGCTACAGGTAAAGTGCAGCCCAGTATGACTGAAAAATTGTTGACTGGCATGTTAAGTCATAAACAAACTTACTGATGAGGGTTCAGTACCCAAAATTGTGCAATATGGCCCATACTTCCTCCCTTTGAAAGTTTTCACTGCTTCCAAAGGATCAAACGTTTATATTTTAATCTGCTGGTAAACAATTTCAGTATTGTTAATAGATGATTTTAACATTTTACTATTTCAATATGATATATGGGCTGAGCTTACTGGTACATATCAAGCAATAATTTTTTAATGAAAACATAATAACAAAATGTCCATATGGAAAGAATAACAGAGAGCAACTTTGGTTGACCTCTGAGGCCAGAGTCTGACACTAAGCAGGCAGCAAATAAAAAGCAGTACTTAATGACATATATCCATGATTCTGTATAGACAAAATTGAAAACTGTCAGACTTTAGAATTGATTCACAGATATCCTATCATTAAAATACTGTTTTGGAGTTTTATGCTCTATCAACATCTGTTGTCAAAAAAAAAAAAAAGAAAAAAAACCTGTTGTCATACGGAGGTGGGACATCTCTTAATTTTCATCCAAAGAACAAAAGTGGCCTTGAATCAACCACACAGCCTCTGGTTAACAAGTCAATTAGCATTATCCACTACACCAAGAATGATAGATAATTACATGTGTTTGATCAGGAATGATACTGACACATAATAAATATTTCCAGGAGCAGATCTTGAAGCAGGAGATAGAGCTACAGCGCCATAGACTGGCTCTGACCAACCTCACTGAGGAGACCAATAGATACAAGAAACAGATGGCTGACCATCAGACCCGCCTACAGGGGGCAAGTAGCCCCCACCACCAGGGTCGGCTCAACAGCTGTGAGGGACAGGGCAGTCCACATAATAGCAGAACTTCTACTCCTACCAAGATACAACAAACTGCTGCTGTTGAGAGGTGTGTGATAACACACTGTTGGATATCTGGGTCTTTGCATCATGCATTATAGCCTCCAGAATAGCTTAACATCTATTATTGCATAAATACCCATGTCACACGATATGAACAGCCGTTTATTAATGAAGAGAAAGCTATGTATTAATATTGCAATTCATGCATGCACATGCTGTTAATACATGGCTTTTTCTTATGCTCATTACCAGGCACCAGGCAAAGCACGTGCTAATAATGAGAAACTGAAGTCCGCCCGGAAGGAGCTTAAAAATGAAAGCTTTTTCGTGTATGAAAATGTGATGAAGCTGTATAATATGGTGCACCATTATTTCTTTTGTTAATTGTTTTTGCAGAATTTAAGCAATAATAGTGATCAAAGATGATTTTGTCATTCATTAACATTTGCTAGGTCCCTCAGGGAGTGTTAAAAACCTTGGGCTAGGCACTCGGTTTTTAGCACCCCCCTGGGGACCTAGTGAATGTTAATGAATGGAAAATCATGTTTGATCCTTATATTCTGTCAGTACAGTGATAATTAGATTGAACATTTTAAGTCCAAACTGGTCTTAGTCTGAAAGATTCATTTAGTAAAAATGAGCAAACAATTTTAAAATAATAAAATAAGTTAAGAAATGGCTGTCTGTCATAAAAGCTGAAGGCCACAACCTTATAAAGACAGTGCATTATTACCTGGACGCTTGAACAAGGTCCCTTTGTGGAATACATGACTATTGTCTAATACATTTTTTGTTCATTTTGTTGTCTATGATTACAGAGCCACTCCTATAACTGCTGCTGATAGTTCCCCTGTTGTAGTTGATTACAGAGCCACTCCTATAACTGCTGCTGATAGTTTGCTGTTGTATTTGATTACAGAGCCACTCCTATAACTGCTGCTGATAGTTTCCCTGTTGTCTATGATTACAGAGCCACTCCTATAACGGCTGCTGATAGTTTCCCTGTTGTCTATGATTACAGAGCCACTCCTGCAACTGCTGCTGATAGATTCCCTGTTGTCTATGATTACAGAGCCACTCCTACAACTGCTGCTGATAGTTCCCCTATTGTATTTGATTACAGAGCCACTCCTATAACTGCTGCTGATAGTTTCCCTTTTGTCTATGATTACAGAGCCACTCCTATAACTGCTGCTGATAGTTTCCCTGTTGTCTATGATTACAGAGCCACGCCTATAACTGCTGCTGATAGTTTCCCTGTTGTCTATGATTACAGAGCCACTCCTATAACTGCTGCTGATAGTTTCCCTGTTGTCTATGATTACAGAGCCACTCCTATAACTGCTGCTGATAGTTTCCCTGTTGTCTATGATTACAGAGCCACTCCTACAACTGCTGCTGATAGTTTCCCTGTTGTCTATGATTACAGAGCCACTCCTATAACTGCTGCTGATAGTTCCCCTGTTGTATTTGATTACAGAGCCACTCCTATAACTGCTGCTGATAGTTTCCCTGTTGTCTATGATTACAGAGCCACTCCTACAACTGCTGCTGATAGTTTCCCTGTTGTCTATGATTACAGAGCCACTCCTATAACTGCTGCTGATAGTTTCCCTGTTGTCTATGATTACAGAGCCACTCCTACAACTGCTGCTGATAGTTTCCCTGTTGTCTATGATTACAGAGCCACTCCTGTAACTGCTGCTGATAGTTTCCCTGTTGTCTATGATTACAGAGCCACTCCTGTAACTGCTGCTGATAGTTTCCCTGTTGTCTATGATTACAGAGCCACTCCTATAACTGCTGCTGATAGTTTCCCTGTTGTCTATGAATACAGAGCCACTCCTATAACTGCTGCTGATAGTTTCCCTGTTGTATTTGATTACAGAGCCACTCCTGCAACTGCTGCTGATAGTTCCTCTGCTGTCTATGATTACAGAGCCACTCCTATAACTGCTGCTGATAGTTTCCCTGTTGTCTATGATTACAGAGCCACTCCTACAACTGCTGCTGATAGTTTCCCTGTTGTCTATGATTACAGAGCCACTCCTGTAACTGCTGCTGATAGTTTCCCTGTTGTCTATGATTACAGAGCCACTCCTGTAACTGCTGCTGATAGTTTCCCTGTTGTCTATGATTACAGAGCCACTCCTATAACTGCTGCTGATAGTTTCCCTGTTGTCTATGAATACAGAGCCACTCCTATAACTGCTGCTGATAGTTTCCCTGTTGTATTTGATTACAGAGCCACTCCTGCAACTGCTGCTGATAGTTCCTCTGCTGTCTATGATTACAGAGCCACTCCTATAACTGCTGCTGATAGTTTCCCTGTTGTCTATGATTACAGAGCCACTCCTACAACTGCTGCTGATAGTTTCCCTGTTGTCTATGATTACAGAGCCACTCCTATAACTGCTGCTGATAGTTTCCCTGTTGTCTATGATTACAGAGTCACTCCTACAACTGCTGCTGATAGTTTCCCTGTTGTCTATGATTACAGAGCCACTCCTGTAACTGCTGCTGATAGTTTCCCTGTTGTCTATGATTACAGAGCCACTCCTACAACTGCTGCTGATAGTTTCCCTGTTGTCTATGATTACAGAGCCACTCCTATAACTGCTGCTGATAGTTTCCCTTTTGTCTATGATTACAGAGCCACTCCTATAACTGCTGCTGATAGTTTCCCTGTTGTCTATGAATACAGAGCCACTCCTATAACTGCTGCTGATAGTTCCCCTGTTGTATTTGATTACAGAGCCACTCCTGCAACCGCTGCTGATAGTTCCCCTGTTGTCTATGATTACAGAGCCACTCCTATAACTGCTGCTGATAGTTCCCCTGTTGTCTATGATTACAGAGCCACTCCTATAACTGCTGCTGATAGTTTTCCTGTTGTCTATGATTACAGAGCCACTCCTATAACTGCTGCTGATAGTTCCCATGTTGTCTGTGATTACAGAGCCACTCCTACAACTGCTGCTGATAGTTTCCCTGTTGCCAAAGTTGCCGAGTTGAAAAAGTTGAAGACAGTGAGTTCAGAGAGACATGTGCTAGGCTCAGAACTCACTTCTCTAGCTGTAAGTAGTAGCTGCACAGGTGTAGCTCATTTTTGGGAAACTGTTACAATGTGATTTCTTGATAGTATCAGTTTAGGAGTAATAGTATGGCCTTGTTATACTGTAAACTGCATTTTACTGGTAAGTCTTGGGGTAGTCTGACTGGTCAGTCGTGAAATGAAAGTATCATACCCAATGATTTGTTTTGCCCAAATGATAAAGAATCAGGTATAAAAAAATCATATAGGCTTGTGACTTGTCATACTAGTCTTAGGGTTCTTAGTGTAATTTTTCAACACAGTAAAGGTGTACAGAACCGATGGACCGATTTCAACGAAACTAAGCATGAAGCAATAATGACTAAAGTACATGTACTACAATGTGTATATAAATCCAGACCCTGTGATGACCTTGACCTATTTTACAGCAAGGTCAACATAGGTCGCCTATGCATTTGAACAGGGTAAACCGTTAAAATCTCATTTAAAGGGAAAATCTAGGAAATGGACAGTAGAATCTTAATGATTCTGAAAAAAATCAGACCCCAGGGGCTCATCTGCCCCCATCCCGGAACAATTTACATGTATATTACCATAATATTTAACATCTCCTCTGAAACGGCTTGGCCAGTCAAAGCCAAAGTTAATGTGAAGCATCTATAGGAAGGGCGAACAATAGTGTATATAAACAATCCAATTCACATGACCAGGAGGCCGCCATGTGCATATAGTTTAAAAAAAAACAACTACTTTTCTTCTGCTCAGAGACAATACTTCCTGACTCTCAGACTTTGGACTACTTGTTTCTTCCTTAATATATGCTTGGTAATACTGCTCTCACATATACCGAATTTCCCTTGCGAATGCCCTTCCGAATGCAATTTTGAGCAAATTCGCATTAATCGCTAGAAATTCGGAAGCATTCGGTAGCATTTGTAAGCATTTGTAAGCATTCGGTGAAAATTTCGAGTCGTTGCGAAAATTAGGAACATGCTCCTAAAATTCGCAAGGAAATCATATTCTTAACATATTCGTAAAGAATTCGTAAACAATTCGGATTGATTGCAAGACATTTGTAACACTCGCAAGCCATTTGCAAGGATTATGTAGCATTAAATTCTATTGAGTTTTGATGTCCGTAAAGAACCGCTAGTGAATCGCAAAATTTTCACATTCAAGACTCCGCTTTTAGCATAGTTTATTTATTCTGGCCCTATCCTTCAAGTAAAGACCATTATTTATGGTGTTTGGCTTTAAGCTATCCATCAATGTATGACAGACTAATTAAAGTCCCGTGAAATTTTCATTTGCCCAGTAAAATTATCTCTTTTATTGTGTAAATCGCAATTTGAGAGAAACAACAAAGTGGTGTGTGTTTCAAGAGTAGACTTGGACCAATAATGACATATTTTTTTCCATGCCCCATGGCATTGTGGGTGAATTCGTTTTACATTGATATTATTGGCTACAATGTTTGCGAATGAGTAAAAAATCAAAAGAATTCGGCGAGCATTCGCTACACATTCGCTTCATTTGTAAGGTGTTTGCAAGACGTTCGTATTATTTGTAACGGCATTTGTAAGCGTTCGGAACATTCGTAGTGCATTTTCAAGAATTCGGTAGTGAGCATGGCAATCAATCGCAACATTCTTATGACATTTGTAAGGATCCGCAAGCATTCTTAACGCTTTCTTAAAGACATCGTTTTGTGCAAGCCCCGCCCCGTCCATTCGCATCATATTCGGTAATTTCAGCGCGAATTTCAAATTTTAGGATTCGCAAGGGATATTCGGTATATGTGAGAGCAGCATAATATCATAGGTATTTATTCAGTAATATTCATTATTACATAAATACCTATGTCACACAATATTAACAGCCATATATTAATGAAAAGAAAGCCATGTATTAATATAGCAATTCATGTGCGCATGTGCTGTTAATACATGGCTTTCATTTATGCTAGTTACAGGGCGCACGCAAAACACATGCTAATAATAAGTAACTGAAGTCTGCCCGGAACAAGCATAAGAATGAAAACTTTTACGTGTATGAAAATGTGACGAGGCTGTAAAATATAGTGCACCATTATTTCTTTCGTTTGTGCAGAATTTATGCAATAATAGTGATCAAAAATGATTTTGTCATTCATTAACATTCCCTAGTCCCTCAAATAATAATGATAGGTGAGTCCATTCATCATAAATGTACACCCCAGTTTTCACGATACATAAGATGAGTGTTAGGGGTCTTAATTAAATGGATATGTTCGCATAAATCAATAACTGAATGTTTCACTTTCAGATGCCCAATACCAAAGTTGCAGAGCATCTTGTTCAAAGCCTTTGGAAGGGATCTAATATGCAGGAAATAGTGCAGAACCTGGATAGATCTGATTCTAACATAGACTCCAAAGTTACAGAGTTTGAAATTGAGTTGGAGAGATTACATAGTCAAATAGACAACTTGAAATCTCAGCTGGATGTGTGTAGTTTGACGTTAGAGGAGTCAAAGTCTCAGTGTGATAGATTGACTGTGTTGATAGGGAAATATGAGTCTAATAATACAGCATTACAGATAGTGTTGAACTACTCAGACCAGTGTATAGAGGCCTATGATATTCTGTGTGCATTATTGGAGAGTGAACAGGGTGTAGTACTGGCTAACTGTAGAGCTGCAGGACTAGGCACTTTAGCAGGTAACCAATAATTAAAGCAGGGAGTGTGGTGGCCTAGTACAGGACTGGAGAAAGTGGTCCTGGGTTTGATATTTATCACCACCTTGAAGTGTCCCTGAGCAAGACACTTTCATTTCCACACAGGTTAATACTAGCCTTGAAGTGGAGGCTTTGTCCCAACATGACTGAAAATTGTTGACTGTGACTGTGACCCATAACTAGATCAAACCAAATTTGGGTTGGGATCTTGTGGGAATGCTATGGCTCAGTGTGTGATGTGAGAATTGGGGTAGGGGGTCAGTCTCCTCTTATTTGTATGAACTTTACTTCCCATAGAACTGGTTAAGTACCCTAGAACACTTTATCTCAATGGACCAGAAAAAGTACATTCAATATCACTACATTGATGTAAGCCATAAGGGGAGACTTTTTTTTACGGCCACCACACAACACAGTTAAAAACGCCATCAAATAATAAATGTTGAAATTTATTTGCCAGAGCTTGAAACTTCTAATTCTAATGCAACCCTCATTGCATTAGAACAATAGATCATGCCACTTCACTGTTACAAACGTTTATCCATTGTCTATAAATAATTATTGTTGTCAATTAAGAAAAACCTAAAAATCCAACTGAGGACAGTGACTATGTTGTCTATTATCACGTCTATTCAAGCATTTCGCAATTTATTTTCAGCATAATAAATATTGTAAAAATGTCAAAATCTAATTTTCTGACTTTTGATTCCACAAGACCCAAAATGCCAGATCACATTACATATTATGCAAGCTTTTTCATTTCTATTTTTGATATAGATTTTTATCCTATTTGTTAGGTATTGACAGGTTTGATGACCAGGATGAGATCACCTCAATCCTGCAGCGAGCACATCACTCTAGGAAAGCTGCTGAAACTGTTGCTAAACATCTAATACACAAACTGGATAGGAGTTACAGTAGTGTAGGTCAGGACTCAGCCCCCAGGCCCTGGGAAGATCTATCTAGTACTGGCAAAACACCAAGGTAAATATGTCTTCATTGGTAGCAGTCCAGTCAGGGCAGACATAACCTGGGCTGTAACATAAGATAGCTCAAAGACTTGAAATGTAAGATCTAGACAGTAGACAGTTTGTTCTATTCATATTCAGACAAAGACATAACACAACACCATGGTGCAAGACGATGTAAACCCTCTACACCTGGTAGTTATCAGTGCTCCATCGTGAACTTTTATATTTCATTTAATTTTATAAACAAGACAGTGCAGAAATGCTAGTAAGCTAGGTATTTTGGATAAAAAAAAAAGACATACTGATTTTCTACCAAAGTTGCTGTCTATAATATGCAGGGATGTAAGGTGGATAAACTCAGAGTATATGGTTATTTTCACTCACATTAACAGTTGTTCTCTAGCTTTAATCCATAAAATACATCACCAGACAAGCATACCTGGTTTACAAACAATCTTAAACCATACATGATATTTTAACCTCCAGGATTTTGATAACAACCTCCCTGACTTGTTGACCATGGACATAAAGAAATTAAGTAAACAAAACTTTTGATTCGCTCGAGATTAAAAAATAGTATTCAATTTTAATATTTTTAGATTTAATGCACAATTATTTGTTTTCAGCACCAGTTCAGCCAGTTCAGCTGATGCGGAGTTCACTAAAGTAGATGAGCGTCGCCTGAGGGACTATATCCACCAGTTGAAGAGTGAGAGGAATACAATAAACCTGACTGTGATGCAGCTGGAGAGTGTGAGCTCGGATCCTAAAGTGGACCATGTGTGTAAAACACCAGAGGCTCAGAGACTTGACCTTGAAAATGCTGTGATAATGCAAGAATTAATGGCAATAAAGGTAATCCATGCTGTGATTATGCAAGAATTAATGGCAATAAAGGTAAACTATGCTGTGATAATGCAAGAATTAATGGCAATAATGGTAAACTGTGCTCCGATAATGCAAGAGTTAATGGCAATAATGGTAAACCATGGTGTGATAATGTAAGAATTAATGGCAATAAATGTAAACTGTGTTGTGATAATGCAATAGTTAATGACAATAAAGGTAACCTGTGCTGTGATAATGCAAGAGTTAATGGCAATAATGGTAAACTATGCTGTGATAATGCAAGAATTAATGGCAATAAAGGTAAACTGTGCTCTGATAATGTAAGAGTTAATGGCAATAATGGTAAACCATGGTGTGATAATGTAAGAATTAATGACAATAAAGGTAACCTGTGCTGTGATAATGCAAGAGTTAATGGCAATAATGGTAAACCATGCTGTGATAATGCAAGAATTAATGGCAATAAAGGTAAATCATGCTGTAATAATGCAAGAGTTAATGGCAATAATGGTAAACCATGGTGTGATAATGCAAGAATTAATGGCAATAAAGGTAAACTTTGGTGTGATAATGCAAGAATCAATGGCAATAAAGGTAAACCATGGTGTGATAATGCAAGAGTTAATGGCAATAAAGGTAGACCATGGTGTGATAATGCAATAATTAATGGCAATAAAGGTAAACCATGGTATGATTAAGAGAATCTATGATGGGGTTGAGGCCGAGACAAGGAAATCTCAGACAAGTTTTCAGATTATTCAAGTCTCATCCGAGGCTCTGATGAGGATGAGACTCGAATAATCTGAAAACAAGCCTGAGATTTCCTTGTCTAGGCCTCAACACCATCAATGATTATTTTTCTCACCCATCACTTAAACTATTGCATAATGCAAGAGTTAATGGCAATAAAAGTAAACCATGTTGTGATAATGCAAGAGTTAATGGCAATTAAGGTAAACCCTGGTGTGATTATGCCAGAGTTAATGGCAATAAAGGTAAACCATGCTGTGATAATGCAAGAGTAATGGCTATAAAGATAAACCGTGGTGTGATAATGCAAGAGTTAATGGCAATATAGGTAAACTGTGCTGTGATGATGCAAGAGTTAATGGCATTAAAGATAAACCGTGCTGTGATAATGCAAGAGTTACTGGCAATAAAGGTAAACCATGCTGTGATAATGCAAGCATTAATGGCAATAAAAGTAATCCATGTTGTGATAATGTAAGAGTTAATGGCAATAATGGTAAAACATGGTGTGATAATGCAATAGTTAATGGCAATAAAGGTAAACCTTGGTGTGATAATGCAAGAATTAATGGCAGTAAAGGTAAACCATGGTGTGATAATGCAAGAGTTAATGGCAATAAAGGTAGACCATGGTGTGATAATGCAATAAATAATGGCAATAAAGGTAAACCATGGTGTGATTAAGAGAATCTATGATGGGGTTGAGGCCGAGACAAGGAAATCTCAGACAAGTTTTCAGATTATTCAAGTCTCATCCGAGGCTCTGATGAGGACGAGACTCGAATAATCTGAAAACGAGCCTAACATTTCCTTGTCTAAGCCTCAACACCATCATGATTATTTTTCTCACCCATCACTTAAACCATTGCATAATGCAAGAGTTAATGGCAATAAAGGTAAACCATGTTGTGATAATGCAAGAGTTAATGGCAATTAAGGTAAACCATGTTGTGATAATGCAAGAGTTAATGGCAATTAAGGTAAACCATGGTATGATAATGCCAGAGTTAATGGCAATAAAGGTAAACCCTGCTGTGATAATGCAAGAGTAATGGCAATAAAGGTAAACTGTGCTGTGATAATGCAAGAGTTAATGGCAATAAAAGTAAACCGTGCTGTGATAATGCAAGAGTTAATGGCATTAAAGATAAACCGTGCTGTGATAATGCAAGAGTTACTGGCAATAAAGGTAAACCATGCTGTGATAATGCAAGAATTAATGGCAATAAAGGTAAACCATGCTGTGATAATGCAAGAATTAATGGCAATAAAGGTAAAGCATGCTGTGATAATGCAAGAATTAATGGCAATAAAGGTAAACCATGGTGTGATAATGCTAGAGTTAATGGCATTGTGATGATGCAAGTGTTAATGGCAATTTAGGTATTAATGTTTTAATAAATCCATCACAATAACATATCATTTTTAACATCTGAACAAATTACAGTTAATTGTATAGGCGTAATTGTGGTACTGTTTCCAGGAGGAGAAGGCTGAGATCAAGGCCCAGAACTACCTGCTGGAGAAGGAGAAGAAGGCTCTAGAACTGAGACTAAGTGGGAAAGAGTCACGGGAACAGGCGTACCTCGTACAGATAGAACATCTAAAGTCAGAAGTGCTGGAGCAGAGTACCAGGGGATCAAGAGACAGTTCACCATTTCCTGCTAGGGTAGGTAGACATTGCAACCTCCATCCAAACTCAGAACAAACTAGGGAATGTTTGCCCCCAGATCAGAGGGTAAGTGGTTCAAACTCCACTACTGCTGGTGTTTTGTCCTTGACGCATCTTCCCATATTTCTCATCAATACCCAGGAAGTGGTGGCACTGTCTTGACATTACTGAAAAAATGTTGATGTTGACTGGGATGATAAATCACAAAACTAACATATATGACACTGTGCATGAAAATTGTCCATGCACATGCCCAAGTTGACCTGCTGACCTTGACCTACATTTCATGCTTCAAGGTGTTCTTCAGACTTGTTTGTGTCAAAGTTTTGTCCTATTTTTGCTCAAAGCATAAATTGTGGGTACGTGTTAGAACCATTGGCAGTTCTAACAAGTAAATAACAAGTTGTTAGAACTGCCAATGGTTCTTACATGTACCCACAATTTATGTTTTGAGCAAAAATAAGAATTAAAGGTATACTCCTTTAGACCCCAGTTTTACTGCATAAAATTGGTGAGTGGGTATTAATTCCACTGTCATGTTTTCCTGATGTAATTTTCTATTTCCTCTAGGATGAGAGTGAGAGGTCTAGTCCGTCCCTGTCGTACGCTGATTTCCGCTCCCACGATCCTGGTGAGATGACACTGGAACTGGCTGAAGCTTTAAAGAGGGAGAAGAAACTCAAACATCAGGTGTCTGAGTTGGTGTCGGCGCTGGAGAAACTGTCACGGAACTCTGAGATACGACATCAACAGTCCGCAGAGTTTGTTAATGATCTCAAGAAAGCCAACAGGTGAACAGAAAAAAAAACAGGTTTATGAACACGAAGATGAACATGAACAAGTCATTATGCCATATTAGAAAAAAAAATTAATATGGGTCATAATGGGGCATGGAGATAGGGTCATTGGCTTCTGACTAGCTGTATACCTCTGCTGTGCAGGCTTGAATCCCACTTGTGACACCAGTAAAAATATTGATAATTGTTCCTTCATTGGTATGTATCAATGGTTTGATTGTCACATTCCTTGTGCCGTAGTTTCACAGGGTATTTCCCGACCGAATGTCAGGAACTGCACTGGCTTTTCCCCACTAATAGACCATCGGCGTCTAAGAAGCAGAATTGCTTAGCTATGCAGAATTGCCTAACTTGATGTCTATCTCCAGTAGGTAAATGTCAGAGTTTCTGACCTGCAAAGTTTTAAATAGACATTGGTTCAACCACACACTTTAATAGGGGCTTCCGACAGGACCTTTTTGCCTTTGAAAAGATTTCATTAAAGTTTGGGTCCAGATATTATACTTATATCTACAACGATCACTAAATATGAGTTCACTTTCAGTACCCTGATATCAGCGTTTGACAAAGCCAAGAAGAAGTATCAGAGTAAACTGAAGAAACTGGAGTCTCAGATGCAGTCTCTGACCGAGAGATATGAAACACAGGTAGGCCCTCAGTTTCTGACAGAGAGATATGAAATACAGGTAGGCCCTCAGTCTCTGACAGAGAGATATGAAACACAGGTAGGCCCTCAGTCTCTGACAGAGAGATATGAAACACAGGTAGGCCCTCAGTCTCTGACAGAGAGATATGAAACACAGGTAGGCCCTCAGTCTCTGACAGAGAGATATGAAACACAGGTAGGCCCTCAGTCTCTCACAGAGAGATATGAAACACAGGTAGGCCCTCAGTCTCTCACAGAGAGATATGAAACACAGGTAGGCCCTCAGTCTCTCACAGAGAGATATGAAACACAGGTAGGCCCTCAGTCTCTCACAGAGAGATATGAAACACAGGTAGGCCCTCAGTCTGAAACACAGGTAGGCCCTCAGTCTCTGACAGAGAGATATGAAACACAGGTAGGCCCTCAGTCTCTGACAGAGAGATATGAAACACAGGTAGGCCCTCAGTCTCTCACAGAGAGATATGAAACACAGGTAGGCCCTCAGTCTCTGACAGAGAGATATGAAACACAGGTAGGCCCTCAGTCTCTGACAGAGAGATATGAAACACAGGTAGGCCCTCAGTCTCTCACAGAGAGATATGAAACACTGGTAGGCCCTCAGTCTCTCACAGAGAGATATGAAACACAGGTAGGCCCTCAGTCTCTGACCGAGAGATATGAAACACAGGTAGGCCCTCAGTCTCTGACAGAGAGATATGAAACACAGGTAGGCCGTCAGTCTCTCACAGAGAGATATGAAACACAGGTAGGCCCTCAGTCTCTCACAGAGAGATATGAAACACAGGTAGGTTCTTTAGTCTCTGACAGAGAGATATGTAACACAGGTAGGCCTTCAGTCTCTGACAGAGAGATATGAAACTTAGGTAGGCCCTCAGTCTCTGACATAGAGATATGAAACAGGTAGGCCCTCAGTCTCTGACAGAGAGATATGTAACACAGGTAGGCCCTCAGTCTCTGACTGAGACATATGAAATACAGGTAGGCCCTCAGTCTCTGACAGAGAGATATGAAACACAGATAGCCCTCAGTCTCTGACAGAGAGATATGAAACACAGGTAGGCCCTCAGTCTCTCACAGAGAGATATGAAACACAGGTAGGCCCTCAGTCTCTCACAGAGAGATATGAAACACAGGTAGGCCCTCAGTCTCTCACAGAGAGATATGAAACACAGGTAGGCCCTCAGTCTCTGACAGAGAGATATGAAACACAGGTAGGCCCTCAGTCTCTGACAGAGACATATGAAACACAGGTAGGCCCTCAGTTTCTGACAGAGAGATATGAAACACAGGTAGGCCCTCAGTCTCTGACAGAGAGACATGAAACACAGGTAGGCTCTCAGTCTCTGACCCAGAGATATGAAACACAGGTTGGCCCTCAGTCTCTGACAGAGAGATATGAAACACAGGTAGGCCCTCAGTCTCTGACAGAGAGATATGAAACACAGGTAGGCCCTCAGTCTCTGACAGAGAGATATGAAACACAGGTGGGCCCTCAGTCTCTGACAGAGAGATATGAAATACAGGTAGGCCCTCAGTCTCTGACAGAGAGATATGAAACACAGGTAGGCCCACTTTCTGTCATTACAAATACAAGCCTATCAGGTATGCAGTAACATGTAATAAGAAAAAGCACAGAATTCATAAAAAAAGATTTGGTATCCAAACCCAGACACCAGGCGTGAAAACAAGGGCAGCGCAAAAAAAAATGTGACAGCAGAAGAGCAAGGTGACCAGCTCTTTCCCTACAAGGTAGAAACCAAATACAAAGGTGACAACTACAAGATAGGCAGACAGAATGAACAGAAAGTGGGCAGCCATGATTTTATAAGAAATCCAAATAAATATAGACATTAAGACAGACAGGAAAACATGAAACATAAAGGTAATTCACAGCCTTTGAATGATCAGTAAAGAAATTACTGGAGGGCTTAAAATCGATTTGAAGTCATTTAAATAGTAACATCTTAAACTACTAGTCATTAAACATGTGACCTTCCTTAATTTTAAGTCCTATAAACAGTAACATTGAGATATTTGACACTATCTGTTTCAGATCAGAATGTTAAAGCAGAGGATATCACGCCTGGAGGAGGAGAAGACAAGAGTTACAAATGAAACATCATTATGATAGTAAAACACCAACTATCACAAATGTAGCATTGACTGCAAGTGAGCCATGTGAAAAGATAAGTCCGTGTACAGTGTTTTCAACCAAGTCAAGCACATACTGGCCTGTACAGTCACAGAATAAGGCTAGAACCTCAAGTAGAAGAGGCATTACATTATTCATGAAGCAAAAACAAAGGCATTTTGCAGCAGATTTATGTCTTCGTTTTTGGCTTTGTTAAAAGGAAGGTTTCCCAAATTAAGAAAACCATGCCTCTTTTAAAGTGTTTTTAGCTACTCCGATGCCAGATTCATTTGACTGAATCATTCAATAATATAAGAAGTGAAAGTACAATATAGTCAGTCCACTTAGATATTTTAGCTGTAATGATGTTTCAGGTAAAGTGTTGTTGTGGACTATTAACCATGTCATTATTCCAGTTGAAAACTCTCATAAACTGCTCCAACACATAGTTTTATTCTGCAGGCTGTTGGACCATAGTAGCAAACAAAAGTGCCATTTCTTTATAATACACAACTTCCATGTGAGTTTGGTTTATGTGGGTAATGTATAAAATTGAGTTTGCTTAAATGGCCCGAACATCCAGTTCTCTGTTCATTCAGACTGAGTACGCTTTAGTCTTGGCAATTATTGTCTGTCACCTAAAAACAGTTTACCTATAGGAATAAATGCTTTTTAGCTTGCCTGTTCGAAAGTACAGGAAGAGCTGTTGCGATCACCCGGGCGTCAGCGTATGCATTGGTATTTCTCAAATGTTAAAGTTTTATGGTTAAAGTTTTTATAAGTCTATATCTTTTGTACATGTTGGATCTACTTGATAGTTTGCATGTTGTTACACATTGGTCTGAAGTTTTATGCTGTACCATCATTACCCACCTGAGTGACATTGAGGTCAAGGTCATGGTTCATATATTTTAATCGATTTGGTGGCAAAGCACAAGTCAGGTGAGCTGTGCTGTCCTGTGACAGCTCTTAATTTATTTTGTTTTATGTTTAACTAATAAAAGTCTATGTTTATTGAAACTTTTGCATGATAAACTTTTTTTTTGCTTTTAAAGAATTTCCTTTCGGTATAAGGGATCTAACACTCATGGTCAATTCATATGACTTCACCATGTTCAATTAATTTCATATGAAATGGTCATAACTGTAAGATTCTTTTTATCATATAATCTTTAATATGAGATATTTTGGACTTTGAAGTGAATATAAATATCATTATTGTAAGAGACATTATCAATTGACATTACGAGCTCCCACAAAAAATGCTAATACACATGTGGTCATAAACATGTTTATTATATGATATTGTCCACTGGAAATCAGTAGTGTGATATGATAAACAAAGTTGCATTATACTTTTATTGTTTTGTGAGAAAGCAGCAAAGTGTGTTGGTGTTGAAATATGAATGTGCCATAGTTCATGTTGTTTGAATATACATCATAACACAATATAATATGCTTTGAACCACTGTACTTGTACTAAGAAGGGTTGAATCTTAATTTGCATGACAGTGATAAACTGGCTTTTTTTCCCCATTTTTATTTGTCAATTCAGGTTGTTTTTATATTTCCATGGCATTTCATTAACATATGTTCATATCTCTATTAAAGCAGTTTGCTTACTTTTGTATTTTTCTATTTGATAAGTTCATATCATGGTGCTAGATGTTTTGTACAAGATTTTTTTTGCATACAATATATTTTTGTTCATTTTTTTGTCACTGTTATAATGTAAATGCAAATCTTGTAAAGAAACAAGTTCTAAGCAGCTACTTCATTGTTCAGCTTCATGTCCTATAAAAAGATGTTTTTAAAGCGAAAATCATTTGAGCCGCGACGCGAGAAAAACGGTCTTTGGGGTTTCAGACCAGGTCTGTTACAAACCGACCTGTACAGTCACAGAAGCAGGCCGCAAGCTTGAAATTTCAGATTTAAGAAGAAGAGAAATTGTACTTTCTGTGTAGCGTAAACACAGGCGCAGATCAGCTACGCAGTTACTGTGAAGCTGATCTGCCCCTTTGTTTTTGCCCAAGTAAAAAACTAAAAATCTGTTGTTTTTTTCATGATGCGGCTCATATGAAATATTTTAAGGAGCAAGATCAATTGATCTGATATTGTCACAAGTGTAAGTGTCTGCTAATTTTGTCATTTTATAACATTTAAAGTTGACATTAATTTAATGAAGAGATACATTTGAGCCGTGTCATGGGAAAACCAGATTTTGGCATAGGCAATAACAAAGGCGCAGACCAGCTTTGTGGTAACTGGGAAGCTGATCAGCACCTTTGTTTTCGTTACTTGGATAGCACAATTCCTCTTCTTCTTAAATTCAAAATCTCAAGCTTCTAGCCATCTTCTACAACTGTACAGACCGGTATGTGGTATGTGTTGGACCTGGTCAGAAACCCCTAAGACAGGTTTTCTCGTGTCACGGCTCATTTCTGTCTGTGACATTATCATGACCTAGCATGTTCTTACAAAATGTTTGTGTAACTTGTGGTCAAAGGATAAATGAGCTAGTCAAAATTTTTGTGGATGCCAATTTTTTTTATATTCAACATTATTAGAAACTTAATGTCAAATAATCTGATCAACATGCTTGTTTGAAATGATTGACATTACCAGTATCACCCCAGTTACCCAGGAGTTCCAGTCTGTACTGGGATCATTGGGGCATTGTGCATCGAATAATGAAGATATTGGACAATATTTGTTTTACTGTTTTAGCAAGAACATGTTTCTCTCTTGAGCCATGTTTTGTTTTATAAAGTTTAAATCATAAGACAAGAAGGTCAGTATTGCTTACAATGTAAACATTAAACAATTGCAAATCAATATTGTTTTCTTTTTATTCTAAAATCACTGGGGGTGGATGCCCACTTGAAATGTGAGAAATAGATTTGTTGTTTGTGCCTCCAGACTGACCATCTTATTACTACTTAACCACTTAGAACCAGGATAAGTGGTTAATAGTCAAGGAGCTAGAAATTTGAAAATTTGATCCACTTAACTTACCTGCCAGAAAAGGTTTGACTGTATAGACGATAAGAACTATCCTTTTACAACATTTCTAGGCATGTCGTATGGTCAAATTGTGGTAGCAATTTTTCAGGAGCAAGCGCTTTGTACAACCACCCCATTTTGTAACTGTTTAAGAAAAAGTGTGACATAGGTATAAAATATTTATATAAATGATCCTTAAACTTGTTCTTTACTGCTAATAACTTGTTTGCACACCTATGCAACTACGTGGATATATGTTTACGTCTAGAAAGACATCCATGTGTTATTTATGCCACATCTATGCAGCCCTAATTACACCACCCATCCAGTTATACACACAAATACGAATACATGTATTTTACCCCGGGGGCCAATTTGATATACCTTGCAAACCCCAGGAGAAATTTGGGAGCCCAAATCATTTATTAGGACCCCAGAAATGCAAAGAAATTTTGTCCTCAACGATAAACTTGTTTACACTATGCTAAAATGGATGGTTTCCATGTCAACCGTTAACAGGATTCTTGACCATGGGGGTGTATGTACAAAATCGGTCAGATATATGTTTTTACTTTTTCTTAACCATTGAACCTGGTCTCATTGAAAAAGTTTAGACATAGTCCTTTCATCTTATGGTAAGTAATGCATGTTATCTAATTTGCATATTCATGAATTTTAATGAAAACATTAAACATGACAGAAAAATCATAAAAAGATCCATAAATAAACTTATTTCAGGCCCAAACTATCATTGTGACACTTTGTTATTGAACCAGTAATATCATATGACAAATTTATTTTATATCATGCAAATTTGCAAACGTGTTAATTGTTGAGGGTCCCTCTGACCACACTGGCAGCCATGAGAATTGATTTCAGGGATGCAAGATAGATCTTGTAACCCATCCAAAACCTTGCAATGACCTTAGTCTTTTTTTTCTAGATTTTCGACATTTTTTTTATTAATATTCATGAATATGCAGATAAGATCATTTTCATCTAAGCCCATGAAATCAATTAATTTGTCATTTGATATTACTGGGTAAATATCAAAGTGACACAATGATAGTTTGGGCCTGAAATTAGTTTACTTGTGGATTTTTAACTATTTTTCTGTCTTTTTTTTTAAGTTTTCATTAAATTTCATGAATATGCAAGAAAGAAAATTTACATTATTTATCATACGATAAAAGGGTTATGTCTTACCGTTCAACTGAGACCAGTTTCAGTGGTGTAGGATAAGTAATAGTGGAGACATGACAAATTTTGTATGTACACCCCATGTTCAAGAATCATGTTAACGGTTGTCATGGAAACCATGCGGGTTTTTTAGCTCACCTGAGCCGTTAGGCTCACAAGGTGAGCTTATAGGATGGCCATGATCCGGCGTCCGTCCGGTGTCCGTCCGTCGTCCGTCGTCCGTCCACAATTTCAAAGATCTTCTCTGAAACCACTTGGCCAATCAAAGCCAAATTTTATATGAAGCATCTATAGGAAGGGGGAACCAATGTGTATATAAGAAATCCAGGTCACATGACCAAGATGGCCACCATGCCCATATATGGTAAAAACCCTTCAAAAATCTTCTTCTCCAGAACCGGTGGACCGATTTCAACGAAACTTGGCATGAAGCATCGATGGCTCAAGCACTTCAATGTATATATAAATCATGGCCCTGTGATGACCTTGACCTATTTTACAGCAAGGTCAACATAGGTCGTCAATGCATTTGAATGGGGAAAACTTTTAAAATGTCATTTTAAGTAAAAGTCTTGCAGGAAATGGGCAGTAGGACTGAATATTAATGATTCTGAAAAAATTTGCACCCCAGGGGCTCATATGCCCCCACCCCGGGGCAATATACATGTATATTATCATAATATTCAAACATCATCTCCTCTGAAACCGCTTGGCCAATTAAAGCCAAATTTTATGTGAAGCATCAATAGGAAGGGGTAACCAATGTGTATATAAATAATCAAGGTCACATAACCAAGATGGCCGCCATGCCCATATATGGTAAAAACCCTTCCAAAATCTTCTTCTCCGGAACCGGTACACTGATTTCAAAGAAACTTGGCATGGAGCATTGATGGCTCAAGTACTACAATGTGTATATAAATCATGACCCTGTGATGACCTTGACCTTTTTTATGGCAAGGTCAACATAGGTCGCCTATGCATTTGAATGGGGAAAACTTTTAAAAAGTAATTTGAGATGAAAATCTTGCAGGAATGGGTAGTTTGACTGAATATTAATGATTCTGAAGAAAAAAATGGACCCATGGGGCTCATATGCCCCTACCCCGGGGCAATATACATGTATATTACCAAAATATTCAAACATCTTCTTCTCTGAAACCACTTGGCCAATCAAAGCCAAATTTTATGTGAATCATTTATAGAATGAGGGAACCAATGTGTATATAAATGATCCAGGTCACATGACCAAGATGGCCGCCATGCCCATATATGGTAAAAACCCTTCCAAAATCTTCTTCTCTGGAACCGGTGGACCGATTTCAACAAAACTTGGCATGAGACATCAATGGCTTATGGACTACAATGTATATATAAATCATGACCCTGTGATGACCTTGACCTATTTTACGACAAGGTCAACATAGGTTGCCTATGCCTTTGAATGGGGATAACTGTTATTTGTCGGTTGAAGGGAAAGACTTGCAGGCAATTGGCAAATGGACAGGATATTGATTATTATGAAGAAAAATAATGGACACCAGGGAATCATCTGCCCCTTTACTGGGGCTTTTTTCCATAATATGCAAACATGTTTATTGGTATATACGTACAACAGATCTCAGGTGAGCGTTTACAGGACCATTGGTCCTCTGGTTTTCATAGTGCAAACGAGTTTATTCTTGGTAAATCATGCTCGGTTTAAGCCCAATTTCCATGGTCGTGATATATCGCCATCATGAATGAATCTTGCTTGCATTTGAAAAAGTAATATGTACTGAACTGAGGGTCATTTGCTACCCTATTGTTTTTGAAGATTTTATACATCCCTGCAGTATGCCTTTATTTGATTTTATAGTTCTATTTAGTAGGAGAAATAATATTTCGGGTATAGTCAATAGTGTTTTATTACAAACGAAAACAAGACTTTAAAATCGGTATGTTCGGGTGTTCCCTCATTTTTTCAGACGAGCCTTGAAGATAAAATCACCATTTACCGCTGACCATTTAAAATCACCTCTGTCCATTTAAAATTAATACGTGCCTAGGAGAAATAGATGGGCTGCTTGTGCCTCTAGATTCTTACTACTGACCGACCATCTAATTACTGGGTAACCGCTCAAGTCTGAGCCTGCCAAGGAAAAGTGTTTAAGTCAAAACATCCATACATATAAGCCGTATTGGCTTGCTTGGGTGGTTATATTTATAAGGCACATTTTGAGTGTGATGACATCCTAATGTTGGGTAAAAATCCCATAAAATGGAGGCAACGTCCCGACATAACCATTTCTGTTGAATGGGACGTAAAGCAACAATTCAAACAAACAAAATTAGTGCATCAATACATGTACACTTGGTTTAGATGTTGAAATCGATGAATTTTAATGTTTGGAAAGTATGTTCATTAATAAAGATTAATGAAGACCACACGTCTGAATCAGGCGTTGGATTGAGGTTACTCTGATGCGCGGAGTCTGGGACCTGGGTGTTGTGTGGCGACTTGAGGTGTAGATTTAAGAAAAATTAGGAATAATTGTGTTAAACTGTAGAACGAGTAACTTTTCTTATTTTGTTTTATTATTTATGTTATTTTATTATTACTATTATTATTACTATTATTATTCAGTTTAACGTCCCTTTCAAGATCATTTCAGCTCATATGAGACGGGTCAATCAGTAGGTAGGGTAAAAAAGGGAGAACCCCGAGAAAAACCACCTGACACGCCCGCAAGCAGAACTTGTGCCCCGTGTGGGGCTCGAACACAAATCAGACACAGCGGTGAGAAGCGCGGTAATGAAATATCAGCGCTCTTAACCACTCGGCCACGGGGCCGCCTTAAATCATTCAGAGAGGGGGATTGTCAATCGATGTAGGGGAATTGGCTATATAGCGTGTGTTATTTGACCGACACATGGTTGGAAGCTTTGCTTTTTTTCTTTGATTGTACGCCAGTGGGTCGGAGCTCGGTGATGGTCCCGGTTTGAGACTGTCTTACTGAAGGAAGATACCTTAATATGAGTCTAGATGACGGACTTGGCTTTGTATCTGGTCCGGTCTACCGGGGTTTGGATGTTGGCTTTCTTTTGCTCTGATTTGTCGGCCTTGCTGTTGGGTCCTCCTTTCTCTGCGTCATCGTAGTGCGTGTGGGTTGTCATTAGCGACCCAGATTTCTGTTGGTGTTGGGTCGCAGCAGACAGGGACACGGATTGTGGCCGCGTATGGTCAATCACTCTGGACAGTGGTTTCTTTGCTGTTCGATCCGGGGCGATCTTGCTGAGATTTGTCTTCGTGCTCGTCGCTGTTGCCGGTGTATGGTTGGTGATGTCTTGTTGTGACGGTGGAGACTGTTTGTGCGTGCTGTGGTGTGTTTTTGTTGTGGTTTCTACTACCTGGTGTCTAGGTTGGGATCTAAAAATTAATATTACGATCTTTGTGTCTTCTATTCTACTTTCTGCAAACGTATAACGTATATGCAAACTGATCGTTGATGAGTCTGTTGTGTGGATAAAAATACATAGTTTATGACAGCAAAATGTTTTTAATATCTCTCCAACTTTTGGCCGCCTACGATCACAATGATATTAATAAATATTTTGTCTCCATATATAACAATAAATATGACCGAATATCTGACTAATAACGCACTAATGACCTGCAAAATATCTTCTATGTGCATAAAGCAGTCAAATTATTGAGAAACTGGCCAACAATTACAGGACATGACAATATTATTGCGATTTCATGATCAACATTACAGTTTTTGTTATTATTAATTATTCGTTTGATGTTCATTTGTCTTACGACTGAAGTCCTCCAAATAATTGTTAGTCTCTGGGTTACAAAAATGGCTGCCATTATCTAGACTAGAAGATAGTATTTCTTGTGTCTTACTTTTCTTGTGTCTTACTTTCAGTTTGTGTTTCTTGGGATTATGCTACGGATTAACTTACAATGTAAAAATATTTTGTGTCTGACCGACCAGAATGGGATTCCGCAATGATCAGGGAGGAGACCGTAAAATTATTTATAATGTAGTGTTCTAGTTCCGTGCATTCTATTCTTTTCATAGGCAGTGAGAATAAGCAGTGCTGACATAAAGTAAATCATGTGCTCATCTAAATCTGTTTGGCGAAAGTCGACGCTCGTTTTATTTATTCTTATTTTTATTCAAATGTTCATACACCGATATAGCGTTGTATCCGCAGCCTCTACAAATAATGCAATACAACAAGGTAAACGACATGCCAGGACCAAGAGAACTCCGCCATTTCCGTTCCCATTCGTACCGGCTTCACGTCGGTTTGGACCCATACGAGTACCGGCTCCTCCACTAATCAGGCCATTTCCACTGACTAGACCTCCCCGTTTCGGAATTGAACTGGAACCAACGAGATTTGGACCATCTATGAACGACCAACAGGTAACTTGAATATAACTTTAACCAGAGCAATAATTGACCGTCGCCAGAAAATCACCAGTTTTTATGATTTCCAACCACGTCAGACACAAACCGGGCTACACTTCCAAAGAACATGGCTAGAGATTTAAAATTTCGGATTAAGAAAGCAGTCAAGAATGTACGATACCCCGGGAGCTAATTTGACCCTTGCAGCCCCAGGGCAAATTTTTTATGTGTGCCAATTTGTCATGGGGACCCCTGAAATGCAAAGAGTTTTGTCCTCAAAGATAAACTCAATTGCATTGAAAAAATGCATAGTGTTCATGGCAACCGTTAACATGATTCTTGAGCAATGGGTGTACCTACAAATTTGATTATATCTCTGTTGTTACTAACCCTAGACCACAGAACATAGCTATATTCAGCATAATCATGACTTGTGAGAAAAGCGCTGGTCCGCGCAACCATTGTTTTGGCATAAAAATCTCGACAATATTTCGTCGTGGATGTTTCTCTTTATACATTTTTTTATTCAGTTTAACGTCCCTTTCAAGATTATTTCAGCTCATATGAGACGGGCCAATCAGTAGGTGGGGCGAAAACGGGAGAACCCCGAGAAAAACCACCTGGCACATGTACGTATATGATAATAAAAGGGTGGAGCTAGCATTCGGACACTGTACAGTTAGGCAGAAAATATATATATAAATCTTTTTAAGTGGTGTTGAGTATCCTCACTTTTATTAGCTCACCTGAGCCGAAGGCTCACAGGTGAGCTTATAGGATAAGCAGGCATCCGTCGTCCGTCGTCGTCGTCGTCCGTCGTCCGTCGTCGTCGTCCGTCCACAATTTCAAAGAAGAATATTTCTGAAGCTAGTAGGCCGATCTTGATCAAATTTAATGTGAACCATAATTGGGTTGGGGGATTGATGACATTAGGTTTTGGAGCAGATTGTATCAAAATTGTGGTTTCCATGGCAACAGATAGGTCCCATAGACTTACAATGGGAAAAACTAAAAAAAATCTTCTTCTCTGAAACCACTAGGCCCACAGCTTTGATATTTGGTATGTAGCAATGGCTAATGGTCCTCTACATAAATTGTGCCATTCATGCCCCTGGGGTCAAATTTGGCCACGCCCCGGGGGTCGATAGTCTCCATAGACTTACTATGGGAAAAAAATTCAAAAATCTTCTTCTCTGAAACCACAGGGCCCACAGCTTTGATATTTTGTATGTGGCAATGGCTAATGGTCCTCTACATAAATTGTGCCAGCCATGCCCCTGGGGTCAAATTTGACCACGCCCCGGGGGTCGATAGTCTCCATAGACTTACAATTGGAAAAACTAAAAAAATCTTCTCTGAAACCACTAGGCCCACAGCTTTGACATTTGGTATGTAGCAATGGCTAATGGTCCTCTACATAAATTGTGCCATTCATGCCCCTGGGGTCAAATTTGGCCACGCCCCGGGGGTTGATAGTCTCCATAGACTTACTATGGGAAAAAAATAAAAAAATCTTCTTTTCTGAAAGCACAGGGCCCACAGCTTTGATATTTTGTAGGTGGCAATGGCTAATGGTCCTCTACATAAATTGTGCCAATCATGCCCCTGTGGTCAAATTTGGCCACGCCCCGGGGGTCGATAGTCTCCATAGACCTACAATAGGAAAAAAAACTAAAAAAATCTTCTTCTCTGAAACCACTAGGCCAACAGCTTTGATATTTGGTATGTAGCAATGGCTAATGGTCCTCTACATAAATTGTGCCATTCATGCCCCTGGGGTCAAATTTGGCCACGCCCCGGGGGTTGATAGTCTCCATAGACTTACTATGGGAAAAAAATAAAAGATCTTCTTCTCTGAAACCACAGGGCCCACAGCTTTGATATTTTGTATGTGGCAATGGCTAATGGTCCTCTACATAAATTGTGCCAATCATGTCCCCGGGGTCAAATTTGACCACGCCCCGGGGGTCTATAGTCTCCATAGACCTACAATAGGAAAAACTAAAAAAATCTTCTTCTCTGAAACCACTAGGCCCACAGCTTTGATATTTGGTATGTAGCAATGGCTAATGGTCCTCTACATAAATTATGCCATTCATGCCCCTGGGGTCAAATTTGGCCACGCCCCGGGGGTTGATAGTCTCCATAGACTTACTATGGGAAAAAAATAAAAAAAAATCTTCTTCTCTGAAACCACTAGGCCCACAGCTTTGATATCTGGTATGTAGCAATGGCTAATGGTCCTCTACATAAATTGTGCCATTCATGCCCCTGGGGTCAAATTTGGCCAGGCCCCGGAGGTTGATAGTCTCAATAGACTTGCTATGGGAAAAAAATTCAAAAATCTTCTTCTCTGAAACCACAGGGCACACAGCTTTAATATTTTGTATGTGGCAATGGCTAATGGTCCTCTACATAAATTATGCCAGCCATGCCCCTGGGGTCAAATTTGGCCACGCCCCGGGGGTAGATAGTCTCCATAGACTTACAATGGGAAAAACTAACAAAAATCTTCTTCTCTGAAACCAAAAGGCCCAGAGCTTCTATATTTTGTATGTAGCAATGTTTGGTAGTCCCCATTATAAATTGTGCCAGTCATGCCCCTGGGTCAAATTTGGCCATGCCCCGGGGGTCAATAGTGTCCATGCATAGACTTTCATTGGTCGATTCTCAATTAATTTAAATCTCATGAGCTTACAATGTGATAATCTCTCAGGTGAGCTACAGGACCAATGGTCCTCTAGTTACAATTTTGTTACAATTGTGTCATTTTGTATGCATTTGTTGTTGCTGAAAGTACAATTTTGGTCTGTCACGTCTGGACAGAGCCACGACTTCTTTTGTTTTATGCAGTTCAAGGGTAGGCTTCTAGTTAATTTGTCATATAAATTGCTCATATGCATAACCCGGTGGATAGGAGTTGAAACCTGACCTCAGTCTCGATCCTGAGCCCGACGCTCTACCATTAGGCTTCTGCACTGACCAATACCAGGTTTAAGCATACATGCCAAACATATGTATACATGCATAAATAAAACTGTTGTAGCAAACAAGCCCAGTTTGGGTAAGATGGATCTATTGACATCTTAATTGCGGCACATATAATGCAAAAAAAAAACTGTGTCGTAAATATTTCCATAAACGACCCGGAACTGTCTATACCAATATATAGTTTATTCTCTATGTTACTGCCAGTATGGCAATAAATAATATATAAATATGATACAAGATCAGCAAATTTTCGAGCATAGTCATCGTGACTCTTAAAACAAAAAAGGTACAAGTAGGCAATGATCAGGAAAAGGCGCAATCAGAAACTCTCCACTGTTTCGCACATAGACTACCAACAGACTTTATGCGCCAGGTCGAGCACTAAATGCGATGATCAGAAAGAAAGAAAGAAAGAAAGAAAGAAAAAAGAACCTAAGAAATATCTCTCTCTTTCAGTTTTTTGACAGAGGTTTGTTTCGGCGGCCATTCAGATCATTCGGAGCACCTGTGTTGCCCCGACAACGGCCACTGGGACGTGCCGTGGGCCGTGCCCCTGTCATTGTTGAGACCCCAGACGGTACACAGACAGTGTTCATCAGAGACAGAGGAGTAAACCTGCCTAACTGGAGCTCCAACAGAAATACACCAGCAAACAGACGTGGTAGCGGCTCACTTGGCAGGTATAGTGCTTCTGAATTCATGTCAGGAATGACTTTACTTGATGTTATTTCGAATTAAATTCTTTGTCTGCTACAAAATCTGAGAATCACACCCCTCAGTTTCAGCTTTAACTATGATGCATATAAAACATCGCCATGAAAGAAGGTACTAGGCAGTTACGTTGCAACTACATGTATATACTACAGGGCATGAACAACTCGATATGGCCTGCACAGCCAGGTTAATACTTTTATTTTCAACAAATCAGAATTTTGATAAGAATGGTCACACAAAGGATTCGTTCCATGCGTTAACCACATACATGTACACGTACGATTTTAATGCGAATTTGAAGTAGCTATTTTACAAGTTGATTTTGATTTTTACCACAGCGGTGGAACCATCAATGGCAACACCAGAATGTCTTCAGGCCTCGGCGTAGGCACAAACCCTATCCCAACATGCAGTTCCGGAACAGTCCTCCGGTGTCGACCATGGCCGGCTGGCAGAAACCCTGCAACTGCACATCGTTGCTATGGTGACTGTCCAGGGCGCACTTGTTTGGTAAACTGCATTTGCACGTGCGACGTAGAACAAGGTCCCCGGATCATGGTGGCTAGAGTGATTGCGCCATTTACTCTTAGGGATAAACCAATGGGTGTGACTAGGGATAAACCAATGGGTGTGACTAGTGGTGTGACTAATACTGACGCTTCTGTCATCCGACAAGGTAATGCCCCACGTAAATAGACGAAATGAAAGTCGACATCAATCAGATCTAGAATCTAAATATTGAAATCGCCATGTTTCATGCTGATTTGTGATAAGTAAGACAATGTATATGGTATATATAATTATGACTTAATTCATAAGATCGCTCTGCGTTTGAAGCCGATGAAATAAAAGTAAAGTCAAACCAATGGCATTGAAATATATATAACCTGCTCAAATGACGCTTTGCTAAATGTCATAAGGCAAATTCACATTAAATAAACTTCAATAGACTTGATGATGTTAATCCAAATCATGTTCCTTCGATTATCGCAAATATTTATCGAGATTAAAACTTCATTTTAATGGTTCGGGCTAACTGAACTTATGTAAAATATATTTTGACGTTTTTCCTCTTCAGTAAAAACTGACCTGAACTCTTTCAAAACGTCACCTAACCGAGCTATTGTACACACGTCTGTACGTTACATCTTTGTTATTTTCGACATTACTATAATTGGGGCAAGCGCAGTTGAAAAATAATCATCTATTTTTATTTCAGGTAACATAGATCAGCCTCAAGTAGTGTCAGGTGTCGACGTAGGTCTCTCTAGTCCTGGCGTTATCCTAGACGGTATACCTAGTTCTGGCGTTAATTTAGGCAGCACACCTAACCCTGGCGTTACGCTAGGTGCACTATCTATCCCTGACGTTACGGTCGATTCAGCCGTGATGGGGGTGCCAGTTCCACTACCAGAACTCGGACTGACCACAGACAACACTGCAACTAATCTAGATGTGACATTCACCAACACGTTTGATGTGAATCCGTCTATAAACGTTGATCTCAGTGATGGTGCTCTTTCAACGTCAACTAACATTGTCACAGATTTTGCAATGGAGGCACCGTCTGGGAAAATTGAAGTTAACTTGAAGGTAACGTAAGTTACTACTGTCTGCACACCGTCTTTCAGAAACAGCATTTTCAAAATCTCACTTTTCAGAAACACCATAAGAAAAATATGTCAATGTCATCTTTTTGCAACCCAGAAGTCGTAAAAAGTGTCGCAAAAATTTTGAAAATCGGTTTACTAATAAAACAATAATGCCCGAAAACTATTTTGAATAGGCATTTTGCATGTGCAAGGGAGGTAATCCAAACACCTTAAAAATAAAAATCAAGCAACCTGTGGAATAATTTTAAGAGTTTGGCACTCATCTATGCATACAATGCAATTTTATTTTTGGTTTTAAATGACAAATAACCAATTTAGATTTTTTCCTGAGGTTTTGAAAAATGCAGTTTCTAGAAGGTGTGCATACAGTAGTATTATGATTCTGTTTGTACACAGTTTTTACTATCATCTTCGACACATTCATACTTCCATGTACACGACCTCAAAGGTTTCAATGTACGATGGGACCTCTCTGTTACTTCACTAGAAGAAAATAATATGGCTTTACATGGGTACACGTATTTTCGGAACAGTATATTTCATTTGCTGCAATGCTTCATCTTGATGAATAAGGACATTTCCACGTTAACGCCTGTGTAAGCAGGTCTTTTGCAGAAATACGGCGGTTTTCATTATGCTGTTAAATTATCTTCTTGCATAATGCTGTACGCACAGCTTTTTGAAGCCATTTTCAAATTGGCCGGGACCCGTGTTCAAACAACAAAGCCCATGTTCAAATAAAATTCACATGTCAATTGAACATGGTTTTAGGCTAAAATCTTACGACGTGACATCACCTGAGCCGAAGGCTCACAAGGTGAGCTTATGGTATATAGTAGTCGAGCCGGCGTCCGTGCGTGCGTGAGTCCGTCCCGGGGGCGTCATGAGAAAACATAAAAAATCTTCTTCTCCGAAATCACAAGGCCCAGAGCTTTCATATTTTGTATGTAGCAATGTGTAGTGGTCCTCTTTATAAATCCTGCCAACCATGCTCCTGGGGTCAAAAATGGCCCTGCCCCGGGGTCATTAGCTCCCATTGACAAACAATGGGAAAACTATATAAAAAATCTTCTTCTCCGAAACCACAAGGCCCAGAGCTTTCATATTTTGTGTGTAGCAATGTATAGTGGTCCTCTTTATAAATCCTGCCGGCTGTGTCCCTGGGTTCCATACGGGTCCCGCCCCGGGGGCGTCATGGAAAAAACACACAAAAAATCTTCTTCTCCGAAACCACAAGGCCCAAAGCTTTCATATTATGTGTGTAGCAATGTATAGTGGCTCTCTATATAAATCCTGCCAACCGGGCTCCTGGGGTCCATACACGCCCCGCCCCGGGGGCGTCATGGGAAAAACATAAAAAAAATTCTTCTTCTCCAAAACGACAAGGCCCAGAGCTTTTATATTTTGTATGTAGCAATGTGTTGTGGTCCTCTCCAACCATGCCCCTGGAGTCAAAAATGGCCCCGCCCCGGGGGTCATTAGCTACCATAGACATACAATGGGAAAACACATAAAAAAATCTCCGAAACCACAAGGCCAAGAGCTTTCATATTTTGTGTGTAGCAATGTATAGTGGTCCTCTTTATAAATCCTGCCAACCGTGCCCCTGGGGTCCATATGGGCCCCGCCCCGGGGCGTCATGGGAAAACAGAAAAAAATCTTCCTCTCTGAAACCACAAGGCCCAGAGTTTTCATATTTTGTGTGTAGCAATGTATAGTGGTCATCTTTATAAATCCTGCTAACCGTGGCCCTGGGATCCATACAAGCCCCGCCCTGGGGGCATCATTATCTGCCATAGGCTTACAGTGGAAAATACATGAAAAATCTTCTTCTCTGAAACCACAACAGCCAAAGCTTCTATATTTGGTATGCAGCATTGTTATGTGGAGCTTTACATAAATCCTGCCAAGCATGCCCCTTGGGTCAGAAATGGCCCACCCGGGGGGGGGGGGGGGGGGGGGTCAATAGCTCCCTTAGACTTACAATTGGAAAAACATAAAAAAATCTTTTTCTCAGAAATCATATGGCCCAGAGCTTCCATATGTTGTGTTGACTAATGTATAATACTCTCCTTTATAAATGCTGCCAACGGTGCCCCTGTGGTCCATACAGGCTACGCCCCAGGCATGTCATTATCTACCATAGACTTATCATGGAAATACATGAGAATCTTCTCTGCAACATCATGGCACAAAGCTTGTATATTTGATATACAACAATGTCATGTGGAGCTCTACATAAATCCTGCCAATCATGCCCCTGAGGTCAAATATGGCCCCATCCCCGGGGGTCATTATGGGACCCTGACCTTGTTATGTGATTTTTTCAAGTGAACCAAAATGGCAGACAAGAGGATACACGATCCAGACAAGAGCTATTCTGCTGATGTAAGTAGGGTTTCAAGGTCACATGACCAAGATGGCCACCATACCCATATATGGTAAAACCCCGAATTACTTTGTCCAGTGACTGTACTTGTTGTCTCTCAGGTGAGCGATCGTTGCTCTTGGGTTACTTGTTTCTGTTATAACAAAAAGATTTCCCGTGGACACTTTTTAACATTTCTGAACGACAACGTTTTTTACAAGGAATTGTTTTAATAACATATCTTTTGAATATTGATTGTTATGACAATCACAAAAACAATATATTCATAGCACACTTAGTGATATACTTTAGACTTCTTTCTGAATCCCATTTGTATGATTGTATGATACTGTCTGAACATTTTATTGTTATATATATTACATGTGTATTGTACAAAAACCAAGAATCCCCGGTTTTTGATGAGTTTTACATTGTTATTTTTAAAGACATTCAAGAATAACGATCAACATTCTTAATTCTGCCGAGTCTTTCAGAAGCATTTTTACCAAGCGATCACGTGTCAAAACCACTTACCCGACCCTCAACATACGTTAATGCACGAAACAGCGTGTTTCATTGGTATTTTGTACTATGTGCATGTATATATACAGTATATATATCAGGTACTCGTGCTGATGTATAATTCCCTTTTCAGACACAAGGGCCTTCTTTTAAAGTAGAAGGTGGTCCTGAAGTTGAGTTATCAGCGAGAGGTTTGACAGTGGAAGGAGCTAGGGTTGGTGGTATACCTATAACAGGTAGGTCAACTCAAGGTGGTCCTGAAGTGGAATTATCAGCGAGAGGTTTGACAGTGGAAGGGGCTAGGGTTGGTGGTATACCTATAATAGGTAGGTCAACTCAAGGTGGCCCTGAAGTGGAATTATCAGCGAGAGGTTTGACAGTGGAAGGAGCTAGGGTTGGTGGTATACATATAACAGGTAGGTCAACTCAAGGTAGTCCTGAAGTGGAATTATCGGCGAGAGGTTTGACAGTGGAAGGAGCTAGGGTTGGTGGTATACCTATAACAGGTAGGTCAACTCAAGGTGGTCCTGAAGTGGAATTATCAGCGAGAGGTTTGACAGTGGAAGGAGCTAGGGTTGGTGATATACATATAACAGGTAGGTACACTCAAGGTGGCCCTGAAATGGAATTATCAGCGAGAGGTTTGACAGTGGAAGGTGCTAGGGTTGGTGGTATACATATAACAGGTAGGTCAACTCAAGGTAGTCCTGAAGTGGAGTTATCTGCGAGAGGTTTGACAGTGGAAGGAGCTAGGGTTGGTGGTATACCTATAACAGGTAGGTCAACTCAAGGTGGTCCTGAAGTGGAATTATCAGCGAGAGGTTTGACAGTGGAAGGAGCTAGGATTGGTGGTATACCTATAACAGGTAAGTCAACTCAAGGTGGTCCTGAAGTGGAATTATCAGCGAGAGGTTTGACAGTGGAAGGAGCTAGGGTTGGTGGTATACCTATTACAGGTAGGTCAACTCAGGGTGGTCCTGAAGTGGAATTATTAGCTAGTGGTTTGACAGTGGAAGGAGCTAGGGTTGGTGATATACCTATAACAGGTAGGTCAACTCAAGGTGGTCCTGAAGTGGAATTATCAGTGAGAGGTTTGACAGTGGAAGGAGCTAGAGTTGGTGGTATACCTATAACAGGTAAGTCAACTCAAGATGGTCATGAAGTGGAATTATCAGCGAGAGGTTTGACAGTGGAAGGGGCTAGGGTTGGTGGTATAGCTATAACAGGTAGGTACACTCAAGGTGGCCCTGAAGTGGAATTATCAGCGAGAAGTTTGACAGTGGAAGGAGCTAGGGTTGGTGATATACCTATAACAGGTAGGTCAACTCAAGATGGTCCTGAAGTGGAATTATCAGCGAGAGGTTTGACAGTGGAAGGAGCTAGGGTTGGTGATATACCTATAACAGGTAGGTCAACTCAAGGTGGTCCTGAAGTGGAATTATCAGTGAGAGGTTTGACAGTGGAAGGAGCTAGGGTTGGTGGTATAGCTATAACAGGTAGGTCAACTCAAGGTGGTCCTGAAGTGGAATTATCAGCGAGAGGTTTGACAGTGGAAGGAGCTAGGGTTGGTGGTATACCTATAACAGGTAGGTCAACTCAAGGTGGTCCTGAAGTGGAATTATCAGCGAGAGGTTTGACAGTGGAAGGAGCTAGGGTTGGTGATATACCTATAACAGGTAGGTCAACTCAAGGTGGTCCTGAAGTGGAGTTATCAGCGAGAAGTTTGACAGTGGAAGGGTTGGTGGTATACCTATAACAGGTAGGTACACTCAAGGCGGTCCTGAAGTGGAATTATCAGCGAGAGGTTTGACAGTGGAAGGATCTAGGGTTGGTGGTATACCTATAACAGGTAGGTACACCCAAATACTACACCGCTCAAAACATTTAAAGGAACATTGCACTATTTTTCATATGGCATTTCTGACGCTTACTTACGAATTCAGGCTGAAATGCGTTCTGGTATAGTTCTTGGAAGATCGTAGTAGACTTCTGTCACGGATTTATCGTTATATACTATGTATAGTATGAATGAAATGAATGTATTTGACCAATAGGAATAGACGTGCCATTCTTACTAATAATGGTAAATGGTAAATCTGTGACGAAAGTCTGCTCCAATCATCCGGGAGCTATACTACTGAGAATCACGTGATATTGTATACATACAAGCCGATAAATGATCGGTGACACACAATGAAATTCTGTCCGACGTTTAGGTTAGATTTTCTAGTTTTCTCCTTTAGCGTTTCGTTCATAGGTGCAGTCATTGCAGAAATTGAACATTTATTGAAAGAAAGTAACATAAGAAATCCCGGTTATTTCGTTTTCGCAAACACTTCAATTTTATTGTGATGGAAGTACTATATGTTCATTTATTTATTTATTTATTTATTTATTTATTTATTTATTTATTTATTTATTTATTTATTTTTTAGTTTTACGTCCCCCACAAGATTATTTCAGCTCATATGAGACGGGTCAATCAGTAAAACGGAAACGGGAAAACGGGAGAATCCCGAGAAAAAACACCTGGCACACCCGCAAGCAGAACTTGGCTTGTCTCACATGCGGCCAGTGCGGGGCTCGAACCCACACCAGACACAGCGGTGAGATGATCGAGTGATTAAGAAACGGCGCTCTTAACCGCTCGGTCATGGTCTATATGTTCATGGGGCGGAAGTGTTTGGGAAAACGAAATAACCCGGATTCCTTATGTTACTTTCATTCAGTTTCAATTTCTCCATTGACTGCACCTATCTACAGTATCAGTCAATAGAGGAAACGCTATAGGAGAAAACTCGAATTTCTCATCTCAACTTCGTACGGAATTTCATTTTGCGTCACCCATTCCGTACCACGTGTTTCTTAGCTGTGATAGTTCTTTCCAACGATTATGCACTCACTACCCTTATGATAAACGGACACGGGTATCCTGGATACTTGTTGCTGTTTTATATGGGTGCATATATTGCATAGTTCCTAAACATATTGCAGATATATATTGGAAACAAAACCAAAAGAACTCGTTCTTGAACTGTAGCAACAAATTATAAGACAAGAGATACAGCTTTGCCCTCTACAAGTGATGAGCACTCTTGATATCTACAACTTTAGAATGGTAAAATGAAGTGAATATGTATTTAGAATTATGAAGCATCAACAGATTAACATATTCTGATGCACAATTACTCAAAAATGGGACTGGTTATAGGAAATAAGACGACCGTACGAAATGGCCTTTAATTTTGAAAATGGATATTTATGTTTCAGACGTTGAAATTAGTCCGGCCGGCTTGTCTGGAGTTTCCGGTGTTTTAGACCAGTCTATGTCTGACCTAGTGCTACCCAATACTTCACTGGATCCTTCACTGGACCTGCTCGGCTCTGTCACAGATTCCCTAACTGATCCCCTACAGCGTGGATCAATCGATGTCACGATAACTGGTAATGATGCCTCAATGACCATTGGGTCGGCCCCGAGAGCCCTTGCCTTGACGTTACCGGCTCCCGGACCTGCCCCGGCACCACCTATCAAACCAAACGGCCTTGACATCGGCAGCCAACCAGCAACAACAATAGTTAACACCAAGACAGAGAGTGGTAAACCACAAACATTAGACACAGTGTTACAAGCGATGTATAATGCCAATCGAACTGAAGATCCCCTTACCTCACTGTTACTGGCCCTGAGAGGTGACCTGTCTGTAGATACCACAGTTGGTAGTGGCCTAGACAACACTGCTGTCTTGTCAACAATCACAGGTGATGCTGAAGCTCCCCTGGATAGACTGGACCTGTTGGTGAAAGATCTCGGACTCTCGGCATTATTTCCTGGAGGAAAGATAGACCGTATGCTTGCTACAAGAAATGGTAATACAAACGCAGATTCTGTAGCAACAGGGACAGCTGATTCGTCTCTCCGGGCAATGTTACAAACGCTTTTGGCTACAGGAATGGGTGGTAACGATATCTCAGATAAAGCAGGTTTAGCTCTTCTAGCTAAAACGATTAGTGAAATAGGACAACATACTGTAGTAGGTAACGCAATGCCATTACAATCAGGTGGTAACATGAATAGTACACTTGCTTCTCAAATGTCGGGAAGTAAAGGACCCATAAACAACATGAAAACACTAGCCTCTCATAGCCCGGGAAGTAAGGGGTCAACAAACAGTGTGGGAGAGGTTTTAAGGAAAGGACAGTTAATGCCACGGGAAGTCCCTGGGAATGTTTCAGCTGCTGATCACACAGGAGCTACAACCAAGGAATGTTTATCTAAAGGACTGGAGATATGGTGTGATCCTGTCACCCCATGGGAACCCACACCCGGGGTCACAAAGTGGTGTCTATTAAACTGTAGGGATAAAAATAACTGTGATCGTCAGAGATGCTCTTGTATTTGTATCGAAGAGAAACTATTTAGGCTTAAGTTTGAAAAATTGCCAATTAAATCACCATAAAATGGATAGTAAATTTATGATAACCATTATGATATAGTATAGTTCTAAATTATTCTCCATACATTGTACATTATATAGAAGGGAAGCTGTAGGGTGTATTTTCGGGTCTGAACAGCTAGTTTCGTTTTTAGCTCACCTGAGCCAAAGGCTCACAGGTGAGCTTATAGTATACCCATGCTCCGGTGTCCGTCCGTCCGTCGTCCATCGGCGTTCACAATTTCAAAGATCTTCTTCTCTGAAACCGCTTGGCCGATCAAGTTGAAATTTTATGTGGAGCCTCCATGGGTATTGTTCACGAGAACTTGATCATATGACCAAGATGGCCGCCGCGCCCATATATGGTAAAAACCCTTCAAAAATCTTCTTCTCCAGAACCGGTGGGCCGATTTCCACGAAACTTGGTATGTAGCATCTGGGACTCCACCCCATCATAGTTTGCTAAAATGATGACCCTGGGTTGACCTTGACCTATTTTACGGCAAGGTCAATTTTGGAAACATAGGCTTTTACATGGGAAAAAGTGAAAACTATGGATTTTTTGAAAGCTTTTGGAGCCTGAGGCCTGAAAAGTGGTAGATGAAAACAACTAATGGAGTAGATGAAGGTATGTGATTAATTTTGGTAAAGGTCATCTCTTGACCTTGGCCAGTCTGTCGTCCATACATACTTTTCAAAGATCTTCTCCTCTGAAACCGCTTGGCCAGTCAAACTGAAATTTTATGTGGAGCATCCATGGGTAGGGGTGACGAATGTTTGATCGCGGAATCCAGCTCACATGACCAAGATGGCCGCCACGCCCATATATGGTAAAAACCACTCAAACATCTTCTTCTCATGCACCGGAAGGCCGATTTTCACGAAACTTGGTATGTAGCATTTGGGACTACAGCCCATTATAGTTTGATCAAATGATGACCCTAGGATGACCTTGACCTATTTTACGGCAAGGTCAATTTTGTAAATATAGGCTTTTACATGGGAAAAAGTGAAAATTATGGATTTTTCGAAAACTATTGCAGCCTGAGGCCTAAAAAGTGATAGATGCAAAACAACTAATGAAAGTATGTGATTAATTTAGGTCAAGGTCATCTCTTGCCCTTGACCAGTCTGCCGTCCATACACACTTTTCAAAGATCTTCTTCTCCGAAACTGCATGGCTTATCAAACTGAAATTTTATGTGGAGCATCCATGGGTAGAGATAATGAAAGTTTGATCGCAAAATCCAGGTCACATGGCCAAGATGGCCGCCACCCCCATATATGGTAAAAACCACTAAAAATCTTCTTCTCCAGAACCGGCAGGCCGATTTTCATGAAACTTGATATGAAGCATTTAGGACTCTATTTATTTATTTATTTATTAGAAATTTCATGATTACATATTAAGTACAAACATTCATGCATACAAATATTATATAAACAAGAATCAAAGGATTAGACAGTAGGCTAGGCCTATAATGGTCCTTTCCTTGACTTGGGTACTGCAGACAGCAAACGTATATACATTGTACACAACATTTATGAAGTAACATTTTCAAAGTTTATGAATACAATATAATTGTCAAACTATAATCATTCATACATGAGTCTTAAAAGGAGTGAGTAAAAAATTCAGAACGTAAGGATACAACTGTATCATAAGAAGAATATTAGTAAATATGAGGAAGAAAATAGAAAGAAGAACATTTGAAACTACAGAAACTCACGCTAAGAGCAAGAGAGCGAGAGCCTCGGAGGGGGGGGGGGGTGAAAGACAGAGAGAGAGAGAGAGAGAGAGAGAGAGAGAGAGAGAGACTTCTGAGTTGGGGTTGGGTTTGCTTATAGCTCTTTCACTTTGTAAATTAAATCAAATCAAATTTAGTTCCATAAATAATCATGTCATGGTTTAACATTATGCGGTAACCGGGGCCGGATAAAGTTCACTAGTTAACACCGTTGCATGCTACGAGCCTCTTCACCGTATACAGACGTGGAATCGGCGACCGTGGAAGATCATGAAAATCGATTATAAGTTTCACCGTTATGTGGTCAATTTTACGGTAAGTATGCATCGATACTCATATATATTATACAGTTAAGTCATGTATTAACGGTGAGACAGCCTCGCAGCTGCACTAGCATAGCCGTTATTTCAATCATGAAGGTCATTACTCTTTATAACAAGTAATAGATTTAACAAAAAAAATATATTTATAATCAAGATAAAATATTAATTAGTAAAAACGCCCAGTTTTTTCAATGAAGTGAGTGACTATGTCAACTAGTATCTCATTGTCTTTAAGTGTCATATTGGGTAGCCCAAAAAGCAGGTTATTTGCATTCAATATTGCAAGATTTTCATAGATAATTGGATACCTTATTAGAGTGTGGATGAGTTCATATCTTTCAGCTTCATATTTTGAACATTCAAAGAAGAAATGTTGAGCCGTTTCGGGAACATGTGCATTACAATTATTACAGATTGCTGAATCAGCTAAGTGATCATGACATAAATCCGACTGCAATTGACTTTTTGAATTCCTTAATTGACACATTAATATATTGAGTCTTCGACTGCCGTATGAAAAATATTTAGCTGGTACTGGTATTTGCTCTTTAAGAATTTTTTTGAAGGAATACAGGGATGTTGCATTCAGTAAGCTTTGGGGAAGCTCATTCCACAAGTCAGTTGTAGATATGAAAAAACTATCTTTGTATGTTTTTGATTTAGGTGTTGGATGTTTAAGCTTTGGATTTCTTAACTCATATTGAGATTGGTGTTCATTAAAGTTGGCTACTATATTCTGAAGATAATTTGGTGCATCATGATTTAAAATCTTATAAAACTGAATCAGTTTGTGCTGTTTTCTACGTTCAGCTAAAGAGCAGAGGCCACATTCCTGATACAAGATGTCGTGGGAGGTACCTTTTCGCAGTCCAGTGATTATTCTACAGGCATCTAGCTGGATACTTTCTAACAGATCTACATTTCGCTGGGAGATATTGTCCCATACTACATCTGCATATTCTAAGGTAGGTCTAATATATGAAATATAAAATCGTAATAAGGACTTTCGATCTAGATCATATTTAAGCATTCGTAGTACATTTAGTTTAAAAGCAGCTTTTTCATAAATTTTTCTTATATGCTCATCCCACCGTGCATCCGATGTAAATGTAAGACCTAAATGAGTATGGTTTGGATCATCACTTAAAACAGTATCATTCATTATAACATCAGGTAAGTTGGAGTCTTTTTTCCATGTAAATGTCATTGTTGATGTTTTGACATGGTTTAGAATAATGAGCCAATCTTTTGACCATTTAGTTATTCTGTAAATATCCTCATTCAAAGTTTTAATGGAGTCTGCATTTTCAATTACTGTAAACAAAGATGTATCGTCGGCAAAAAGACGAATATTACTGGAGATATTTTCTTGTGATAGAGATTGGTCTATAGTTTGATGGGTCCTGTTCTTCGCCTTTGCCTTTGAAGATGGCAGAGATGTTAGCCATTTTCCACTGATTAGGCACAGATCCAAGTTCCAAAGATCTGTTAAATAGCATGGTAAGTGGTTTAACTAGGCTTTTAGACATAAGTTTAATTAATTTAGGAAATATTTCATCAGGACCAGCTGGTTTTGAGGCATTCAATTTATGTAATTGATCCTTTACATCTTGCTCACTTATTATGATGGATTGGAAACGGTGATTGGGCGGTTCTGGATCATCAGGGAGTGGGGGCTCGTTTTCAATGCTAGAGATTTCTGCAAAATGTTTATTAAGAACTTGGGCTTTGTCAAAAGGATGTATATTTATTTGATTGTCTTTACGTAGGGGAGGGGAGGGGTTATTTTTATTTTTAAGTTTTGTGATTTCATTAACTATTTTATACCATGCTTTTGGTTTTAGGTTTGGATCACTTAAAGAAGACTGTAGTTTTTTCATGTAGTTTGATTTAGCTGACCTTATAATGTCAATTACCTCATTTCGCTTATTTTTAAAATTTTGCCAGTGTATTTGAGATTTGGATATTTTTGCCTTATGATATAGTCTGTCTCTTTTTCTTATTTCTTTCCTTATTTCGCTATTCATCCAAGGTTTATCATTGGGACGTACAGTGAAGGTAACTTTGGGAACATAGTCATTGGATGCTTTCATTAAAATTTCTTCAAATGTTTGTGTTATTTCATTTATATTTGAGTTTGTGCTTATAAAAGACCAGTCTGTAGAGTCGAGTTGCTCTTCAATCCCAGCTATGTTTGCCTCTTCAAATTTCCACATTGTCTTTTTAAATGATTGGGCTTTGTAAGTTTTAAAGGATACTTCAGCTGTAACGGTGCAATGGTCACTATGAAATGGTGGAAGAATTTTAGTATTATTTATAACTGCTTTATGATTTGTCATTATCAGGTCAAGACAGCTCTTAGTATTACCATCAAATCTGGTTGCTTCATTTATAGTATGGTGGAGATCAAATTTTTGCATTATTCTTGTCATCTTTCTGTTATAATATTTACTCAATAAATCATTGTTAAAATCCCCTACTATTAGCATATTAAGGTTAAGATCAGCTGCTGATTCAACAGAATCCTCAAAATGATTCCAGAATTCTGCTGAGCTGTCAGGTGGTCTGTAGAACAAACCAAGAAGTAGCTTATTATTGGAGGTGTGTACTTCAATCCAAATATTTTCAATATTGTTATTTTCAAGATCTTGTCGTCTAACAGTGTAAATGTTATGTTTGGTGTAAATAGCTAATCCACCACCATTGTCGGTAATCCTATCCTTTCTTATTGGTGTTCTATAACCGTTGATGGTAATTTTGCTCGTAGGAAAGTTAGGGTTAAGCTTGGTTTCAGAGACACAGATTATTTCGTAATCAGAAAGTTCAGCACTGACATGATCAAGTTTATTACGTACACCATTAATATTAGTATGAGCAATATTTAAGCTTGATAAATCATTTGTGGTATTATTGGTTAAATTAGGTTGGTTGGCAGCAGCTGAGATACTTCTGGATGTTTTTTTACTTTGTTTGAGATATATTTTATCCCCTGTAAATAATAAGCCATTAACCTTAACCATTATTACTTCTGGTTTCAGGTTTGAAATACAGTAGGCAGTAAGCAAATGATGGACCCAACTCAGTGCAGATAAGATTTAGGTAAGGAGATAGAGTAAAGATGGAAATTAAGGGAAGAGGAAGTAGAAAGAGCATTTTAACTGACTATAAGAGATAATATAAGCTTAGATAGAGCTAAAATTAACAAGTATAGAGAGAAAAGCAAGTATAGTGGTGAAAAGTAAGACTTCCAAAAAATGGCGCGTTGTCATATATCAATAAAAATATTCTTGTAAGCATTTAATAGGATCAGAGCATTGTGAATTTACTAAATAATTAGTGTGAACATAGGTTGCTATTGAGATTAATTATTTTTAAACAGATAGCTATATTCAGCAATTGTTGAAATATTTGACAGTGATAGTTGAGTTGTCAATTGACACCAATTTAGGATGCATGATGATCATTTAAAAAATTTATTGAAATGTACATTTCCTTCTCAATAAAGACAAACCCAATATTACAGTTTCAAAATACATATACATATAAAATGAAAAATTATATGTAGTTAACAATATAACAATGGTTTTGATTATTGTATTTCAGATTGGATCAAGTCTATAATACTAGGATGAGAGGTTAACTTCTACTGGCAGACACCAGCCACTCTAGATTATGCTTAGGAATTAACAGCCGGAGATATTTATACATGATATTCCAAAATGTGAAGTACTGTATTGTGACACATCAGAATGGAAGAATTGGAATTTAATTTGTACATATTTCAAGTTCTCAGTGATGTTAGTTCAAGATTAAATACTGTAAGTTCGAAAATTTTCGCGTGACTTTTATTTCGCGATTTTTCGATTTCCGAATAATTAGCGAGACTTTGAATTCGCGAACGAGTACTCATGCAGTCTTCAAAGCTTATTGTAATTCTTTATTAGCGAGATTATATTTTCGCGAGACAAGGAATAAGCGAATATTAGCGAAAATTAAATTCTCGCGAATATTTCCGGATTTACAGTATATACATATGAACATAAAGTGTAAGTGGATCAATGAATTGATGAATTGAGAGGTTTAAGAACGAAAAAGTGGAAAATTTTTCTAATCAACTCTAGTTCCCAATAAACTTTTAAATATACAATTTCATAGATTCAAGGAGTGGATTTACAAAGTTCAGCATATAAACCTAACTAACTCTGGATTATAATTGAGGCATAGACAAGTCTGACATTCAATTGAGTAGAATAAAGTAGTATATTAAATGAAATGAGGCAGTTATCTTCATCATATAAAAAGGTCCAGGATTTGATATCATAGACATCATCATCATCATATAGAAGCAATTAACATTTCTAAGCCCGGAGATCCAACCGGACTGCACAATCCGACTATTCGATCATTACCATGCTGTTTACAAGGGGTGCATGTTCGTATTGTGACATAACATTGTCATATTACAATCTAACTTTATGACTGCTACACAGGTTTCACAGGCACAAATCTTGAAATGCACAGGTCTACATGAAAGGGCTTGTTTATTAGCTTTTGGCTGGTTTGTGTTGAACCAGAAGTCATTTGCTTTGGAAAGTTGGATTGAACCATCTTCTCAATATAATGTGGATACAAAAAGTTTATATTAAGTAAAATGATAAAGCTTCACTTGAACATGTTTAATAGGGAATCATGGCAATGATAATGCTTTCAATGACTTTCGACAATTTCACTTGATTGTTACTTGTACTAGCTTTTGACAGGGTAGTTCATGAAACTCCAGTATACTGCAACAATAGATTTAGCTTTGGAACAATAATATATGGAAAAAACAAAATCAGAACATATGTGTGTAAATAGTCGCTCTGGATTAAAGTGCCTAGTACAGCATATTAACACCTGTACAGGCTTTCATGTTAAGTCTAGTCAGTTCAATTCAATTCAATTATTTGAGCAGAGACTGGGACGGTGAGGGTGGGTCCTGTGTCATATGGCCCATGCCGAAGTCCATAGGTGTCTGGGATGGAATGAATTCAGCAGCCGCAGGGTCCATTCCACTATGGCTACCACCTGGAGTAGAGTCCTTGTCAATGTTCATGTAATGACTTGGTCCAGAAGCAGGTTTTCTTTTGACAGTACCTTTAGGATCAACATATTTGATTTTACGGTCTTTACAAAATTCAACAAACTCATCCTCGGATGTGATAAACACTACTTTGTCAGTAAAGAGTTTCAGCACTATACGCCCGTCCCTTGTAAACGCATCCTTGATGTGACCCGCTCGCTTTAGAACACGCCCTTTGTACAGCACTGAGTTTCTCGCCTTTGTAAGATCTTCGCGGATGAAGATTCTTTCATTGTCAGGAATTACTTCATTAGCAGCCTTGAGCTTTTTCATTGGTTCTCTTGAGAGTATGGCTTTTTTCGACTTATAGCTGCAGAATTTTACAATAATGTCACGAGGCTTCTTATCCTTCCCACCAGCAGCAGCATTGGTCCGAGTAATACGATGTGTTCTGTCAATATCACTGTACCTAATGGGTGTTTCCGCATACTCATTTACGAGAGTAAGAACAAGATCCTCAGCTGGTATTGTATCATTTTCAGGAATTCCAGAAATTATGATGTTGTTCCTGCGCGAGTACTGCTCCAGTTCATCGCATTGATTTCTGGATTTAGTTAGCTCTGTGGTTAGTTTTTCAACATTATTTGACAGTTTTTCAATTGTGTTTGTCAGATCATGCGAAACAGCATTGGCAGTTTCCTTTACAACATTTTCAGTTGAGGTAGTTTTCAAGACTTTCATGACCTGTGCAACTATCTTATCTTGCAAACTCGGCATTTTGAACAGTTTATCGATAAAGGACACCATCAGATCATCATCTTTGGAGAGACAGGCCAGCAGTGAGTCTGCCACAACGGCAGGGTCGACTTCAGTTGCAGACTCAAAATCATCAGAGGCACTGCTTGCACCCCTGTGCCTCTTGGGGGTGGGGGCATCCCTACGACTGCGTCTCCCACCAACAGGACAAGTACCACCTCTACCTCGCCCTCTGGGCTGTGATGCTGGCTTAGGAGGCATTGTTTGTAACTGGCAGTTGTATGATACTCAATGATGTTGGAATGGATGGAATCAGTGATGGAACGAATTGTCCAAGCCTTTGTTTACGTTTCAAACGGCAACAAAAAGTCCGTTATAGCAACAGTTCTAATGGAATACACCACTCAGATAGACAGTATTGATGATACTAGTTCATAGTTTATGATATATTGACATCGAGTGTCCATTAAATGCTCATAACAATCATATAGTTAGACTTTTTAGACAGCGCCAAAAAATTTCTAGCCCGCCATGACAGTACCGGAAGTTGTATTAGGACTCTAGCCCATCATAGTATGATGAAATGATGACCCTAGGATGACCTTGACTTATTTTACGGCAATTTCAATTTTGGAAACATAGGCTTTTACATGGGAAAAGTGAAAACTATGGATTTTTTGAAAACTGTTGCAGCCTGAGACCTGAACAGTGGTAGATGCAAACAACTAATGGAGTAGATGAATGTATGTGATAAATTTAGGTCAAGGTCATCTCTTGACCTTGGCCAGTCTGTCGTTCATACACACTTTTCAAAGATCTTCTTCTCTGAAACTGCTTGGCCAATCAAAGTGAAATTTTATGTGGAGCGTCCATGGTTAGAGGGAACGAAAGTTTGATTGCGAAATTCGGGTCACGTGACCAAGACGGCCACCATGCCCAACTATGGTAAAAACCACTCAAAAATCTTCTTCTCCAGAGCCGGCTGGCCGATTTAGGCAAAACTTGGTATGAAGCATTTGGGACTCCAGCCCAACATACTTTGTTGAAATGATGAACATGGGATGACCTTGACCTATTTTACGGCAAGGTCAATTTTGGAAACATAGGTTTTTACATGGGAAAAGGCGAAAACAATGGATATTTTGGAAACTGTTGCAGCCTGAGACCTGAAAGTTGCTAGATGCAGACAACTAATGGAGTCAATGAAGGTAAGTTATTAATGAATGCCAAGGTCATTTCTTGATCTTGACCCAAGGTCATTTAAATATCAAAATTAAAATTATGGTTTTCTCAGAAATCACTTGGTTTGGAAACTATTGCAGCCTGATCATGAGACCTGAAACTTTGCAGATGCAGACAACTTATGAAGTCAATAAAGGTGTGTGAGTATTCAAGGTCAATGTCATTTCATGACGACTTAGTACTCCAAGATCAGGCTTCAGGTGAGCGTTCTCAGGACCAATGGTCCTCTGGTTTAGATTTCAATCGACTCGGGATATTGGGTAGTTTTATCGTGTCGCCTGAAACATTCTTTTCTCATATCAAAATCGCTCTTGCCAACACAGCTAATGTCAACTACATGTGTGTGACATTATTTTTCATCACAATTCCTTCTTCAACAGGACATTTGTTAAATGTCGATTAAAACATGTTTTAACAGACGAACCCAGAAAATGGTGATTTGTAGAAATACACTGAAAAAAAGTTATAAGAGGCCACCTCATATTTTTTCTTCTAGTTAAGAAAGTAAAATACGATCAATTAAAATTCATGATCATATGAATAAACCAATGTCTAACAGTGGCTCTGTGAGTTTCTGCATTCCAAAATGCGTGATACTTCTCACACAGACGAAGCATGTGTAAAGGTACCCTATTTCAAAAAGTCACACTTTATTAACATCAAATTAAATGTCATTTTATGACGTTGTGTTTTTACATGTTAATTTATTTGAAACTGCTACTGACTGCCATGATGCAAGATAAAATTAAGTCAAAAGTGTTGCTGCAATAAGAATCTTCGTTTCTGTTTTGTACATGCAAGAAGACAACAACCTGAATAACAGGAATTCAGCTTTTGTATGCAATTTGCATACCAACTTTGTTCTTCTCCAGTTGCGTTATTATCAGCAGCACGGCATTGAAATTTTCAGCGATTATTTAGGTCAAATACTAGACTCTGATAAACTTTGAAAATAAAAAAAATCGTCCACAAATTTTGTTATTTTGTTCGTTAAAAAATGGCATTGAAACCGGAAGTGTGCGGCAGCCTTGACCTGTTGGTCCTCGAAAATGGTCTAAAGCAGTTCAGTCGAGTTATATCTCTCATTTTCAGGCCTCATCAAGTGAATTTAACAGGGATCAACATGTTTAAGAGGCACATTTATGAATTTTTCAAAAAATCTCACAATTGGCGATTTTTAAAAATGCATAAAAATTCTACCAGTAGAGAAAATTCAAATGTTTGATGTTTTTCCGAGCCGTAACGACCCCTTTGATGACACCCGTTCCTAATTTCAATAAATGGTGTGCTGTATCCAATGTTTTATTTAAAAACATTGATTTTTGCATTTTTACTCCAAAAACGCCTTTAGTAAAAGAAAATTATTTCTTAACACTTTGGAACTTTACTTACTTGAAAGACACGTCTTTGGGCAAAAAATCGTGCAGTTTTGAACATGGCTTAGAAACAAAAAAATGAGTTTGAAAAGTGGCCTCTTATAACTTGTTTTCAGTGTAATTCAACATTTGTGAAATGAAAAACTAATGTTAACTGGCTGCAGCGATATCACTGCAGAACCACCACGGAATAGTTAGTAAAGAGATTAATGTGGATCTGAAATCAACTTAAATTACCAAAAACACATTGTAGTGATTTTTCAGCAATCCGCATGGTTTACATTAGACCCAGACTTTCAGCTATTATTAACAATGTCCATGCATGTGGAACGTAGTGGAGTGAGGTTTCGCAATTAGGTTTACATGACATCCGATTGGTTGAGGCACACTTCACGCGCTATTCAATACAAACAGCCGATAGAACTTATTCAAAATTAACATTATGTAGTTTTAAATACAATTTTAATTTTACAATTTTATTATTGTTGGAAAATTTTGGGAATCTATACATCAAGAGATTAACACTGAGGAATGTTTTTTTTAAACTTCCACATTTTCTTCAACATTTTCGTCCGTATTCCTTCTTCAAGGACGAAATTTTTTATTCGTACTAAATGGATGCCACTGAGCTGAACAAATCTGAAATTTGCATCCCTGGGGTATATAATCTTGTTGTCAACATACACATTACGAAAACACGCTCATGTAATACATAGAAATTCTTCCTAAGTAGTAAAAAATGAAAATTTTCTTCAACAGTTTTTTTTTATGTTTTTCTTAATTTGGCTCAAAACAAATAATGTGTGTACACGTCTAGGCGGTTCCAACGAGTACCCACAATCTATGTTTTGGAGCAAAAAAAAAAAAAAAAAAGAAAGAAAGAAAAATACCCCTACCTCTTCATTCCCCAGTTTTGCTATATAAAAGTGGGGGTTACAGGGCATTCATTAAGACAAGTGTACGTCTTAACGACGTCATTCTTGGCTAACACTAGCCCTTGCTATGAAAAATCAAAACGTTTGTAGGAACGTGATCGTTAGAGTACATTGTCACGACTGATACCAACTACCTCGCTGCCTTCTGGATTTCTGTTCAATTAGCTTGATTAATAGCCCCAATCAAACCGCTGTCCAATGATGCGGAAAAAGTCTTCGTTATAAGGCTTGAAAAAGCTCTTCAGTTGATCGGTTAGATTTGAATTAATCTCTAATGGTGGGCGACCCTTTCCCGACGACATGCAGCCGTTGGTACTCGGCTGGGAAACTTTCAAGCAGTAAAACTTTTTGTCAGCATTAAAACGGAAAAAAATCCGAGGCAAAGTAGCGGCTGATACCAAGAAACTTCTCAATTTTATTAAGTTCCTCCCATGGATTAATTTTAAAGTTATCCCCATTTACTATGTGTATGTCATCAATGCTGAAGAACTGAAGCCAGTGTTTAAATTCAACAGAATACAACGAACTCTTGAGTATTGTATGTCCACGGTCAATACCACCATTGTTAGTTGTGATTGTTTTCTCAAATGGCATCTTGTATCTATTAGGATGACCATGTAGTACTTGTAAATAATGAGAAATCGCCCGCTTAATGGGTTCTCGTACTATAAATAACAATTTCATATTCCTGTTCATTTCATGAACTCTCCGTGGAACGACCGCTGAACTAAAGTATTGTGGACTTTTCTCCATGGTGATTTGCCCCTTAGAACTGCACGCCATTTGGTTCCGATACCAGCCCAGGCCTTTACTCCAGTGAACGTTGAAGAACATTACCGTCGGTATCTTCATTTGCATGGCGATGTCTGGATGTTTTGCTAGAAATATTGCGAGTGTTTCAGTGCCACCTTTCATCACCCCCGGGATAATAGCCTCTGGGAGAACTTTAGTGCAGTTTTCCCCATCATGCCTGAGTGTCTTCTCTATCAGCATCTCTATCCACTCGAGTCTACCAGCAGTGATTCCCGATGCATTCCTAGGTATCTCCATTTCTTTGGTTTTGTTCGTGCCCGAGATTGCGCTCACTTCTGTTGTATAGACAGTCTCATTTAGCTTGTCAATTTGAAGGAAAGTGTATATAGTTTCTTTGCTTCCTGACCTTCTGCCAGACATCACCATGTCCGAGATTGTGCTGCTCACCACATCATTCATAGTATCACTCAATTGGCTTTCAATGTTAGATATTGTTTCTATTGTTTCATTGCGATTGTTAGCAAAAACACTCTCGGAGATCTGAAATAACAAGGACAAAGTGAACGTGACTTTAATTTCTGGTATAAAATGCTACAAAACATTACTGTACAGCTGTAGATAAATTGACTGGCTTACATGCATTCCGCTCAACTTCGACAATGTCGAGTAGATTATGATTTTCATAAGTAGCTTATAATTTCGCTAGATTTAGCAGTGTATTTGTATTTGGTATACATGTATTTAATATTCACATGTATTGAAAACTGTCTAAAATACACAGTTTTCAATCTGGTGTTTTCTGATACTGATCTTTGCTGATGTTTTACCGATGTAACCAGATATCACGGAACATAAATGTAGCCAGATAGTGCTGTAACGAAACAACGATATGAACAAACAGTGCGATCACAGAATACCGATGTAACCAGATAGTGCTATCACAGAACACCGATGTAACCAGATAGTGCTATCACAGAACACCGATGTAACCAGATAGTGCTATCACAGAACACCGATGTGACCAGATAGTGCTGTCACGGAACACCGATGTGACCAGATAGTGCTATCACAGAACATCGATGTAACCAGATAGTGCTGTCACGGAACACCGATGTAACCAGATAGTGCTGTCACGGAACACCGATGTAACCAGATAGTGCTATCACAGAACACCGATGTAACCAGATAGTGCTATCACAGAATACCGATGTAACCAGATAGTGCTATCACAGAACACCGATGTAACCAGATAGTGCTATCACAGAACACCGATGTAACCAGATAATGCTATCACAGAATACCGATGTAACCAGATAGTGCTATCACAGAACACCGATGTGTCCAGATAGTGCTATCAAAGAACACCGATGTAACCAGATATGCTTTCACAGAACACCGATGTAACCAGATAGTGCTATCACAGAACAACGATGTAACCAGATAGTGCTATCACGTAACACCGATGTAACCAGATAGTGCGATCACAGAACAACTATGTAACCAGATAGTGCTATCAAAGAACATAACACCGATGTAACCAGATAGTGCTATCACAGAACACCGATGTAACCAGATAGTGCTGTCACAGAACACCGATGTAACCAGATAGTGCGATCACAGAATACCAATGTAACCAGATAGTGCTATCACAGAACACCGATGTAACCAGATAGTGCTGTCACGGAACACCGATATAACCAGATAGTGCGATCACAGAACACCGATGTAACCAGATAGTGCTATCACAGAACACCGATGTAACCAGATAGTGCGATCACAGAACACCAATGTAATCAGATAGTGCTATCACAGAACACCGATGTAACCAGAGAGTGCTATCACAGAACACCGATGTAACCAGATAGTGCGATCACAGAACACCAATGCAATCAAATAGTGCTATCACAGAACACCGATGTGACCAGATAGTGCTGTCACAGAACATCAATGTAACCAGATAGTGCTATCACAGAACACCGATGGGACCAGATAGTGCTATCACAGAATACCGATGTAACCAGATAGTGCGATCACAGAGCACCAATGTAACCAGATAGTGCTATCACAGAACACCGATGTAACCAGATAGTGCTATCACAGAACACCGATAAGACCAGATAGTGCTATCACAGAACACCGATGTAACCAGATAGTGCGATCAAACAACACCAATGTAACCAGATAGTGCTATCACAGAACACCGATGTGACCAGATAGTGCTGTCACGGAACACCGATGTGACCAGATAGTGCTAGCACAGAACACCGACGTAATCAGATAGTGCTGTCACAGAACACCGATGTAACCAGATAGTGCTATCACGGAACATCGATGTAACCAGATATTGCTGTCACAGAACACCGATGTATCCAGATAGTGCTATCACAGAATACTGATGTAACCAGATATTGCTATCACAGAACACCGATGTAACCAGATAGTGCTATCACAGAACACCGATGTAACCAGATAGTGCTATCACAGAATACCGATGTAACCAGATAGTGCTATCACAGAAAACCAATGTGTCCAGATAGTGCTATCAAAGAACACCGATGTAACCAGATATGCTTTCACAGAACACCGATGTAACCAGATAGTGCTATCACGTAACACCGATGTAACCAGATAGTGCTATCACAGAACAACGATGTAACCAGATAGTGCGATCACAGAACACCAATGTAACCAGATAGTGATATCACAGAACAACTATGTAACCAGATAGTGCTATCAAAGAACAGAACACCGATGTATCACAGAACACCGATGTAACCAGATAGTGCTGTCACGGAACACCGATGTAACCAGATAGTGCGATCACGGAATACCAATGTAACCAGATAGTGCTATCACAGAACACCGATGTAACCAGATAGTGCTGTCACGGAACACCGATGTAACCAGATAGTGCGATCACAGAACACCGATGTAACCAGATAGTGCGATCACAGAACACCAATGTAATCAGATAGTGCTATCACAGAACACCGATGTGACCAGATAGTGCTGTCACGGAACACCAATGTAACCAGATAGTGCTGTCACGGAACACCGATGTAACCAGATAGTGCGATCACAGAACACCGATGTAACCAGATAGTGCTATCACAGAACACCGATGTAACCAGATAGTGCTATCACAGAACACCGATGTAACCAGATAGTGCTATCACAGAACACCAATGTAATCAGATAGTGCTATCACAGAACACCGATGTGACCAGATAGTGCTGTGACAGAACACCAATGTAACCAGATAGTGCTATCACAGAACACCGATGTGACCAGATAGTGCTATCACAGAATACCGATGTAACCAGATAGTGCGATCACAGAACACCAATGTAACCAGATAGTGCTATCACAGAACACCGAAGTAACCAGATAGTGCTATGACAGAACACCGATGTGACCAGATAGTGCTATCACAGAACACCGATGTAACCAGATAGTGCGATCACAGAACACCAATGTAACCAGATAGTGCGATCACAGAACAACGATGTAACTAGATAATGCTATCAAAGAACAGAACACCGATGTAACCAGATAGTGCTATCACAGAACACCGATGTAACCAGATAGTGCTGTCACGGAACACCGATGTAACCAGATAGTGCGATCACAGAACACCAATGTAACCAGATAGTGCTATCACAGAACACTAATGTAACCAGATAGTGCGATCACAGAACACCGATGTAACCAGATAATGCTGTCACGGAACACCGATGTAACCAGATAGTGCTATCACGGAACACCGATGTGACCAGATAGTGCTATCACAGAACACCGATGTGACCAGATAGTGCTATCACAGAACACCGATGTGACCAGATAGTGCTGTCACGGAACACCGATGTGACCAGATAGTGCTATCACAGAACACCGATGTGACCAGATAGTGCGATCACAGAACACCAATGTAACCAGATAGTGCTATCACAGAACACCATTGTAACCAGATAGTGTTATCACAGAACACCGATGTAACCAGATAGTGCTATCACGGAACACCGATATAACCAGGCTTTAGGTTTAAGGGGCTGGGGTATTTTTATACAAAAAAAAAAAAAAAAAAAAAAAAAAAAAAAAAAAAATGGTTCAGAAAATCAAGACGTCCGCCCGTATCCGTCTAAATACATGCCAATATAACATTTCAGACATAATAAGTGGCCGTAGGTGGCCCCGTTTTCATAACATGTAAATCAAAAATATCCCATTGCTTTGTTCAATGACGATGTTGTCCATACAAATCGAGCATTGCATGTATAACCTACCCTATGATAGCTGACTCATAATTGAATCAAGCAAAGTTGTGCTAAAGTAACTTGCTTAAGTTATTCACCCATTTTTTCCCATTTTTTGCCTTCAAATTGTAGCCTTAGCACAATTTTCATGGGCAATGAACATTTTTTATGAAATTTATGACCAGCAATAAAATTTGGTACGTGTCGTCTAGAAATGAGTCCGTAATGGGTCAATATTTTATGACCTAATACTTGCAAATTTTACAAAGTAAGTTAACTCTAACAACCATAAAAGGGGAGATAATTTTAAATGCTTTAAAAACTTGATTCGTTTATTATTTTGATAAGCAGTTTTGTCTCTGACCGATAAGGGAAATTATGTTTTCAACCCAAATTTTCAAAAAGGAACTTCACCACCTTCATGACGCTAGAAAACAAATTTTGGGGTAATTCAAGAACCAGACAAGTTATTGCTTAAAAGAGATTTTTTCTTACTTTTTTACTGTTAAATGTCTAAAATCAACCTGCCATTCAGAATGCACGTTCTCCTTTATAGATATACTTAAAATTTATATTAATGCAATCAATCAATATATGTATTTTACCTGTTAAAAGCAGCTCTAGTATCTACGTACAAACTACATATATATGTGCACAACTGAATGTATTTGATAGTACCGGGGGAAATTACAAGTTCTTAAGCATATATTATTATTCTACATGTCGCCAATTTATAAAAGCCATGTAAAATACCATATTTATAAGCATGTTGTTTTGCATGATTTTCATGCCCGGTTTAAATATCTAAAAGGCGACACATATAGACATGGACCCGAAAAACAAATGTGGTTTAAGAGTTACGGTTCATACCAGATATTGGCTGAAAGTCAGGCCATTGTTTCTCTCCTCTTTTGTCCATTGGTGTTAGTAAGTATGTCAATGCCATGAAAGTGATTGCGAAACAAACACAAATCACCCATTTTCTTCTTATAGCCCCAGAGATAAGTCCCATTACGCAAAATGTTATTTTATCCTGTAAAACAATAAAGATTTATTATATACTGTCTATACAAGATGTTACAGAAACTGCATTTTTCAAAATCTCAGTTTTCTAAAACACCTCAAGAAAAATACGACCACGTCCTCTTTTTGCAATTCGAAAGTCGTAATAAGTGCCGCAAAACTTTTGAAAATCGGTTCACTAATAAAATAATTATGCCCAGAAATTAATTTAAATTTTGCATTTTGGAAGAGAGGTAATCCAAACACATTCATGCATTGAAATTGAAAATCAAGCAAATCTGTGAAAAAAAAAATAATTCTAACACACCTCGCCTATATATAGAGGATCTTACACGAGTGGTCATTTCATATGAAATGACCACGAGTGTAAGATTCGTTTTATCATATGACTTCTAAAATAGGTTTTTATCGCTTTTAAAGTGGACATATTTCCGATGAAAATTTACATTGTTGTTACGGACGTCGTCAATGACGTTACGTATTCCCGCAAAAGTGTTATTACACGGCGTCATATGATAAAGCCAATGGTAAAAAACGTGTTATATTGTGCAACAATTTCACTGGGCGAATAAGCGTGATGTTACCTTGCGGCATTTGTGACGTCAGCTATCCCACAAAGCAGCGTTAGACGGTGAAACGTCGTTTTAGCGCACAACAAACGTAATACGTGTGTATAAATACCAGCATTACAGTCAAAATCTGCAATGCAATGGCGGAAAGCTGAACGATATCGACGGTTTCAGCAACATTTATTCCGTTTATTGTGTGTTAGAATCGAAATAGATCAGCTCAAGTGTGTGAATTGTTGAGTAATAATTCACTGTTTGTCGGTTAGTTGTAAGAGGATAAATCACTCGCGCTACGCGCTCGTGATTTGATCTTCTTTACAACTGACCTCCAAACAGTGAATTATTACTCAACAATTCACTGCTAGAGCTGATCTATTTCTTAAATAGTTGGCGCTCAGCTATACATAATTATGCCAGACGCGGTTAAAAAAAAAAAAACTTAAAAAAAGCGTGAATTGTGACGGCTTTCCTTCACATTTTTTAAAATGGTCATGGGAGATTTTTTTACCGGTGTTGGACCTTACATGTATACATACTCCAAATACTGAATATTTGCTAGGGAGATGGGAAAAAGAGCCAGTGTGGTAGATATGGCTGTTTATACTAGTGTACTCCCAAAACTGAGTTGTCGACTTGTCGACCTGTCGACTTTTTGACCATTGGGCTTAGGAGAAGCATCCTCATATATATCGGGAAATTCAACAGCTATCATTTTACTGTAGCATCTATTATTTTATTTTGTAACATACCACACGAGCCTGTGAACACTTCTAGCAATTGTGGAATATCTACTGAATCTCTTTGTGAACTTGGTTCAACTGACTGTATTAAGGGGATGCCAATTGTCAAAATCTAATACTTGTATAATTTTTATATGTATAAAGAAAAATGACAATTGGATACTCTTGAAACATTCTTGTACGAGAATAGTTTTTCTGGATTGACCTTCCCCCACCCACTTTTTTCATATAGTGATTGAAGGTCTTTTTGTTTAATCATTTGAATTGGAACTCATGGCTTCAGGTTTTGTCGGTCCAACTGTGGGGCGGTTGACTTGTCGGGGTGGAAAAAATCCTGTGCGTAGTTTCCATACACCGAAGTCTTGTCCGCTGCTCCTCAGGTTGGCTTTGTTTTTGGTTTCAGGTTTTATCGGTCCATCTGTGGGGCGGTTGACTTGTCGGGGTGGAAAAAATCCTGTGCGTAGTTTCCATACACCGAAGTCTTGTCCGCTGCTCCTCAGGTTGGCTTTGTTTTTGGTTTTCGGACTCTGTGTTTGGAAGTGGACAACACAAGGAGATATTTTTAAATGCAAACCAGGATTGTAGTATAGGATTTGGAAAATCAGTTGGTGGAATTGCTCAGAGCTTGGCTTTAACAAGGAAAATTGGTAACCGAAGAGGATCAGAGGGTTTACGCAGCTTTAAGAACTCAAATGGAACCAATCTTCTCATTTTAATTGTTTTGGCCGGAGACATCGAAATGAACCCAGGCCCTAGATTTCAGTGTCGTCTATGTAAAAAATACTGTAAGGCAGCTGATCAGGTAGTAGAATGTGCAGATTGTGAAAAGCGTTTCCACGCTTGGAAAGGAAGAATTGCAAGAATTAGAATCTGGTAGTGAATCAAACTGCAAGGCTGAGTGTAGCCTTTGCAGTGGTTTAGTTCTCAATTGCCACAAGGCGGTTCAGTGTGACAAATGTGATATGTGGGTGCACAATGACTGCTCTTTTCTATCCGATTCACAATATGAAACCATGCAAAACACAAACTGTACTTGGATTTGTCCAAAATGTGATTTCTTCAATTTTTCTGACTCTTTTTTTGACGAACAGTTAAATTTGGAAAGTGAAAATAGGTTTAATCCACTTGGAAACAGTGATAAAACTAAGCCCTCAGCACCCTCAACTTTGACAAGCAAAAGCAAGTTTATTGGTGGGTTGAAATTTTTCAGTATAAACATCAAAAGCATTAGAGGTAAAAAGCTTGAGTTGTTGGCTTTCATTGATCTTCATGAACCTCAGATTGTAGCGATTCAAGAAACAAAGATTGACAGTTCTATTTCAAGTTCAGAATTGTTTCCGGAAACTTTCCCATATAGTGTATACAGGAAGGACAGAACTCTTGATGGTGGTGGTGTCATGTTACTTATTCACAAGGATATCCCACACATGCCAATAACAGAATTAGAAAATAAGTCAGAATCAGTTTGGGTAAAAGTATTCGCAAATAAAACCACACATTTTGTTGCAAGCTGGTATAGGCCACCCCATAGTGATGAAAACTTGACACCTTTGGAAGACCTACAGAAATTTGATACTTTGTTCAGAGAGCAGCTTAACAAAATTAGGGATAAACATAAAGGAAATAAACCCCCTCAGTTCATGTTCTAGGGGATTTCAACTTTGGAGATATTGTTTGGCCGGACAGACACAATAAATGTGGGTCACCATTGAGTAGGATTGAAGGTCAAATTTTGGTTGACATTATTAATGATCATGGATTTGATCAATTAGTCCACTTCCCTACCAGAGAAAGAAATACTTTGGACTTGATTATCACTTCTCTTCCCAATCAGTTTGTAGATATTCACTCCCCAGATTGTCTCAGTGATCATGATATTGTTTCTGGAACGCTGAAGATTGTTATTCCCCCCATTAAGAAACCTCGGAGGAAGGTGTATCGGTACCAGAAAGTGATTATGAATCTATGAGGGCAGAAACATTAAAATTTGCAAAGGAAAAGTACTTCAATGGCTACTCGGATACCCGTTCGGTTCAGGAAAATTTCAATCTTATTACATCTTTCATTCAGGACTCGGCAGATAAGCATATCCCATCAAAAACAAGTCGCTCTGTCTCTTCTGTCCCATGGATAACTCCTGAGATAAGGAGGAAGATTCGCAGGAAAAATATAACTCATGCAAAAGCTAAGAAAACTGGAAGTGCAAAAATTAGATCTAAATTTGAAAACTTAAGAAGGGAAATCAAAGCTGATATAAGGAAGCAGCATGACCTTTATGTCAATAACTTGGTAGGGGACGTTAAGGCTAATCCCAGGGATTTTTATAGGTATATCAATAGTCAGAGGAAAGATACCCAAGGCATTCCCCCTTTGAAAAAGAAAAATGGAAGTGGTATTGCTCAATCAGATTTCGAAAAAGCAGAAGAATTTAATGGACAGTTCACAGATGTATTCACCAAAACGGTACACACCCAAGTCCCACTTCTGGATAGGTCGGCCCCATTTATGGATGAAATTGTTGTTACAAAGGAAGGAGTAACAAAACTCCTTAAAGGTCTGAACCCATCTAAAGCCTTAGGACCTGATGAACTCCATCCTAGAGTCCTAAAAGAATTGGCAAAAGAATTAGGACCTGTATTTGCGCATCTCTTCCAGCAGTCAATCAATACGGGTGAAATCCCCAAGGAATGGTCACTTGCTAATATTTGTCCACTTTTCAAGAAAGGTGACAGGTCCCTTGCTTGTAATTACCGCCCAGTTTCTTTGACTTGTATTCCTTGCAAACTTCTAGAACATATTGTCTGCTCAAATATCATGAGTCATCTTGACAAGTATAATCTTTTGTCGGACAAACAGCATGCATTCAGGAAATGGCATAGTTGTGAAACTCAGTTGATTACAGTAATAAATGATTGGGCAAAAATATTGGACAAAAAGGGTCAGGTTGACACTTTTATTTTGGACTTTGAAAAAGCTTTTGACACCCCTCCACATGAACTTCTTAAAAGCAAATTGTTTAGTTATGGTATAGGTGGAAAGACATTGGAATGGATAAATGCTCTTTTGTGCTTCAGGCAGCAAAGGGTAGTAGTTAATGGTGTTAAATCTGACTGGGCCCCTGTTGTGTCTGGTGTCCCTCAGGGCACCGTTCTCGGTCCATTGTTGTTCTCCTTGTACATAAATGACATACCCGTTGGCATTGACTCTCAAATCAGGCTTTTTGCTGATGACTGTGTTTGTTACCGTGAAATTAGAACAGTAGAAGATACATTGAAACTTCAGAAAGACATTGACCTTTTAGGGAGCTGGGCCCGAAAATGGGGCATGAGATTTCAACCTGTCAAATGCAACATGATGCAGCTGACAAATAAGCGGATAAATAAAATTGAGGCCTCGTACACCCTCGAGGGAACGGTATTGGAAATGTTGATAGCATTAAATATCTAGGTGTAACAATTACAAATGACCTCAAGTGGAATACCCATATCAATAATATATGTACTAAAGCCAACAGAACACTTGGATTCTTGAGGAGAAACTTATTTTCTTGCCCCCAAGATGTCAAAGAAGCAGCTTATAAAGGACTGGTGCGCCCAGTCCTGGAATATGGAAGTTCTGTTTGGGGATCCTCATAGAGGAATTGGAGAAGGTACAGAATCGTGCCGCTAGATTTGTAACTAGGAATTATACTTTCGAGGAAGGTAGTATGACTGGCATTCTTGAACAACTCAAATGGGAATCTCTCAAGAAAAGGAGGACGGATAATCGACTTATATTACTATACAAAGGTCTGAAGGTTAAAGCCAGAATACCTACAGATGACCTTATCCCAAAGACTAGGCGTTGTAGAAATAGCCACTCCAAGGCATTTCAGCTTCCATCTGCTAGTATAGAGGCCTATAAATGTAGTTTCTTTCCCCCAGACTATCAGGGACTGGAATGACCTCCCTCACTCTCTGTTTTCTACTGCTGAAATGTCAGATGATTGTGTGTCCAAGTTCGCTTCACTCAAGCGTTCAAGGGACTAATTTCTCCCCCATCCGAAACCCCTGGTGAAATAATGTCATTTGGCGTGTCACCAGTAAACTATTCAGATTCAGATTCAGATGAGTCATTCGAACATCAAATACAGATTATTTTGTGCCCAAAAACTCAGCTCTAGAGGGCTCAGCAACACGATTATCAGCATTGTTCAAGTTACTTTCTGATTTGATTCCGTTTTCATCCGTCTGACATGCTGGATAAATTTTATTAAAAGCTATCGCCGTAAACATGATCTGCAACTTCTTGACTACATCTTTGGAAGTATTTCGAGCAAAAAGTCAATATTTTGGGAGAAATCATACTATTTCCTGTATTTGCTGTAAAAGGTTTTCAACACATATGATAAATACAATGTTTTCCTTAAGAAGAACTACTCTCTGAGTGGACAAACTTTCAAAGATTGTAGTCAGGCATTGGATCTGATGGCAAGATCATTTATTTTTTACTGTTTACTGAGTCGATCATTTTCTGACCATTACCCCAGGAGCTTTGGAAATGTGACTTGCTCAAGGCCACAACGAAAGGCGGCCCGGCTGAGGATTGAACCCGGGACCTCTGGGACCGGAGTCAACCACTCTACCCCTGCGCCAGTCCGCTCCCAGGTCATGGTCATAAAGCAAGTCTTCGAGAACTTGCTTGCTGTTCTTGCCTTCGATAGACATGATTGCTGAAAGATGAATTCTAGCAATTATATTGTAAAGCGCAGTTAGACATCATAAATGATACTTAAAAGTCTTGAGCAACAATATCTACACCAGTCACAGCCTACTACGCTGTCTGGTACTGAACCTGCATCCTCGTCACACAGAAAACATTGCTGGGTTGAACGCATGCTCAATGTACTTTGAATTATCTTCTGAACTCAGCACTAGCAGCATAATTTATGGCTTAAGTTTTTTATCAGTTTAAACCAATCCATTTTAAGATTATTTTACCTCGTTTTAGATGAGCCAGTCAGTATAGTAGTCAGAACAGAACCTTCGAGTAACTAGAAAATGTGTTTATGAAACACTATGCCCCCAACTGGTAAGTCACTTTCAAGATGTAAAAATGTCCAAGAAATGACTAAGTTCAAATTGTAAAGAAAGTGACAAAAATTAATCTGAGGAGTATATCCCAACCACATGCATATTTTCAAAGCATGGTCACAATGTCTGCAAAGTTTCAAAAGTATAGGTATAAAATTGTAGGAGGAGTTGCGCACACAAGGTACCCTCTGTCCATTCACTAAAATGCCTGAAATTGTGAAAAAAAATGACAAAAAATAATCCAAGGATTATATTCAAACCACATGCATATCTTCAGACCATGCCCGTAACACATGTAAAGTTTTAAATGAATTGGCATGAAACTGTAGGAGGAGTTGCGCACACAAGGTACCCACTGCCCATTCACTTTCATTGTGAAAATGCCCGAAAAATGACTAAGTTCAAATTGCGAAAAAAGTGACAAAAATTAATCTGAGGATTATATCTTCAAAGCATGGTCACAACATCTGTAAAGTTTCAAAAGAATTGGAATAAGACTGTAGGAGGAGTTGCGCACAGAAGGTACCCACTATCTATTCACTTTATCAAAAATTAAAATGGGAAATAACTCTCATAGACTGGGCCCCTAGCTCCTTGAATTTACCTGAAAGAAAAAATACGGGTCCTCTTAATTTTCATATACGAACTACGAACCAAATTTCAAGATCCTAGCTCTAACGGTTCCTGACCTAGTGCTCACGCATCACAGACAGACAGACAGACAGACAGACAGACTGCACACCACTCAACTCACTGCACGGACAGACCCAAACCAATATGTCCCCTCAACTTCTTCGAAGTTGGGGCAAAACACGCGCAAGCAGAAATTGACTTGTCTCGTAGTTACGCATTCAATCGCAATCCCAAGCTGGTCACAGATGCTTGAATAATAAAGAGCGTAAATAAAATCAGCGACCTTAATCAATTGGCACAGATGTCACCCAGCTCAATTTCAGAATTACTGAACATCATTCAGCAGATCAACTCTCGTGGTATTTAGCATTGTTTCTGTGCACAGTAGCTTCAATTCCATCAACTTTATCAAATTGGCTAGGATCTATGACAGAAACGCATTGTTTGTTTGATACATGCCAGTCAATACACTGAAAAAAAGTTATAAGAGGCCACCTCATATTTTTTCTTCTAGTTAAGAAAGTAAAATACGATCAATTAAAATTCATGATCATATGAATAAACCAATGTCTAACAGTGGCTCTGTGAGTTTCTGCATTCCAAAATGCGTGATACTTCTCACACAGACGAAGCATGTGTAAAGGTACCCTATTTCAAAAAGTCACACTTTATTAACATCAAATTAAATGTCATTTTATGACGTTGTGTTTTTACATGTTAATTTATTTGAAACTGCTACTGACTGCCATGATGCAAGATAAAATTAAGTCAAAAGTGTTGCTGCAATAAGAATCTTCGTTTCTGTTTTGTACATGCAAGAAGACAACAACCTGAATAACAGGAATTCAGCTTTTGTATGCAATTTGCATACCAACTTTGTTCTTCTCCAGTTGCGTTATTATCAGCAGCACGGCATTGAAATTTTCAGCGATTATTTAGGTCAAATACTACACTCTGATAAACTTTGAAAATAAAAAAAATCGTCCACAAATTTTGTTATTTTGTTCGTTAAAAATTGGCATTGAAACCGGAAGTGTGCGGCAGCCTTGACCTGTTGGTCCTCGAAAATGGTCTAAAGCAGTTCAGTCGAGTTATATCTCTCATTTTCAGGCCTCATCAAGTGAATTTAACAGGGGTCAACATGTTTAAGAGGCACATTTATGAATTTTTCAAAAAATCTCACAATTGGCGATTTTTAAAAATGCATAAAAATTCTACCAGTAGAGAAAATTCAAATGTTTGATGTTTTTCCGAGCCGTAACGACCCCTTTGATGACACCCGTTCCTAATTTCAATAAATGGTGTGCTGTATCCAATTTTTTATTTAAAAACATTGATTTTTGCATTTTTACTCCAAAAACGCCTTTAGTAAAAGAAAATTATTTCTTAACACTTTGGAACTTTACTTACTTGAAAGACACGTCTTTGGGCAAAAAATCGTGCAGTTTTGAACATGGCTTAGAAACAAAAAATGAGTTTGAAAAGTGGCCTCTTATAACTTGTTTTCAGTGTACTTATCGGGACAAAATGTAACCTTTGTGTACAACTTCAGCTTATATGCAAGCATGATTTGACTAAACCCTTTCCCCTGGGCAGTCTCATATCTTCTAAGCGGTCGACCAGTAGTGAGGTGGTTGGTCTGTTGTTCGCACGCTTTGCCTGGAGGTACAAGCAGTCCATTTATTTCTCCTGTCCCAAATGGGCGATGATTTCCTCATGGAGATCTTAAACCTAAATCCATTTTGTCTGACTGAGTGTCAATGACACCCAAACCGGCATATCATAACAAAATTCCATGATTTCTCTATGATATTGCATCGTTTTTCAAATTCCATAACTTTTTCATGCAAAGAATTTTTCAGCCATTTTCCGGGTTTTCCGCAAGTTGTGAGAACCCTGCTATTACCTCCTTAATAGAATACAATATGCTCTCTACACTATACACGTTAAGCTCATTTGATAGCATTGGAATTTTGGAATGCTATGAATTCCAAAGTATTTTAACCTCAAAAAATTCTGCTTACTAGCTGGTACTGAACTTCAGCAGTGATGTCACCACTGGGCCCTGCTTGTGTCCTGCTTGTGTATAAACAGGCACTCTTTTCTCTATATCTACAAAATTTAATGGCAAAAGATTGATACATCTAACATGAATATGGTTAAAAAAGCCTGCATATGGTTTAAAAGGCCTGAAAACAAAATATCTAATTTCACCATCATAACATCATTATATCCAGTTCATAGTCCATTTTCCTCTACTGAGGGTTGAACTTCCTGAAAAGTCTTCCTCGCAAAAGCCTTTTCCGTCAGATGATGGTAGCTAAATCCATTCCAAGTTTCTTTCTGCCATTTTACAAAACTTCATCCCAAGTTTCTTTGGCCTGCATTGTCTCTTCTGAGCAGTTTGCATACTGAGCAATCCTTCCATGGCTACGCTCCCTGTGCCCAAGCCATCTCATTCCGCTGGTGCAAAGAACAACAATCACATTTTGGATGTCAAGACTTGAGACAAGTAAATCTGAGCTAGCTTTGTCTTTTTTTTTTTTTTTTTTTTTTTTTTTTTTTTTTTTTTTTTTTTTTTGACATTTCAAATTAAACGGACCATTACCCTACCATAACACCGGATATGGTTCAGAGTAGTCACAGTCATGGCCCAAGTCTCTGCAGCATGAACTATGACACTTTTAACGCAGATTGAATGCACCAGTTATCAGGTCAGAAGTAATAGGTTGCGGTTAGCAAGGAGAGCAAGCAGTTGGCAGTACTTTTCCCAAACTAATTTTCAGCGTGTAACCTCAGCCAGTTCACAGCCACCACCAGAGACACTTCCCTAAATAGCAAAAGTATGTGACATGTTCAACCTTTAAGTTACTGGACGTACTGGTCCTCGATTCTTTACTTCTTGGTGGATTTTCTCCCTCTGTTTCTTTTCATCACCAACCTCCACCTCCATTTTGTCTGTTCCATTAATAGGACTAGCTATGCTCAGGCATGAAGCACAGGATACATGGTGCCCTTGATGCCATTACATTTATTGTGTATCCAATGCACGCTACTACCACAATCATGGCACTGATACCTACAACTGTCTTACAGACACAATTTCAAGTAACCTTATATCCAAATATTCCATATAATTATTGTCAATTACAGTGTGCGGAATGGACATTTATAGTGCATTTATTTTAAAAGAAGGAATAATTTCACTCTCGTTACACAAGATAAGGGCCCCCAAAATAACGATTTCATTTAAACATTGTACAATCAAAACGGAAAATTACTGGTTTAAGGGAAAGGAAAGTATCTGTATGGACGAAACACGGACACCATTTCAATTTTTAATTGTGTTAATTGTTAAAACAAATTACATGCAAAGACATAATCATTAAATTTAATCACCTGACATATTCATATCAACTTTATAAATGCAACGGAAATCATTATCTTTATCATTCGGCTGCATGTAAAATGCACAATAAAGGCAGATGTTCTCGCTTTGCCTTTGGGAAAAATGCCTGGTAAATGATAAATACAAGAAACCAATTTGAATATTAAGAGTCTATGGGTTCATTTACACATAAAGGACTAGGGTGTTTAACGCCTGATTTTGGCCTCAGATTTTGCCGAAAGATAAATTTTGGAATTTAGGTGAGAAAACTATTCCTTAAAACAGCAATATGTGTCCTCTATTAAAAACAAGAACAAGCACTTCATTTATCCTACAAGCGTTGCCATGGCAACGACCAGAAGAGCCATAGATAGAGCACATTCTGCACTTTTGGGTCTACTTCTGACCATTTCTGAACACATTTTTAATTTTTAAGTGCCAGCCCACACGACGAACAAAATGATACTTAGCATACAATATTCCTGGATGATACTTCATAACTATTTCATAATAAGAAATTATTCGTCGCGTGGGCCGGTAGTTGAAAATGATGTTAAATGGCGAAAAATAGACCCAAAAAATGAAAAATGTTGCCATGGCAACATGTGTATTTGAAGTAATAGTTGTGCTAGAGTTTATAAGCAGGGACCTTTACCTTTTGCAATACTTTTCTCCTCAAAATTCCAAAATTCAATTTTTTATCAACACATGAGGCCGAAATCGGGCTTTAAATCCCCTAGGCCTTTAGATACCACAATCATAAAAATCGGTCAATGCAGTGAAGTGTAAGATGAAAATATGTAATTATAAAAGTTAAATTCAAGCATTCAATGGCGGCCAATTTGAAAATGGCCTCCCTTTTGTTTACCCTTATGAAAGTTAAGTGAATATTTAGATTCAATGGGTTCTTAAACACAGACATTAACACCAAAAACCTAAAAATCAGTCAATTAAGTGAAGTTTTAGATAATAAACTATGATCTGTAGTCTTTCTGGGTGGCCATTTTGAAAATGACAGCCATTTTGAATTTTTGGCTGGACAACGATGTTTTTCAAAACAGGCATTCTGAGCCCACATGCCAAATTTCATGCTTATTTCACCAACTGCACGATTTTTATTGAAACTTGACTTAATCTGCCTAGATAGGTATGCAGCAGTTATGCAACCCTTGTTAAGAGTGTTTCATATTTTTTACTTTTTCTCTGATCAACCTGATTATCATACCAACTGTTCTCTAGCTTGAACAAAGTGTCATTATCAAATTTCAGTCAAATCCGAAAACGTTAGACCCACCCCTACAGATTTAAAAAGAAAATCACCAATTTGGTCAATTTCGATTATTGTGCTAATTTTGGGGTATATATAAAAGCCTTGAAAATCAAATCCTTTGCATATAATTGGCATACACTCAAACTGATAGTAGAGTGCGACGGCAGAATAGTTTTAAAGCTACTTCTTGTACAAAATATCATTTAAATATTGTTTTCCATCTCACTTTTTCAGGAATTCAGGCAATTTAACTCTTTGAGAATTTGACACAAGAATGATACGTCCTCTTTGACCCCCATCCTTGGCAGCATTCGCATACTCTTGTATGTCCTTAACACATCTTTCAGTTGTGTCATTTATCACTTCCAGGCGAGATACTACCAAACCCTAGTGTACCTCCCTACTAGGGTACCATACTGCATACCCTAACATACTAACATACTAACCTACCCTAACATACTAACCTACCCTACTAGACCCTACATCCCTACATACCAAACAAGGGTAATACCATATCCTAGGGTACCACCCTTTTAGGATACAACCCTACCCTATCATACTGAGGTACTTCCCTTCCCTACTAAGCCACTACTCCTCCCTAATTTACTAGGATACAATATTTCGTATCTTCAACTAGGAACCACAATTCCTGCATTACTAGGATTCCACCCTATTCTACCCTTATACGGTACTACCCTATCCTACGCTACTATTGTAATACCCCTTCCAACACTTCAAGGGTATTATCATATCCTTATGTACTTGTGTAATACCGTGCCCAACTATGGTACCACACTACCCTACTCTACTAGGGCACAAACATACCCTAACCCATACTAGGGGTATCATGTCCTACTCTTACTATGCTATCCTAACGAACAATACTAGTGTACTACTCTATCAGTGGACCGCTTCTAGTGGACTACTCTACACTTCTTGGGTAGCACCCTGTCTATATCTATACAGTCATATCTATAATCCCACCCTCCTAGGTTATACCCTCTCCTACTGTACTAGTGTACTTTCCCAGGTACAAATGTACTAACTTACCCTACTAGCGTACTACCCTTCCCTACCAGGTACCGCCCTGAATCTACCATTCCAGTGTACTATCCAAGGGTATGCACCATACCTTACACTTCCCAAATTAAGTACCCTTTCAATGTCCTAGTTTACTCTACTCTATCCTACACTAAGGTAAGGTACCTATCCCTCTCGAGATAAACCTATCTGGTCCGACCTTAAGGTCCGACCATAAGGGTTGGCTAGGGAGGGTCACTAATGCGGTATGGTAGTTGTACTCTAGGAGGGTAGGGTATGACAGTCTTGTTTAGTAGTAGGGTAGGGTATGGTAATACCTTAGGAGGGTAATATAGGCTGGTATCCTCGGGTAGGGTAGTTGACTACAAATGCCAGTTCAGCTATGGGACACTGACAACGAGTATGTCAGCATGAGAGAAATACTTTATCGCCGGAAAGTGGTAAATGACACAGCTGAAAGTGGTGTTAAGGACATACAAGAATACGCGAATGCTGCCAGGGATTGGGGTCTAAGAGGATGTATCATTCTTGTGTCGAATTCTCGCTGATTTAAATTGCCTGAATCCAGAGAAACGTGGTGTTGTCACATTCCACTATCAGTTTGAGTGTATTTATGCCAAAGAAAAACAATTATATGCAAAGGATTTGATTTTCAATGATTTTATTGATTTGATTTTAGGATATATACCCTAAAATTGAAAGAAAAAATGTCGACATTGAAAAAATTGGTAAAATTTTCAAGTCGGTAGGGGTGGGTCTAAACATTTTCGGATTTGACTGAAAGGCCTAGGGCGTTTAAGGCCTGTTTTGGGCTCAGATTTTGTTAACGAACAAGTTTTGGAATTTTGGTGAGAAAACTATTCCTTAAAACAGCCATTGTCTCGTCTTTTAAAAACCAGAACAAATACTTCATTTGTCATACAGCGTTGCCATGGCAACGCACAGAAGAACCGTAGATAGAGCACATTTTGTACTTTTTGGTATATTTTTGACCATTTCTGAAAACATTTTTTTTTTTTTAATTTTGAAGTGCCACACGACAGCACAATGATACTTTGCATACAATATCTCTGGATGATACTTCATAATTATTTCATAGTAAGAAATTGTTCGTCGTGTGGGCCGTTATGAAAATGATCTTCAGTGGTGAAAAATAGGCCCAAAATTGCAAAGGTATTATTTCTATGCTTTTCATAGTTTCACATACTTCAGCTCTTCTGCAGGTCAACAGGCCATATACGTATTCGCGCTCTATTTGACGTTAACGTGAGACTATATAATTCAGAAACTATATCGGTTGATTTTTGGTGCACTGACTTAAAAGAGCATATTAACATAATCGACACGCAAACGCATCAGACAACATAATCCAGTTTAACGTCTTTTCAGCGCTGAGCGGTAACACGAGATAATTTTCGTTCCCCCAGGTAGAAAGAAATTAAACAAAATATATTCGACCACTATTTTGTATGTGCATAGGACAGCTATTAAACATGTGTTGAACAAAGTTTGTAGGGTTCGATAAAAGTTCAAAGAAAGGATAGCTTACCGAAAACGAATTCGCGCATTTAACAAAACCTCTTCATTCTCTTAGTACCCAATTTGAAAGTACAAGAAATACAACGTTGGTAAATGGCTGCTTCAAACAATGTATTGTGCGTTTTCTCGATAAGGATAAAACCGATCATTAGACGAGGGTCATTTATTAAGTCTTGGAAGTGGGCACCTAAATATGATTGTATAAATGCCAGCCATACATTTACATTTTAGCTCACCTGAGCCGTTAGGCTCACAAGGTGAGCTTAAATGATGGCCATGATCCGGCGTCCGTCCGTCCGCCCGTCAGTCCACATTTCAAAGATCTTCTCTGAAATCGCTTGGCCAATCAAAGCCAAATTTGATATGACGCATCTATAGGAAGGGGGAACCAATTTGTATATAAATAATCCAGGTCACATGACCAAGATGGCCGCCACGCCCATATATGGTAAAAACCTTTAAAAATCTTCTTCTCCAGAGCCGGAATCGATTTCAATGAAACTTGGCATGAAGCATCTATGATTCAAGTTCTACAATGTGTATCGTGACCCTGCTTACATGGGAAAAAGTTAAAACTACGGATTTTTTGAAAACTATTGCAGCCTGAGACCTGAAAAGTGGTAGATGCAAAAAACTAAATGGATTAGATGAAGGTATATGATTAATTTAGGTCAAGGTCATCTCTTGACCTTGGCCGGTCTCTCGTCCATACACACTTTTCAAAAATTTTCTTCTCTGAAGCCACTTGGCCAATTAATGCCAAATTTTATATGACGCATTTATAGGAAGTGGGAACCAATGTGTATATAAATAATCCAGGTCACATGACCAAGATGGCCGCCATGTCCATTTATGGTAAAAACCCTTCAAAAATCTCCTTCTCCGGAACCGGTGAATCGATTTCAAAGAAACTTGGCATGAAGCATTGATGGCTAAAGTACTGCAATGTATATATAAGTCATGACCCTGTGGTGACCTTAACCTATTTTACGACAAGGTCAACATAGGTCGCCGATGCATTTGAATGGGGAAAACATTTTAAAAAATGTCATTTAAGGTAAAAATTTTGCATGATATTGGTGGTAGGACTGAATATTAATGATTCTGGAAAAAATTGGACCCAATGGCTCATATGCCACTACCACGGGGCAATATACATGTATATTACCATAATATTAAACATCTTCTCCTCTGAAACCACTAGGCAAATCTAAGCCAAATTGTATGTGAAGCATCTATAGGATGGGGGAACCAATGTATAAATTAATAATCTAGGTCACATGACCAAGATGGCCGACATGCCCATATATGGTATATAAACCATTCAAAAATCTTCTTCTCTGAAATCTACGGACTGATTTCAATGAAACTTGGCATGAAACATCAATGGCTAAAGTACTACAATGTATATATAAATCATGACCCTGTAATGACCTTGATCCAGTTTATAGCAAGGTCAACATGGGGTGCCTATGCAACCAATTAGTTTAAACAATTCATTATTACAAAATGACATGAAATGGAATTTCAAGATCAATCATCAATTAATCATCTTCGTTAGACGAGTCTATCCCTAGCTTGATCACAAACTTGTCAATCTCGCTTTCACTAAGTTTGTCCCCTGCCCAGTGCTCAGCCTCAGTCCTCTTCACATGCTCACAAACGAACGCATCTTCAGCCAGCCCGGCAGTTTGTTAGCTGCTTCAGCTGGGCCCATATCAGCTCATATCAGCTCTATAGGATTCAGGTCACAGTGGTAGGATGGAAGGCGTCCAGCGTGCGTCCAGTGGCTCTGGTGGCGTGGTCTATGTGGTACCGTGGCTATTAATACAATGTTTATCAAATTTACACTTAAAATGTCTAAGTAATCGACAAGACAGGCAAATTAAAGGCCAAGGAAAATAAACTTAACTACATTAATCAATCGCAAGTACCCGGAGAAAATAGAAATTACTATCTCGATGCAAAAAGATATACGTATATATATATACAACTATAACAACTACATGTAAAACAGTCTGCGTAATATCGGAATGATTCATGGCTTTAAGGGCTCTAATAATGCCGGTTCCTGTTCATTGCTTAATTGGTACCTACATGTAATCTATAATTAAACCTCGTTTAAATTGCAGTTTATAAAGTAATGCACATGGTGAAATGACTTACTCATTGCCCGGTGATAAATAGATAAAACATTTTTGAAATGTCAGTTTACTCTACAATTAGAAACAATAAAATGCAGGGTGAATTCTTTATTCAGTGATGAGCCTTAGCAGATGAAAAGTACATTAGTCAATGCTTGGAATGATTTGACGTGCGGTAAAACTTGGACGTCTGTGCTACTAACGTCAATCAACTTCCTCATGCTGTGATAGAACGAAAGAAAATCCCGCGCAGACATTTACTATTAAGCATGTTTTCTGTGTGGCGGTCGTTTGTTATTCTAAAATGTCTTTTGCCTTTTCTTGTGCTTGTGTTTGTTCTTTCCCTCAAGTTAGTTCTGGGAGAAGAAAACGTGTGCATGTGCTATATTACGCGAATATGACACGTGTAAATTTGAACATCTATTGGTAAGATTGGAATTTATTTCTATTCAACGCCTCACTTTTTGCTAGAGCTGACGTATAAAATAAACATAATATTGCGTATCTTAACACCATAAACAGTTTTTTTATCCATAAAGATGTTTTCACTGAATTGTTGCTACAAATGTTTTCTCAGACGCCATGGAGGCGTAACTTTTTAAGGTAAACTTTAAGATTGAATTGAGTGGCTACCTAAAAGATTTTTGTGAAACAAACCACCTCTGGTGATAGCTAATAACCGTAAGCAGAAGAAAAAGCAAAGGAAAACAGGTGCTTTCCTTCAATGTCATTTAATGTACAAACGTTTTTCGGACGTGAAGTGTTAATGATGCAGAGATATTCGACTACAACACCAAAATATGGTATTTTACATACGTCGCCCCTAGTTCTTGTGTTCGAAGGCTTTTAAATTCGTTTCATTTTACACGCAAAGATTAAAGGTTTCGTATTAAAGTGAAGTAATTGCCACGTTTTAGTGCAAATGGAAGCTAATCAAGCTTTTGGCTTTTCTTTCAAAAAATTATTTTGGACCTTATGAATATTTTTCGACCCCATAATTTATCGGTAACCCTTGTAATCATACTGTATGACATTAAACACTGACTTTGGTATTTCACGGGGACCCGACTGCTAATCGTGATTATTGATGCGACGTGGAATGTTAATGCATGCTATTATGAAGTTTCGTATGCGTCGGCGAGATCGTTACGAATGCGACGTTCCACATCCTCTGCCCTTGGACCGTAAGTATCACATGTTTTGCTCTCGTGAAAATAAACAAAGCCGAGTTTGCAAAATCGGCGTCCACTATGATCTGCAAAATTCTTTTATGTTCCCACTTGAAGTCAAACGGAATACTTACGGCACGTGTGTTTTTCAGCTAATGGTTTATAAAGTTGACATGTACATGTAGATACAATTTTGCCACGGAAACTCATTACATTCTTAAAGTCCTTTTGTTTTTCTTTATCTTGGTCGTAAACTAAGAAGTATAACACAGTCCTGTGGGTGTCTTTATTGAAAATTGTATCCAAACGGCTTTGTACATGCGCATTTATTTACTGAGCGTGAAAAACAGTAAGATAAGCATCTTTTGTATGCATCGAAGACGAAGGTACGTACTACTACAATGAGTCATGGAAGAATTAGCATTTTTGTTGTGCTCTTTCAAAAGTTATTTACGTACATGCAGAAGCATAACGAGTGCCTTTATCAAGCAAAATATTGCATGGCGTTTTTCCTTGGACTACATGCACTTCGTTGAGCGAGCCTCAAAGCATATACCACTTTTATTTTGAATGAGGTCACAGAGTGGGGTTTCTGATTCAGCTTTGTCAACATTCGAGTGACACAACTGATTTATTCTTGCCTCGAAACAGCAAATATCATTTTCGGACATATCAGTGACAGAGCTTATATGTTTCCTTAAATTAAATGAGTCTAAGGCTAAATCAAATGATTTTTGATCATTGAATATGGGTGGATCCATGCATTTCTGATAAGCAGGGGCGAGGGGGGGGGGGCAACAGAATTAAAGGGGTTTATGCGGTTTTTAGGTGCGGTTGTTAGGCAGTTTTCCATTGGAATGATGTGTAATACAAGAACAGCGATCAACTATGGTTATTTCATTGCATTAACATGAGAAGAGTCTTTGGGAGCACTTTGAACCCTCGGCCTCGGGCTCAAACTTTCTCCAGCCTCTGCAAGTAATGATACAGTATAAAAACCATGGTTGACCCCATTAACATGTATCTAAAAATATTTACATTTTTATTGCAATCGTCCTAGAAGAAAGTATCTTTCTTGATGTTCTTCATTTCCCAATGAAAAAACATTAAGTCACGTGATCTAGAGGCCACGCCTATGGGCGGGGCGACGTCAAAACCCATCCAGTGACGTTGTTTGTTTACTCTTGTTGTGGTGACGTTGGTTGCGTATCGCCATGACGTTAGGTGCGACAATTTGACGTTTTGGCTGTTCCAAAATTACGTTAAGTCGGATTTAATGTCAAATAACATGAAAATGAGCGGTGATATGTGCAATTAAAAATCTGAAACTTGATTGATAATATAAAATGTAAATATAAGTATTGAAATTCAGATTTTAGCTTTCACTGGATGATGAAAAACATTAGCTGTTTTAATGTCTCCGAGAAGCCCTTCGGGCTTCACAGACATTAAAACAGCCTAATGTTTTTCATCATCCAGTGAAAGCTAAAATCTGAATTTCAATCCTTAAATAATTATTGAAGAAAATGCATCCCTGTCTCCATATCGCAACATTTGCTATTTTATTTTACTGAATCATCGGTCTCATTCTTCCACGATGCATTTCTGTGTCGCATATTAGCTTTTAACTACGTCTTCGATGCATACAACAGATGCTTATCTTACTGTTTTTCACGCTAAGTAGATAAATGTGCATTTACAAAGTCGTTTGGATACATATTTCAATAAAGATACCCACAGGACTGTGATATACTTTTTAGTTTACGACCAAGACAACGAAAAACAAAAGGAGTTTAAGAATGTAATGAGTTTCCGTGGCAAAATTGTATCTACAGGTCAACTTTATAAACCATTAGCTGAAAAACACAAGTGCCGTAAGCATTCCAGTTGACTTCACGTGGGAACATAGTAGAATTTTGCAGATCATAGTGGACGCCGATTTTGTAAACTCGGCTTTGTTTATTTTCGCCAGAGCAAAACATGTGATACTTACCGTTCAAGGGCAGAGGATGTGGAACGTCGCATTCGTAACAATATCGCCGACGCATACGAAACTTCATATTAGCATGCATTAACATTCCACGTCGCATCAATATTCACGATTAACAGTTGGGTCCCCGTGTATTTAAGTTAAACAGACTGATAGTACTTTCCACTTCGATATTCTTTGTATACTTTTTAAACACCTAACTGCGTTATTCTACAAGTTAAGAAACCCATGAATGTAAAATGACCGATTTGGCACTCCCAGATATATGCATATGGAAGCATAAGTTTACAAGCATCAATCAAATCTTCAACTTACCGATGGCGCCAATAATGACTTAAAATCCACTTTGTATGCCATTTTCAGCAGTGAAATCTAATAGGCGAGACGCTAGATTCTGTATCTACCGTATTTAACGAAATCGCACAACACCCTCCACATACTTTGTTTGCAGTATGCAATTGGTCCATTGGTCATCCTAGATGAGTTCTAGGCACGTTGTCGCCCCGGCAAGTGGTGCACAATATTTCTGTAGCTCGTTACATGAGTTACATGTTCAAAATATATTTGTATCAACAAAATAGCGAAGCCTACTATGCTCCACCCACTTTAATCATGCAACAACACTAATTATATCACGTGCTAGAACAATTAAACGGACATGCTTTATGATCTTTAAAAGTTGAAATTAGACATTATACGGTGTAACAAACGTTACTTCTACATCTATGGCGTGAAAATAGAGGTTTGGGTTCAAAAACGTTTTTGTTTTTGGCATTTCTTTCTTCATATTCCAAAAACGATAGGTCCCTTCTTACTGACCAATAGTTCAACTTGGCTGTTACACAAAACCAAATATTTATATTAAATATTTAATTTATTTTATTTAAAAAGTTTAACATTTCCTATGGGTACCGCCGTATGCTGTAACATTTGAAAAGTAGGCGTTTCAACAAAAATATCAAAATGAATAACTGTTATATGTTTGTGTAAATAATTTAGTTCTATTTTACACACCCTATGATAAATACATGCTAAATGTGCTAAAATACACAGCCTGTGACTTGCAAGTATGCTCATGGTAACGTATGTAACACCATAATGTTCAAACTTGGGTAGATTTCATTTTGGTGATTACAAATGTATATACAATGAGCCGCTTCATGCGAAAACCTGATTCTTCCTATATAAAAACAAAGATGCAGTTACTGCACAGCTGATCAGCACACTTGTTTACTCTACACAGATAATTCAAACTTCTTCTTAAATCCGAAATTTCAAGCGTCTAAATTCTGTGTCTCTGTACAAGGAATACTGTCGGAAGAGGGTTTTTCGCGCGCTGCGGCTCACGTAAAAGTGGTCTCACATAATTATCTGCAAAGGTTTTCGCATAGAACACAGTAAGGTTGTTTGGAATATGTTGACCCACTGGTGACTTGTCAGTATGGTCATGGTAACGCATGTAACACCTTTTTCATATAGGGCACTGTAAGGTATATAATATGAATTGGTGACCCATCGTCAAAGCGTCCCCTCCTGATTGCGAGTTTGTGTTGTTCGACCTCCTTCGTGCCATGTTGTGTCCTTGAACAACATCCACGATCCACGATGAATCTTTCACATGTGCGAACTTAATGACTTAGGAAGACAAACACTTCGCAAATATCACACTGCTAGTCGCATCCAACTAGATGCGGATATTATCCTCAAACTCCTGGACCCATTTATTTTATACTATATGTGGTATTCCTTACAGCTTGTGTGCGCCTTTCGAAACTATTGATTTGACGTAGTGTTTGATATATACCTGTAGAGTAAATGAACGAAAAAGAAGGACATTATCTAGCCCTGCGACACCAGTTCCCCGGGAGTGGCAAAATCCAATGTAAAGCAGTAATAACAAACAATGTGAACTTCTTGAGGGCCCTCGGTGTGAAATCCGAACATAGAACAGAATGTGCGAACAACGTGTATGCTTTTTACAGTTAACGAAAATGCTTTCTTGCCAGGGATGACGTAACTGCACTTTAGACAATGAAGACACAGATACTCGAATTTTCATAACAACCACGATGCTTCTGACGGTACAATCATCTGAATCAGATGTCTTGGGTTTATGCTGCTGTCTATTCTAGCCAAATGATTGCAATACATTATGGTTCCACGCTGGAAATCCTGAAAAAGCACGATACTAGCAGTCTGTCGTTTTGAGCAAGCTTTGATGCCCTGGTGAGACTCTCGACCATTCCATCTCTTCAAGAAAATAGAAGTTATGACTACACAATAAGGCAGTTTAGGTGAGACTCCACACAATGGCATAGGTAAAACGAAAGCTTTGAATGTTGCTTAGAAAAGCGATCAATCACTAACTATCTTGTGCAAACAGACGATAACACTCCCCACAGCACATAAGAAGGTGTACGAAAAACCATTTGCCGATTCTGTTCATCTGCTGGGCAATCTGGTTCAAGTGTAAATAGTGTCCGTCACTTGTTCTGTTGCCATTAGCGCTACACAAATGAAAATGTACCATCAAACGTTAAGCATGATCGTTTGATGACACATTTATAACGTGAAAACTCCAAAAACATGTTTCAGAAACGCTCAACCGTATCAGCCTAAGCAGAATCCCTCAGAAGGTTGGTCGGGTGGGAATATAGGTCCCGCTCATCGGATCCTTAAGAAATAGATGGACTTCTTTTGCCTCCAGGCATAGCTTATACGCTACTTACTGGCCATCTTATTACTGGTTAACCGCTCAAGTCTGAGCCTGACCAGGAAATGTGTTTTAAAATCAAACCTTCCATACGTATAAGCCGTAGTGGCTTACTTGGGTGGTTATATTTAAAGCATTGTTTGGATGTCATGGCATCCGATTTTCGGGCAAAAGTCCCATAAAATGGAGTCAAAGTCTCAATATGACAATAACTGTTGACTAGGCTGTTAAGCATCAACTCAAAATCAAACAAAACAACCGCATCGGGCAATGTCTGGAACATCAATGGTACTTATATTGAAACAGTGCTCATGACCAAGGACAGAACAATTTTTGTTCCGCTCATTGTCCCTTTCAATATTATTTCAGCTCATATGAGACGGGCCAACCGGTAGGTGGGCCGAAAACGGAAGAACCCCGAGAAAAAAAAAACACCTGGCACACGTGCAAGCAGAACTTGGCTTGTCTCACATGTGCCCCGAACCCAGACAAAATGAACTAGCATGCGCAGAGTTGAGCTTTTGTATGGCCGGCGAGTCATTTCATTATCCGGAAATCGGAAAACAATCTTACGGTGGCGATTATTATATCTTATTACTATTTGTTTTCCTTAGGTTTTAACATCTAAAATTTTAAGTGAAAAATTTGATACATACGTTACCATTAAATCGTCCGTCACCCGCATTTGATATTTGCTTACTAATATTGGCAAGCTTTGTGAAAGGTAACTTAAGGAATAGTGACCGACGGTGTTGATAATGTCATTTCATAACACTGGATACTAACAATGGTGTAAAACATGCTTTGGGATTTTGCGGTTTTGGTGTGCGCGCTTTAAGCTCACTGACAACCGGATTACACTCTTGAATATTTGCTATATCTTATATGATTTCTAAATTAGTGCTAAATCATAATTACATACAGCGATGAGCATTTTATCGGCATTAAAATCATTAAAACTGATTTTTGATATTTATTAATTATGTGTTACAAACGTTACCATATTTACCAATCAACAGTACACATTTCTGGCAAAGCAGTGAGCATTCAACTTAAAGAAGGCATATATGTTATTGATCTACAACAAGATGATTGTATATTTTTCTTCTTTTCTTCGAACTTGTTTGTTCATAGTTGACTTTGAACACTTTATTCTTTCATAATCTGAAGTGAGCTACTGTGGACTATATGCAATAACTTTCGACATAGGAATGACATGATGATTAGTTTTTTTTTTTTTTTTTTTTTTTTTTTTTCAGATTTGTAAAAAAAAGGAATAAGTGTCTTTTAGACCAGTGTATCTAAAATATAAATGTGCAAAGGAAAGTATATTAAAATAGCTCACTGTTTTGTAAGTAAATTCTTAACATCCTGTTTTGAAAATGTAGCATACGTAACACCATCGATGCATATATGTGATAAAAGTATCAACACATGTGCCAGTAACATTCTTTCATAAGATGATGTTAATATATTTAGGTTTGGAATTTATTTTAGAGATTCATAGTGCATTTTTCAAACTTAGAGTATATTTCTGTTTTAAATGGGTAACGTACGACATGCGTAACGGCTTCTGGAGGGCAAATGCACCATACCATTGGGCGACAACGTGCATAGAAAATCTTTATATTGATCAACAAAGCCACCCGTAATGTATTAAAAGTGAAATTCGCAAAGAGAAGTATATTAAAACAGCTTACTGTTCTGTAATTGACATTTACACAGGCTGTTTTGAGAATGTAACATACGTAACACCATCGATGCATGAAAATGATTAAATATATCAATATATGTGCCCGTAACATTCTTTCATCAGATGATATTGATACATTTAGGTTTGGAATTAAGATTAGAGATTCATAGTGTATTTTACAAACTAAAAGCACATTTCTGGTTTGAATGGGTAACATACGTAACGGCTTCTGTGGGACAAATGCACCATATCACAGGGCGACAACGTGCCTAGAAGCTGTTTATATTGATCAAAGAAGCCACCCATAGTATCAAACCTAGTATGTGGAGGGTGTTGTGCGAAACGAAAAATTTCCCTACCCACCGTCTCCTCTATAAGTAAATATCTGATAGAAAAAACACACGATATTTTGATCAGTGAAACCATTATTATTTTCATCTCTCACCAATGGTATTTATATCAGCCTATATTTTCACTGTAGAATTTTGAATTACCTGTGGCTGTTCTATTCAGGCATCTTTCACTTCAAACCTCTGAACGCCTTTTGGTGAACAAAAACTTCGAGTGTTCGGAGCTTGTAGTTATCTTCTGTCTTTCAACGAACTTGCTCATACATAGGTAATAATATTCTAACCTGTTCCAGTTGTTCGGTACTAGCGTTCCTCGTGTCTATGGTAGCGGTAATCCAGTGTGGCCCCGGGACCACAGCTAACATTGCCGAGATTTTTCTCGGCCGGTGTTACCAGTATAAGGAAATGTCCTCTGGAAAACTTCTAAAACCGCAGTGAGTTTTGTTGTTAAACACGAAAAAAATGACTATGCCCAGCAAGAAAAGACAAGAGGACCAATGGTCCTGTAAACGCTCACCTGAGATTTGAGGTATATATCAATAAACTTGTTTGACTATGAAGGTAATATACATGTATATAACCCCAGAACAGGGTCAAAATACCCCCTGGGTTTAATTTCTTTTTCAAATTCATAAATATTCTGTCCATTTGTCCATTTCCTGGAAGCGTTTCCCTTCAGTATCATTTTAAGAGTTTTCTGCATATGTGACATATGTTGACCTTGCCGTAAAATCTGTCAAGGTCATCACAGAATCATGATATATATATATATATATATAAACAACAAGTCCTTGTGTCGGTAATTATAGGAAGAAAGAATGAAATGAAGCAACAGCAACAATTTATTTCAGTCCTGTAGCGCTTTCACTTTACAGCTCTTCAGCAGGAACGTCGCCATATTGTTTTGGCGTTACTAAAATTCAAATTCATAACGTCCTGACGTTATCTTTTACGGGAAATATAGATTAAAGATTTGACGTCGCGGCAAAAACGTCAAAACTAAAATACAAGATATTTTCATGCTCAACCCAGTAGAACCCGAAACCAATTCCGTGTGTGTATGCTCACGGAAAAAACGACCAGGTTTAATGACCTGAACCAATTGATATATAAGAATGCTACATGTATTATGAAAGTATTCATAAGCAGCAAAATGTCTCGTTCTACCATGATGAGCACGAAAAAGGTTTAATAACCATGTGTTTCTTTGTATAAACACTTAATTCATAAAACTAACCATATACGCAAACAGTGCGTAATTACATGATTCTGGGAAACCAGCACTGAGTGTTTCATTGTGAAAATTCAAATAAGCACAAAAGTTAACCAGCCAATTGACAGTCACGAAAATTAAACCCAACATTAGTCGCACAATGCAGAGAACACAGACTAAATGGAATACGACCATTTAAGACACAACCATGCACACTACGAAATGCGATAATTTTCAACTGACTTCCTGCGAGTTGTACATGTATGCACAACTCACATGAAACTAGCAACTATCGCTATTCCAAACTAGGATTCATAAGACAGCAAACACATGTATACTTTAAATAATAATAATAATAATAAAAACACCTTTCGACAGCAATTACTTGTATTGCGGTACCAGCGAGCGTTCCGGGTTTTATGAATAAAGACTGAATTTATGGGTAGTTCCCCTTGGAATTAGAAAAAAACATATTTTTCATTTTCATTAGAATAATCTGCAGTTGATATTGAATTTAAGAAAAATAATATGAAATAAAATAATATAACTTTAACATTAAATCCCACTTTACACAAATTTGAAAGACACTCGATACATTCCATAAATTCCTCATACATAAAGATTATGGCGATTATCATGTTAAAATATATTGAAATTTACGTCCTACTAAACCATTGTTTATGTAAAATATTACGGTAAAAGAACATTGATTCGTACAGATCCAAAACGTCAAACATTGCAACAATATGGAGAATGACTTGGAAAGACTAGAAGTTAGTTACACCATCAAAAAGAACATAGCTCTGATATATACAGAATGTTCATAAAAGCATAGCCCTCCCCCGGGACCGGAGAGTTAGAAATGTGTGTTGCAACATTTTGGGAATGCAAGTTTAAATATCGTGACTGTAACAAGCTGATTGGCAGCTATCCACACATACAATTTACATACATGAGTTCAAATCTGGTTTAAGGGCATGTATAAGATACCGCTCTTTTTCATCTCTTAATGATGCATTATTATTCAGTACCTTATAAATTGGAAACACTTTGAACTTGTCATTTGCACAATTATGAAAATGCTTATTTACTTTAAGCACTCTAAATTCATCTCTTATGGTTTGTTGTCTATGCAATGTCATACGCTTACGCAATTCATTGCTGGTCTGTCCTATATAAAAACTATTACAATTATCACACACAAGTGCATATATCACATTTTTAGTGTCACAGTTCATGTTATGTTTAACTGTAAAAGTTTTTCCATTACCAAAAGTATATGACTGGCCTTCGATAATAATTTGACATGTTTTACATCTACTTTTACCACACTTTTCCACGCATGCTTTTGTTTCTGTATAATCAAATTTTGAAGCAGAAAGAATTTGTTTTAAATTTTTCGGCTGTCTTTTACTATTGATTATAGGCTTTTTGGCTAATACATTTATCATTTTGTCACTATTGTGTAAAAATAACTGTTCACATGCCCTCACGACTGGAAAAATGTTTGTATTTCGCGGATTGAACGTTGTTACACATGGTATAACTTCCCCCTTGCGTTCTGATTTTCGATTGTCTCCTTTTATCGGTCCTTTCTCAATCGCTCGCGAAATGCCATTTCTTATTAGATCCTCTGGATAACCTTGTTTTCTAAGGTATGTGGAAAGTTCTTCAAGTCGCTGTCCCTGTAATGTTTTATCGGTTACAATTGTCACCACACGCGATGCAAGACTAAACGGGATATTCACCTTTGTATGTCTAGGATGACATGAATGAAAATTTAAGTAATTGTGCGTGTCCGTTGGTTTACTGTAGATGTCACATGTGATTTTATTTTCTGATAATTTAACTAAAACATCCAGAAATGGAATACCTATCGTACTTGAATCCATTGTAAAGTTTATATCCTTGTGTAAATTGTTTAGATCCCGAAAGAAATCATCAATACACTACCGCTCACGTATTTGTACTCATCGTTTACGCGTAACATACGCGAGTAATACGCGCGAATTACGCGATTAATTTATACGCGTATATGTCCATATCCAATTAGAAATCAATTTCAATTACGCGTACCATGGAAGTAATGCGCGTATATTACACACGATAACGACCAAATCGTTAAGTTAATCATTTCGCGTAATATAGATTATATACGCGTATTGTTCCAACCACTCAGGAGTAAAACAGTCAGACACACACAAGCTACGCGTCATAAAACAACCCCTTATGTTGAGATTCCGATGTTGCATCAAAATAGAAATAAACGAAGAAATAACATGTCAAAACCTTTCCTCGAGAAATTCTAAATACTTAGATCGGTACATTACATGTACCTGATCGCACAAAGACTAGTGTTTCAATTTATTCTGCTTGCGGGATTATTTCGAAGGAGAGCACTTTCAGGCACGGTGTAAAATATATACATGCATATAGATAAGAAAAAGAAATCAAACCTGCCTGCATAAATCAGGAACAGCAGAGTTTGGATCAAATTATTCATCGCATAACAGGTTGAAAGTAAAGTCACACCAGTTTCACCATCACGATGTATCAGTATAATAATCCTTTAAACTTGCAATTAATTTTCACTACAATACACGTAACAACATCACCCTTGCGGTACTTTAGCTCTTATACCCAGTCTCATTACGCGTATCATACGCATAATTACGCGTAGGCGTATTGACACTGTGATTGGCGTATCATTCATTCGCGTTATGAACGAACCTTACGCGTATTGACGAATTAATGTATGCTTATGAATATTAATGAGGTATGATACGCGTATATATGCGCAAGTTACGAGTATATTGCGCGTAAATAGTCTTACGCATGTAATACGCGCGTATTACGCGTATGATACGCGTAAATGGGGTACAAATACGCAAGCGGGAGTGTATCTACGTCGTTGTTCCAAATGATGAAACAATCATCAAGAAACCGCTTCCAGTCATTCCTCAGCGTAGTTGAGAAATCTTGGCCGTATTTCTCCGCAGTGCGTTCATACAGTGTTTCTTCTAAAAACCCAAGAACCAATGTGGCCAGCGTCGGAGCTACCTTGGTCCCCATGCTAATGCCTTTCGTCTGTAAGTAGTGAGTCCCATCAAAATAAAACACGTTCCTCGTAAGAATAATTTCTAGTGATTTTAAGATAAAATCTATATTAAAGCGTGAGTCAACCACATCTTTTGCTTAATCCAACCAATAGTTTATTGCAGTAATACCCAGATCATGCGGTATGTTCGTGTATAAATTTACAACATCGAATGTTATAAGTTTTGAATTCGGTTTTACTTCAGACGGTAAATGATTGAGAAAATCAATGTCATCTCTAACAAAACTGGAAACTTCCTGGCAGAGCGGTTTAAGAAGGATGTCTAAACAAGAGGACCAATGGTCCTGTAAACGCTCACCTGAGATCAGCTGCATATACCAATAAACATGTTTGAATATTATGGTATTTAACTCCAGTGCAGGGGCAGATGAAGCCCTTGGGCCATTTTCTTTTTTCAGAATCTTCAATATTCTGTCCATTTGCCAATTTCCTGTTGGCTTTTTCCTTCAAATGACATTTTAACAGTTTTCCCAATTCAGATGCATAGGCAACCCATGTTGACCTTGCCATAAACTTGGTCAAGGTCATCACAGGGTCATGATTTATATGTACATTGGAGTACTTTAGCCATCGATGCCTCACGCCAAGTTTCCTTGAAATCAGTCTATTGGTTTCAGAGAAGATGATTTTTGATGGGTTTTTACCATATATGGGCATGGCGGCCATCTTGGTCATGTGACCTAGATTATTTATATACACATTGATTCCCCTATTCTATAGATGCTTCACATAAAATTTGGCTTTGTTTGGCCAAGCGGTTTCAGAGGAGAAGACGTTTGAATATTATGGAAATATACATGTATATTGCCCCGGGGTGGGGGCACACGAGCCCCTGGGGTCCAATTTTTTTCAGAATCATTAATATCCAGTCCTACTGCCCATTTCTTGCAAGACTTTCACTTTAAATGACATTTTAAAAGTTTTCCCCATTCAAATGCATTGGTGACCTATGTTGACCTTCCCGTAAAATAGGTCAAGGTCATCAGAGGGTCATGATTTATATACACATTGTAGTACTTGAGCCATCAATGCTTCGTGCCAAGTTTCGTTGAAATCGGTCAACCGGTTCTGGAGAAGAAGATTTTTGAAGGGTTTTTACCATATATGGGCATGGCGGCCATCTTGGTCATGTGACCTGGATTATTTATATACACATTGGTTCCCCCTTACCATAGATGCTTCATGTAAAATTTGGCTTTGATTGGCCAAGCGGTTTCAGAGAAGAAGATGTTTGAATATTATGATAATATACATGTATATTGCCCCGGGGTGGGGGCGGATGAGCCCCTGGTGCCCAATTTTTTTCAGAATCATTAATATTCAGTCCTACTGCTCATTTTCTGCAAGATTTTTCCTTTAAATGACAATTTAACAATTTTTCCCATTCAAATGCAAAGGTGACCTATGTTGACCTTGCCGTAAAATAGGTCAAGGTCATCGCAAGGTCATGATTTATATACACATTGTAGTACTTGAGTCATCGATGCTTCATGCCAAGTTTGGTTGAAATCGGTCCAGTGGTTCCGGAGAAGAAGATTTTTGAAGGGTTTTTACCATATATGGGCATGGCGGCCATCTTGGTCATGTGACCTGGATTATTTATATACACATTGGTTCCCCCTTCCCATAGATGCTTCATGTAAAATTTGGCTTTGATTGGCCAAGCTGTTTCAGAGAAGAAGATCTTTGAAAATGGTGGACGACGGACGACGGACGGACGACGGACGGACGGACGGACGACGGACGGACGACGGAGCATGGGTATACTATAAGCTCACCTTGTGAGCCTGACGGCTCAGGTGAGCTAAAAATGGCTCAGTCTCTGTGTGCTGCTATTCGGTCCACCCACTATAGGTCTAAACTTTAAATCTTCAGGTCTGCGAATCACGATGTATTCACTGTTCTGTTGAGCAATAGCATTCGCGATAATTATACTTTTATGGACTTTGGGCAATCCATAAAAATTGCTGGTTGCGTGGTCGAAATTAATGAGATAGTCTTTTTCTTCGTCATGTAATCCGCTTCCATGTTGATCAATTAATTTATTTATTAATTTTCTGGTGTAACTGTCTGCACTACTTTCTATTTCCTCATAATACTCTTTATCTGAGAGCATTTGTAAAATTTTGTCTCTATAGTAATCGCTGTCCATGCAAACTACTGCTCCACCCTTATCCGCTTCTTTAATGATAATTGATTTGTCATTTTGCAATGATTGTATCGCGTTTCTTTCACGACTAGTTAAGTTACTTTTCACATTATTATTTTGCTCAAGAGGATAGTCACGTAACGTTTGTATTGTTTCTTCAAGGAACTTATCATCACTCTTAGGGGGTTGCCAACCTTTTTTATTTCGAACTAATGGGATATCTTCATTTTCCTCATCATCACAATCAGAATAAAACCGTTCGCTTAATCGTAATTTGCGACAGAATTCATTTATATCGGTCTGTAATTCTGAAGTATTACTTTTAGGAGTGGGCGTGAATTTAAGTCCTTTTTTAAATAACTCTATTTCATCCTGAGAAAGTATCCTACTCGAAAGATTTATGACTTTAGGGTGGATTTTTTCAGGGCCATTACTTACATTATTTCTTTCGGGGTCGTTTCCTCGTTCACTATTATCGGGTCGTCCTGTTGATTTTGTTCCGGTGCTAATATTTCTGCGTTTCCTCTGCGTGTATTTCCGCCGCGATCTTTGTCGTACCGAGATAGTCCTAAAAAAGGCGCGCGAACGTTGGTGCCAATGAATGTTGTATTGTTTCTCCTGATTACTTGATTCCTGCGTCTTGGATGAGGTCGGCCCGTATGACCATCTTCCGAAGATGCCTGGTCACCATTGTTATCACCATTATGTCGTCTATGTATCGGTCTTCTATCCGTCTGTGCACCGGGGTATTCAGTCTGAACGATCTCGCTGACCGGTCCTCGCTTATCCCTAACATCAGCATTTGGCCTGGGCTTATTAATATTAACGTGAGAACCTTGATTTTCGCGTCTGTTTCTTTGATTATTACTGACTCTGTTTTCCGATGTGTTAGTTTCCTCCATGATAAATATGTCGGACCCGAAATTTATTTCATAATTGTCAAACCAATTCTTTTTATTTTCCCAGATACCCTCGGACTTGATTTCTTCACGCTCGCAGTCATTCCTCCAGATGTCTTTCACGTTTTCAAACACTTCGCCCTGTGCTTTTCGGCTGAAGATAGTCTGCATCTCTTCGTCGATTTGGCTAAATTTTGCTTCATGTCTACGAGCTTTGTTCTTCAAGATTCGTATTTCAGATTCGACATTTCTCAACGCATTCTCTTAGCGTATCATCTTGTCTTCCTCATGCTCCCCAATAATCAATTTCGGGCGAAATTTTCTGATGATGACAGGATTTTCTTTGCCTAACCATGACTCATATATGGCTGCTGTATTCTGGAATTTCAAATGGTTCCAATAGGCCTGTTTTCTCTCATTTAGAGATTTCTTCCATACTCCTGAAATTGACTTTTTAATTCTGGTAACTTGCTGAAGAGCTGTAAAGTGAAAGCGCTACAGGACTGAAATAAATTGTTGCTGTTGCTTCATTTCATTCTTTCTTCCTATATATATATATCTTGTAGTACTCTAGTCTTCATTGCTACTTATAAATTTTCGTTGCAATAGGCCCAGCAGTTCCTACGAAGAAGATTTTTAAAGGGTTTTTACCATTTATATGCATGGCGTCCATCTTGGTCATGTGACATGGTTTATTTACAATCACACTGGTTCCACCTTCATACAAATGTTTCCTATAAAATTTGACTTTGATTGGCCAAGCGGTTTTAGAGAAAAAGATCTTTGAATATTGTGGTTATAAACAACATGAACAATGCCCCAGTGCAAGGACATACCCACCCATGGGGTCCAAATTCTTTTCAGAATCTTAAATCTACCATTCATTTACCCATTTCCTGCAAGTTTTGCCCTTCAAATCCCATTTAACAATTTTTCCTATTCAAATGTATAGGCGACCTATGTTGACATTGCCATGAAATAGGTCAAGGTTATCACAGGGTAATGATTTATACAAAGTTTGTAAAGCTCTATTGCCTGATGCTGCATGCCAAGTTTCAAAATCATGAGCCTCCTGATTCTGGAGAAGAAGATTTTAAAGAAGATTTTTTTTTCTCTATTTATAGCCATAGTCTTGGTCATGTGACCTTGACCAGTTATACAAACTTTCATTTCCCCTTCATAACGATGCTCCACATAAAGTTTGGCTTTGATTGGACGAGCGGTTTTAGAGAAGATGTCTGAATATTATGGCCATATACTTGTATATATCCCCGGGGTAGGGGCAGACAACCCCCTGGGGACATTTTTTTCATAAACATTAATATTCTGTCCATTTGTCCATTTCCTGCAAGTTTTGACCTTCGAAACACATTTCAACAATTTTCCCCATTCAAATGCATGGGCGACCTATGTTGACCTTGCCATAAAATAGGTAAAGGTCATCACAGGGTCATGCTTTATACAAAGTTTGCAGAGCTTCATTGCCTGATGCTTCATGCCAAGTTTCAAAATCATAGGCCTTCCGGTTCTGGAGAAGAAGATTTTTATAGGTTTTTGCTATTTATAGTAATGGTGACCATGTTGGTCATGTGACCTCGGTCATTTATACAAACTTTCGTCCCCCCTTCCTATGGATGCTCTACATGAAGTTTGGCTTTGATTGGCCAAGCGGTTTCAGAGGAGAAGATCTTTGTGAACGGACACCGGAGCGTGGGTATACTATAAGCTCACCTGTGAGCCTTTTTAAAAAAAAAAAAAAAAAAAAAAAAAAAAAAAGTAAGATGTAGCCCGTAGACACGTCGCCCGCTTACGCGCGATGACGTGCGGTCACCATGCGATTTTGTTATGATAATTTGGGGACTGAAATCGTACGGTGATCGTATGGAGACCGCAAGGGCCCCTTCATCAGAAATCATAGAGACTCACGGGCTCCGTCTACTTAAAATGTACTTCCGTACGATTTCCCCACGATCTCCGTACGGTTTGACTCAGAACGTCGACGAAAGCCTTTAGCTGCCCGTATGAATTTTAAACACATACGTCGTAGCTCAAGATCACCTACGATGTGTTGAAATTGTAGATAAAATCGCAGACCAAAAATAGTACAATAACCGGGGCAAATGTAACCTAGGCATAACATATTTAAGATATTTTAACCTATATGAGTGATACTTTTCAGTGATTCTGATCTTTCTGAAAATCAGATACAGGTTTCTGATATATTTTATTAACCTTTATATTTTATTCTGTATGCGTTTCTAATAAATTTAACAATACTGGTATGTTGTAGTTTTTCGTTGAAATTTATTTTTGATCGGTTTAATTTCATCGATAATACAGGATGGTAAATAAAGGCAAGAAATTGAACAAAATTTGTTCAGCCAGCTTCATAGGTTATCTTGGTTCTTAATCTCTATCAAAACATATCTATGCAGTATTGCAGGGTCATGTTTATATGTTCTCTGGACAGTTCCTAAGTAACATAAACATTGTATATACTAGAAACCAAGCCTCTCTATGTTGAAGTTACAACTTGCTTTCAAAGTGTATGTGTGACTACTTTTAATCTTTTCACTTTTAGTATACTTTATTGTGACAAATAAAAAGGACTTAGCGTTACTGAAACAAAATGCTTCAATTTGTTGAATTTGATGGGTATATGCTTTAACACATGGAGATATCATTCTGTTAGCTTTAACTTTTTATTAGTTTTTTGCCAATTTTGTCAGTTATTATAAATGATCTTTCACTTGAAATGCTTTCATAAACATCTAACCAGTCTTGTCAGGCAAATGTTTGGCAATTAAGGTACAGTTAGAAAAATAATCACATGAAGTGGTCGTTTTTGAGCAATGATCGTTCAAATGGCGTCGCAAATATAAAGAGTGATATTAAACTGCTGAAAGAAGATGTGAAAACGATTCAAGAGGAACCAATATTTTCCGTTAATTTTCCCTTGGAGAGAGTCTAAATAAAATATCAGCTTTTGAAAAAAACTAAATAAACTCGAGAAGCGCATTCTTACGGAACAGTCACAGACTACAGTTGCGCAAGTGAAAACGTCAAGTACATGTAAGAGTGACTTGAACACGGTAACACCACAGACTGTGAGTGAGGAAGAACCTGAATCATGTTACAATGTTACACCCTATGGACGGTTTGCCTTTATTACGTCAGGATGAACATTTGTCACCAACATGACAGGCATATGTACCAGCCGGGGTTCGAACCCGCAACCTCTTGATTGCTAAGCGAATACGCTATCCATTACACCAGATCGAACCAATCAGACACCAACTCCGCCTCTGGCGGCTGACCAATGGCCACCACTGTGTAAACAGCCAACGGACCATAAAACTGTTTGTGTTAATAAGTCCGGCGCAAGTGCACTGGTCCGGGCAAATGATTCATTATTGTTCTCGCGGGTACCAGTATCATCGGAAACCGCGTTAGCTGCTCAAGCAAAACCTATTGGGACTAGACCTGGCGGGGATATGTTCAGTAAAGTTGTCGTCGCTGGTCCTGCATTACACAAATCGGCAAATAGTGGCACTGGTAGAGGTGCGTCGGTTAATGTAAAACACTCTACAGGTGTTCAGTCGAACGACAATGAAAAGGAAGCTTTAAATCAAGGCTCTGGTGCCAATAAATCTGATGATATCAGCAATCTTGTAGCACGTAGTCGGGTTAATACCGGTTAGAATTCAGGGAACGCGATCTGGAAATAAAAACAGTTATTCTCGTGAACCGCACACGTCTCATACTGAATATACAGACGATGATCTTGTAGATGAGGTTGATTTTTCAAACTACGTTCGGAAACGGTCTAAAAGATTTTACACAGGAAAAGTTATTTCATATGTTGAAAGTCGCGGACTTGTTGTTACATGGGTCAATATTTGGATTAGCAATAAAACCGGTAGGGTAGTGATAAGACTCAATGCTGAGGCAACCGAGGGTTACATCAAGATAGCGGAACCTGGGTTTTGGCCTAAGGGTGTAAAGTGTCATCCGTGGACACAATGAGTCCCGTAAAGCTGCTGTTCATGCGCAGCAACCATACGACCGTGATACTGACTATGATGGCTACAATAGTGGTTACACACATGGCTATAAAAGTTACCATGGACACGATGATTATGATCAGAACTATGGCAACCATAATTACTATTAAAGTTTGTGCTCTCACAGTAATTCTCTACTATTTGATCATGAATACAAACTTTCAAAATCATCATCCTTACCCTGCTTCTGCTGCTTCTCCTGGCGATCTGAAACTGTTGTCTTGGAATGCGACGGGTATTATGTCAAGTGGCTCGTATATAGGCCGTACCTTGGAACAGCTGAGTGTTGATGTTTGTGGGATAAGCGAACACTGGCTGTATTTAAATGACTTACATTTCCTTGAATCAATTAGCGCTTCATACAAGTATGCGGCAGTTTCTGACTCCGACTTGGAGAGGCCCAGCAGAAGGAAGGTTGGGAAGGGTGGCGTTGCTATTTTTTGGAAACGGACTATAGACAGTCGTGTCTCAGTACTTAATATTGACGATGATCATATTATTGGTATCCAGTTTCAGATATCTAAGGATAACTTTGTCTATATAATACAGGTTTATTTACCTTCATCTAACCACGCTATATCACATTTTGATGAGTATTTGCTCAGGTTACATGATATCTGTAGTATGTATAAGGATATGGGCACTTTGATAATTATGGGTGATATTAACGCACATATCAATGGTAGAAACTTTGTGAAGCCTCATGATAAACGAAGTATCTTATTTTCAAACTTTCTTGTGACGCATAATCTGATACCCGTAAATATTCTGGATATGTGTTCTGGTGCTGATTCAACCTTCGTATCGTACTCGGGGGAGCACACGTCTATGATTGACCATATTCTTGTGCCCTCTGAGGATGTTGACCTGATATCGGAATGAAGAATTCTTGATGACGATGCTCTAAATGTTTCTAATCACAGACCAGTTTTTTGCTGTATGATGTGTCCACATATTGAGCCGACCGTTCCAGTTCTTAACATCAATAAATCTATTCAATGGCGGAATGTTAAACCGCAGCAAATTGAGAACTTTCGTACAAATTTGGACATTAAGTGTCGTAATGCATCGCTAGATGTGCAGTGTCCTAAAACCTTGGATAATGTTGATTCATTATATACAAACATAATATGTACAATTGTTTCGAAATGTTCTGACATTCACTTGCCCCACAGAAGCGGTTTCAAGCAATTCCTTAAACCGTATTGGGATGAGACTCTAAAGGAAATGCATAAAAGTATGAGAGTCAAACGCAGTGTTTGGATTTCCGAGGGTAGGCCACGGGGTAATGGTTATGATTCGTATCAGCAGTATAAGGAAGCGAAACGAATTTTTCGACAATATCAGGAAATGTGCCCAAATGTATTTAAAAACCCAAAATGAAGAAATAGACCGTGCTGCGGAGGTAAACAGTGAATACTTTTGGAAGCTTGTGAATAAGCGTAAGAACAGTAACAGTGTAACTAATATAGGCTCGGAGATAAAATTTGATTCACATACTTGTCGAGATCCCGAGGAAATACGTATATAATCGTATATAATCGTATATAATCAGTGGAGTTATTACTTTGGATCCCTTTATAAGGCTGCCGATGAAGACAGTTATGATAGTGCTAATTATAGACATGTTAAAATTCGAGTGGATACTCTTAAACGACAATCTATAGATCGCAACACGGTTCCTCTGATTACAGATTCTGAACTGAACGATACGATAAATTACCTTAGTAAGGGCAAAAGTTGCGGCGAAGATCACATTGACAATGAGCATATCATCTACAGTGGTCCCGTGTTCCGGAAATCTTTGATTTGTCTTTTTAATTCCATGCTACTGAACTCTTACATACCTAATTCCATGAAAAGGGGCATCATTATAACGTTGTTTAAAGGGGGAAACAAACGATAGGATGACCCTAATAACTACAGGGCAATCACGCTTACTTCCGCAATCTTAAAACTATTTGAAAGAATTCTGTATCATAGAATTGTGGCTTCCATGGAACGTTCACTTAATCCTCTGCAAGGTGGATTCCAGAAGAATATGGGATGCAACATGACGTCATTTCTTTTACATGAAAGTATCTATTATGCTGATGAAAACAACAGTAAGTTATATGTTTGCTTTCTCGACGCACAGAAAGCTTTTGATAAAGTATGGCATGAGGGCCTGTTTATCAAACTTTTTGAAATGGGAATTGACTTTTACCTATGGAAGATCGTCGTAAATATGCACGTGAACTTGTGTAGCTATGTACTTTTCCGCGGCTTCAAATCAAAGGATTTTAATATTTCAAGAGGGACAAGACAGGGAGGGGTCTTATCGCCTTTCTTGTTCCTTTGTTTCCTAAATGACTTGACGAACTGTGTGGTTCTAGTTTCGGTTTGTGTATAAATGGAATTAACCTTACGTGTCCAACAGTGGCGGATGACATGCTTTTACAATCTCTGACGGAAGTTGATTAACATATGTGTCCGATACTTTCATCGTTGGCGCTTGGATTACAACGTTCAAAATGCAATTATTGTTTTGCAATGACTTGATGTCTGCATATCGCCGGTCACAACGAAAGTGGTTCCTTGGCAGCGACGAGTTACATGAAACTGAGTCGTATACCCATTTAGGGATAGTGTGCCATAAGAACATGCATATGAAAGAAAATGCTCTTGAATCTGCTTCAAAAATAAGAAGAACATTCTTTGGTTTACTGACTTCTGGTTTCTGCGAAACAGAATTACACCCATTGACACTTAAACGGATATATATGGATGTGAACTTTGGTGCAGCCTCCGTCAATCAGATATAGGCCTACTCGCTCTAGAGAGATCGCATCGTCTGTGTTTGAAGACAATTCAAGGTATTAGCAGGAGTACGAGAACATGCGTCGCCTTAAGTCTTATAGGATCTACCAGTCTGGAGTACGAAGTACAAAATATTCGGTCAGTTATGTAGACTTGACACTTTCTTTGCTGTCAAACGTCTCTTCCTGTATAGACTCGCATCAAAACTAATTTTTAATGACACAAAATATGGCTTTGTGCATGATGTTTGTCAGCTTCTCTCAAAACACGAACTTGAACATTTAATTGTTGACTTTATGAACACAGGAAACTTTTCCTACAAAACAGTCATGGAAAAGTGTTTTAACCCCTAGAATACGGGATCAGGCAAACCGAGATATTCTAACTGAAATTGGTCAGGAAGGTTTACAATTGTTCTTGACTTTTCACCCGCAAGTGAAACCAAATATATTTTGGGATATTTCTGAGAAACTTCCACGCATATTAAGTGCGTGTAAATCCGTGATAAGACTTATTGCTATATATTTTAGTGGGTACAATGAGGCGGTCTGCATGCTCAGCATGTGGAGTGTTTACTCAGAATTATGCGTCACATTGCTTGCTTAGCTGTCATGCCAATAACAATAACAGACACAAAATGTGGCTAGGTATCTGGCGTAAATTTGGGGTTGATCTATACATTAGACTAGCAAGTTATGATGATGAGACTTTTATGTCGGTATTGTTTGGTAATTTTGACCTTATAGGCGATATTCTTGATGCCAAGTATAAACTGGACTTATATTGTTACTTGGCACGGTTTATCCACATTCAAAGACTCACTTGTGATGGTATAGCTTAACATTGTCCATCTATCTATGACGCGTTTGATCTGCTGAGAGTCATTTTGCAGTGTTTCCTCGCTATTGCACATATCCATCTCAAATTATTTAACTGCATCAATGTTCTCATGTATATTTCATGTTTGTTTGTTCACATTGTTTTGTAAAACTGTCTTGTAGCTTGTATTATTGTCTGTAAATATCTCTTGCTCTCCTTAAAAGGAGGAAATAAAGAAATCAATCAATCATTCTGTTAGCTTTAACTTTTTATTAGTTTTTTGCCAATTTTGTCAGTTATTATAAATGACCTTTCACTTGAAATGCTTTCATAAACACCTAACCAGTCTTGTCAGGCAAATGTTTGGCAATTAAGATACAGTTAGAAAAATAATCACATGAAGTGGTCGTTTTTGAGCAAATTTTCTGAAATCGGACTCATATTCCTCACTGAATAGGCATAAAATGCTACCCCAGAGCACGCCGTAACACACTATTTACATATTCATAATACGATAATGTTCCAAAATCAATCGGCAGTGTAAACACTGATATACATTCGACTATCAGTGTGAAATTTCAGTCCTCACATGTGAAGCACAAATGGAGTAAAATGGAGTTAAGGATAATCGGAAGTTAATTTTAATGAATGCATGCATTTATAGTGACACTGTCTTAAATGACGGTCCATGAAGATATTTATCGAGTACGATAAAGTGACACGAAGAAATTTTTGATAGAATGCTTTTATGTTGTAAATTATTGTATGAATAGCTGATGCGGAGAAAAACGAAAACCATTTCCTGCAACCAATTTCACGTTATTATAGACCATCAACGATAGACTGTCAGTTGCTATGGGATACGTTTAAAACAGCGTTTGCTTATAAAGATCCTAAAACGATTACAAGAGCAGACTACCAACCCTTCTTCGACCTAGCAAAACAGACGAACATTCCTGTGAACAAGGTATGGGATCATTGAAAAAGTAACATAATCACTTGCGCGTTTTTGTGAGTATTCATTTAAAAGAGGTAATATATTGAATTTCTGAAGGCATGGTCCAATCTATGAAACCAATTTACAAATTTTCTATTGTTGCTATGCAACAGGAAGTCAAGCATACACCTAATGTTTGTTCTGTTTGACAGAATGGGGATTTTTTTGTAGTTAAGAAACACAAATCATACTTAAACAAGATCTATTAGTAAAATGCATTTAAGAAACTTTTCGCATAACATGATGTAACGTTACATTGTTTTGGATATCATTTTAAAAGTATATAATGTCTATATGACAATGAAATGAAATATGTCTGAATAAAATTGATGTATGATTTGTTTTATACAGATACAAATGCGCCGACATAGCTTATCTCTACGTTCTCCGTTCTAGATTACTGCGCCTTAAATGACCATGTTTTGCTTTAAGGTAACGGGGCACACGAGGCAAAAACAGGCAACCCTAGAGTAAAATGATCTCTGGTAGATGGTATTTATTTTCAGTCTATTCTATGGTCGGGTACATACGACATTACACACCGGTATGCAGCAGACGGGGTTCGTTATGTAACCATGGAGGACTCACTGATTGGCTTCCTGTCTAACGGATTGCATTGGTGTGGTTCACCGAGTCCTGCTGGGGATGGAATAAATTATACAGCATGTCCAAACTGGCAAGACCTACCTAAAGCTGCGAGCCAGGCATATTGGGGTGGTGCTTCAAGCACGGTACACATAGATTTGACATACTGAGCTTATAATAACAAAACACATATATAACACTTGTATTTTGTATTGAGAAAATTACTGCTATATATCCACGAGAAAATTAAATTTCCTGTTGTTAACTTGATTTCTATATAACATTTAAGTTACACAGTTACTTCATATAAAACCAGTAATGACTTGCATGAGTCTGTCGTAAATTGCGAGATTTTGAGCATAATGTTTGATAGTGTATCTAAAAACGTCAGATAGTCCCCTCAGTATTCAACAGAGATTGAGGTAAACTGCACAGTTGACGTTTTAATGTTCTACATATTTAACCTATTCGGCGGCTGGCCAGAGGGTCGATTGCGCCCCCCCCCCCCCCATAGTGAATTTTGCAGACAAACCCTATCTTAAAGAACAATTCAAGCTGAGTCGAATAAGAAATGTTTGCACCCTGAGCGTTGGGGCGTTATCCTTAACAGCCTGTTACATACGTTACCTTAACAAAAGTAAGAAATTATGATATGGTGTTTTTATCTACAGAAAAATTACAATAGTTTATCATTTTACTCAACTTTTTCATATTGTCGGCTTGCTGTATGTCTATACTACATATTAAAATCGCTTGAACAAAAATTTGTAACATACGTAACGTAAATTAAAATACCCTTTGAAAATAACAGTTTTGAATGATATCATTTACTTTTATATTTGCACTATGTATTTTACCAAAGATATGAGATTTACTTCCATCAGCACGTTCAATTGGTAGATAGAAAAACCAAGGTTTATTTACTTATCGTGTATATATAGCCTTAAATGAAGTATTTAGTAGCCCTACCCCCAATTTCAAATGCGAAATGTTCTTTTGCGATGAACGTGAAGTATGTAAAATACCTGACACCGGTGGATATGTATCATAGTTCTGTACTTTCTTGCTTATTTTATCATGAACCATGGCTCTGAGGGTCTATAACCAAGTATTTAGGATCAAAGGTTGCGATCCAGAATGTAACATATGTAACAAACATGTATTGTATAATGAAGGGCATAGTACATAGCAGGAATGCCAGTTCATGCCGTTCTAATGCTCTATCCCATAAGAAATTTTGCAAACATATCGTGTCTTAAAGGACAATTCAAGTTTTCTCCAATATGAGATGTTTGCTCTATGTAGTTTCGAGCATTGGTCTGTTACAATCTGTTAAATATGTTACCATAATATGTTTTAAAAGAAATACAGCAATAATACGGCTGTTTGAGCGTCAGAAAAATAACATTTTTATTATTCTATTCACCCTTATAAAGCCTGCATGAAACATGTCCATTATACACACTTAATTTGCTTGAGCAATAATCTGACACCTACGGTGAAATGTCTGTAACATAAATTGAAATTATCCTTTCAAAATCAGCATTGTGGGTGACATCTTTTGTTTTCAGTTACACATTCCAGTTTTTCCAAATACAGATATATGTGATTTTTCCAATACCATGATCAATTGACAGGTGGACAATTCCAATAAGAGATGTTTGCTCTATGTACGTTGGAGCATTTGCCTGTTACAGTATGTTACATATGTTACCGTAATATGTTTTAAAGGAAATAATAATATAGCAGTTTGAGCGTCAGAAAAGTAACTTTTTATTATTCTATTCACCTTTCTCATATAGTATACATGAAACATATCCTTTCTACACTTAAGTTGCTTAAGCAATAATCTGACACCTTCAGCATAATGTCTGTAACATAAAATTACCCCCTCAAAATTAGTATTGTGAGTGACATTTTTTGTTTTTTAGTTACACATTTCAGTTTTTCCAAATATATGTGATTTTCCCATTACTACGTTCAATTGACAGATGGAAAATTTCTATACTGTATATATACTAAATGGGTTATTTAGCAACCCTGCCCCCAGTTTCATAAGCTAAATATAGTATTGCTAATTATGCAACCGTGTAAATACTCGTTTCTAATGGTTATATCTAAAGTTGATAATTATTTCCATATATTTCATGCTTATTGAGAACCAAAATTCTGAGTGGATGTTACCAAGTATCTAGGCTCAAACATCTTAACGAGGATTGTAACATATGTAACATATATGTAGAATAAAGAATGACGTGGTATACAGTAGATATTTATGATGCTATTTCAGAAATAGTGGCAACACTACACGTTTCCCTTTGAAAAATTTAGTTTTTGGTGTGAAACAAAACTAGAAATCTTATTCATTTCTGATAATCCATAGATACTATTAATAACATGTTAAGAAATCTCTAAAAAATGCAGAAAAATAACAGTATTACTACAAAATCATTTTTACCTGAGCTGTTAATAGACCTAGAATGCTGAAAGTGGTATCAAATAAATGCTACGGCAATGGACTATTGCCCTCAGTCCTCTAGATACATCATATGAATTTCTGTTTCATGAATATTAATGAAAACTTTAGAAATTAGAGAAAATGCATAACAAATAAGCAGGTATACCAACAAAATGATTATGTATTTCAGCACGCTGAAGTCTGAATGTGCTGAAAATGGCATCAAACAAGGGCAATTATCTATCACCCTACTATAATAACATGTCATTTGATGAGCATTAACGTTGGCGATTAACCGCCTAGGAATTGAGACGATGCCCCTATTAAACCAGATTAATCTTGGCTGCTAGAAGACCTAGACAGCTGAAATTGGTATCAACCGGTTGCTAAGACAATGTTCTTTAACCATATGATGTTATAATAAATCATATAAATGTTTGTTTCATGAATTGCCATGTTATCACAATACAAATGAATTATTGTCACGTTGTCACGTATTTATACCACAAAACATATGAGGTTGCAGCGAAGGTACACGCTTCTCTGTTGATGGACACCCTTAATTTTTGGCTATTTACCATTTTATCGACATTTTATGAATATCCATGAAACTAAATCTGATATAATTTGTATATCAGAGCACTGGGAAAATGTGTATTGTCCAATCAATTATTTGATACCACTCTAAGGCAATGAGCAGATGGGATATAAGTGATTTTGTTGGTATATCTCTTCATTTTTCTCTTATTTTTTTTTTTAATATTAGTAACCTTTATCCCATAAGTAGGTCTATATATCAGGTTACATGGTTATAATACAAGTTTCACCACAGTAGGTAACCTAGACACAAGCCATTTTGTAGGTATATCCTCTCATTTGCCGTGATTCTTCTCCAGTATGTATAGAGTTCATTAATAATTAATTAGATTTATTCATTGTGCATAGCTTACTAAGAGATAAAATTTGTTTATTTGATATGTCGAACTAAGAGATAAAACGGTATGGTCTCTGATTATTGGTTATTCCAAGCTGTAGTTCCCCATATTGTTAATCAAATTTCATTCTTTTCTCCATACACAGAAATAGGCATTATGTTTATTTGATATGTCGAACTAAGAGATAAAACGGTATTGTCTCTGATTATTGGTTATTCCAAGCTGTAGTTGCCCATATTGTTAATCAAAATTCATTCTTTTCTCCATACACAGAAATAGGCATTATCTTTATTTGATATGTCGAACTAAGAGATAAAACGGTATGGTCTCTGATTATTGGTTATTCCTAGCTGCAGTTCCCCATATTGTTAATGAAAATTCATTCTTTTCTCCATACACAGAAATAGGCATTATGTTTATTCTTATAAACGTCATCACTCTTATCTCTTCTGTCCTTATGTTATTCAAATCAGTACGTTGTTGTTGCTAAACTGTGTTTATTTCAGTTCGCAGGGAACTCTGTAGGAGAGATCAAACTAGTTCTCTCTGGTTCTAATCCCAGTAGGAAGGCTTACGATAGAACTAGGTAGCTATTCGAACATGTCTGTGTGTTTAATTAAGTCGTTGCTTTACGTCCCAGTCAACAACTATGGTCATGTCGGGACGTCTCTAATTTATATAGTAATGTAATGATATGCAAAATATGCTTACAAATACAACCATCATGTAAACCAAAGGCTTATATGTATGGATGATTTGACCTAACTTTTCATGTCCATGCTCAGGCATTCTAAGCGATTAACCATTGTAATCAAGTGGTCGGTCAGTCAGTTATAAGCGTTGGCTGGAGACACAAGCAGCCCATTCACGGTACAATTCCTGAACAGGCTCAGACATTCTTAGCGATTAACCAATGTAATCAATTGGTCGGTTCCATTCTCCCTTACTAAGAATGCTCCGCATGACATTTGGCTTTGATTGGTCGAACGGTTTCAGAGAAGAAGATCTTTTAATATTATAGTAAAATACATGTATATTGTCCCAGGGTGGAGCAGACCTGCCCCTGGGGTCCTTTTTTCAGAATCATAAATCTCTTGTCCATTTGCCCATTTCCCTTCGAATGACATTTTGACAATTTTCCCCATTAAAATGCATGGGCGACTTATGTTATCATTGCCGTAAAATAGGACAAGGTTTTCCCAGGGTCATGTTTTATATAAACTTTGTGGAGCTCCTCCCCCTGATGCTTCATGCCAAGTTTCAAAATCATAGGCCTTCTGGTTCTGGAGACGGACGACGTATAGACGGACGACGGACGGACGCTTTAAGCTCACCTGAGCCGAAGGGTCACAAGGTGGTTATGTGAGTTAGATCGGAATAAAGATATTACGGCAAACGTTTTGTATGACGATTTCACAACGTGCAAATACCATATGAAACGTTTGGTTTTACTCATTGTGGTTTATCTATCCATTTTTCAAGCAATACTGTCAAGTTGTCTTTCTCAAGCTTTGCACGATATATGAAATTTCTTTGTCATTCAATTAAGATTCTGATTTCAGCTTTTTCGCAAATTTTGAATTGCCCAGCATCAAAGTTGACAGAGCTACGGTCAATGTTATCCTTGTAAATAGTGTTGGAATGCAAGCCTTGTAAGTATATTACGTCATCGTTATATATCATCAATTTTCATTTAGTTTTTTAATTTAATACCATTGCAACATTAGAATGGCCACGGGGTCTATTCTTCAAGCCAATATGCTCGGGAGTTGTGCTGGTTAAGGTCAGTTTAGTCTGGTGTTTCATTGCTTTCTTCAAAAAAATGAAAAAATATAAGAACTTAGGTCAGCAATGTACATTTTTTGAAGTGCAATCTCTAGATACATGTTAAAACATCAAATTAACATTAACAAATCTTTGCAAAAGTTTGAGAAGCGTTCAGCGGAAATGTTCAAAGCTCATAAAAGCACGTGCCTCATCCGCGAGAAGATAAACTAGCGGTACATTTTGGTTGATTTGTCGACACACTTGTGATTTTGAGCAGATTGCTGAAGGTGAGTACACTTGCTGGTCTTCAATGATTTATATATTCAAGAAATAACACGTCATTTTGCTTTGGAGGAAGAACAGCATGTAAACATGTAACGTATAAGAATAAAATGTAGGGGTGGTGTGAATGCAAAGCACAAAATCATGGGTTGTGAGATATTTCCAAAAACATGAAACTGTTAAGTTTTCGTTATTATTGAGATTCGTTCGTGATATGGATTCTTTAAACAGGCAATACCATAATTAATATGTGCAGTTGCGCACATTAAGACTTTCGTTAAATTGTTACTGTAGATCGAAGAGTAATAGGCGTTATAAGCATTACAACTAATTTATACGATTAATAGTATAGTGATTATGCTTAGGTTACATTTGCACAGATCATCGTACGATTTTTCGGTCTGCGATTTTCTTACAATTTTAGACATCAGAAGTGATTGTTAGCTACGACGTATGTGTTAACAATTCAACAATTTCTTGATCTGGCTTTCGTCGATGTTTTGAGTCAGAACCGTATGGAGATCGTATGGAAATCGTAGGGTACACACTCTTTAATTGAAAAATCGTACGACCCCATGCGATGTCCGCGAGGAGTCGCTATGATTTCTGACTGAGCCCTTGCGGTCTCCCTACGATCGCCGAACTATTTTTTGTTCATAAATTATCATAATAAATCGTGCGGCGATCGTACGATCGTCGCATTGTCTCCGTACGGCGCGCGCTCGACGCGTCTACGGGCTACGGTTTTGCGATTTTTAAAAATTTGTAAAAGTGCAGACTATTACAAATTCGTAGAGGCTATGATGATAGTTGAACATCGTAGGGTCATCCTGCGGACACCGGACGAAAATGCCAAAATTGGCATCGTGCGATCATCGCACGATAATCGTAGGCCAAATGTAACCTATGCATTAGTCATAGTAGTCATTGATGTGAGGATGAGTTGGGCATTACGTCCACTGGATAATTTAGGTAGAACGGAGGCAAGACCTAGGTTAAAAGTCCAATTTGAAACACTGGAGAAGCACGAGATTGAATCAACGATGATTGAATCAATCATTACAAAATAAGGTTTTTGACCCCGCCTTAGCTGTTGACTGGAACGTAAAGCATCAATTCAAACAAACAAACTTTTCAAAGTAGGCTTCTATTAACTACTGTATATGCTATCACGCACATGCAAAAAAATACACTAAAACACTATTTTAGTAATAAAATGGTACCGTATTAGAAAGAAGTGTCTTAAGTCCAATTCGCATGCGCCAAAAATACACACGTGTAAATATACTCCGGTGTGCAAATTTTACTCGGGGTAAGTAAATGGCGCATGCGAACGCAAATACACACCGAAGTATATTTACATATGGGTAAATTTACTCTTGGGTCTGACCAGATGCAAATTTTATTTTTACAAATACACACGTGTAAATTTACTATTATGTGCCATGCGAACGCAAAGTAAAATTTACCCATGAGTATTTTTATTTCAAGTCAATATTCTGCTTTTAGATAACGAATTTTCACATTTTTTGTTCCTAACTGATTATATGACAGTTGCTGAAACTGTGGACATTGTTGCTAAATAAGAGTTTATTTGCCATTCATAACATTTTAGATCATATGGAGTGCAAACAGCCACACTATTTCTTCATCATTCTTGGTTAGGATTCTTGGGGCATTTTAACAGTAATTCCTTGTAAAAGGATGAAAAAAGGGAACTGTATAACTGCTAAGGTTATGCCAGACCATTACATGATTCCCCTCTGCTGCCAAAGTCTACATTAACACCTTGAAGCAGCCTCTTCTTGTGTTGCAAATACAGAAAACTTAAATGAACAGGTTTTAATCCAGAAATGATAAATTTACCTACAAAAATACTCCTGGCGATAAAACCCATGCGAACGCAATTTAAATTTACTCTCAGGTTGATTTGCACACCGGAGTATAAATACACACCGGAGTATATTTACACGCGTGTATTTTTTGCGCATGCGAATTGGACTTTAATCGATCTTTTAACGTTCAGTGTATGTCACTTTTACATTCCAGTCGACAATGGTTGAGTGATATCGGGAGGGATTCAAAGCTCCCTGTGTAGAACCAGATATATGGTTCATAAACGTATACGCCCGCCTACAAATGCAATAGCATATTTGCTAAACAACATTTGAGCCGCGCCATGAGAAAATCAACAATGTGGTTTCCGAACAGGTTCGACACAAACCGAGCTGTACAAACACAGAATAGACGCGTTAGCTGATACGTGTTATACATAAAAAGGGTTAGCAAGCACTTCGCAACTATTTCCTGTGCAACGGTGTGTTACCAAAAAAAATATTCGCCAGCGCTACGTAACGTTCCCAGGAGCTGCTTCTCTGAAAGCAACCCGCCGTTGCTAAGGAATAAGGAAGATCAAATGGCGTCAACAATATCTCAAGGGTTCGTGTTATGCAACTCACGCAAGAATTACGAGGAACCATTTTATGTTTAGGGATGGGATAAGATCCTTGTTAAGCTTTTGAGCGAATATGTCTCTCAGCCACTATAAACAAGCTCAATTATTTAAAATTTGAGAGTGCTTGCGATTACATAAACAATTTGAGTACCTGCTACAGTGTCAGTCAGATTGCACGTCTACCGTACTAAAGCGTCTTAACATTCACGACCACCTGAAAAATGTGCCTATACCAAGATTTTTTACATTGGACTCGCTTTCATGAAGCGATTTCGATTCCCAGGAATGTACGTACTGGTTATATTTGTTTGTGGGTCGAATCGGACAATGTCCGGTGAATAAATATTCAAAATGTAGGGCAAACTTGTGAATCTGGCCGAAACTGTTACATCAAAACAGCCACGAATCGAAACTTTGAACATCAAAATCTAGTTTCCTATTGCATCTTCAACACTCTTTAGACTAGTTTTAATTTCTACTAGCGGTTGTAAATTCTCTTGAGACTGCACATCAGGATTTTATTCAAAATCAAAAGATAAAACAGTAATAATGCAACTTACCTGTTCACCTGTCCACTCCATTTCTTTCTTTACATTCAATTTCTCAAATCCACTACCGGAACCTGCTTATACCTAGACGACACCAGATTATATAGGCTTAGAGAATAGCCCCCGTGATGGCGTATTACATTGTAACACAAACTAAATACATGTACTGACAACCAAATTCAAGCACTCACTCGCGTTATTTTACTAATGAAAGTTTCTTTCTTGATGTTCTTCATTTCCCGATGAAAAACTTATGATAAAGGCCATGCCTATGCTTGTTTCATATTACGGTATTGTTGAAGAATTTGATAACGCTAACTGTGTAGCAGGTTGGTACTTTGTTCACGGACGAATGAATAAAAAGCTCATATTGATTTCACTAATATTACCTTTTTGTTCAGAATAATCTTCTGTCATAATCAGCTGTCAAACTTATGCATTTTATTTTCTCTTGTACACAGGGAGCACTGTGATACGGGATCGTTAATTTTACTACGAGAAGACATGTTGGATCGAGGTCTACAATTTAACTGTCAAGAAAATCCTCCGTAAGTTCGGAAATAAACACGTTTTTAACTTCACGTATCATAACCAGATGAGCATGTACGCGTTTCTTAACAACCTGCAAGTCTCGAGAGAAATAGTTTCAATATTTTATAACGTTAAGGTATATGCAGAGTATTTTGGCCTCGTGACGTCCTTTATTGACTTAAATTATTTTCCCTTTACGTCCACTGTCGGGAAACAATCTTCATGTAAGCTATCATTTATGTACAAGACGATGACGTCACAGGTTAATTTAACATTTCGGAATGAAATTTTAACGTTCAAAAAGGATTAGTATCTTCGGAGACAAATAATGTAACTTTTCATAAAAGTACATGTAGAAAAAAATATTGAAACATATAGTATGATAATCGACTTGAAAGTATAACAAACTAATTTTATTTGTCTTTCCAGGGATATTCTCCACCTGTTATGTGTGGACACTCCTACAGAGGGTGTGTGCAAGTTCTCCTCTCAGAATAGAGCTCGAAATATTGTCAGTCTTTTAAATCCAAAATCTAAAGCAGTCGTTGGATAGTGTAAGACAATAAAATGCATCATTATTTGTTATGCATTTCAGTGCTGTGAACACGTTTGTATACAGACCGTAACTTCTCTGCCACCACATTTTCTCACCCATCAGACAAGCATAACCCTTTGTGTGCCAGTCTGAGATATTTCTGTCTCAGTACTAGTACAATTTCAACTGTCTCAAAATGTCAATCATTTCTGTATTTAGCTAATAGAAATGTACACCTCATGCTTACTTCCATATAAGGAAGTGATGAGCTAGGTGTCAAGTGTCAGAGACAAAAATAGCCTAGCAGGTGTTAATTTCAGGTAGATATCAAGAGTAATTGTAGTCTGCTGCTCTCATAAAAATCTAAAAAAAATAATTTTGCCGGGAATTTTGTAAATAAAACGAAATGATGATTTAATATTTTTGTAAGGTGAGTGCAAATACAAAATTATTTTTATTTGTTTCACTGGCTAATTTGCATATTGTTTTATGGCCAAACAAAATGGCTGCCTGAACAGAACTTGAAGCCTTTTCAGAGTCAAAAGGTGGGTGAGAAAAATAATCAATGATGGTGTTGAAGCTTCAACAAGGAAATCTCAGGCTCGTTTCAGATTATTCGAGTCTCATCCTCGGCAGAGCCTCGGATGAGACTTGAATAATCTGAAAACTTGCCTGAGATTTCCTTGTCTCGGCCTCAACCCCATCACAGATTCTTTTATTCTATTACGGTAATCATATGAAATAATCTAACGAGCAGCTGTAATATAACTTGTATTGGACGGTGGAGTGTACCCGACATTGATTTACTACGTACATGTGTATTACATTTCTGTCTAAAATAAATTTGGATGTACATGTATTTGTGTTTGGCAATATATCCTTGGTGCTTGTTTCCCCAAAAAATGCTAAGATTTAAGATGGCAACCTTTAAAGTCATATCTAAAGGTATTAATTAAACATTGCTGAAAGAAACCGATTGCAGAAAATCTTACTAAATTATCATGCTTGATTTGAAATATGGCATTTTATCTCATGATTACTCCTTAATGACGACATAGAAGAACATAGAAAATTCTAAATATCAACAAAACAAATAACTGAAACAAACAAATCATCATTTGAACACACTTTTTAATTATCAAAACAGCGTTTAGTTTTAGTTTCAAAACTTTATGTGACCATTTAAGTTAATTACTATTTTGTGTATATGAAAAATTCAGGTCACATGACCAAGATAGCCCCATAAGGTAAAACACTTCCAAATTCTTCTTCTCTGGAATCGGTGGACTGATTTCAACGAAACTTGGCATGTAGCATTGATGACTCAAGTACTACAAAGTCTTTATTGTTCTTGGCCCTGTGATGACCTTGACCTATTTTACGGCAAGGTCAACACAAGCTGCCTATGTATTTGAATGTGAAAAACTTTTAAAATGTCGTAAATGAAAAATCTTGCAGGAAATGGGCAGTTAGACTATATATGTATGATTTTGAAAATAATTGGATCCCAGGGATTCTTTTAAAATGTCATTTAAATGAAAAATCTTGCAGGAAATGGGCAGTTAGACTATATATGTATGATTTTGAAAATAATTGGATCCCAGGGATTCATCTGCCCCCACCCTAAGGCATTATACATGTATATTACAATAATATTCAAACATCTCCTCTGAAACTGTTTTTATTTGAAGCATCTATAGGAAGAGGGAACCAATGTGTGACCATGTGTGTACCAGAGGACCATTGGTCCTGAAATCGCTCACCTTAGATTCGGTCTTGCATGACCTTTAGCTAAGGTCATGTTGGTCAATTTGACCAACATGACCTTAAAATGTAAAAAGTAAACTTGACCTCTAATACTCAAATAATTAATGAAAATTTACCTTTTGGGGGGCCCCAGCAACCAATCAAAATAAGGTATTAGGGCAAAAGTAATATAAAACATAGAGGACTACTAAATAAACATTTCTGCAAAATCTCCAATGAGACTGCAGAAATAGCAAATTTTCACTTTTCCCCATTATAAGTCTATGGAAACTGAAAGTAGTCATAGCAACCAGAGTTCTTATCTGACTGGAACAAAAAACATTTTTTTTGTAGAGGCTAATGCCAGGAACATGTATTCAAACTATCAGCTTCATAAAGCAAACGGTTTCTGGGAAGAAGATTTTTAAAGGGTTTTTTTTTTTCGAAAATTTGCCCTTTTTGGGACCCCAGTAACCAATCAAAATAAGCGATCAGGATGAAGGTCATCTGAAACGTAGTGCATTACTCAATAAACATTTCTCTAAAAATAAAAATGAGACTGCAGAAATAGCAAATTTTCACTTTTCCCATTATAAGTCTATGGAAACTGAAAGTTGCCATAGCAACCAGATTTCTTATCTGACTGGAACAAAAAAAAAAAAAAAAAAAAAAAAAAAAAAAAAAAAAAAAAACTTATTTGTAGAGGCTAATGCCAGGAACATGTTAGCCTGGGTTCCAGTGCGTCCAATACTCACATATATGCACGTGCTTTCAATGCATTCCTTTTGCCAGTATGAAAAATATGGATTCTTCAGAAGGAGATTTTGCATTGCTTTTACTAGCTGATAAGCAGGCTGCAATATCTTAGAAAAGTACAAGCAGGCAAAGATCAGGAAAATGCGCAATCAGAAAAAGACTCCCACTCCAAAAACCAAGGTGGGAAAAAAACAAACTAACAATCAGGTACTTATACCATGAAAACATTTCGTAAGCCGAATGAGCAGCTATTTTCCCAATAGGTGGCCACTCAGTTACCTTAACTTAACTAAAAATATGCAAACATACATAAGGCGCCAACAGCACAAAAATATTTTAAACACCAAGACATAAAACAAAAAGAACCAACACAGAAGTATCGACTTGGAACGATCAGTAACACAAAGTTACTGGCGGGTTTAAATCGATTTTACACGGCCGTAACCTCACCCTCAACTTCTGCAGTGGTTCATAACATTTAGTTCTTCGGTCCTCGTGGTGAATCTCTAACTAGTAAATGAATCATCAAGAACAAACAAATAAATCATGATAAACATCCTGATGAATCAAAAACCAGGATTCAGTAAGCTGCCCGACGATGGAGATCCCTGGGCGCCAAATAATTTACTAACTCCGGAGCTAAAGAAAAACAACAGTTGGACCCCGGTGGGCCAAGCAACAGACAAGAAGCTCCGGCCCCAACCAACTAAAATGAATAGCTTTAAGTCGGGGCCATCATAGAGTCTGACGCCCGACCCACCGGCGTGCAATTAAAGAAGGCAGCATAGTTATCAACCGTGAATGGGTTAAAAACTAAGCATGCAGACTGTCGCATAACATTCAAGTTATAACCTATACGTCTGTAACGTGTTATGATTTTTCTAAACTGAAAAGAAAAATCATTACTTCCTATAAGTTTCTTAAATTTGTAAACCAAGTCACCATAAAATTCTGGTTCCGAAAGACCCTCACTTAAAAGCGTCTTTAACCCAACATTATATATGGAAATCAATTCATAGTGTCTACGATAAAATTTAGAAAAGGTTTTTCGAAGTTTATGATACCGATAGCCCTGTTGGAGAAGTTTGGCCGTTAAAGATTTATTTCGAGCGTTGAAGTCTGTAACATGATTGCAGACTCTAGCAAACCTAATAAGTTGCGAAATGTATACACCATAAGAAGCACGACGAGGAACGTCACCATCCAAAAACGGAAAATTTACTATATCAAAATCAAAGTCATCGCGCTTATCATAAATTTTAGAAGAAACAAATCCATTTGCAACAGAAAGATGTAGATCTAAAAAGGGGGCTTCGGTATCCGAGATATTGGCTTTGTTCAACTGTAGTTCCGATGGATAAATTTGATTGACCATACCTTCAAAATAAGGGTTGTCAATGTTCAAAAGGTCATCGAGGTACCTAGAAGTGGAATTAAAAGCCTCGATAACATCAGCTTGATTATCATGGTTAAGAGAATCCATGAAATCTCTTTCGTAGCAGTATATAAATAAATCAGCTACGAGAGGTGCGCAATTTGAACCCATCGGAATTCCAACAATTTGTCTGTATAACTTGGTCCCAAATCTAATATAAATATTATCCAGGAGATAGGATAAGGCGTCGCACACATTCTGACATGACCAAAGTGTATACCGACTTTGGTCAGAGGATGTGAAAAAAGCCTTTCTGTCATTACATGCCAAATAAAGTGAACCATAGTTTTTTAATGCCCTTTTGAAGGTCCACTCTATCAAATCCAGAAGTTTTTCTTTAATAAGATTATGTGGTAAAGTTGTATACAGAGTAGAAAAATCATATGTGGACAAGCTCGTCGCACGGAACCCTCTACACTTCAATTTATTGAGCACCTCACCAGAATTTTTTATTGACCAAAACCAATTTTTATTTGAAGTTTCATACACTGTCTCACAGTATCTTATAACATGAGATTTGATAGCAGTAAGACAGGAAGTTAATAATTTAGAAAGTTCAGTAGTAGTACAAGAGCTAGAATTTGCAATAAATCTTGCTTTGTATGGTCTTTTGTGAAGCTTAGGTAACCAATACATCGTAGGAAGTTTGTCTTGGCCTTCATTGACACAAACAGAAAACTTAACAGGTAAATCGTTTAAGTGGGCATTTACTACAGACACCTCATCAGTATCTGTCTCCAGATAAGCCCTGGTACCATCCAGCTCCGGTTTTAATGTGTTAACGTAGTGAAGCCTACAAACAACAACAACATTGTTTGCGGCTTTGTCTGCCGGAACCAAGACATACTTTCTGTGAAATTCTTGGATACCCTGCTTCAAATGCCTAAATGACGATTTAGGTTTAGGAGGTAAAAGATTATACGTTTATCCACGATAGTGAAGATACTTCTTTTCCATTCTTTAAGAGCATTATCCTCAACACCCTGTCGTTTACACCATCGATTACCGAAATCATTCAATGCAGATGCAATCTCCTCTCTACATTTATCGAAATTGATGTAGGAGGGGAATCTATATTTCGGACCTTTAGAAACAATTTTGCGAATTCTAGAATCCGAAATTATTTTTAAATTTCCAGTAACTATATGTCCGGCTGGTTGATAAACAAATTTTGAATCTTTACAATCTCAAGACTTCGGAGTATTAGCATGGATATCAAGGTCAGAAACAAGTTTATTGAAATTAAAAATAAACTTTTAATTGGAGAACCAACAAACGAACAAGCAAACACACAATTATAGAATTATGAAAAGTTATTTCCGTTGTTTTACGACTATCACTCGGTTGATCAATCACTCGATCGATCCGTCAAGATATCAATCAATCGATCGATCGCAATCGATCAATCACTCGATAGATCGATCGAAAGAACGGTCAATCAATCGACCAATAACCCGATCGGTCTTGATCGGTCACTCAAACTTTCGATCAGTTAATTTCTCGATCAATCAATTGATCAATCAATCGACCATCGATCAATCAGTCTATTGATCGACCGAGAGATCGATCGCGATCGAGCAATTAATCGACCGATCAATCAATCAAAGCATATGCTCTATAATTTCTTCACGTGCAGATACGGATGTTTCGTCCGTATCGAAATTTTGACTTTTTTTCAAAATTTGGGCGCGGATTCTACGGACCCTGCGGATACAACACGTACAGCTACGGTCATATACGCATAAGATACGAATTGTTACGTATAAAACGGATAGATACGTGAGACTTGTCCGTAGCGTCCGTCGCATCCGTATGTGCTAGTGTGACTGTACTTTGACAATAAACAGCGGTTACTTACATCACATTGCAGCGTTTTATACGCAAGAGAGCGTAACAAATGCGTATCTGAAGGTGCATGTCCGTGTCTAAACGTAACAGATGGTATCGAAATGTATGCAGACGAGTAACTTACCGTATGTATCCGAATATATCCGTAACTATACCGTATGTATTCGTATCTATAGGTAATTATAGTTACGTAAATTCATTAAGAACAGTTAGCCCCGCCCACTAATTCCTGCGGATTGCTACGTATAGTATCCGCAACTATCCGCAGCGTACGTATTTGCTAGTGTGACCTAGGCATTACAGCAGCTCCAGAAGCGTGGAAATACCTATCGTTTACCTTACGTAGTTGATTAAGCATTATTCCCCTTTCAAAACTCCTTTCATTTTTTTTTTCTAGGCGGACTAATTCATTAAATATCAATTAATGGAAAAGAAACTGTCCTATCAATTAATTGATAAGGGGTTTTTCGGTATTAGTATAAGAAGCTCTATTTGGAAGCGGAAAAAAGGCTCAATACGGGGTGCTGGAAATTATCTATAGCTAGTTCTTCTTGGGTTTGTAGCGAATTGTTTAATTACAGCTTGTTGATATATCACGTAAACATATTTGAATGATTTTTCTTTGTTCTTAACAGTTTTCTTGTTTATTTACTTGTTTATTTACTTGTCACTTTTACTTATGTACTTGTTCTGTCTATTTTCATGGTCAATCTGTTTTCCCTGTATGGGGCCTCTATTTGCCTATCCACAGCCTAAAACAAAATGTCTGCCATTAATTTTTACCTGAATCAATTAGAAATATTTTTTTGTTTTATTAGTTACTGGATATCAGTTTTGTCAAATCAGAGGATAGGGAGAAGGATTAATGTGCTTAGTTTTTCTAACAATAGTTCTTATTAATGAGATATATTTTGCTTCATGTAAATCATTTGACTCATAGACTGTGACTGTATAAGCTGACCTACTTTTCATCAATAACTTGACAAAGGAATTTCTACTAGGTAAAGTCACTTGCATGGTTTGTCAGATGTATAATATCTTGATATATTTATTATGAAGTTTTTCTTTGTTTACCATTGCTGCTTTATCTGAATCTGAATCATAGCAAAATTCAATGTTGGAAATACAGGTAACCAAAACCACCTTGACCTATAAGGTCAGGGTGGTTTTGGTTACTTGTATTGCCAATATAGATTATTTATTATTTTTGTGTCAGGTCAGTTTAACTGCTACAGTAACATGTAATCAGTACTACCTGTTGTCATGCGGTGCAGATGGGGCTCGTTAGCCTTTGAAGGCAACTCATCTAGGAGTTAAGCTAGTTCTCTACACAAAAAATCTAGCTGGCAGGGGGAACTCATTAGTCTTGGTTGACAGCCCTCCTAGGAGTTTACAGGTCTCTAATCAAAACCTAAGAAAGGGTAGATGGAGCTCTTCAGCTGTGGCCAGCAATTCATCTAGGAGAAGGAAACTCCAAAATCAAACCTGTGTGTCTGGATATGCCTAGTCCAGATATGCAAAGACTGTTTCGGTAGATGGAGCGGAAGAAATCATCTGATTCAACGGTTCAGAAAGCGATACAGCAACATGTTGTGGAACATGCAGAGCGTGACAAGGCACTAAAGATGTTACGGTCATCCACTGCATCCAAACCCAACTCCAGACGTCTTGACCTGTGTCTTGCCTCTGGGCGCAGCTGGGCGAGGACTAGAGAGTGAGGTTGACGTTGCGCACCTCTTCCTCACTATAATCCAATTTCATAGCGCATGTCATCTTATTTCTCAACACACAAGCACTTGCATACACACAATTTCATCACACTTGCACCCACATACCTACAAAGTCCTGTGGCGATGGGCGAGTGGCGAAGCAGCAGGTGTAGGACACACTGGGAGCTGTAGTTGCAGACCTGCACACAGGCGGCTCAGTTCTAATGGTCGTTTTCTGTGAGGAGAAGCAGTAAGCAGAATTCGGCAGTCGGCTGAGTGACTGAGCAGACCTATTTAGGACCGCACTGCTCACCCCCGTAGCATGGGGAAGGGGCTAGAAAAGGTACCCTAAACAATTGCCTGCTTCAAACCCCCTGGCTGGTTAACCGCGATCAGCGGGGATCCCCTTAAGCGGTCGAAATACAAAGAAAAAAGCTAGAGTAATCCCCTTACGGATTGGCGCATGGAATGTGCGCACTTTAATGGATAGTGCTGGGTCAGATAGACCACAGCGTAGAACGGCCCTTGTGGGCAGAGAACTTGGGAGGTATGATATACAGATAGCTGCATTGAGTGAGACTCGGTTCGCAGATGTTGGGGAGATCAAAGAAGTTGGTGCTGGATACACCTTCTTCTGGAGTGGACGCAAAAGTGAAGAGAGGCGTGAAGCAGGAGTTGGCTTTGCCATCAAAACAGAACTTGTTGGTAAGCTGTCAGGATTGCCAAAAGGCATTAATGACCGTCTAATGACATTAAGACTTCCTCTGTCAGGCAATAAACATGCAACTTTTGTCAGTGCTTATGCACCCACAATGACCAATCCAGATGAGGTCAAGGACAAGTTCTATGATGACCTAGACAATGTTATTTCTGCAACACCCCGCACAGACAAGCTTATCCTTCTTGGCGACTTTAATGCCAGAGTGGGTACAGACCACCAGACCTGGGAAGGAGTTATAGGTCCAGAAGGGGTTGGAAAGTGCAACAGCAATGGTCTCTTGCTTCTCAGGAAGTGTGCTGAACATGATCTTCTAATCACCAACACAGTCTTCCGTCTACCTAATAGGAACAAAACATCCTGGATGCATCCCCGTTCCAAACACTGGCATCTCATAGACTATGTCATAGTGCGGAGAACAGACAGGCAGGATGTTAAAGTGACAAAGACTATGTGTGGTGCAGACTGCTGGACAGATCATAGACTGGTTGTCAGCAAACTCAACCTAAGAATACAGCCTGCGAGGCGACCTCAAGGCAAGAAAGCTCCTAAGAGACTGGATGTCTCAAAGCTGAATAAAGACAGCATGAGACAAGATTTTTTAACAGACATTTGCAACCAACTGGATGCAATGAATCTCAGTTCAGAGGACCCCGAAGAAAACTGGACAGTTTTCCATAAAACAGTTCTTTCTTCAGCTGCAAGCACCTTAGGCCACCCATCTCGCAAACATCAAGACTGGTTTGATGAGAATGATGATGAAATTCAGAGGCTTCTTGAAGAAAAGCACCGTTTGCTCAAGGCACATCAAGATGATACTAGCTCAGTATCAAAGAAAGCAGCCTACAGCAACATTTGTAAGACAGTCCAGACCAAGCTTAGGGACATGCAAGATTCCTGGCTGAGGAAGAAAACAGAAGAAATTCAGTCTTTTGCGGATAGAAAGGACATTTCATGATGCACTGAAAACCATTTATGGTCCAAAGAGTTCTGGAGCCACCACATTGCTCAGTGCAGATGGAAACACTCTTCTCACAGATAAAGAAGCTATCTTGGAAAGGTGGGCAGAACACTTCAATAGTGTGCTTAATCGACCATCAAGCATCAATCAGGATGCAATCAACAGACTTCCACAGATAGAGTGCAGTGTTCTGTTAGATGAATTTCCTACCGTTACGGAAACAAGAAAAGCAGTTCAACAACTATCATCTGGCAAAGCCCCAGGTGCAGATGCAATTCCTGCCGAAGTTTACAAGGCTGGGGGGCTACCCATGGCAGAGAAACTGATAGAGTTGTTTCACTGTATGTGGAGGAAGGAGGCTATCCCACAAGAATTTAAGGATGCATCCATAATCCACCTATACAAGCGGAAAGGAAATCCTCAAGTCTGTGACAATCACAGAGGCATCTCCCTCCTATCAATTGCTGGGAAGATACTTGCAAAAATTCTGTTGAATCGTCTGAATGCTCATCTTGATTAGACGGGACTTATCCCAGAAAGTCAATGTGGATTCAGAAAAGACAGAGGGACAATAGACATGATCTTCACAGCAAGACAGCTTCAGGAGAAATGCCAAGAACAGAATGTAGATCCATACATGACGTTTGTTGACCTCACCAAAGCTTTTGACACTGTTAGTCGTGATGGACTCTGGAAAATCATGGCCAAGTTTGGCTGTCCACCCAGATTCATAGCTATGGTGCGGCAGTTTCATGATGGCATGCAGGCACGTGTGCAAAATGATGGAGAGTTCTCTGAACCATTTGAAGTAACAAATGGGGTCAAACAAGGCTGTGTTCTGGCACCAACACTGTTCAGCATGATGTTTTCTGCCATGCTTATGGATGCCTTTCAGGACAGTGACACTGGTTTTCCAATCAGGTACCGTTTTGATGGCAACATATTCAACCTCAGAAGGTTGCAAGCCAAAACTAAGGTCCAGACTGATGTGCTAGATGAGCTCCTCTATGCAGATGATATGGATAAGAATGCCAACACAGAGGCAAAAATGCAAAGAGCCATTGATCAAGTCTCACAGTCATGTGATAACTATGATCTCACAATCAGCACAAAAAAGACAGAGGTTGTACACCAACCAGCCCCCGGAAAACCATATAATGAACCAACCATCACTGTGAAAGGGCAAAAACTGAAAGTTGTTGACAAGTTCACCTACCTGGGAAGCACTCTCTCCAGAGCAGTGCATATTGATGATGAGATCACTGCCAGAATTGCAAAAGCTAGTGTGGCATTCGGAAGACTCCGTGCAAATGTCTGGGAACGAAATGGAATCAAGCTTGACACCAAGCTGAAAGTCTACAAGGAGGTGGTACTGCCAACCCTCTTGTATGCATGTGAGACCTGGACAGTATACCAACGCCATGCAAAGAGACTTAACCATTTCCACTTAAGCTGTTTGAGAAAGTTGTTAAAAATCAAGTGGCAGGACAAGATTCCAGACACAGAGGTCCTGAGGAAAGCAGGGATGCAAAGCATGCATACAGTCTTAAAGCTAGCACAGCTAAGATGGACTGGCCATGTTATAAGAATGCCTGATGCGCGACTTCCAAAGAAAGTTTTCTATGGAGAACTACAGGAGGGAAAGCGCTCTCAAGGTGGCCAGAAGAAACGCTACAAAGACACCCTCAAAGCCTCTCTGAAGGATTTCGAAATACCAATGGGGTCCTGGGAACAGACTGCACAGGAGCGATCAAAGTGGCGAGGTCTCATCAACAAAGGAACAGCTCTCTATGAAAAGAAGAGAATCTGTGAAGCTGAAAGAAAGCGAAGAGAGCGCAAAGCCAAAACAAATGTGCCACCTGCAGACTCCATGACATTGACTTGCTCTACTTGCAACCGACAGTTTAGAGCCAGAATTGGCCTAGTCAGCCATCAAAGAACTCACCAACACACATCAGCACTATTCAAGAAATAATGATGGTCTTTCTCATTAGTGAGAGACGAACTATCATAGTGAGACACTTTATAATGAGGTTTACCTGTGGAGCAAAAATCCAACATTTAATAACAGGCCTTAGTTTCAGTCAAAGGTCTTATGTGAATCCTAGTGAGAAGTCACTGAGTTATGTCGTGTAGCACATTGATTTCAAGTAATTCCATAGAGAACTGGTTAGATACCCAGGAAATGATGGCTCTGTTTCAGCAGTTATGAGTTAAACATGCTTGGATGTTTAACAGTAATACAAACAAACTATTAAGACTTCGGTCAACCAGGGCATCTGCCCAGTCTGTTCTGAACTATGCTGTTTGAGTAAGGGCATTAGTTTCATCATGTTGGCATTAAAAAACTTATCAGATTGTCAGAATCTCTTTAAATTGTTTCCTGCTTAATCCATCACGACCATGCAATACCAGAGATTGATTTAATCAAAGCATTGTCTCTATTTTAGGAGGGTGGTGCCTCCAAAACAGCTCAGCAACAGTCCCAACAGGCATCCCTTGTGGCTTGGCACAACCGACGTTTACAGACCACATACTTATTACGCAGATCTCAATCTCGGAGAATTACTCGGGGTTTCACCAGCTCAAGGTAAGAAATGAGCCATCATGGGAGAAAACTGGCCTCAAGGATAAAAAACTTTTTTCCATGCTCAGCTCAGCTGAAGCTAAAACTTATAATGCTCATAAATATAAAAATACAATAAAGGAAATGTTTATGGGCAGGATAAATTACTAGTTGTTGAGTACTGAGCCTTAATTTTCCACTAATTTCTACTATTTCAGCATTTATGAGCAGTTGACATTTCATGCTCAGCTGATCTTGAAAAAAGTTTTATAACCTCAGGGCCTGGTCTTCAGTGTTCTGGACAAGGCCTTGAGGTTATAAAGCTTTTTTTGGTGCTCAACTCAGCTGAGACAAAAAATTTATACAGCTCTTAAATGTTACCTTTACCATTTTAGCATTTATACGCAGGATAAATTCTAGTGTTGTTTTTGTTGTTGTTGTTTTTAAGATAAAGATACCAACTGCTTTGGCTACGCTTTTAATTTAGGAGTTCCTAAAATTTCAAGATTACTGACTGTATTGAGCATGAAAAAGTTTTTAACCATGTGGCCTGGTCCTACACAAACCTGTCTATACAGTTACAATTGAAAGCCAACAGCTCGAAATTTCAGATTTAACTAAATAATAATAGGGATTATACTATCATTGAAGCTAAAACAAAGGCAGCGATCAGCTGTGCAGTTACTGAACAGCTGATCGGCTTCTTTGTTTTAGCATATTATGAGAAGTTCTGGGTTTCTCTTGGCACAGCTGAAATAGATGTAAATGAAAATAATGTCTTTTTTGATGGTTTTGACCCTTATGGTTTGGAAATAATTTGTTTAATTTTTTCTGTTTTTGTGAAAAACAACAACAACCAAAAAATGAAAAATTTATCAATACCAGTAGAAAATCTTTGGATTTGGAAATCAAGGGCCCTTAATGCACTTCCTTGTCAATTTTATCATATCAGAAAATAAATACCAAGGTCATACTTCCTACATAAGAACAGTCTATACTGAAACATTGCTTTTGAAAATCTAGTTGTAGCTATTGTTGCATGTAATCATCATCTGACATTAAAGAAATCTGGGCTTTGACTAGGCTTATTTTATATTCAATTTTTCAGTTCCACATAAAAGATCTGTAGTATCCACCACTGAGGCCTTTTTGTCCTGGAGCTGATAGCACCGGATGGAAATAATGGGACTGGGAAACAAAATATAGTGGAGGAAAAAAGACTTATGTTTACATTACAATAATTCAGGTTGCAAGGCCTAGCTGTATACTTGTATATCAGAGCTAAACTATATGTGTTGTAAATTACCTTTGAATACACATAAGGAGCATTAAGCTCAACATTGCAAAAACATGGGACACTCATTTTACAGCCCCTTTCACTCAAGCTTGCCATTTGTGCGTTTAGGTTTATCAAGTTTGTATGTTAATCAGGTAACTTTATTTTAGCTCACCTGAGCTTTTCGGCTTACAAGGTGAGCTTATAGTATAGGCATGATCCGGCGTTGGCGTCTGTCGGCGTCCACAATTTCAAAGATCTTCTCTGAAACGGATTGGCCGATCAAGTTGAAATTCTATGTGGAGCCTCCACATAAATTGTTTGGTTAAAGCACATTTTTATTTCCAAATTCTTTGCAAAACATATACAATGCATATTAAGAACACACATTTGAAATAAGATAGGGACAAAAGCAGAATTTTATCAATTTTAGCAGGTAAGAATCAGTATCAGTCTACATGGCCAAAATTCCACATGGACCGATAAAAATTACACTTGAGTTTGCTGTTTTGAAGGTCATTTAGTTTGAAACTCACTCAAATCAGCTGATCAATCAATCTAGATGTCCTTGTGGACAACATGAGAAGAAACTAAGATCTTCACAACCCATGGTCTTCTTGCATAATGTAAATGGTAAATGGCAAACTTGAGTGAAAGGGGTTGTATTTATGATAGATGGCAACTAATCATGATGATAAGAGTTGTGTCGAGTGAATTGCCGTCTTATTTTAAACTTGTGTTGTTATACCGATGGGAATATAGTTTTCGCTTTTCTGTTCGTCTGTTTGTTTCTTCGTTCGTAATTCCAGAACGTTTGTAGTTTGGGTTACAGTTTCTCTGGTGGTTTATATCTCATGAACCAATGATCCGAAACCATTCATATTTGGACCATAGGTACACTATAGGGTTTGCTTTGTTTCCATGAGTTAGGACTCCAGGGTCCATGCCCAGGGGTGGGGCTAGAGGTCAAAATCTAGGTCACCTTTAATTTTGGTCAAAGTTTTGGTTAAAGTTTCTCTGGTGGTGTATATTTTATGAGCTAACTGTCAGAAATAATTCATATTTGGACTTAAGGTACCCTATAAGGTTTGCTTTGTTTCAAGGAGTTCGGACCTGAGGGTCGATGCCCATGGATGGGGCTAGAGTTCAAAATCTAGGTCATCTTAAAAATGTGCTTTTTACATAGTGTTTTTCTTCTGTAATAACAGTTATATCTTAACAAATACTCATAGGAAGATATTCCTATTTAGATCATAGATGCCCTGTAGGGTTGAATTACCGTTAGTATTCTATTAAACGCCCATACTCTAATAAATGCCCATCCCCCTATTTTGATGCCCCAAATGGCCATTTTATCTGCAAGTTTTGGAATTCCAGGAACCTCTAATTAATGTCCACTTTGCAAATATTTGGGAAAATCCTACATGTATATTATTAAGCAGTAAATTTCTAACTGCGCTTAAACCATATAAGTAAAAAAAACAAGTCATTTTTCTCTTGTAGTCCGAATAAATGGCAATTATAAATTCAGACAACTTATACCACAAAATCAACTTACCATCCTTTACCTGAAAATCGATAGACAGACAATTTGTTTCCAGGCGAAAAAACATGCTATTTAGGACCACCAATGATTTCAAATCCTTTATATGAATGCTTGGATGTTGCCAAACAGTGTAGCCTCCAATAAACGCCCATCCCCTTCTATAGAAAGTGCATTGTTTATGATAAATGCACGGGCATTAAATAGAATGTTAAGGTATATTCCATGGCATCAAACAATAGGGGTGGGGCTGGAGGTCAAAATCTAGGACACATTTATATAATACAATAGTTACCAAGATTAATATTCTGTAGGTTTATATCTTGACAACCATGTGACAGAAAGCATTCCTGCATACACCATAAGTGCCACATAAGGGTTAGACCCAATCCTAGGGTTCATGCATTGTGGGGGGGGGGGGAGATCTATGAGGTCAAGATCTAGGACATTTTTTTAAGAATGACTATCCTATTTTCATTTCAATCTAGGACTGAGGACCTGACCCACAATGTCCGCGCTTATGTCTTAGATTGGGTATACATGTCAGCTCTGTATACCACTCTAAAAATATCTGTCATTCTAAAACTACACTCCCCCATCTTTATACGTAAAGTCCTTTACAGTGCTTATTTCTAAATTGTACTTGATAAGGGAAGGCACTGTCTTTCATTAGGGATTTGAGGTTCAATTTCAGGCGTGAACATGTGCAGGGTTGTTTTGATAGGGAGGGAAGCTTGGTGGCTACCAGCCAGGGGTATACATGCCTCTCAAGGCACTTTTTCTAGTTTTATTTAGAAAATAGTTCATCTTCTGAATGTAACTTTATATGCATTGTTGTCTGACTCTGTATGAAAACTGGAATTACAAGCGTTAAGTCGGTTAAAAAGCTCATCAGAGCTTATGTTGTACTGTTGTGATACTTGCCGACTCAAAATAAATCTTATCTTATCTTATCTTATCTTATCTTATCTTATCTTAAGCTCAACATTGAAAAAAAATCATGAGAGACTCATTTTATTGATACAAAGTAGATAGATATGAGCTGTGTCAAGTGAAATATCATCATCAGGATTTCAATAAAAGTTGAAAATTTTACAACAATGTGTCAGATACGAATACTAGTCACTTTAACTTCTGTATGAAAGGTTTCACAGCTGTTGAGTGTTATTATTTATGATGCAGCTCATATGAAAGAAGTCGGTTTATATGTTAAGTTTTCAACAATTAATATGCATTATGAAATGTTTCTTATTATGCAATCATTAACTGTAGTCTAGTGTACCTTAACTGCCTTTGAAACTGTGTAAATTCTATTAGTGAACATCATGGAAGACTAATTTCTCTGAAAATTGAAGAAGCAGTATGAGCTGCATGATGAAATGATAGAACCAACACAAAAATACAAATATCAAATTGGGAAAAGTCACACAGAATGCTAAAACCTTGTTGTTTGCATTTAAGAACAGAAATGACATCACATGCACATATACTGATAAAAAAAAACTATCCTGCAAATTTTCTTTTCATATGTATACAAAAATGCTAACATTCTCATCATGCAGCACATATGAAATAATAATAACTCTTAACCTCAAAACTGTTCTTCAAGGATTCTAACCAGCCTGTGATGACACAAAAGATGGTCAGGTTTGAAAAATGAAAATTTAGAATTTAAAAAACATATTTACAAAACTGCAAATCATTGTGTTGCTCAAAATACTCTCAGGGGTAATTTCTGGACCATTGGTCCTCTGATTGACATGAGTACTTGCCAATTTCAGTTAAATAGATAAGCAGTGACTCTTCGAACTATCATGTGCTCATAACATTAAATTAGAACAAAATACATAATTTAGTTTTCATTTATACCATCCTAACCCCACCGCCTATTTTTATACATGTGTAAACATGTTAAAGCTTTTTTTGTTCTTTTTTTTTTTTTTTTTTTTCATTCTAATTATATTTTCGGAGATGTTATTTCGTTTTCGCAAACACTTCAGAGCAATGAACATATAGTAGTTCCATCACAATAGCATTGAAGTGTTTACGAAAAGCCAAAAAAACGAGATTTCTTATGTTCAATTCTGCATTGACTGAACCTATTTAACAGTCAGTGGAGTAAAAGATATAGGAGAAAACTCGAATTTCTCGCCTCAACTTCGGGCGAATTGCATTGTGTGTCACCGATCATTGATCGGTTTGTATGTGTATAATACCACATGATTCTCAGTAGTGATAGAAGGCAAATGCGGTACAGTTACTAAATATTTTGCGGTTTCCACCTGCAATAATGCTACATGGAATAAAAAAATATATAAAAGAATTTCAAGCCATGATTTCAAAACGTTCAAATTTATTAAGCGTACCCTTAGCGATAAACTTCATATGCTGATTTCTATAAAAGAAATTAGACATGGGCGTGATTCTAAAATTGCAATAAGTTCCAATAAGAATTGATACAAAAAAATACAAGTAATATTGTAAAAATAAGATATTGAAATGTTTATTGAACCGTTAAAAGCAACTGTTGTTTCTACAATTGTTGTTGCTGGTATAATTTCACGCTTGAATAAAGACGGGAAGCTGTGTTGCCATGCGCATACAGTTTTATAGTTTATTAAAGTCTCATGTTGACATACAATATCACATACATATATATATATAAAACAATATAAAATGTATATCAACCCATTCTTTACAGAATTACAGGAGACTATTGTATAAATAAAAAATCTATCTAAACTATATACAGAGTATATCATGAGTCGATCATAAGATATAAACAGGAGCAAGCTCGGTAGCTAAAATTTAGTTTTATAGCAACATATTCAAAATTTACGTAAAAAGGATTCCACAATGCTGACGACTAAATTTTCATAAACATCATGACATTCAGTATAAAATCAAAGTTTATGAATCACAGTCATTAATGCAAATACTATACATGTATACAAAACATACAGACAAAAGGAACAAAGAGGCATTTAAAATACGGACGGACAATCATGTAAGACATATACCAAGGATGTGGAAAAGAATGCGAAAACCACGCACACAAAGACCCAAAGGACCCAGGGAGGGCCGCTCCTGCAAGCCATTAGGTACTGGCTAGCCGTGGAACTGGCTCCGGAGTGTCACATGAAGCTTCTCCGCGTTACCACCCGTATCTCGAGGAACGTGTGTGCCAAGAGCATACGGGGGTCCGAGTGTACGTAGATTTTGCACTCAAGTATTATAATGCGTCTCTGTTCAAAACATATAAAATAAAAATACATGTATCTAATGCGCTTTAACATTTACTCAAATAGATAGTCCTTCTTTGTAAAATGATGAAAACATAATTTTTGCTACAATCATAAAATAAAAACTAGTAATAAGGTAATAATCATCTACTTATAAAGTGTGTTTTGTATAGTTTGTAAAATTTGAAAGCAGGTTTTGGCACATAGTTTAATCATTTCAACATTTGTAAATAAGAATACTAATTTATCAGTGTCATTTAAAACTGTAAAATTTGCATTTACGGTTGCTGCCTTGTTAAAAAGCTGTTGTCGAATATCATTATACTGTAGGCATTGAAGAATTACATGTTTTTCATCCTAGATGCCATTTTTACATAGCGGACACGTTCTACTATTTACGTCCAGCCCCTCATAACGCCCAGTTTCAATGCGAATAGGAGCCACCCCACAGCGAAATTTGGCGAATGCGGATCTGTGCTTTAACGGCAAGCGTAGCAAACAGTATGTTTCGGTCTTATATTCGCGTTTCATCAGCCTGTAAGTTCTTAACTTATTTTGCCCCCTCCCAGATATTCCCTGTTGCTTATCAATAGTATTTAGCCATATATTTACTTCCTGTTCCAGCAGTGCTGTGGATATTTCATGCACATATCTTTTTTTACAAAGGCGTTCCTGGTTGCTGGAGAACCCGTTCAAATGCAGGGTGTCAAATTTCATTCTAACGTTATAACACCAATTCTTGCAACCAGCATTTCCTTTAGTATTACACCAATCAAAAATGGTCTTATTTAGTCTGATATTATCCATCTCTAGAAATCTAAACCATTGCTGACTAATTACTTTCCATTGTCTAACAATTTGAGGTTGCCAACCCATATCACCGGACACAGCTGCATTTGACGTGTATTTTCCAGTTCCCAGAAAGAAGCGCATCGCTCTGTATTGCAGTGCGTTTATACAAGCAAACGACTTATCGCCCCATATCGCTGCACCGTACGCAATTACTGGCCACACCATTGAGTCATAGAGTTTCGAAAATACATGAAAGGGCAAACCACCAAGACACTTTGATTTTGCTATCAAGAGACCAAGCGCTCTGCTCGCACTCTGTGCTACAACCTTTGCCGTTACATTGTGGTCGAGAAACTCTGTAAGTATTAAGCCTAGATAAGTGTACTTTTCGACTACAGTCAGTTGTGCGTCACCTCAATGTAATTCGTATTGTGTACGATCTATACTCGGTGGACGGAAATGCACAATGTTACTTTTGTTTGTATTAACAACCATTGCATTGTCTTGACACCAATCAAACATCGTGTTAAGCATATTTTGTAGGCCATTTTCACTGTCACTTAGTAATACCATATCGTCAGCATAGAGCAGTAAGCACACTTTCTCTCCGCCTATATCAATACCTTCACCTATAGCCTTTATCTTACAAGCCAAGTCGTCTAAAAAGAGATTAAATAAAATCGGTGACAACGAGCAGCCCTGTCGTAAGCCTACATTTATTTCGAACCAATCAGAGCACAAACCATTTAAACGGACACATGCCGAGACGGAATTATACAGGGCTTTAATAGCGTTAAAGATCTTACCACTAATGCCCATGTTATTAAGGCGATGCCAAAGGATATCTCTGTCGACATAGTCATAAGCTTTCTTGAAGTCTATAAACGCGCAATAAGTTGAGATGCGTTTCTTCTTCCGCGTGTTAATGATATTTGTTAGAGATGATATTTGATCAACTGTGCTACGCCCTTTCCTAAAACCGTTTTGTTCTTCGGCTAAAATATTGTTTTCTTCTATCCATTTGGATAGTCTCGTGTTAAGAATTGAAGAAAATAACTTGTACATGCAACTAGCCAGCGTGATAGCTCGATACGACAACGGGTCTCTAGCGTCAACGGTACTTGATTTAGGTATGGAATTGATTATACCTTTACCCCAGTCATTGGGTATTACTCCTTTATCAAAGCAAATATTAAACAGTATATGTAAGAATGAAATAGCAGAGTCGTTTTTAGCACATCGACAGGTACACCATCAAGACCACAAGCTCTATTCCGTTTGGCATCCTGAACCGCCTTTCTAACCTCAAAAATTCATTTCAGTATCGAGAAAATTTATTGTTCGACTTGTGTCGTCAATGTGCACAGTTTGATGGCCTTGATCACGTGACCTGTTATACAATCCGCTAAAATCATTCTTCCACCGATCTAAAACAACATTTGTATCATTTATTATATGACCCTCTTCAGAAACAACTTCCATTGGGACCGATTTATTTTGGCAGTTAGCAAACCCTGCTTTGCCATTTTTTTTTCCAAAACTTTTCTGTATCATTTTCTAAATCGTCTAATAATTCTGATTGGGTATTAAACCAATGCAAGCGTTTTGCCTTTTGAACAAGCCGATCAAATTCTTTCCTTTTCTGCACAAAAGCTACTTTGAAAAATAGTTTTTGCCTAGCTCCTTTACATTTTACCCATAATTTTTCTTTATAACATACTTCATTCCATACCACTAACAAGGTTTCGTTCCACCAAGGCTTTCCGACCCTTCTGCGTTTATTTGACAAACCATCGTATATTTTTATCTTTCTATGCGGCAGTTTCGAAATCATTTCGTTTTTTATAATCCCACATAAGCTATTATAAGCATAATCAACGTCACTCTGAGCTCTAAAGCTACCCTCGAGCTCCCCGATGGTCTGGTTGATTTGCGCTAAACTATCAGCGCTCATAAGAAAGTTCTCTGGAATCGATTGCACGTCAAATTTATCGTATGATGATATAGGACTTTCTTTACGTAACCGCACTTCATACTCAGCATTAATATTCCATATGAGAGCCGAATGGTCGGGAACCGAAGACGGGACGAAACCAGATTTTTCTAAAAACTGATGCTCGTATAACATTAAACTTATCAAACATATGTAGGTCATCATGATTAACTAAACAATAATCTACAACAGCTAAACCCTTGGTTGACACAGATGTAAAGTCATTGCTGATACAATTTCGGCCATTTAACATACACATATTACTGTTTATTAAAAAGTCTAACAATATATTCCCATACATATTACATGTAAAATCTATAACTTCCCTATCTTGAATATCATCAATACCTTCTATAAAATCTTCATTGGAACCATATCTGCTATTAAAATCTCCACAAATAAATAGTTTGCCATCATTTTGAAATCTATATATTCCCGCTAATAATGTGTCAAAAATTCATGTGCGTCTACCTGTCTTGAAGACCCGTTCGGTGGCAGGTAACATACACAAGCAAAAATACAATTACCCGACTCCCTATGTTTTAACTGTAACCATAAGATACTATCACAGCTACTGTCAGCAATATCAACCATAAATTCGTCAAATAACTCATTCTTTATCAGAAAACCAACCCCACCAGACCCATTTTGTGCATTTACATGTCATAACTGTCTATTTTTTCCAAACCAAGTGTAACCGTCCAAATCAATGTTATTTGCTTTGGTTAAAAAGGTACAAGTAGGCAAAGATCAGGAAAAGGCGCAATCAGAAAAAGATTCCCACTCCAAAAACCGAGGTGGGAAAAAAAAAAAAAAAAAAAAAAAAAAAAAAAACCAAACTAACAATCAGGTACTTATACCATGAAACATATCGTAAAAAAAAAAAAAAAAAAAAAAAAAAAAAAAAAAAAAACCAAACTAACAATCAGGTACTTATACCATGAAACATATCGTAAGCCGAATGAGCAGCTATTTTCCCAATAGGTGGCCACTCAGTTACCTTAACTTAACTAAAAATATGAAAACATACATAAGTGTGTTTCTGCAATTCCTAATATATCGAGATTCAATTTTTCGACACAGGCAGCCCGTACGCAGTAGTTATCAGAGTTTTTATCAGTATTCCACCCATTAACGTTCCAAAAACCTGCAGAGACCTATCGCCTCTGACCGCGTCGAGAGCCATTATTGCTGCCGCGTAAACCATTACCACCGCCCCGATTACCATTATAGCACCCTTGCGACCCATTACTGTCATTACGTGCAGCATTGTTACCACCTCGGTAGCCATTGCTTCCGCCTCGAGAACCACGGTTTCCCCTAAAGTATCCATTACCCCTGCCAAAACCTCTACCCCTTGAGGTCCCATTGTCACTCGGGGTATTCTGGTTTTCCCTGGGAAAAGAATTACCACTACCCCTAGCATTTTGTTCTCTAATTGAATCTCTGTTATTATTTCTAACAATTCGATTCCCCCTTACAGATAAATTTGCATTACCATGGTTAACGGCGTTAACAATGGCTCTCAGATTCGAGTTTAAAAGCCTTTCTTCCTTAGGCTGGTCATTATGTATAAACACCTGTTTATAGACCGTATCTTTAAGATTGTTTTTGGACTTCATAACCTTTTCCTTAAGTAATGGACGTTTGTTGTTTATGTGTTGTGAATGAAACATTTATATGGGACTTTATATGGGACTTGTGTGGACATTCTATGTGTGATTGTGAATGTATATAAACTGGATTTTGGATATATATCAAAGCGGTTAGTTCAGACTTTTCAAAATAAACTATAATATAAACTTTGAGTTTGTCTACGTGGATGTGTGTAAGAGATACCTGTTTTACAATACTGACGATTACCCCTCAAGAGCCCCGTGTGTGTGTGTGTGTGTATACGTTATCGAAGTCACTTCTCTATTGGTCGAAGCTACGCCCAGTGTACTTAAAAGAGGCGCCAGTGGGGAATTTTACCTGAAACCGACGGACTGTATAAGGAGGTCACGATTAAAATTAGAGCTACAATACGGTATATTATATGGTGGTGCAGTGGATCGGGTTATCTCATAACGGTGTAAACTGCAGACCTGTATTCTTCGAAGGACCTGGACTAGTTTAGGTGGTTAACTAAGTGATGCTTTGAACATTTGACATGGGTATAGATATTGTTCAATGGCGTATGCGGATAGGGCTAAATTCACAGCCAGTGAGGTCGATTTCTCACTTAGATACTTTGAAAATTGGTAAACCATCTCTATTTATTAGAGTACTTTTGTTCCTGCTATTGGCTGCACAGTGTGTTGAGATAAACCCCGGACCTTTACATGGTACTGGGGCCAACAGAGGTGGAGGCAATGATCGTGGCCGTGGTCGAGGTACATCGTCGTACGACAATGAAGGGAATCAGCGAAGACTTAGAAGTAATGCTGGTGTTAGTCCAAGTCCGATGCAGGGTCAGTTAAATATGTCAGCTGGCCAACCGCAAATTAATGCATGGCTTAATAGTCCTAGTCAGGCTAACGTGATGCACAACAACTCTGGTGTACGTGGGGAAACCGGCATAGAGGAACTAAAATCTATTATGTTAAATGTACAGGCCACTGTGTCCAATATGGAATCAAGGTTTAATCAGTTTGAGTCTTCGTTAACCCAAGTCAAAGAGAGTAATAAGAGACTGGAAGATAATCAGAGAGAAATGAACACTACGGTAAACAATCTAACTAGTAAAGTTACTAAGTTAGAGTCAGAGTTAAAACAAAGTCAACGAAAATGTGAGCAGTTAGAAGCACAGTCACGGCGAGAGAACTTAAGGTTGTATGGGTTAGAAGAGAGGCCAAATGAAACATGGGAGGAGACCGAACAGAATGTGAGGGACTATATACGGAAAGATCTTGAAATTGATGAAAGCGGTGTTCAGATTGAGAGAGCACACAGGTTATCCAGTAAGGAAAAACCCCGACCAGTGATCGTCAAGTTTTCTTTCTACAAAGATAGAGATAAGATACTTAAAACTTATAAGCAAAAGAAAAAGCAGATCAGAGAAGCTGAAAATGCTGACATTGCAAGAAATGAAAGTGGAAACGAGGCTGGTTTAATTGTAGACCCGGAGTTTCGCAGAGATATACACATGTGTGAGGATTTTCCTGCCAGAGTTATGAAAGCTAGAAATGATCTCAGACCTAAAACAGAGGGACAAAATGCATATATAAGATATGATACACTCATGATAGAAAACTCTGCATACATATACGATGAGGAAACCGAGGACATTATAGCGGTAGATAAATAATATAATGGCCGAAGCTCAAGAGACGGTAATCAGACGATAGAAAATATTACAAATAGTTACAAATCAGAATTAAAGATAGGTAGCTGGAATATTGAGGGACTATTTAAACATGAAGCCAACTTAAGTTTAATAAATTATGTTAAACAGTTTGATATTTACGCTTTTTGTGAAACTTGGGGAAGTTCCCCTTCCATGTTTGACAATTTTATTAGCGGCTATACTGCTTTTTCTAACATTCGAAAGAAAACTTCGAGAATGGGTAGACACTCAGGTGGCGTTACCGTTTTTGTAAAATGTAGTTTAGTTGATAATGGTTATGTAATAAGGGATTTCTTTGATTTCAATGACTGTATAGTTCTGATACTGAAAGGGTGTTTAGTTAACCTTCATAATGACTTAGTATTGTGTTTTCCATATGTTTCACCAGAAGGGTCAACAGTTTATAACGAAACAGATGGTACAAATGGTATTGAACTATTTGAAGATTATTTACTACAAATTGTCACAAAATATCCTGATGCAAATCTTCTGTTAGCTGGCGATTTCAATGCCAGATGTGGTAATTTACAAGATTTATTGTATGATGATAATGTTGATTATATTTTTGATCAAGATTCAGTATATGAATCTGACGATTTTCATATGGAACGCAATTCTAAGGATCCTGTTCAAAACAACTTTGGTACCTCTTTGGTAGAACTTTGTAAGAATTTTTCTATACATATTGTAAAAGGGAGAAACCATAAAGATGCAGAGGGTGAAATCACGTGTACAGCCAATGATGGCTCGATTGTTGTGGATTATTTCATAGTATCTACTGACTTATTTCCTAATATTGCTGAATTTGAAGTGGGTGACAGACCAGAATCAGTTCATTTTCCTTTGCATTGTACATTGAATTTTAGCTGCAACAACAGATTAACAGAAAATGATAATGGACAACATCACATTTCAAATGAAAATCTTTATAAACATAAATGGGATGAAAATAAGAAAACTATATTCTTGACAGATTTCGGGAATATTTTTTCTGCTATTAAGGGTAAACATTACTATTGTTTATGAGCACACTGTTTGCGCAACATCGGCGTTTAGTATGTGCATGTTACGCGTAGTTTTTAACGTCGTTTTGTTTTAATTTTTCAGTTACGTTGCGAGCTGTAGAATCTTATTATGTTTGTTTCTGCATAATTAAGTCCTAAAACAGGTATACATATTGTTCATTTTTATTTCAAAAGAAGTTCTGTGGCAATTGATATACCCAACTTCGTGTATAAGATTAATTATATGTGAAAACGTTTATTTTGCTGTTGATGACGTCGCATAAATATACGCGACGTCAGTGCAACGTTTGGCGTTAAAACGAAAAAGGCGGGAATATTGAACGTTTTTTTCTCTATATCTTCCAACGCAATCCGGTGACCCCCACTTTTTATTTGAACTTTCAAATGGTTATCACGTCTCCTATTTGTTGGTGTAATTTAATCAAAATCATATGCGTAGTTTAGGAGATATCGCAAAATACGTACTTTTTACCAGGTTTGAAAAGATGGCGGGAAAGTAAATTTTGCATGTAATCTCCTCAGTTTAAGAGCAAATACAGGCTTTCAAGTGGGTTTTGATGAAAAAGTAGGAGAAAAGTAGGAGCCAATTCAAGAAAAAAGTAGGAGAAAAGTAGGAAAAAGTAGGAATCTGATGATAAAAAGTAGGAATCATTATATTCAACTTACCAACAAAACTGTATATAAACTCACTATAATGGCACAGGACAGCTTGGAAAAATCCAGTCACAAGACATAAGGGCTGTATTGCTTCGGGATGATCTAAGATCTTGCTGTACATGCTGCTGTCAACCTGGAATTTTTTTTAATTTATTACTCAAATTGAACATTAAAACAAACCATAAAACACAGTGAATTAACTGTTCAGTGTTATTCCAGTGAGAGACAAATGCTTAGATGTTTTAATAAGCTTGCTTTGAGTTAGAAATGGTAGATTATATCAAATATGATATTCCTGAGTGTGACCTGTCAGGTAACAGAAACAAGTACACAGACCAGGAAATCATATTTCAGAGTTGAATGAGCTAGTCAACCAGCTTCCCAATGTCAATCTCATAGATTTATGCAACAACCTATAGAGCATGTGGGTTTGAGTTACAATGGGCTAGATAGTCAACCAGCACTGTCTCTCTCTAGAACATGCATGTTTATCATCCATGGAAACTTTTAAAAAGCAAAGCTACTGTCACTATAAATCAAAAAAGATTTATACATGTACATATTCATCTTCCATCATGGAGACAGAACTAAAATTGGTCACTGCAGTTTGCCCTACCTAAACCTTTCTGAAATCACTGACCAACAAAATTGAAAAGACATAGCAAGTTGAACAAAATGATCCCCAATTACATAGATCTTGCCACTTTTTGTTCCTTTTACTAATTATCTTTTAAATTGTGACAGCCAGTGATTTCCTGAGTGGTAAGGATTACTTGAATATTACCTGATGATGTTAAGTTTTAGGTAAATTCTAGTATTTCTTTCCACTCATGATGCACCTATCTATGTTTATTTCCAGAGTGGGGGTTCAGGAAAGGAAATCAGAAATTTTAAGAAAGAAAAAATATTTCCTTTGCCAGTCTGTCTTGTAAATTCTCTATGATAACATAAAATTGCTCAGGAAAATTTCTTACAATGTTTTGTGTATCCAACATAATACTACAATGGCAATGTGTTCTGCTCATTTCCAGTTAAAAGGAAATATCAAGCTACCCAATCACTGTTATCCATACATACACTCTTCAGAGATAAACATTGATAGCTGCATAATTGTCCCTCATTTGCTAATCATTGGGACATACATCTACAGTGCACATCCTTCACATTTATCAATATAATATATGTTCTAAGTGTTCAACTCTGAAACATACCTCTCATATCTGATGGATCAGTAGTCAAAAACATGTTTCTCAGAAACACATCAGCTGGCATAAGAGGTCAACAGTTGCATGCTCAAAGACAGCTAGAACAGCTACAGCCTTAGCAGTTGAATATGTCATCAGCCCTTATATCATGTAGCTGGTTCCATTCTGCAACAGACTAAAATATTTTGAATTATAACACATTTACTTTTTTTTCATTTTTTATACAAAAAGTAGGAATAGTAGGAGTTTTTTGAAGAAAAGTAGGAAAAAAGTAGGAAAGGTACCAAAAAGTAGGAAAAGTAGGAAAAAGTAGGAAAAAGTAGGACTACTTGAAAGCCTGCTGAAATAGTATCAAAATGTAAGAAAATAACACTCATCGTGTGTTTAAGTTGTTTTTGCAGTAATAACATATATATTAAAACACATGTCCGCTTCGAGTGCGGTTTTCTGAAATGCACGAGAAACATCCAAAAAGCTCTGATACCATGGAAACGAGGCCGGTGACTCCCCACTTTTATTTCGATTTTAGTCCAAGGATACAATTATCTTGAAGCATAGGAAGTTTCATGAAAATCATATGCGGGAATTAAATAGTAATGTTTCCCTTTAAAAGTAGATTACTTATATCTGTCGGTCGAGATATCGAAGAAACATCAACTTTAATCATAGATATGTATCACAGAGCTGCAGACTGTATGCGTTTAAAGAAAAAATATGAATCAAAGATAAAAAATGAACCGTGGTGGGATACTGAGTGCCAAAACCTTAAACGTTTAAAGCAACATCATCTTAGATGTTTTCGAAATCATAATACAATTGAAAGCCTTCGGCAATATAAAGAAACAAGGAAAAAATTCAAATATCTTTGTCAGAGTAAAAAAGATAAATTTCAAGAAGAAAACAGAAAGAAATTAGTCAACTCTCGAAATTATGAAAATCTCTTTTGGAAAACAGTGAAGAAATTTAGATTTAAAAATTGCCTAGAATCAAAAATTACTTGTGATGAGTGGTATTCTCACTTTAAGAATCTTTTGTGTAGTGAAATGCGGAGGAATTCAATTTTGATGACTACCTTAATAATAATAATAATAATAATAATAATAATAATAATAATAATAATAATCAATTTGACGAGTATTTTAATACACCTTTTAGCATGAATGAATTGATAGCAAGTGTAAATGCTTTAAAGATAGGCAAAGCTAGTGGACCTGACGGTATTTTAGCCGAGATGATAAAATGCACATTACATGAAATCGCTCCAGTTTTGTTACCACTATATAATAGAATATTAAACACAGGGCATTTCCCATCAGCTTGGTCAAAAAGCATTTTATGCCCTTTATTCAAAGCTGGTTCTCTCACGGACCCCAATAATTTTCGAGGAATATCCTTAATAGATGTCTTGAATAAAATTCTTACAGGAATGATGCATAATAGATTATATAAGTGGGCGGAAGAAAACAATAAAATTGATGAGGCTCAAGCAGGTTTTAGAAAGGGTTGTAGTACAACTGATAATTTTTTTGTTCTTATGTCAATGGTGCAAAAGTATTTAAGCAAAAAAGGGGGGAGGTTTTATTTTATATTTATTGATTTTACAAAAGCCTTCGATAAGGTGGACCATACTGAGCTCATTGAATGTTTAATACGAAAAGGGGTCTCTGGTAAATTTTTAAGACTTTTGATATCTATGTATAGTAGTTTGTGTTCCTGTGTTAGACTTAATAATCAAGATAGAACAGAATATTTTTCTTGTAACTTTGGTACTAGACAGGGGTGTAAACTCAGCCCAATCTTATTCTCATTATTGATAAATGAGTTACTTGAAGAGTTAAGGCAGTCGGGAATTCGGGGTATACAAATTTCAGCTGAATGCGAGGAAGTCATGGCGCTTGGATATGCAGATGATATTGCAGAAGGTAGTGATTCAGTTATCACTTTACAATCTCTGATTAACATGACATCTGGTTTTTGTCTCCGTAAGAAAATGCAAGTTAATTTATCAAAAACAAAAATAATTGTTTTTAGAAATGGTGGATTTTTACGAAATTATGAAAAATGGTATTTTCATGGTCAACCTATTGAAGTTGTGTCTGCTTATAAGTACATGGGTTTAACAGTTACTCCGAAATTAATATGGACACGAGCAAAAGAAACATTAGCTACACAGGCTAGGAAATCTATTATATCTATATATAAGATGCAACACAATATAGGCTATTTTGACTATTCTGATTTATTTAAACTTTTTGATACGATGATAAAGCCAGTTTTGCTCTATGGCGCTGAATTATTGGGGTTTGAAGTGTCTGATATTATTGAAAATGTTCAAAACCAATTTTGTAAAAGATTTTTGAAGTTGCCAGTTACAACATATCATGTTCTTGCTAGGGGGGAATGTGGAAGATATCCACTATTTATTGATTATTATTGTAAGTGTATACGATATTGGATACGTTTGATAAGGATGGATGACACTAGATACCCATATCATTGTTATAGGATGTTACGAAGGTTGGATGATGCAGGGAGAATTACATGGGCTTCAAAAGTAAAAGAAATTTTGTTTAAATATGGTTTTGGCTATGTTTGGGTAAATGAAAATGTAGGGGATGAGGTTATGTTTTTGAAAGCTTTCAAACAACGACTTATGGACTGTGCTAAACAAGAGTGGCGCGAAAGCGTTTCAGAGTCTAGGAAAGCATATTATTACAGAAACTATATGACTGATCTAACCGTGGCCAAGTATATATTCTATAATATACCATTTAAGTTTAGAATAGCATTGTCAAAATTACGTTGCTCTGTACATACTCTACATATTGAGGTTGGAAGACAGAACGATGTTTCTGCAGAAAATAGATTATGCTATGTGTGTAATAGTCGTGTCATCGAGGATGAGTTTCATTTTATTATGAACTGCTCTGCGAGATCTGTATTTGCCACATTTATCAACTGAACGTAAAGACATCACCGTATTTAATAGATTGATGAACGCAGATGAAAGAATCACTCTAAGTTTGGCAAAGTATATATATTTTGCTTTTAAGCTAAGAAGAGAATTACTCTTAGAACGACTATATTCCCTATGACATGTTTTTTCATGACTTGTGTATTTATGCATAGAATGTTCATTATTAATGTTGTGATCATAAACTAATACACATGTTCATATAGTGTAAGTGTATTGTTTGTTTGAATGCGCTCGATCATTTATGTATTGTGTTTAGATATGTATTATGGGCCGGTGGCCTGAAGTACTGAATAAAATTTTGTCATTGTCATTGTCCTTATCTTCTTTAGTCGAGAATGTCAGTTGCCTATTATCAGAGGCTGTCGCACCAATATCGGCTTGAAGAGTGTCTGTTATAGAGTTTACTTTGGCACCAAGCTCCTCTAGCTAAGATGTCATGTCCGACCGGATGTTACACAATCTGTTATCCACTTCGGTTCGGATTTTCTTCATTTCCGAATTTACTCGTTTGTCCACCATCTCAGACAGTCGAGCCGACAATCGTTTATCCAGATCTGATTCTAATTTACTTATCCTTTTTGACACAGACTCGTTCACCTTTTTGACCTCTGATGTAATACGCTCTCCAAGTGTTGTGTTCACTGCTTTCAGTTCCGATGATAAATTCTTAAGGCTTTCCATGATGGCTGTTACACTGTCTGAACTGATCGTGAATTCAGATGTTTTCTCCTATGTCGAGGTATTGTCATATAACGAACGTCGGGCACTCGCTATTTTACGACCTGTAATATGTCCTCTGTCACAGGATGCCCCATTTTCATTGTTCTCCTGCGCATGCTCTTCTTGCTCATCTTCGTCCCCATCACTATCATCATCCAGCTGATCTCCCTTATTACAGAGCTTGTCATTTTTAGCTTTTTTCATGCTCATGTAAACAGGCTCTCCAGATTGGTTTTGCTTGATGCTAGTAAAGTACTGCGTATTGGTGGACAGTTTGTGAAACTAGGAATGTTGCAGCATGTTGAAAGCATATGAGAAACTACATTGAACTATAAACTTTATGCGGATATTAGAAACTAGGCATAATAAACTTTCTAATGCAACACAATATATGAAAAATATATGAACTTGGTAGTTTTGCGATTTGTTCTGTTGAGCATTAATATGAACTGGTGATATGTTCATTCTATATACATGTGTGTATATGTGCCTGTATTCATTCATGTGATGTTTTTCCTCATTTACTATGACTTTGTTTCTTTTCATGACTTTATTCTCTTTTCTACTTTCAAACATACTCTTTTCAATTTTTATAATAAATTTTGTTTGTACTCATTGACCTGTTCTTAGAGTTGATTTTGTTCCAAACGAACCCAATACTTGACAATGTTTATACAACGAATAATGAGAAAAATGCATATATACCGTCCTATTCACCCACAATGCTGATGTTAAGAATAGACAAAACCGTACAAAGGGGACCTTATGAGCATGCCAAGAAACGAATCAATGTGCAAGAAATAGTCAGATGTAATTTCCGCATTGCCATACACCATACATAATGAGTTTCGAGTTGTTTTTTTTTTTTTTTTTTTTTTTTTTTTTTTTTCTTTTTTTTTACTTTCTAACTAATATAATTTTATTTTATTTTCTATTTTTATTCATTTTATTTTTTTACAAATATGGACAACACACAGCGTATCTGTCTGCCGGATCTACAGAACAGTAATGACCACGAGGACAATCCACCCTGTTGGGCCCGCGGCCACAGAACAGCTGACGACCAAATGAATCCCTTAGTGGCGGCTGGTTGCCTCCACATGGTGGACGTAACACTGAAAAAAATACAATGCATTCGTTGTATTATATGATACATTTTCTTGTTAAGACAAAGTTCATCTATAATATAAAAGCGGTAAAAAAATCTACAGGTGCGTTCACTTATTAATATAACCCTGCGATATTCAGAAATAAATTGACAACTTTTCTTGTTTTTGAACAATCGTCACTGGCAAGAAATAGACAACTGGATGAATTTGTTTATTTAATATGTTAAGTATGTCTATAAATATTTGCTCTGTATATAAAACTTCCAGATCGTATGATGATGTATGCCTAAATTAATTACATAACATATGGAGCTAAATTTTTAATAAAAAAATCGCTAATATTCGAGTTTCAAAGATTCCACAAGGAACCATGGTAAATGGTTGGTAATTGTGTTTGTACATTATGAAAGAATAGCTATTTTTGTGCTACGGCTGAAAATTTGGTATCTTTATGAGATCTATTTACAAAGTTACATCCTGATTTTAATTCATTATACATTTTAGAATTTCATGATAAAGCGGTTGTTACAATATAAATCCAAGCATGTCAGTGTTATTTGGCAAGGAAACTAATATTGTACTAGGACGGTTTTACGACCAAAGCTTGCTAGAGGGTCCCTTCATGAATTAAGCATTGCTTAAAGCACTGTGGAGTCACCCATGACTTTGTATTTTGCCACAACGTGGGTTGGCATTTCATCATATAGTTTCATTATTGTTTCCTACGCACCGAGGGGCTAAGTTGGCTAAATATATTGTTAGGCAATGACAAATCTCCTCTTCGTGATATTTCAAACCTCTTCTATAGCGTTTAAGTCATGGAAATTAACATGCCAATAAAGGATGTCAAAAAAATATGCAAGGCAATGTTCTTTGTATTCATCTTTAATCCACAAACACATTATTGATATTAGAGGAATGTCTGTCTTTGAATGTGCTGGTGATTTCCTTGACTTATGCATATATATAGGAGAGGATTTAAATATCATGAATATAAGCAAAGAGAGAAAGCCTAACTATTAAACATTATCTGTGAAAGTCCCAGTTCCCTGTGGTATTCTGACCCGAGGAAACAAATCATGAATTGTATGATTAAATGTCAACCCACGTTTTGCCGGAACACAAAGCCATACATAGGGCACTCCATAGTGCTTTAATGCATGCTTACCTCATGAAGGAACCTACCAGCAAGCTTTGTTTGTAAACCCGTCCTGGTAGAATATTAGTTTTCTTGCAAAAATGACACTGACATGCTTAGTTTTATATTGTAAGAACCGTTTTACCATGAAATTCTAAAATGTACAATAAATAAAAATCAGGGTGTAACTTTGTAAATAGTGCTCGTAAAGACACCAAATTTTCAGCCGTAGCACAAAAATGGTTATACTTTTATAATATACAAACAAAATTACCAACTATTTACCATGGTTCCTTGTGAAATCTTTGAAACTCGAATATCAGCGAAATTTTTGTTAAAAATTTAGCTCCATATGTTATGTAATTAATTTAGGCATACAGCATCACACGACCTGGAAGTTTTATATACAGAGCAAATATTTATAGACATACTTAACATATTAAATAAACAAATTCATCCAGTTGTCTATTTTCTGCCAGTGACGATTGTTCAAAAACAAGAAAAGTTGTCAATTTATTTCTGAATATCGCAGGGGTATATTAATAAGTGAACGCACCTGTACAGTATTGAGTGTCACCTTCTCGTGACCAACTTTCTCCCGTTTTAACTGTAATTAACGGAACACGGAACCAAAATGACGTTTGCCACCATATATTTACAAAATGGCATTACAGTACCACAGGGTTTTACTCTCAAGTGTGTTTCTTTGTAATTTGACGTTTTTATCGTATATATTTTGCAACTAAGTTTTAATAAACTCTCATTTTGGACTAAACGATCCAAGCCAATAAGGCACAAAAATCAAGAAATTTCAAAGCAATAGAGGATATTCAAGTTTTTGGAGTGAATATGAGTTTTATTTCATTGAGTGAAGTGAAAAAGTTTTATATTTCATGAGTGCCGAAGGCACGAATGAAATATATAATTTTTCACTTCACGAGATGAAATAAAAGTCATATTCACGACAAAAACTTGAATTTTCTTTTTATTATATTGCATGTAGACATTGTAACGTTGCGCGCTAAAGCATATGACGTCAAAATCTTAAATGACGTCATTACGTCACGTCATTACGTCGCTATTGTGTGTGAACGTTCATTGCGTCAACAATAGCATAGATTATAAAATTTAGTTATGTATAAATTAGAAATGAAACGGTGGAATCGTAATATGTATATTCCATATCAGAAACCACAATAGGAAAGGAACTCTATAAGCTTAAAGCTTTCGTTCTAATCCTACAATTTGCTATTGTATGTATATATGTTTGCATGTCAATTTGAAATTGAGAATAAATATGTTTAAACCAATCGTAATATGCGTATTCCCAAATCTTATATTATCACATGGGAAAATATAATTTTTTTTATATTTTCAGATGTGAAAATATCTTTTTTAAATATTGGTTATATTTATTTCTCTATATTTCATCACTTGCCATATAATAAAACCAAATATTTCACAGCATATGCGCAATTCATTTTGCTATCATTTGTTCATCAAATACTGTATGTTCTCAGCTGTTTCTGTCGTTATTGATATTTTTTTTTTAGTGATACCTAGACGCTCTAAATTCAGAAAGTGACGTTTGGGAATACTAGATTTAACGAAATCATTAAAGACGATATTCCACGTACTATTTCGATTAAAAATCAAAATTAATCATATATCGATCCATGACCAAAAAAACAAAATTTCATATGCGAGTATACAAATTGATGACTTTTTTGAATACTGCAGTACGGAACCAAATTATCGGTTGTTTCCGGGTTTTTCCGCTGTGTGGGCGTGGCTTAGTATCTGTGACGTCATCTCGTACAAGTCCGATAAAGTCAGACCATTGGATAACGTAATAACAATGCCATTCGTGTCATGATTATGTTCGTTTTGACCATAAATTATGTAGTTTTGTTTTATTACGAAATGATTTTATATGCTGTTTTAAAAATCTAGACAAAAAATAACACACTTTCTACACTCCAATGGCAGAGTATCAAAGTAATAAGGAATACATGCCGTTTTTACCCGTTCTTATAAAATTAAAATCTCGGGAAAATAATAATTTAATTTTCATTGTTTCACATGTGACATGAAGGATAAAACATCTGTTTTTTATCATATTTTACCCTAACACCGGCAAGTGAAAACGCAAGAAATTTCGGGAGTGAATTTTTTCAAAAATTTGTGTGTTTTTGCTGGATAATCGTTTCTAGATTCTTATCGAACTTGCTCAAAAATGTGTTTAGATGAAACCTCAAAAGAGAAGCCCTAGATTATCGCAGCCGAAAAAGAAAAAGAAACTTTCAAATGTATCGACCGGTGAAAATACAGGTGATGTAAACAAAGGGACTTATGTAAACAAAGGGACTAGTGTAAAACGTGTGGGTGGGATAAAAACCGGTGACAAGGTAAAAAAGAATACCACACAGGCACCCGGGACATTTACGTTTGCAGGCCAAATGTCGGCACAGCAGAACCAATATGCAATGCCCCCACCCTCGGGCCAACCAATGCCTTTCCAAGGTAGCATGCAGTCCCCTCTACAGACCCAACCACAGGCACCAATGATGTTCCAGTATTCTCCCTCCCAGCAGCCCAACCCCCCGATGAACTTTAATTTCAAGCCAGATTGGGCTACTGAAATCCTTGAAAATATGAAGGAAATGAAAAAGGAGTTGTCAAAACTCAGCAGTATTGAAAAAAATATCGGGACTCTCACACTTAAAATGAATACCCTTGATACAAAGGTATCTTCTATGGAAGCTGTAGTAAACAACTGTGAGAAAAGCTGCACATTCCTCAGTGCCACTTATGAGACTCAGTCAAAAGAAATATCTGAAACCAAAACTAAGGTAACAAAGCTGAAGAAGCAGTGTGATGACCTTGAAAAACAGGTAAAGGAGCATGCCAAGACTAAAACTAAACTTGAAAGCAAGGTCATTGACCTTGAGGCTAGAAGCATGCGAGAAAATCTGTTGTTCAACGGGATTCCGGAATCTAACAACGAAGACTGTGGGGTGAAGGTCAAAGATTTCATGGTCAAAGAGCTCGAACTTGAACCCCAGGCAGTTAATGATATGATCCTAGACAGAGTTCACCGGATTGGAAAGCCCAAAGGACATGGTACGATAAGACCAATTGTGGCCAAATTTCACAAATATGCGGATAGGGAGGCAGTCAGAGAAGTTGGCTACAATAAGAAAACTGAACTAAATGCGAGAAAACTCTCTGTAAAACCGCAGCTTCCGAATGATGTTGTGCAGAAACGCAAGGCGTTAAGTACGGTCTACGAAAAAGCAAAAAGCGAAGGTAAAAACCCGAAGTTTGTCATGGAAAAGCTGTTCATTGATGGGGTTGAGTATGTTCCCCCGTCAACTCCTGCAGGCGCTACATCATAGGGATGTCAGGAGGAGAACCTCTGTTTCCTATCCTGGAACGTATGGGGTCTTAAACGAAAAATTGGAGATTCGGACTTTATCGATTACATAAGTAAATATGACATTATCTTTCTAGGAGAGACCTGGTTAAATAACAACACTAGCCTTAATTGTGACATACAAAGTTACGAAACCGAGCACCTATTTGCAACAAAATCTCTTGGTGCTAAAAAGGGCAGGTACAGCGGTGGAATTACCGTGTATTATAAAACTTGTTTAAAAGACTATATCAAAATAGTGGAAAAATCGCAATATGGGTATGTTTGGATTAAAATTGATTCAAAGTTAATTCACAGCGAAAACGACTTATACATCTGTTATTGCTATCTTCGAGACAGGAATTCTCGAGTACTGAGACACGAAGATGTCGATCTTTATGAACTTATAGACTAGAAAAAGTGCCTTGAGAGGCACGTATACCCCCGGCTGGTGGTCACCCAGTCTTCTTTCTCCCTCCCACAACCACCCAGCACATGTACACCCCTGACATTGAATCACAAATCCCGAACAAAAGACAGTACCCTTATCAAATACTTTATAGAAGTGTGCATTCTAAAGCACTTTGACCACAGACATGAGGGAGTGTAGTTTTTAGAGTGACATATCTTCTTTAGAGCAGTACACAGAGCTGACTTGTGTACTCCATCTAGGACTTAATCACGGACATTGAGGGTCAGGTCCTCAGTCCTAGATGGAAAATGAAAATAGAATGTCAGTCTAAATTAAAAAAAAAATAATAGTAATAATAAAAGTATTGATGTCCTAGATCTTGAACTCAAGCGCCCCCTCCCCCCCCCCCCTGACATGGACCCAACCCTATACCCTATAGGGTACCTATAGTCCAAATATGAATGGCTTCTGATGATTGGCTCATGAGATATACCCCACTAGAGAAACTTTAACCAAAACTTTGACGCAAATTAAAGGTGACCTAGATTTTGAACTCTAGCCCCACCCCCGGGCATGGACCCTGGGGTCCACAATCATAGAAACAAAGCTAACCCTATAGGGTACCTATAGTCCAAATATGAATGGTTTCTGATATATAGTTCATGAGATATACACCAATAGAGAAACTTTAACCAAAACTTTGACGCAAATTAAAGGTGACCTAGATTTTGAACTCTAGCCCCACCCCCGGGCATGGACCCTAGGGTCCTAACTCATAGAAACAAAGCTTACCCTATAGGGTACCTATAGTCCAAATATGAATGGTTTCTGATATATAGTTCATGAGACATACACCAATAGAGAAACTTTAACCAAAACTTTGACGCAAATTAAAGGTGACCTAGATTTTGAACTCTAGCCCCACCCCCGGGCATGGACCCTGGGGTCCAAACTCATAGAAACAAAGCCAACCCTATAGGGTACCTATAGTCCAAATATGAATGGTTTCTGATATATAGTTCATGAGATATACACCAATAGAGAAACTTTAACCAAAACTTTGACGCAAATTAAAGGTGACCTAGATTTTGAACTCTAGCCCCACCCCCGGGCATGGACCCTGGGGTCCAAACTCATAGAAACAAAGCCAACCCTATAGGGTACCTATAGTCCAAATATGAATGGTTTCTGATATTTAGTTCATGAGATATACACCAGCAGAGAAACTTTAACCAAAACTTTGACATTTTAACTGAACTAACGAACCAACGAACCAACGAACTAACGAACTAACGAACATACGAACGGACGAACGGACGAACGGAAAAGCGAAAACTATATACCCGTCGGCATAAATGCCGGGGGTATAAAAATGGAATCGTAAAATATAAAAATGAGGGCGATGTTATAATAACTGGTGACCTTAATTGCAGAACTGGATCTTCTGACATAAATTCCGACATACTAGAGTACGATCGCTATAATGAACACGGACTTAGCGAGTATATACGGTACGATAATATACCTCATAGAATAAACCAAGATTGTGTATTGGATAACAATGGCAAACGCTTATTGGAGTTATGCAAATCGACCGAATTATTGATAGCAAACGGACGTATCGGCTTGGACTCACAAGTGGGCGATTACACCTACATTGGCGGAAATGGGCGGAGCGTAGTAGACTACCTATTGTTGTCACGTGACTACTTCGAACAAATACTGAACTTTTATGTGTGTGACCCGACTGAATTTTCGGATCACTGCGCGTTGGTGTTTAAAATTAACTGTAATACTGTGAATAGCAATACTAATAAAAGTGAACAAACTGAGACAAGTACAGAAAAACTTTTATGGCAAAATGATAGAGCAAATAATTTTCGACAAACATTAATTTCAAATATAGACAGCTACAACGAAGTATTATCAAATTTTGATTCGATCAATCCTATTGACTCTTTGGATACTGTAGTTGATTCATTTTCGAATTTGTTATTTAACGATGCCTTCAGTCATTTTGGTAAAACATATACACAAAACAAAAAATGTAATTCGTCATTAAACTCAAAGTCAAATGAATGGTATAATAATGATTGTAAAACTGCAAAACAAGAATTTACCGATGCTACACGAACATACAAGCAAAACAAATCACATGAAAACAAGATTAATTTTGTCAGAGCTCGCTCTAGGCTTAATAAAGCAAAACGCCGCGCTAAGGCTATCTATCAGTTTGAACAAGGGCAACGAATTTCAAAATTGGCAAAAGAAAACCCAAAGCAGTTCTGGAAATCCGTCAAAAAACAAAATACATCACGAACACCCACTTCAGAGAGTCTAAATACGGACGATTTCTATGAATATTTTTCCGAAATGCACAAGTCACCCAACAATGAATATGCTCCTGATACTAATAATGATGATAATATAAACATTATAAATGACCTTGACCTTGAAATCACGCCCGAAGAAATACTAAATGTCATTAAAAACCTTAAAGCCCAAAAAAGTCCAGGTCTAGACGGTTTGATTTCTGAGGTTTTCAAAACTGCTGCCGACATATTATGCCCGATTCTAGTAAAAATTTATAATGTCGTTTTCTCATCAGAATGCTATCCCAAGTCTTGGTCGGAAGGTGTCATAACCCCAATATATAAAAAAGGAAATTTAGATGATAGAAATAACTACCGTGGTATAACTTTAATAAATATAATGTCAAAAATATACTCCCATATCTTACATAACAGACTGATCAAATGGGCAGATGAATATGAAAAGATAAATGAATGTCAATTCGGTTTCCAACCTAAAAAGTCAACTGTTGATTGTATATTTTTGTTTCACAGCATCATATCAAAAACTCTTAGTCGTGGTGAAAAACTATACTGTTCTTTTGTTGATTTCCGGCGTGCTTTCGACACTGTTAATAGAAAATATTTATGGCAAAAACTTATAAAAGCTAATGTCAGTAGTAAGATGGTTAGATGTTTACAGTCCATGTATGAGAATGTCAAAGCCTGTGTAAAATATAAACATAAACTCTCTCCTTTCTTCCCCTCACAAATTGGTTTAAAACAAGGGGATCCGCTGTCAGCATTATTATTTGTATTTTTTATAAATGATCTAGTTAAAAAAGTTGCCCCTGACGACAATCAAAATTCTTTTTCACTCGAAGATATAAATTTGTTCATGCTTCTCTATGCCGATGACGTAGTTCTATTTGGAAAGTCCCCACATTTATTACAACAAATGTTAAATAATCTTAACCAATACAGTGCATCATGGGATTTAAATGTTAACACTGATAAAACGAAAATCATGATATTTGAAAATGGCGAAAAAACCAATCTGATATTTAAATTTGGAGATACCCCATTAGAAAATGTCGAAAGTTTCAAATATCTAGGTATAACATTTTATAAAAATGGAAATTGGAATAGAACGCAGAAATGTATAGCTGGACATGGATCATACGCATTACACAATTTATATAAAATATTATCAAACATACGCTTAAATATACCAGAAAAGTTTAAACTGTTTGATGCCCTGGTGGGTTCTGTACTTTCATATAGCTCAGAAATATGGGGATACCACATTGGGCCCGACATAGAAAGATTACACACAAAATTCTGTAGATATATTCTTGGTGTTAGAAGATCAACAAATTTGTCAGGGCTGTATAGTGAACTAGGAAGAAAACCCTTAATAATATTTAGGCAACTAAGAATCATTAAATACTGGTTAAAGATAAGAAATTCAAATGATCCCTTAATAAAAGCAATGCTTAATATGCTAACAAATGATTTGAACGATGGAGATACATATGGTGATAGTAACTGGGCATTCCAGGTTAAGACCATTTTAGACAGATTAGGCTTATCAAATTTATGGCAACTCGATCCCGACGCAGATATTTCGTATGAACGTATAAAAACTCGCCTATTTGACCAATATAATCAAACATTAACCATGGAAATCAACAATTCTAGCAGACTGAGGCTCTACAGTAAATATAAAGAAAATAATGAACAAGAAAAATATTTAGATATAATCAAAAATAAATCATACAGGCAGACATTAAGTCGTTTTAGGTTATCGTCGCATCAATTAGGAATTGAAATAGGAAGACATGTAGGTTTAAATCGTGAGGATAGACTATGCAGAAAATGTAATTTACGAATGGTAGAAGATGAATACCATTTTCTACTCATATGCCCTCTTTATAACGACTTACGAAGAAAATACTTTTCCCAATATTTTTGCCACTGGCCTAATATAAATAAATTTAAAATACTTATGTCTTCACAAACCAAACAAAATTTATTAAGACTGAGTAAATTTATCTATTTCGCTCAAAAAAGAAGAAACGAAACTTTAACAGAAATGTAACTCAATCAAAGAATATCATATCACATATTACCGCTGTTTGTACATACTGTACTAGTATGTTTGTAAATTGTATGTACCTGCTCTTGCTGTTTATGAATGTTAATGTATGTTTGTAAACTTTGTACACACTCCTCTGTTAAATGTTTATTTCACTTGCTTGTATATATGTATGGCCATAAGCATGTTAGAATGTTTAGTAGCCAAATAAAATTTTGAAAAAATTTTGAATATTTTTTCATTACTTGCGCGATCACAAACATGTTTTGATACCATTGTCCGTGTTATGCTGATTATGTTGCGTAAGAATACACGAAATAATATTCTTATTGGCGGCATGCGCGTGTGCGAGAGAGATCAACGTCTGAACAAAAGTATTCAGCGTGAGCGCCGTTACTCGCAAATTAGAGATTATCTCATGACATGCATTTGCCAATGTGACGACTAAGTTTTGCAAATCGAAAATAAACTCTCTCTATCTCTCTCTCTCTCTCTCTCTAGTGTACAAATCACTTACATCATTTTCCATTCCGGCGAATAAAAAGATGTTCAAGTAAATTCATTTTTTTAGGACACATTTGCAAATATCAATGTTAATCAACAAATACAAATTATGTGCAATCAACACGGTTAACCAATAAAACACAAGCCCAGAGGGACCTGATTTAATCCGTACTTTATTTTGGGGGTTACGCACAATAATAAAGGTACATGTAGTTGTTAAAAACAACCATCATTATTCCGATTATTGGAAAAGATGGCGTGACGTCATCAGCGAGCATCCGGGTCACTCTCACGGGTACAAATCAGTAATGGCGGCCTTATTAAAAGCCAATATACGAAATGGTTTATTTGCACAAATGATTCATAATGCCCAAATCTTTAAAAGTTTTGTTTTGTGATGAGGAAAAAATGTTTCCAGAATGCATATATTTTGAATTTGGAAGGAAAATATCTTGAATAGCGCAATACTTCCGTGTTTATTTATAGCTAAATATTTTGATTTTTCGGCAAGCGCGGGCGGCTTTGATCTCTCCTTATTTATATACACATAATTTCAGGCATTTCAGTCTCAAATTAAATTGAAATTTTATGACAGTTTTACGCATTAGTATTTTTGCTGTCGAATTGTAGTATCTGTTTTTGGAGGAGTTAAATAAGATACCACACATGCTTGGATTTTAAATCTCCAACAACTTCAACGGCACGGTTATTGTACATTTCTATCTATTATTCTATTTAATTATCATAATTGCAAAATAAAATCGTGAAATATAAGCTGCCATAAGAGAAAAACAAATCTAGAAAAATGTGAACTGAAAATAATAAGTGAATAAAGTGGATAAAGTTACTCAATTACATGCAACTTTCTCTGAAGCTTATTCTGTTTTCCGAGTTTTAAACAAACCTTGCCAAAATAATTTTTCAGACAGATGGCTGATAGTTCTTTTTCGGTGGTTCTAATATGAAGTTAAATTTATTTTAGTTAATTAAGCTTTGATTTCAAAGTATATTTACAATTTAAGACACATTTACCCGCACAAATATGTGTATTAAGTCTGTGTATTTATTGATTCTGTACCCGTGAGTTCATTTACTTTGTGTGTCTTTCATTTAAATGGCTGATACTTTGTACGACTAAACGTCACTTCCGGTTTGGTCTCGCTAGAGTTTTCCCGGGCCTATGATTTTTTGGCCCTTTCCCGACACCGCGTAAAGCACATTTTTGTTTTCGATAAAAAGGTGTTCAAAATGTAAAACATCAGAAAAGTTGACTTTCTAGCCTAATTAAATGACAGCATGTATGCACAGCTTAAACCTTAGTGTGCAGAATGTGTTTGTTTAGAATATATCGTATCTTAGTGTGCAGAATGTCTTTGTTTAGAATATATCTCATCTTAGTGTGCAGAATGTGTTTTGTATTTTGCAACTAAGTTTTAATAAACTCTCATTTGGGACTAAACGATCCAAGCCAATAAGGTACAAAAATCAAGAAATTTCAAAGCAAACTAAATATTTCACAGCATGTCTTTGTTTAGAATATATCGTATCTTAGTGTGCAGAATGTGTTTGTTTAGAATATATCTTATCTTAGTGTGCAGAATGTCTTTGTTTAGAATATATCGTATCTTAGTGTGCAGAATGTCTTTGTTTAGAATATATCGTACCTTAGCGTGCAGAATGTCTTTGTTAAGAATATATCGTATCTTAGTGTGCAGAATGTCTTTGTTTAGAATATATCGTATCTTAATGTGCAGAATGTGTTTGCTTAGAATATATCGTAGTGTGCAGAAAGTCTTTGTTTAGAATATATCGTATCTTAGTGTGCAGAATGTCTTTATTTATTTAGAATATATCTTTTTTTTTTTTCTTTTTTTTTTTAATTCAGTTTTACGTCCCATTCAAGATTATTTCAGCTCATATGAGACGGGCCAATCAGTAGGTGGGCGAAAACGGGAGAACCCCGAGAAAAACCACCTGGCACACCCGCAAGCAGAACTTGGCTTGTCTCACATATGGCCAGTGCGGGGCTCGAACCCACACCAGACACAGCGGTGAGATGATCGAGTGATTAAAGGGAAACATTACTAATTGATTCCCGCATATGATTTTCATGAAACTTCACATGTTTTAAGATAATTGTATCCTTGGACTAAAATCGAAATAAAAATAGGGGGTTATCGGCCTCGTTTCCATGGTATCAGAACTTTTTGGATGTTTCTCGTGCATTTCAGAAAACCGCTCTTGTAGCGGACATGTGTTTTAATACATACGTTATAACTGCAGAAACAACTTAAATACACGATGAATGTTATTTTCTTACATTTAGATACATTTTGGTCTTAAATTCAGGAGATTACAAGCAAAATAAACTTTCCCGCCATTTAATCATACCTGGAAAAAGTATGTATTTTTGCGATATCTCCTAAACTACGCATATGATTTTGATTAAATTACACCAGCAGATATGAAACGTTGAAACCATTGAAAATTTGAAATAAAAAATGGGGGTCACCGGATTGCGTCGGAAGATATAGAGGAAACCCGTTCAATGTGCCCGCCTTTTTGTTTTAACGCCAAACGTTACGCTGACGTCGTGTGTATTTATGCGACGTCATCAACAGCGAAATAACCGTTTTGTCCATATAATTAACCTTATACACGAATTGGGTATATCAGTTGCCACAAAACTTTTTTATGATAAAAATGAATATGTATTCCCGCTTTAGGACTTAATTATGCAGAAACAAACAAAATAAGATTCTACAGCTTGCAACGTCATTTAGAAATCAAAACAAATCGACGTTAAAAGCTACGCGTAGCGTAACGTGCACATACTAAACGCCGACGTTGCGCTAACAGTGTGCGCATAAACAATAGTAATGATTACCCTTAAGAAACAGCGCTCTTAACCGCTCGGCCACGGAGCCGCCTAAGAATATATCGTATCTTAGTGTGCAGAATGTCTTCGTTTAGAATGTATCGTACCTAAGTGTGCAGAATGTCTTTATTTAGAATATATCGTATCTTAGTGTGCAGAATGTCTTTGTTCAGACTATATCGTATGTGAGTGTGTAGAATGTCTTTGTTCAGAATATATCGTATCTTAGTGTGCAGAATGTCTTTGTTCAGAATATATCGTGGTGTGCAGAATGTCTTTGTTTAGAATATATCGTACCTTAGTGTAAAGAATGTCTTTATTTAGAATATATCGTACATTAGTGTTCAGAATGTCTTTATTTAGTGTGCAGAATGTCTTTGTTTAGAATACATCGTACCTTAGTGTGCAGAATGTCTTTATTTAGAATATATCGTATCTTATTGTGCAGCATGTCTTTGTTTAGAATATTTTGTATCTTATCGTACCTTACTGTATGTTCTCAGCTGTTTCTGTCGTTATTGATATTTTCTTTTGAGTGATACCTAGACGCTCTAAATTAAGAAAGTGACGTTTGGGAATACTAGATTTAATGAAATCATTAAATGACAGCATGTATGCACAGCATAAACCTTAGTGTGCTGAATGTCTCTGTTTAGAATATATCGTTACTTAGTGTGCAGAATGTTTTTGTTTAGAATATATCGTACCTTAGTGTGCAGAATGTCTTTGCTTAGAATATATCATATCTTAGTGAGCAGAATGTCTTTGTTTATAATATATCGTATCTTAGTGTGCAGAATGTCTTTGTTTAGAATATATCGTACCTTAGTGTGCAGACTGTCTTTATTTAGAATATATCGTACCTTAGTGTGCAGAATGTCTTTAGAATATATCGGACCTTAGCGTGCAGAATGTCTTTGTTCAGAATATATCGCACCTTAGCGGGCAGAATATCTTTGTTTAGAATATATCGTATCTTAGTGTGCAGAATGTCTTTGTTTAGAATATATCGTATCTTAGTGTGCAGAATATCTTTGTTTAGAACATATCGTATCTTAGTGTGCAGAATGTCTTTGTTTAGAATACATCGTACCTTAGTGTGCAGAATGTGTTTGTTCAGAATATATCGTATCTTAGTGTGCAGAATGTCTTTGTTTAGAATATATCGTACCTTAGTGCGCAGAATGTCTTTATTTAGAATATATTGTACCTTAGTGTGCAGAATGTCTTTAGAATATATCGTACCTTTGCGTGCAGAATGTCTTTGTTCAGAATATATCGTACCTTAGTGTGCAGAATGTTTTGTCGAGAATATATCGTATCTTAGTGTGCAGAATGTTTTTGTTTAGGATATAGCGTAGCTTAGTATGCAGAATGTCTTTGTTCAGAATATATCGTGGTGTGCAGAATGTCTTTGTTTAGAATATATCGTACCTTAGTGTAAAGAATGTCTTTATTTAGAATATATCGTACATTAGTGTTCAGAATGTCTTTATTTAGTGTGCAGAATGTCTTTGTTTAGAATACATCGTACCTTAGTGTGCAGAATGTCTTTATTTAGAATATATCGTATCTTATTGTGCAGAATGTCTTTGTTTAGAATATTTTGTATCTTATCGTACCTTACTGTATGTTCTCAGCTGTTTCTGTCGTTATTGATATTTTCTTTTGAGTGATACCTAGACGCTCTAAATTCAGAAAGTGACGTTTGGGAATACTAGATTTAATGAAATCATTAAATGACAGCATGTATGCACAGCATAAACCTTAGTGTGCTGAATGTCTCTGTTTAGAATATATCGTTACTTAGTGTGCAGAATGTCTTTGTTTAGAATATATCGTACCTTAGTGTGCAGAATGTCTTTGCTTAGAATATATCATATCTTAGTGAGCAGAATGTCTTTGTTTATAATATATCGTATCTTAGTGTGCAGAATGTCTTTGTTTAGAATATATCGTACCTTAGTGTGCAGACTGTCTTTATTTAGAATATATCGTACCTTAGTGTGCAGAATGTCTTTAGAATATATCGGACCTTAGCGTGCAGAATGTCTTTGTTCAGAATATATCACACCTTAGCGGGCAGAATGTCTTTGTTTAGAATATATCGTATCTTAGTGTGCAGAATGTCTTTGTTTAGAATATATCGTATCTTAGTGTGCAGAATATCTTTGTTTAGAACATATCGTATCTTAGTGTGCAGAATGTCTTTGTTTAGAATACATCGTACCTTAGTGTGCAGAATGTGTTTGTTCAGAATATATCGTATCTTAGTGTGCAGAATGTCTTTGTTTAGAATATATCGTATCTTAGTGTGCAGAATGTCTTTGTTTAGAATATATCGTACCTTAGTGCGCAGAATGTCTTTATTTAGAATATATTGTACCTTAGTGTGCAGAATGTCTTTAGAATATATCGTACCTTAGCGTGCAGAATGTCTTTGTTCAGAATATATCGTACCTTAGTGTGCAGAATGTTTTGTCGAGAATATATCGTATCTTAGTGTGCAGAATGTTTTTGTTTAGGATATAGCGTAGCTTAGTATGCAGAATGTCTTTGTTCAGAATATATCGTAGTGTGCAGAATGTCTTTGTTTAGAATATATCGTATCTTAGTGTGCAGAATGTCTTTGTTTAGAATATATCGTATCTTAGTGTGCAGAATATCTTTGTTTAGAACATATCGTACCTTAGTGTGCAGAATGTCTTTGTTTAGAATACATCGTACCTTAGTGTGCAGAATGTGTTTGTTCAGAATATATCGTATCTTAGTGTGCAGAATGTCTTTGTTTAGAATATATCGTATCTTAGTGTGCAGAATGTCTTTGTTTAGAATATATCGTACCTTAGTGCGCAGAATGTCTTTATTTAGAATATATTGTACCTTAGTGTGCAGAATGTCTTTAGAATATATCGTACCTTAGCGTGCAGAATGTCTTTGTTCAGAATATATCGTACCTTAGTGTGCAGAATGTTTTTGTCGAGAATATATCGTATCTTAGTGTGCAGAATGTTTTTGTTTAGGATATAGCGTAGCTTAGTATGCAGAATGTGTTCAGAATATATCGTAGTGTGCAGAATGTCTTTGTTTGGAATATATCGTACCTTAGTGTGCAGAATGTCTTTATTTAGAATATATCGTACCTTAGTGTGCAGAATGTCTGTAGAATATATCGTACCTTAGCGTGCAGAATGTTTTTGTTCAGAATATATCGTACCTTAGCGTGCAGAATGTCTTTGTTTAGAATATATCGTATCTTAGTGTACAGAATGTCTTTGTTTAGAATATAGCGTACCTTAGTGTGCAGAATGCCTTTGTTTAGAATATATCGCATCTTAGTGTGCAGAATGTCTTTGTTTAGAATATATCGTTTCGTAGTGTGCAGGATGTCTTTGTTTAAAATATATCGTATCTCAGTGTGCAGAATGTCTTTGTTTAGACTATATCGTATATTAGTGTGCAGAATGTCTTTATTTAGAATATATCGTACTGTAGTGTGCAGAATGTCTTTGTTAAGAATATATCATACCTTAGTGTGCAGAATGTCTTTATTTAGAATATATCGTATCTTAGTGTGCAGAATGTCTTTGTTTAGAATATATCGTACCTTAGTGTGCAGAATGTCTTTGTTTGGAATATATCGTACCTTTGCACCCAGTTCCACAGAGGGTAGGACAACACTCCTGTCGGCGCGGACAGCCTTCCCGTGGACATTCCTCAAATCTAAAGCATTCAAGGGGCTGACGGAACGGGTTCAGTCTTGGGCATAGGTAATGATGAGGTTGTGCTGTAAACACAGTATACTTAATGTAAGTTACCGGTAGGTCGTTATTATATTGTACCAATCCACATACATGTAGGTAAGATAAAATACCAGTGAGAATTGAACTTTTGTCATTGTGTGAAAACCCCAGTCTGTCGGTTAATATAGATATCTGTTACTCTCATAAAACTAGTGATAACTCGTGATAGAATGGCATGTACAAGGTTTGATCCCGTTTTGGTCAAAAGCAGAAGAGTATAGCAAATTCTGCGTATATGGTTCCCGTTTTCTTAGAAAATAAAATCCCTCAGTGCTATGTTTTGCATATTATGAATGTTAAAAAAACGTTTCCTTCGCTAAGACTGTGGTATTTTTAAGACACCTTTGATGACTATATCAAAATTATCATGCAGCATTGAAGTCTAAGAGACACGTGGGGGCTGTTAGGTTCTACATGCTGTCGTTTAAATGTTTTTCTTTAACTCTCATTTTATATATACTTATTTTGCATGAATCACAATGCCCTTACATCTAGCTGTTTGAGGTCATTGTCATGTGATGCTTTTTATTTTCGGTCGGGGCTTTAGCTCTGATTGCGTCGATTACTTGTCATTGCTTATTTCTATACTTTCCGGACACATACCACATTGCAAAAAGACACGAAGCATAAGTCCAATTCGCATGCGCCAAAAATACACACTCCGGTGTGCAAATTTTACTCGGGGTAAGTAAATGGCGCATGCGAACGCAAATACACACTGGCGAACGCAATTTAAATCTACTCTCAGGTTGATTTGCACACCGGAGTATAAATACACACCGGAGTATATTTACACGTGTGTATTTTTTGCGCATGCGAATTGGACTATAGTCAGATACCCACGCAATGTAAATGTTATTTGAAAAGCTTGCCTGATTTACCTGAATCTGTCGGACAACAAACACCTGGTCTACCAAAGGCCAGTGGATCCCCAACACATTCATAACCTCGGGGACATTGTCTACGCATCCTGCGCCTACTTCGCACGGACCCCCGCCTTCGGTCTTGCCAGGGACTCTGCCTACCGCATGTTCTCCCCGCCAGTGGTCTCCCATGTCTGCAGACTGACCCACTTTCTAGAACCGACAAAAACAGAAAGAAGCGCGGTGTAAAGATTTTCCTTAAATAACTAACGTAAAAAAGTAAGTATCCTTGACTTTGTTATTTGAGTTTTATTCTGGCTGAGTTGACCGAGGCTTAGATATTGGCTATGATAAGACTTTACTGTAAATACTAACTTAAATAAGCAAACGAAAAAAAACCCTTACCGAACAGTTTAATTCTAGTAGCGTCATCGGAGATTAATATTCACCTTTGCTCTAGTACTGCATTGCATGTTCAATACAGATTATAGAAATGATAAGAAAATAGATAATAGAAAGGATAAGAAAATTAGATAGATTGCACTGAATTTTGAAGGTTTCCATTATCTGATTCTGTCCGTTTGCAAAAACACGCTGCTACACAGGTTGTCCGGAAAGATTTGAGACTGTCTATATCTAAATAAACTTGTATCTGTTGAAGAGAATGAATTGAAATTGTACATAGGAACTTGGCAACATATCATGAGAAAAATAGCTTATCTGGAACAACATATTCATTAAATCATTTAAATATTTGCATGTTACTACTCTCGGAGCACTTTGACGTCAACACCGTCACGTCTGTTACAATTTTCAAGAATTTTTCTGTCGATCTGATGCTTTTTCTGCGGCTTTCAAGCTCATTTGGAACAGTACTATAGTTTAAAAACATACTTCTGATAACGCTTTTTTGCAGAAAATGTTTGTGTGGAGGACAATTGGAAAGTTATGTTCATGTCAAAATCGTGATAAGACCTGCAAAAAGTTTGAAAATCGGTCACCAGATAAAGTTTTAATGACAAAAAAGGAATTTTGAATGGGGATTTTGCATTGGCAAGGGAGATGATTATGAAAATAGATACTTTTCAAAAACCAGAGGACCAACAGTCTTGTAAAAGCTCACCTCAGATCTGGGATATATACATATAAACTTGGCAGACAACCCCCCCCCTCCCCCACCCCACCCCCTGGGGTTAATTTTGCTTTTCCATAAACATAAATCTTCTGTCCATTGGCTAATTCCCAACAAGATTGCTACCGTTAAATAACATATTCCCGCTTTTTCCCCATTCAGTTGCATAGGCAGCCTAAGTTGACCTTGCCGTAAAATACGTCAAGGTCATCCTAGGGTCTGTAGAGCTCCATTCCCTAATGCTTCATGCCAAGTTTCAAAATCACAGACCTTCTGGTTCTGGAGAAGAAGATTTTTAAAGGTTTTTGCTATTTATAGCCATGGTGGCCATCTTGGCCATGTGACCTTGACCATTTATACAAACTTTTATTCCCTTTTCCTAATAATGCTCAACATAAAGTTTGGATTTCATAGGCCAAGCGGTTTCAGAGGAGAAGATGTTTGAATATTATGGTCATATACGTGTGTATAGCCCCGGGGCAGGGACAGACAACCCCCTAGGAACAAATTGTTTTCATAAACATACATGGTCTGTCCATTTGCATACTCCATTGCAAGTTTCCCCCATTTAATTACATTTTACTAATTTTCCCCATTCAAATGCATTTGCAACCTAAGTTGACTTTGCCGTAAAATTGGTCATAATTTATACAAACTTTGTAGAGCTCCATTGCCTGATGCTTCATGCCAAGTTTCAAAATCATAGGCCTTCTGGTTCTGGAGAAGAAGATTTTTAAAGGTTTTTGCTATTTATAGCCATGGCGGCCATCTTGATCATGTGACCTGGATCATTTATATAAATTTTCGTTCCCCCTTCCTAAGGATGCTCCACATGTAGTTTGGCTTTGATTGGCCTTGCGGTTCTAGAGGAGAAGATCCGATCTTTTAAAGTTTAAAATTGTGAATGACGGACGACGGACGGACGACGGACATGGGTATACTACAAGCTCACCTGTGAGTCTTCGGCTAAAGTGAGCTAAAAGGTTTACTTCATCATGAAGACGTTGTCTCATGTAAGTCATTTGTGTCATTCTGTGATGATTTCAGCAATCAAACTGAAAATTTAAATTTTGCGGGAAACCATTTGCCTCCCTTTCATGAGTTTGTTTAATACAGAAAATCCCTATGCAAAAATGTTTTAGACCAGATTTTTTTTTTATTTTTCATCCGGGTTTGCAAAGTTTTCTGCACATTTTGCGACAAACTAAATGCTCAATTGTGTCAAAAATATTTCATCTAGATAAAAAAGTTGCAAAGCATCTGCATAACAATCAGACACTAGGAAACACACTCTAATATTTGAAAATAAAATATTATTAATGTTATTTACAACTGTTTATTCTGATATAAAGAACACACGTCAGTTGTCATGCCGCCAGCTCACGATTGCTTTGCACCGATTTTAAGATTGCTACGTTTTCCCTCACACATTGGACTGTGTCGGTTGCCCTTTCCCCAATTATGTGTATATCTTTACTAAAACTTTGCGTAGCGAAAAAATAATGATAAAACATATCATGGATTCAATTTAGCCAACAACAATAAATTTTGATTATCTTGGGGATTCATTTTGGCATGCATACAGTGTTTTGTAGTAAATTAAAGCGCTGCTCTATGTATTGCGTCAACGTCGCGTATCTAAATGCCGTTTTGATTGATATGAACACTTTCGTGAGCTATTGCAAAGATGTTTACAATGGGAACACCAGGGCCTTTCGCAAACCATTTGAACAGATGATGTCATGACACCATGCATGTTGTTGCTGCTTTGAAAAGCAAGATTTTCAATTTGTGGTTATTTGTATTGAAACGTCAAATTCAACGTGCTCCGAAAATCACTCCCTCGGTTGCCTTGGAGACCCAATATTTCCAACACCATACATTTTTCGACTCAAAATTTTCAACAGTTTATTCACGAATCCTTAAATTGTTCACCGGTATATGATTTATTGTGATGCATATAAATGATTTCCGGACAGCTCTCGTATATACCATCATAACATGAAGAAAAAAAGTTGTATTTAAAAGTATGAATATTTTAACTTTGTTAACTTTGACAGTGAATATGTATACTTAAAAGCACAATAACTTTTCATTAATTAATAAAATATAAAGGTTTGATCCTTTGGAAGCAGTAACAACATTCAAAGGAGATAGTATGGACTATATTGCGCAATTTCGGGTAATGAACCCTCATCAGTAGCCCTTTTTAAAACCGGCAACGAACGCCAGACTATTGTGCTGCAATTTCGAGAATTAACTCGAGGAGTCTAAATCAAAGACATATTCCTAAATTGGGTCAAATATTTTTAAACATTGCTTAGAAGTATGTTTCTAAACGTGAGTGTTTTGAACACTCTGAATATATTTACTGATCTCAAAGGACCGAAAAAAATATAATCTGCATAAACCGTTCTGTAAGGTCATTATAAGGTTACGATAACGGCGCGGACCCAAACGGTTATTGTCCGTTACTTTTAAATGTATCGCAACAATGGATACCCTGTGGTACTACAGTGACTAAATTGGTGAACAATACGAACATACTGACCTGGCCGTGCAGGACAACAGACACCGGGACCATCAACCGGAACTAGTTCCCCAACACATGTATAGCCTCTAGGACACCGATTTCCAGGTAGCAATCCACCGCATGTTCTTCCCGGAAGTGGATCTCCATGTCTGCACACTTGCTCTGATGAAATAAAAAATCATGCAAATAATATTTACTAAACTAGAATAATATATAATAAACAAAAGTGAAAACGCTACACTTTTGCACTGGCCAAAGAAAAGAAACTGTGAACAAACTAGATTATTATGGAAAGCATCTATTTTGTTCTTTGAGCTCGGCAGAATTTCGGCAGTAACCGATAAGAACGCCAACCAGACTGTCCGATTTCACAGTTCAGGGCTCTCTCTCTCTCTCTCTCTCTCTCTCTCTCTCTCTCTCTCTCTAACTTTAATGCGAATTATACTTATACTGTCGAATAACTTCAATATTACGGTATGGTTAACCCCAGTATTAGAACAATTCAAACTGAATTATGTGCGCAAATGCAAATACGCATTGGCGGACATTCGCCGAATTATTTATTTAAGAAATAATTTTACTTTACGGTGAATTATCGTGATTTACGCTGTTGGACGGCAGATTGCGATGTATTAATTAAATACATGAATATCGCATCTGCCCGACAATATCACGCGTTAATCAAAAATAATTCACCAGTTAATTTAAGATATTTCACCATAAAGTAAAATTATTTCGATTCTAGCACGACTAATTATCTTGAAATGCTATCGCATCTGCCCGACCGTGAACATCACGCGTTAAATCAAAAATAATTCACTAGTTAATTTAAGATATTTCACCATAAAGTAAAATTATTTCGATTCTAGCATGACTAATTATCTTGAAATGCTTACATTTTTAAATGTTTTCCAGTAAGCTCATGCGTGAAACTGAACTCTCACGATATCGGCAGTGCATGAACCATGCTCTCACTTTTGCTAGTTCTATGTTCCACAAACTACTGAATTGACACGGTCCGTTCTTCTAACCGCCAACTTCTTAATATGCGTATTGGACAGCATGGTTTGCTTCAATAGAAACGAATCAAAGCGCAAAGAATGAAACTCTAATGCATGATAAAATATTTTGCAATAGAATGAAAGCTAGTATAAATAGAGTTGCAACCGGATGCTCATAATCATGACACTCTGCATGCGTCTTTATAACATATTAGGTTCTAATACTTGTATAAGCTCGTTAATGAAGCATCACTGTAAGCACAGAGATGAAGCAGAAAAGCAGACTTAACGGTAACGATGAAAAGGCAAAAGAAAGCTATGGTTGATTCTACCAGCGACAAAGAGTTTAGCCCATTACCTACATTCGTAGTCAGGTCATTTCCTTCCACACAACAGCTTTAAGTCGGTATCGTCACAGGCTAGAGAATTTAAATGCTTTCGGGCTTTTCGTTTTTGTTTTGTTTTTGAATATTTTATATTACAATCTTATTATCATGATAATGAGCATCGGAAGTTTGTTTAGCATACATGTATACCTGAGCCACATCTCCTTTGACACTCTGCATGCGTTTGAAATCTGTTGGCGTTTCCATCACAACCACCATAGATGAATTGTTTACACCGCCTCTCTCTGCTGTCATAGTACCACCTAGGGAAAAGCCCATCACATGGTCCGATCTCTGGTGGCAATTTGCAAAACTCTGCAAAACGTTAATACACCTAATACGAGTATTCACGATTTATACAACTTACTTTACTCAGTGAGTTACTCGTTTCTCCAACCGACAACGTTAACATACATGTAAGAGGGTCTAAGACATTTTGGTAAAATTATCAGTTTTATAATTAATTTAGTTCTATAATCAGTTCTAATTAATTTTAAAATTAGTTCTATAAATTGTATGCCGTATGTTTTATTGAGTTATTCTATTATATTACTAAGGCATGTGAATGTGGCTAACTCTAACTACTTATAGTCTTCCAAAAAAGTTTTGTTTGTGTTGAGGCTTAATGTCCCAGTCAACAATTTTTCAGTCATGTCGGGACGGAACCGACGCTTCCTGGGTCTAACCATGTGTCTTGCTCAAGGACACAACACGATGACGCCTTTGGGGATCAAACCCAGGACCTCTCGATTCGAAAAAAATATCTAAACACAATGGTGTATGTCTTAACATTTCTTGACATAAATTTCGTCAAAACATAATGCTCTTATATGTAGGCTGGAAATAGAAAACTAGTTTTGTGCTCATTTAAAATAGTTGCATATGGCTACAACATTAGATACCCGTCTGAGTTTCTTCAGGTTTCTATAATCCCGTTTTAACATGGAAACTCAACGTTAAACAACAATCTATGTCATTAGAAGGTGTGTTACCTATTATGATTTCTATACATGTACATGTCGGTTGATTCATTTTGGATTAAAAGTCCCACCAACAGCTATGGTAATACGGAAACGTTTAAAGTATCATCATGGCCGAAAAGGTGGAGAAGCCCGGGTTCTATGAAAAGTCTTTCAGATGACTATAAACACTGACCTGCAGGTGAGCTTTTGATCAGGTTCTGGGAATTTACCTTTTCCACAGCGCTGTTGACACGCGGCCTTGGTGGCGAATCTGTTAGCGTTTCCCCCACAACCACCATAGATAAATGTTTTACATCTCCCTTCTCTGGAGTCGTAGTACCAACTAGGAATGGACGCTCTACATCTCCCTGTCTCACTGGGCAAGTCACACAGATCTAGAAATTTAACAATGAATGCATTTACAAATAAACTCATGACTCGCAGGTCAGTTATTACATCCATCTTTAGAAATATCTGTGAACGTATCTACACTAATAGGTACGGGAGCAAATCTTTAGAAATAAATCAGTGAACGCATTTAGTGCATATGCAATAATTGTATTAAATCGGAAGATTTAATTAAGAAATAAATGACTAAACCTGATTACAAGAATATGACCACCCTTTTGAAATTTACTGGACCTAACTTAACTAAATAAGCCCGGTACGAAATTAAGGCGGATAAAGATTTATCGGTAGCGCTTGATTTTAATGATTTATTTCTAAGTTCGTGTTTTCGGACTATGATAGGTTTTATCAACTATGAGACTTATTGAAAACAACTTTCGTCCCATCTACATTTATGATGTATTTCCCAAAAGAGATATGGGCAATGTATGAATAAAATTATTTCACGTGTTAGAGTGAATCTGTTTAACATTACCATTCTAGGTGTTCGTGCAAAAAGTGTTTTAGACTTATTGCATACAATATTTTAGTATTTAAGCCGTATTCCACACAGAAAATTATCTTTTACATGTCATTTTATGAATTCGTCGTCCAATACCGACTATACCTGTCTGTGGAGGGCCTGGTAAACAAGCCCTTTCTGTGCAGGAGATTCTATTATAACCATTACATGTACATGTATTACAACCATCGGCTGAGGGAAATCGCTGGCCTATCATATAAATTCTATTGTTGTAGAAGCAAACCGGGCGCCGGATACCTATAAATATTGAGATCACAATCACTATGATAGAAGGTGCCTTAGACCACATTCCACTTTCATATTTTGCGATATTTTAGGTAATAACTCCACTTCGATAACATATATGGATCCACATGCCACTTTTTGGCCATCACACAAAGTTGACAGGTTCATGCTGTAGTTAAAATACTTGTCCGGCAGATTTCTCGCGTAATGAGCCATCAGCAATTTCACATACCTTCGGTACTTTGATATAAGATTATTGGAAGACTTACGTCTACCATCGCGTCTTCTTTGAACACCGCTTTGGTCTACTTGACCTCCAACGTTGCTAATGACGACAATAAGTAGCAACAGACAGAGCTTCATCCTGAAGAAAAAAGTTAGTTAGTATAAACGACAATCTCCTACCGTGGCACTTCAAACGGAAAGAAAGTCAGCGGCATCAATAAAGAGATGTTATAAACAGTGTTATCATTCAGAATCTTCATGAAATGAAGCAAAAAGTGCTAAGTGCTAAAAGTGGGAGCCAAATTCCGCTGAGACTCATGTTGTTGTGATACAGATTTACGGTGCAGTCTGGTAACATTGCGCATGCCAAGTCTGACGTGAAATATAAACACTGACTACCATGAGACGTTTTAGTGATTCAATAAAAAATATCATAATATTTATATCAGCTTTAGAAATATACATGCACCCCTTGAAAAAAAATAGAGGCAGTTTGCGGCCCCCCTAACATTGCACACTGCTAAATCAAGTGTATATTTTATAGCAACCTGCAGTTTATTCTCAGAAGTTGTATTTCTGTCAAAATATATGACAGCCATGTGACAAATTATAAACAAGAAGCACAAAATGTCATCACATAATTGTTCAGTCAGAAAGGAAAGAAAATCATTTTTGTCTTCAAGTTATTCTTGTACACTCTTGTTGGTATAACAAATGACAAAATAGCAGTTAATCCAATAATGTTTGAAATCTGCTTGACATGCCAGATGCGCAATGTTGTGGGCTGAGCAATGTTATGATGATACAGATTTAACAGATGATTTTTGAACATATTTTTATACTGACAGCATGTACATTATTGTACTGACCAAAATTGAGTAGGTAACTGTGATTCAAAAATTTGTAGCAAAAATTCCTCTTTTATGAATTAAAATGATCTGATCGGCCATTGTTTTGGTCGGATGAAAATAACGTACTCTAATAATAATAATGATAATAATAATAACTTTATTTAAAGAGGATAACATATTTGGCAGATATGCCAGTCTAACATATGGTCCTCAACTAACAAATATTTATATGCTTGACAAAATGAATATACAGTCTAATATTTACAATGGTATGTACAATTTGAAGATACTATGTGCCAGACAGAGTGCATGCGAGCTACATAACCCCACTCCATTGCATTGGGTTGAAAGTTGGCTTGACGCCATCCAGTGGCTTGATTTATCATTTCGGCGTACCATTCTTTTATTTTATTGACTTAGCATATCGGTTTCTGCATGACTATGGCCATAGCTGTTGGGGGTCACAAAACCCTATCACAACATCAGGTTCTCGTTTGTACACATCTAGAAAGATAAGTTATTCTGTCAATTTCTTGATCACTTAGACTGTCCTCCGATATGTTGAATCTCTTCACACACAATGTTCACACACATAATTATATGACTTCCAGACCCAGCGTCGAAACAATAATAGAATTTTCCGAGAACCCCAGTATGAGAGAGCAAACATGTGGCGGAAACCAATGTCCAGACAGCATGGGTGCTCTCCCAGAGTGGGGAACTAGATGGGCTGTTTGCAGTTGATTTGAATTTCAATTTATTTTGACCTCGAGCGATGTTCAGACTTAGGGTTATGAAAAGAAATTCAAGGTCCCTTAAGATGTTCACGCGAACATGAGTCGAATGCCTTAATGCAGCGTCTCCCTAGATAGCGACATTGAGGAATTGATGATTGAAGCTATGTAAATAAGGTATCGGTCTGTTTGGCGAAGGGCCGTTAAATAGGAAATTATACGGAAAACCCTCCTAATTCAGACACACCCATGTCCATAGATAAACACCTGGCCTGGAAGTGACGATGCCTAGCATGCCATCCACAGACAAGGGCATGCTTGACTTGAGTAGTGCTATAATATTTTTAAATCAGTATCGCTTTCTATTATCTTGGTAGGATCACACTGATTGGGAGGTTTCCCCACCAAGATAGATCCAAACCCGAGGAGAGCCAATCTACGAAGACAAATATTTTATACCAATAGACCACCTTAAGCACGAAATCTCAGTACGAAAGTTTCGAAAATAAATACGAACCAGAGGACCAATGGTCCTGTAAACGCTCACCTGAGATCTGCTTCATATACCAATAAACATATTTATATATTATGGTATTTAACCCCAGTGCAGGGGCAGATGAAGCCCTTGGGCCATTTTCTTTTTTCAGAATAATCAATATTCTGTCCATTTGCCAAATTCCTGCTGATTTTCCCCTTCAAGTAACATTTTAAAAGCAGATGAGCCCCTGGGGTCCATTTTTTTTCAGAATCATTAAATTTCAGTCCTACTGCCCATTTCCTGCAAGACTTTCACTTAAAATGACATTTTAAAAGTTTTCCCCATTCAAATGCATTGACCACCTATGTTGACTTTGCCATAAAATAGGTCAAGGTCACCACAGGGTCATGTTTTATATATACGCTGTAGTACTTGAGTCATCCATACTTCATGCAAAGTTTCGTTGAAATCGGTTCACCGGTTCTGGAGAAGAAGATATTTTAAGGGTTTTTACCATATATGGGCATGGCGGCCATCTTGGTCAGGTGACCTGGATTATTTATATACACATTGGTTCCCACTTCCTACAGATGCTTCATATAAAATTTGGCTTTGATTGGCCAAGTGGTTTCAGAGAAAAAAATCATTGAAAAGTGTGTATGGATGACAGACCGGCCAAGGTCAAGAGATGACCTTGACCTAAATTAATCATATACCTTCATCTAATCCATTACTTGTTTGCATCTACCACTTTTCAGATCTCAGGCTGCAATAGTTTTCAAAAAATAGCTAATTTCCACTTTTCCCATTATAAGTCTATGGAAACTTAAAGTTACCATAGCAACCAGAGTTCTTATCCGACTGGAATAAAAACACAAATTATGTAGAGGCTACTGTCAGGAACATGTATACAAAGTACAGGATTCATCCACTTGACAGTTTCTGAGGAGAAGATTTTTGAATGTTTTTTTTTTTTTTTTTTTTTTTTTTTTTTTCTCAAAATTTTGCCCTTTATGGGGCCCCAGCAACCAATCAAAATAAAGGATTAGGACAAAACTCGCAAGAAACGTCAAACACTACTCAATAAACATTTCTGCAAAAACAAAATTCAAATGTCTGCAATTTTAGCGGAAAAATAGCTGATTTCCACTTTTCCCATTATAAGTCTATGGAAACGTTAAGTTGCCATAGCAACCAGAGTTCTTATCCGCCTGGAATAAAAACACAAATTATGTAAAGGCCAATGTCAGGTACATGTATACAAAGTATAGGCTTCATCCCCTTGACAGTTTCTGAGAAGAAGATTTTTGAATGTTTTTCGAAATTTTGCCCTATATGGGACCCCTGCAACCAATCAAAATGAAGGATTAGGACAAAAATCACAAGAAACATAGAGGACTTCTCAATAAACATTTCTGCAAAAACAAAATTCAAATATCTCCAACAAGACAGCAAAAACTGGCAATTTTCACTTTTTTCCATTATAAGTCTATGGGAAGCATAAGTTGCCATAGCAACCAGAGTCCTTATCCGATCAAAACAAAAAACACAATTATTCTTTCCCCCTACCTGTAGATGGTGTATGTGAAATTTGAGAACAATCGGCCCAGCGGTTGCAGAGAAGAAGAACTTTGAAATTGTGGACGACGGACGACGGACGGACGGACGACGGACGGACGCCGGAGCATGGGTATACTATAAGCTCACCTATGAGCCTTCGGCTCAGGTGAGCTAAAAACGTGAAACAGGAATGAAGTGACAATATGTCAGACCAGTTTCACTGCAGAAGGTGGTACGACTAGGTATTGTCAGACAAATCACAATTGAGCAAATACTGCTTAAGGGCGCTTTTAAATCGATTGACCGTTGAGCTATTTCTGATGTCTGATGGTAAATTATTCCATAATTTTGGACCTTGGACCGAAAACGCCTTATCATAGTAAGACGAGTGCGATCTTGGAATATACAATGAATCGGAGGTTGCAGACCTGGTGCGCCTCTCGTGGTGCTCAGAGACGTAAGTGGGCATTGACGAAATATACCCAGGGGCTAATCCATTTATTCCTTTGTAAACCATCAGGTAAGTATGATACTGGACACGTTTTGGGAAAGTTAGCCATTTAAGTTCTCTTAATTTACTCTGTAAATCTTGGTCATAGAATCAATAGAATAAAGTGTGGTTCTATAATGAAATTTCACAAAAGCGATAATAACTTTCAGCAAATATTACCAAACAACATGGGCGGTATTTTTCTTTGATAAAACTCGTTTCGGGATTTAGCATACACAAATATCAAAATATTCGCAGTATTTATGTCAATATATTTTCTCCTCTGGTACAAACCGCCAATGTTTTCTTTGGTAGTTACAGTATACTCTAAAACGACTTCCGAATGTTGGATAGAGGATAGAAGGCACCGTCTGACATCAACCAAATATAAAAGTGACGAGTACAAAAGAAGTTGACAGAATAAACAGAAAACGCGGAGGATAAATCACAGTGGAACCGTCTTGGAACGTCTTGGAAGGCACAACGTCCTAACATTACCATAGCTGTTGACTGGGATGTAAAGCAAGCAATAAAATATATGCACCCTCAAAATGAAAAACAGGGAAAACACTTACCTGTAAATGAATATTTTGTTCCTAAATAAATTTGAATGAATAATAACAATTTTTCATTAGATAAACACATCAATAATGATCAATCCAACTGACGTTTTTGACGTTACACTTGCGCAACATGAGAGGCTGGGTGAAAAATGAACGCACTGACTTGTGAAATCAACGAATAGTCAGTGCAACATTCGAATCAATTTTATGGAGATATGATTTCATGTCCATTTAAAGAAAACTTCAGCGTTCTTATTTATCTTCACAGTGGGTGCAGTGGCTGAAAAAGGCTTTAATAATGCATAGGCTATTTTCCAAGCGATTCATTTGTCACATGTTACGGTCCTGTTGTTTGATCATAAACATCCGCAAAATTTTAATTATTTTTGATAATGCATTACAAAAGTGTTCAGGAAATAATGTGCATTAGTGCATATATCAAACAATAAAATTAATGTAACCCATTCTAACAAATTCAATAGACATTTACCATGAAATAAAACTAAAACTGAGATACATACCAATACACTTGTTTGACATAGCCCCAGGACAGGGTCAGAATAACCCAAGGGGTCAATTTCTTTTTTCAAATTCATAAATGAGCCGCCACGTGGGAAAACCAACAATGTGGTTTCCGAACAGGTCGGACACAAACCGGTCTGTGCAGTAACAGAAAACAGCTAGAAGCTTGAAATTTCGGATTTAAGAAGAAGAAGTGTTCTATCCGTGTAGCGAAAACAAAGGCGCTGATCAGCTTCGCGGTTACCACGAAGCTGATCTGCGTCTTTGTTTTTGCATATGCAGATTGTTTGTTTTCTCAAGAGGCGGCTCAAATGTTCTGTCTGTTTGCCCATTTCCTGAAAGTTTTCCTCTCAGCGACATTTTAACACCTTTCTGTATATATGACATATGTTGACCTTGCCGTAAAATCTGTCAGGGTCATCACAGGGTCATGATTTATGCGCACATTGTAGTACTCTACTCAAGTTTCGTTGCAATAGGTTCAGCAGTTCCTGAGAAGAAGATGATTTTTGACCTTTTGACGGACGACGGAGACCATCTTATAGGTTATTTTGCAGTCTAAAACACTTTGTAGAGAACTGGGAGAGGCATTCAACGATTTTGTTCCGCCATGATAATGATCTGTTTGTGGTAAATAATAATAGTAATAGGGCTGTCACACATTCGCGTATCGACTCACGTATCTACGGCGTATCGAGATACGAAAGGTACGTCACACGTACGTCGTAGATACGTGGGCTTACGTAGCTCATACTCTTCGATACGTAGCTCATACTCCTCATACGCCGAGGTGCTACGTTTTTTTATGTGTGCACTTAAAAATTCGTAGCACGTACGTAGCAGGTCCGATACGGCGTACATACGTCACACATACGTGGTACATACGAAAGCAACGTGGCAGGTACGTCGTAGATACGTAGCTCATACTCCTGATACGCCACACGTACGTAGCGGTTAAAATGCCACGTAACCGTGACGTATGTACAGCGTACCTTTCGTATCTGCTACGTGTGACGTATGTGTGGCGTATCCGCGAATGTCTTTTCGTATCTACGGCGTATCAGCGACGTACGTGTGGCGTATCTCGCGTATCAATGGCGTATGTGCTACGTATGTGCTACGTTCGTTTCGCTGCTGTGGAGTATGTGTGACGTATTAGGAGTATTAAGAATATTTTGTGGCGTTTCAAGAGAATCTTAATGCTTCTATATGTATGTTTTCGTTTTTCCGAAGTCATGGATCAAATGTTTCTCAAGTTTCGGGGTGTCGTGCAGGGTTCTTTCATCGCTACGCTTGGTGTAGCCTCCGTCTTTGTTCATGTGGTCTTACGACAAGGATGGAGAGCTTGAATATGTTCCCCCACCACTACCACCTCGGTTTTTTTTTCGGTGTTAATCTAGATTATCTAGATTTCTCCGGTGGCATCTTCGACCTCTTTTATGAGCCTGTGCGTGAGAAAACCAACAATTTGGGTTCCGACCAGGTCTGACACAAACCGGCCTGTACAGTCTCAGAAGATGGTAAGGGGCTGGAAATTTTGGATTTAGAAAGTAGAGGAATTGTACTATCCATGTAGAAAAAACAAAGGCACTGATCAGCTCCGCAGTTAATGCGAAGCTGATCGGCGCCTTTGTTTTTGCCTATGCAGATTGTTGGTTTTTTCCATGCGGCGGCTCATATTTGATAACTATAATGTGCGAATTGCATGAGCAAAGTGAACACAACCGTTTGTTCTCATAGGTATTAAAAAGCAACTGGTACAGAACAGATACGCCGCAGATAAGAATGGAACGCAGTACATACGCCGTAGATACGTCACGCGTACACTTCATGCGCCATACATACGTCATACGTACGTAGCACATACGCATTGATACACCGTACATACGAAAGTGAAATTCCATACGAATACAGATACGTCACGGATACGCCATAGGAACGTAGCAGAACGTCACACGTACGTGGTACATACGTCTCTCGAGCAAAATACGGCTCAGACCTCGGCGTATCGACATTTTCATAGATACGTGAGCGATACGCCGCTGATACGTGAATGTGTGACAGAGCTATAAGTCTCTGCCTTTGTAGAACTGTAATTTTGCTACCCTCCACAACGGCTCGAACAGACAGAAAGTGTCCAGCCGATGACCGAACAGTTTTACCACATATCATATATGTACTTAGTATAAGGTCTGATGATTCTGTCAAATATTCTGAGTCGCACGGTATTGTTGCTACGGGGTTGGTTTCCTCGTTCATTTCTAGACTAGCAAACGATATTTGTATGTGTGAATGCTGCATTGTGCTGCTAGCCTGCGAACTAGTGCCTTCTTCATTACTGAAGTCCTTTGAATCTTCATGCTGCATTGTGCTGCTAGCCTGCGAACTAGTGCCTTCTTCTTCATCACTGAAGTACTTTGAATCTTCATGCTGCATTGTGCTGCTAGCCTGCGAACTAGTGCCTTCTTCTTCATTACTGAAGTCCTTTGAATCTTCATGATCAAATTCACAACCAACATATGAATCTCCAGAAGTGCTGTTGGTCCCTGTGTTATACTGATAGTGTGATTTCGACAATGGAACTGACCCATATTTTATCGTAGGTTCCGCAATTCATTCTGGTATACATTTGCATGTGCAAGCTCCAGGCTAGTCTGTATTGATATATCTGTAAGCCTCTGTCACATATTCACGTATCAGCGGCGTATCGCTTGTGTATCTATGAAAATTGCGATACGCTGAGGTCTGAGTCGTATTTTGTTCAAGCGACGTATGTACCACGTACGTGTGACGTACCTGCTACGTTCCTGGGGCGTATCAGTGACGTATCTGTATTAGTATGGAATTTCTCTTTCGTATATTTCTCTTTCATATCAACGTGTATGTGCTACGTACGTGTGACGTATGTGTGGCGTATGAAGCGTACGCGTGACGTATCTACGACGTATGTACTACGTTCCATTCTTATCTGCGGCGTATCTGTTCTGTACCAATTGCTTTTTATCGCACCTGCTTATAGCAGGGTGCGAATAGGAGTCCAAATTTCCGTCCGTCCGTCAGTCCGTCAACATTTACGTCGAACTTTGGTTTTCCCTACATCAGTGATAGCTGCGAGTATGAAACCTTGCATAGTCATTGTCCTTGATATACCCTTCAAGCACACACCTTGGCCCGGTGCCCTTGCCCTATATTTCACAGTCCGTTGACTTTGTTATTTCTTTTTTTAAGTCGAAGTTTGGTTTTTACGTCGAAGTTTGGTTTTCTCTGCATCAGTGATAGCTGCAAGTTTGAAACCTTGCATAGTAATTGTCCATGACATACCCTCCTTGACATGCCCTTGACCTTTATTTCATGGATCATTGACATTGTTGATTTTACGTCGAAATTTGGTTTTCTCTGCATCAGTGATTGCTGTAAGCGTGAAACCATGTATATTTTAAAATTGTCCTTGACGTACCCTTCAAGCACGCACCTTGACTCGGTGCCCTTGACCTATATTTCACGGTACATTGACTTTGTTAATTTTTACGTCAAAGTTTGGGTTTCTGAGCACCTAAGGTAGCTGCGAATGTGAAACCTTGCAGACATACCCTTTCAGAACACACCTTGACCTGGTGCCCTCGACCTATATTTCTCGTTTTTAGTTATTTTGCCCGATGCAGGTGCGATATTGACCTCGTTAATACCTATGAGAACAAACGGTTGTGTTCACTTTGTTCATGCAATTCGCACATTACAGTTATCAACTAGAAAAAAGTGCCTTGATAGGCACGTATACCCCCGGCTGGTAGCCACCAAGCCTCCTTCACCTACCCCCTAACCATACAACCCGGCACTTGCTCACCCCTGACATTGAACCTCAAATCCCCAAATGAAAGACAGTACCTTATCAAGTAAACTTTAGAAATAAACACTGTAAAGCACTTTGCATACAAACATGGGGGAGTGGAGTTTTAGAATGACAGATCTTACAGAGCTGACTAGGACATAATCACAGGCATTGTGGGTCAGGTCCTCAGTCCTAGATTGAAATGAAAATAGATTGTCATTCTTGAAAAAAAAATAAAAAAAAAATAAAAAAAATCGCAGACCTTGACCTCAAGTCTCACCCCATCCCCCATGCATGTGGACCCTGCAGTCTAGCCATTATGTGGTACATATGTTGTAAGAATGAATGCTTTCTGACATATGGTTGTCAAGATATAGACCTACAGAATATTAATCTTGGTAACTATTGTATTTTATAAATGTGTCCTAGATTTTGACCTCTAGCAAGCTCCCCATCCTGGTCGTAGGATACCATGAATAAAGACAGAGGCTACACCAAGCGTAGCCCTGAAAGAACCATGCACGCCACCCCGGCCCGTGAGAAACATCTGATATTCTCTTGGAATGCCACAAAATATTCCTAATACTCCTAATACGTCACACACACTCCGCAGCAGCGAAACGTACGTAGCACATACGTAGCACATACGCCATTGATACGCGAGATACGCCACATGTACGTCGCTGATACGCCGTAGATACGAAAGGAGAATCGAGGATACGCCACACATACGCCACACGTACGTAGCAGATACGAAAGGTACGCTGTACATACGTCACGGTTACGTGGCATGTTAACCGCGACGTACGTGTGGCGTATCAGTAGTATGAGCTACGTATCTACGGCGTACCTACCACGTTGCTTTCGTATGTACTACGTGTGACGTATGTACGGCGTATCGGACCTGCCACGGACCTGCCACGTAAGTGCACACATAAAAAAACGTAGCACCTCGGCGTATAAGGAGTATGAGCTACGTATCGAGGAGTATGAGCTACGTATGCTCACGTATGTACGACGTACGCGTGACGTACCTTTCGTATCTTGATACGCCGTAGATACGCGAGTCGATACGCGATAGTGTGACAGTACTATAAGGATTTTACCACAATTCTGACTCGTGGTTCCGGGCTTTTAGCAGTGCTTTAAAATAGAAAAGTTTAAAACCCATCTGTTCTCCATTCCCATAGAAGCCGTTGAGATTAAGTCCTTGGAAATATTCTCGCTGTTCGGTAGAATCTAATCAAAGACAGGCAACGTATGCTTCCTTTCACTCTACAACTAACAAGTGCTGTTAAAACTGATTATGGTCTTCTTCCTTATGAATGCCAGAACTGGCTGAATTTTATCTTCCAAAACTGGCGAAGGCTTCCTTTTAAAGGAAAGCTAATCCTTATCCTTTATTAAAATGACCGTTTCAGCAAACAAATCAGGAAATCCATTTTTTTTTCTATTTATTCTCTATCAATTTAAATTTACATTAAATATATAAGACAAAATTTTTTAGAAAAAATACTTTGTATACACCAGTTTACTTTAATTCATGTGTCACTTAGCCAGCTCCACGCAGCAAATTATGCTTTAAAACATGGACAATTTATTTGAATGAAACGAGGAAAAGAAATGAAATTTGCACATTATGCATGTAAAATGTGCTATAAAATCCTTAAGTATCCACAAGCACCGACATCTCAGTTGTAACAGTGAGAAGTTGGTTATTACACTTGGCCATTAACAAAAATCTATGTAAGTCTCAAAATGGAAGGCGCGTCAAAGTATATCCTTTCCACTACCAGAGCGTATTTATGCGTAATTGCTGACAAACACTTTTTGATCGACCCTCACAGCATTGTTAAAGCTAGCATGTGCGATCTTTTTTATATTTTTCAATTGCCCAGTAAGTAGGCTTTAACCGATATAAAGCTTAATTGCACAGTACATCAAACAAGCGAGTAAGAGGTCCAGAAAGTTGGAAAAAAAACGTGATTTTTCTGTGTTAAAAAGGTCGAGTTTACCCTGTTATCTTTGAATCGCCACCACGCTCAAACCAAACAAGTGCGACTAAACTGCTAGGGTTGTAAAAAGACACAAGAAAAGAGAGAAAAAAGAGAGATAGAAAGAGAGGAGAAAGGAGGAAAAAATCGGGAATCAAATCGCAAAAAAAAAAAAAAAAAAAAAAAAAAAAAAAAAAAAAAGAAGTCCGTGCGCATCGATTTTTCCACGGTGACCCCTGCGCCGTGACCTTTCAGTAGCAGAACCAAAACAGCTTACACTATGTTAAAGAGCGGTCTTTCTACTTTTAATACAGGCATAAGGCGTGTTTCTAAGTCTCACAGAAATGGTTTTATGGACGATTTACCAACCCTACCCCCTTTTTATGAGCATTTTGTAAAATGCCTGGTGCTCCTAAGGATATGCGATTAATATGCATTACTGCTTCAAGCTGAATGTCCTTCAACTAGGTAGACATGTCTGGTCGTTGACCTGCCAAATGTAAGATACAGGTCAGGTTTTAGCCGATGTCTACATACCATTCCAACCATAATTCACAATAAAATATCCTTCAATACAAACCGTTAAACCTAACATAAAATTGATAGAAATTTGTAGAAATTTGGCATGGTAATTGATGAAAATTACTCATACAAAATTTGGTACATGTATATAGCAGGCCTGGTCACATGGTAATACAAGCAGCGTCACTCCTGGTTAAAGAAGCAGTCTTTGTAAATTATGTTTATTGCCAAAGCCACGGATGCAACAGTCTGTTAAAGTAGCGGTAACGAAAAATATTTATATAAAAGACCTAGTTCGGCCTGGTCAATAAAGCTCTTCTATCGAAAAGGCTCTACCAATATTGCCAAAAAGGGAGACACCATTGGCATTGGCCAATTAGTCAGATGTTGTAAAACATGTTATATTGTTAGAAGTAGCAATATGTCATTTCCACACTATCATTTTACACAATGAGTTTGATTTTTTACAAATATGGACAACAGACGGCATATCTGTCTGCCGGATCTATAGAACAGTAATGACCACGAGGACAATCCACCCTGTTGGGCCCCCGGCCACAGAACAGCTGACGACCAAACGAATCTCTTAGTGGCGGCTGGTTGCCTCCACATGGCGGACGTAACACTGAAAAAAAATGCAATGAATATATAAGACTACACTGTCCAAACATCAGTTAAAGCAAATAAAAACTGAGGTGAACATATAAATAAGAAATTAATGGGCCATGTCGCGGTTTCGGCTACTAAGTGACCCTATAGCTTTTAAACAAGAAGCCTACAAAATAGAGCCAAATATTTTACATTCTGTTTAGAAAATGATTCTAAACCGATAACAAATTCCTTATAGTCATTTATGCCTAGGTAACATTTGGCCAACGATTAGCTTGCGATCATTTTTGCATTTTCGTACTATCTCCGCAGGATGAAGCTACGATGTCACTACGATTCTCCGGCTTTCTACGATCTCCGCAGCCTCTACGATTTTATAATAGTCTGCACTTTTACAAATTTTAAAAATCGTAAAACCGTTACCCGTAGACACGTCATGTGGGGCCGTAAGGAGACCCAGCGATGATCTTGCGGTCACCGCAGGATTTTAAATTTGAGGACAAAAAATCGTACGGCGATCGTAGGGAGACCGCAAGAAATCTGTCGGATATCATATGGATTTCTCGCGGACATTGCACGGGCTTTGTACTCTTTCCATTTAAATGTGCGAATACCTTGCGGTTTCGGTACGATTTCCCTACGATCCCCTTATGGTTCTGGCTCAGAACGTCGACGAAAGCCAGAACAAGAAATCGTACGATGCCCGTGTGAATTGTACACATGTCGTAGCCAACGATTACCTACGATGTCTAAAACATCGAAGGGAAAATCGCAAATCGTACGACGATTGGGGCAAATGTAACCTAGGCATTAGATCTACTAATAAAAATATTCCTTGTCAACGTACATGTACGTAGGCTGTCCGGAAAGTTTTGAGACTGTGTCTATATCTCAGTAGCTGCTATAGAGAATGAATTGAAATCGTACAAAGCAATATATCATGAGTTATTGATGAAAATTTCAAAAAAAAATAACTTATCATGAACTATTCATTTAATCATTTTTATGTCTGCATGTGACTACTCTTGGAGCACTTTGACGTAAACAATGTCAAGTCTGTTACAATTTTCAAGAATTTTCTTGCTTTCAGGGGCTTTCAAACCCATTTGGTACCAACATTTGATATTAATATGTTACATTTGATGAGTTTATTCTAAGATAAAGAGCACACGCCTGATCTCATGTAGCCAGCTCCAAATTTTAGGCTTGCTCATGTAGCCAGCACCAATTTTAGGTTTGCTCATGTAGCCAGCACCAATTTTAGGTTTGCTATTTTTCCCCTCAAACATTGGACTAGCTGTTGTCCTTCCCCAAATTACATGAGAAGCTTCCGTGGTGCAGTGGTTATGTCACTCGCCTTGTAAACCAGGGGTCGCAGGTTCGATCACGGGCTTCTCCAGTCCGTCGGATGGGACTATAAACCGAGGGCCCCGTCTCCATAAGACCTTAGCTGTTGGTGGGACGTTAAACCCCAATCAACCAAGATCAACCAACCAAATTATCTGTATCTTTGCTAAAAAAACTTTGCGGTGGCGACTAAATAATGATAAAACATATCCTGGTTTTGATTATGATCATAAATCATAAATTTTGATTATGATGGAGATTCACTTAGGCATGTATAATTATGTTTGGCAGTAAAGCGCTGCTCCATGCGTTGCGTAAACGTCGCGATTCTATCCACTATTTGGATTGACATGAACACTTCCGTAAGCTTCCGTAACACCTGGAAATTTTCGCAAACCATTTAAACAGATGATGTCGTGACAATATGCAAGTTGTTGGTGCTTTGAAGAGCCATATTTTCTATTTGTGCTCATTTGTTTTGTTATCTCCAGTAATTTGAAAACGTCAAATTCAAAGTGCACCTCGGTTGCAATATCTCCAAAAGTATATATTGATCGACTCAAAATTTTTCTCAGTTTATTCATGAATCCTTTATTAGTTTACCGGTATGTCTTTTGTTGTGAAGCATATAAACAATTTTGAGACACAGACACAGTCTTAAAACTTTCCGGACAGCCCTCGTACATGTAAACCCAAGTGTCCAACACGTGTTGAGTGTCTAAAATAAACTTTTTAAAATACAAAGAACAATGTATACCTCTGCAAGCAGTTCCGCAGTAAGTGGGGCAACATTCTTCGTGACCCGGGCAGCCTTCTTGGGGACACTGCTCAAACCTTATACACTGAACATCAACAAGCGGATTCAGTCTTGGACATAGTTGATGAGGCGTCGCTGTAAATACAGTATGCAGGCTTGTTAAGTTTATCACATGGTTTCCCTTGACAGATTGTGTAGCAGCCTTGTCACGTGGGTATTGTTAATTTTAGGCTGTTACATTGCAGTAAATTGAAATGTCATGACATTCAAGTTTTGGATTCAATATAGAGGCAGGAAAGAAAACAAACCGCACAAGTCAACCTACCATGAGGTTTCCAGTTATAGTTAGTTTAGCAGCCATAATTATTACGCCCATTAGGCTACATGCAATTTGTACATGTAGCTGTACTTTATACATAGTACATAGAGCAGAACTATATTCGTCTGTGATGCTTGAGGAACTTTAATAACAGGTGAAAATTTCGACACGCAAAGGGCCATACAATGACGTTACCCCTATTTAAATTGTAAAATTGATGAAATCTCAAAAAAAAAAAAAATAAAATAAAATAAAATAAAAAAAAATAAATAAATAAAAATCGCAGAGCCATTTTCAAATAATAATAATAATAATAATAATAATAATAATAATAATAATAAAGAAAAGTGCAGAACTATCACCGTACGTTTAGGAACTGCTTTGAGTTTTGTGATATGAACATTCATTTTACGTCCATTTTGCAATCACACCCTGATATAATATGCAAACTGCAAGGTCAACAATAAAATGTTCAACGTATCGCATACCGAAATGGCACAACAGCAAAGAAGTAAGCATATGCAAAAATTACACGTGACAAATGACAGCTATTGTCTACATTTTACACAAGTTCTTTCTGATGTTAAAAGGGAATATTAAATCTTCAAACCGAAATTTAAACTATCGTTTTAAATGTGGTTGCAACTAGCCAAATGCACGTATCCTATACATCCAGGTTTAAACTTCAAATTATGAATTGAAATTCTTAAGCTATGGTTTGTACATATATTCTCATTATAATTCTTTATCATTATAACTCTTCAGAAAGGTAAAAGTAGGCAATGATCAAGAAATGGCGCAATCAGAAAGAAATTCCCACTCCATAAACCGAGGGGTGGGAAAAAAACAAAATGACACTTAGGTACTTATACCAAGAAAATATATCGTAAGCAGAGTGAGCAGCTATTCCCCAATACGCGGCCACTCAGTTACCCGAACTGAACTAAAAATGTGAAAACTTACATAAGGCTCAAACAGCACAAAAATTTGACTCCAAACACAAAACAATTAGAACCACAACAGAAGTATCGACCTTGGAACGATCAGTAATATAAAATTACTAGGGGCTTAAACCGGTTTTACAGGCGCCTAACCTCAACCTCATCTTCTGCAGAGGTTCACAACATTTAGTTAGTTGTTTGGTCCTCGTTGTGAATCTCTAACTAGTCAATGAATAATCAAGGACAAACGAATAAATCATGATAATCACCCTGATGAATAAAAAAACAAGGACTCAACAGGTTCAGTAAGCTGCCCGACGATGGAGATCCCTGGGCACCGAATAAGTTGCTGAAACCCGGAGCAAAAGAAAAACACCAGTTGAACCCCGATGGGCCAAGCAACAGACAAGAAGCTCCGGCCCCAACCAACTAAAATGAATAGCTTTATGTCGGGGCCATCATAGAGTCTGACGCCCGACCCACCAGCCTGCAATTAAAGAAGGCAGCATAGTTATCGACCATGATTGGGTTAAAAACTAAGCATGCAGATTGTCACATAACATTCAAGTTATACATATAACCTATACGTCTGTAACGTGTTATGATTTTCTGAACTATCGTTTGAAATTTCGAATCGAGATTTAAGCTGCCCAAGTGCACAATAATTATTTTAACAAAGCCCCGATTTCAACTGATGGTCCGGCCAGCCAAATGTACATTCATTCTTTCAAACCCGATTACGAAACACATCCATGCGCTACACAAAGATTTTTAAAGCTATAAAAATTGAAAAATTCATTTGAAGAATTTTGATATATATTTTTTTATTATTTTTGCTCAAAATTTAAATTGTGGGTACACGTTAGAACCCCTTCTAATGAGTACCCACAATCTATATTTTCGATCACTAATACATCCCTGTTACACTGACCCGGTTTAGCTCCCCGATTCACCCCGGTTTGATAAATCGGGGCAAACCAGGATGAACCGTGGCGAGCCGGGATAGACGGCAGCGCTACCGTGGACATCCGTGGCGAACCGGGATAGACGGCAGCGTAACCGTGGACATCCGTGGCGAACCGGGATAGACGGCAACGCTACCGTGGACATCCGTGGCGAACCGGGATATACGGCAGTGCTACCGTGGACATCCGTGGCGAACCGGGATAGACGGCAGTTCTACCGTGGACATCCGTGGTGAACCGGGATAGACGGCAGTGCTACCGTGGACATCCGTGGCGAACCGGGATAGAACCACGGTAAAACCTGTAATCTTTGAAACATGTTTCCTGATGCCTTGTTCGCACTTCAAACCTAAGTCTTCACAAAAAGTGTGCGTTTAGCTATCTGAAACCCGGTTCGTAACTTTGACCATAATTTAAGCTTGACATGCCATAAACTTTCTCCCTTAAACATGTAATTAAATTGAAAATCAAATATATTTCTTGAATATGCATTATTTATCATTAATGTACTCCAGTTGTTTTAATTACTCCTAAATTACTAGAACACAAATAGTTTGCCACCTCGACCAGAACCACGTAGAAAGCAATTGCAAAAATGTTGAGGTGCACCTTTGACCGCATTAGTTTTGGCATTGTAAACGTGAAGACATTTTCGACAATTCCAAGAGACGTATATTCCTGGGCGAAAAAATGTAAAAAAAAAAAAAAAAAAAAAAAAAAAAAAAAAAAAAAAACTTTCACGTCGATACATCATGTTTAGAAAAAAAAACTTTTCACGTCGATACACCATGTTTAGAAATTGTTATATTATTTTCTACCACTAACAAAAAGTGTCAAGGGTTCTTCTGTGGTTAATAACTACGGACTGACCATCAACCGCTCAGAAAGTCTGAGCCTGCCCAGCAACAGTGGCTCCAGTCTAACCAACCATACATATAAGCCTTTTGGCTATTATGTCAAGCACAAGTGTCATGACAGCCTAATGCTGTGTAGAAGTCACATGAAATAGAGGAAACGTTTCGACATGACCATAACTGTTGACTGAGATGCTAAGCCGCAACTGAAACAAACAAGCGGTTCTAACGAGTACCCGCAATCAGTGTTTATTATTATTATCTCTATTATCAAATTTATAACCTCTATAATTTTGAGAGTGGTCGTATTGGTGAAGTATACGAACATACTGACCTGGTTGTTCAGGACAACAGACACCAGGGCCATCCACCGGGACCAGTTCCCCAACACACGTATAGCCTCTAGGACACTGGTTCCCAGGTAACAATCCACCGCACGTTCTTCCAGGAAGTGGTTCTCCAGTCGGACACACTGGCTCTGTTAAAATAGACAACAAATAGTGTCGCCAATAGTATCTTGCATATATATCTATGCACATATAGCCGTTTGAAATAGGTCGGAAGCTTTGTTCAAACAACAAAACCCATGTTCATATAATGTAATTCACGTGCTGTTGAATATGGGTTTGGGCTCAAATCCGTCGACGTCATCGGCCAATGCGACGTGACATCAATGTGTTCTGTAGAAATAAAATGGCTCACGCTAAAGACGCTCAGCGGTGTTTGGTGAGTTTATAAAAATTATGTTGTTTATGTTATTTTCAAGATGGCTTTGTGTACAAACACCTTCTTCGTGATTCGGCGTATATTTGTAGATTCGTCCCTATATTCAATTAAAAGTAAGCAGGGTTTAATCGTCGAGGGTTTAATTTGCATCCATTGGTCTATTATACTATTACCAAATGCAATTTATGATGCCACTGCCAGAATCCTTGTATCATGATGCAAATTTTGGCTTTTTATACCTAAAATCTGCATCATAATATTTGCCATATACATGTACTCTTATTTGACACTTTTCATTTGTTCCCCTCATTTCAATATCTTTCAAATAGAATAAAGGTTAAAATAAATTTTGAGTGGAGTGAACCAGGTATAAGAGTGTAACGCGATGTAGGTTAGACAGTTGATCTACATTCGGGACTTTGAACTTCCGGTTTATTTGTTCAGTCACGTGACTATTTGTTGCTACGGTATGAAAACAAATGGTCGCCGTGTATGACGACTGCATATAACAGGTGGATAATTATTTGTAAAATAATAATTTGAACGAGTTAATGTGCTTTAAAACTGGTGTATTCATGTTAATTTATCTGTTTTTTATTTGGAAATCAAGAGAAATATAGGTGACATGTTTATTATTGTTGTTTTTTCTTCCTTCCCTTTTGAACTCACGAAACGTAAACAACTACAGTAGCAAACTGTGTATGTCAGAGAATTGGAATTAGAATAGTGCAGCAGTTGGAAAATGTCAAAATGACAACACCACACCATGCAGCGACCTGAGAAAACATTAGCTCCCATATATAAACTAAGTTTAAGACCCCACTTAAACGCACACTCATCTGACAATCCCGCTGATGAAATGAGAAATTCTGGAAGGTCATTCAGGTTGGTCACTGTCCTGTCATTATTTTAAATTCAGTTTACAGAAAACAAAATTTTAATAAGACTATTGGTCACACGATTTTGTTTTGGAATAGAGGAGCTGAAGTATTGAACTAAGCCTCCGAGTGATTTTTCATGAAAATACATGGAAGTCTATATGTTGTTTTTCAAAGGTGGCGAATAATTACCAGCCAGGGTGGTTTAGTGTGAATGACCAGAAAGAATATGACCAGAAAGAATGTTCATCGGCTTCAAATTTTCATACCTAGATTATGTCAGTCTCTCAATTATTTACTATATGTTGGTCTTTCTTCCTAACCAGAAAAGATGTGGTTAAGTTTGACTGACCAGATAGACTTGTCATCTGCTTCAATTATTTAGAACTTGAATATATTGGTCTCTCTTCCTAACCAGAAAAGGCGGTTTAGTTTGATTCACCAGATAGACTCTTGATCAGCATAAATTATTTAGAACTTGAATTTGTCGGTCACTCTTCCTAACTAGAAAAGGCGGTTTAGTTTGATTGACCAGATAGACTCTTCATCAGCTTCAATTATTTACAACTTGAATATGTGGGTCACTCTCCCTAACCAGAAAAGGCGGTTTAGTTTGATTCACCAGATAGACTCTTCATCGGCATCAATTCTTTACAACTTGAATATGTCGGTCACTCTTCCTAACCAGAAAAGGCGGTTTAGTTTGATTCACCAGATAGACTCTTCATCGGGATCAATTATTTACAACTTGAATATGTCGGTATCTCTTCCTAACCAGAAAAGGCGGTTTAGTTTGATTTACCAGATAGACTCTTCATCGGCATCAATTATTTACAACTTGAATATGTCGGTCTCTCTTCCTAACCAGAAAAGGCGGTTTAGTTTGATTCACCAGATAGACTCTTCATCGGCATCAATTATTTACAACTTGAATATGTCGGTCACTCTTCCTAACCAGAAAAGGCGGTTTAGTTTGATTCACCAGATAGACTCTACATCGGCATCAATTATTTACAACTTGAATATGTCGGTCTCTCTTCCTAACCAGAAAAGGTGGTTTAGTTTGATTCTCCAGATAGACTCTTCATCAGCTTCAATTATTTACAACTTGAATATGTCGGTCTCTCTTCCTAACCAGAAAAGGCGGTTTAGTTTGATTGACCAGATAGACTGGTCATCAGCTTCAATTATTTACAACTTGAATATGTCAGTCTCTGTTTTTAACCAGAAAAGACGGTTTAGTTTGATTGACCAGATAGGCTCTTCATCGGCATCAATTATTAAGAACTTGAATATGTCAGTCTCTCTTTCTAACCAGGAGAGAATTATATAATTAAAGTAAATTGAACAGAAAGAATATTCATCAGCTTCAATTATTCATACCTAGAATATGTCGGTGTCTCTTACTTACCAGAAAAGACGGTTTAGATTGATTGACCAGATAGAAACTTACCGGGCTTCATTTATTTACATATATAGAATCGCCTAAGTTTACTTGACTAGATAGGATGTTCACCGGCTTCATTTATTTACACCTTGAATATGTCGGTCTCTCTTACAAACAAGAAAAGACAGTTTAGTTTCATTGACATGATAGAAAATGTCATAGCTTCAAATATTTACACCTAGAATTTGTCGGTCTCTTTCATTATTTTTTTTGGCCTGTCTTACTGGGGTCAGCAACAACCATATTCTGTTTCTTTTAAAGTTATACGATTTGTAACTTTTGACCCTATAAATTCAACGGAAAGGGATTAAAAGTTTTAGAGAAAGGTTCTTAACTTTTTTGTGAGTTGATTGGGAGAAAAGTAAGAACAGAAGGCCCATGCAGGGGTACAGTTTAATAATAATTAATAAAAAAAAAAAAAAGAAAAAGAAGCAATCTGATTAAAACCAGATGTTTCTTCTTATTTACATACAGTTATTGTGTAGATAATGTAAATAACATCGGATTTTAATCAGATTGAAAAAAAAAGAAGAAAGAAACATAACAACAACACAGACACATGGCGATGTCTTCTTTCTTCTGATATACCTGCAATGAAAATATAAAATTTAATTAATTTGTTCTTAGACATGTTTGATGTATTTTCAAAACAAAATTCTAGTGCAAAAATACAATGGAAATACCGCTACATCATCAGAATTACCAACCACCAACCTCGCTTGAATTATTATTTGTTTTGATTAAAATTGTAGTTACTTTGGTAAAATATCAAGTTCACAATGCAAGGAATACCATATTTCTACGTAATGAATGTAATTATGAAGGAAAAATACGAGAACATGAACTACTGTGTGCTTTTTTCATCATTTTCCTTACACAATAATGCAAATATATGGTCTGTTTTCATAACGACGCCATATTGTTTTGATAATTTCCAATAGCAACCAACGCTGTGACGTCACAACATTTCACCGAATATTAGTTAAGCCGAATAACCATTCTTACGCAACCCAGGACTAAATGATGGTGGTCTAATATCAGATAAAACGGGCGACACTAGCTTTTTAAAAGCTATCCTTGTGTCGATTATGGACAAATTGTGAAAAATTACCACAACACCTTATCAAGTTTTTCTTTTTTTTTTTCTTTTTTTTTTTTTCTAAAGACACCAGCTGCCGAAGGCAGCTTCGACCGGCCAGCCGTAGGCTGGCCGGTCGAGGTGTCTTTAGTATGTAAACACATTGTCCTTCCGAAGTGTCTTCGGCTGTTTCCGCCACATGCCGAACAAATACGAACGACGTAGGCGTTCGTAAAAAAACACCGAAGGTGTTTAAAAAAATGATCAAATAAAATGAATTGCAGAAAAATATGTTTTTCAAAATATTTATGTATACATTTTCAATAAATGATTTTCTAAATAAAATACGGAATCGACCGAACTGGGTAGCCATATTGTTTTGGAATGGGTCCATCATATTTTTTTTTCACCAGCTTATCGAATCTCACGTTATGCGAAACGCGGGTACCATAGCGTTTCCGGGTCTCCGTAGCAACGGCAAGGTTCTAAAATTATTGAAAATCTAACGCAATGCAGCAAATGATGAACGTTTCTCCCGATTTCAAGAGCTATTTGGAGTCGCTCGCTATTGGACAGTTGTAATTACAGATGCCGGAGACTTTAAAGTGATAACTGACGTAGAAACAAGTTGTAAAATCAGGAATTTAACTTTTAACGTGAAACAAATTCAGGAGGAAGTCGTCATTCGAAAGTGAAAGTACAGGTGTAAGTTTAACACAAACAAGTTTTACTCTTCATATTTAACACATTTTGTACATTCACTAACTGCCACAGCCAGCACAACCAAAGTTTTGTGTTCCTATTTTGGTTGGCGTCACTGTCTATCAAAGTGTCTTAACTGCCGTAGGCAGTTTTCGGTTTCTGAGATGGATGGCATCACTGCCTATCAAAGTGTCTTAACTGCCGTAGGCAGTTTTCGGTTCCTGAGATGGGTGGCTTCACTGAGACAGTTGGCGTCACTGTCTATCAAAGTGTCTTAACTGCCATGGGCAGTTTTCGGTTTATGAGATGGATGGCATCACTCTCTATCAAAGTGTCTTAACTGCCGTAGGCAATTTTCGGTTCCTGAGATGGGTGGCTTCACTGAGACAGTTGGCGTCACTGTCTATCAAAGTGTCTTAACTGCCATGGGCAGTTTTCGGTTTATGAGATGGATGGCATCACTCTCTATCAAAGTGTCTTAACTGCCGTAGGCAGTTTTCGGTTCCTGAGATGGGTGGCTTCACTGAGACAGTTGGCGTCACTGTCTATCAAAGTGTCTTAACTGCCATGGGCAGTTTTCGGTTTATGAGATGGATGGCATCACTCTCTATCAAAGTGTCTTAACTGCCGTAGGCAGTTTTCGGTTCCTGAGATGGGTGGCTTCACTGAGACAGTTGGCGTCACTGTCTATCAAAGTGTCTTAACTGCCATGGGCAGTTTTCGGTTTATGAGATGGATGGCATCACTCTCTATCAAAGTGTCTTAACTGCCGTAGGCAGTTTTCGGTTCCTGAGATGGGTGGCTTCACTGAGACAGTTGGCGTCACTGTCTATCAAAGTGTCTTAACTGCCGTAGGCAGTTTTCGGTTTCTGAGATGGATGGCATCACTCTCTATTAAAGTGTCTTATACGTTCTGCCGTAGGCAATTTTCTGTTCCTGAGATGGGTGGCTTCACTGAGACAGTTGGCGTCACTGCCTATCAAAGTGTCTTAACTGCCGTAGGCAGTTTTCGGTTTCTGAGATGGGTGGCTTCACTGAGACAGTTGGCGTCACTGCCTATCAAAGTGTCTTAACTGCCGTAGGCAGTTTTCGGTTTCTGAGATCGATGGCATCACTGCCTATCAAAGTGTCTTAACTGCCGGTAGGCAGTTTTGGGTTCCTGACATGCATGGCTAACTGTCCATTAAAGTGTCTTAACTGCCCTAAGGCATTTTTCGGTTGCTGAGACAGTTGGCGTCAATGTCTATCCAAGTGTCTTGACTGCTGGTAGGCAGTTTTCCGTTCCCGAGATGGATGGCCTCACTGTCTGTCATTTTTTTTTTTGGTTCCTGACATGCATGGTTATTACTGTCTATTAAAGTGTCTTAACTGCCGGAAGGCAGTTTTCAGTTCCTGAGACTGATGTCCTCACTGTCTATCAAACTGTCTCTAATTTGTTGAGGCTGATGGCCTCACTGTCTATCAATGTGTTTTTTATGCCAGAAGTCAGTTCTGTTTTTTTTTCACCAGTTTATCAATTCTCAAGATTTGCAAAAACTGAGTACCAGAGCGTTTCAGGGTCTCCTTAGCGACGACAAAGTTCTAAAATAACATGCCGAATATGCAGCAGCAGGAACCCTTAAATCCAGAAGCTGCAAAACTTTCTGTATCGAGCAGCTATAAAATCGAAGTTTGGAAGCTTTTAATTTGTTTGTTGTCCAAGGAAATGCATTGAAGTCCAGATTTTAGTCAAACAGGAAGTGACTTAGCCTGTTTGAACCAATGAAAGATATTCAGAAAGTGAAAGTAGAACAATGAATAATTGTGCAGAGGCTCAAATGAAAGTAAAACGCTAAACAGACTAGACAATACACAACCCAAAAGACTGTAAGTCAGTGACTCACAAGTTATATGATGAACTTATATCAAGCACCAGCCGGCAGCTGCAGCCTGTGGCTGGTCTGTGTCTTTACTGTCCATACACCATCCTCCAGAAACTATGTTATGTGTCTCTTCTAAATACACCAGCTTTTCTAAAAACACCAGAAACTATGTTTTGTGTATTTTGAAAATTTCTGTGGCTGGTTGGTGTCTTAACTGTCAATACACCATCCTCCAGAAACTATGTTATGTGTCTCTTCTAAATACACCAGCTTTTCTAAAAACACCAGTCAGTGAATCACAAGTTTTATCAAGCAAGCAGCTCGATGTTCGGTGTCTTTACTTCCCAAACAACATCCTCCAGAAACTATGAAAAATTGTGTCTTTTGAAAATTTCTAAATGCTGTAAATCTGGAAATGTTTGCGAGAATATAATTTTCGCTAATATTTGTGAATTCGTTGTCTCGCAAAATTAAGTTCTCGCTAATAAAGAATTACAATAAGATTAAAAAAAAAATATCTGTGTGTTTATCCTGCTGTGGCAGCTTATCTAACCCGTACGAAACAGAGACAGATTTTTTCTTAAATTTTGCACGGAAATTTGTTAATTGTACGCCTCTAGGACTTAAGACAATACATTAGTTTCCGTGCGGAATCTGGGCTTAAAGGTGGGGCGTAATATGCAAATTAGATGGAATTTTGCAAACTTGTCTGGACGGAAAATCAAAAAAACTTCCGGGTGGGATCCAAAAAATTTCTGTGCGGAATCTGAGCGTAAAACAGAGGTAAAATATGCAAATTAGACGGAATTCTGGTAACTTTTCTGGGCAGAAATCAGAAAATTTCCGGGCGTAATTGTAAAAGGTTCTGAGCGGAATTATTTGTATACACAAAGACCTTGACTTTCAGTTTCAACACACCTTTTCTATAGCATAGAATATATTATATAAACATTGAATAACTGACACATAAGCATGATGAAACATGCATATCAGTGCTTTTCAACTTTTTGGGCGGAATTATGATTTCGGCTTCCTTTCGCCTAGAAAACAGGTTTGATGCCCCAATTACGCCTCATTTACAGGCAGAAATTCCGCCCCTAAATTTCGTACTGGCAGTCTCGACTTTAAGATGCATAACATGTTTTCTCATGATATGTATGGCTCTTTCTAAAAAGGTTGACTGTCTTTATTTCAGTATAATGGCCAATGGTTGGGAAGGTTGGTTGAAAGATGCAGAGGGGCAGGACTCGGCTGATGCGGTACTCAGAACAGCTAGCTCATCACTTTTTGTGATTCAGTGAGCAGTATTTTAGGTATGTACATGTATGTAACTTTTGTATACTTCTTATTCTAAATACTTTTAAAGTAGAAATAAACTGCAAAAATTAATAGAATCTGTGAAACTCAGTGGCAAGGGTTTGATGACTAGAAATGTGATGTACTAGTAGTCTACAGATCATAGCTCTTGATAAAGTGTTTTCTAATCTGCATCTGCAAAATACACAATTTTATCATGACAGTGGCTGCTTACACATGGGCTTGTGACAAGGAACAATATAAGCCAGGCTGCATATCCCGTGAAATGTTAAAACTATGAAAGATTATGTTGTGAAATAACCACCACTGTGTGAAATTATTCGTGAAACAGATCAGACTGAGACTGTAGTATAATTCGGCATATAGGTCACTGTATGGGCGATACCTCATGAATACGTTATTGGGTATGGTCTACATTTGACTTAAGGTAAAAGCTATAGGTATACAGTCGACAGTTAAAAGTTTTCCGTTAGAAAATAAGAATAAAATACGAGTTTGTCTAATTCACTGGATTGGACAAAATACAGGTAGCTGATTTCTAACGGTAAATATGTGACAGTGGTCCAGGCTGACTGAGTTCGACTATTCTCTAATCTCCCTACTTGAGCAGATAGACTAGCCGACCACGCCCAGATATGAATATTAAAGTTGCCGCCTATACAATGACCTATTTGCCGAATTATATGTTTCTGCATGAATTCAATAAACATAGCTTATGATGTAATCTGCATGAATGGATGAAAATTGTGTTTCAAGATTGATTTATATAAAACATATGCTATGCCTTCACCTCAAACACTTTCTTATGCATGATTTCTATTATCTTTCAGCATGACCATGTTCAGAGGCAGGGGATGTAATCATCCATGACTCACTCCACAAACCAGAAAGCTCAAGGATGGATTATTTGTTTCTGATGATACATTGTCAAAAACTGTATAAATGAAGAAGGACACCATAACAAGCACAGCTCTGACAACCAAGTTTAATTTTTTCTTCATCATAAATATTAGACTAGCCAAAGTTTGTGAGACTTTCAGTGTCAGATCTATATCACCAAGGCCAGCCAGTTGTCCTAACTGATAAATGTAATAAACAGTACTGCTAATAAGTTAATGCTGATATTTTTATGCTCAGTTGAATTGAGAATGAAAATGGTTTTATACTGTTAACCACAAAGCAAAGATCTTCTCATGACACAGTCCAAAAATGGGAAACAAAGAAAACAGAAATAAATAAAGGAATAGAGTGCAATATTGTCTGTTTCATGTCAAAACATCACTGCTACACCATACATGTACACATTTAGTATTGATGTGCATGGTTATGGTTTACACCAAACCTCTTTCAAAGGGGCTTACAACCAGGTTAGATGCACACAACAGGCTTTATAAAAATCACAAAAGATATGCATGAAATTTGGCGTTTTATGGAACAGCGAAGGCCTGGTGGTAGAGTAGCAAATTCCTGAGCTAGAGGTCCTGGGTTCCATACATTTGCAGTGTAGTGTCCTTCAGCTCTAATAATATTGCTTATATACTTAGAAATGGCTGGTCCACACAACATGACAGAAAAAATGATATTCTGCCATAACCAAACTAAACCAACAAAAGACTTTAAGAATAAGAATAATTGTTCTGTATATATTTTGAGCTATAGCTTCGACGAGAGTGTCCGATTCATAATGAAATGGGCCTGACAGGCATTCCACATACAACACACTTCTTTCATGAAGATCAGGATATAAAGCAAACAAACTAAAAAGCTATGTCATGTCTACATTGTAAAAAAATGAGTTCACTTAAGGGAAGCATGGGGACCTTGTGGTAGAGCATCGGACTCTCAGTCAAGAGGTCTTAGGTGCGATCAACACTCCAGGTGCTATGTTTTGTCATTGAGCAACACACATTTTAAAACTACCCACTGGTAAATACTCAGGGAGTGGGGGCTCTGCCCTGACATGACTGCAACATTGTTGACTAGGACTTTCTGCACCCATTATAGCTCACATGAGCCGTTAGGCTCACAAGGTGAGCTTTATGTGTAGCCATGATAGGAGTTCGTCCGTCGTATGTCCACATTTTCAAAGATCTTCTTTGAAACTGCTTGGCCGATCAAGTGAAATTTTATGTCAAGCCTCCATGGGTAGGGGAAAGAAAGTTTGTTCACGGGATTCTTGACCTTGACCCAAGGTCATTTAAATCAATATTATTTTGTTTGTTTTTTTTTGTCAGAAATCACGTGGCTGATCAAGTTGATATTTTATGTGGAGCCTTCTTGGGTAGTGGCATTGATATTTTGTTCACGATATCTTGGTTACATGACCAAGATGGCCGCCACACCCAAATATGGTAAAACTTCTTTAAAAATCTTCTTCTCCAGAACCAATTGGCGGATTCACTCGAAATTTGGTTTGTACCTTTTGGGACTCCAGCCAATCATAGTTTGTTCAAATGATGACCCTGGTATGACCTTGACATATTTTATGGTAAGTTCAATTTTGGAAACAAAGGCTTTTACATGGGGAAAGGCAAAAACAATGGATATTTTGGAAACTGTTTCAGCCGGACACTTGAAAGTTGCTAGATGCAGACAACTAATGGAGCCAATGAAGGTATGTAATTTATTAAGGCCAAGGTCATTTATTGACCTTGACCCAAGGTCTCCAGGCTTAGGGGGAACAACATTTTGTGTGCAACTAGTCTGGGTCGAATACTGACAATGCTCAACACGGCCACATGCCAACAAATGCTCAAAATATTCTTCTCCAGAACCGGTGGGCAGATTTTCACGAAGCTTGGTATGTAGCATCAGGGACCTTATCCCATCATAGGTTGTACAAATGATGACCCAAGGATGACCTTGACCTATTTTACAGCATGTCAATTTTGGAAACTGGCTTTTACATGGGAAAAGGTGAAAATGCAGCCTGAGACCTTAAACTTGACAGATGCAGACAACTAATGAAGTGAATAAATGTATGACATTATTCAAAGTGACTTAGGTCAAGGTCATTTCAATATGAATGCTCCAAGATCAGGCTTCAGGTGAGCGTTCTCAGGACCAATGGTCCTCTGATTAAAATGTTCCTAACACATCATGTTGTGTTTTGACAGAAACTTAACAAAGTGCAAGTTAACCAAATAATGAAAGACTTTTGTGTAATGAGACATTCATGTAAACATATAGAAAAGTAAGTAGCCTTTTCATAGAATCATCGTGATCACTATGATTTGCATCCCGACATCACATCAGGCACTTGCCATTGACGAAAAAAGAACAGAAGTTAAATTTCGCAAAATAACCCACATGCTTTCGGTAAAGGCTGGAAATCAGCTGTCATTAAGTATTGCCAAACGTATTACACCATCTTGAGCTCACCTGAGCTTTCTGGCTTACAAAGTGAGCATACAGTTTACATATGCTCTCACATTCCAGATCGCTGCAACCTTGAGGACAATCCGGCATATAGCCAACTCCATATATATGTACTTACACCTTCATATCAGTGTCAGTGATTGGCATACCAAATCTTATTGCTCAAGCTTTAAACAGTAACTGAAATTGTTCTTAGGACTGGTGTTTCTGATACCCGTTGTTGGTTTTTGCCTAAACTCTGGATGAAACAGAGTATAATAACTCCCGCAGCTTTGCTGCTTTTTCTTGTTTTTTTTTTTTTAGGATATATGCATTAGGCAAGGGTTTCATCATTGTGCCAAGCTGTTTATTGGAAATCTTTACGGATCTGTTGGTGTATTAAAGTCATACATGTAGATAATCAACTGATTTTTGCTTCAAAAGCAGTGTTTTGTAAATAATACCACATTTTCAGTGAACTTTCATCATGACCTCACGAGCCGAAGACGAGTGAAAAGGTCATGAAGAAAGCTCACTCAAAGTGTGGTATTATTTTCAAAACACTGCTCTTGAAGCGAAAATCAGTTGATTATCTGATTTATCCTATTGGCTGTATAAGATCCTGGTCAGCTTTCTGATACAATTGTGCAGTTGATCAGTGTCTTTTTCTTAAAGTACAAATAGTACTTTTCATTAATGCAGGTTTTGTTGTGTCACAGCTCATTTCCAAATGCATCACCTGACACTGAGTGCAGTGACCTTAAATCTACAGACACTGTCTAGACCAGCCTGGTACTATATGAAATTGGGTTTTGCAAGTGAGATGCTTTTGTCCTATAGACTGTAAGATCCAGATCAGCTTGTTACACAACTGTGCCGTTGATCAGTGTCTTTGCCTTGCTGTAACTGTAGAAATAGTACTGTTCATAAGACAAGTTTTGTTGTGACACAGCTTTGTTTTTCAAATTTTGACCCTTCCTAATGTTATTGAGTACAGTAATAAGCCACATCATGAAAACGGCGTAAATCTGTAATGTGATCAGCATGCACAACCCTGCACTTGAAGCCAAAATCAGGTGATTTTCTGTTTTAAAAAACAGATATATTTAAATGAGATGTTCATTGATTGGTCTAAAAATATGTATGAATTAACCAGATGTAAACAAAAAATTATACCGTATGCTTTAATTTTCGTTATCTGATTTAATCACAGTTGCTCTGTACTATGCCTATAGGATAAAATAAATAATTAATTTAGTGCATTGTTTTCGAAGGAAATCGATAAAAAACCTTGCTGCTGACTGGTATATCTCTAAAATGTCACCATTTTCACCATGTTTCTGACCACCGTCACGGAAAATTGTACATAATCATATACGAACATACTGACCTGGTTGTTCAGGACAACAGACACCAGGGCCATCCACCGGGACTAGTTCCCCAACACAAGTATAGCCGCGAGGACACTGGTTCCCAGGTAACAATCCACCGCACGTTCTTCCAGGAAGTGGTTCTCCAGTGAGGCATACTGGCTCTGTTAAAATAGACAGCAAATAGTGTCGCTAATTATGCATTCATGCATAGATATATACGCACATAGCTGTTTGAAGCCGTTTTCAATAAAGTCGGAAGCTTTGTTCAAACAACAAAACCCATGTTCAAAATATGAATTGCACGTACCTTTTTAACATATGTGTTTTGGTTAAATCCGTCAACGTCATTGGTCAGTGCGACGTGACGTCACTGTGTTCCGGAGATACAATACAATACAAAACACTTTATTCACTCAAGGTCTGTGAATACACATGAGGATATGATACAATAATACATTTAACATGACATGGTGGAAGCAGCAACAAAATACAGATTGTGAAAAATTTAGTGGTTGAAATATTGAAAAGTACAATTTGGGGATGGGGGTGATGTCTTGTTGATTTCGGTAGCATTGTATTAGATGTGTGGCATGAGTAAACATGTTCGACAAAGTATATAATGCATAAAGATAACTAAATAAATACTTAATGGCACAGATTAATAACATGTAAACCTTATGTGCCGATTCTATATTGCAGGATACGTACTTGTATTATTAACAATACAGTAAATTATCCAGTTCCGGGTCACTTTATTTTCGAAGCGGTTTCCAGATAATTGCTCAGAGCAAATTAGGTTTCGACCTTACCATTAGAAAGTATAATCTTTCTTCTAAATAATGAACTTCAATCTGTTTAATTGTGAATATTCTGTGTGCCACACGATGGCTTTGAAGCAGACCACCAATTTATCCAGTTCCGAATCATTTGTCCAGCATGTGGAAAAAGTCTCCTCAGCGCGTCTTATCGTATTATCAGCTTAGGGGATTAGTGGTACAGGTAAATCATCTTCGGTTCTTTCCGGTGATTTACTATTTACTTGGCGCCTCTGTCCGTAAAATTACCTGTGTAACTTTAGCCTAAGGGCAACCATAAAATTTGATCAGGACCCCATTGGAAATAAGCCTTTGGGCTTTCATGGGCTATCCTGGGTTATTTCAACACGCATACATAACAATATATTTTATGCATTTTTTTTTTCATGTCTCATACACTTGGGCACCGTTCTGCTGGCGGCACCAGGCTTGGTCACTTCCAGAGACGGTGGGTGTAGGCGAAGAAGCTTGACGTTACGCTTTGCTACACTCCTTTGGTCCGGGAGTGTGAGACATGATTATGCTGTGATATTTTTTTATTACTTGCCTCTTTAACTTGTTATTTTTAGCAACGTATTTTCCCCCAGAACTATTTTTATACAGTGACGTCTTTCAAAAATGTATATTTATATTTTTTAAATTAATTTATAAAAAGTGTTTTTCAAAAATGTTTATTTATACATTTTAGATTGATTTATAAATAGTGTCTTTCAAAATGTCTTTATATATATTTAATTTATTCATAACAATTAACTGTGATAGGCAATGTGCTTTATACTTTTTATGTTTCTATATATGTATGTATGTATGTGTTGATTTTACCGAATAAATATCAATCAATCAATCATAAATTGTCTTAAAAATTTATGAACTCAAAACTTCGACTATGAAATAATATGAAAAAAAAAAGAAATACAAAATGTGTGGCTTTGATGACGGTAAAAAAAAAACAACACGATTTCGAATGAAAGAAAACTCGTGTTTTTCCCATTCAAATGCACATTGTGGGTACCCGTGACAATCGCATCGTCGCGGTTAAACTCATGGACCAGTTTGTACTGTAAGCATTCAGTTGTATTATTTTTATTTAATTATTCATTCATGTATTTATTTATTTATTTATTTATTTATTAATTTATTTATTTATTTATTTATTGCTTCCTCAAAATAAATGCTATGAGTATATGATATATGTTACATATTAAATGTAAGCATTACGAAAACACGCCCATGCAATATATAGATTTTTCCCAAATTGTAAAAGTAGAAATTATTTGATATTTTTCTTATTATTGCTCAAAACATATATTGTGGGCACATATTAGAACCACCTCGCAGCCTGATGACTAGCTTAATCTTTATTTCCAATTTTCAAGTATTTATGTATGCGTAGACCGGTTTGCTTTTGAATCCGTCAAACCTCGCTTGGACAAGTTTTTCAAGTGCACAGGCTGATCGACTCCTTGCATTTTCGCAATATTTATATAACAAGTACACCTTCCATTAAAAATGAGCCGCGTCATGCGAAAACCGGAATTTAACTATGCAAAAACAAAGGCTCAGGTCAGCTGTGTAGCAGTTGCCTAGCTGATCAGCGCCATTGTTTTCGCTACACGGGTAATACAATTCCTTATCTTCCTCAATCCGAATTTTCAAGCTTCTTGCCAAATGGTGTAGTACACAAGCCGGTTTGTGTCAGACCTGATCGGAAACCCCTAGTACCGGTTTTCTCACACCGCGGCTCAAATGTGAAATGGTATAGTTTTATAATCCGAGACTGCATGTCATAAAATCAGGCACGCTTTAAATCATACCCCTAGGTCATAGATAAACTAAAACAACATTGATGCGCCACTGATCGTGATCAAAATCGTGTCGCATTTTTTGTGTAATATTGAATTATAGTACTTTTTTTTTTTTTTTTTTTTTTTTTTTTTTGTTTAAAAAAAAAAAAAAAAAAAAAAGCCGGTTAGTGTCAGACCTGGTCGGAAAACCCCTAATACCGGTTTTCTCACGCCGCGGCTAAAATGTGAAATGGTTAAGGTTTTATAATCCGAGACTGCATGTCATAAAATCAGTCACGCTTTAAATCATACCCTTAGGTCATAGATTAACTAAAACAACATTGATGCGCCACTGAACTGTTCAAAATCGTATCGTCAATATCTGCATTTTTGTGTAATATTAATTATAGATCTAGTACTAATCTTTTGATAAAAAACAACAACAACAAAAAACATTTAATGAATTTTTAAAAAGTAAAAAAACAAAAATAATGAATTGATGTATCTTGCGACTTGTGACTGAGAATGAATGAATGAATATGCGATTCCAGAAAACTCAACGGGATGATCTAGACCGTGGCTGAGAGCAGAAATAAAATAAGAAAATAAGAACGAATCAGCGTAAAAAGTAGCAGCACAGTAAAAACAAATCTCAATTTCATTGAAAACAGTGTACAGTTTCAGTGTTTTTCTGCAGCTTTAACGAGAGAGAGAGAGAGAGAGAGAGAGAGAGAGAGAGAGAGAGAGAGAGATTTGAATGAAGATAATTAAGAATTTTTATGTCGGTTTTTGCTTTGTTCAAACTGGGACACGGAGACGCTATCGTTTGGTCATCAGATTGAGTAAAAAGAGTTACTTAGGTGTGAAATGCAAACTTTAATTGGACCAATTGCAATTACGACAATAATGTTGATGTGTATTCTTACAATGCACAATGCGTTTGTTGTTCAGAGGTGTCACATTCTGTGAGGATATGTAATGTTTATAAAATTATACTCAAAAGTTAATCGCGATCATTGTGTAGCATCTTTCATAAATTTTAAATCGATTATCATTCGAGGTGAGAAAAAAAGCAACATCCATCCACCTCAACCACACCTCATGGGCCACGCCGCCACCCATTCCCAACCATCCCTCCCTATGGCCCCCACCATACCCATTCCCTCATCGTTCCCACCAAACCAGTCACCATGGCCCAGAAGGTCTCCATACCCACCCCCTTACCCCAGATGTGCGGCCCCTCACCGAGGGAACCGCTTAGTTGAAGCGAAGGCACAGCACCAACGCTCTTCGCTTAGACTAAGTCTAAGCGGAGTATAGTTCAACTTTGTGTCGAACTAGTACCTTCTCCGGGGCCCTGCTGCAGTGCAATAGCGATAACCAGGCCTCGGATTTACCTCTTTGGCATGGAACCGCCCACAGCGTAACGCCGGGACAGGTAAAATAATTGGTATTGAACCAGGTTAACCGTATATGAGTTAAAACAAAGCTTATGGGTGAACCAAATATTAATTTAACAAGGTGTAATAGTGTTTCATTCTTTATAATGAAACTAGATAATGTTGGCATTAAACACGTGTTCATGCTCTTTGCAAAATCTGAATAAATATTGATATGCTAAATTGCATTTACATTTGAGACAACTATCGTGTGTAGCCCGTTTTATAGTGGGACCATTTGAGTAAATGAAAAATTGAGTATTTTCCCTTGGATTCGAATCTAATATAAAGGGATAATCTTTCTGTCATGTAAACAGGCCCAATATCATGGCCGAGTGGTTAAGGTCGCAAATGCAACATTTGTTCGTCATTGCGATCGTTAAGGAAATGGGTAGTTCGTTCAAACCCCACCAACGGAAAATGATTTTTTTTTTTTTTTTTTTTGTTTTGTTTTTCGTTTTTTTTTTTTTTTTTTTTTTTTTTGTTTTAATATTAAAATTTTGTTGATAAACATTGTAAGTTTGAAGTTTTAACTGATGAGCGCAATGCGTAATTTTATTTAATAATATCGTAACTGGCAAGTCCGAGTAAAAACGATACCGTCCCATTGTGGTGATTGTCATCCCATTAAAAACTTCACCGTCCAGATTGGCATGTTCGCCGTCCAGTCAAACGTCACTGTCCCAGTGAGGTAATTTATCTTTATGATATATCTTCTGTGTAATTTGTCTGTCTCTCTGTTGTCTTCGTTATCTTTGTTTTTGATTGATACTAGCCGGGTCGCTACCTTGATGCGTAAGAGCTAGTCATCTTTCTCTTCAAGTGTGCTGTCGGAAAATGACTTGTGATTATTTTCTTTCCAGTCTCATTGGGACCCATCTGTTAATCGAAATTATTGATGCGCCGTGGTTTCTCAATACATTCTATAGTAACTTTGTATGCGCCTTGGTGATCGTTAGGAATGCGTTCTATACATCCTTTGCCTGTGGACTGTTAGAATCATACTTTTTGCTTCCGTGCGAGAAAATTAAGTCGCGTTTGCAAAATCAGCGACCGATGTGATGTGCAAAAAATCTTCTATTTTGTCAATGAAAATGATTCGGAATCCTTGTGCCATCTGTGGTTTTTCAGCTATTCGTTTATGAACGCGACCAGTAGACGAAAAGCTACAAAAAGTGACAATATCTATAAATTATACCTCTCTGTCGTCAAACAAAAAAAAAATGCTAGTTTATATTGATTTCACAGATGCGAGGGAACTTAGCTGAACCCCACGTATGAAAATAGACCATTCAGTTACATTTAGCGACGATACACATGTTTTCGTATTTTCGTATGCAGAATCGATAAGCTAACAATTATGTATTCCATATGGAATTCCTGGACCAATACAAAACTTGTAATCATTATCTTTGGCACTTAAAACGGTGGTTATCGAGCCCGCATTATTTAAAATAGTTTTAAAGGCTAACTTGGATGTATGATTGATAAGAAATGCCCAAAGACTGTGTTGTGACTTGCTAGTTTACACTCAAGACTTCAAACAATAGGAGCAGAAAAGAAACAACCAGTTTTCGTGGCCCTGTGGTACCTACTGACCACATTTATAAACCATTAGCTAAAATTGTTGAGCATGCAAGGATTCTTACTAACTGGACTCATGTGGAAAAATGATTTTCACAGATCAAAGCCGACACCGATTTTGCATAGTCGACATTGTTTTCGTTTGCAAAATCAACACATCTAGAACTTACCTTATAAGGACAAAAGATATGGAGTAACGCATTAGTAACGATCTCCCGACGCATATGAATCCCGTTATATATGTATACTATCCATTAACAAACCACGACGCATCAATAATCTCGATGAACTGATGACAACCCATTCGCCTGGTGTCTACAGCTGCGTTTCAAAAATAATATACCTCTGCAATGTCGCATAAGAAGTTGACCCCTTCGCATATATTGCACCGATCACTGGCGAGTAGTCATAGAGGCTGAGCAGACGGCAACATGCTTGAAACGAACACCCTAATTTCAAAACCTTAATAACCATTCAATTATACCCACAGTTAATAAAATACAGACCATAAAATCATCTCACAGTAACAGAAACAGTTTCTGCTGACTGGGACAAGCTCTATGCAAATGTAAACCTACCACACCCCTGCACTTTAAGGGCTTTTTTTCGCCCCAAAAAGACACATTTTCCTTGAAGTTATGACATGTCACTGGCCCATACAATGACCATAAAGTGCATGATCATGTGTAGATAAAGCCTACTGCTTTAAATATATGCGCAATGATTATTGAATACATGGCAGCCGTTGACTTCTCACAGTAAATTCCACTTAAAAAGAACCATTTTTGAAAAGCCGATTTCCAGGTTTAGGGGTAAAATCCAACAAGTTAGTTCTGCACTAATGAAAATATAAAAGGTCATGTGACCTGACAAAATTCAGTTTAAATAACCAATAACAACTGCTTGAGTGAAATAAAAATCAAACGCTGCTTAAAAATAATTTTACACAAATTTACAAACCAAAATGTAGTCATACCCTAATATATTGACCATTTTGTCCAGGACAAGTGGGTAAAAAGTGTGTCCTGCACCCCAGACCACATATTCGGGGGTATTTAGAGCAGAAACTTGAATACAGCTTATGTATCGTTAAATGTTCAGAATAACCCCTAAAGGGTGGATAATACCACAAGTGAATACCGGCCAGAATCATTATTTACGTGCGTATTAATTGAGGTAAAACATAATGCCGCCATATTGTGTTTGAGCATGGCACGTTAAACGGACGAATAAGAAACCATAGAATGACTAAATGCAGACTGGGCATAACACTCGTATGTTGTATGAGAGAAAAGCATCATAGAAGAAAACTGACAAAAAAGAGTAATATATTTTGTTACTAAATAAAAGCCCATCTCTAAAAATCTCAACACACCCTTACGGGGGTCCGTCAAAATAAAGCAACATCCATCCACCTCAACCACACCTCATGGGCCACGCCGCCACCCATTCCCAACCATCCCTCCCTATGGCCCCCACCATACCCATTCCCTCATCGTTCCCACTAAACCAGTCCCCATGGCCCAGAAGGTCTCCATACCCACCCCCTTACCCCAGATGTGCGGCCCCTCACCGAGGGAACCGCTTAGTTGAAGCGAAGGCACAGTACCAACGCTCTTCGCTTAGACTAAATCTAAGCGGAGTATAGTTCAACTTTGTGTCGAACTAGTACCTTCTCCGGGGCCCTGCTGCAGTGCAATAGCGATAACCAGGCCTCGGATTTACCTCTTTGGCATGGAACCGCCCACAGCGTAACGCCGGGACAGGTAAATAATTGGTATTGAACCAGGTTAACCGTATATGAGTTAAAACAAAGCTTATGGGTGAACCAAATATTAATTTAACAAGGTGTAATAGTGTTTCATTCTTTATAATGAAACTAGATAATGTTTGCATTAAACACGTGTTCATGCTCTTTGCAAAATCTGAATAAATATTGATATGCTAAATTGCATTTACATTTGAGACAACTATCGTGTGTAGCCCGTTTTATAGTGGGACCATTTGAGTAAATGAAAAATTGAGTATTTTCCCTTGGATTCGAATCTAATATAAAGGGATAATCTTTCTGTCATGTAAACAGGCCCAATATCATGGCCGAGTGGTTAAGGTCGCAAATGCAACATTTGTTCGTCATTGCGATCGTTAAGGAAATGGGTAGTTCGTTCAAACCCCACCAACGGAAAATGATTTTTTTTTTGTTTTGTTTTTCGTTTTTTGTTGTTTTTTTTTTTTTTTTTTTTTTTTTTTTTTTGTTTTAATATTAAAATTTTGTTGATAAACATTGTAAGTTTGAAGTTTTAACTGATGAGCGCAATGCGTAATTTTATTTAATAATATCGTAACTGGCAAGTCCGAGTAAAAACGATACCGTCCCATTGTGGTGATTGTCATCCCATTAAAAACTTCACCGTCCAGATTGGCATGTTCGCCGTCCAGTCAAACGTCACTGTCCCAGTGAGGTAATTTATCTTTATGATATATCTTCTGTGTAATTTGTCTGTCTCTCTGTTGTCTTCGTTATCTTTGTTTTTGATTGATACTAGCCGGGTCGCTACCTTGATGGGTAAGAGCTAGTCATCTTTCTCTTCAAGTGTGCTGTCGGAAAATGACTTGTGATTATTTTCTTTCCAGTCTCATTGGGACCCATCTGTTAATCGAAATTATTGATGCGCCGTGGTTTCTCAATACATTCTATAGTAACTTTGTATGCGCCTTGGTGATCGTTAGGAATGCGTTCTATACATCCTTTGCCTGTGGACTGTTAGAATCATACTTTTTGCTTCCGTGCGAGAAAATTAAGTCGCGTTTGCAAAATCAGCGACCGATGTGATGTGCAAAAAATCTTCTATTTTGTCAATGAAAATGATTCGGAATCCTTGTGCCATCTGTGGTTTTTCAGCTATTCGTTTATGAACGCGACCAGTAGACGAAAAGCTACAAAAAGTGACAATATCTATAAATTATACCTCTCTGTCGTCAAACAAAAAAAAAATGCTAGTTTATATTGATTTCACAGATGCGAGGGAACTTAGCTGAACCCCACGTATGAAAATAGACCATTCAGTTACATTTAGCGACGATACACATGTTTTCGTATTTTCGTATGCAGAATCGATAAGCTAACAATTATGTATTCCATATGGAATTCCTGGACCAATACAAAACTTGTAATCATTATCTTTGGCACTTAAAACGGTGGTTATCGAGCCCGCATTATTTAAAATAGTTTTAAAGGCTAACTTGGATGTATGATTGATAAGAAATGCCCAAAGACTGTGTTGTGACTTGCTAGTTTACACTCAAGACTTCAAACAATAGGAGCAGATAAGAAACAACCAGTTTTCGTGGCCCTGTGGTACCTACTGACCACATTTATAAACCATTAGCTAAAATTGTTGAGCATGCAAGGATTCTTAATAACTGGACTCATGTGGAAAAATGATTTTCACAGATCAAAGCCGACGCCGATTTTGCATAGTCGACATTGTTTTCGTTTGCAAAATCAACACATACCGTATAAGGACAAAAGATATGGAGTAACGCATTAGTAACGATCTCCCGACGCATATGAATCCCGTTATATATGTATACTATCCATTAACAAACCACGACGCATCAATAATCTCGATGGACTGATGACAACCCATTCGCCTGGTGTCTACAGCTGCGTTTCAAAAATAATATACCTCTGCAATGTCGCATAAGAAGTTGACCCCTTCGCATATATTGCACCGATCACTGGCGAGTAGTTTAAGAGGCTGAGCAGACGGCAACATGCTTGAAACGAACACCCTAATTTCAAAACCTTAATAACCATTCAATTATACCCACAGTTAATAAAATACAGACCATAAAATCATCTCACAGTAACAGAAACAGTTTCTGCTGACTGGGACAAGCTCTATGCAAATGTAAACCTACTACACCCCTGCACTTTAAGGGCATTTTTTCGCCCCAAAAAGACACATTTTCTTTGAAGTTATGACATGTCACTGGCCCATACAATGACCATAAAGTGCATGATCATGTGTAGATAAAGCCTACTGCTTTAAATATATGCGCAATGATTATTGAATACATGGCAGCCGTTGACTTCTCACAGTAAATTCCACTTAAAAAGAACCATTTTTGAAAAGCCGATTTCCAGGTTTAGGGGTAAAATCCAACAAGTTAGTTCTGCACTAATGAAAATATAAAAGGTCATGTGACCTGACAAAATTCAGTTTAAATAACCAATAACAACTGCTTGAGTGAAATAAAAATCAAATGCTGCTTAAAAATAATTTTACACAAATTTACAAACCAAAGTGTAGTCATACCCTAATATATTGACCATTTTGTCCAGGACAAGTGGGTAAAAAGTGTGTCCTGCACCCCAGACCACATATTTTGGGGTATTTAGAGAAGAAACTTGAATACAGCTTATGTATCGTTAAATGTTCAGAATAACCCCTAAAGGGTGGATAATACCACAAGTGAATACCGGCCAGAATCATTATTTACGTGCGTATTAATTGAGGTAAAACATAATGCCGCCATATTGTGTTTGAGCATGGCACGTTAAACGGACGAATAAGAAACCATAGAATGACTAAATGCAGACTGGGCATAACACTCGTATGTTGTATGAGAGAAAAGCATCATAGAAGAAAACTGACAAAAAAGAGTAATATATTTTGTTACTAAGTAAAAGCCCATCTCTAAAAATCTCAACACACCCTTACGGGGGTCCGTCAAAATAAAGCAACATCCATCCACCTCAACCACACCTCATGGGCCACGCCGCCACCCATTCCCAACCATCCCTCCCTATGGCTCCCACCATACCCATTCCCTCATCGTTCCCACCAAACCAGTCCCCATGGCCCAGAAGGTCTCCATACCCACCCCCTTACCCCAGATGTGCGGCCCCTCACCGAGGGAACCGCTTAGTTGAAGCGAAGGCACAGCACCAACGCTCTTCGCTTAGACTAAGTCTAAGCGGAGTATAGTTCAACTTTGTGTCGAACTAGTACCTTCTCCGGGGCCCTGCTGCAGTGCAATAGCGATAACCAGGCCTCGGATTTACCTCTTTGGCATGGAACCGCCCACAGCGTAACGCCGGGACAGGTAAAATAATTGGTATTGAACCAGGTATATGAGTTAAAACAAAGCTTATGGGTGAACCAAATATTAATTTAACAAGGTGTAATAGTGTTTCATTCTTTATAATGAAACTAGATAATGTTGGCATTAAACACGTGTTCATGCTCTTTGCAAAATCTGAATAAATATTGAGTATTTATTTTAGGATAAATGTGGTTTATTTGATAGTTTGACATTTCGATTACAGGGCTCAATATAACTATTTGTCAGTCGCTATGTGTAGCAGTTCAGTTTATGATTTCAGGGCTTTAAAGCTGGATTAATTTTCATGAAACTGTTAAAATTTTTGTTTTAAAACTGGAACAATTAAATCTCACATGACTTACATTTAATGTGTGAGGATTATATATGTGGCATTACTTACAAATAACATTTGATTCTGTTATATTTATGAACTACTATGGATTAAAGAACAACAAGGAGAAAGCCATATCGAGCTAAACTTGACCAGCTAGAGAACTACACTTAAATAGCACTGTGCCAAGAACAGAACTGAAACAAAACTATGATTATTTCATGATAACTGGACTTGAAATTTAGAAGAAATGGCCACTGTGTATGACAGCCAGAAAGCATGAACCTTGTGCCATGGCAGTCATATACAGTTGCTTCTTACTTTGCGGGAGACCATACTGATTACATGGTCAATTAATAATTGACCTTATTTAGGCTAATGATGGTCTGTCTTTCCAACAAGTATGATATATTTTTTATGGGTAACCTGTCAATTTCGGGAAGCAATTAATAAAATAGCAAGTAAGTTTGCAACTTATATTAGTTCAATCATAATTATAAGCTATAAATTTTGACAGTAGTCTTGTGGTCTCCTGCAAGTTTCTTTCAGATTGAGTATGCAGTTTGGAGAACCATTAAATTACGATGTGTCTATGTTAGACAAGAAAGTTTGCTATTGTTTCTGTATTGGAGAGGGTTCCAACCTATTCGGCCTAAAAAATCAAATTCCACGCTGACTTTCCCATCTTTGTCCAACGTAGAATCCTGCTGAACTTTTCATATGGGAATACATAAAGATATAGACTGTGTCCTGATTTGCTGAGAAAGCACAGAGCTTTTATATGAAAGGAATGGTTAAAGATATGAAGAACTTTAAGACTCGTGGATCATGATTCATGTTATGGATAGAAACTGATTATTGCTGTAACAACTGTGCTCATGTGCTGAACAATCACCAAATATGCTGAACAACCGCTGTCTTCGGCCAAAGATAGCTATGAACAATGATCAGCATTTTATACTTTGGAATTTTAGTAGGAGTCAGCAATCATGAATAATCGGACTAGCCTACAGAACTACCAGCTTCCAACTTGTTCAATTACTTTACAATATCACATCGACAGCAGATGATAAATGTGCCTCGAAAAAGTTTTTTGTGAACCTGTGTCCACTGGTTTGGTTTTGATTCATTTCAAACATAACCAGCTGTGTATGGTTACATGTGCAGCTAGGATAGTGGGACAGTCTCCAGATTTCTTTCATATAATATCCGTGGACAGTCTACGCCGTATGCCAAGCAATCATTCAGGACAAGTGAGTTCACGTGTTTTCACAGCTGAAGTTTGTCATTGTTCTGCTGACACATGAAAATAAAACATGACAAGACAGTGATACTTGTGCTAAATGGATCCAGAAGACTGATTATAAAGCAAGAAGCATAAGACCCACTACTCATTTATGCATTGGTAATTTGACATTGGGGAATCTCAAATACACACAGGGATCCAATTGACAAAAGGACTATGGGTTTTACCATAGGGGTTCAGGTCCATTTTGTCATATCCAACCTACTGAAGTATTTGACTAATGCAGCAAACATTCATATAAAGAATACACTTACTGACTCACTGTTTTGGATTTTAAGTCATGAAGTGCTTTGATTCTAAACTTTCATTTTCACTGTTAAAATAATGACATCTACATAGACTTGGATTTGATACAGCCAAGGTCCAGGGTTACTATTTCACATCGGGTGAGCTGTTCCCCTTATAAACTTCAGCGGTTAAACCGCATTAGAGAGCCATTTACCGGTAGCTGTTGTTACAAAAGAACATGTGATTATAGCTTCCGGATGATCGTGGTAGACTTTTGTCGCAGATTTGCCGTTATAAGTAAGCATGGCACGCCTGTTCCTATTAGCCAAATTCATTCATTTCATTCACATGTAGCGGTGGGTCTGTGGCGTGGGTCTGCTCTGGTCGTCCGGAGGCTGTACAAAGTGCAGTAATACCAGCTGTACTTTAAGCACAATTTAGCTATGACTCACTGCTATTTCAAATCTATCTACCAGTTGGCACCATTGTAGTCGGCAATACTGGTGTATGCAGGGGCAGTCTTGTCAGTCTCTCCAATCCTCTGCGTAGAGTGACTGGACTGTGTTTGTGTTATATGAGTGTTGTTTCAGTACTTGTGCTATGATATGGGATACATGGGCTTGTCTTTCATATTGATACCTGTGTTTTTATTTGCCCAGATAAATTTTAATTTATTTCTCTAGTTTACAGTCTGACATTTACTATTGATTCATGATGGCATTTGAATTAAACCAAACCTATATTGAGGTTGACAGACAACTACAGCAAAGTTGTGATCAAAGGTTTAAACTGAAATTATTTTACAGACAGGAATCTGGGCTAGTTCACCCAGTGTTATTTACATTTTGATGACAACCAAAATGAAAATGCAGCTTCAGCATTACTGGGGTTTCAGATTACCTCTTTTGATGTGAATTAGTGGCTTTGTAGAACATTGTGGTTGAATACACATACAATGGTGATCAATTGAGTCTGAATGTCAGGTCAACCTATGTACATGTATTTGACAGATACTGTCACTCTAGTGGTGATGACACTTAATTATTATTTAAATATCAGCAGCTGGTTCTTACATGTATAAGATTCTAATTTTTTCTGCACCTTTTACAATGTTATTTTCACAGTCTGTGCAAGTGTTTTATATTATGTATATTCAGATTTTTATCACAATTATTGTTTTCATTATTCCGATCTATGCCTTTGGATCACTGATTGCTCTGTCATAGCGTATCTGTATTAAGCTGGCTTAGTAGCCTGCCTGGTTGTCATATATATCAAACATCTCAACCTCTTAATAGCACTATTGCTGGGATCCAAACCAATTTCCGTGTTTGCTATCCAATCTGTATACAATAACGAGAGTTAAAAATTATAGACATAAGAAAATTAGTCCAATTGCGTTCCAACCATCCAAGGCCTTGTTGTAATGAACTGTGTTCTTGAGAGGTCCAGGTGTACTAGAATGTGACAGACTAATCTAGTATTGAGTTATTCCTTTAATTAAAAGGTTCTGTTGACACTTTATCAGATATCAATTATGTAAAGTCATGTATCGTTTTTATCTTTTCATTCTTTAAGAATGACATTGTCTATGTTTCTTTGACATACTATCTCTGCTAAGTATGAAATTAATTTCACGTTGTGTTTATGCTTATATTTACATTCATTACTCGCATTCATTGTCTAAAACATTTTGCAAACAGTGACAATGGGTTTAGTAAAACACGCTCACTGTGCTGGCTGACCTCAAGTGAAAAAGTTTCGTACGCAATAGACAAGGGGTGCCTACTTGCATTAGATATGTTTCCAGTGCCATGTGAAGCATGTGTGCACATCTTGTTTACCATAATAAAATCGCACTGCTGAAAACATACACATCTAAAGCAGTCAGATCAACAAATACCAAGCTAAAAGGTCAACGGTTAACCGGCATGGTCAAAGCAATTGCACTTAATTGCTTAAGATGGCTTTCCAATGTTACATGCAGGACATGAGCATATCTTTTAACCATACCAGAATCAGATTTGAAAACCTAACAATCTGAAGCAGTCCCATTTCAAATGCATATCAATGTCAGAGGTAAACTGGCGGGGTTATAGACTTCAGACTATATCAAGGTGGCATTAATATTTTCATTTGAAAAATGTTTATAGAGTTTATGGTTTTTATGTCAGTGAAAGCACTGGTTGCCTTGCAGTGACATTATAATTTAAAATTCAGCCTGATTGGTGTTGACAGTCGAATTTAATGTTTGTATTGTTTATCATTTTTTTTTTTTCTTTTTTTTTGTTAATGTGTTTTAAAGCAGAGTTCTTTTCATAATCCAAAAGAAAATAATGAATATAATTAATCTTACAAACCACTATTGAATTTTTGACAATTGCAAGTTCATCTTAGAATCATTGAAGATTGGTTTTAACATTTTCCTTGCTCCACCATTACATACTTTTGGGAACAATCAGCTGTGAATTAAAAATTATTCGCACATGATTGCAAATAATTTGGTTCATTTCCAACAGAAATTGTTTTACAGACATGGTTCTGTAGTCCTTCACACATGAGATTTTTGACTTTTTAATGAATGTTATATGAATCTTTGATCTTTACAGGGTTTTCATGTAACCTTTTTTGCAATAAATCATTCTTTATTATACTTTCAATTTGTTGCCTTGTTAAACATGAAACTGATAACGGTTGGTTATAAACAACTTCTCACTCTACCTTACATACCTATTCCTTGGGGACCAATCAGCTGTAAACCAAACAATTGTTTCCCAACTGATTGCTTTTGGGGATATAGCTACATTTCTACCTGAAATTTAGCTATTTACATTCCCCAAGTCTTTGGTATGTACTCAATCCCTGCCCTACCTGCTTGGCCTCCATACTTATATAGCACTGCATTGACAGCCTGATCTACTTTACACTACTCAGCTACACGCTTTCCAACACACAATACTGCCACCTGCGGCACCATCACACAACTACGACCGCCACCAGCGGCGGTACCTACAATTGCCACCAGCGGCAAACCACATAACACTGTGTTTCGCACACACTACTACAGTCTGTCAAGGTATGTGCTCATGTAAGATTAGCAAGCTACATGTTTACTGGATGGCAGTTTCGGCGGGGACTGCAAAACTTAGGTTTATAAATACTAGCTTGATTTTGCAGGTGATGGCCGGTTCACTCCAAACTGGAAGCTGCTACGCCTTGCGCCGTCAGCAGTTTTCCGACTCGGAGGTCAAACTCAAGCTAGTATTCTTTGGTTCACACTGAGCTGGTTCTTATATGCCAAAGATATATATGTCAGTTGGTATGTAATAAATAGAGTGAATATAAACCATCTACTTTTTTTTGAGTTATCCCAAGAAATATAGATCAAATAAATGAGTATTTATTTTAGGATAAATGTGGTTTATTTGATAGTTTGACATTTCGATTACAGGGCTCAATATAACTATTTGTCAGTCGCTATGTGTAGCAGTTCAGTTTATGATTTCAGGGCTTTAAAGCTGGCCACCACCACCCCACCTGACCAACCTTTATCTGTTTCCTAATAAGAACCAGTTTAGTTTTATTTTGTTTGTTTGTTCCAAGCACTATTTCGACTCATTTTATATCATTTTTTTTTCTCACAATGTCTTTGTTGGAGAAGGGGGATATAGCTACATTTCTACCTGAAATTTAGCTTTTACATTTGAGACAACTATCGTGTGTAGCCCGTTTTATAGTGGGACCATTTGAGTAAATGAAAAATTGAGTATTTTCCCTTGGATTCGAATCTAATATAAAGGGATAATCTTTCTGTCATGTAAACAGGCCCAATATCATGGCCGAGTGGTTAAGGTCGCAAATGCAACATTTGTTCGTCATTGCGATCGTTAAGGAAATGGGTAGTTCGTTCAAACCCCACCAACGGAAAATGATTTTTTTTTTGTTTTGTTTTTCGTTTTTTGTTGTTTTTTTTTTTTTGTTTTAATATTAAAATTTTGTTGATAAACATTGTAAGTTTGAAGTTTTAACTGATGAGCGCAATGCGTAATTTTATTTAATAATATCGTAACTGGCAAGTCCGAGTAAAAACGATACCGTCCCATTGTGGTGATTGTCATCCCATTAAAAACTTCACCGTCCAGATTGGCATGTTCGCCGTCCAGTCAAACGTCACTGTCCCAGTGAGGTAATTTATCTTTATGATATATCTTCTGTGTAATTTGTCTGTCTCTCTGTTGTCTTCGTTATCTTTGTTTTTGATTGATACTAGCCGGGTCGCTACCTTGATGGGTAAGAGCTAGTCATCTTTCTCTTCAAGTGTGCTGTCGGAAAATGACTTGTGATTATTTTCTTTCCAGTCTCATTGGGACCCATCTGTTAATCGAAATTATTGATGCGCCGTGGTTTCTCAATACATTCTATAGTAACTTTGTATGCGCCTTGGTGATCGTTAGGAATGCGTTCTATACATCCTTTGCCTGTGGACTGTTAGAATCATACTTTTTGCTTCCGTGCGAGAAAATTAAGTCGCGTTTGCAAAATCAGCGACCGATGTGATGTGCAAAAAATCTTCTATTTTGTCAATGAAAATGATTCGGAATCCTTGTGCCATCTGTGGTTTTTCAGCTATTCGTTTATGAACGCGACCAGTAGACGAAAAGCTACAAAAAGTGACAATATCTATAAATTATACCTCTCTGTCGTCAAACAAAAAAAAAATGCTAGTTTATATTGATTTCACAGATGCGAGGGAACTTAGCTGAACCCCACGTATGAAAATAGACCATTCAGTTACATTTAGCGACGATACACATGTTTTCGTATTTTCGTATGCAGAATCGATAAGCTAACAATTATGTATTCCATATGGAATTCCTGGACCAATACAAAACTTGTAATCATTTTATCTTTGGCACTTAAAACGGTGGTTATCGAGCCCGCATTATTTAAAATAGTTTTAAAGGCTAACTTGGATGTATGATTGATAAGAAATGCCCAAAGACTGTGTTGTGACTTGCTAGTTTACACTCAAGACTTCAAACAATAGGAGCAGATAAGAAACAACCAGTTTTCGTGGCCCTGTGGTACCTACTGACCACATTTATAAACCATTAGCTAAAATTGTTGAGCATGCAAGGATTCTTAATAACTGGACTCATGTGGAAAAATGATTTTCACAGATCAAAGCCGACGCCGATTTTGCATAGTCGACATTGTTTTCGTTTGCAAAATCAACACATCTAGAACTTACCGTATAAGGACAAAAGATATGGAGTAACGCATTAGTAACGATCTCCCGACGCATATGAATCCCGTTATATATGTATACTATCCATTAACAAACCACGACGCATCAATAATCTCGATGAACTGATGACAACCCATTCGCCTGGTGTCTACAGCTGCGTTTCAAAAATAATATACCTCTGCAATGTCGCATAAGAAGTTGACCCCTTTGCATATATTGCACCGATCACTGGCGAGTAGTTTAAGAGGCTGAGCAGACGGCAACATGCTTGAAACGAACACCCTAATTTCAAAACCTTAATAACCATTCAATTATACCCACAGTTAATAAAATACAGACCATAAAATCATCTCACAGTAACAGAAACAGTTTCTGCTGACTGGGACAAGCTCTATGCAAATGTAAACCTACTACACCCCTGCACTTTAAGGGCATTTTTTCGCCCCAAAAAGACACATTTTCTTTGAAGTTATGACATGTCACTGGCCCATACAATGACCATAAAGTGCATGATCATGTGTAGATAAAGCCTACTGCTTTAAATATATGCGCAATGATTATTGAATACATGGCAGCCGTTGACTTCTCACAGTAAATTCCACTTAAAAAGAACCATTTTTGAAAAGCCGATTTCCAGGTTTAGGGGTAAAATCCAACAAGTTAGTTCTGCACTAATGAAAATATAAAAGGTCATGTGACCTGACAAAATTCAGTTTAAATAACCAATAACAACTGCTTGAGTGAAATAAAAATCAAATGCTGCTTAAAAATAATTTTACACAAATTTACAAACCAAAGTGTAGTCATACCCTAATATATTGACCATTTTGTCCAGGACAAGTGGGTAAAAAGTGTGTCCTGCACCCCAGACCACATATTTTGGGGTATTTAGAGAAGAAACTTGAATACAGCTTATGTATCGTTAAATGTTCAGAATAACCCCTAAAGGGTGGATAATACCACAAGTGAATACCGGCCAGAATCATTATTTACGTGCGTATTAATTGAGGTAAAACATAATGCCGCCATATTGTGTTTGAGCATGGCACGTTAAACGGACGAATAAGAAACCATAGAATGACTAAATGCAGACTGGGCATAACACTCGTATGTTGTATGAGAGAAAAGCATCATAGAAGAAAACTGACAAAAAAGAGTAATATATTTTGTTACTAAATAAAAGCCCATCTCTAAAAATCTCAACACACCCTTACGGGGGTCCGTCAAAATAAAGCAACATCCATCCACCTCAACCACACCTCATGGGCCACGCCGCCACCCATTCCCAACCATCCCTCCCTATGGCTCCCACCATACCCATTCCCTCATCGTTCCCACCAAACCAGTCCCCATGGCCCAGAAGGTCTCCATACCCACCCCCTTACCCCAGATGTGCGGCCCCTCACCGAGGGAACCGCTTAGTTGAAGCGAAGGCACAGCACCAACGCTCTTCGCTTAGACTAAGTCTAAGCGGAGTATAGTTCAACTTTGTGTCGAACTAGTACCTTCTCCGGGGCCCTGCTGCAGTGCAATAGCGATAACCAGGCCTCGGATTTACCTCTTTGGCATGGAACCGCCCACAGCGTAACGCCGGGACAGGTAAAATAATTGGTATTGAACCAGGTTAACCGTATATGAGTTAAAACAAAGCTTATGGGTGAACCAAATATTAATTTAACAAGGTGTAATAGTGTTTCATTCTTTATAATGAAACTAGATAATGTTGGCATTAAACACGTGTTCATGCTCTTTGCAAAATCTGAATAAATATTGATATGCTAAATTGCATTTACATTTGAGACAACTATCGTGTGTAGCCCGTTTTATAGTGGGACCATTTGAGTAAATGAAAAATTGAGTATTTTCCCTTGGATTCGAATCTAATATAAAGGGATGTAAACAGGCCCAATATCATGGCCGAGTGGTTAAGGTCGCAAATGCAACATTTGTTCGTCATTGCGATCGTTAAGGAAATGGGTAGTTCGTTCAAACCCCACCAACGGAAAATAATTTTTTTTTTGTTTTGTTTTTCGTTTTTTTTTTTTTGTTTTTTTTTTTTTTTGTTTTTTTTTGTTTTAATATTAAAATTTTGTTGATAAACATTGTAAGTTTGAAGTTTTAACTGATGAGCGCAATGCGTAATTTTATTTAATAATATCGTAACTGGCAAGTCCGAGTAAAAACGATACCGTCCCATTGTGGTGATTGTCATCCCATTAAAAACTTCACCGTCCAGATTGGCATGTTCGCCGTCCAGTCAAACGTCACTGTCCCAGTGAGGTAATTTATCTTTATGATATATCTTCTCTGTAATTTGTCTGTCTCTCTGTTGTCTTCGTTATCTTTGTTTTTGATTGATACTAGCCGGGTCGCTACCTTGATGGGTAAGAGCTAGTCATCTTTCTCTTCAAGTGTGCTGTCGGAAAATGACTTGTGATTATTTTCTTTCCAGTCTCATTGGGACCCATCTGTTAATCGAAATTATTGATGCGCCGTGGTTTCTCAATACATTCTATAGTAACTTTGTATGCGCCTTGGTGATCGTTAGGAATGCGTTCTATACATCCTTTGCCTGTGGACTGTTAGAATCATACTTTTTGCTTCCGTGCGAGAAAATTAAGTCGCGTTTGCAAAATCAGCGACCGATGTGATGTGCAAATAATCTTCTATTTTGTCAATGAAAATGATTCGGAATCCTTGTGCCATCTGTGGTTTTTCAGCTATTCGTTTATGAACGCGACCAGTAGACGAAAAGCTACAAAAAGTGACAATATCTATAAATTATACCTCTCTGTCGTCAAACAAAAAAAAAATGCTAGTTTATATTGATTTCACAGATGCGAGGGAACTTAGCTGAACCCCACGTATGAAAATAGACCATTCAGTTACATTTAGCGACGATACACATGTTTTCGTATTTTCGTATGCAGAATCGATAAGCTAACAATTATGTATTCCATATGGAATTCCTGGACCAATACAAAACTTGTAATCATTATCTTTGGCACTTAAAACGGTGGTTATCGAGCCCGCATTATTTAAAATAGTTTTAAAGGCTAACTTGGATGTATGATTGATAAGAAATGCCCAAAGACTGTGTTGTGACTTGCTAGTTTACACTCAAGACTTCAAACAATAGGAGCAGATAAGAAACAACCAGTTTTCGTGGCCCTGTGGTACCTACTGACCACATTTATAAACCATTAGCTAAAATTGTTGAGCATGCAAGGATTCTTAATAACTGGACTCATGTGGAAAAATGATTTTCACAGATCAAAGCCGACGCCGATTTTGCATAGTCGACATTGTTTTCGTTTGCAAAATCAACACATACCGTATAAGGACAAAAGATATGGAGTAACGCATTAGTAACGATCTCCCGACGCATATGAATCCCGTTATATATGTATACTATCCATTAACAAACCACGACGCATCAATAATCTCGATGGACTGATGACAACCCATTCGCCTGGTGTCTACAGCTGCGTTTCAAAAATAATATACCTCTGCAATGTCGCATAAGAAGTTGACCCCTTCGCATATATTGCACCGATCACTGGCGAGTAGTTTAAGAGCCAGGGGCGGATCCAGGATTTCTGAAGAGGGGGTTCATATGTAGAAAAGGGGGGTTCGTATGCCGAATTTTACACAAAATCTCTTGAAATTCCCAATGAAAATGAAATAATTTGGGTCAAGAGGGAGGTTCGAGCGAACCCCTTGAACCCCCTCTAAATCCGCCACTGAGAGCAGACGGCAACATGCTTGAAACGAACACCCTAATTTCAAAACCTTAATAACCATTCAATTATACCCACAGTTAATAAAATACAGACCATAAAATCATCTCACAGTAACAGAAACAGTTTCTGCTGACTGGGACAAGCTCTATGCAAATGTAAACCTACTACACCCCTGCACTTTAAGGGCATTTTTTCGCCCCAAAAAGACACATTTTCTTTGAAGTTATGACATGTCACTGGCCCATACAATGACCATAAAGTGCATGATCATGTGTAGATAAAGCCTACTGCTTTAAATATATGCGCAATGATTATTGAATACATGGCAGCCGTTGACTTCTCACAGTAAATTCCACTTAAAAAGAACCATTTTTGAAAAGCCGATTTCCAGGTTTAGGGGTAAAATCCAACAAGTTAGTTCTGCACTAATGAAAATATAAAAGGTCATGTGACCTGACAAAATTCAGTTTAAATAACCAATAACAACTGCTTGAGTGAAATAAAAATCAAATGCTGCTTAAAAATAATTTTACACAAATTTACAAACCAAAGTGTAGTCATACCCTAATATATTGACCATTTTGTCCAGGACAAGTGGGTAAAAAGTGTGTCCTGCACCCCAGACCACATATTTTGGGGTATTTAGAGAAGAAACTTGAATACAGCTTATGTATCGTTAAATGTTCAGAATAACCCCTAAAGGGTGGATAATACCACAAGTGAATACCGGCCAGAATCATTATTTACGTGCGTATTAATTGAGGTAAAACATAATGCCGCCATATTGTGTTTGAGCATGGCACGTTAAACGGACGAATAAGAAACCATAGAATGACTAAATGCAGACTGGGCATAACACTCGTATGTTGTATGAGAGAAAAGCATCATAGAAGAAAACTGACAAAAAAGAGTAATATATTTTGTTACTAAGTAAAAGCCCATCTCTAAAAATCTCAACACACCCTTACGGGGGTCCGTCAAAATAAAGCAACATCCATCCACCTCAACCACACCTCATGGGCCACGCCGCCACCCATTCCCAACCATCCCTCCCTATGGCTCCCACCATACCCATTCCCTCATCGTTCCCACCAAACCAGTCCCCATGGCCCAGAAGGTCTCCATACCCACCCCCTTACCCCAGATGTGCGGCCCCTCACCGAGGGAACCGCTTAGTTGAAGCGAAGGCACAGCACCAACGCTCTTCGCTTAGACTAAGTCTAAGCGGAGTATAGTTCAACTTTGTGTCGAACTAGTACCTTCTCCGGGGCCCTGCTGCAGTGCAATAGCGATAACCAGGCCTCGGATTTACCTCTTTGGCATGGAACCGCCCACAGCGTAACGCCGGGACAGGTAAAATAATTGGTATTGAACCAGGTTAACCGTATATGAGTTAAAACAAAGCTTATGGGTGAACCAAATATTAATTTAACAAGGTGTAATAGTGTTTCATTCTTTATAATGAAACTAGATAATGTTGGCATTAAACACGTGTTCATGCTCTTTGCAAAATCTGAATAAATATTGATATGCTAAATTGCATTTACATTTGAGACAACTATCGTGTGTAGCCCGTTTTATAGTGGGACCATTTGAGTAAATGAAAAATTGAGTATTTTCCCTTGGATTCGAATCTAATATAAAGGGATAATCTTTCTGTCATGTAAACAGGCCCAATATCATGGCCGAGTGGTTAAGGTCGCAAATGCAACATTTGTTCGTCATTGCGATCGTTAAGGAAATGGGTAGTTCGTTCAAACCCCACCAACGGAAAATGATTTTTTTTTTTGTTTTGTTTTTCGTTTTTTGTTGTTTTTTTTTTTTGTTTTAATATTAAAATTTTGTTGATAAACATTGTAAGTTTGAAGTTTTAACTGATGAGCGCAATGCGTAATTTTATTTAATAATATCGTAACTGGCAAGTCCGAGTAAAAACGATACCGTCCCATTGTGGTGATTGTCATCCCATTAAAAACTTCACCGTCCAGATTGGCATGTTCGCCGTCCAGTCAAACGTCACTGTCCCAGTGAGGTAATTTATCTTTATGATATATCTTCTCTGTAATTTGTCTGTCTCTCTGTTGTCTTCGTTATCTTTGTTTTTGATTGATACTAGCCGGGTCGCTACCTTCAAGTTCCAAATCACTTGCGATAATTTTTAAACAAGAAACTCACTGGCGCTATTGCGTTATGATTTTGATTTTGTAGCTTCATTACTTCTTTATAAAACAAGACTTACACGCAGTTTATCATTTCAGATAGTAAAAGTGTCCAAAAACTGTGTACATGTATACGACGTATAACTTACGTTCTGGATATTGGCGTCAATCGGAAACAAATACATGTTCTAAGTCGATAATGGCGTAACTGGTTCCTGATTTTTGCAGTTAAGTGCTGGTAATCATGGGTTGTGCATTGGTTATTTTCATTTTCTTTTTGTTTGTTTGTTTTGTTGTTGATGTTTTATGAGTTTAACTTTCACCTGTTTGATTAACATTGAATCTCAAACACAGCTTTAATGTTGCACAAACAGGGATATCTAACAGGAGTATGTCAACTAGACTAGAAATCCAGACAGCATGTTTTGTTCGCGATGCAGACTCGACTGCACAACGAATCACCTGCGTAAGGAAACGACCATTTGGGCTGTAAGATTTTTTGAATTAAAAAAAAAAGCAGGATCCAATTTTGGCCGAAAAACACATCTAGGACAGAGTTAATTCTATTTTACGTATTGTAATATATAGCATATTTTACCATAAATATGACCCCGCAGTGCCGGGCTTTTAAACCTGAAAAGTTTAACGCCCCCCCCCCCCCTATAACCAGAGGGGCTAACCATTCCAATGTACATGTAATTCTATTTGTTTCGTGTTTTGGTGTCGATTTTATGCCGTTTGTGCCGTTGTATTTGCGTAGTCATTCATTTATTTATTTATCTATTTTGGGTCAGTTTACGTCCCTTAAGCTTTTAAGAACAGCTAGCTCATATGAGACGAGCCAGTCAGTTGGTGTGGTAAAAACGGGCGAACCACAAGAAAAAAAACAACAAAAAACAAAACAAAAAAAAAACTGGCATATCTTCAGGCAGAACTTGTCTCACATGAGCCCACATCAAACACAACGGTGAGACAATCGAATGAAACGCGTAATAGTAGAGTGACTTTCTAGGCTATGTAAGTGGGGTACCTAGACCAGAAGTATAACAAAGGTTGTTATATACCAAAATGTTCGTACGATATTGAAGTATTTGAAAATGCAATCAGGCACATGATAATTTTGGTACCAACATGGGAATTCAAGATGGCCGCCAACATGGCCGCCAAAATTTTTAAAAACACCAATGAAATTTTTGAAATTGTCATGCACTTAGTCTTATGTTTTGAATTATAATTACATGTTCAAATTGTTGCAGTCATGTCATTTACTTGTTGAGTATCATTTTAGGGCTCAAGGAGTTCAAGGTCAAGGTCTTTTATTAGGTCAAAAGGTTCAATTAGTGCAAATTCAGTAGATCCGTATGTAAAAATCTTAATGTTTTCCAAAATGTATTATTCTAAAAGGTAAGTTTATATATTTTACTGTAGATGTGACCTCCATATGCATAAAATTGTAATACTTTGTTATCAGAGCTCTTTAATCAAAGAGTTATAGCCGGTCTAAGAAGGTAGCATTTTTGTACTTTGTACTTGTGTTATTACAGTGAAGTAAAAAAGAAACTGCATGTGTTATGGGTTGTATTAAACGCATAGGCCTTTGATTGACATTCTAAGAAGGAATGTGCAACTTTAGAATAATTAACAGGCTTATATAATTCATTGCAAATTTTAACAAAAGGAATTAAATGAAAAGACAGTGCCAGAAAAAGGAACTTGTTGACTGGACAGCTACACGAGGTAAGTAAAGGCTTAATTCTGAAGAATCATGGCATTTGCCTTTTACCAGTGCCAGATAAAATGTTTACTTCTGCACCTGTAATTCTTGATAATGAATTCTTATTCCAACATTATAGTAAACAAAACTCAAAAGCAACAATTATATCATGGAAGGCTGTAAGCAAGGTCCCCACCGACCGCCTATAGTACTGTTTACACAACTTTGAAGCGCATGAAGGAACAAATGAATGCTCTTGGGCAAACACATTGCCTCACTTTCTTTGATATGGGTTTGCTAACCAAGCTAACCAAAGCTTTAGATTTGCGTATTCCCAAATCTTATACATGTATTTTCACATGTGAAAATATAACTTTTTCAAATATTGGTTATATCTAATACAACAATAGCATAGATTATAAAATTTAGTTATGTATAAATTAGAAATGAAACGGTGGAATCGTAATTCCCAAATCTTATATTTTCACATGTGAAAATATATAACTTTTTTATATTTTCACATGTGAAAATATAACTTTTTCAAATATTGGTTATATCTAATACATATTTCTCTATAATTTTATTTCATCACTTGCCATATAATAAAAATATTTCCAAGACTAACTAATCTAATTGCAATCAAATTTCAGATGATGAATAACTGGGGTGGGGAGGTGCATCAGGTTTTGAAGCAGATCGGATGAGGACTCTGGTTTCCATGGCAATAGATAACTTCCATAGGGTTATTACAATAATATTCAAACATCTCTGAAACCGCCTGGCCACTCAAAGCCAAATTTTACACGAAACATCTGTAGGAAGGGGGCGGGGGTCCGGTCACATGACCAAGTTGGCCGTCATACCCATATATGATAAAATGCCTTCAAAAATCAGAACGGATGGATAGCAATGATACTTGACATGAAACATTCATTGTCTTTATTACTGTTTTTTCGACGTACAATAATCGTACACAACACACGTGTAACACATTTCTAACGTGCTTTCAACTAGCTTCTGACGTTTGTTGATTTTTTTTTCTCTTTTTTCAACACGCGTTTGTCTTAAACGTCAATGTGCGACTTCGTCAAGACAAATGTAATATTATTCATTTTTAAAATTTTAGAAGCAAACCGCCAATCATACTTAATTAATGCTAATTAGTGATAAAGTACGTGCATGTCATGAAAAATAAAACAAGGAGTCTAACGGTTTATTGAATCTACAAAACATAGCAGGGCGGACATGTGAAATGATCGTGCACTTTTTGATAAAAGCATGAAACTTGGTACATAGCTAGATCCATAATTATAAAAAAAATTGAGGGTCAGTGCCACGTGAAATTTGACCTGTGATGTCCGCCATCTTGAATTTCAAAATGGCGGCCTTTTTCCATTTACAGCCTTTACAAGCAGGCATCAGTTAATAATGTCGCTTTCCATAAAAGTATTAAAAATGTTAATATTATAAGATATCATATTATAAAAATAAACTGTTTAATTTTCTAAGATGGCGGCTTTGTTTAAAAAATGTTAAGCACCAAAATGTCATTAAAACATGACATTTTTACCAATGGAAGGATTTAGTATTGTGAAAATGTATGCAAGCATGCAACATTACAAATACAAATAACAAATAAATTTGCATTATGCAAATTTACTTACTAAATTAATGATGGCATCCAAAATGGCCACCAAAGTAGGAAAGTATTAACTGTTTTGCATTCTAACAGTTTGTTCGTTTTAGTATTGTGAAAATGTATGCAAGCATGCAACATTACAAATACAAATAACAAATAAATTTGCATTATGCAAATTTACTTACTAAATTAATGATGGCATCCAAAATGGCCACCAAAGTAGGAAAGTATTAACTGTTTTGCATTCTAACAGTTTGTTCGTTTAATTTAGATTATTAAAATGTTTTGATGTGTGTATATTAAATTCAAACACTTGAATAATAAATCCATCATCATCATTTTAGTCTTCTGTCCTCAAACGAGGGAATTACTTGGCTGACGAGTCATCTTCTACACAATAAATGATCTGCAGTCTTCAATCCATGTTTCTTTCTCTCATCAAGCAATACTTCATCCATGTCTCTTTTGGGCAACTACGTTTAGCTTGCATAGCAATCTGCTTCGTGTTTCCAAAAGCCATCTCAGTCTGCAGTAGTTGAGAACCGAAGTTCGAGCTGTGAGCTAACTTTATCATTTTCTCCGGATCATTGCAAGAATATTGTACAGTAAGTGGTTACGTGTATCCATAGCCAATGGCTTAAATTTCCGCAACATTTAGCTTTACACTTCTCACACTAGTTGAATGCACTCGACCGCAAGTCAGAAGCAGCAGTTTGCTCTTTGCGTTCTTGAGCAGATTCTAAAATTGGCTTAAAGCTGCTTAAAAGCGTGTGCTAGCAACCGGACCAGGTCATAATCGTCAGCAGAAAGGGTGTCCTCTTGAACAGTAGCTTGGAACGGTCCTAATCATTAACGGTAACTTCAATCTCCTTCACTATTTCATCATCAATAGTATGTGACTTTCCGACTAGACATCGGGCACATCGGCATGGTCAGCTTACCAGTAGAGCACAACCGTTAAATCGGAATACAATATCTAAAACGAGATATGCCTAATTACCATATATTTCGAACGAAATATACCCTATTATAATATATCTAAATTGACATATAATATGTCAATCTAAATATCATTATATATTTCGATCGAGATATCTGAACATCTGAACACGTGATCATTATTTTGCGTAATGCGCAGTCTCTCATCGAGTTTCGCATAGCGCGAAGGTTTGAATTTTGTGCAGAAACAAATTTCCAACAAAAAATCCAGCGTCATCGAAAAGTTCACCAGGGAAGTTATGTAGTTTGGATTTGAATATGCTCGTCGTCCGATTTACATGAGTAAACACTATTTTACTTGCTCAACATAACGACATAAAGCACTAGGGAAGCTCCAAGAAGTGTTAATTATATCTAAAATGTTTGGACTGGTTAGATTATATGACTTAACGTCCATATCAGCAATTTTTCAGTCATATTGGGAAGGAGCCAACGCTTTCTGTATGTAAACCAGAAGTCAAGGGAGCTTAAAATTTTGCCCAATGGCTCTTCACGACAAGATAACGTACGATCTCGCCGGGGACCTCTCTGTACGTAAATAAATCATTCTTCTTCTTCTTCTTCTTCTTCTTCTTCTTCTTTCAAAGAGTGACTCTACAACAATGCCAGGCAACAAGCATTTACCTCGATGAACAGACTGTTCAATGAGAGCGTGACTGCAAATGAAACCAGCGATCTCTCAATGTTAACTAAACTAAACGGATAAGGGCGGCAAACCGATGCGACTTTGCTCATCCCCGCCCATTGGGGCCGTGAGATAGATGGGCTGCCAGACAGAGCTTATAAATGAGTGATCGACCACACGATAACTGGTAAACCACTTAGGTTTAAAACTGCCTAGGAAAAGTTATAAGCTTTAGTTGTTGTGTGGTTATATGTCTTCAGCACGTATTTTTAAGCATCTCAATGTTGGGTAGAAGTCCCATTGAAAGGAAGCAACATCCCAATATGACCATAGATGTTGACTCGAACGTAAAGCAACACATTCAAACAATAAATCTATATGATCGAATCCCGGGATCAAACAACATATTCACACTCGTCTCACAAATGCTCGGCGCCGGGCTCGAATCAACACTGGCCAGAGCGGTACCATGATGCAACTCGACAAAGGACAGTCAAATTCGGTTGCAGATACGCTAAATGGCGATGGGTACATTATTTGCATGGCTCCTCGTCCTCCGGGGAGTTAATATGCCTTGCTCAAGGACAACACGGTGCTGCCAGTGCCACGGTGATCGATCCCATGACCTCTCAATTCGGATTCCCATGCTTTACCACTACGTCACCACGCTTCCTATTTATTTTATGTTTGTTTGTTTGAATTGGTGTTAAACTTCCCAGTCAAAAGGTAATGGTCATGTCGGGACGCTGCCTCGAGTTGTGTGGGACTTTTACCAAAAATTAGGACGTCATGACATCCAATAAGGGCTTCGAATATAACCACCAAACGAACCACTTTTCTGGGTAGGCTCAGACCTGAGCGGTTAACCAGTAATCAGATGGTCAGTCAGTAGCGAAGAAGCTTTGCTTGGAGGCACAGGCAGCCCATCTATTTCTTTTAGGCCCCAATGGAAGGACAGTAAACGAGGTCTCAACACACAGGAAACAAGGAAAATAGCTGACACACATTAGCATATAAGCCAAACGCGCGCCGGGTGTGTTGACAATAATGTAAAATTCAAAATACGTCAGGAGCACCTCGGAGGCACGTTAGAAAGGCGTTACATGCGCGCTTTGTACGCTTGGTGTACGCCTCGGTGTACGTTGATATAGTATATATGCATTTCACACGCCAGGTGATTGCTCATGACATAAATGCAACCAGTGAACCATGAAAATACGTTACATGTAGGGTACAATTATGACATCACATTAGGTCATTATATTTTTGTCATATTGACGTTGCATGAAGGTTATACGCCTGACGTCACTTTAGGTCATCATATTTTCGTCACACTCAGTAGGAGCGCCAAGAGCGAAAAAGCGGTAATTGTATTTTATTTTGAAGCGTTACTCGACGTCAAGTAGTCCCTAACCAAAATGGCGGCCGAACTGACGTCGAAATTTCCACTAAAATACAGCGCTGAAAGAAGGGCATAGTAATAATACACGGACTAAATCAAAGCTCGATCCGCCAACTACGATTTTTTGTCAAATCAAAATCGAAACACGTGTCACGTGACAAATCACTGGGGCGACGTATATAAATAAATACGGAAAGGGGTGAAAGACTTCCGTGTTTATGTCGCATTTAGTTGGGCTAAGTTATTTTGCAAACCCACAACGTGTCATCGCAGATTCGGCTAATTTTTGCATTAAATGTTCATTAAACCCTATTCCGTGTAACGGCTTTGTAAAATTGCTGGAGAAGACCTGATAATCGTAAAATTGACATCTGATTGATGGCATATTTTCGGAATCGATTTTTCATTTACACAGCAGTCGTGTACAGCCGACAGCTTCAGCATATAAACATGTGCTGGTCATTTGTTTTGTAATTTGCAGTAAAATGGTGCAAACAAGGAAATTAAATAGATGTTTGTGGATTTAACGTATAATTACTGTTTTATTTAAATAAATTGGTGCATGTTCTGCTGTTTTTAAACCATTCATTCATTGAGAGAGGGATAATAATTGACATCAGTCTCAGAACCATGAATTCTAATTTCTGTTTGTTTGTTTTCCTGTTACTCCCATCAATCAATTTCTGATTATTCTTGGGAGGTGTACATTGTACACTCCGGTGAGTTTGCAGGATGAGCCTACATGCATGAGGATAGAACCTGTGTAGGGATAGGGGATGACTGTCCCTGCACAGGGGGCCTCCAGTTAACGTCCCGATCCGAAGGACGGTGCACTGTATCATGTAATTTCTAGTGGATTTACTTACACGGACAGCCCCTGGCCACAGCCACAAGAAAAGAATTACCAGGTTTGTTCGAGATGTAAATTATGCACCAGTCATTTGTATGCATGCCCCCCCCCCATTCCGGGTAATTGGAAACGGGATTGTGTGTGTGTGGGGGGGGGGGGGGGGGGGGGCTGGATTTGACATTGTCAAGCATTTCCTGCTGCAGGAACATTCAGTTGACAAAATCATGGTCATCGGCCCCCGTGGTTGAGAATGCTGAATTTGATCCCCGCATTTAATCATTTGATCATCACCGCTTTGTCGGGTTTGCCCAATCAGGGCACAAGTTTGCTTGTGGGCGTACGTGCCAGGTGGTTCTTTCATTTTTGCCCCACCTACTGATTAGCCAGACTCATGAGCTGAAATAATCTTGAAAGGGGCGTAAAACTGAGAAAAACAATCATTGCCATTTCCCATGTAGTATTGCAGTCTGGAAATTGTTTTCTCTTACTTTGCCATATCTATTTGAGCCGTGTCATGAGAAAATCAGAATTTTGCAATATGTGCGTGAACAAAGTCTCAGATCAGCTGTACAGTAACTGCACAACTGATCAGTGCCTTTGTTTTTGCTACATGCATAGAACAATTGCTCTTCTTATTCATGTTTCCAAGCTTCTAGCTTCTGTGACTGTACAGGCCAGTTTGTGTCAGTACTCCCGAGGACCAGTTTTTCTCATGTCGCGGCTCATATGCCCCCTATTTAATATGCATACCCATGGTATCCCCTCCCCCGTCCAGAGACAACTACTGCGACTGAGAACAACTGAACAATTAACATGGATGAAATAAATATTAACAGTCACAGAAGTCTGCATAAACACAGTCACAGCTTCGTTTTGGGAACAACTATCAAAAGATAATTTTGATCCATGAAAAGTTGTTCCCAGCCAGGTATCTATACATGCAATTATTAAAACCTGATGTCGTATGAAAATTGATTTTATCTGTGTTGGTTGTTCTCTGTTGCCTCTATTGTCTCTGATCTTCTGTAATCAAACAACCATAAAGTTGGACAAAATTGTAATTCTAGCAAATCTTTGTAATTTTAAGTTTTTGGAACTTGGTATACTTTTCAATTTTGTTTTGATTTGGTGCATTTCAAAGAAAAGTAACCAAAGTCTGACTTTTTTCCAAGGAAAATAATTACTTCCCTTGCTCTGCACCAGTCATTTGTAACCACTGCTCCCCCACCTATGGGGAAGTATGGGGATTATGACTTTTCAGCTTTCAGTGCCCAACCCCCACTCAGAAACAAATGCTGGGGCCCAGCCTATAGATGCAAAAGTCCAGAGTATCCCACCATGGATTATCCGCCTTGGTTGTACTTAGTAGTGTTGGTTGTCTCTGGATGCTTTGCAAATTGAAGTTGCACATCTTCTGGTGGTGCAGCTGATCTACCCTTCAATTTCACATTCTTTTAAAATAATTGAGCCATGTCATAAGAAAACCAACAATGTGGCTTTTTAACACGTCCAACACAAACCGAGCTTTACAAGCACAGAAGATGGCTAGAGGCTGGAAATTTTTTAATTTAGAAAGCAGAGGAAGTGTACTATTAAAGGGGCTGATCAGCTTCGCAATTACTACGAAGCTGGTCTGCGCCTTTGTTTTTGCATATGCAAAATGTTGGTTTTATCATGACACAGCTCATTTAAATTAAACAGCAGTCATAAATGCATGTACATAACAGAGAAATGTTATATGTATAATTATAACCACCATGCATCTATATTATTTTTCAGCATCTTGTGCCATGCAGGACAGAGAAAAATATCAAGTGGAATCTAAAGTCCATGATTTTAATGACCAAATCTGTGAAAGACAGTAAAATTGTGACCTGCCAGGATTAATGTTATGATAAACAATGGTGAGGAAATTCGTGGCTGGATGTTGAAAGGTCAAAGAGTACATGCCCACAATGTACACAACTACTTTTAGTGTACTAAGATTACATGTAGGATTAAACAGCGGATTCTCAGTCAGTTGTGGACTCTGTGAAAGACATCTCAGTTCTCTAGCAGATTATCTGTCAATAGCATGACAGTGATGTTTTATGGACAGATGAGGCAAGAAAATGAAAAGTATTTACTGTGTTCATGTAATGCATTCAGGATGATCATCAAATATTTTTTTTAAACATTACATCTGTGTCTTTTAATTCTTTCTAAGTTAAACAGTGCTACATGTACAAGGAAATGGTGTTTGATTCATTTTCCCATCTCTGTTTTTGGAGTGAGACTTTTGTTCTGATTGTGCCATTTCATCGTCATTCACATGGCTTTAATACTTTTACCTTTTTCAAGCCTTGATATTTTAGATTTACCGTATTCGTTCTAATAACCGCTCATGCTCCAATAAGCGCACACCCTCTCCGTTTCCGAAAAATATGTGTGTACGCGCACACTGCTCTACTAGCATATTTATATTTTACTGCAATTTTACACATTTATATTTTATTAACGACATTAAAGCATAACCTAAAATGATCAAACGCTATTTTGTAATGACTGGTACACTTTAAATGACATCGTCAATGTTATTTTTGACCGGACTTTTTCATCAATTTATGTGTTCTGGTCGTTCCTAGTGTGCGTAATTAGAACAATATTAATTTGTAACCATAACTTCAAGTTATTTTGAAAAATTAAGCACACAGTGCGCTAATTACAACAAAATGGTAGAATGTTTTTGTTTGTTTTGTGTCTAAATGTCCCAGAAAATGCCATCATCATGTTGAGACATCCCAGTAAACAGCTATGATTATGTTGGGACATGGCCGAACTTCTACCGGGAAAAATTTCTGGTTTATATGTTGCAGAGCTGTTTTACTTCAATCACATTCCTTTGTGGGTTGACTTAACCACTAAGCTACTCAGTCGGTCAGCAACACTCTTGGCAAGTATTAAGTGCCTTCTCACTTGTCACAGCCCTAGTGGGTGGGACAAAAACAAATGTATATAAAAAAAAGTAAGCAATGGCAAGGAACCAATGCATGTTATATGTATATCAGAAGTTCCAACAGACAATTTTATTTTAAAGAAAATCCACATGGTAATGGGGTACACAATGAATACATTGGCTGGGCCTCTTTGTTAGCTCACCTAAGCCTTTAGGCTCTCATGATGAGCTTATTGTATACCCGTGATCTGTTGTCTCTTTGTCCATCTACAATTTTAATGACATTTAACTCTCCGAAACAGTTATGCAGACGAAGCTGCCATTTTGTTTCTAGGATTTACACCCAAAAAAGATTTTACAAAGCTGTGACATGTTACCTCGGATCTTAATGATAAAGTGTGAATATGAAAAAGATTTTCAAACTTTTGCCCAGCATGGGTGTCGAAACTGGAGAAAGTCTTATATTCCTAAAAAAAGAAAAAAAAAAAAAAAAAAAAAAAAAAGATTCAGATTGAACACATTCTACAGATTATTTTTGTTTTAATTTTTAGTTTTCTGTTAATTTGATGCTAGAAAGTAATATTTTCTGAAATAAATAAATTGTGTCATTACATTTTAAGAGAACAGCTCGCTTCTAAATGTTTCCAGTTGTTTAAAACTCTGAATGTATTGGAAAAGACTTCCTTGTGATTTTTTTTTTTCAAGTGTCATATGCCAGAATCTTTTCCATGAAGCCGTCATTTTGTCTCCAAGGATTTACAGTCTCCAAAAGTTTTTTTGCAAAGCCGCAATGTGTCATCTCGGATTTTGATGATAAAGCCTGAATACAAAGGAGAAATCCCAAATTTTTGTCTGGCATATGTGCCAAAACTGGAAAAAGTCTTATACTCCTGAAATAAACCTGGCAAGCTGTCACTCTGATTTTGGTTGCCTTTTAAAGAGAACAGAAAGTTTCCTTTTCTGAAGAACAAAAAAATGTCATCACATTCTAAAATAAAAACTTGCTTCTACATTTTTATTGCATAGAATAAATATTTTGGTGAAGATTTGCTTTTGATTTTAAGCAATTTTAATAAAGTGTCATGTTGTCAAAAAGCCACCATTTTGTCTCCAGTCCTTGAAAGTTTTTTTTGCAAAGCCACAATGTGTCATCACAGATTTTGATGAAAAAGCCTGAATACAAAGAGGAAATTCCAAATTTTTGTCTGACATAGGTGCCAAAGTTGGAGAATGTCTTATATTCCTGATATTAGCAATTTAAAATCAGCCTAGGCAGGCTGCCACACAGTTTTTTTGGTTGCATTTCAGAGACAATGTGTGATTTTCTGAAATAAATAAAAGGTGTCACCTTATTCTGATATAAAAACTGGTTTCTGCACTATTTTTGCTTTTGATAAATGTATTGGTAAAGATTTGATTTTGATTTCTTGCAATTTAAGCACCATTTATAAAGTGTCATAAGCCACTGCATTCTTGTCAGGAAGCCGCCATCTTGTCTCCAATGATTTTCAGTCCCCAAAAGTTATTTTGCAAAGCCACAACGTGTCATCACAGATTTTGATGAAAAAGCCTGAATACAAAGAAGAAATTCCAAATTTTTGTCTGGCATAGGTGCCAAAGCTGGAGAAAGTCTTGTATTCCTAATATTAGCAATTTAAAATCAGCCTAGGCTGGCTGTCACACAGTTTTTTGGTTGCATTTCAGAGACATTGTGTGATTTTCTGAAATAAATAAAAGGTGTCACCTTATTCTAATATAAAAACTGGTTTCTGCACTATTTTTGCTTATGATAAATGTACTGGTAAAGATTTGATTTTGATTTCTTGCAATTTAAGCACCATTTATAAAGTGTCATAAGCCACAGCATTCTTGTCAAGAAGCCGCCATCTTGTCTCCAATGATTTTCAGTCCCCAAAAGTTATTTTGCAAAGCCACAACGTGTCATCACAGATTTTGATGATACAGCCTGAATGCAAAGAAGAAATTCCAAATTTTTGACTGGCATAGGTTCCAAAGCTGGAGAAAGTCTTATATTCCTGAAATAAACGATTCAAATTGGGTGTGTATCGGCAGCGCCGATCGCGTAGCGAGAAACGTCTGTTTACATTTTTACAATACACAGTATGTGTAGTTTGTACAATAATGAGGCGGATCTAGCTGTTGTCAAAATGGGCTGCGAGTTTGGTTAAGATTGTTTGTGTTTTTATCGTGTACGAACGGGTTAAATTAGGGTACTGATCGTCGATTCATTTTGAATCAGCTAGATTTCGAACGTTTTTTGGTTGCTATGCTTTTAAAAATATTACTACTCCCTAGCTTGGCGTTTCTACTGACTGGCGTAGTTATAACGTCGTACGACGAGACCACCATAATGTAACCCTAATGTGACGTCAACTTGACGTCATGTGCCTGCTGGGACGTCGCTGTAGGTCGGTGCGCACTCCACTCGCGTATGGGCTCAATAGACTTTTTAAGCATGCTTAAAAATTTTCTCGAATATTGGCGTGAATCTAAGCTGGAAATCACAGTCACTCGGTTAGTACCATCTACAACAGATTAGCCAGTTAAATACGTTTCGAATAAGTTTCAACGCGCCTTGCGCGTCTCATACACGCTTGGGGCACGTTACTGAACAAATATTTGTTTAAAATATGCGCCAAACGCGTTCAAAACGCTTTGAACGCGTTTGGCGCATATTTTAAACAAATATTTGTTCAGTAACGTGCCCCAAGCGTGTATGAGACGCGCGTTTAACGTTTGCTGTGCGGTTATAGCACCTGCTTAAACAGCAGTCACACGGTAGCGTATAAGTGAAACGCGCGCCGGGCGTGTTGAAAAAATTGCAAAATTCTGCATACACCAGACGCACGTCGGAAACACGTTCAAAGCTCGCTACAAGCGCGTTGGGTACGTTTGGTGTACGTCCGGCGCGCGTCGCTGTACGTCGCTAAATGTCTCTGCGCGTTTCGCGCGCGTTTGGGCCCAACAAATTTTTAAACATGCTTAAAAATTTTCTTAAAGCTCGGCGTGTCTCGGGCGTGTGACTTATACGTCCAGAATAAGTTCCAGGCGCGCTACAGGCGCGTTGAATACGCTCTGAACGCGCGCGTTTGGCGCGCGTTTGAAGCACGCCAGTGTACGTTCCATGCGCGTTCCGATCTTATTAGATGTTGCTTCAGTAGCTTGCCCCAAGCGTGTGTGAAACGCGCGTTGAACGTTCAATGCGCGCCTGTAGCGCGTGCTTAGCGTGTCTGGGACGTATCACAACCGTACTCCAAAACTTTGAGATTTTTTATACGTCCGGCACTCGCTTCAGTTACGCGCTAATGTGTGACTGCTAAAGCGAGTGAAAGGAACAAATTAATTTTTATACGTCCAAAGTCATCGGCGTGTTGAGATTTTTCATACGCCCGCCGCGCGTTTGGGTTATACGCTACTGTGTGACTGCTGTTTTAGTGTTTGTTTGTTTGTTTGAATTGATGATTTACGTCCCAGTCAACAGCTAAGGTCATGTCGGGACGTTGCCTCCACTTCATGGGACTTTTAACCAAAATGAGGATGTCAAGACATTCAACAAGTGCTTCAAATATAACCATCCAACAAAGCCACACATGCTTATATGTGTGGACGGTTTGACTTGTAACCACTTTTCCTGGGAAAGCTAAGACCTGAGCGGTTAACCAGTAATCAGATGGAACAAGCTTTGCCTGGAGGCCCAAGCAGCCCATCTATTTCTTTAAGTCCCAGTGGGTAGGGTCTTCCTGCTTAGTGTGTCTGCGACGTAACACAAAACGTAGATCTACTTTATTTATTTTATTTTTTTTTTGCGTTTTGAGATTTTTTTTTTCATACGTCTGGCAGACGCTTCAGTCACGCGCTAATGAGTTTAAGAAACAAATTATTTTTATACGTCCAAAATCTTCAGCGTGTTGAGATTTTTCATACACCCGGGACGCGTTTGGGTTATACGCTTACGTTCTATCTGCAGGAAACCAGGAATTTATAAATTATAACGTTGTTTCTCCCGAGACCGCCCGGTGCTTGCAAAATCATGCATTTTGTATCAGACCGAGAAGGAAAGCTTATCTTGTGGCTCTAGTTCAACAAAGATAATGGAAAATATATAAAACTGTTTGTACCACCCAGTAAATTTATATTACTGACCGCTCTGATGCGGTACTTCTGTTGTAGACCTAATTGTTTTACTCCTTTTATCTACGTTTTCAAAGCGTTGTTGAATCGCAGATTTCACACGTGTGAAATCGGCGGCACTTAATCATAAAATCTGTGAATATCTGGTATTATTTTCATATGTGAAAAATTTGTACCAAATTTTCACATGCGGGACGAGTCAGTGTTTTGACGTGTGAAGAATTGGTTTGGATTCATCACATCTTTGAAGAACTGGTATCAATATTACTCAGATGTGAAAGCTTGGTACTAAATGTTCACATATAATGCTATAAATATTGAAGAATCAGTGGAATTAAAGGCAAAACCACTTCACATGTGTAGTTTTCGTGAGTGCGAAGAATACGTACATGAAATTTGATTACATCCGCCTATCTCACATGCGTGTGAAATGGAATGAAATTCGTAACATACCAATTTGTTACCAATTCTTCGCCGGCTGGGAGGATTTGGTACTAATAATTTACATAAGAACTTTGCGAAATGTGAAAATTGTGGTTCAAGAACGTGTTTTCGTGTGTTAGAAGATTTAGTACCGATTTGTGTCAGTTCTACACATCTGGAAAAAATCATACCAGTTCTTCACAGACGTTATATAAATTCATACCGTCAGAAACAGAAAAAAATACGAATATGCAATGATCAAGAAATGGGGCAATCAGAAAGAAATTCCCACTCCATAAACCGAGGAGTGGGAAAAACTAAAATGACACTTAGGTAATTATACCATCGTAAGGCGAGTGAGCAGCGTATTCCCCAATAATCAGTTACCCGAACTGACTATGTTCTCGATTTATATAAATGACTTGGCAGAAGAAATTAAAAAACTTAATTGTGGTGTGAATCTGGATGATACTATTGTTTCAGTGTTTTGTATGCTGATGACATTGTGCTGATAGCACCGACAGTAGAGAACCTTTAGCTCTTTTAGTTTCAGAGAAGATTTTTACATGTATTTCCCATTATAAAACTATGGCAGATGATGACGCCCCCAGGGCGTGGCCTGTATGAATCCCAGGGACACGGTTGGCAAGATTTATAAAGAGGACCACTATACATGGCTACACAAAATATGGAAGCTCTGGACCCTGTGGTTTCGGAGAAGAAGATTTTTTATGTTTTTTTTTCCGTATTGTAAGTCTATGGGAGCTAATGACCCATGGGGCAGGACCATTTTTTGACCCCAGGTGCATGGTTGGCAGGATTTATAAAGAGGACCGCTACATACAAAGGATGAAAGCTCTTGGCCTTGTAGTTTCGGAGAAGAAGATTTTTTTTATGTTTTCCGGCGGGGCCTGTATGGACCCCTGGGGCACGGTTGGCAGGATTCATTAAGAAGATTACTATACATTGCTACACACAAAATATGAAAGCTGTGGTCCTTGTGGTTTCGGAAAAGAAGTGTTTTTTCCATTGTAAGTCTATGGGAGCTAATGACCCCCGGGCGGGCCATTTTTACTCCAGGGGTATGGTTGGCAGGATTTATAAAGAGGACCACTATTCACTGCTACACACAAAATAGGAAAGCTCTGGGCCTTGTGGTTTCGGAGAAGAAGATTTTTTATGTTTTTCCATTGTAAGTCTATGGGAGCTAATGACCCCCAGGGCGGGGCCATTTTTTGATCTTGACTTGCATTTTATAAATGTGTCCTAGATTTTGACCTCCAGCACCACCCCTAGAGCTTGGTGCCATGCAATATAATGCAACCCTAAAGATAATCAATGATCAAAACAGGAATACATTCCTATAATTATTCATTAAGATATGAACTTAGAGAAGAAAAACACTATGTAAATAGCACATTTTCAATGTGACCTAGATTTTGAACTCTAGCCCCACCCCAGAGCAAGACACCTCGGGTCCGAACTCCTGGAAACAAAGCAAACCTTATAGGGTACCTTAAGTCCAAATATGAATGATTTCTGGAAAGTGGCTCGTGCGATATAACTACTAGAGACGCAAAACTTTGACGCAAATTAAAGGTGACCTAGATTTTGACCTCTAGCCCCAACCCGGGCATGGACCCTGGGGTCCTAACTCATGAAAACAAAGCAAACCCTATAGGGTACCTATGGTCCAACTATGAATGACTTCTGATTATTGGTTCATGAGATATACACCACCATAGAAACTTTTACCAAAATATTGACATAAAATCCACGAACACGAACGAACATACGAACGAACAAACAAACGAACATACGAACGGACGAACGGACAAACGGAAAAGCGAAAACTATATACCCGTCGACATAAATGCCGAGGGTATAATTATGAGCAGTAGCAGTTGCAACCGTTAGTGTCAGCATGATAACACTAAGCGTTGCAGTTGCAACCGTTAATGTCAACATGTAAACACTAAGCGTTGCAGTTACAACCGTTAGTGTCAACATGTTAACACATAGTGTTGCAGTTGCAACTGTTAATGTCAACATGTTAACACTAAGCGTTGTAGTTGCAACCGTTAGTGTCAACATGTTAAGACTAAGCGTTGCAGTTGCAAACGTTAGTGTCAACACGTTGACACTAAGTGTTGCAGTTACAACAGTGTCAACATTTATAACACTAAAGTGTAGCAGTTGCAACCGTAAATGTCAAGATGTTAATACTAAGCGTTGCAGTTGCAACCGTTAGTGTTACTATGTTAACACTAAGCAATTGCGGTTGCAACTGCTAGTGTCAACATGTTAACACTAAGAGTTTCAGTTGCAACCGTTAGTGTCAACCTGTTAACACTTAGCGTTGCAGTTACAACCGTTAGTGTCAACATGCATATTTTTTTTCTTTCTATTTGATCTATATATGTTTTTATTTATCTATTTATTTATTTATCTTTATTTATTTATTTATTTGTATGAGTTGTTCTTGTGCTCTTGATAGGCATAGTGATTTTGGCGGGAGATGACGTCACGCCATTTGGTGTTACGCCAACTTGACGTTGCCTTGACAGGAAATGATGTGACGTCACCCCTGACTACATATACAATGCCTATGCAATTCAATATGGAAGCCACTTAGTTGGAGAATTAAATTTTTGTTTTCCTGATGAAGGCCAAGGGCCGAAAATTCGAACAAGAGTGAAAAATCATCATAGTGTTTATCTTTATTCCCTCCGGAATTTTCATTTGAGAATATTTATGTAAACACTTAGCTTTGCAGTTACAACCGTTAGTGTCAACATGTTAACACTTAGACGGAATATTTCCATCGGTATTCCGTTAAACTTCTCCATACCGACGGAAATGGGACATATTCAGCCCTTGGTCGAAAATGAAAATTCAACAAAACTACAAAACCGCGTTATTCTAACTTATGTTAGATCTTTTCTTGCATATGCTACAGAAATTGTAAATATAGTAGTTGTTAAAGTACGCAGAATAATAAAATACTTCATTTTTTCTATGGAAAATTCAAAAATGTCTATAAATAGATCGGAGGAGACTACTGTAGAATTAACGACTCAGAGTCGAAAATCGTTTGTTTTTCTACATTAATTTAAACGTTTTAGGCAATTTTATGTGTTTATTGGAAGATCTTCGGCACTGGTACAAATACATAACAAAAATAATACGATTAATAGCAAAATAACATAGCTGCAAGTCGCTTACGAAATCCGCAATCAGTTCGACTTTGGTTTAAATGCAACCTATGCTAAGCTGTCAGGGAAGTGGAACGAGGTACCGAAGTGGAGCGGAGTGACAGTTAGCCAGCTGATATGGTAACACTAAGCGTTGCAGTTGCAACCATTAGTGTCAACATTTTAACACTTAACGTTGCAGTTACAATCGTTAGTGTCAACATTATAACACAAAGCGTTGCAGTTGCAACCGTTAGAGTTAACATGTTAACACTTAGCGTTGCAGTTGCAACCGTTAGTGTCAACATATTAACACTAAGCGTTGCGGTTGCAACCGTTAGTGTCAACATGTTAACACTAAGCGTTGCAGTTACAACCGTTAGTATCAACACGTTAACACAAAGCGTTGCAGTTGCAACCGTTAATGAAAACACGTTAAAACTAAGATTTGCGCAGTTACAACCGTTAGTGTCAATATTATAACACTAAGTGTAGCAGTTGCATCCGTTAGTGTCAACACGTTAACACAAAACGTTGCAGTTACAACCGTTAGTGTCAACCGTTGCAGTTGCAACCGTTAGTGTCAACATGTTTACACTAAGCGTTGCAGTTACAACCGTTAGCGTCAACATAATAACACTAAGCGTTGCAGTTGCAACTGTTAGTGTCAACATGTTAAAACTAAATGTTGCAGTTACAACTGTAAGTTTCAACATTATAACACTAAGTGTAGCAGTTGCAAGAGTTAATGTCAACACGTGAAAACTAAGCCTTGCAGTCACAACTGCTAGTGTTAACATTTATAACACTAAGTGTAGCAGTTGCAACCATTGATGTAAATATGTTAAGACTAAGTGATGCAGTTGCAACCGTTAGTGCCAGCATGTTAACGCTAAGCGTTGTAGTTACCTTTAGCGTCAAAATTATAAAACAAACTGTAGAAGTTGAAACCATCAATGACAACATGTTGATACTAAGTGTTTCAGTTGCCACCGTTAGTGTCAACATGTTTACACTTAGTGTTGCAGTTGCAACAGTTAAAGGAACCATTTTAACACTAAACGTTGCAGTTGCAACCGTTAGTGTCAACATGTTAACACTAAGCGCTGCAGTTGCAAACGTTAGTATCAACATGTTAACACTAAGCGTTGCAGTTGCAAACGTAAGTGTCAATACGTTGACACGAAGCGTTGCAATTACAACCGTAAGTGTTAACATTTATAACACTAAGTGTAGCAGTTGCAACCGCTAATGTCAATATAATAATACTAAGTGTTGCAGTTGCAACCGTGTGTTTTAATATTTTAACACTGAGCATTGCGATTGCAACTGCTAGGGTCAACATGTTAACACTAAGCGTTGCTGTTGCAACCTTTAATGTCAACATGTTAACACTAAACGTCGCAGTTGCAACCGTTAGTGTCAGCATGTTAACACTTAGCGTTGCAGTTACAACCGTTAGAATCAGTATGTTAACACTAAGCGTTGCAGTTGCAACCGTTATTGTCAACATGTTAACACTAAGCGTTGCAGTTGCGACCGTTAGTGTCAACATCTAAACACTAAACGTTGCAGTTACAACCAAAATGTCAATATTATAACACTAAGCGTTCCAGTTGCAACTGTTAGTGTCAACACGTTAACACTATGCGTTGCAGTTTCAACCATTAGTGTCAACATGTTAACACTAAGAGTTGCAGTTGCAACCGTTAGTGTCAACATATTAACACTAAGCGTTGCAGTTGCAACCGTTAGTGTCAACATGTTAACACTAAGCGTTGCAGTTTCAAACATTAATGTCAACATGTTAACACTAAGCGTTGCAGTTGCAAACGCGAGTGTCAACATTATAACACTAAGTGTAGCAGTTGTAACCGTTAATGTTAACAAAATAACATTAAGCATTGCAATTGCAACCGTTAGTGTCAACATGTTAACACTAAGCGTTGCAGTTGCAACCATTAGTGTCAACATTTTAACAATAAGTGTAGCAGTTGCATCCGTTAATGTCAACACGTTAACAATAAGCATTATAGTTGCAATCGTTAGTGTCAAGATGTTAACACTAAGCGTTGCAGTTGCAACGCTTAGTGTCAACATGTTAACACCAATCGTTACAGTTGCAACCGTTAGTGTCAACATGTTAATACTAACCGTTGCAGTCGCAACCGTTAGTGTCAACATGTTAACACTAAGCGTTGCAGTTGCAACCGTTAGTGTCAACATGTTAATACTAAGCGTTGCAGTTGCAACCGCTAGTGTCAACACGTTAAAACTAAATGTTGCTGTTACAACTCTAAGTGTAGCAGTTGCAACCGTTAATATCAACACGTTGACACTAAGCATTGCAGTTGCAACCGTTAGTTTCAACATGTTAACACTAACCGTTGCAGTTGCAACCGTTAGTGTCATCATCTTAAGACTAGCGTTGCAGTTGCAACCGTTAGTGACAACATATTTTTTCACTAAGCGCTGCAGTTGCAACCGTTAGTGTCAACATGTTCACACTAAGCGTTGCAGTTGCAACAGTTAGTGTGTAACCGTAGAGGGTGGGCAAGCTAAACTATTTAAAGTTTGGCTCTCCAGACTGCGCAAAATATGAATGCGGCTAAAAAAAAGTGTTTATGAACATACATCTGCGTTCAAATAATGCGATTCACAAAATCAAATCTTTCCCAAGTGTCAACATGTTAACACTAAGCGTTGCAGTTGCAACCATTAGTGTCAACATAAAAACACTTAGTGTAGATGTTGCAACCATTAATGTCAACATGTTAATACTAAGCGTTGCAATTGCAACCCTTAGTGTTAATATGTTAACACTAAGCATTGCGGTTGTAACTGTTAGTGTCAACATGTTAACACGAAGCGCTGCAGTTGCAACCGTTAGTATCGACATTATAACACTAAGCGTTGCAGTTGCAACCGTTAGTGTCAACACAATACTACTAAGCGTTGCAGTTGCAAACGTTAGTGTCAACATGGTAACAATAAGTGTTGCAGTTGCAACTGTAACACTAAGCATTGCGGTTGCATCTGCTAGTGTCAAGATGATAACACTTAGCGTTGCAGTTGCAACCGATAATATCAACATTATAACACTAAGTGTAGCAGTTGCAACCGTTAATATCAACATGTTAATACTTGGCGTTGCAGTTGCAACCGTTAGTGTTAATATGGTAACACTAAACATTGCGGTTGCAACAGTTTTTGTCAACATATTAATACTTGGCGTTGCAGTTGCAACCGTTAGTGTTAATATGGTAACACTAAACATTGCGGTTGCAACAGTTTTTGTCAACATATTAATACTTGGCGTTGCAGTTGCAACCGTTAGTGTTAATATGGTAACACTAAACATTGCGGTTGCAACAGTTTTTGTCAACATGTTAATACTTGGCGTTGCAGTTGCAACCGTTAGTGTTAATATGGTAACACTAAACATTGCGGTTGCAACAGTTTTTGTCAACATGTTAACACGAAGCGTTGCAGTTGCAACCGTTAATGCTAAAATGTTAACACTACGCTTTGCAGATGTCAAAATGTTAATACTTAGTGTTGCGGTTGCAACCGTTAGTGTATATGTATTAACACTGAGCATTGCAGTTGCAACTGTTAGTGTCACGTGTTAACATTAAGCGTTCCTGTTGCAAACGTTAATGTAAACATATTAACACTAAGCATTGCAGATCCAACCGATAGTGTCAACATGTACGGAGCAAAAAGTTCGAATTCTAAGATACGAAGGTAGTGGTACGTATACTTTGATACGACGAGAAAGAAGACCGTCCGTCGTAAATACAACGGCGATAACTTGGGGAGAGAACCGACAGCTATGAAAATCATAGCCACCTAGTATAAATGCATTTTCATTACAAAAAGGTGTACAAAAAGAGATAATTTTGACTTTATGAAATATGTCAAACAAATGAAAAATATAAAAATATTCAATAATTTGCTCATAAAATGAAATAATTTTATTTACAAAAGTAACTTTCAAAAGATGGAGAAAGAATGGTGACTTAAAACTCTAAACCTGCATTTAATTCAAGGGAAGCAACTTAATTCCTTCAAGGGGAGCAACTTCACATAAATGTACAAGTATAAGCTTTCAAGAAATGTCAATTAATGAAGACCCTATGAAGGCACTTCTACTACATTCCTCCATCCTTTGAAAAAATATGAGCAAAGCGAATATTTTAAATTAAAGCATGAAAACAAACTGGTCATAAATGTCACTAAATAAATGAACAACACAAGCTCAAAAATGTCAAAATAGCAAAAGGCATCCATCTGTTTCATCATCCATAGCTAGTTGGTCATCATCGCGCAATAGCCTTTAGGTCTCGGCCAAGTTGATCATAGATCCATCCCGGTAATACGACTCGTGTTCATAGGCCCAGATGACAGTCAACAATACTGCACACAGTAATAGACGTCTAACTGCTCTCAACAGGTATTAAAGTATCATCCTCGGTACATCTCATAGACTTCGGTGATTAAGAACCATAAACAGCTGCATAACGTATGAAGTTTTATATGTAGATTGTAAACCATATGTCGTCTTTAGAGCAACCAGTTGTTCACAGCATTGGTAGTACATAACCATTGACAGGAACAAACTACAACCATGGACAGGAGTATGTCATAACCATCGACAGAACTGACCCAATAGAACATCCTTCTCCATAGAAACCATAGCCATAGACCAACTTCTCAACCATAGACAGCAACATAACTTTACCACTGCCAATTACTTGCCTATTTTCAAACTTTAAGTATTTTTTTCCCAACGTTTTATGTATATTTTAATAATTTTTATTTAGTCATTTTATTGAAAATTTATATAAGACTTCTCGTGTTACATTCTGATAAGCATTTAAGTCATATTTGTCTGACTGTAAATGGCTCAATTTTATGATTATGTTTGAGCTTGGGTTGATTTCCCATGAAGTAGGAATAATTTTCTACCCTTAACGGGTCCTACTTTCCCATTGACATTGTAACAAGTGTGTGGAACTGAGTTCACAGAATCCTTTTTTTTTCAAAGTAAGTTTCAGTCTCAATTGATTTGCTTGTATACTCAAGGGGTGGCTGCTCATTTATAGGATCTACTCCAAAGGCTTCATTGCATTCTTTAGCAATTTCAATTTCATTTTCCTGTTCTAGGGTGCCTGAGTTACTTTCAGGTCCATTAGATTTTATTTCATTATCTTTTCTCTGGTCATAAGTACCGGAGTCTGCATTTGGGGATCCGAATGCTCATATTCTACTACCAGGGTCTGCTCAGGGGCACCAAGATCAGTTAATGACCTTTGACATGCAAAGCCATGAGTTAGGACATTACAATCTTGGCCCACGGGAATCAAACTATTTCCCGGCCACAGACTCTCGGGCCCATTATTAATCGGTGCACGACACATTGCCGAAAACCACTTCGCCGAAAAGACATTTCGCCGAAACGACACAATGCCGAAATTATTAATCTGGCAGTCAAACTGTGTCATGAGGTTCAAACTGTTTGTCAATTGCGGTGATGTTGACATATCTAACCCTAAATTTTGACTGACTGTATTTGAACCCGTTACTAATTGTTGGGTTTTTAACTCTTCATGAGTGTTTCTCAACATCAACAATTCTGATTCAGAGTCACTGGAATTACAAATTCTCATGTCTGAACTCTCTTGCATAGTTATATTCTCTGAATTTCCAGAAAGCTTTCTCTTTGATTGATTTTCATCAGAAGCAGTAGGCCTCAAGGCGAGCACCTTATCAGTGGGGGTATTTGTTTCAGAGTTATTTCCCTGTTGATCTGACTCTTTCTTAGCTGCTAATGCCATGTCAATGCTCAGATTAATGAGCTCTTCTAATTGCTTTTGGGTGAAAGTTAACTGCTCTTCAGAGTTTACTTTTGGTTGTAATGGTGTAACAGGAGTAACTGGTTCATGAAATTGAGATGTTTGATCAAGAATTTCACTGACTGAAGTATACTCCATCGCATAGTAGATGGCTTCATACAAAGTTTCAGGATGCTGGAATTGTACATGCTTTTGAAGCTCTAAGGACCCTAAGCCAGAAATGAATTGATCTAACACAGTTGCATCAAGATCATCATCATCCTGGTGTGTGTATGGGTATGCATGCCGTGCAAGTCTGAGTAAGGCATAGCCATAATCAGAGCAAAGCTCATTCTTCTCGCGTTTCCGAGTTAAGAATTCACAGCGGTAGGTTACGGCCCTTTCAATTGGATCGAATCTATGAATAAGGCATTATTTCAAGGTAGCATAATTTGTCACTTGTAAGTAGGTCAAAGTAGAAACAAACTTCTGAGCTTCACCACGTAACTTAAATTTCAGCACTTTTGCTTTCTGAGAGTCATCCCATTGATTCCAGTCTGCTACTTGTTCAAAATGAATCAAATATTCAGATATTTCGACACCCGATGTTGACCCATCAAAGGTCTCAGGTTCGAGCACCTTAACCCTACCACGCGATGGACTATTGGCAGCTGGACGTGGGATTGGGATATACTGGGGTAGGGGTCTATTAAATTCAGACGTTGATCTACCAAATGTTCCTGCTCGGTAACCTTGATCATTAAAGTCGTGGTAGGGTGTCTCATAATGGGAAGGGGCACAAGCCCCATATACATGGCCCGATGGCCCCGGGGAAGGAAGGAAGTACCTCGAATCAGTACGAGAATCCATGTAGCTGGGTAAATTGGTATCTACATATAAAGTAGACATACTTGGCTGTTCAAAATGAACTCTACTCGTATGTAACGAGGGCACATGTGTTGTTTCCCCTAAAGTGTTGGACCTTGTATAAGAGGGGGGTATAGTCTGGGTGGTTCCATCCCTAACCCTACTTGAGATACAAAGATCTATAAGATCTTGCTGGCTATCAAAGTCATCGTAATACGAAAGCATTTTGCTACGAACGGCCTAGGAATTTAATTCTGATTGTTAGAATCCTTACAAGTTTTAATTTATGATATTAACTTTAACCTTACTGTTACTGAATGGGGTGGGGTAAGTTGTAGTAATTTCCTACACTTAAATTTTACCCTTACATTAATGATTATAACTGAACCTATTTATTTTGAGCTTCACAAATACTGACTTCAATTTAACCACATCCTGGTCACGGCACCAATGTAGTAGGCCAGGGGTAGAGACGGACAGACGGACGCACAAGCCGACAGACAGACGATCGGACAACAGCAAAAATAAAGCTTTGTCCTAAAGCTGGCGATCAATGCAATCCGCACTGTGACCAATCTCCACAAAAGTGATTGCTAGTGTGGTTCGTATCGCTGGATGTGGGTTGAAGTAGTGAAGAAGCTTTTGAAGTTGAAATTTGATTTTACTATTTGATATGTTTACAAATATATTTGCAAATTAAATTAATTTAAGTTTAAGATCCCTAATAATTGATTCTCCAAAATTTAGAAGTTTTAGAGTCCGAAAAGAAAAATAAAAACTATAATTTAGGTACGGAGTCATCAAAAAGTACGTATTCTAAGATACGAAGGTAGTGGTACGTATACTTTGATACGACGAGAAAGAAGGCCGTCCGTCGTAAATACAACGGCGAAAACTTGGGGAGAGAACCGACAGCTATGAAAATCATAGCCACCTAGTATAAATGCATTTATGCATTTAACACTAATAATTGCAGTTGCAACCGTTAATGGCAACACGTTAAAACTAGTCCGGCAGAAAACAAATTTGACCTGGAATTGAGTTCTAAAGTTTTTTTCTTTACTGAATCATGTTCAGTAGACATTGCCTTTGAAGAATCTGAATGATGCCACCTTGGCATCATTGAGCATATTTGTATTTTCAAGATAGCGTTTAAGATGGCGGCCAGAATATAAAATATTCTTTAATATGGGTCTCTGATTGTTTTTATCTGTTAAATCTGTGGTTATTTCAGTGCCAAATGATGAATAGGTATCAGATTTGTGTAGGTATGTACATTCTATCACAGGTTTTTAAGATAGGACACAAGATGGCTGTCAGCTTTCTTATAAAACACTGTATAGATGAAATAAGTCAAGGTTTTTCATGTTTTTGGTTTTACTTTCAAGTTTTGATTCATACAATTAGCACTTTTACTTTCAGAACCATTGCTCAAGCTAGTTTGCCTTATCAAGATGCAGTGATTTTCATATTCAAGATGGCATTCAAGAAGGCAGCCATGATTTCTTGCGCAAAACGAATTTGACCTAGAATTGAGTTTTAACATTTTCCCACACTGAATACACTTAGCACTTAAAAGTCATTACTCTAGACATTTTGCCTTATCAAGATAAAGGATAATAGAGCAAGTTTGTATTTTAATATTGTGTATTTCAAGATGATGGAAGGATGGGTGAAAAGATAGCGAGTGTTGATAAAGATCTCGAACTAGGTACAAAAAACAATGAAACGGTTTGAAAGCAAATAACATACAAGCTTTAATGAGGAAACTTTTAAGATGTAGAAACTCAAGCAGAAGTATAAATGATCTTACAGTTGGTAATAATGAAGCAGTAGCTACCATCTTAATCAACACTAGAGTGATTGGACAACAGGCAAGGTCATATGACATAGGCATAAACACATTAGCACATGAGTTTGCACTATAGACAACCTCGATATTTGCAGATATATATACAGGTTATATTCAAAGCAAGACGAAGAAAATATCACAAACAAAAGTATATGTGGGTCAAATAAAAATAAATTAATTTGTTCTATATCAGATGACTCGATCTGTCATTTTATATACTGGTCTACTAATGATCTGTCAAAGTACAATGTGGACAATTTCTAAACTAACCCAAAAGTGAATGATGTTTACCTGGTATTTGGTAGATTAAATTTTAGCACAACAATGTCACAAGACATGCAATTATTGTTCCCACAAAGTGTTGTACAGACAGTGATAGAAAACCAACAGTAGCTGATTAAACTTATAGCTGTATTAGTAAATTAGTGTAGCAGACAATCAGAATTCTAAGTTGATAATTTAAAAGGGAGAAGATGACATGTACTTTCTGAAGTTTGCAAGGGTATTATCATTGAAAGAAGTGATATGAAAAGCACCCAAGAAGAAGGGGCACCCGTATGCAGCGAATGGTGTTGGCAGCACTTGAAAATCTGAAAAGGATTTCAGCCACCATAGATGTCACAGATGCATTTGTACTGTTATGTTTTCAGTACCTGACTCACAGGCTAAGCATTATTTTGGTAAAGTCATCACCAGTGAGCGAGAGGTCTGCCATGATTGATGTAGAGAAACAATGGGGAATAAATAAAGCAATTGATCCTTACCTGATTTAATTTAGTGTGCATGCCCTTTCGGGATGCGACACAGTCAGCTATTGTTATGTCATTGGTAATGGCATTGTGATCAAGTTATTTCAGGATGGTTATTTACTTCCGATTCTGGGTGACACTGATGTCACATTATCTTTTATGGTTCAAGAATGAGCATTGCTGCTGCGTAGGACTTGGTTGTACAATCTTCATTCTTGCCAAGACAACGATGTATGCATAAATGAACAGACAGTTGTGTTTTAAAAATGTTTACATGCGATTTTAACATTTATCTTTCATACCATTATGTTGGTCTGAACAATCATTATAATGGCTAGTTTTACCATTTTTCTTCTTCATGACTGGAAGACACATAATGGTGCTTTACATTATGTAAAATTGTATTTCGTAAGATACATATTTGTTTGGTTTGCTTGTATTGTAGTTTAACAATCCATTAAATAAACAATTAGTCAGGTTGAGATGGAGCTTATATTTCTTTGGTATGAACCAGTACTATTATAACCAGCATCATGGAAAGGTTAACATGGCATGCACAACTCTGTGGTGGCGGGCTCAAACACCAACCTCTCAATTCAGAGTATGGTATGGGCTACTGTTGTCGTCTTACAATTGCGTAGCTTAATATATATAGGCCTAGATCTGACAAGAAGGGTCTTATGTCCTAAAAATTCAAAATTAATATATATATATAAATAACAATGTGAAAGACCAGGTTTAGTTGAGTATTTCCTGAAAGTTTGAAGAGATTATCTGCATAAATATATGAGAATCAAAAGGTGTATAGCAATCTAAACATGACGCCATAAAAATATTGATGGCGTTTTGACATTGATGATGTTAACGTCTTCATACCATTGTACTGAAAAGAATCTATGACTGAAATTCTCAAACGTCTATGTGTTCCTTGAAATTCAACACCTATACCACCGTTCAGATTATGAAATAGGCACAAATGCACACGCATATGTACAACAAAGAGCGTACCTTTTTTTAAAATGAGGGTATTCCTTATGGCGCAAGGATTGCCATGGCAATATGCGTGATACTAATATCTATCTTTCATAAGATATTATTAATAAGATATTATATGCGTCTTGGATTGTTTTACAATATCAAAGCAGTTTGGCATAAATATCAGAGCATGCCAAATATTTCAAATTTATTTGGTTTTTAAATTTTAATTGCATACAAGTACTTTACTGCCCAGGCCTCTTTTGTCTGATCCGCGCTCATATATGAGCTACTACTTGGCAAAATTTACGAAAACATCTAAGCTCTTAGCAGTGGATGGATTATGGCCAAAATTAGACTGGACTGATATGATACACAAATGGATGACATGTATATTATTATGCAGGTTGCCAAAGAAATGAAGTATTGCACAGTTAATACAAGCGTAAAAATACATGAAATACAGTTTTGATGTTTTGACTACCATCTTGGATGCCATCCTGCATATTGTAATTAGATAATTGGTGAAAAAGACATGCCTCCATTTCTTAAAATGATATGCCTTACACAAAATGTTTACATTAGCACAACATCTCAAATGTGAACAGGTAAAAATGTGTTTTTGTGCTTCTTATCATGACCGCCATCTTGGATGCCATCTTAGTTTCTTAAAGCTACAAAAATGCTATGACTTGTTATGAACTGTTATGTTTCATAACTTCTTTATCCATGCCTTACTCAAGAGCAAACCAATAAATCAAATCATAGATTTGTCCCATATATACTTGGCAGTCCAAATCCATAAAAGTCGCTTAGTTTTCGTTTTGTTGGCATTTTTGAGTACATTATTCTACCTATGCTCATAATATTCCTTGACATGTGCCCGAACTCGAACGGGTGGATGCCAGGTCTGTAAATGACCCTGGGTCGCAAAACTAGGTCAAAGTTCAAATGAGTGCAAAATATCAAAAATCTGTAAAAATAAAAATAAACATTATTATTTTGGAAAATCATGGAGTGATTTTAGGTAACTTGTACCTATGTTATTCCTTGACATGTGTCCAAAGACATAGGGGTGGGTATCAAAACTGTTAATGCTCCTGGGTGACAGAATTAGGTCAAAAGTCAAATGCGTGCAAAATAACAAACACCCGTTACAATAATAAAGTAATTTGCATTTTAAACATGGACTGACTTAAAGCAACATATGCTCATTTTATTCATTGACAAATGCTTAAACTCATACGAGTATATTCCAAGTTTGTTACTGCCTCTGGGTCACAGAATTAGGTCAAAGGTCATATGAGTGCAAAAATATCAAAACCTATAATGATTACTAAATAATGCATTTCTATCACAAAATCATGGGCTGGCTGAAAGAAAGTTACCCAAAGGATTTGTAGTACATCTCTGAGATGATTTAAGGCTTATCTAGAAAATAATGCATGTTAGCCATTGAGGCCAAAGGTCAGATGAGGTCATCAATTCAAAACAGGGTATACCCTGAAAATGTATTCACAATTTCAGTTACTGGAACGTTTCAGTTGTAAAAGTAGCTGACAGAGATAGGAGGTCTTGCTGTGCTTGTTTGGCATTGATAGTTTTAAGTTAGATCAGCTGGCTAACCTGCACTCCGATACACTTCGTGACCTCGCTCCTCTCTCGTGACAGCTTAGCATTAGTTGCCTTTAAACTATGGTCGAACAGATTATGGATTTCGTAAGAAGCTTATAGCTGCTTTATTTGGTGAGAATTATTAGAATTTTTCGTATGTTTTGTTAGAAAATGCAAAAATCTTTTTGTAAACATCTGGTAAGCCTGCAGAAATTTCAATTAATTTGCAAAAAGCAATCGATTTTCTACTTTGTGTCCCGTATTCTACAGTAGTCTCCCCTTATCTATTTATAGACGCATGTGATATTTTCCACAGAGAACATGATGTATTTTATGAATCTGCGTATCTTTACATCTAGAATATGTAAAAACTAAGTCCTATCAGTCATAAAAGATATAACATAACTTAATTTTCAATTTATTTGGCGTCTTGGATGATTTTTCATTTTCGACCAAGGGCTCAATACATGTCATTTCCGTCGGTATGGAGAGGTCTAACGGAATACCGATGGAAATATTCCGTCTAGTTTTAAGTATGAAATACAAAATCTGGACTATAGTAATCTGTTCTTGCAGGTCTATTTGTACCCCATCGCACTGTTTCGCTTAGGATGAAAGTGTAGTAAAACAAGACTAAATTATTAAAACAAGCATGTTTCACTATTACCCACAAAAATAAATCTTCTTAATCTGATCAACCTTTGTAAAGATTATACATTATGATGTTCATTTCATTTGTACATGATGTGAAAATACTTTCCTTATTGAATGTAATTGATTGCCCCAACCCATTGACCCCCCCCCCCCACAAGAAAACAAACGAGCAAAACGACAAAACAAATCATATGAATGTACTATTCATTTTGCCCATTTTCAGAACTGTAGCAATTTCCAGAATTTAAGTCAGAATTTAAGTCATTTGGAAAGTATGGAACTTTCGAAGATGGGGTACAAAATGGCTACCATCATAATGGAGAACAATATTGTTATGCTAAACTTGCTGGTCCGTTTTTGATTATGTGATAACTTTAAGTTTGGTATAGCTTTCCACAGTCAGTTGTTATTTAGCAAATAAAACTGCAAAATTGATAGGTATTGCAGCGTTCCAAGAAGACAATACTTAACTACATATGCTCAGAAGCAAACGTTTAGTCAGTGAAAATACATGTAAAATTCCATTGAGCCTGTTTAAATCAATGTGCATTCAAACCTCCTTGATAGCAATATAAACAATTGAATTATCATATGTGGTTTGGCCAGAGTGCATACACCAATTTTCTTTCTTATTTAAAAAAAGGAGCAATCTCCAAATTCTTAATTTTTGACATGTTAGTTTTCGAGACTGGGGCTGAATTTTGCTGAGAGATTTTCGGATTCTTGTCACTAGCAACAACTTCTATTTCACAACGCTATAAATAAAAGTAATGATTTTATCATTCATTGGGTAGTTGCAGAAATGATGTATTGCGAATAAGGCCAATGAGTGTATCAAAATGTGCAACTTGGGTAATTTCTAATCAAATTCAGAAAGAAAGAATCTTTGCAAATTCAACAAGAAGGAACAGCTAAGGCCATCAGCAGGATAAATAGTTACGGGGCTTGTCAAAGTAAATAACAATGACAAAACTTTATCCTCTGAGTAAGCTGAGGTAAGCAAAGAGTGAATAAAATGATGTTTGTAACCTCATTTACACAATGCTTTAGAGCTGTGGTAAAATATGCAAATAAGAAACTTGGTACTTCTAATACGAGCAAAGATAGCATGCATAAGTGCAGTAAACCACTCTTTGTGTTTGCAGTGGTGGGATGATAACAATTGTCATGCCAGAATTGCCTAACCCATGCTATTCCTAGGCCAAGTCTCGGGACAAGGAAGTAATGTGACACTGTGTGTCATAGATATGATACGCTGGTACAATTTATGAGAGCCATGATGACATAAGCAACTCAGTACTTTCAGACACAAGTAAAGCTTGTGCAGTACTCCCCACTTGGTAGATGAGAATAATTTTTCATTAACAGGATTTGTTGTAAATAACAATGACAAAACTTTAACAATGACAATGCAACAGCTCATGTTGCATAAATAGTGTACTGACAATATGTTTAAGGTTTTAAATTAATGAATGAGCAGCGACCATAGTAAAGCTTCACCAGACATTAGTTTGAATCTGCAGTGACTATTCAATTTTATCTGTCTAAACACCAAACATACACAAGTTTATTTAATACATAAGTAAAATATAAATGTAAGTAGTCTCATCAAATGATAAAAAGCAGCAGCTGAGCTTAATCAATGAAGTAATGCATTTATGCTAATCACGCAATAACATACATCTTATGATTTTGTACCATACTCGATTTTCGATTGTGTAAAATTCTCCAAGTTGCTATATGATACCTTAATGAATGTACGTATGTACAAATGCCTAAGTCAAAGCTAGCATCTCAATGCCAGCACAACCAAGCCAATATCTCTACCAGTGCAAGACATCTTTACATCAGACATCAGAGTCTCCACAAAAACGTAAAGATCTTTCATGTCGAAAGGCTTTAAATTCACGAAAATGTTTTGCTCTTGATCACTCTGCTGACAAACCATATAGCAAGACCGTAAACCAAACCTAATGGCGGAGTCACGTCAATGTCCAAACTCCCCAACAGTGCCAACACCTCTGTTGCTCTCCGATATTGTTTAATTAGAGGACTCAAGTCCAGAAATGGAACACCGCGGCTTGGAGTTTGGTCAATGTCAGCCAGTATCGTTGTTTGTTTGCTCATGTTGGCGTGACGTCGGTCGCATTTTGCCATAACGTTAAGCTCGAAAAATAGCGTTTGGGCTGTTCCGAAATTCCGGTAAGCCTGATTTAATGTCAAATATCCGGAATATTAGGAACAGTTTTTGGAACTAAAAGACAGATACTTGATAGATAATAAAATGTAAATATCAGAACTGAAATTCAGATGTTAAGCTTTCACTGGATGATGAATAACATCAGTTTTAATCTCTCTGAGAGGCCCTTCGGGCTTCACATACATCAAAACAGCCTGAATTTCAATCAGTTTATATTTATCATTAACACACTATTTATTGATCTGGCAGTTTCGAAGAATAGATTAGATTGACAACTAAATTATTGAAGAGAATATGCCCTAAACAGAGGAGTCACGAAATCAAGTTTACTTATGTTCTCCATACGTAAGATAATAAAATTTTACCAATACATATTTAATTATTGCTGTTGTGGCGGCCATCTTGACCACCATCATTATACGATAAGTAAAAAATAAAACATTAGTATCAATCTGACTCATTTGAAATGACTCTGATTACCACCAATACTCTTATTTTCAATCATCACTTTTCTCAGGGTCAAAATTAGAAAACAACATGAAAAATAATTATTTTGTCCTTACATGACATTGAACCTCAAGTATATCAATATCATTTTTAAATCCAAACTAACTGATGGCGATCAACACCATAAATGTATCAAATGTTTCTTGGTTTAACAAAACTGATCAATTACAATATGAGAAAGTACAATAAAATTGGATGTGTATAAAGATTTTTAGATGAGAGTAAGTTACTTGTACATGCATCAACTGTTATAGCATTCTCTTGTTTTTGACAGCCATGTTGAACACCATCTTGAAATGACAAAAACTACAAAATCAAACAGTAGTCTCAAGAAGTACCTAAAATAACTTTATCCCCACCAGAATACCACTGGCACTAATGTTTATACAGACAATTGTAAAAGGGCATGAAAATAAGCATATTTGCACTTAAGTGATCTTTGACCTAAATCTGCACCACTTTGTTGTAACAATTGTTGCTTATTAAACCTCACAAAAGTACTAGATGTAATTTAGGGGTTATTTTGACAAATTAATTGAAAATATAACATAAGATATTGCTGATATGCTGAAATATATGAAATTTTGCACTTAGTTGACCTTTGACCTACTTTTGGGGCTCCGGGGCATTTTCAGACTTGGCATCCACCCTAGCGTGTATTGTTACACATCAAGGAACACATTTAGCATGGATGCCAAAATGTACTCAAAAATGCCAACAGAAAAATATTTTGATGGCTTGGGAGGCCAACTAGTATGTAAAAATATTGATATTTGCTATTTCTGGCTTCCATTTTGGATACTATCTTGAATATATCAAAATGCTCAATTATGCCAAAGTGGCATCACTTGGATTCTTAAAAGGCTAGGTTTGCTTAACAAGATTCAGTAAAGAAAAACACTTTAGAACTTAATTCCAGGTCCTCTCTGATGCGAAATATTGATTTTTGCTATTTCTGGCTTCCATCTTGGACACCATCTTGAATATATCAAAACGCTCAATGATGCCAAAGTGGCATCACTTGGATTCTTCAAGGGCAAGGTCTGCTAAACAAGATTCAGTAAAGAAAAAAACTTTAGAACTCAATTCCAGGTCCTCTCTGAGTTCAGCTTTTTTCTACCGGACTAAACTAAGCGTTGTAGTTATAAGCTTTAGCATCAACATGTTAAAATAAAGCGTTGCAGTTAGTTATAACACTAAGCGTTGCATTTGCAACCGTTAGTGTCAACACGTTAAAACTATGCGTTGCAGTTACAACCGCTAGTGACAACATAATTACACTAAGCGTTGCAGTTGCAACCATTACTGTCAACATTAGAACACTAAGCGTTGCAGAAGCAACCGTAAGTGTCAACATGTTAACACTAAGCGTTGCTGTTGCAACCGTTAGTGTCAACATATTAACACATAGCGTTGCAGTTGCAACTGTTAGTGCCAACATGTTAACACTAAGCGTTGCAGTTAGGTGTCAACATGTTAAAACTACATGTTGCAGTTACAACAGTTAGTGTCAACATTATAACACTAAGCGCTGCAGTTGCAGCCATTTATGTCAACATATTAACACTAATCGTTGCAGTTGCAGCCGTTAGTTTCAACATGTTAAAACTACGCGTTACAGTTGCGACCGTTAGTGGCAACACGTTTTCACTAAGCGTTGCAGTTGCAACCGTTAGTGTCAACACGTTAAAGCTAAGCGTTGCAGTTACGACCGTTAGCTTGAACACGTTAAAGCTAAGCGTTGCAGTTACGACCGTTAGCTTGAACACGTTAAAACTAAGCGTTGTATTTACAACCGTTAGTGTCAACATTATAACACTAAGCGTTGCAGTTGCAACCGTTAGTGTCAACACGTTACAACTATGCGTTGCAGTTACAACAGTTAGAGTCAACAAAATAAAACTAAGTGTAGCAGTTGCAACCGTTAATGTCAACACGTTTACACTAAGTGTTGCACTTGCAACCGCTAGTGTCAACATGTTAAAACTAAGCATGGGGAGATGAACTTAATAAGCTATGCTTTCGTTCAATTCCCAGTTTGTATGTTTGTAAATGTATATGTCTATGAAAAGAACTGTATGTAAATAATTCAAATAAAATATGTTTAAACCAAAACTAAGCATTGCAGTTGCAACCGTTAGTGTCAACATTAAAACACTAAGCGTTGCAGTTGCAACCGTTAATGTCAACATGCTAACACTAAGCGTTGCAGTTGCAACCGTTGGTGGCAAAGGGTTGCAGTTGTCAACATGTTAACACTAAGCATTGCAGTTGCAACCCTAAGTGGCAACACATTAGAACAGAGCGTTGCTGTTGCAACCGTTTTACACTAACCGCTGCAGTTGACATAAACGGTTGCAACGTGTTAACGTGTTAAAATTAACGTAAGCAAATGCTACATTTACTGTTATAATGTTGACACTAACGGTTGTAACTGCAACGCTTAGTTTAAACGTGTTGCCACTAACGCTTGCAACTGCAATGCTTAATGTTAACGTGTTGCCTTTAAAGGTTGCAACTGCAACGGTTAGTGCTTACATGTTGACGCTAACGTTTGCAACTGCAACGCTTAGCTTTAACGTGTTGCCACTAACGCTTAATGTTAACGTGTTGCCATTAAAGGTTACAACTGTAACGGATAGTGCTTACATGTTGACACTAACGTTTGGAACTGCAACGCTTAGCTTTAACGTGTTGCCACTAACGCTTAATGTTAACGTCTTGCCATTAAAGGTTGCAACTGTAACTGTTAGTGCTTACATGTTGACACTAACGTTTGCAACTGTTTTAACGGTTGCAAATGCAAAGCTTAGTGTTTAAGTGTTGCCATTAACGGTTTTAACTACAACGCTTAGTTTTAACGTGTTGACACGGTTTTAACGGTTGCAAATGCAAAGCATAGTGTTTACGTGTTGTCATTAACGGTTTTAACTGCAACGCTTAGTTTTAACATGTTGCCACGGTATTAACGGTTGCAAATCCAATGCTTAGTGCTAATGTGTTGCAATTAACGGTTATAACTACAACGCTTAGTTTTAACGTGTTGACATGGTTTTATTGGTTGCAAATGCAAAGCTTAGTGTTTACGTGTTGTCATTAACGGTTTTAACTACAACGCTTAGTTTTAACGCATTGTAACCGCAATGCTTAGTGTTAACGTGTTGTCATTAACGGTTGCAACTGCAACGCTTAGTGTAAACATGTTGACACTAACGGTTGCAACTGCAATGCTAAGTGTTAACATGTTGACATAAACGGTTGCAACGTGTTAACGTGTTGAAATTAACGTAAACGAATGCTACACTTACTGTAATGTTGACACTAACGGTTGTAACTGCAACGCTTAGTTTTAACGAGTTGCCACTAACGCTTGCAACTGCAATGCTTAATGTTAACGTGTTGCCTTTAAAGGTTGCAACTGCAACGGTTAATGCTTACATGTTGACACTAACGTTTGCAACTGCAACGCTTAGCTTTAACGTGTTGCCACTAACGCTTAATGTTAACGTGTTGCCATTAAAGGTTGCAACTGTAACGGTTAGTGCTTACATGTTGACACTAACGTTTGCAACTGTTTTAACGGTTGCAAATGCAAAGCTTAGTGTTTACGTGTTGCCATTAACGGTTTTAACTACAACGCTTAGTTTTAACGTGTTGACACGGTTTTAACGGTTGCAAATGCAAAGCTTAGTGTTTACGTGTTGTCATTAACGGTTTTAACTGCAACGCTTAGTTTGAACATGTTGCCACGGTATTAACGGTTGCAAATCCAATGCTTAGTGCTAACGTGTTGTAATTAACGGTTAGTTTTAACGTGTTGACATGGTTTTAATGGTTGCAAATGCAAAGCTTAGTGTTTACGTGTTGTCATTAACGGTTTTAACTGCAACGCTTAGTTTTAACGTGTTGCCACTAACGCTTAATGTTAACGTCTTGCCATTAAAGGTTGCAACTGTAACGGTTAGTGCTTACATGTTGACACTAACGTTTGCAACTGTTTTAACGGTTGCAAATGCAAAGCTTAGTGTTTACTGTTGCCATTTACGGTTTTAACTACAACGCTTAGTTTTAACGTATTGACACGGTTTTAACGGTTGCAAATGCAAAGCTTAGTGTTTACGTGTTGTCATGAACGGTTTTTACTGCAACGCTTAGTTTTAACGTGTTGCCACGGTATTAACGGTTGCAAATCCAATGCTTAGTGCTAACGTGTTGCAATTAACGTTTATAACTACAACGCTTAGTATTAACGTGTTGGCATGGTTTTAATGGTTGCAAATGCAAAGCTTAGTGTTTACGTGTTGTCATTAACGGTTTAAACTACAACGCTTAGTTTTAACGCATTGTAACCGCAATGCTTAGTGTTAACGTGTTGTCATTAACAGTTGCAACTGCAACGCTTAGTGTAAACATGTTGACACTAACGGTTGCAACTGCAATGCTAAGTGTTAACATGTTGACATAAACGGTTGCAACGTTTTAACGTGTTGAAATGTTCTCATTAACGGTTTTAACTACAACGCTTAGATTTAACGCATTGTAACCGCAATGCTTAGTGTTAACGTGTTGTCATTAACGGTTGCAACTGCAACGCTTAGTGTAAACATGTTGACACTAACGGTTGCAACTGCAATGCTGTGTTAACATGTTGACATAAACGGTTGCAACGTGTTAACGTGTTGAAATTAACGTAAGCAAATGCTACATTTACTGTTATAATGTTGACACTAACGGTTGTAACTGCAACGCTTAGTTTCAACGTGTTGCCACTAACGCTTGCAACTGCAATGCTTAATGTTAACGTGTTGCCTTTAAAGGTTGCAACTGCAACGGTTAGTGCTTACATGTTGACACTAACGTTTGCAACTGCAACGCTTAGCTTTAACGTGTTGCCACTAACGCTTAATGTTAACGTGTTGCCATTAAAGGTTGCAACTGTAACGGTTAGTGCTTACATGTTGACACTAACGTTTGGAACTGCAACGCTTAGCTTTAACGTGTTGCCACTAACGCTTAATGTTAACGTCTTGCCATTAAAGGTTGCAACTGTAACTGTTAGTGCTTACATGTTGACACTAACGTTTGCAACTGTTTTAACGGTTGCAAATGCAAAGCTTAGTGTTTAAGTGTTGCCATTAACGGTTTTAACTACAACGCTTAGTTTTAACGTGTTGACACGGTTTTAACGGTTGCAAATGCAAAGCTTAGTGTTTACGTGTTGTCATTAACGGTTTTAACTGCAACGCTTAGTTTTAACATGTTGCCACGGTATTAACGGTTGCAAATCCAATGCTTAGTGCTAATGTGTTGCAATTAACGGTTATAACTACAACGCTTAGTTTTAACGTGTTGACATGGTTTTATTGGTTGCAAATGCAAAGCTTAGTGTTTACGTGTTGTCATTAACGGTTTTAACTACAACGCTTAGTTTTAACGCATTGTAACCGCAATGCTTAGTGTTAACGTGTTGTCATTAACGGTTGCAACTGCAACGCTTAGTGTAAACATGTTGACACTAACGGTTGCAACTGCAATGCTAAGTGTTAACATGTTGACATAAACGGTTGCAACGTGTTAACGTGTTCAAATTAACGTAAACGAATGCTACACTTACTGTAATGTTGACACTAACGGTTGTAACTGCAACGCTTAGTTTTAACGTGTTGCCACTAACGCTTGCAACTGCAATGCTTAATGTTAACGTGTTGCCTTTAAAGGTTGCAACTGCAACGGTTAATGCTTACATGTTGACACTAACGTTTGCAACTGCAACGCTTAGCTTTAACGTGTTGCCACTAACGCTTAATGTTAACGTGTTGCCATTAAAGGTTGCAACTGTAACGGTTAGTGCTTACATGTTGACACTAACGTTTGCAACTGTTTTAACGGTTGCAAATGCAAAGCTTAGTGTTTACGTGTTGCCATTAACGGTTTTAACTACAACGCTTAGTTTTAACGTGTTGACACGGTTTTAACGGTTGCAAATGCAAAGCTTAGTGTTTACGTGTTGTCATTAACGGTTTTAACTGCAACGCTTAGTTTGAACATGTTGCCACGGTATTAACGGTTGCAAATCCAATGCTTAGTGCTAACGTGTTGTAATTAACGGTTAGTTTTAACGTGTTGACATGGTTTTAATGGTTGCAAATGCAAAGCTTAGTGTTTACGTGTTGTCATTAACGGTTTTAACTGCAACGCTTAGTTTTAACGTGTTGCCACTAACGCTTAATGTTAACGTCTTGCCATTAAAGGTTGCAACTGTAACGGTTAGTGCTTACATGTTGACACTAACGTTTGCAACTGTTTTAACGGTTGCAAATGCAAAGCTTAGTGTTTACTGTTGCCATTTACGGTTTTAACTACAACGCTTAGTTTTAACGTATTGACACGGTTTTAACGGTTGCAAATGCAAAGCTTAGTGTTTACGTGTTGTCATGAACGGTTTTTACTGCAACGCTTAGTTTTAACGTGTTGCCACGGTATTAACGGTTGCAAATCCAATGCTTAGTGCTAACGTGTTGCAATTAACGTTTATAACTACAACGCTTAGTATTAACGTGTTGGCATGGTTTTAATGGTTGCAAATGCAAAGCTTAGTGTTTACGTGTTGTCATTAACGGTTTAAACTACAACGCTTAGTTTTAACGCATTGTAACCGCAATGCTTAGTGTTAACGTGTTGTCATTAACAGTTGCAACTGCAACGCTTAGTGTAAACATGTTGACACTAACGGTTGCAACTGCAATGCTAAGTGTTAACATGTTGACATAAACGGTTGCAACGTTTTAACGTGTTGAAATGTTCTCATTAACGGTTTTAACTACAACGCTTAGATTTAACGCATTGTAACCGCAATGCTTAGTGTTAACGTGTTGTCATTAACGGTTGCAACTGCAACGCTTAGTGTAAACATGTTGACACTAACGGTTGCAACTGCAATGCTGTGTTAACATGTTGACATAAACGGTTGCAACGTGTTAACGTGTTGAAATTAACGTAAGCAAATGCTACATTTACTGTTATAATGTTGACACTAACGGTTGTAACTGCAACGCTTAGTTTCAACGTGTTGCCACTAACGCTTGCAACTGCAATGCTTAATGTTAACGTGTTGCCTTTAAAGGTTGCAACTGCAACGGTTAGTGCTTACATGTTGACACTAACGTTTGCAACTGCAACGCTTAGCTTTAACGTGTTGCCACTAACGCTTAATGTTAACGTGTTGCCATTAAAGGTTGCAACTGTAACGGTTAGTGCTTACATGTTGACACTAACGTTTGGAACTGCAACGCTTAGCTTTAACGTGTTGCCACTAACGCTTAATGTTAACGTCTTGCCATTAAAGGTTGCAACTGTAACTGTTAGTGCTTACATGTTGACACTAACGTTTGCAACTGTTTTAACGGTTGCAAATGCAAAGCTTAGTGTTTAAGTGTTGCCATTAACGGTTTTAACTACAACGCTTAGTTTTAACGTGTTGACACGGTTTTAACGGTTGCAAATGCAAAGCTTAGTGTTTACGTGTTGTCATTAACGGTTTTAACTGCAACGCTTAGTTTTAATATGTTGCCACGGTATTAACGGTTGCAAATCCAATGCTTAGTGCTAATGTGTTGCAATTAACGGTTATAACTACAACGCTTAGTTTTAACGTGTTGACATGGTTTTATTGGTTGCAAATGCAAAGCTTAGTGTTTACGTGTTGTCATTAACGGTTTTAACTACAACGCTTAGTTTTAACGCATTGTAACCGCAATGCTTAGTGTTAACGTGTTGTCATTAACGGTTGCAACTGCAACGCTTAGTGTAAACATGTTGACACTAACGGTTGCAACTGCAATGCTAAGTGTTAACATGTTGACATAAACGGTTGCAACGTGTTAACGTGTTCAAATTAACGTAAACGAATGCTACACTTACTGTAATGTTGACACTAACGGTTGTAACTGCAACGCTTAGTTTTAACGTGTTGCCACTAACGCTTGCAACTGCAATGCTTAATGTTAACGTGTTGCCTTTAAAGGTTGCAACTGCAACGGTTAATGCTTACATGTTGACACTAACGTTTGCAACTGCAACGCTTAGCTTTAACGTGTTGCCACTAACGCTTAATGTTAACGTGTTGCCATTAAAGGTTGCAACTGTAACGGTTAGTGCTTACATGTTGACACTAACGTTTGCAACTGTTTTAACGGTTGCAAATGCAAAGCTTAGTGTTTACGTGTTGCCATTAACGGTTTTAATTACAACGCTTAGTTTTAACGTGTTGACACGGTTTTAATAGTTGCAAATGCAAAGCTTAGTGTTTACGTGTTGTCATTAACGGTTTTAACTGCAACGCTTAGTTTGAACATGTTGCCACGGTATTAACGGTTGCAAATCCAATGCTTAGTGCTAACGTGTTGTAATTAACGGTTAGTTTTAACGTGTTGACATGGTTTTAATGGTTGCAAATGCAAAGCTTAGTGTTTACGTGTTGTCATTAACGGTTTTAACTGCAACGCTTAGTTTTAACGTGTTGCCACTAACGCTTAATGTTAACGTCTTGCCATTAAAGGTTGCAACTGTAACGGTTAGTGCTTACATGTTGACACTAACGTTTGCAACTGTTTTAACGGTTGCAAATGCAAAGCTTACTGTTTACTGTTGCCATTTACGGTTTTAACTACAACGCTTAGTTTTAACGTATTGACACGGTTTTAACGGTTGCAAATGCAAAGCTTAGTGTTTACGTGTTGTCATGAACGGTTTTTACTGCAACGCTTAGTTTTAACATGTTGCCACGGTATTAACGGTTGCAAATCCAATGCTTAGTGCTAACGTGTTGCAATTAACGTTTATAACTACAACGCTTAGTATTAACGTGTTGGCATGGTTTTAATGGTTGCAAATGCAAAGCTTAGTGTTTACGTGTTGTCATTAACGGTTTAAACTACAACGCTTAGTTTTAACGCATTGTAACCGCAATGCTTAGTGTTAACGTGTTGTCATTAACAGTTGCAACTGCAACGCTTAGTGTAAACATGTTGACACTAACGGTTGCAACTGCAATGCTAAGTGTTAACATGTTGACATAAACGGTTGCAACGTGTTAACGTGTTGAAAGTAACGTAAGCAAATGCTACACTTATAATGTTGACACTAACGTAACGTAAGCAAATGCTACACTAATAATGTTGACACTAAAGGTTGTAACTGCAATGCTCAGTTTTAAGCAATTGTAACCGCAATGCTTAGTGTTAACGTGTTGTCATTAACGGTTGCAACTGCAACGCTTAGTTTTAACGTGTTGCCACTAACGCTTGCAACAGCAATGCTTAATGTTAACGTGTTGCCTTTAAAGGTTGCAACTGCAACGGTTAGTGCTTACATGTTGACACTAACGTTTGCAACTGCAACGCTTAGCTTTAACGTGTTGCCACTAACCCTCCATGTTAACGTCTTGTCATTAAAGGTTGCAACTGTAACGGTTAGTGCTTACATGTTGACACTAACGTTTGCAACTGTTTTAACGGTTGCAAATGCAATGCTTAGTGTTTACGTGTTGCCATTAACGGTTTTAACTGCAACGCTTAGTTTTAACATGTTGCCACGGTATTAACGGTTGCAAATCCAATGCTTAGTGCTAACGTGTTGCAATTAACGGTTAGTTTTAACGTGTTGACATGGTTTTAATGGTTGCAAATGCAAAGCTTAGTGTTGCCATTAACGGTTTTAACTACAACGCTTAGTTTTAACGTGTTGACACGGTTTTAATGGTTGCAAATACAAAGCTTAGTGTATACGTGTTGTCTGTTGTCATTAACGGTTTTAACTGCAACGCTTAGTTTTAACATGTGGCCACGGTATAGACGGTTGCAAATCCAATGCTTAGTGCTAACGTGTTGCAATTAACGGTTATAACTACAACGCTTAACGTGTTGACATGGTTTTAATGGTTGCAAATGCAAAGCTTAGTGTTTACGTGTTGTCATTAACGGTTGCAACTGCAACACTAACGGTTGCAACTGCAATGCTAAGTGTTGACATAAACGGTTGCAACGTGTTAACGTGTTGAAAGTAACGTAAGCAAATGCTACACTTACTGTTATAATGTTGACACTAACGATTGTAACTGCAACGCTTAGTTTTAACGTGTTGCCACCAACGCTTGCAACTGCAATGCTTAATGTTAACGTGTTGCCTTTAAAGGTTGCAACTGCAACGGTTAGTGCTTACATGTTGACACTAACGTTTGCAACTGCAACGCTTAGCTTTAACGTGTTGCCACTCACGCTTAATGTTAACGTGTTGCCATTAAAGGTTGCAACTGTAACGGTAAGTTCTTACATGTTGACACTAACGTTTGCAACTGTTTTAACGGTTGCAATTGCAAAGCTTAGTGTTTACGTGTTGCCATTAACGGTTTTAACTACAACGCTTAGTTTTAGCGTGTTGACACGGTTTTAACGGTTGCAAATGCAAAGCTTAGTGTTTACGTGTTGTCATTAACGGTTTTAACTGCAACGCTTAGTTTTAACATGTTGCCACGGTATTAACGGTTGCAAATCCAATGCTTAGTGCTAACGTGTTGCAATTAACGGTTAGTTTTAACGTGTTGACATGGTTTTAATGGTTGCAAATGCAAAGCTTAGTGTTTACGTGTTGTCATTAACGGTTTTAACTGCAACGCTTAGTTTTAACGTGTTGCCACGGTATTAACGGTTGCAAATCCAATGCTTAGTGCTAACGTGTTGTAATTAACGGTTATAACTACAACGCTTAGTTTTAACGTGTTGACATGGTTTTAATAGTTGCAAATGCAAAGCTTAGTGTTTACGTGTTGTCATTAACGGTTTTAACTGCAACGCTTAGTTTTAACGTGTTGCCACGGTATTAACGGTTGCAAATCCAATGCTTAGTGCTAACGTGTTGCAATTAACGGTTATAACTACAACGCTTAGTTTTAACGTGTTGACATGGTTTTAATGGTTGCAAGTGCAAAGCTTAGTGTTTACGTGTTGTCATTAACGGTTTTAACTACAACGCTTAGTTTTAACGCATTGTAACCGCAATGCTTAGTGTTAACGTGTTGTCATTAACGGTTGCAACTGCAACGCTTAGTGTAAAAAGGTACAAGTAGGCAAAGATCAGGAAAAGGCGCAATCAGAAAAAGATTCCCACTCCAAAAACCGAGGTGGGAAAAAACCAAACTAACAATCAGGTACTTATACCATGAAACATATCGTAAGCCGAATGAGCAGCTATTTTCCCAATAGGTGGCCACTCAGTTACCTTAACTTAACTAAAAATATGAAAACATACATAAGGCGCCAACAGCACAAAAAATTTTAAACACCAAGACATAAAACAAAAAGAACCACTACAGAAGTATCGACTTGGAACGATCAGTAACACAAAGTTACTGGCGGGCTTAAACCGGTTTTACAGGTACCTAACCTCACCCTCAGCTTCTGCAGTGGTTCACAACATTTAGTTAGTTCTTCGGTCCTCGTGGTGAATCTCTAACTAGTCAATGAATCATCAAGAACAAACAAATAAATCATGATAAACATCCTGATGAATCAAAAACCAGGACTCACAGATTGAGTAAACATGTTGACACTAACGGTTGCAACTGCAATGCTAAGTGTTAACATGTTGACACAAACGGTTGCAACGTGTTAACGTGTTGAAATTAACGTAAGCAAATGCTACACTTACTGTTATAATGTTGACACTAACGGTTGTAACTGCAACGCTTAGTTTTAACATGTTGCTACGGTATTAACGGTTGCAAATCCAATGCTTAGTGCTAATGTGTTGCAATTAACGGTTATAACTACAACGCTTAATGTTAACGTGTTGCCATTAAAGGTTGCAACTGTAACGGTTAGTGCTTACATGTTGACACTAACGTTTGGAACTGCAACGCTTAGCTTTAACGTGTTGCCACTAACGCTTAATGTTAACGTCTTGCCATTAAAGGTTGCAACTGTAACGGTTAGTGCTTACATGTTGACACTAACGTTTGCAACTGTTTTAACGGTTGCAAATGCAAAGCTTAGTGTTTACGTGTTGCCATTAACGGTTTTAACTAAAACGCTTAGTTTTAACGTGTTGACACGGTATTAATGGTTGCAAATGCAAAGCTTAGTGTTTACGTGTTGTCATTAACGGTTTTAACTACAACGCTTAGTTTTAACATGTTGCCACGGTATTAGCGGTTGCAAATCCAATGCTTAGTGCTAACGTGTTGCAATTAACTACAACGGCTTAGTTTTAACGTGTTGACATGGTTTTAATGGTTGCAAATGCAAAGCTTAGTGTTTACGTGTTGTCATTAACGGTTGCAACTGCAACGCTTAGTGTAAACATGTTGACACTAACGGTTGCAACTGCAATGCTAAGTGTTGACATAAACGGTTGCAACGTGTTAACGTGTTGAAATTAACGGAAGCAAATGCTACACTTACTGTTATAATGTTGACACTAACGGTTGTAACTGCAACGCTTAGTTTTAACGTGTTGCCACTAACGCTTGCAACTGCAATGCTTAATGTTAACGTGTTGCCTTTAAAGGTTGCAACTGCAACGGTTAGTGCTTACATGTTGACACTAACGTTTGCAACTGCAACGCTTAGCTTTAACGTGTTGCCACTAACGCTTTATGTTAACGTGTTGCCATTAAAGGTTGCAACTGTAACGGTTAGTGCTTACATGTTGACACTAACGTTTGCAACTGTTTTAACGTTTGCAAATGCAAAGCTTAGTGTTTACGTGTTGCCACTAGCGGTTTTAACTACAACGCTTAGTTTCAACGTGTTGACACGGTTTTAACGGTTGCAAATGCTAAGCTTAGTGTTTACGTGTTGTCATTAACGGTTTTAACTGCAACGCTTAGTTTTAACATGTTGCCACGGTATTAACGGTTGCAAATCCAATGCTTAGTGCTAACGTGTTGCAATTAACGGTTATAACTACAACGCTTAGTTTTAACGTGTTGACATGGTTTTAATGGTTGCAAATGCAAAGCTAAGTGTTTACGTGTTGTCATTAACGGTTTTAACTACAATGCTTAGTTTTAACGCATTGTAACCGCAATGCTTAGTGTTAACGTGTTGTCATTAACGGTTGCAACTGCAACGCTTAGTGTAAACATGTTGACACTAACGGTTGCAACTGCAATGCTAAGTGTTAACATGTTGACATAAACGGTTGCAACGTGTTAACGAATGCTTCACTTACTGTAATGTTGACACTAACGGTTGTAACTGCAACGCTTAGTTTTAACGTGTTGCCACTAACGCTTGCAACTGCAATGCTTAATGTTAACGTGTTGCCATTAAAGGTTGCAACTGTAACGGTTAGTGCTTACATGTTGACACTAACGTTTGCAACTGTTTTAACGGTTGCAAATGCAAAGCTTAGTGTTTACGTGTTGCCATTAACGGTTTTAACTACAACGCTTAGTTTCAACGTGTTGACACGGTTTTAACGGTTGCAAATGCAAAGCATTCAATACGGCTTATCCAGGAAGACCGCATCAACCGTGTTTATACCTGTTCTGATCAGAGTCTTCCATTGCGAGGCGATTATTGTTTATTATATAACAAAAACGCCCATGCAATATACAGAGATTGTTTTTTTTTTTTTTTTTTTTTTTTTTTTCAAAAGCAAAAATTGAAAACATTGGAAAATGTTTGATTTTTTTTAAACATTTCCACTCAAAACATTCTTCGTGGGTACATGTTTGAACCGCCTCGGCGAGGCGGTTGTAACGAGTGCCCACAATGTACGTTTTGGATCAAAAATAACAAAATTAGGTATACCCCTGCAAACCCCAGTTTTTCTATATAAAAGTGGGATATAAGGGGGTATACGTTACTTGGACATGTTTTCCTGATGGCCGGGCGAGTCATGCGAGAAAGTCATCTGAGGCCGATTTATCAAACGTCGTGTACACTCATACAATTTTGACTTTTATGATCTTCGAAAATGGGGAGATTGTGCATGCTTTGAGACTCTTGTCATGCGTTTTACCTTTTTTTCCGATCAATAACATGGTTATCAAACTCATAGATGCACAAAAAAAAACTTTTCAGAATTACTTGACTTTGAAGAAAATTTACAAAATACAAGTAGCTAGTTAGAACTGTTGGCTACTTACTATATGTGATGCAGAAAGCGTCCCTTAAATTTTGGCGTTCGTCTGTTGAAATAATTATATGAGTATAATCGGTGGCAGCCATATTTATTTATTTATTTATTTATTTATTTATTTATTTATTTATTCTCTTGAAATGCGTAAATAAAAGTCGATGGTCTTAGCGTATGTTAAGATGGATAATTCGTAGCCGAATGATTCGAGAAATATGACAGGTAACATCGAAATGTATTTTTCTTTATTAAGATTAATACGTTTAACTCACTTGCCTGCATTTTAAATCAACAACAGAATTCTTTCATCGCATAGCCATTTTATTTTCGTCCATCGATTAAAAGTTATACCATGGGTTGACTGAGCGGTTAAGAGCGCTGTTTCTTAATCACTCGATCATCTCACCGCTGTGTCTGGTGTGGGTTCGAGCCCCGCACTGGCCATATGCGAAGCCACTGCGAAGCTGATCTACGCCTTTGTTTTAGCATGTGCATACTGTTTATTTCTCATGACGTGACTCAAGTATTGGAATCGTTCGATGTTGTTTTTGCGTTTCAGTGACACTAAAAACGCGTTGAAAAAATTTCAAGTCATTAGCCGATTATTACATACCATTATTTTGCTTCACCTTTTTCATCGAGTTAATCTTCTATTTATCATATAATAAATTTGTTACTAGTTCCATAAAGCACCACTTTAAAATTTTAACAACTATGTATATCCTCACACATATACATATATTTAATTTATGTCATCACCTGAATCTGCCAATCTGTTGTCATGCGTGTCGTATGTCTGAAGTCGAAGATCAAACGAATCGACACAATATGATCGTTTGATCATTATGAACTGCAGTGATTTACTTGAAATCGCCATAAACCACTCAATAGATACCATATTGTCTCAGTTCCAGCCATGTCACAAAAAGACAATGCATCAGAAAAAGGCATACATTCAATACGGTTTATCCAGGAAGACCGCATACTTATTCTGAACAGATCCTTCTAGCCCGAGATCCAAAATCCAGGAGATGTCAAAATTTTGGTTTACCCTACACGATCTTGGCCTTAAGGTTTGATGGCTTTTTTTGAAAGATATATGATAATAGTCTATGAAACAGGTCCGTGTATAAAAATTTAGGCCGGCGAAAGTCTTCAAAATGGCCGCCATCCAAGATGGCCGCCAAAATTAGGAATTGTACAGGTTTGTGTAATAAACTTTTTCATGTTAGATTTTGTTACATTTAACTGCATTCAGTGTTGGTTTTCATTAAATCAACATATGTTGAAGCATATTAAGTTTATTTAACACAGTTTGTATGCTCTCATGTGTTACATACATTACTTTTTAACGCTATCTGCCATTAAATGATAGATTGGCTGTTATTGTTTCTTTGAGTGGTATCATTTAAAGGTTTACGTGTGTTTTTGTATTTAGTGCAGTGAAAGACATAAGGAACATCTATATAAAGCAATTTTAGATACATAATCTTAACACTTAAGTCAACAATGGGTCTTTGAACGCATAAATCCGGGTTCACACTTGATCACTAAAATATCATAAATTCACATATTTTGGGTTTGAATACATTAATTGAACAGCTACTTATGTTTTATTAATAAAACATAAAATAGTAATTTGCATTTTTAAATTAATTTGATTTAGGACGATTTTGATGTTTTCACATGTTACATACGTTACACCATTAATATTACATGCTACAAAATCATAATATCCATTGTTACTGTATATTTTAGTGTTATTCTTTAAAGTTTTTGTGTATTTTTGCATTAATATTTTTACAAAACACGAGGGGTGTCTTGCTATAGCCATTTTTGGTGTTTTTTTTCTGCATTTGTTGGTCAGCAGCATGTTTTTTGAAGGCATAAATAAAGGTTCAACTCGATCACTGAATACTGATACATTTGGGTTCTTAACACACAAAATTTCAACAGCTGCTGAATTTTTTATGAATTATAATACAAATGTCGTAGCACATTTACCTCCAATGATATTTGAATGTTCTCTATGTTCTCAAGATGTTGACAACTGTTACATATGTTACTTGTCATAGGATATCCCATAATCCCATATAAAATCATTATTTGCTTAATCTTGTTTGTTTAATGGTCCCGATTTCTGTTAATGAAAGCCTATCTTGTATTTTCTTTATAAAATATTGTGACAATTTTAATCAAAGTAAATTTGTGTAGTTTTGAAGACCATGTTGGTGTAGTATTATAGCAACACACTCCTAAACGAGTGCTCCTTGTTTTGAACCATGCTGGCACGGAATTACATTTCCATAACCCATATTTGACGAATGCATTTTCCCGTCTTTATCATTCTGGTGAGTATTCAGTTCTTAAGGGCATAAGGTGTAATTTTTAAATTCTATTCAACTTTCGATGAAAATTCTTTAAGCAAACAGAATAGTCCCAGATGGGATGCCGCGTTCTGCAACGTCACATCTTGGGCTATTCTGTTTGCCTATGTCCCATAAAAGGGACGCCAGGCTTATATGTGTTTTGTATATGTGTTAAGCTAGTTAAGCTAAAGGTATCTGGTTAAATGTCTCTGTCAACACAATACTCAAACATTATTTGACTGGCATGTTAAACTACACCACAAATAAAACATTTGGGTGATCAAACTGGTTTTGTTTTCATTAACTTTTGTTTAAAAACAAACATTCCCCTTGAGGCTACTAGTTGTATTAAACACATATAATCTTTGGTCTTAACTATTTACATTACATGTACATATTGTTGTTTATATATATTTACATGCATATATATAATGTTACGTGTTAGAATATTTTTCTTTATTAACACAGTGTAGATGTTCTTAACTGTTACATATGTTACTCTTATTGGTATATCCCCATTGAATCAAGAGTTTTACCATTTTTGTTCATTTTTAAACTGTTTATAGTAATTTTATGATTTATTATTTTTATGATTGAACTTGTACACATGTATTAATTTTGCAAAAGATTTATAACATTATCAGATTATTAACTTTTAAGTTAAACATTAAATGTCTCTCAGCTAGTTCGCTATGCTAGAGCCTGTTGTAACTTTGTTGATAGGGGGAAGTTACTCACCACCAAATTGTTGTCACGGGGATATCGCAGGACCAAGCTTGTGTCAACTCTTAAAAAGTTCTGTGGGAGACACCATGACCTTGTTGATCCCTACAGCGTGGCTGCGTCTAAACTTGTGACTGACCTTATGCCAATTGGCAACAAGTAATAAGGCTTTCAATTACTGTACATTCGTTTCTTACCAGATATTAATTTTCTCGGCTTTGTAAGCAGTCATAAGGACATAGCGGGTGCATTATAATGGGCAGGTGATGCTCACCCTTCGCAAACACCTGATCACACCTCCTGTTATTGGGGGATCCATGCCTGTATGGCTACATAGCTCGTATTTGTCAATGTTATTATGGTTTTTTTACGAGCTAGGATTACGATTTCGGTACCTTGACCCCTTTACTTTATATTCTTTGGAAGTGGCATAAACAATTAAAAGGAGAAGTGTGGGTACATTATACAATTTCTGGCAATGAATAAAATATTGGAAACAGTGAACACCCTCAAAGGGGTGAAGTAATGGGCCATACTGCGCAATTTCAGGTAATGAACCCTCATTAGTGACCCTTTATAAATTGTATACGATAGCCAGATAAATACACTGCAAGTTCAAAAAATTACACAAAGGAAGTCTAAATTTAAGACAAATGTCTAAATTGGGTCAGACAATTAAAACAATGTTTAGAATATGGCTCTCAATGTACATACTATGGATGATGTCATATTTAGACATTTTATCTTTTTATTCATCATCATCTGCTGTTTGGATATACATTTCAGACAATACCACTCAAAAAAGAAAGTGACATGGTGGGTTAAGCATATCAAAATTTAAATGATTGAATCAGATAGATAACAAAAAGACACTCATGGGAGACAAACCCCTTTTCCCGTAAAATCTGATCCAGTAAGTCATATATGTATAAATGAATTGTTCCCATTTTTAGGACTTTCCCAGTCTAAAGTTCTATACACAGTCCTCTTCAACTAAAAATAAAATTGAGATCCTTTAAGAGCAGTTAACATATTATTGAGAAAGGGGATGCTTGGCTACTTAAGCCTCCTCAGTGACCCTATGGAGCTTTTGTATAGAATATTATAGAAAAGTAACGTATATAACAGTTGAGTACACGTAGAGAACATTGAAATTATGTACTTGTATATTAAGTTTAAGATTCTTATAAATATATTTATGTGTTCCGACCCGAACTATTTGAGTTTACAATATGTTAGTGATCTAGTTTACCACGGATTTATATGCTGACGTTCAAAGCAAATATCGCATCCAAAATGTCTTTATCAAAATGTCTCCCATGTCTTTTAATGCAATCAATATAATACCAATTCAAAAACATAAGAGCATATAAACGCCATTTACAACAGTTGTCAATATATTGATTCTGTAGGATATATCATTTAAGAAAAGTGATGAATGTAACAGTTGTCAACATCTTCAGAACATGGAAATAATGTTAATCGTGTTAAAGGCTCCTTAGAAAAGTAACGTATGTAACAGCTGGGTACATCTTGACTCTAAAACATTTGAGTTAAAATTCTATTACATATGTTCAATCTATAAAACCCCATCAGCTGTTTTATCAATGTGTTTGACCCCAAATATGTGAGTGTATAATATTTTAGGGGTCAAGTTTAAACCTGGATTTATGTGTTTAAAGACCCATCGCTGATGGATGGAGCAAATAAAGCACACAAACTAACTTAATAAAGATATTTTTTCATGTCTTTTAATGCATTAAATACAAAAAAAATCAAAAACTTTAGAGAATAACATTAAAATAAACAAGAATAGTCAATATATTAATTTTGTAGGAAATATTATAAAAAGGTAACATATGTAACAGTTAGGAACGTCTTGAGGGTATCAAAATTATAAAATGGAGTTAGCGGTTCTAATCCATATAATTTATTAACAAATCATCAACAGTTGTTGATTGTATGTATGATCAGACCCAAAATATGTGAGTTTACCCAAAATATGTGAGTTTACAATATTAAGTGATCAAGAGTGAACCTTGATTTATGTGATAAAAGACCTGAGGCTGACCACCAAATGCAGATAAACGACCCAAAGAAGCTTTATCAAGACGCTACTCAAGTCTTTTAAGGAACACTTTGCATAAACACTTCAAAAACTTTGAAGAATGGCACTAAGATAAACACTAATAGTCAATATTTTCATTTCTCGCAAATAACATTAATATAGTAACGTATGTAACGCATGAGAACTCAAAACTGGGTTAATTCAACTTAATATGCTAAAGCATAATGTTGAGTTTATAGAAAATCTACACTGAAAGCACTTAAATGTAACAAAATCTAAAATGAAAACGCTTTTTACTCAAGCCTGTATAAATCCTAATTTCGGCGGCCATCTTGGATGGCGGCCATTTTGAAGACTTTCGCCGGCCTAAATTTTTATACACGGACCTGTTTCATAGACTACTATCATGTATCTTTCAAAAAAAGCCATCAAACCTTAAGGCCAAGATCGTGTAGGGTTAACCAAAAATTTGGACCTTGGATCTCGGACTATTCCGTGTGCTTATTTATTAGTCATGCAGGCCAACCATATAATAATAAATGATTTTTGAAGCCGATTTTCAAACGTCATCTTCATATCTCATACAATGTTGACTTTTATAATGTTCAATAATGCGGAGACTGTGCATGCTTTGACACTCTTGTCATGGTCTTTCCGGTCAATAACATGTCTCTAGATCACACTCACAGATTACCATGATATCAATGGCTTACTATTGAGTACATGAACCTGTATTTGAAGCTACCCGTAATTGTTTACGTCTGTCTGGGAAAATAATATAAAGTGAAAATACTTTGACCGTGTCGCTTAACCTCTGACATTGCTATGCATTTGTTGATCGGACTGCTTAAATAACAATGTTTTCATTAATGTGCATGTACCTGCATTTGACGCTACCCGTAATTGTTTACGTCTGTCTGGGAAAATAATATATAGAGCAAATACTCAGACCGTTCCGCTTAACCTCTGACATAGCTATGCATTTGTTGATCAGACTGCTTAAATAACAATGTTTTCATTAATTTACATGTACCTGCATTTGACGCTACCCGTAATTGTTTACGTCTGTCTGGGAAAATAATAGATAAAGCAAATACTCTGACCGTTCCGCTTAACCTCTGACATAGATATGTATTTGTTGATCGGGCTGCTTAAATAACTATGTTCTCAATAATGTACATGTACCTGCATTTGAAGCTACCCGTAATTGTTTACGTCTGTCTGGGAGAATAATATATAGTGCAAATACTTTGACCGTGTCGCTTAACCTCTGACATAGCTATGCATTTGTTGATAAGACTGCTTAAATAACTATGTTCTCAATAATGTACATGTACCTGCATTTGAAGCTACCCGTAATTGTTTACGTCTGTCTGGGAAAATAATATATAAAGCAAATACTCTGACCGTGTCTCTTAACCTCTGACATAGCTATGCATTTGTTGATCAGACTGCTTAAATAACAATGTTTTCATTAATTTACATGTACCTGCATTTGACGCCACCCGTAATTGTTTACGATTGTTTGGGAAAATAATATATACAGCAAATACTACGACCGTTCCGCTTAACCTCTGTCATAGCTATGCATTTGTTGATCAGACTGCTTAAATAACAATGTTTTCATTAATGTACATGTACCTGCATTTGACGCTACCCGTAATTGTTTACGTCTGTCTGAGAAAATAATATATAGAGCAAATACTTTGACCGTGTCGCTTAACCTCTGACATAGCTATGCATTTGTTGATAAGACTGCTTAGATAACTATGTTCTCAATAATGTACATGTACCTGCATTTGAAGCTACCCGTAATTGTTTAAGTCTGTCTGGGAAAATAATATATAAAGCAAATACTCTGACCGTTCCGCTTAACCTCTGTCATAGCTATACATTTGTTGATAACACTGCTTAAATAACTATGTTCTCAATAATGTACATGTACCTGCATTTGAAGCTACCCGTAATTGTTTATACTGTCTGTCTGGGAAAATAATATATAGAGCAAATACTCTGACCGTTCCGCTTAACCTCTGACATAGCTTTGCATCTGTTGATCGGGCTGCTTAAATAACAATGTTTTCATTAATGTACATGTACCTGCATTTGAAGCTACCCGTAATTGTTTACGTCTGTCTGAGAAAATAATATATAAAGCAAATACTCTGACCGTTCCGCTTAACCTCTGACATAGCTTTGCATTTGTTGATCGGGCTGCTTAAATAACAATGTTTTCATTAATGTACATGTACCGGCATTTGAAGCTACCCGTAATTGTTTACGTCTGTCTGGCCGATAATATAGAAAGCAAATACTCAGACCGTTCCGCTTAACCTCTGACATAGCTATGCATTTGTTGATCAGACTGCTTAAATAACAATATTCTCAATAATGTACATGTACCTGCATTTGAAGCTACACGTAATTGTAAATTACGTCTGTCTGGGAAAATAATATATAGAGCAAATACTCTGACAGCTCCGCTTAACCTCTGTCATAGCTATACATTTGTTGATCGGACTGCTTAAATAACAATGTTTTTATTAATGTACATGTACCTGCATTTGAAGCTACCCGTAATTGTTTACGTCTGTCTGGTCGATAATATATAAAGCAAATACTCTGACCGTTCCGCTTAACCTCTGACATAGCTATGAATTTGTTTATAAGACTGCTTAAATAACTATGTTCTCAATAATGTACATGTACCTGCATTTGAAGCTACCCGTAATTGTTTACGTCTGTCTGGGAAAATAATATATAAAGCAAATACTCTGACCGTTCCGCTTAACCTCTGACATAGCTTTGCATTTGTTGATCGGGCTGCTTAAATAACAATGTTTTCATTAATGTACATGTACCTGCATTTGAAGCTACCCGTAATTGTTTACGTCTGTCTGGCCGATATTATATAAAGCAAATACTCTGACCGTTCCGCTTAACCTCTGACATATCTTTGCATTTGTTGATCGGGCTGCTATGTTTTCATTAATGTACATGTACCTGCATTTGAAGCTACCCGTAATTGTTTACGTCTGTCTGGCCGATAATATATAAAGCAAATACTCTGACCGTTCCGCTTAACCTCTGACATAGCTATGAATGCTTAAATAAATATGTTCTCAATAATGTACATGTACCTGCATTTGAAGCTACCCGTAATTGTTTACATCTGTCTGGGAAAATAATATATAGAGCAAATACTCTGACCGTTCCACTTAGCCTCTGACAAAGCTATGCATTTGTTGATCAGACTGCTTAAATAACAATGTTTTTATTAATGTACAAATAAATAAATATGTTCTCAATAATGTACATGTACCTGCATTTGACGCTACCCGTAATTGTTTACGTCTGTCTGGGAAAATAATATATAGAGCAAATACTCTGACCGTTCCGCTTAACCTGTCATAGCTATGCATTTGTTGACCGGACTGCTTAAATAACAATGTTTTCATTAATGTACATGTACCTGCATTTGAAGCTACCCGTAATTGTTTACGTCTGTCTGGGAAAATAATATATAGAGCAAATACTCTGACCGTTCCGCTTAACCTCTGTCATAGCTATGCATTTGTTGACCGGACTGCTTAAATAACAATGTTTTCATTAATGTACATGTACCTGCATTTGAAGCTACCCGTAATTGTTTACGTCTGTCTGGGAAATTATTATACACTGAAAAAAAGTTATAAGAGGCCACCTCATATTTTTTCTTCTAGTTCAGAAAGTAAATTACGTTCAATTAAAATTTATGATCAAATTAATAAACCAATGTCTAACAGTGGCTCTGAGAGTGTCTGCATTCCAAAATGCATGATATGTCTCACACAGTCGAAGCATGAGTAAAGGTACCCTCTTTTCGAAAATCACACTTTATTATCATCAAATGTCATATTATGACGTTGTGTTACTGACTACCATGATGCAAGATAAAATTAAGTCAGATGTGTTGCTGCAATAAGAATCTTCGTTTCTGTTTTGTACATGCAAGAAGACAGCAAAATGAATAACATGAATTCAGCTTTTTGTATGCAATTTGCATACAAACTTTGTTCATCTCTGGTTGCATTATTATCAGCAGTATGGAATTGAAATTTTCAGCGAGTATTAAGGTATAATACTAGACTCTGATAAACTTTGAAAATTTAAAAAATCGTCCATAAATTTCGTTATTTTGTACGTTAAAAATTGGCATTGAAACTGGAAGTATGCGTCAGCCGTGACCTGTTTGTCCTCGAAAATAGTCTAAAATAGCTCACTCGGGTTATATCTCTCATTCCCATGCTTCATCAAGTGAATTTAATAGCGATCAACATGTTTAAGAGGCACATTGATGATTTTTTCAAAAAATCTCAAAATTGGCGATTTTTAAAATGCGCAGAAAGTCTACCAGTCGAGAAAATTCGAATGTTTGATGTTTTTCCAAGCCGGAAGGGCCCCTTTGATGACACCCGCTCATAATTTCAATTAATGTTGTGCTTTATCAATTTTTTTATTCAAAAACATTGAGTTTTGCATTTTTACTCCAAAATCGCGTTTAGTGAAAGAAAGTTATTTCTGAACACTTTGGAACTTTACTTACTTGAAAGACACGTCTTAGGCTAAAATCGTGCAATTTTGAACATGGCTTAGTTACAAAAACTGAGTTTGAAAAGTGGCCTCTTATAACTTTTTTTCAGTGTATAGAGCAAATACTCTGACCGTTCCGCTTAACCTGTCATAGCTATGCATTTGTTGATCGGACTGCTAAAATAACAATGTTTTCATTAATGTACATGTACCTGCATTTGAAGCTACCCCTAATTGTTAACGTCTGTCTGGGAAAATGAATTATAGTGCAAATTCTTTGACCGTGCCTATTAACCTCTGATTTTGTATTTGTATATGTATTTGTTGATCGGACTGCATATACAACTTTGTTCTTAATAATATACATGTGCTTGAATCTACCCATTATAATTATAGTTTACGTTCGTCTGGGAAATTATGAAAATATGAATGTAGAAAAAGAAGTCACAGGAACAAAAGTCACGGAAAAAAGACACAGATTTGGATAAGAAAACAAGTCACAAAAATGAAATATATTTTTCTACTTTTTGTTAGAAATGAAAATCATTACATCCTTTGTTTTCCTGTTAGCATTTTAGCCATTTGATAACATAAGCTTAAGATTATTTGGCATGTACAACAGTTTAAAAGTATGTATGCTCACCGACAAAAGATGAAAAAAAGGTACAAGTAGGCAAAGATCAGGAAAAGGCGCAATCAGAAAAAGATTCCCACTCCAAAAAAAACGAAACTAATTTGTAGTTGTGAATTTGAATGGCATGTATATTGCATCAAGATGACACCTACATGTATGTAAATACAAAATGTTTTGACAGTACGAAGTGTGATAGTCTTGATCACCTTTAAATTGTAGGTGTGAATTTTCACGGTAGCCATTTAATGGCACGCATGTACATGTATATTGCTTCAAGATGACACCTATGTAATTACCATATGTTTTGATAGTGCGAAGTGGGATGTCTTGGGGCAGAGCACCTTTAATTTGTAGGTGTAATTTTTCACGGTAGCCATTAAATGGCACGCGTGTACTATACGCTGCAAACAAAATTTCTCTAAACAGTTCTTTTCCATAAACGGGTTCATCTTACTTGATTCTAAAGGGCAGAGACCTCTAATTATCGTTCCCATAGACTCCCATTGTAATTTGCCCCCAAACAAGACTCATTCTTAGGCTTCATAGCTTATAGTGGACACCGACACATTCAGCAGACGAGAGATCGCCCCAGGCCGTGTACAAGTGCAGCAAAAAAATAGGGGGTTAGCCAGCATTCAAGGACGGTACTTTTCGCTGTTTAGGGACACCCCAAAATCGCTCAACAATGAAAAAATAATTATTCAAAAATAACTACATCCGCAATTTGGCCATAGCATGGCAAAACAGCAGCCGATTAAATAGAAATATATAGCAAAATATTCAAGAACGACTATACTATCATGTGACAAAAGACATTTGATAGATACGCATTTATGACCAATGGTAGGTAGCGTTACATCTTAAATTTGCCGCGGTAGATCTGCCCACACTTCGGGCCAATCACAGGCAACGTTACATTTACTGGTCTCTGTCCTAAAGACACCCATTATTTCGTTTATTTTGACGAGATGTTGCAATTATACAATGAAGGGAGCTCTTACAATAACAACGATGCTGTTTGATGCTTGGTTAAACGTATCATAGTCTTGGAGCTATTCAAAAAGTCAACCGACCCCCTACTTCAATAAGTCCAAAATAAGACAAATTTGCCTCTCTACATGGTAAAGATACAGCCACTGAATTAATTCAAAGCATTGGCGCTTCACCAATTCTGGTATCGTTTTGCTAAGGACTATGACAGGAAAGGTTAGAAAAGGCAATTCAGTGACCTTGACCTTTGACCCTTGACCTTTATGATAGTCACAATTCTACACTTAAAATTGGATTTTTGCACCAAAATTAACTATTCTTCACAAAATAACGGGTAAAAGCTGTGACCTTGACCTTCAGTTTGTCTGTTTTGTATACTGTTCTTTTCATTTTAACATTATGATGCACTATCATGGTGAGTTTAACCTTATTACACTAGAGAACGTGAAAAACTTGAAAATCATTAATGATTACATTATACGTTATAGGGGTCATAACTGCACCTTGTTGACTTCCCAGAGGTGTTTGGAACCACTACTGCTGCAATGGATGAGGTTTGGTCCAGTAAATTTCGTTAAAGCACCCAAGTCATTTCTTAAATAACAGTTCCAGTGCTGTTCTCGTGTGAAAAATCTTTATGTCGTCTGTTTATTGATCTGTTTGTATGTGCACTTTTATGTGAATTTTTCTATTTTAAAATTCGAGGATGGCCAGTTTCTGTCTGTTCCGCCTTGGGCTTCAGATGTGAAATCATGAAGAGATACAAAGGGGGTATTGGTTCCTGAAAACACAGTTTCATTTCAGTGTCGAAACAGGGAGCACGCCTGAAGGTGACATTCTCTTTAGGGCAGAGACCTCTAATTATCGTTCCCATAGACTCCCATTGTAATTTGCCCCCAAACAAGACTCATTCTTAGGCTTCATAGCTTATAGTGGACACCGACACATTCAGCAGACGAGAGATCGCCCCAGGCCGTGTACAAGTGCAGCAAAAAAATAGGGGGTTAGCCAGCATTCAAGGACGGTACTTTTCGCTGTTTAGGGACACCCCAAAATCGCTCAACAATGAAAAAATAATTATTCAAAAATAACTACATCCGCAATTTGGCCATAGCATGGCAAAACAGCAGCCGATTAAATAGAAATATATAGCAAAATATTCAAGAACGACTATACTATCATGTGACAAAAGACATTTGATAGATACGCATTTATGACCAATGGTAGGTAGCGTTACATCTTAAATTTGCCGCGGTAGATCTGCCCACACTTCGGGCCAATCACAGGCAACGTTATATTTACTGGTCTCTGTCCTAAAAGGAAACAATTAAGCAAGGACCAGGATGAAGCATTCAGTCAATACAAGTTGCATCGATCTGGCTATCTGAAATCAGCTACATTGTACGCTGCGTTCTTTTCTAGCATTCACAAGCTTTAGTTTTCCCATGACGCGTCCAAATTTTATAGTTAGAATAAATTAAATTTACAACACATTTATGTTTACAAGACATCTCAGCTCAAATATTTTAATAAGCATCACCGTTTTATCGCGCAATGCTCAATTCCTTTTGGTTTTACCCCCAAATCCTATATAAAATTGCTTAAGAAGATAACAAAATGTCGTAAATATTTCAAATAAACATTGTCATTATCAATATTTCAAGGAAATGTCTAGTTTGTATTAACTTTGATGCTAATTACTGCCTCTTTTCTCACCATTTTGCCTCTTTTCGCATCTATTCGCGAAAAAAAATCCTCTTTTCGCTATCTAGTCCCACCCAAGTGTTATTATTACTAAATATCGTTAAAATATTTTTGTTTGGGTTTACGTCTTACGTCCTTATTATCAATTTTCAGTCATACTGGGATGGTGTGTATACTTCCTGAGTGCTAAACTAGATCTATGAGAGCTTATTAGATGCTTGTTCAAGTGCACAATATGTATATATTGTAGCATTAGGTTTCAGTAGCTTCATGGACTTCGCTTCTGTGCCCCATATACTACATTGCTTCTTTTTTTTTTATTTGTTTCAGTTATTTTCAATTTTAAGAACAAAAATCGCGTTTAAATGACAGGTCAACATCATTTTTTTACTTTAAACATGAAAATTATATCCAACTTCAGATTGTATGCATTTCTTTTGTCAGGTTACATTAATACTTTTTAAACATACACGGTCAACAGCTAAAGCCATGCAAGATAACCACACTGTTCCCGGGCAAGCCTCCCGGAACCTGACTATCGGTGCTCTGTGCACATTTCTTTCACCATAGGTTAATACCCAAGAAGCGGTGCAGGGATGTTAATCCAAAATACAGGTATAGTGAAGGTATACGGACAAAACACCCCATGGACATAACCCCCCACGTCCATTTTGTTGAAGGTGGACAAAAACCACCACATGTTTTTTTGAAGGCTGACAAAACACCCCACACCCAATAGTATAACGTGGACAAAACACCCCATGCAGATTTCAAAATTAGGACAAAACCCCCCTCATGTTTTTCTTAGTTCCCCATATGCCATGACTGAAAACTGATGGCTGGAAAATTTAGGCGTAAACCAAATCTTATGTTTTCTTTATCAAAGATAATATGAATCATATAACATGACTGAAAATTGATGACTTGGACAAGAATGTCTTATGTTTTAGCTCCCCATATAACATAACAAAATTGATGACTTGGACATGAAACCATGGCCAAATTTTATTTATTTCTTTACATTAGTTAATGAAAGCTGCATATGAACTTATTTAAGATTTAAACTTTTTAATGAACAGATCTGGTTGTGGTAATGTGTATATGGGCTGTTACAAAAATAATAACAACATATTTTAAATCATTTTAATCAGACAAACAAGCAATTAACAATTTGACTTCAATTGAAAAATAACCAATTAAGCACAGACAGATTATAAAGGTGTTTGAGTTAATTGTGAAAATTAAGTAAATGATTAAATAATTCAATTACCTTAATAGTACTCAATTAGCACATTATGATTAAAATACATGTTCAAACACAATCAGTATACATGCATTTGTTTTAATAAGTGACAATTGGAATGGCATCAAAGAAAATATCCATTCATCTACATAGAATTGAAATAAGGAAAAAGAAGTGATATTACCAGAAAATGCATGTTGATTGCATTAGGATGCTTCTGTCTGCTTCCATCTGCTTATCTACACTGCAAAAACATGAGGGGGGTTTTGTCCTAATTTCAAAATCTGCATGGGGTGTTTTGTCCACGTTATATTTTTGGGCGTGGGGTGTTTTGTCAGCCTTTAAAAAAACATGTGGTGGTTTTTGTCCACCTATGACAAAATGGACGTGGGGTGGGGTGTTTTGTCCTACACTCCAAAATACAAGCAGTTGACCGATCTTTCCATTTAGCCATCTATTATGTTTATATCCCATAGTTCTTTTGTCAGTCAAGTTTAAACTTTAAATTGATGTTTAACCTCCTAGTTAACATTTCTTCAGTAATATCGAGAGAGAACCGCAGCTTCCCCACCTGCGTGCTAAGTTCGCATTACGAAGACTTGCCCATGCAACAAACATATATTTTTGAGCTTTTAAAATTTAAATTTTTCAGCTGAAAAATTTTGACATTTTTCTTATTTTCGCTCAAAACATAGATTGTGGGTACACGTTCATAACCGCCTCGCCGAGTTAGTTCTAACGAGTACTCGTCATCTATGTTTTTGAGCAAAATATGAAAGCGCATATACATGTAAGGTGCAAACCGCATAAACATTCAACTGCAAGACATAAAACAATAAGAACCACCACATAAGTATCGCCATGGAACAATCAGTACTATAAATTACCATCGGGCGTAAACTATTTTTACACGGCCATAACCTCACACTCAGCTTCTGCAGTGTAGTCCTCTGCACGAGGAAGCAGATTTCGTGCCTCTGACTTTCGCTGATGAGATTCTTACCACCGGGCCACCAGAATAAAACTGACCAAAATGCGCTCGTCATGTTTTAGTTGCCTCTGCATGCATTTTATTTTCGTATACGCAGGAATTTTTTTCCATGACCAAGTGCTACCAATATATCTACACCACTTACCAAACAGAGAATCCAAGTCCTAACTTTTTTTTTGTGTGTGTGTGTGTGTGTGTGTGTGTGTGTGTGTGTGTGTGTGTGTGTTGTTGAAACATTCAAAATAGCAAGTTGTCTATAATTAACACTTACTAGGGGTAAATATGCTCCGATTGACAAATGGTAGTTACATGTGGTACAAAGGGGCGTTGCGTATCAGCTTTACCGTCACCGAAACACGTTGCTTCAGACGAGCTGTAGATGATCTTTCCACGTAAACACGTCGCTTTAACATAACCTTGGCTGTAGGCCGTGGTCGTTAAGCAAGAAAACAAATAAATAAACGAATCCACGAACAAACATTTTATTTACGATTGAATAGTTGGATAAATAAAATTGTCCTGAACTTAGTGCGTCGATAAAATGAAAAATCTTGAGATAATCCCTGACTTTTTGTCAATGTATGGCGTATTTACATCTCAAAGTACATTTCATAATAGGCAAGAAATGTCTAAAACTCCGACCGCAAAAAAAAATTATGTATACATCTATATCACTACTGACAATCACGTGGTATTGTATACATACCAACCAATAATTGATCGGTGACAAACACTGTATTTGAGAACGAAGTTGAGATGAAAAAATTTAGTTTTCTCCTACAGCGTTTCTTCTACTGACTGATAGATAGGTACAGTCAATGTAGAAATTGAATATTTATTGAAAGAAAGTAACATACGAAATCCCGGTTATTTTCGAGATGTCTCCTACAGCGTTTCTTCTACTGACTGATAGATAGGTGCAGTCAATGCAGAAATTGAATATTTATTGAAAGAAAGTAACATAAGAAATACCGGTTATTTCGTGTTCGCAAACACTTCAATGTTATTGTTTTGGAAGCAATCATGATAGGTTCATGCAAACGTATTGTTATTGTCGCGCAAACGTGCTGCGCCCTGTGATGCTACCAAACATTATAAACCTTGGTTGAAATTCAGCGTCTCATAATAAAACGTGTCAAGTTTGGTTTCTCTTCAGTATGGAAACAGATCGAATCCCTTACGAAATTGCAGCGCAGTTCCAGCATGAATCCAGTATAAACACAGCATAGTTTTGCAGCATGATCCCAACATGATTGCAGCGTATACTGCAAAAAGTACTATGATGATTTAAATGGAAGAAGTATGATTGCAGCGTGTTTCAATTTTGCTAATTAAGATGCTTTCATAAGTTGCAATCATACTGCATTGCAGCGTGGTCTTATATAGTATAGCTATATACTGCAATTATGCTGCGATCATACTGCACAGCAGCGTGTTTCAATTATGCAAATTACACTGGCTTCATGTTACAATCATGCTGCATTGCAGTATGGTCACCGTCATACTGCAGTCATCACGGGCGTGAATCAAATGGTGCTACCTGTGCTGTCGTCCGGGTCATTTGTATACACTCGCCGTCGTCCGAGTAAATCGACGGTCGTATCATGTCTCGGACGACAGCAAAATCACCAGTAACATAGATACGACCGCCGACCATATACTCGGACGACAGCAGGGGTTTACATGTGATGGTATACAAATGACTCGGACGGCAGCACAGGTAGCATCATTTGAATCACCCCGGTGATCATACTGCAATCATACTGGAAGCAAACTGCATCAATATGCAAATTAAGCTGCTTTCGCGCTACCAGCATACTGTGATCATGCTGGAACCATGCTGCATGGCAGCATGACTAAAATAATTGCAAACCTCTTAGCCTTACATGCGGCTTCCATGCGGCATTCATGCTGCAATGCAGCATATATGCTGGTTTCATGCTGTAATGCAGCGTATACTGAATTCATACTCATCAGATTGGTTGTTGTCTGCAAATATGTCACAGCTACATTCTTGCTTTATAGAAGTGCAAGTCAAACAGTAGCTTACTCTAAAAGCTATGAAAATGTGTTTCTAAATGCACTTACAAGTTCTGCTAAATTTCTTTTGATTCTTTCCAGCCAGTTTTTCTTTAAATTTGCAATTGTAAAACAGCTTTCAAATCCCCCCACCTTCTGTCAGTAATTTTTACCCATCATGCAATTGATACTATGACATCATCAATACACCAATATCTGTAGACTACTAAGTTAGAAGCATGATTGCAGCGTATGCTTCTGTGCAGCATGTTTCTGTGCAGCATACGCTTCTGTGCAGTATGAAATCATCGTATTTGCAGCATATACCTAAATCGGTCATATTATGGTAAGTTACAGCAGCATGAAAGCAGCATGGATCAAGCCAAGTAAAACATTCTAAGACAGTGCTGTATGAATGCAGCATACACCAGCAGTATGATTCCAGCATACGTTGCAAAGAAGTATGACAACAGTGTATAAGAAGCATAAATACCAGTATACATCCTGCGTGCGCTGCAATGCAGTAAATATACTGCAACTGCGCTGCAGATATAGGGCAAAATAAGAATAATGAAAGTAGGATATCGCCATACGTTGCATTCCAGCATACGCTGCAATTCCGTAAGGGATAACTTTGTATTGGTGTTTGGTGTTAAGACTTGGCTTTGGTGGTGTATGTTGGTGACGAAATAATAATCAAATTCATGTTTAGAACAAAACAGAAGTCCGAATCCCGTCCGTTACGGTGAGAACACGCAACCGTCTGAGCAATAATTGATTGATCTCGATCCATGTTGGCGTCAGAGGGCTCATACTGTCTGTTCAAACAAAATTGTAGGTTGTTTGTAGAATGAATGAAGCCATCTTCGAGGACGGCATTGCCAGGGTCCTTGCCCAGTAATGGTCCAAACCATACAAAAACAGCACTTTTCAGGACTACAAAATTCATGAAGAGAACCCATTGTAATAAATCTTTGTAATTCCAATCAATAACTGCCTCGGGGGGAAACCCCGGCATAGCAACATAAACCTAATAATGTCAAACTAGTATACATTTTCTCATACAGCGCATTATAAAAACAACTAGCCCAATTCTTTGGGCGCCCGGATAGCTGAGTCGGTAGCGCGTATGGCTTCTGACTAGCTATGCACCGCTGCTGTGCAGGTTCGAATCCCAATGGCTATGCCAGTGAAAATTATCGACTATTGAAAAAAAAAAAAATCAACGGCTACTGCATCGGTATGTGCCATTAGTTTGATTGTCCCCACCTCTAGACAGTGGCGTATAAGAAGCAGTTCATAAGGTCTGGGCATTTTTCGCATTGTATAAGGATTAACTGTGTGTGTGTGTGTGTGTGTGTGTGTGTGTGTGTGTGTGTGTGTGTGTGTGTGTGTGTGTGTGTGCGCGCGCGCGACATGTGACATTTCCAATTTCAAGTTACAAAACGATGCCTTTGCATGACTTTTGTCTGTTCGAAAGCATTTTGACAAAATCGGACCGTTTACGATTGATAAACAGTGCTCAACTCTTCATACTGTAAGGGTTACCTCCAGTATGCAATTGCTGAGTGAATAATGCATACATGATTGCACACAGGATATAAACCTTATAAACCGCGAAACCTTTAATGCACCGCATTGGTCATGACCGAACAAATTTGAGTTCTAAAAGACAAACAGTATTAGTTAAACTTCACAAGCTTCTAAAATATTCAACATAATATTGTAATCGCAGCTTAAATTTGAGATACATACTCGAATCTCGTGCGTATGGTACTTTTGAATAATCACCTTAAAACATGTTCGCCGGCTGCAATGATGTCTTCATTCTATAGGTTTGTTAAGAACACAGTGCGTGAATTTTAACAAGTGAGCAATTGCGTTTGTTTTATGTCGGGTATATAACAACCAAAATTATTAAAAGGGTGATTTTCAAGTTGTTGGTTCTGTCGTATAGTATGCATACCATATATATATTTTAATCTTGCTCTATATATATACAAGTTCTACATGTATGTATTATGGTACGTCTACACTGGGCCACGTTCTTTCACGTTTCCACCGTAGGTTCTTACTACGCGCTCATCATCATCATCATCATCATCATCATCATCATCATAGCTCTTAGCTAGGGACGCACCAAGCAGTATCTTATCCTATCCTGCGAGTGCACCGGGTAAGTTTGGGGGTTATTGAAGGAGAGCGAATTGCAAGAATACTTCTCGGTTCCTTTTTTTTTTTCATTTCAACTCAACTCAATTTTATTTGCAAATCATATAACATTTAACATTTCAAAATGATTGACGCGAAAGCTATTGCTTGAGGGGACGAGTCAATTAAAACGAAATTAATACCAGAGGACCATTGGTCCTGAAACGCTCACCGAAGCCTGATCTTGGAGCATTTAGTCATCATGAAATGACACTGACCTTGAATATTCACATGTACCTTTAAGTTGACTTCATTAGTTTTCTGCATCTGCCAAGTTTCAGGTCTCAGGCTGCAATAGTTTCCAAAATATCCATTATTCTCGCCTTTTTCCATTTAAAAGCCTATGTTTCCAAAATTGACCTTGTCATAAAATAGGTCAAGGTCATCCAAGGGTCATAATTTTAGCAAACTACCATGGGCTGGAGTCCCCGGTGCTACATACCAAGTTTTTTGTGAAGCAGCGTACCTGTTCTTGAGAAGACCCTTTTTGAAGAGTTTTCACCATATATGGACATGGTGGCGAGCTTGGTCATGTGACCAAGATATCGTGAAAAAGATTTCAATGCCACTACACAAGCAGGCTCCAGATAAAATTTCAACTTGATTGGCCAAGCGGTTTCAGAGAAGATCTTTGAAATTGTGACTTAATTTTGACATTTCAGTGACCTTGGGTCAAGGGCAAGAAATGACCTTGACCTTCATTGACTCCATAAGTTGTCTGCATCTAGCAACTTTCAAGTCTCAGACTGCAACTGTTTCCAAAATATCCACTGTTTTCACCTTTCCCATGTAAAAGCTTATGTTTCAAAAAATGACTTTGCCATAAAATAGGTCAAGGTCATCCCAGGGTCATCATTTAAGCAAACTATGCTGGGCTGGTGTCCCAAATACTACATACAAAGTTTCATGGAAATCAGCCCACCGGTTCTGGAGAAGAAAATTTGTTTGAAGGGTTTTTACCATATGTGGGCATGGCGGCCATCTTGGTCATGTGACCAAGAAAACGCGAACAAAATTTTAATTTCCCTATCCAAGGAGGCTCCTCATAAAATTTCAACTTGATTGGTCAAGCAGCTTCAAAGAAGAAGAGCTTTGAAATTGTGACTTAATTTTGATATTTCAATGACCTTGGGTTAAGGACAAGTAATGACTTTGACTTAACTCTTATTGCTTCCATTAATTGTCTGCATCTAGCAATTTTCAAGTCTCAGAATGTTGATGAACTCAAGTTCGCAACTTAACGCACGTCTGCGTTGAGGGACTTTCGCATAGGTGTGACGACCCCTTTATTAGAGACACATCTGTATCTCGTTTGTGGGGTCCGAAAATGTCAGGCTCAGGGTCATACAACAAAAATAGTAAATTACTGAATTTTTATATGGACATTTAGTTCATTAATGCACATTCACGCTTATGAAAATAAATTCGATTAAGAAATAAAAATGATCAAAACATAAAATTGTCCGGATCTTAAAAAAATGTAACACTCACGATTTTTAGATAAAAAGCCACACGTCTTCTGTCCCGAATCCTAATTTTTTATGTCAGAATACATCTTTTTATGTTTTGATTTGCATGACGTTAAAGTTCATAAACCAATCTTTCATGCGATATTTTAAAAATGATTCTGCATTCATTTTCAGCAAATTTCGACGTTTTAGTCGATTTGACGTTACGTTACGTGGTGTTCAGCCCGCCTATTTGAACATGGCATTAAGCGAGGTGTGTATAAACATACGTGACTGATTTTATTCTGCTGACGAGTACTTTAATGCTCTTAACTGTCGCTACTAATTGCAGTTAAAGCGCATGTTTAAACACGCATTGGACCGCACTTTAAGGGGTGCTCACACCACAGCGTATAGCGCCAACGTATTCCGACGTATGGGATATTTTGTCCATACGTTGGTGTACGTTGCATACGTTCGGCATAAGTTTTGCATAAGTTACGTATACGCTACAGTACGCTGGCATACATTGTCGTACGTCGTGTACGCCAAGAAATTTTGTGCATGCACAAAATTTCCAACGTATGCCAACGTACTGATAATACGTTACTCATAAGTTAGGCGTACGCACCGAACACATTATGCATAAGTTCATGAACGTTACCTGTAAGTTACTCATACGTTCGCATACGTTGCCATACGCTAAAGCCCACCTGGGTTTTTTGTTTAGCGTATGAGAAGCGTATGCATAACGTATTACCAACATACGAGCAGCGTACTTGGAGCGTATGCAGCGTATGTTAAACGTGCGAAGAACGTACTCAGCGTATGCGCAACTTACGCCTAGCGCGTTGGTCAGCATTCGGGATTTTATACATAAGAATGGAAGGAACAGGATTCAGATTCCTGTGTTCAGGATTAAATAGCCACACAGAAGCATCAAAATAATATACTCAACCGAAAACAAATTGCGCAATTGGGCGTATGTCTAAATTGTATTCACTTTTAAATTATCGCTTGTCCAGAGAACATTTTTTGTAAGAACTGGCTGCCTTCAAAGCTCATATTTAATGGCCCTATATATAATATTATATGAAGTGTCAAAGAATTGTTGAATATTAAAGTCACCTTTTCAAAATATGCTTATTACCAAATCGAATATCAAAGGTAACTGAAAATTCAAGCAGGTAGATTCGACAATATGCTGCCTATTGTCAGTATATCAAATAATTACATTTTTGAGAAATGAAAAGTTGTTGAGAACTTGTTATGGGAGACTTACTGTTACAAGATTGAAATGAATCTCAAAAAAGTAACCAATCATAATATATATTTCTACTACTCACGACAAACAAGATTATTGACAGTGACAATTTGTTTGTTTCGATTCTGGTATGCATGGTAGCTTAATCACTAAAATAGACAGCGAATACGATGATCTATTGCATAATTAAGTATAGTTTATGTATTATATCATGCAAGTTTTCAGCTTCAGTCAATTATTTGTCATTATTGATGGTTTTGTAACTTTGGTCAACTGGCCCACAAACTCAGTTCTACCTAATTATAGGAAATGATTCTTCTGAGAAACGGTATAAGAAATCCACAAAATGCACCCGAAGAATCAGGTGTGTAGATTTCTTTGGTTTACTCAGTTAAAGGGCCCCTGGCTATCCCAGACGCCGTTTCTTCCAGGTACTAGCCCCCCTGGCTATCCCAGACGCCGATTCCTCCAGGTACTGCCCCCTTGGCTATCCCAGACGCCGATTCCTCCAGGTACTGCCCCCTTGGCTATCGCAGACGCCGATTTCTCCAGGCAATATGCCCCCTGGCTATCCAAGACGCCATTTACTCCAGATACTGAGCACTGGCTATCCAAGACACCGTTTCCTCCATGTACTGCGACCCTTGCTATTCCTGACGCCGTTTTCTCCACGTACAGGCCCCCTGGCTATCCCAGACGCAGTTTCCTACAGGTAATAGGCCCATTGGCTATTCTAGACACCGTTTCATCCAGGTGATGGGACCCTGGCTATCCCAGACGCTATTTTATCAAGGGACTTGGCCCCCTGGCTATCGAAATCGCCGTTTCCTCAAGTTACTAGGCTATCCAAGACGCTGTTTTATCCCCGACTAGGTCCCTGGCTAACCCAGACGCCGTTTCCTCAAGGAACTAGGCCCCTTTGCTATGTCAGACACCGTTTCCTCCATGTACTGCGCATTCTGGCTATCCCAGACGCCGTTTGTTCCAGATACTAGGCCCAATGGCTATCACAATCGCATTTTTCTCCAGGAAATAGGCTCCCTTGCTATTATAGACGCCCCTTACTCCAGATATTGGGTCCCTGGCTACCATGGACGCCGTTTCCTCCAGGTACTGTACCCACTGGCTAACCTAAATGCCGTATCCTCCAGTTACTAGGCCTCTCTGCTACCCCAGACGCTGTTTCCTCCATGAACGGGACACCCTAACTATCACAGATACCATTTCATCTATGTACTGGACCACCCTGACTATCCCAGACGCCCGTTTCCTCCAGCTACTAGGCCCCTGACTATCCTAGACGCCGTTTCCTCGTTGTACTGGGTCCCCTGGCTATCTCAAGATACTGGGGCCCTGGTTTTTCAAATGCCGTTTCCTCCAGGAACTAGGCCTCTGGCTATCTCAGACGCCATTTGCTAAAGGTACTGGGCCCATGGCTCTCCCAGACGCCGTTTCGTACAGGTACTGGGCCCCTGGCTATCCCAGACGCAGTTTCCTTCAGATACTAGGCCCCTGGCTATACTAGAAAACGTTTCATCCAGGTGCTGGGTCCCTGGCTATCCCAGACGCTGCTTTCTCAAGGTAGTAGACGCCGTTTCTTCATTTACTGCCCCCCCCCCCCTGGCTATCCCAGACGCCGTTTCCTCCAGGTACTAGGTCCCATTGGATATCATAGACGCCGTTTCCTCCAGGTACTGGGCCATGGCTATCCCAGATGCCATTTCCTCCAGGTACCGGGCGCCTGGCTATCCCAGACGCAGTTTTCTCCAGATACGAGGCCCCCTGGCTATGCTAGACTACGTTTCATCCCAGTGCTGGGCCGATGGCTATCCAAGACGATGCTTTCTCAAGGTTCTAAGGCTCCTGGCTATCAAAATCGCCGTTTTCTCCAGGTACTAGGCCCCCTGGCTATCCCAGACGACGTTTCTTCAGTTACTGGGCCTTCTGACTATCCCAGACGCCGTTTCCTCCAGGTACTAGGTCCCACTGGATATAATAGACGCCGTTTCCTCAGGTACTAGGCCCCTGCCTATCCTAGACGCGGTTTCCTCCAAGAACTAAGCCCCCCTGGCTATTCCAGACGCAGTTTCCTTCAGTTACTGGGCACCCCGGCTATCAAAGACGCCGTATCCTCAAGGAACTAAGCCCCATAGCTATCCCAAATCGCAGTTTTCTCAAGGTTCTAGGTTCCGTGGCTATAAAAGACGCCGTTTTCTCCAGTTACTGCCCCCTTGGCTATCTTAGACGACGTTTCGTCCAAGTTCTGGTACCCTGGCTATCCCAGACCCAGTTTCCTCCAAGTACTAGGCCCCTGGCTTTCTCAGATGCCGTTATCTCCAGGAAGTAGGCCCACTCACTATCACAGACGCCGTTTGCTCCATGTATTGCCCCATTGCTATCCCAGAAGCCGTTTCCTCCAGGTTATAAGCCCATAGCTATCCCAATCGCATTTTTATCCAGGTTCTATGCCCCATGACTATCCCAGACGCCGTTTCCTCCAGGTACTAGGTCCCTTGGCTAACCCAGACGCCGATTCCTCCAGGCATTATCCCCGTGGCTGTCCAAGACGCCGATTTCTCAAGATACTTGGGCCCTGGCTTTTCCAAATGTTGTTTCCTCCAGGAACTAGGCCTCTGGCTATCCCAGACGCCGTTTCCTCCAGGTAGTGGGCCCATGACTCTCCCAGATGCCGTTACCTCCAGGTACTGGACCCCTGGCTATCCCAGATGCCATTTCCTCTAGGTACCGGGCACCTGGCTATCTCAGACGCAGTTTTATCCAGATACTAGGCCCCCTGGCTATGCAAGACTACGTTTCATCCAAGTGCTGGGCCCATGGCTATCCCAGACGATGCTTTCTCAAGGCTCTAGGTCCCCTGGCTATCACAACCGCCGTTTCCTCCAGGTTCTAGGCCCCTGGCTATCCCAGACGACGTTTCTTCAGTTACTGGGCCTTCTGGCTATCCCAGACGCCGTTTCCTCCAGGTACTAGGTCCCACTGGATATAATAGACGCCGTATCCGTCAGGTAATAGGCCCCTGCCTATCCTAGACGCGGTTTTCTCCAAGTACTAAGCCCCCCTGGCTATTCCAGACGCCGTTTCATCCAGTTACTGGGCTCCCTGGCTATCACAGACGCCGTATCCTCCAGGTACTAAGTCCCATAGCTATCCCAATCGCAGTTTTCTCCAGGTTCTAGGTTCCGTTGCTATCTTAGAAGCCGATTTGTCAAGATACTGGGTATTCCAGACGCAGTTTCCTCCAGTTACTTGGCCACTGGCTATCCCAGACGCCGTATCATCCAGGCACAAGGCCCCACTGGCTACGACAGACGCCATTTCCTCCAGGTGCTGGGCCCTCACTATCCCTGAAACCGTTTTCTGCAGGTAGTAGACCCCCTGGCTATCCCAGACGCCGTTTCCTCCAGTTGCTAGGTCCCAATGGCTATCCGTTCAGGTACTGGGTCCCCTGGCTATCCAAGACGCCGTTTTATCAAGGTACTAGAACCCCTGGCTATGCTACACGCTGTTTGCTCCAGTTGCTGGGCACCCTGGCTATCACAGTCGCCTTTTTTCTCCAGGTACTAGGCCCACTGGTTATACCAATCGCGGTTTCCTCCATGTAATAGGCCCCCTGGCTAGTATAGGTGCCATTTCCTCCAGTTACTAGGCAGCCTGGGTATCTCAGAGTACGTTTCTTTCAGGTACTATCTCCAGGTACTAGGTCCCAATGGCTATCCAAGGCGCCATTTCCTCCAGGTACTGGGTCCACTGGTTATCCCAGTCGCCATTTTCTCAAGGTGCTAGGCCCCTTGGCCTCCAATCGCCGTTTCGTCCAGGTAATGGGCCCCCTGGCTAGCAAAGACGCCATTTTCTCCAGTAACTAGGTCCCCTGGCTATCCAAGACACCGTTTTCTCGAGGTACTGGGCCCCCTGTTTTTATAAGACGCCGTTTTTTCCAGTTCCTTGGCAATCCAAATCGCCGTTTTCTCTAGGTACTGGCCACTCTGGCTATCCTAGACGACATTTGCTCCAGGTACTGGGCCACTGGATACCCCAGACGCAGTTTCCTCCCCGGCTATTCCAGACGCTGTTTCCTCAATGTACTGGGCAAACTGTCTATCCCAGACGCCGTTTCCTCCAGGTACTAGGTCACATGGCTATCTCAATCGCTGTTTTTACAGTACTGGCCCCACTGGCTGTTCCAGACGCCGTTGTTTCCAGGTACAGGGCACCTGGCTATCCCAGACGCCGTTTCCCCCAGGTACTAGATCCCCTGGCTATCCCAGACGCTGTTCACTCCAGGTACAAGGCCCAATGGCTATCCAAGACGCCGTTTCCTCCAAGTACTGGGTCCCCTGTCTATCCCATACGCCGTTTTCTCAGGAACTGGGTCCCTTGCTATTTCAGACGCCGTTTACTCCATGTAATGGACCCCTTGGCTATCTCAGACGTCGTTTACTCTAGGTACTGGCTCCCCTGGCAATCCTAGATGCCATTTCCTCTAGATACTAGGTCCCCTGGCTATCGCAGACTCCGTTTATTCCAGGTAAGAGACCCCATGTCTATTCAAGACGCCGTTTCCTCCAAGTACTGGGCCCCCTGTCTATCCCATACGCCGTTTCCTCAGGAACTGGGTCCCTGGCTATCCCAGACGATGTTTCCTCCAGGTACTTGGGCCCTGGGTTTCCAAGACTCCATTTCTTCCAGGTACTGGGCCCCCTTATTATCTCAGATGCCGTTTCCTCCAGGTACTAGCCCCCTGGCTATGCTAGACACCGTTTAATCCAGGTGCTTCCCCCCAGGGCCCCGCCGCCGTTTTCTCAAGGTACTAAGCCCCTTTGGTATTCCAATCGCCGTTTCCTCCATGAACTAGGCCCCCTGGCTATCCCACACCCCGTTTCCTCCAGTTACTTGGCCCCTGGTTATCCCAGACGTCGTTTCCTCCAGGTGTGAGGCCCAAAACTATCCAAGACCCCGTATTCTTCATATACTGGGCACCCTGGTTCTAGGCTCAATGGCTATCCCAGTCGCCGTTTCCTCAGATACTGGGTCCCCTGACAATCACAGACGCCGTTTGCCCTATGTACTGGGTCCGATGGCTATCAAAGATGCCGTTTCCTCCAGGTTATATGCCCCATGGCTATCCATTTGCCGTTTCTCCAGGTACTAGGCCCCCCCCTGGTTTTCCTAGATGCCGTTTCCTCTAGGAACTAGACCCATGGGTATCCCAGACTCCATTTCCTCCAGGAACTAGGCCACTTATGTATCCCAGACGCTGTTTCCTCCAAGTACTGGTACCCTGGCTATCCAAGACGCAGTTTCATCAGGTACTGGGACCCCTGGCTATTCTAGACAGTGCCAACTCCATGCACTGTGCCCGCTAGCTATCCCAATCGTCGTTTCCTGCATGTACATGGCCCCTGGCTATCATGTAACCGTTTTATCCAGATACTAGGCCCCCGGCTATCCCGGTACTCGGCCCACGGCTATGCCAGATCCATTTCCTCCAGGTATTGGCCACCATGGCTATCCTAGACGACATTTGCTCCAGGTACTGGGCCCCGTCGCTATCTCAGACTGGCTATCCAAAATGCAGTTCTTTACTGTACTGGGCAACCTGGCTATCCCAGACGCGGTTTCATCCAGGTACTAGGCCCCATGGCTATCCCAATCGCTGTTTTCTCACGGTACTAGTCCCCTGGCTGTCCAAGACGCCGTTTCTTCCTGTTACAGGACCCCCTGTCTATCAAAGACGCCGTTACCTCCAGGTACTATCCCACGGTTCTAGCCCCCTGGCTGCCCAAGACGTCGTTTCTTCCAGGTACATGGCACCCTGTGTATCAAAGACGCCGTTTCCTCCAGGCACTAGGTCCTCTGACTATCCCAGACGCCGTTTACTCCAGGTACTAGGCTCCATGGCTATCCCAGATGCCTGGGGCAACTGTCTATCTCATACCGTTTCCACAAGAACTGGGTCCCTTGCTATCTCAAACGCCGTTTACTACATGTACTGGGCCCCAGGCTATCTCAGACGTCGTGTCCTCTAGATACGGCCCCCCTGGCTAGCCCAGACGTCGTTTCTTCTAGATACTTGGTCCCATGGCTATCCCAGACTCCGTTTCCTCCAGGTACTAGGCTCCATGGCTATCCCAGATGCCAGGGGCAACTGTCTATCCCATACCGTTTCCACAGGAACTGTGTCTCTTGCTACCTCAAACGCCGTTTACTACATGTACTGGGCCCCAGGCTATCTCAGACGTCGTTTCCTCTAGATACGGGGCCCCCTGGCTAGCCCAGACGTCGTTTCCTCTAGATACTAGGTCCCATGGCTATCCCAGACTCCGTTTCCTCCAGGTACTAGGCTTCATGGCTATCCCAGACGCCGTTTCCTCCAAGTACTGGACCCCCTGTCTATTCCATACGCCGTTTCCTCAGGAACTGGGTCGCTGGGTATCTCAGACGCCGTTTTATCCATGTACTGGGTCCCATGGCTATCCCAGATGCCATTCATTCCAGGTACTGGGCCCCATGGCTATCCTAGACGCCGTTTCCACCAGGTACCAGCCCTCCTGGGTGACCCTGAAGTCTATCCTGGCTATCTCATACGCCGTTTCATTTAAGTGCTAGGTCCCAAGGCTATCCCAGACGCTGTTTCACCAGGTACTTGACCCCCTGGCTATCCCAGACTCCGTTTCGTCCAGGTACTGGGGCCCCTGGCTATACCGGTCGCCGTTTCCACCAGGTACAGGCCCCCTGGCTATCCTAGATGCCGTTTCCTCAGGTACTGGGTCCCCTGGATATCCAAGACTCAGTTTCCTCCAGGTACTAGGCCCATTGGCTATCCCAGACGCCATTCCATCCAGGATATGGCCTCCTGGCTATCCCTGACGCCGTTTCCACCAGGTGTCCCAGACTGTCCACCCTGGCTATCTCATACGCCGTTTCCTTCAAGTACTTTGTCCTATGGCTATCCAAGACGCTGTTTTACCAGCTACTGGGCCCCCTAGCTATCCAAGACGACGCCGTTTCGTCCAGGTACTGGGACCCTGGCTACTCCAGACACCGTTTCCTCATCTGATATGCCTTTTCCTCCAAGCGATAGGTCCTATGGCTATCCCAGACACCGTTTAACCAGTTACAGGCCCCCTGACTATCCTAGATGCCGTTTCCTCAGGTACTGGGTTCCCTGGATACCAAAGACACAGTTTTCTCCAGGTACTAGGCCCCTTGGCTATCCAAGACGCCGTTCCACCCAGGTACTGGCCTCCTGGCTATCCCAGACGCCGTTTCCACAAGGTACTAGGTGTCCCAGACTGTCCACCCTGGCTATCTCATACGCCGTTTCCTCTAAGTACTTGGTCCTATGGCTATCCCAGACGCTGTTTTACCAGCAAATGGGCCCCCTGGCTATCCTAGACGACGCCGTTTCGTCCAGGTACTGCCCCCTGGCTACTCCAGACACCGTTTCCTCATGTACTGGGTCCCCTGGCTATCCCAGTCGCATTTTACTCCGCTGGCTGTCCCAGGCGATCGTGAATGTCTGGCTTTCGCTGCCGGTTTTGTAAAGGGTCACTGATGAAGGTTCATTACCCGAAATTGTACAATATGGCCCACCTTCTCTCTTTGAATGTTTTTACTGCTTCCAAAGGATATAACAATTATATTTTATTTGCTATTACTGCAGCTGGTGTTGTGCCGTGTGGCGGCCCTAAAAAGTCTCCCCGTACATCATCCATAGTGCAGGTTATATTTTTCTTTTGATCCTTTGAGATCAGTGAAAATATTTGGAGTATTTCAAATATACTGTATGTTAAGAATCACCATCTTAACAGAATTTAGAATATTTGACCTCTTATGGAATATTAGTCTTTGATTTAGACTATACTTGTGTAAATTCTAGAAATTGATCGTGAATGTCTGGCTTTCGCTGCCGGTTTTGTAAAGGGTCACTGATGAATGTTCATTACCCGAAATTGTACAATATGGCCCACCTTCTCTCTTTGAATGTTTTTACTGCTTCCAAAGGATATAACAATTATATTTTATTCTCCAGGAAATGGGTCCCCCGGCTATCCCAGACTCCGTTTCCTCCAGGTAATATGCCCGCTGGCTCTCCCAGACGCCCTTTTTACCCGATACTGGCCCCAATGGCTATCCTAGACATCATTTCCAATCGGTACTAGGCCCCCTGGGTGTCCCAGACTGTCCACCCTGGCTATCTCATATGCCGTTTTCTCCGTCCTAGGTCCCATGGCTATCCCAGACGCCGTTTTACCAGGTACTGGGCCCCCTGGCTATCCTAGACGCCGTTTCGTCCAGGTACTGCCCATGGCTTTCCCAGACACCGTTTCCTCAGGTACTGGGTCCCCTGGCTATCCTAGACGCCGGTTCTTCCAGGTACTAGCCCCAGGTACTGGGTCCCCTGGCTATTCTAGACGCTGGTTCTTCCAGGTACTAGGCCCCCTGGCTATCCCAGACGTCGTTTCTCCCAGGTACTGGGGCCACTGGCTATCCCAGACGTCGTTTCTTCAAGGTACTAGGCCCCCCCTGACTATCCCAGACGTCGTTTCTTCCAGGTACTAGGCCCCCTGGCTATCCCAGGCGTCATTTTATCCAGGTATTAGGCACCCTGGCTATCCCAGACGTCGTTTCCTCCAGGTACTAGGCCCCTTGGCTATCCCAGACGTCATTTTATCCAGGTACTAGGCCCCCTGGCTATCCCAGACGTCGTTTCCTCCAGGTACTCCCCCCTGGCTATCCCAGACGCCGTTGCCTCAGGTACTGGGTCCCCTTGCTATCTCAGTCACCGTTTCTTCAGTTACTGGGTCCCTCCATGTACTGGGCCCGCTGGCTGTTCCAGACGGCGTTTCCTCCAGATACTGGACCCCCCTTCTATCTGAGACGCCGTTCCCTCGAGGTACTGCTCCATGGCTTTCAAAGGCGCCGTTTCCTCCTGGTACTAGGCCCCCTGGCTTTCCCAGATGCCGTTTCCACCAGGTACAAGCCCCCCCACCTGTGTGTCCAAGACTATCCAACCTGGCAATCTCATACGTCTTTTCCTCCAAGCTATAGGTCCCATGGCTATCCCAGACGTCGTGACCTCCAGGTACTTGGCACCCTGGCTATCCCAGACGTCGTTACCACCAGGTACTGGGCCCCCTGGCTATCACAGACGTCGTTACCTCCAGGTACTGGGTCCCCTGGCTATCCCAGACGTCGTTACCTCCAGGTACTGGGCCCCCTGGCTATCAAAGGACGCCGTTACCTCCAGGTACTGGGCCCCCTGGCTATCCCAGACGTCGTTACCTCCAGGTACTGGGCCCCCTGGCGTTTCAGACGTCGTTACCTCCAGGTACTAGGTCCCCTGGCTACCCCAGAGGTCGTTATCTCAAGGTACTGGGCCACCTGGCTATCCAAGACGTCGTTACATCCAGGTACTGGGGCCCCTGGCTATCCCAGACGACTTAACCTCCAGATACTGGGTCCCCTGGCTATCCCAGACGTCGTTTCTTCCAGGTACAGGGTCCATTGGCTTTCCAAACGTCAATACCTCCAGGTACTTGGCCCCTTGGCTATCACAGACGTCGTTACCTCCAGGTACCGGGCCACCTGGCTATCCGAAACGTCGGTTCCTCCAGATACTGGACCCCCTGGCTATCCCAGACGTCGTTACCTCTAGGAACAGGGCCCCTGGGTATCCCAGACGTCGTTACCTCCAGGTACTGGGCCCCCTGGCTATCCCAGATGTCGTTACCTTCAGGTACTGGGTCCCCTGGCTATCCCAGACGTTGTTACCTCCAGAAACTGGGCCCCCTGGCTATCCCAGACGTCGTTCCCTCGGGTAATGGGACACCTGGCTATCACAGGCGTCGTTTCTTCCAGTTACTGGGTCCCTTGGCTTTCCAAACGGCGTTAACTCCAGGTACTGGGCCCCTTGGCTATCCCAGACGTCGTTACCTCCAAGTACTGGGCCCCCTGGCTATCCCAGACGTCGTTACCTCCAGGTACTCGGCCCCCTAGCTATCCGAAACGTCGTTTCCTCCAGATACTGGGCCCCCTGGCTATTCCAGACGTCTTTATCTCCAGGTACTCGGCCCCCTAGCTATCCGAAACGTCGTTTCCTCCAGATACTGGGCCCCTGGCTATCCCAGACGTCGTTACCTCTAGGAACTGGGCCACCTGGCTATCCCAGACGTCGTTACCTCCAGCTACTGGCCCCCTGGCTATCCCAGACGTCGTTACTTCCAGGTACTGGGTACCCTGGCTATCCCAGACGTCGTTACCTCCAGGTACTGGGTCCCCTGGATATCCCAGACGTCGTTTCCTCCAGGTACTGGGTCCCCTGGCCATCCCAGATGTCGTTACCTCCATTTACTGGGCCCCTGGCTATCCTGGACGTCGTTACCTCCAGGTACTGGGCCCCCTGGCTATCCCAGACGTCGTTACCTCCAGGTACTGGGCCCCCTGGCTATCCCAGACGTCGTTTGTTCCAGGTACTGGGCCCCCTGGCTATCCTAGACGTCGTTACCTACAGGTAGGGGCCCTCTGGCTATCCCAGACGTCGTTACCTCCAGGTATTTGGTTCCCTGGCTATCCTAGACGTCGTTTCTTCCAGGTACTGGGCCACCTGGCTATCCCAGACATCGTAACCTCCAGGTATTTGGTTCCCTGGCTATCCTAGACGTCGTTTCTTCCAGGTACTGGGCCACCTGACTATCCCAGACGTCGTAACCTCCAGGTACTGGGTCCCCTGGCTATCCCAGGCGTCGTTACCTCCAGGTACTGGGTCCCCTGGCTATCCCAGACGCCGTTTCCTCCTGGTACTGGGTCCCCTGGCTATCCAAGACGCCGTGACCTGAAGGTTTCTTCCAGGTACTGGGCCACCTTGCTATCCCAGACGTCGTAACCTCCAGGTATTTGGTTCCCTGGCTATCCTAGACGTTGTTTCTTCCTGGTAGTGGGCCCCCTGTCTATCCCAGACGTCGTTACCTCAAAGTACTGGGTCCTCTGGCTATCCCAGACGTCGTTACCTCCCTCCAGGTACTGGGACCCTGGCTTTTTAGACGTCGTTACCTCCAGGTACTGTGTCCCCTGGCTATCCCAGACGTCGTTACCTCCAGGTACTGGGCCGCCTGGCTACCCAAGACGTCGTAACCTCCAGGTACTGGGCCCCCTGGCTATCCCAGACGTCGTTTCCTCCAGATACTGGGCCCGCTGGCTATCCTAGACGTCGTTGTCTCCAGGTACTGGGTCCCCTGGCTATCCCAGACGTCGTTACATCCAGGTACTGGGCCCGCTATCTATTCCAGAAGTCGTTATCTCCAGGTACTGGGTCCCCTGGCTATCCTAGACGTCGTTTCCTCCAGGTACTGGGCCCCCTGGCTATCCCAGACGTCGTTTCCTCCAGGTACTGGGTCCCCTGGCTATCGCAGACGTCGTTTCCTCCAGTTACTGGGCACCCTGGCTATCCAAGACGCCGTTCCCTCGAGGTCCCCTGGCTATTCAAGAAGTCGTTACCTCCAGGTTCTGGGTCCCCTGGCTATCCCAGATACCGTTTCCTCCAGGTACTGGGCCCCCTGTCTACCCCAGACGTCGTTATCTCAAGGTACTGGGCAACCTGGCTATCCCAGACGTCGTTTCTTCCAGGTACTGGGCCCCTGGCTATCCCAGACGACTTAACATCCAGGTACTGGGTCCCCTGGCTATCCCAGACGTCGTTTCTTACAGATACTGGGACCAGTGGCTTTCCAAACGTCAATACCTCCAGGTACTGGGCCCCTTGGCTATCCCAGACGTCGTTACCGCCAGGTACTGGCCCCCCACCTGGCTATCCCAGACGTCGTTACCTCCAGGTACTGGGTCCCCTGGCTATCCCAGACGTCGTTACCTCCAGGTACTGGTCCCCGTGGCTATCCCAGACGTCGTTACCTCCAGGTACTGGGCCCCCTGGCTATCCCTGACGTCGTTACCTCCAGGTACTGGGCCCCCTGGCGTTTCAGACGTCGTTACCTCCAGGTACAGGGTCCCCTGGCTACCCCAGAGGTCGTTATCTCAAGGTACTGGGCCACCTGGCTATCCAAGACGTCGTTACATCCAGGAACTGGGGCCCCTGGCTATCCCAGACGACTTAACCTCCAGATACTGGGTCCCCTGGCTATCCCAGACGTCGTTTCTTCCAGGTACAGGGTCCCTTGGCTTTCCAAACGTCAATACATCCAGGTACTGGGCCCCTTGGCTATCCCAGACGTCGTTACCTCCAGGTACCGGGCCACCTGGCTATCCGAAACGTCGTTTCCTCCAGATACTGTGCCCCCTGGCTATCCCAGACGTCGTTACCTCTAGGAACAGGGCCCCTGGGTATCCCAGACGTCGTTACCTCCAGGTACTGGGCCCCCTGGCTATCCCAGATGTCGTTACCTTCAGGTACTGGGTCCCCTGGCTATCCCAGACGTTGTTACCTCCAGAAACTGCCCCCCCTGGCTATCCCAGACGTCGCTCCCTCGGGTACTGGCTATCACAGGCGTCGTTACCTCCAGGTACTGGGCCCCTTTGCTATCCAAGACGTCGTTACCTCCAGGTACTGGGCCACCTGGCTATTCCAGACGTCGTTACCTCCAGGTACTCGGCCCTTAGCTATCCGAAACGTCGTTTCCTCCAGATACTGGGCCATCTGGCTATTCCAGACGTCTTTACCTCCAGGTACTCGGCCCCCTAGCTATCCGAAACGTCGTTTCCTCCAGATACTGGGCCCCTGGCTATCCCAGACGTCGTTAACTCTAGGAACTGGGCCACCTGGCTATCCCAGACGTCGTTACCTCCAGGTACTGGGCCCCCTGGCTATCCCAGACGTCGTTACCTCCAGGTACTCGCCCCCTAGCTATCCGAAACGTCGTTTCCTCCAGATACTGGGCCCCCTGGCTATTCCAGACGTCTTTACCTCCAGGTACTCGGCCCCCTAGCTATCCGAAACGTCGTTTCCTCCAGATACTGGGCCCCTGGCTATCCCAGACGTCGTTAACTCCAGGTACTGGGCCCCCTGGCTATCCCAGACGTCGTTACCTCAAGGTAACGGGTACCCTGGCTATCCCAGACGTCGTTACCTCCAGGTACTGGGTCCCCTGGCTATCCCAGACGTCGTTTCCTCCAGGAACTGGGTCCCCTGGCCATCCCAGACTTCGTTACCTCCATTTACTGGGCCCCTGGCTATCCCGGACGTCGTTACCTCCAGGTACTGGGCCCCCTGGCTATCCCAGACGTCGTTACCTCCAGGTACTGGGCCCCCTGGCTATCCCAGACGTCGTTTCTTCCAGGTACTGGGTCCCCTGGCTATCCAAGACGTCGTTAACTCTAGGAACTGGGCCGCCTGGCTATCCCAGACGTCGTTACCTCCAGGTACTGGGCCCCCTGGCTATCCCAGACGTCGTTACCTCAAGGTACTGGGTACCCTGGCTATCCCAGACGTCGTTACCTCCAGGTACTGGGTCCCCTGGCTATCCCAGACGTCGTTTCCTCCAGGAACTGGGTCCCCTGGCCATCCCAGACTTCGTTACCTCCATTTACTGGGCCCCTGGCTATCCCGGACGTCGTTACCTCCAGGTACTGGGCCCCCTGGCTATCCCAGACGCCGTTACCTCCAGGTACTGGGCCCCCTGGTTATCCCAGACGTCGTTTCTTCCAGGTACTGGGTCCCCTGGCTATCCAAGACGTCGTTACCTACAGGTAGGGGCCCTCTGGCTATCCCAGACGTCGTTACCTCCAGGTATTTGGTTCCCTGGCTATCCTAGACGTCGTTTCTTCCAGGTACTGGGCCACCTGACTATCCCAGACGTCGTTACCTCCAGGTACTGGGTCCCCTGGCTATCCCAGACGTCGTTACCTCCAGGTACTGGGTCCCCCGGCTATTCCAGACGCCATTTCCTCCTGGTACTGGACCCCCTGTCTATCACAGACGTCGTTACCTCAAGGTACTGGGACCCTGGCTTTTCAGACGTCGTTACCTCCAGGTACTGTGTCCCCTGGCTATCCCAGACGTCGTTAACTCCAGGTACTGGGCCGCCTGGGTATCCAAGACGTCGTTACCTCCAGGTTTCTTCCAGGTACTGGGCCACCTGGCTATCCCAGACGTCGTAACCTTCAGGTATTTGGTTCCCTGGCTATCCTAGACGTCGTTTCTTCCTGGTACTGGACCCCCTGTCTATCACAGACGTCGTTACCTCCAGGTACTGGGACCCTGGCTTTTCAGACGTCGTTACCTCCAGGTACTGTGTCCCCTGGCTATCCCAGACGTCGTTAACTCCAGGTACTGGGCCGCCTGGGTATCCAAGACGTCGTTACCTCCAGGTACTGGGCCCTCTGGCTATCCCAGACGTCGTTTCCTCCAGGTACTGGGCCCGCTGGCTATCCCGCTGGCTATCCCAGACGTCGTTATCTCCAGGTACTGGGTCCCCTGGCTATCCCAGACGTCGTTACATCCAGGTACTGGGCCCGCTATCTATTCCAGAAGTCGTTATCTCCAGGTACTGGGTCCCCTGGCTATTCTAGACGTCGTTTCTTCCAGGTACTGGGTCCCCTGGCTATCCCAGACGTCGTTTCCTCCAGGTACTGGGTCCCCTGGCTATCGCAGACGTCGTTTCCTCCAGGTACTGGGCACCCTGGCTATCCAAGACGCCGTTCCCTCGGGGTCCCCTGACTATCCAAGAAGTCGTTACCTAGAGGTTCTGTGTCCCCTGGCTATCCCAGATGCCGTTTCCTCCAGGTACTGGGCCCCCTGGCTACCCCAGAGGACGTTATCTCAAGGTACTGGGCCACCTGGCTATCACCGGCGTCGTTTCTTCCAGGTACTGGGTCCCTTGGCTTTCCAAACGCCAATACCTCCAGGTACTGGGCCACTTGGCTATCCCAGACGTCGTTACCTCCAGGTACCGGGCCACCTGGCTATCCCAGACGTTGTTACCTCCAAGTAATGGGCCCCCTGGCTATTCCAGACGTCGTTACCTCCAGGTACTGGGCCAGCTGGCTATCCGAAACGTCGTTACCTCCAGGTACTGGGGCCCCTGGCTATCCCAGACGCCGTTTCCTCCAGGTCCTGGGCCCCTTGCTATCCCAGACGTCGTTACCTCCAGGTACTGGGCCCCCTGGCTATCCCGACGTCGTTTGGTCCAGGTACTTTGTCCCCTGGCTATCCCAGACGTCGTTACTTTCAGGAAATGGGCCCCCTGGCTATCCCAGACGCTGTTCCCCTGGCTATCTCTGAAGTCGTTTCTTCGAGGAACTGGCCCCCTGGCTATCCCAGACGTCGTTACCTCCAGGTACTGGGCCCCCTTGCTATCCAAGACGCCGTTTCTTCCAGGTACTGGGTCCCATGGATACCCGAGATGTCGTTTCCTCCAGGTGCTGGGTCCCCTTTCTATCCCAGACGCCGTTTCCTCCAGTTACTGGGCCCCCTGGCTATCCCAGACGTTGTTACCTCCAGGTACTGGGCCCCCTGGCTATCCCAGACGCCGTTTCCTCCAGGGACTGGGTCCACTGGCTATCCCAGACGTCGTTTCCTCCAGGTACTGGGCCCCTGGCTATCCGAAACGTCGTTTCCTCCAGATACTAGGCCCACTGGCTATCACAGACGTCGTTACCTCTAGGAACTGGGCCCCCTGGCTATCCCAGACGTCGTTACCTCCAGGTACTGGCCCCCCTGGCTATCCCAGACGCCATTTCCTCCAGTTACTGGGTCCCCTGGCTATCCTAGACGTCGTTTCCTCCAGGTACTTGGCCCCCTGGCTATACCAGACGTCGTTTCCTCCAGGTACTGGGTCCCCTGGCTATCGCAGACGACGTTTCCTCCAGGAACTGGGCACCTTGGCTATCCAAGACGCCGTTTCCTCGGGAACTGGGTCCAGTGGCTATCCAAGAAGTCGTAACCTCAAGGTACTGTGTCCCCTGGCTATCCCAGATGCCCTTTCCCCCAGGTACTGGGCCCGCTGGCTACCCCAGATGTAGTTTTCTCAAGGTACTCCGCCACCTGGCTATCCCAGACGTCGTTACATCCAGGTACTGGGGCCTCTGGCTATCCCAGACGACTTAACCTCCATGTACTGGGTCCCCTGGCTATCACAGACGTCGTTTCTTCCAGGTACTGGGTCCCCTGGCTTTCCAAACGTGAATACCTCCAGGTACTGGGCCCATTGGCTATCCCAGACGTCGTTACCTCCAGGTACCGGGCCACCTGGCTATCCCAGACGTTGTTACCTCCAGGTAATGGGCCCCCTGGTTATTACAGACGTCGTTACCTCTAGGTACTGGGCCCCCTGGCTATCCGAAATGTCGTTTCCTCCAGATACTGGGCCCCCTGGCTATCCCAGACGTCGTTACCTCTAGGAACTGGGCCCCTGGCTATCCCAGACGTCGTTACCTACAGCTACTGGGTCCCCTGTCTATCCCAGACGTCGTTCCTTCGGGTACTGGGCCCCCTGGCTATCCCAGACGTCGTTAACTCCAGGTACTGGGCCCCCTGACTATCCCAGGCGTCGTTTCCTCCAGGTACTGGGTCCCCTGGCTATCCCAGACGTCGTAACCTCCAGGTACTGGGTCCCGTGGCTATCCCAGACGTCGTTTCGTCCAGGTACTGGGCCCCTTGGCTATCCCAGACGTCGTTACTTTCAGGTAAAGGGTCCCCTGGCTATCCCAGACGCCGTTCCCTCCAGGTACTGAGCCCCCTGGCTATCCCTGAAGTCGTTTCTTCCAGGACCTGGGCCCCCTGGCTATCCCAGACGTCGTTACCTCCAGGTACTGGGCCCCCTTGCTATCCCAGACGCCGTTTCCTCCAGGTACTGGGTCCCATGGATACCCCAGACGTCGTTTCCTCCAGGTACTGGGCCCACTGGCTATCCCAGACGCCTTTTCCTCCAGGTACTGGGCCCCCTGGCTATCCCAGACGTTGTTACCTCCAGGTACTGGGCCCCCTAGCTATCCTAGACGCCGTTTCCTCCAGGTACTTGGCCCCCTGGCTATCCAAAACGTCGTTTCCTCCAGATACTGGGCCCCCTGGCTATCCCAGACGTCGTGACCTCTAGTAACTGGCCCCCCTGGCTATCCCAGACGTCGTTACCACCAGGTACTGAGCCCCCTGGGTATCCCTGAAGTCGTTTGTTCCAGGAACTGGACCCCCTGGCTATCCCAGACGCCGTTTCCTCCAGGGACTGGGTCCCCTGGCTATCCCAGACGTCGTTTCCTCCAGGTACTGGGCCCCCTGGCTATCCGAAACGTCGTTTCCTCCAGATACTGGGCCCCCTGGCTATCCCAGACGTCGTTACCTCTAGGAACTGGGCCCCCTGGCTATCCCAGACGTCGTTACCTCCAGGTACTGGGGCCCCTGGCTATCCCAGACGCCGTTTCCTCCAGGTACTGGGTCCCCTGGCGTCGTTTCCTCCAGGTACTGGGCCCCCTGGCTATCCCAGACGCCGTTTCCTCCAGGTACTGGGCCCCCTGGCTATCGCAGACGTCGTTTCCTTTAGGTACTGGGCACCCTGGCTATCCAAGACGCCGTTCCCTCGGGAACTGGGTCCCCTGGCTATGCAAGAAGTCGTTACCTCCAGGTACTGGGCCCCCTAGCTATCCCAGACGCCGTTTCCTCCAGGTACTGGGCCCCCTGGGTATCCAAAACGTCGTTTCCTCCAGATACTGGGCCCCCTGGCTATCCCAGATGTCGTGACCTCCAGGTACTGAGCCCCCGACTATCCCTGAAGTCGTTTCTTCCAGGAACTGGGCCCTCTGTCTATCCCAGACGTCGTTTCCTCCAGGTACTGGGCCCCCTGGCTATCCGAAACGTCGTTTCCTCCAGATACTGGGCCCCCTGGCTATCCCAGACGTCGTTACCTCTAGGAACTGGCCCCCTGGCTATCCCAGACGTCGTTACCTCCAGGTACTGGGCCCCCTGGCTATCCCAGACGCCGTTTTCTCCAGGTACTGGGTCTCCTGGCTATCCTAGACGTCGTTTCCTCCAGGTACTGGGCCCCCTGGCTATCCCAGACGTCGTTTCCTCCCTGGCTATCGCAGACGTCGTTTCCTCCAGGTACTGGGCACCCTGGCTATACAAGACGCAGTTCCCTCGGAAACTGGGTCCCCTGGCTATCCAAGAAGTCGTTACCTCCAGGTACTGGGTCCCCTGGCTATCCCAGATGCCCTTTCCTCCAGGTACTGGACCCCTGGCTACCCCAGAGGTCGTTATCTCAAGGTACTGGGCCACCTGGATTTCCAAACGTCAATACCTCCAGGTACTGGGCCCCTTGGCTATCCCAGACGTCGTTACCTCCAGGTACCGGGCCACCTGGCTATCCCAGACGTTGTTACCTCCAGGTAATGGGCACCCTGGCTATTCCAGACGTCGTTACCTCAAGGTACTAGGCCCCCTGGCTATCCGAAATGTCGTTTCCTCCAGATACTGGGCCCCCTGGCTATCCCAGACGTCGTTACCTCTTGGAACTGGGCCCCCTGGCTATACCAGACGTCGTTACCTCCAGGTACTGAGCCCCCTGGCTATCCCAGACGTCGTTACCTCCAGGTACTGGGTCCCCTGGCTATCCCAGACGTCGTTGCCTCGGGTACTGGGCCCCCTGGCTATCCCAGACGTCGTTTCCTCCAGGTACTGGGCCCCCTGGCTATCCCAGACGTCGTTTCCTCTAGGTACTGCAGTTACAATCGTTAGTGTCAACATTATAACAGTAAGTGTAGCATTTGCTTACGTTAATTTCAACACGTTTACACGTTGCAACCGTTTATGTCAACACTTAGCATTGCAGTTGCAACCGTTAGTGTCAACATGTTTACACTAAGCGTTGCAGTTGCAACCGTTAATGACAACACGTAGACACTAAGCTTTGCATTTGCAACCATTAAAAGCGTTGTAGTTAAAACCGTTAATGGCAACACGTAAACACTAAGCATTGCATTTGCAACCGTTAAAACAGTTGCAAACGTTAGTGTCAACATGTAAGCGCTAACCGTTACAGTTGCAACCTTTAATGACAAGACGTTAACATGGAGGGTTAGTGGCAACACGTTAAAGCTAAGCGTTGCGCTTGCAAACGTAAGTGTCAACATGTAAGCACTAACCGTTGCAGTTGCAACCTTTAAAGGCAACACGTTAACATTAAGCATCGCAGTTGCAAGCATTGCAGTTGCAAGATTTAGTGGCAACACGTTAAAACTAAGCGTTGCAGTTACAACCGTTAGTATCAACATTACAGTAAGTGTAGCATTCGTTTACGTTAATTTGAACACGTTAACACGTTGCAACCGTTTATGTCAACATGTTAACACTTAGCATTGCAGTTGCAACCGTTAGTGGCAACTAGTTAACATTAAGCATTGCTGTTGCAAGCGTTAGTGGCAACACGTTAAAACTAAGCGTAGCAGTTGCAACCGTTAATGACAACACGTTAACACTAAGCATTGCGGTTACAATGCGTTAAAACTAAGCGTTGTAGTTTAACACGTAAACACTAAGCTTTGCATTTGCAACCATTAAAACCATGTCAACACGTTAAAACTAAGCGTTGTAGTTATAACCGTTAATTGCAACACGTTAGCACTAAGCATTGGATTTGCAACCGTTAATACCGTGGCAACATGTTAAAACTAAGCGTTGCAGTTAAAACCGTTAATGGCAATACGTAAACACTAAGCTTTGCATTTGCAACCGTTAAAACAGTTGCAAACGTTAGTGTCAACATGTAAGCACTAACCCTTGCAGTTGTAACCTTTAAAGGCAACACGTTAACATTAAGCATTGCAGTTGCAAGCGTTAGTGGCAACACGTTAAAACTAAGCGTTGCAGTTACAACCGTTAGTGTCAACATAACAGTAAGTGTAGCATTTGCTTACGTTAATTTCAACACGTTAACACGTTGCAACCGTTTAATGTCAACATGTTAACACTTAGCATTGCAGTTGCAACCGTTAGTGTCAACATGTTTACACTAAGCGTTGCAGTTGCAACCGTTAATGACAACACGTTAACACTAAGCATTGCGGTTACAATGCATTAAAACTAAGCGTTGTAGTTAAAACCGTTAATGACAACACGTAAACACTAAGCTTTGCATTTGCAACCATTAAAACCATGTCAACACGTTAAAACTAAGCGTTGTAGTTATAACCGTTAATTGCAACACATTAGCACTAAGCATTGGATTTGCAACCGTTAATACCGTGGCAACACGTTAAAACTAAGCGTTGCAGTTAAAACCGTTAATGACAACACGTAAACACTAAGCTTTGCATTTGCAACTATTAAAACCATGTCAACACGTTAAAACTAAGCGTTGTAGTTATAACCGTTAATTGCAACACGTTAGCACTAAGCATTGGATTTGCAACCGTTAATACCGTGGCAACATGTTAAAACTAAGCGTTGCAATTAAAACCGTTAATGCCAACACGTAATCACTAAGCTTTGCATTTGCAACCGTTAAAACCGTGTCAACACGTTAAAACTAAGCGTTGTAGTTAAAACCGTTAATGGCAACACGTAAACACTAAGCTTTGCATTTGCAACCGTTAAAACAGTTGCAAACGTTAGTGTCAACATGTAAGCACTAACCGTTACAGTTGCAACCTTTAATGGCAACACGTTAACATTAAGCGTTAGTGGCAACACGTTAAAGCTAGGCGTTGCAGTTGCAAACGTTAGTGTCAACATGTAAGCATTAACCGTTGCAGTTGCAACCTTTAAAGGCAACACGTTAACATTAAGCATTGCAGTTGCAAGCGTTAGTGGCACTAAGCATTGGATTTGCAACCGTTAATACCGTGGCAACATGTAAAAACTAAGCGTTGCAGTTAAAACCGTTAAAGAAAACACGTAAGCTGCTTTGCATTTGCAACCGTTAAAACCGTGTCAACACGTTGAAACTAAGCGTTGTAGTTAAAACCGTTAATGGCAACACGTAAACACTAAGCTTTGCATTTGCAACCGTCAAAACAGTTGCAAACGTTAGTGTCAACATGGAAGCACTAACCGTTACAGTTGCAACCTTTAATGGCAACACGTTAACATTAAGCATTAGTGGCAACACGTTAAAGCTAAGTGTTGCAGTTGCAAACGTTAGTGTCAACATGTAAGCACTAACCGTTGCAGTTGCAACCTTTAAAGGCAACACGTTAACATTAAGCATTGCAGTTGCAAGCGTTAGTGGCAACACGTTAAAACTAAGCGTTGCAGTTACAACCGTTAGTTTCAACATTACAGTAAGTGTAGCATTTGCTTACGTTAATTTCAACACGTTAACACGTTGCAACCGTTTATGTCAACATGTTAACACTTAGCATTGCAGTTGCAACCATTAGTGTCAACATGTTTACACTAAGCGTTGCAGTTGCAACCGTTAATTACAACACGTTAACACTAAGCATTGCGGTTACAATGCGTTAAAACTAAGCGTTGTAGTTAAAACCGTTAATGACAACACGTAAACACTAAGCTTTGCAGTTGCAACCATTAAAACCATGTCAACACGTTAAAACTAAGCGTTGTAGTTATAACCGTTAATTGCAACACGTTAGCACTAAGCATTGGATTTGCAACCGTTAATACCGTGGCAACATGTTAAAACTAAGCGTTGCAGTTAAAACCGTTAATGACAACACGTAAACACTAAGCTTTGCATTTGCAACCGTTAAAACCGTGTCAACACGTTAAAACTAAGCGTTGTAGTTAAAACCGTTAATGGCAACACGTAAACACTAAGATTTGCATTTGCAACCGTTAAAACAGTTGCAAACGTTAGTGTCAACATGTAAGCACTAACCGTTACAGTTGCAACCTTTAATGGCAACACGTTAACATTAAGCGTTAGTGGCAACACGTTAAAGCTAAGCGTTGCAGTTGCAAACGTAAGTGTCAACATGTAAGCATTAACCGTTGCAGTTGCAACCTTTAAAGGCAACACGTTAACATTAAGCAATGTAGTTGCAAGCGTTAGTGGCAACACGTTAAAACTAAGCGTTGCAGTTACAACCGTTAGTGTCAACATTACAGTAAGTGTAGCATTCGTTTACGTTAATTTCAACACGTTAACACGTTGCAACCGTTTATGTCAACATGTTAACACTTAGCATTGCAGTTGCAACCGTTAGTGTCAACATGTTTACACTAAGCGTTGCATTTGCAACCGTTAATGACAACACGTTAACACTAAGCATTGCGGTTACAATGCGTTAAAACTAAGCGTTGTAGTTAAAACCGTTAATGACAACACGTAAACACTAAGCTTTGCATTTGCAACCATTAAAACCATGTCAACACGTTAAAACTAAGCGTTGTAGTTATAACCGTTAATTGCAACACATTAGCACTAAGCATTGGATTTGCAACCTTTAATACCGTGGCAACACGTTAAAACTAAGCGTTGCAGTTTAAACCGTTAATGACAACACGTAAACACTAAGCTTTGCATTTGCAACCGTTAAAACAGTTGCAAACGTTAGTGTCAACATGTAAGCACTAACCGTTACAGTTGCAACCTTAAATGCAACACGTTAACATTAAGCGTTAGTGGCAACACGTTAAAGCTAAGCGTTGCAGTTGCAAACGTTAGTGTCAACATGTAAGCACTAACCGTTGCAGTTACAACCTTTAAAGGCAACACGTTAACATTAAGCATTGCAGTTGCAAGCGTTAGTGGCAACACGTTAAAACTAAGTGTTGCAGTTACAACCGTAAGTGTCAACATTATAACAGTAAGTGTAGCATTTGCTTACGTTAATTTCAACACGTTAAAACGTTGCAACCGTTTATGTCAACATGTTAACACTTAGCATTGCTGTTGCAACCGTTAGTGTCAACATGTTTACACTAAGCGTTGCAGTTGCAACACGTTAACACTAAGCATTTCGGTTACAATGCGTTAAAACTAAGCGTTGCAGTTACAACCGTTATAACATTATAACAGTGTAGCATTTGCTTACGTTAATTTCAACACGTTAACACGTTGCAACCGTTTATGTCAACACTTAGCATTGCAGTTGCAACCGTTAGTGTCAACATGTTTACACTAAGCGTTGCAGTTGCAACCGTTAATGACAACACGTAAACACTAAGCTTTGCATTTGCAACCATTAAAACCATGTCAACACGTTAAAACTAAGCGTTGTAGTTATAACCGTTAATTGCAACACGTTAGCACTAAGCATTGGATTTGCAACCGTTAATACCGTGGCAACATGTTAAAACTAAGCGTTGCAGTTAAAACCGTTAATGACAACACGTAAACACTAAGTTTTGCATTTGCAACCATTAAAACCGTGTCAACACGTTAAAACTAAGCGTTGTAGTTAAAACCGTTAATGGCAATACGTAAACACTAAGCTTTGCATTTGCAACCGTTAAAACAGTTGCAAACGTTAGTGTCAACATGTAAGCACTAACCGTTACAGTTGCAACCTTTAATGGGAAGACGTTAACATTAAGCGTTAGTGGCAACACGTTAAAGCTAAGCGTTGCAGTTGCAAACGTTAGTGTCAACATGTAAGCACTAACCCTTGCAGTTGTAACCTTTAAAGGCAACACGTTAACATTAAGCATTGCAGTTGCAAGCGTTAGTGGCAACACGTTAAAACTAAGCGTTGCAGTTACAACCGTTAGTGTCAACATAACAGTAAGTGTAGCATTTGCTTACGTTAATTTCAACACGTTAACACGTTGCAACCGTTTAATGTCAACATGTTAACACTTAGCATTGCAGTTGCAACCGTTAGTGTCAACATGTTTACACTAAGCGTTGCAGTTGCAACCGTTAATGACAACACGTTAACACTAAGCATTGCGGTTACAATGCGTTAAAACTAAGCGTTGTAGTTAAAACCGTTAATGACAACACGTAAACACTAAGCTTTGCATTTGCAACCATTAAAACCATGTCAACACGTTAAAACTAAGCGTTGTAGTTATAACCGTTAATTGCAACACATTAGCACTAAGCATTGGATTTGCAACCGTTAATACCGTGGCAACACGTTAAAACTAAGCGTTGCAGTTAAAACCGTTAATGACAACACGTAAACACTAAGCTTTGCATTTGCAACCGTTAAAACAGTTGCAAACGTTAGTGTCAACATGTAAGCACTAACCGTTACAGTTGCAACCTTAAATGCAACACGTTAACATTAAGCGTTAGTGGCAACACGTTAAAGCTAAGCGTTGCAGTTGAAAACGTTAGTGTCAACATGTAAGCACTAACCGTTGCAGTTACAACCTTTAAAGGCAACACGTTAACATTAAGCATTGCAGTTGCAAGCGTTAGTGGCAACACGTTAAAACTAAGAGTTGCAGTTACAACCGTAAGTGTCAACATTATAACAGTAAGTGTAGCATTTGCTTACGTTAATTTCAACACGTTAAAACGTAGCGTTGCAGTTAAAACCGTTAATGACAACACGTAAACACTAAGTTTTGCATTTGCAACCATTAAAACCGTGTCAACACGTTAAAACTAAGCGTTGTAGTTAAAACCGTTAATGGCAATACGTAAACACTAAGCTTTGCATTTGCAACCGTTAAAACAGTTGCAAACGTTAGTGTCAACATGTAAGCACTAACCGTTAGAGTTGCAACCTTTAATGGGAAGACGTTAACATTAAGCGTTAGTGGCAACACGTTAAAGCTAAGCGTTGCAGTTGCAAACGTTAGTGTCAACATGTAAGCACTAACCCTTGCAGTTGTAACCTTTAAAGGCAACACGTTAACATTAAGCATTGCAGTTGCAAGCGTTAGTGGCAACACGTTAAAACTAAGCGTTGCAGTTACAACCGTTAGTGTCAACATAACAGTAAGTGTAGCATTTGCTTACGTTAATTTCAACACGTTAACACGTTGCAACCGTTTAATGTCAACATGTTAACACTTAGCATTGCAGTTGCAACCGTTAGTGTCAACATGTTTACACTAAGCGTTGCAGTTGCAACCGTTAATGACAACACGTTAACACTAAGCATTGCGGTTACAATGCGTTAAAACTAAGCGTTGTAGTTAAAACCGTTAATGACAACACGTAAACACTAAGCTTTGCATTTGCAACCATTAAAACCATGTCAACACGTTAAAACTAAGCGTTGTAGTTATAACCGTTAATTGCAACACATTAGCACTAAGCATTGGATTTGCAACCGTTAATACCGTGGCAACACGTTAAAACTAAGCGTTGCAGTTAAAACCGTTAATGACAACACGTAAACACTAAGCTTTGCATTTGCAACCGTTAAAACAGTTGCAAACGTTAGTGTCAACATGTAAGCACTAACCGTTACAGTTGCAACCTTAAATGCAACACGTTAACATTAAGCGTTAGTGGCAACACGTTAAAGCTAAGCGTTGCAGTTGCAAACGTTAGTGTCAACATGTAAGCACTAACCGTTGCAGTTACAACCTTTAAAGGATTAAGCATTGCAGTTGCAAGCGTTAGTGGCAACACGTTAAAACTAAGAGTTGCAGTTACAACCGTAAGTGTCAACATTATAACAGTAAGTGTAGCATTTGCTTACGTTAATTTCAACACGTTAAAACGTTGCAACCGTTTATGTCAACATGTTAACACTTAGCATTGCAGTTGCAACCGTTAGTGTCAACATGTTTACACTAAGCGTTGCAGTTGCAACACGTTAACACTAAGCATTTCGGTTACAATGCGTTAAAACTAAGCGTTGCAGTTACAACCGTTATAACATTATAACAGTGTAGCATTTGCTTACGTTAATTTCAACACGTTAACACGTTGCAACCGTTTATGTCAACACTTAGCATTGCAGTTGCAACCGTTAGTGTCAACATGTTTACACTAAGCGTTGCAGTTGCAACCGTTAATGACAACACGTAAACACTAAGCTTTGCATTTGCAACCATTAAAACCATGTCAACACGTTAAAACTAAGCGTTGTAGTTATAACCGTTAATTGCAACACGTTAGCACTAAGCATTGGATTTGCAACAGTTAATACCGTGGCAACATGTTTAAACTAAGCGTTGCAGTTAAAACCGTTAATGACAACACGTAAATACTAAGCTTTGCATTTGCAACCATTAAAACCGTGTCAACACGTTAAAACTAAGCGTTGTAGTTAAAACCGTTAATGGCAATACGTAAACACTAAGCTTTGCATTTGCAACCGTTAAAACAGTTGCAAACGTTAGTGTCAACATGTAAGCACTAACCGTTAGAGTTGCAACCTTTAATGGGAAGACGTTAACATTAAGCGTTAGTGGCAACACGTTAAAGCTAAGCGTTGCAGTTGCAAACGTTAGTGTCAACATGTAAGCACTAACCCTTGCAGTTGTAACCTTTAAAGGCAACACGTTAACATTAAGCATTGCAGTTGCAAGCGTTAGTGGCAACACGTTAAAACTAAGCGTTGCAGTTACAACCGTTAATGTCAACATAACAGTAAGTGTAGCATTTGCTTACGTTAATTTCAACACGTTAACACGTTGCAACCGTTTAATGTCAACATGTTAACACTAAGCATTGCAGTTGCAACCGTTAGTGTCAACATGTTTACACTAAGCGTTGCAGTTGCAACCGTTAATGACAACACGTTAACACTAAGCATTGCGGTTACAATGCGTTAAAACTAAGCGTTGTAGTTAAAACCGTTAATGACAACACGTAAACACTAAGCTTTGCATTTGCAACCATTAAAACCATGTCAACACGTTAAAACTAAGCGTTGTAGTTATAACCGTTAATTGCAACACATTAGCACTAAGCATTGGATTTGCAACCGTTAATACCGTGGCAACACGTTAAAACTAAGCGTTGCAGTTAAAACCGTTAATTACAACACGTAAACACTAAGCTTTGCATTTGCAACTATTAAAACCATGTCAACACGTTAAAACTAAGCGTTGTAGTTATAACCGTTAATTGCAACACGTTAGCACTAAGCATTGGATTTGCAACCGTTAATACCGTGGCAACATGTTAAAACTAAACGTTGCAGTTAAAACCGTTAATGCCAACACGTAAACACTAAGCTTTGCATTTGCAACCGTTAAAACCGTGTCAACACGTTAAAACTAAGCGTTGTAGTTAAAACCGTTAATGGCAACACGTAAACACTAAGCTTTGCATTTGCAACCGTTAAAACAGTTGCAAACGTTAGTGTCAACATGTAAGCACTAACCGTTACAGTTGCAACCTTTAATGGCAACACGTTAACATTAAGCGTTAGTGGCAACACGTTAAAGCTAGGCGTTGCAGTTGCAAACGTTAGTGTCAACATGTAAGCATTAACCGTTGCAGTTGCAACCTTTAAAGGCAACACGTTAACATTAAGCATTGCAGTTGCAAGCGTTAGTGGCACTAAGCATTGGATTTGCAACCGTTAATACCGTGGCAACATGTAAAAACTAAGCGTTGCAGTTAAAACCGTTAATGAAAACACGTAAGCTGCTTTGCATTTGCAACCGTTAAAACCGTGTCAACACGTTGAAACTAAGCGTTGTAGTTAAAACCGTTAATGGCAACACGTAAACACTAAGCTTTGCATTTGCAACCGTCAAAACAGTTGCAAACGTTAGTGTCAACATGGAAGCACTAACCGTTACAGTTGCAACCTTTAATGGCAACACGTTAACATTAAGCGTTAGTGGCAACACGTTAAAGCTAGGCGTTGCAGTTGCAAACGTTAGTGTCAACATGTAAGCATTAACCGTTGCAGTTGCAACCTTTAAAGGCAACACGTTAACATTAAGCATTGCAGTTGCAAGCGTTAGTGGCACTAAGCATTGGATTTGCAACCGTTAATACCGTGGCAACATGTAAAAACTAAGCGTTGCAGTTAAAACCGTTAATGAAAACACGTAAGCTGCTTTGCATTTGCAACCGTTAAAACCGTGTCAACACGTTGAAACTAAGCGTTGTAGTTAAAACCGTTAATGGCAACACGTAAACACTAAGCTTTGCATTTGCAACCGTCAAAACAGTTGCAAACGTTAGTGTCAACATGGAAGCACTAACCGTTACAGTTGCAACCTTTAATGGCAACACGTTAACATTAAGCGTTAGTGGCAACACGTTAAAGCTAAGTGTTGTAGTTGCAAACGAACGTTAGTGTTAACATGTAAGCACTAACCGTTGCAGTTGCAACCTTTAAAGGCAACACGTTAACATTAAGCATTGCAGTTGCAAGCGTTAGTGGCAACACGTTAAAACTAAGCGTTGCAGTTACAACCGTTAGTTTCAACATTACAGTAAGTGTAGCATTTGCTTACGTTAATTTCAACACGTTAACACGTTGCAACCGTTTATGTCAACATGTTAACACTTAGCATTGCAGTTGCAACCATTAGTGTCAACATGTTTACACTAAGCGTTGCAGTTGCAACCGTTAATTACAACACGATAACACTAAGCGTTGCGGTTACAATGCGTTAAAACTAAGCGTTGTAGTTAAAACCGTTAATGACAACACGTAAACACTAAGCTTTGCAGTTGCAACCATTAAAACCATGTCAACACGTTAAAACTAAGCGTTGTAGTTATAACCGTTAATTGCAACACGTTAGCACTAAGCATTGGATTTGCAACCGTTAATACCGTGGCAACATGTAAGCGTTGCAGTTAAAACCGTTAATGACAACACGTAAACACTAAGCTTTGCATTTGCAACCGTTAAAACCGTGTCAACACGTTAAAACTAAGCGTTGTAGTTAAAACCGTTAATGGCAACACGTAAACACTAAGATTTGCATTTCAACCGTTAAAACAGAGGCAAACGTCAGTGTCAACATGTAAGCACTAACCGTTACAGTTGCAACCTTTAATGGCAACACGTTAACATTAAGCGTTAGTGGCAACACGTTAAAGCTAAGCGTTGCAGTTGCAAACGTTAGTGTCAACATCTAAGCATTAACCGTTGCAGTTGCAACCTTTAAAGGCAACACGTTAACATTAAGCATTGCAGTTGCAAGCGTTAGTGGCAACACGTTAAAACTAAGCGTTGCAGTTACAACCGTTAGTGTCAACATTACAGTAAGTGTAGCATTCGTTTACGTTAATTTCAACACGTTAACACGTTGCAACCGTTTATGTCAACATGTTAACACTTAGCATTGCAGTTGCAACCGTTAGTGTCAACATGTTTACACTAAGCGTTGCAGTTGCAACCGTTAATGACAACACGTTAACACTAAGCATTGCGGTTACAATGCGTTAAAACTAAGCGTTGTAGTTAAAACCGTTAATGACAACACGTAAACACTAAGCTTTGCATTTGCAACCATTAAAACCATGTCAACACGTTAAAACTAAGCGTTGTAGTTATAACCGTTAATTGCAACACGTTAGCAATAAGCATTGGATTTGCAACCGTTAATACCGTGGCAACACGTTAAAACTAAGCGTTGCAGTTGCAACCGTTAATGACAACACGTAAACACTAAGCTTTACATTTGCAACCATTAAAACCATGTCAACACGTTAATACTAAGCGTTGTAGTTATAACCGTTAATTGCAACACGTTAGCACTAAGCATTGGATTTGCAACCGTTAATACAGTGGCAACATGTTAAAACTAAGCGTGGCAGTTAAAACCGTTAATGACAATACGTAAACACTAAGCTTAGCATTTGCAACCGTTAAAACCGTGTCAACACGTTGAAACTAAGCGTTGTAGTTAAAACCGCTAGTGGCAACACGTAAACACTAAGCTTTGCATTTGCAAACGTTAAAACAGTTGCAAACGTTAGTGTCAACATGTAAGCACTAACCGTTACAGTTGCAACCTTTAATGGCAACACGTTAACATAAGCGTTAGTGGCAACACGTTAAAGCTAAGCGTTGCAGTTGCAAACGTTAGTGTCAACATGTAAGCACTAACCGTTGCAGTTGCAACCTTTAAAGGCAACACGTTAACATTAAGCATTGCAGTTGCAAGCGTTAGTGGCAACACGTTAAAACTAAGCGTTGCAGTTACAACCGTTAGTTTCAACATTACAGTAAGTGTAGCATTTGCTTACGTTAATTTCAACACGTTAACACGTTGCAACCGTTTATGTCAACATGTTAACACATAGCATTGCAGTTGCAACCGTTAGTGTCAACATGTTTACACTAAGCGTTGCAGTTGCAACCGTTAATTACAACACGTTAACACTAAGCATTGTGGTTACAATGCGTTAAAACTAAGCGTTGTAGTTAAAACCGTTAATGACAACACGTAAACACTAAGCTTTGCATTTGCAACCATTAAAACCATGTCAACACGTTAAAACTAAGCGTTGTAGTTATAACCGTTAATTGCAACACGTTAGCACTAAGAATTGGATTTGCAACCGTTAACACCGTGGCAACTCGTTAAAACTAAGCGTTGCAGTTAAAACCGTTAATGACAACACGTAAACACTAAGCTTTGCATTTGCAATCATTAAAACCATGTCAACACGTTAAAACTAAGCTTTGTAGTTATATCCGTTAATTGCAACACGTTAGCACTAAGCTTTGGATTTGCATCCGTTAATACCGTGGCAACATGTTAAAACTAAGCGTTGCAGTTGCAACCGTTAATGACAACACGTAAACACTAAGCTTTGCATTTGCAACCGTTAAAACCGTGTCAACACGTTAAAACTAAGCGTTGTAGTTAAAACCGTTAATGGCAACACGTAAACACTAAGCTTTGCATTTGCAACCGTTAAAACAGTTGCAAACGTTAGTGTCAACATGTAAGCACTAACCGTTACAGTTGCAACCTTTAATGGCAACACGTTAACATGAAGCGTTAGTGGCAACACGTTAAAGCTAAGCGTTGCAGTTGCAAACGTTAGTGTCAACATGTAAGCACTAACCGTTGCAGTTACAACCTTTAAAGGCAACACGTTAACATTAAGCAATGCAGTTGCAAGCGTTTGTGGCAACACGTTAAAACTAAGCGTTGCAGTTACAACCGTTAGTGTCCACATTATAACAGTAAGTGTAGCATTTGCTTACGTTAATTTCAACACGTTAACACGTTGCAACCGTTTATGTCAACATGTTAACACTTAGCATTGCAGTTGCAACCGTTAGTGTCAACATGTTTACACTAAGCGTTGCAGTTGCAACCGTTAATGACAACACGTTAACACTAAGCATTGCGGTTACAATGCGTTAAAACTAAGCGTTGCAGTTACAACCGTTAGTGTCAACATTCTAACAGTTAGTGTAGCATTTGCTCACGTTAATTTCAACACGTTAACACGTTGCAACCGTTTATGTCAACACTTAGCATTGCAGTTGCAACCGTTAGTGTCAACATGTTTACACTAAGCGTTGCAGTTGCAACCGTTAATGACAACACGTAAACACTAAGCTTTGCATTTGCAACCATTAAAACCATGTCAACACGTTAAAACTAAGCGTTGTAGTTATAACCGTTAATTGCAACACGTTAGCACTAAGCATTGGATTTGCAACAGTTAATACCGTGGCAACATGTTAAAACTAAGCGTTGCAGTTAAAACCGTTAATGACAACACGTAAACACTAAGCTTTGCATTTGCAACCGTTAAAACCGTGTCAACACGCTAAAACTAAGCGTTGTAGTTAAAACCGTTAATGCCAACACGTAAACACTAAGCTTTGCATTTGCAACCGTTAAAACAGTTGCAAACGTTAGTGTCAACATGTAAGAACTTACCGTTACAGTTGCAACCTTTAATGGCAAGACGTTAACATTAAGCGTTAGTGGCAACACGTTAAAGCTAAGCGTTGCAGTTGCAAACGTTAGTGTCAACATGTAAGCACTAACCTTTGCAGTTGCAACCTTTAAAGGCAACACGTTAACATTAAGCATTGCAGTTGCAAGCGTTGGTGGCAACACGCTAAAACTAAGCGTTGCAGTTACAATCGTTAGTGTCAACATTATAACAGTAAGTGTAGCATTTGCATACGTTAATTTCAACACGTTAACACGTTGCAACCGTTTATGTCAACACTTAGCATTGCAGTTGCAACCGTTAGTGTCAACATGTTTACACTAAGCGTTGCAGTTGCAACCGTTAATGACAACACGTAGACACTAAGCTTTGCATTTGCAACCATTAAAACCATGTCAACACGTTAAAACTAAGCGTTGTAGTTATAACCGTTAATTGCAACACGTTAGCACAAAGCATTGGATTTGCAACCGTCAGTTAAAACCGTTAATGACAACAGACAACACGTAAACACTAAGCTTTGCATTTGCAACCATAAAAACCGTATCAACACGTTAAAACTAAGCGTTGTAGTTAAAACCGTTAATGGCAACACGTAAACACTAAGCATTGCATTTGCAACCGTTAAAACAGTTGCAAACGTAAGTGTCAACATGTAAGCACTAACCGTTGCAGTTGCAACCTTTAAAGGCAACACGTTAACATTAAGCATTGCTGTTGCAAGCGTTAGTGGCAACACGTTAAAACTAAGCGTTGCAGTTGCAACCGTTAATGACAACACGTTAACACTAAGCATTGCGGTTACAATGCGTTAAAACTAAGCGTTGCAGTTACAACCTTTAGTGTCAACATTATAAGTGTAGCATTTACTTACGTTACGTTAGTGTCAACATTATAAGTGTAGCATTTGCTTACGTTAATTTCAACACGTTATCACGTTGCAACCGTTTATGTCAACATGTTAACACTAAGCGTTGCAGTTGCAACCGTTAATGACAACACGTTAACACTAAGCATTGCGGTTACAATGCGTTAAAACTAAGCGTTGTAGTTTAACACGTAAACACTAAGCTTTGCATTTGCAACCATTAAAACAATGCCAACACGTTAAAACTAAGCGTTGTAGTTATAACCGTTAATTGCAACACGTTAGCACAAAGCATTGGATTTGCAACCGTTAATACCGTGGCAACATGTTACTGCTTTTTTCAATTGAGTGAAAACATCCCAAGTTTGCCTGTAGGTAAAGTTTGCAAGTGTAGAGTGTAAACTCTGTGTCACTGTGACAATTGATTGGAAATTTTACCTCAGTCTCTACTTCTATTTTTATCTGCAGTACTCTAGATCTATTTATAGAGTACTGACAACATCAATACACCAAAATAGACAATCAAAAATGGTGACAAGTAAACAGTTCAGTCAGTAGAGTTTCTTTGATGTTTGAATTATGCTTTACAAGTACATTTGATTTTTAACATGACCCAAATTGTTCTAGTGTACATAACTTTTATGAAAAGTGTCAGGTAATTATTTTATCTAGATTGTAAACTTTCATACCTCTTACATGGTTTCAAAAGACCAGTGCAATTATTATATATTTGCAACTTATCAATCAAAATTGACAAGTTATTTAACCTGATGGCATGCACAATTTTATTTATTCAGTTTTTGAATTAGCTCAATAAGGTGTTGACTGAGACCAAACACTTCAAATGCGAACCAGACAGTTTGTAGGATTTCAAAGATTGTTATCTTAATTATACATTATCCAAGTATGAATGGTGTTATGGATTGTCAAATTGTTGACCAACCAAGATAAAAAGAAAACAATCGGAGACAGACAAGAACAATTGCTTGAAACATCAACTGTGAAAACAGTCTTCCCCTGATCAGTGTCTTTGCTTTCGCTATGTACAGCGAAGTAAATATCCTCTACCTATCTAAATGCAAAATTCCCAGCCTCTAGCCATCTTTGCTTTTAGTCAATTTCTGTATTGAGAAAGCTAGTTTAAATGTAATTTGGTTTATAAAGATCTTGTATGATTTGCTGACGCATGTAATAAAACATAATGGTTTGATCCTTTGGAAGCAGTAAAACATTCAAAGTTAATTCAAAGTGAGATAGTATGGACTATATTGCACAGTTTTGGTATTAAATGAACCCTCATGAACATGGAAAGAAACGGCGAACAACTTCGTCAGACAGATATATAGATGGTAAAATAATATATGCAATCTTTCAACAGTTACACTGCTACACTGTGTTTGTTGCCTAACTTCCTGCAGTCCGGATCAGGCAGGGTTTGTCATCTCACGGAGAATGTGATCCCAGTACACTCTGTCAACATCGCATGTCCCATGGATGTCTTAATTTAGGAATGAAAGTTTGTTTCCCAGTTGTGCGTAAAAATCTTTTGAAGTAGGGACCAAAACCAGGGAATACAAAGACCGCACATTCGTTTAAATAGCAATGAGCTCATCCCTTTTGTTGTTTCTTTTTCTTTTTTTATCTATCAAACGTTAAATTTGCGCTAACAAAAATTGAATTAAATGAGTGCACATCTTGATAATCATTCCCATGCAGCATGCATGACAGAACTGTCTGGATCTACCAGGTATTAAACAGAGGAGGCACACGACTTATTACAATGCAAAACACGCTTAATTCACAATGACAATTTTCAAAATTTCATCACAAGGAATTTTGGGTCAATAGATCAAGTGTCACCAATTTAAACATCAAACTTAAATGTTTTGGTCCACCCACTGTGCTGTTCAAAAGAGATTTGTCATGATAAATAAATTACCTTGTAAATCTACAGCTATACATACCATATGGTTAATTTGCAATTAATTAAGGAAGAGGATTCATAAAGTGAAATAATGATAAACCTTGCCACTGAATGAACTAACTGTACCATTCATAATAATTATGGGCTATTTCAACACCTTTTCATGTGACCAGCTCTAAGGACAAATGACCTTTGCTAAAAGTTTGCCTTTGAATATCTCTCAATTGTCTGAGCAAAGACCCCTTTTTAAAAAAAAACAACAACATCTGTTCACTTAATACACAATTGTCAGATTCTTGCCAGCTGAACATAGAGGATATTGTTATAATATTACGTCAGAGAAGAGCTCTGTCAATTACAAGGCTGCACAAAGGGGTCTCAATTTTAAAATATTGTAGTGACATGATATTTTTTGTGCGTTTAGTCTTTTAAAGCGCAATGTTATTCAATAACATGCTGAGCGTGTGACTTAGGCAGCACACAGCAAAACAGCAATCCAGCACATTGAGGGATTTCACTTTCAACAGGAAAATTTTGGACAGAAGTTTCAGATGTTTTAATTTGCAATCAGATGGACTTTTTTGCATCTTTTTGTCTTCAGTAATAAACTAAACAGTGAACAAAATCAACTATAAATGTGCAGACAGACGTTTTATGGTAGGTGGCAGGTTTTTTTGTTTGTTTGTTTGAATTGATGCTCAACCTCCAAGTCAACAGCTAATGGTCATGTCGGGATGCTGCCCCCATTTTATGGAACTTTTACCAGAAATTAGACTGCCATGGCATCCAAAAATTGCTTCGAATATAATTACCCAACTAAACCAACACGCCATAATGTATAGATAGTTTGACATGAACCACTTTTCCTGGGCAGGCTCAGACCTGAGCGGTTAACCAGTTATCAGATGGTCAGTCAGTAGCAAAGAAGCTTTGCCTGGAGGCAAAAGCAGCCCATCTATTTCTTTAGGCACCAATGGTCGGGGGCCGATATTCACACCCGACCATGATGGCATCCTTCTTTTTAGTTGTTGTTTTGTTTGTTTGTTTGTTGTTGTTGTTGTTTTTTTTTACATATTTTGTCTGTCCTTTGCTGTATTATTTACATGTACATGATATGATTAGATTCATAAATGTGCTGTCATGGGGAAAAAAAAAGAAAAAATATCAAAGGGAACTTTTGATGTCATCAGAAAGTCGTACTTGTTGGTCTTTTTTACAAGCATACCATGTTTCTTCAGTATGAAGCATTAGAAATTAAGATCCTTGGAAACGATTATCTAAGCACATTTCAAGGATGTTTGATGTTCGAACTGGTAGGGAGTACAGACTAATTGGTCATTTACCGTAACTTTACTAGAACTGGAATCTTCCATGTTGCAGTGGCTAAGTTGCTAGCCTTGTAAACCAGAGGTCGCTGGTTTGATCATGATCAAGCTTCTTAGACGATAAACAAGGTAAATGTAAGCGAGGTATATTAAACTTCCCTAGTTAAACCAATGCCCCGTTTCCATATGACCTTACCTTTTGGTGGGACATTTAACCCAAAATATAACCGAACTGACTGAATAATTGGTTGTTAACGATGACATAGACTTGAAACAACCCAAGTTTTGAACCAAGCTCCCATGTTCAACCACTGAGATAACCGTGTACAGACGTTTGTGAGTACCATTAGTCTCGTTAGTGTTTTGTGATACCTTCATCATGGAAGTGCACATGTAACCAATTTACTTTGAGCAAACAGTCAGGTTGAAACAGCGTAAAATTGCGTTTCATGTTTCAAAGTTTATTCTCCCTGGAGTTACATGAAACATGTAAAACATGGGCAATGCAATATTACAAACACCATATAGGTTTGGCGACACACACACACACACACACACACACACACACACACACACACACACATGCACAGACACTCATCGGAGGGCAACTTAAATCACATGCCCTGGATGACTGGCTTTTTATTTTGCACTTTCACCCGTTCTTTAATTCAATCGTCCCTAAAAGACAGCCATTTATTGTAGACGCATTCTATTTCATACACCAGGAAAACATGTCCATGAAAAGTATTCTCCTTGAATCCAACTTTTATATAGAAAAACTAGGATTTGCAGGGGTATACCTATCTTTCTTATTTTGGCTCCAAAACATAGATTGTGGGTACTCGTTAGAACCACCTCATACCCACAATCATTGTATTGTGCACAATGAAGAAATATTATATATATAACTATTCTATTTAAAAAAAAATCATTTTTACAACTTGAAAAATCCCTTTATATTACTTGGGCATGTTTCCGTAATAGAAAATTTCAATTAAAAGGCTGAGGTGGTCAAGATTCAAATTCCCATTGAAGAAGCAAGACCGATTTCAAAAGGATCAAAGTAGAGATATGCAGTCAATAGACAATTATTTGACACCTTTGGAAGTTTCCCCTGACTTCAGTGTATTTTAATGTTTACTTGTCTGGCTGGCCAGTTGGTAAAACAAATTAATCATCTTATTCAATAATATCTAATGGGTCGTTAATATCAGTTATCAAAAATTCATTTAATATTTACGACTGACTCATCAAGCAACCTGTTAACAAAAAAAAATGTATCCTGCCTCTTCTAGTCAACATAAATTTATGAATTTAGTGTCAATTGAAAGTTAAATGGATAAAGCAATAAACAAAGGTTACCTGATAAAGTTTCAACATTGTACTTTTCATTTACAACAGTTTAAAGTTCTATGAAATTTTGAAAATACAAACAAACACACTTTTCCAATGATACAAGTTAAGTCTAAAAATAAACAGTTAGGAAATACAATATAAGGTATAAAAATAAACCTCTCCTGACTAGGTGTATTGATTTTGAACACTACGCGTCTAATAATAACTTTATTGGTCCACTGTAGTATAGTTTATTGAAGATAACTGTGTCATTGTTCTCAGTCAATAGACTCTGGCAATAAAACTAAGCGTTGCAGTTAAAACCGTCAGTGACAACACGTAAACACTAAGCATTGCATTTACAACCGTTAAAACCGTGTCAACACGTTAAAACTAAGCGTTGTAGTTAAAACCGTAAATGGCAACAGAAAACACTAACGTTGAAACTAAGCGTTGTAGTTAAAACCGTTAATGGCAACACGTAAACACTAAGCTTTGCATTTGCAACCGTTAAAACAGTTGCAAACGTTAGTGTCAACATGTAAGCACTAACAGTTACAGTTGCAACCTTTAATGGCAACACGCTTACATTAAGCGTTAGTGGCAACACGTTAAAGCTAAGCGTTGTAGTTGCAAACGTTAGTGTCAACATGTAAGCACTAACCGTTACAGTTGCAACCTTTAATGGCAACACGTTAACATTAAGCGTTAGTGGCAACACGTTAAAGCTAAGCGTTACAGTTGCAAACGTTAGTGTCAACATGTAAGCACTAACTGTTGCAGTTGCAACCTTTAAAGGCAACACGTTAACATTAAGCATTGCAGTTGCAAGCGTTAGTGGCAACACGTTAAAACTAAGCGTTGCAGTTACAACCGTTAGTTTCAACATTACAGTAAGTGTAGCATTTGCTTACGTTAATTTCAACACGTTAACACGTTGCAACCGTTTATGTCAACATGTTAACACTTAGCATTGCAGTTGCAACCTTTAGTGTCAACATGTTTACACTAAGCGTTGCAGTTGCAACAGTTAATTACAACACGTTAACACTAAGCATTGCGGTTACAATGCGTTAAAACTAAGCGTTGTAGTTAAAACCGTTAATGACAACACGTTAACACGAAGCTTTGCAGTTGCAACCATTAAAACCATGTCAACACGTTAAAACTAAGCGTTGTAGTTATAACCCTTAATTGCAACACGTTAGCACTAAGAATTGGATTTGCAACCGTTAATACCGTGGCAACACGTTAAAACTAAGCGTTGCAGTTAAAACCGTTAATGACAACACGTAAACACTAAGCTTTGCATTTGCAATCATTAAAACCATGTCAACACGTTAAAACTAAGCGTTGTAGTTATAACCGTTAATTGCAACACGTTAGCACTAAGCATTGGATTTGCAACCGTTAATACCGTGGCAACATGTTAAAACTAAGCGTTGATGTTAAAACCGTTAATGCCAACACGTAAACACTAAGCTTTGCATTTGCAACCGTTAAAACCGTGTCAACACGTTAAAACTAAGCGTTGTAGTTAAAACCGTTAATGGCAACACGTAAACACTAAGCTTTGCATTTGCAACCGTTAAAACAGTTGCAAACGTTAGTGTCAACATGTAAGCACTAACCGTTACAGTTGCAACCTTTAATGGCAACACGTTAACATTAAGCGTTAGTGGTAACACGTTAAAACTAAGCGTTGCAGTTGCAAACGTTAGTGTCAACATGTAAGCACTAACCGTTGCAGTTACAACCTTTAAAGGCAACACGTTAACATAAGCAATGCAGTTGCAAGCGTTAGTGGCAACACGTTAAAACTAAGCGTTGTAGTTATAACCGTTAATTGCAACACGTTAGCACTAAGCATTGGATTTGCATCCGTTAATACCGTGGCAACATGTTAAAACTAAGCGTCGTAGTTAAAACCGTTAATGGCAACACGTAAACACTAAGCTTTGCATTTGCAACCGTTAAAACAGTTGCAAACGTTAGTGTCAACATGTAAGCACTAACCGTTACAGTTGCAACCTTTAATGGCAACACGTTAACATTAAGCGTTAGTGGCAACACGTTAAAGCTAAGCGTTGCAGTTGCAAACGTTAGTGTCAACATGTAAGCACTAACCGTTGCAGTTACAACCTTTAAAGGCAACACGTTAACATTAAGCATTGCAGTTGCAAGCGTTAGTGGCAACACGTTAAAACTAACCGTTGCAGATACAATCGTAAGTGTCAACATTATAACAGTAAGTGTAGCATTTGCTTACGTTAATTTCAACACGTTAACACGTTGCAACCGTTTATGTCAACATGTTAACACTTAGCATTGCAGTTGCAACCGTTAGTGTCAACATGTTTACACTAAGCGTTGCAGTTGCAACACGTTAACACTAAGCATTGCGGTTACAATGCGTTAAAACTAAGCGTTGCAGTTACAACCGTTAGTGTCAACATTATAACAGTAAGTGTAGCATTTGCTTACGTTAATTTCAACACGTTAACACGTTGCAACCGTTTATGTCAACACTTAGCATTGCAGTTGCAACCGTTAGTGTCAACCTATTTACACTAAGCGTTGCAGTTGCAACCGTTAATGACAACACGTAAACACTAAGCTTTGCATTTGCAACCGTTAAAACAGTTGCAAACGTTAGTGTCAACATGTAAGCACTAACCGTTAGAGTTGCAACCTTTAATGGCAAGACGTTAACATTAAGCGTAAGTGGCAGCACGTTAAAGCTAAGCGTTGCAGTTGCAAACGTTAGTGTCAACATGTAAGCACTAACCCTTGCAGGTGTAACCTTTAAAGGCAACACGTTAACATTAAGCATTGCAAGTGCAAGCGTTAGTGGCAACACGTTAAAACTAAGCGTTGCAGTTACAACCGCTAGTGTCACCATTACAGTAAGTGTAGCATTTGCTTACGTTAATTTCGTTTATGTCAACATATTAACACTTAGCATTGCAGTTGCAACCGTTAGTGTCAACATGTTTACACTAACCGTTGCAGTTGAAACCGTTAATGACAACACGTTAACACTAAGCATTGCGGTTACAATGCGTTAAAACTAAGCGTTGTAGTTAAAACCGTTAATGACAACACGTAAACACTAAGCTTTGCATTTGCAACAATTAAAACCATATCAACACGTTAAAACTAAGCGTTGTATTTATAACCATTAATTGCAACACATTAGCACTAAGCATTGGATTTGCAACCGTTAATACCGTGGCAACACGTTAAAACTAAGCGTTGCAGTTAAAACCGTTAATGACAACACGTTAACACTAAGCTTTGCATTTGCAACCATTAAAACCATGTCAACACGTTAAAACTAAGCGTTGTAGTTATAACCGTTAATTGCAACACGTTAGCACTAAGCATTGGATTTGCAACCGTTAATACCGTGGCAACATGTTAAAACTAAGCGTTGCAGTTAAAACCGTTAATGCCAACACGTAAACACTAAGCTTTGCATTTGCAACCGTTAAAACCGTGTCAACACGCTAAGCGTTGTAGTTAAAACCGTTAATGGCAACACGTAAACACTAAGCTTTGCATTTGCAACCGTTAAAACAGTTGCAAACGTTAGTGTCAACATGTAAGCACTAACCTTTACAGTTGCAACCTTTAATGGCAACACGTTAACATTAAGCGTTAGTGGCAACACGTTAAAGCTAAGCGTTGCAGTTGCAAACGTTAGTGTCAACATGTAAGCACTAACCGTTGCAGTTGCAACGTTAACATTAAGCATTGCAGTTGCAAGCGTTAGTGGCAATACGTTAAAACTAAGCGTTGCAGTTACAACCGTTAGTGTCAACATTATAACAGTAAATGTAGCATTTGCTTACGTTAATTTCAACACGTTAACACCTTGCAACCGTTTATGTCAACATTTTAACACAGCATTGCAGTTGCAACCGTTAGTGTCAACATGTTTACACTAAGCGTTGCAGTTGCAACCGTTAACACTAAGCATTGTGGTTACAATGCGTTAAATCTAAGCGTTGTAGTTAAAACCGGTAATGAGAACATTTCAACACGTTAAAACGTTGCAACCGTTTATGTCAACATGTTAACACTTAGCATTGCAGTTGCAACCGTTAGTGTCAACATGTTTACACTAAGCGTTGCAGTTGCAACACGTTAACTTAACACTAAGCATTTCGGTTACAATGCGTTAAAACTAAGCGTTGCAGTTACAACCGTTATAACATTATAACAGTGTAGCATTTGCTTACGTTAATTTCAACACGTTAACACGTTGCAACCGTTAATGTCAACACTTAGCATTGCAGTTGCAACCGTTAGTGTCAACATGTTTACACTAAGCGTTGCAGTTGCAACCGTTAATGACAACACGTAAACACTAAGCTTTGCATTTGCAACCATTAAAACCATGTCAACACGTCAAAACTAAGCGTTGTAGTTATAACCGTTAATTGCAACACGTTAAAACTAAGCGTTGCAGTTACGTCAACATAACAGTAAGTGTCAACATAACAGTAAGTGTAGCATTTGCTTACGTTAATTTCAACACGTTAACACGTTGCAACCGTTTAATGTCAACATGTTAACACTTAGCATTGCAGTTGCAACCGTTAGTGTCAACATGTTTACACTAAGCGTTGCAGTTGCAACCGTTAATGACAACACGTTAACACTAAGCATTGCGGTTACAGTTGCAACCGTTAATGACAACACGTTAACACTAAGCATTGCGGTTACAATGCGTTAAAACTAAGCGTTGTAGTTAAAACCGTTAATGACAACACGTAAACACTAAGCTTTGCATTTGCAACCATTAAAACCATGTCAACACGTTAAAATTAAGCGTTGTAGTTATAACCGTTAATTGCAACACATTAGCACTAAGCAAACATGTTAACACTTAGCATTGCAGTTGCAACCGTTAGTGTCAACATATTTACACTAAGCGTTGCAGTTGCAACCGTTAATGACAACACGTTAACACTAAGCATTGCGGTTACAATGCGTTAAAATTAAGCGTTGTAGTTAAAACCGTTAATGACAACACGTAAACACTAAGCTTTGCATTTGCAACCATTAAAACCATGTCAACACGTTAAAACTAAGCGTTGTAGTTATAACCGTTAATTACAACACATTAGCACTAAGCATTGGATTTGCAACCGTTAATACCGTGGCAACACGTTAAAAATAAGCGTTGCAGTTAAAACCGTTAATGACAACACGTAAACACTAAGCTTTGCATTTGCAACCATTAAAACCATGTCAACACGTTAAAACTAAGCGTTGTAGTTATAACCGTTAATTGCAACACGTTAGCACTAAGCATTGGATTTGCAACCGTTAATACCGTGGCAACATGTTAAAACTAAGCGTTGCAGTTAAAACCGTTAATGCCAACACGTAAACACTAAGCTTTGCATTTGCAACCGTTAAAACCGTGTCAACACGCTAAGCGTTGTAGTTAAAACCGTTAATGGCAACACGTAAACACTAAGCTTTGCATTTGCAACCGTTAAAACAGTTGCAAACGTTAGTGTCAACATGTAAGCATTAACCGTTACAGTTGCAACCTTTAAAGGCAAAACGTTAACATTAAGCATTGCAGTTGCAAGCGTTAGTGGCACTAAGCATTGGATATGCAACCGTTAATACCGTGGCAACATGTAAAAACTAAGCGTTGCAGTTAAAACCGTTAATGGCAACACGTAAACACTAAGCTTTGCATTTGCAACCGTCAAAACAGTTGCAAACGTTAGTGTCAACATGGAAGCACTAACCGTTACAGTTGCAACCTTTAATGGCAACACGTTAACATTAAGCGTTAGTGGCAACACGTTAAAGCTAAGTGTTGCAGTTGCAAACGTTAGTGTTAACATGTAAGCACTAACCGTTGCAGTTGCAACCTTTAAAGGCAACACGTTAATATTAAGCATTGCAGTTGCAAGCGTTAGTGGCAACACGTTAAAACTAAGCGTTGCAGTTACAACCGTTAGTTTCAACATTACAGTAAGTGTAGCATTTGCTTACGTTAATTTCAACACGTTAACACGTTGCAACCGTTTATGTCAACATGTTAACACTTAGCATTGCAGTTGCAACCATTAGTGTCAACATGTTTACACTAAGCGTTGCAGTTGCAACCGTTAATGACAACACGTTAACACTAAGCATTGCGGTTACAATGCGTTAAAAATAAGCGTTGTAGTTAAAACCGTTTATGACTACACGTAAACACTAAGTTGCAACCTTAATGGTTAGGGTTAAAACTAAGCGTTGCAGTTAAAACCGTTAATGACAACACGTAAACACTAAGCTTTGCATTTGCAACCATTAAAACCATGTCAGCACGTTAAAACTAAGTGTTGTAGTTATAACCGTTAATTGCAACACGTTAGCACTAAGCATTGGATTTGCAACCGTTAATACCGTGGCAACATGTTAAAACTAAGCGTTGCAGTTAAAACCGTTAATGCCAACACGTAAACACTAAGCTTTGCATTTGCAACCGTTAAAACCGTATCAACACGCTAAGCGTTGTAGTTAAAACCGTTAATGGCAACACGTAAACACTAAGCTTTGCATTTGCAACCGTTAAAACAGTTGCAAACGTTAGTGTCAACATGTAAGCACTAACCGTTACAGTTGCAACCTTTAATGGCAACACGTTAACATTAAGCGTTAGTGGCAACACGTTAAAGCTAGGCGTTGCAGTTGCAAACGTTAGTGTCAACATGTAAGCATTAACCGTTGCAGTTGCAAGCTTTAAAAGCAACACGTTAACATTAAGCATTGCAGATGCAAGCGTTAGTGGCAACATGTTGCAGTTACAACCGTTAGTGTCAACATTACAGTAAGTGTAGCATTTGCTTACGTTAATTTCAACACGTTAACACGTTGCAACTGTTTATGTCAACATGTTAACACTTAGCATTGCAGTTGCAACCGTTAGTGTCAACATGTTTACACTAAGCGTTGCAGTTGCAACCGTTAATGACAACACGTTAACACTAAGCATTGCGGTTACAATGCGTTAAAACTAAGCGTTGTAGTTAAAACTGTTAATGACAACACGTAAACACTAAGCTTTGCATTTGCAACCATTAAAACCATGTCAACAAGTTAAAACTAAGCGTTGTAGTTATAACCGTTAATTGCAACACGTTAGCACTAAGCATTGGATTTGCAACCGTTAATACCGCGGCAACACGTTAAAACTAAGCGTTGCAGTTACAACCTTTAAAGGCAACACGTTAACATAAGCAATGCAGTTGCAAGCGTTAGTGGCAACACGTTAAAACTAAGCGTTGTAGTTATAACCGTTAATTGCAACACGTTAGCACTAAGCATTGGATTTGCAACCGTTAATACCGTGGCAACATGTTAAAACTAAGCGTCGTAGTTAAAACCGTTAATGGCAACACGTAAACACTAAGCTTTGCATTTGCAACCGTTAAAACAGTTGCAAACGTTAGTGTCAACATGTAAGCACTAACCGTTACAGTTGCAACCTTTAATGGCAACACGTTAACATTAAGCGTTAGTGGCAACACGTTAAAGCTAGGCGTTGCAGTTGCAAACGTTAGTGTCAACATGTAAGCATTAACCGTTGCAGTTGCAACCTTTAAAGGCAACACGTTAACATTAAGCATTGCAGTTGCGAGCGTTAGTGGCAACATGTTGCAGTTAAAACCGTTAGTGTCAACATTACAGTAAGTGTAGCATTTGCTTACGTTAATTTCAACACGTTAACACGTTGCAATTGTTTATGTCAACAAGTTAAGACTTAGCATTGCAGTTGCAACCGTTATTGTCAACATGTTTACACTAAGCGTTGCAGTTGCAACCGTTAATGACACCACGTTAACACTAAGCATTGCGGTTACAATGCGTTAAAACTAAGCGTTGTAGTTAAAACCTTTAATGACAACACGTAAACACTAAGCTTTGCATTTGCAACCATTAAAACCATGTCAACAAGTTAAAACTAAGCGTTGTAGTTATAACCGTTAATTGCAACACGTTAGCACTAAGCATTGGATTTGCAACCGTTAATACCGCGGCAACACGTTAAAACTAAGCGTTGCAGTTAAAACCGTTAATGACAACACGTAAACACTAAGCTTTACATTTGCAACCATTAAAACCATGTCAACACGTTAAAACTAAGCGTTGTAGTTGTCATAGGGTCAGTAAATTCTAAAATCTATATCTATTTTAGTGTTTATTTATCGTCCTTTATTGGCCTTTACGTTCCCTTTATGTCCTATATTATGGCGCAGAATTCCAGATATTTTACAGGAAATTGTATATGGCACTACAGGAAATTAGTAGGTATTACATACTTAGGTAGCGTAGTTAATCTTGGCCAGTATAGGTAGATAGGTAGTTTTAGTGGTATTGTTATGTAATACTTTATACTAACAAGCGTTCACGCATGTAACGGTTCTTTGCATTTGCCATTTACGATACTTTTGAACAAGTTCGTTTTTCTGTGCTATATTTGGAATATTCATAATTATATTATTTCATATAATTACAGGTACATGTACGTTGTTTTAAGCCATCTTTTACAACTGATAAGCTGCAGCATCTTTAGTGTCATTTCATTATTAAGAAATGTAATATTTGATTATGATAACAAGATTTGATGTTATGTTGTAAATAAGCCGTGTCATGGTAAATTGCCAATGTCTGTACAATTTAAGGTTAGCTGCAAGGTAGATTAAATCCATTCCAGATATGTTACTTTATGTCATTTTATGTACTTTGTACTTGGCATTTGCCATTTACGATACTTTTGAACAAGTTCGTTTTTCTGTGCTATATTTGGAATATTCATAATTATATTATTTCATATAATTACAGGCGTTTGTCTTAATACGAATCCGCGGGAAGAGTAGAACAAATATCACCATCTACCAAACCAGCCCGTTGACAATGGTGGCCAGTGTGACTAAAGACGACGCTCGTTGGTGTCCAAGAATGCCAGACGAATTCCAGTAAACGCCGGGAGACGCCTTCGTTCATGACACAGCCATGTTGTATAGCTGTGAGCTTCGTACGCATGCATTCCAGTTGGTGTGACGTCAGTGACTAGTGACCTGGGACGATGCGCGCGCCAATCAAAATGGAGATCTCCATCGATAGTAAATAATAGTAATTCCATTGAACACGTGGATAATAATGGGCCCAATTTGACAGTTTGTGTTTTCGCGATTCATGATTCCAAAGGATGACAGCCTAAACAGAAACAGACTTCCATCGTGTGTGGAGTGATGTGTTCCTGGACATACTTCGTGACCATGGATTGTGTTTGCTTCGTTGGAACTCTTTTGTGTTGACATTGTCATGTACATTATTTATGTGCATGTCTTGTGTTGTGTGTATGAACTGGAATGGCTATTGATGTACAGTTTGGTGAGTGTATTTTAGTTGTCTACCTTGCAGCATATTTTTCGCTTTAGTAGATTTTTCATTTTATAAACACTGTTATTTTCCGTCCAATTAGAAACTGTGACTCTGATCAGCATGCTCCGTCGTTTGCCACAATACGAATATAGTAGTATAGACTTGATCCATCATGAACCTGTACTGTAGACCTGATCAGTGTGCTCTGTCACCCGTCACTATATAATGAAGCTAGTATAGTCTTGCTCCGTTCGTCGATCGGGCTCATGAACATTGGACAGTATTTTATCTGCAAACAAAATGTGGAACTGGATCACAATTATGGAACGCCATAACTGTCTTATGTTAAGAACTGTCATTATATGCTGTTGAAAGATAATGTATAGTGTTCGTTTATCATCCCATCTTGTCCACTTAGCTTGTCCATCTTGGCTCCATTCAACATGTTGTCATGTCAACTTTACAGTTTGTTATGTTAAATCATCATTTTATTGAGTTCATATATAATGTTGTTATGTCCACTCATTATTTTGTTGGCTTCGGTTCTCGTGTTGTCTTGTCATTTTATCGTTTTGTTAGCTTCAAATATTATCTTATTTGGTCAATTGACCATTTACTTCTTTTGATATGGCATGTTATTTTGTTCAGTTTCTATGTAATCTGGTTAACACTGCGTTCTATTGGCTCCAAGGATCATAAAACTCTTCTATTGGCTTTGTTCATTTTGTTGTTGTGTCAAGTCATCATTTTGACATGCTATCTTAGTATTTTGTTAGCTTTATCATTTATGTTGTTATGTCCACTCATTATTCTGTTGACTTGGTGTGTCATGTTGTCTTGTTATGAAATCATTCTGTTGGGTTCATATGTTATCCTGTTTGGTGATTTTTTCATTCAGTTGAGTTTATATAGCATGGCATCCTGTTATACCTGTGCCCCGTTTGCTCCATTGATCGTATGCGCATGTAAAATAATTAATGTATTGTCTTTTTACTTTGTGATTTAATATCAAATCGCTATTCTATGTGCTTCACTTGCAATGATGTTTATTCTTTTGTCAAGCTATTGGCTTCATTTGTATCTCTTAAGGTCATTCTATCATTTGATTATCTCTATATATACTCTCTTGTAGACGTTTTTGGTACCGGTACCGATGTAGAACGTTTCAAGATGGTGGCGAGTCAAACAGGGAATTTATAAGTACCATTTCATTTGTAAAATATCAGTTATTTTCAATGCTAGGAGCCAGTCTCGGACACTATCACGCTCGGAAAAAACAGCGTTTACGATTTTGATATTGCTATTACACAGTCTGATTACTGTTGCAAGAATTTGGCTGAGATGAGCAGGTGTCTTACGTGATTTTCAATTTAAGCGGAGACAGGCCAGGGTTTTACTACTTTTTGTCTTTTCTTTTTTAACTGCAAATATCTTCACTTTTCTACAAAAGCCTATTAGCCTAGACCCCAAAGACTCTCCCTAGCCACGGAAGCCCGCAGAAACTATCATTGAAGAAAATACTTGAACTTGAATATATCGATCAGGCTACTGTGTAGAGACCAGTAATTTTTAGCCAGCGATCGTGTAGACAGGTCAATTTTGAGAATTTAGTAACCGTGTAGACGCAGTGTTTGGATATCATGTAGATTATCAGGAAGTCGCTACCAGTCAGACAGACCGGCAGATCACAGCTCTAAGAGACTACAAGTACATATTGTTCCCGCGTACAATCATAAACCTGTATGGGACCCGCCCATTTGGAGCTTAAAGAAATAGATGGGCTGCTTGTGTCTCCAGGCAAAGCTTCTTCGCTACTTACTGACCATATGATTACTTGTTAGCCGTTTAGGTCTGGGCTTGCCCATGAAAAGTGGTTTCATCCGTACATATAACCATTCGTACATATAAGCCTTTTTGACTTAGTTGGGTGGTTATATTTGAAACAGTTTTTGGATGTCGTCATCCTAATTTTCGGTAAACGTCCCATAAAATAGAGGTGACGTCCCGACATGACCATATCTGTTGATTGGGACGTTAAGCATCAATTCAAAAAATAAACTGGATTGCTCTTCTTTTTTTTCCTAGGCGAGACCAGTACTGTAGTAGGTTGTTTTTGTGGGTTTATTGTCCCGGGAGCACCCGAAGGCTCAACCGGGAGGTTGGTTTTTTGTTGTTGTTTTTGGAGAAGCCCGGGATCGAACCTGCGACCCCTGGTTTACAAGGCGAGTGACTTAACCACTGCACCGCGGAGGCTTCTTGCTCTTCCTACTCTGGAGCTGGCTGTAGATAGACAAAATCTCCTTAAATACTAGCACCTAGATGTAAAGAAGATAGAGATATAGATACAACCAACCAAAATGCTAAACGTGGCGTAGTCATAACTGAAAGCATTCAGCGCTTGTCCATATTCTGCACATGTCCATATTCTTCGCACACTGGACAGTATTTTAATGCTACCTATATTTAGATAATGAAACTGAAAGAGGTTTGTCTAGGTTTAGCCATACTCATTACATTTGGGCTATTTGATTCGTGAGACGAGCTTCGTTAATACAGTATATGAATACTTGTAATTGTTGGTGTTGTTGTATCTGGTGTGTAGCATTGATAGACTCATTCCCTTCATGCCACGAATCAAGAGGAGAAACACAATTAAATTCAGCTAATTTACAAAATAAGGACATGCCTAGATGTTTCCGCGAATTTATTGAACACCCTTCATATGTATAAAGTTTCCATTTAAAAGGAAAATGTACAAGTAGGCAATGATCAGGAAAAGGCGCAATCAGAAAGAAATTCCACTCCAAAAACCGAGTTTGGAAAAAACTGAATTGACAATAAGGCACTTATACTTAGAATAAATATCGTAAGCCAAGTGAGCAGCTATTTCCCAATATGCGGCCATACAGTTACCCGAACTTTACTTAAACTATGAAAACGTGCATAAGGTTCAAACAGCACAAAGAATCGACTCCAAAACATAAAACAAATAGAACCACAACAGAAGTATCGCCTTGGAACGATCAGTAGAGATAGAAAAATGCAAACTGATTGCAAGCAATCCCCGAGGATTGAAAAAAATAAGAGCATAATGGATGTACGGGGAGACTTTTCAAGTTTGTCCATGTTTTTCAGTTTGAAATGTTTTTATGAACGAAAGTAATGACACTCAGATTTCTGAGACGGAGAAGTTGCAAAGGACTGTGTACAGCCAGGGGACGTGCAGGCTACGATGAAACACCAGTGGCGTCGGCAATATGCTAGGCGAACGCAGGGATTTTTTTTTGTGTGTCTCAGGGGCCGAAATTAGGCCTCATTCCCATCGCAAATTACTATTGGGTTGGGAGAATCTGGAGAAAAAATCTTCCCAATCTGGAGAAAAAAATCCCAATTACAGCTGAAAATAATTTTCAACAGTTCCATACATTGTGAAATTCAAACTTTGCTGTTAGAAATGTTATTTAACTTTTGACACTTTTGATTATGAATTATTATATAATTATTCTAAATGAAATCCCTTATTAAGCTATGCCACTTTGGAAAATATCAATTTTGAATGTCTAGAACTTGAAATTTCCCAATTCCGAATTTACTTCGCTAATTGTCCCAATCAGAAAGGCCCTAGGGCCCCTTCCCAAAATTGTCAAAAAAATCCCTGGAACGTGAGTGGCTATACCTTGAGTCCTGCAGGAAGCGACCCATCTTCATTTACACTATACTCTCCGGTACAGCTATCCCCCTACAAAAATATATGTGTATCTGCGAGATTGATTAAAATCTGACCATTGGTTTATAAAATATAGTGCTGTAAAAAAGAACACGCTTTCTTCCTTCATACACTGCAACATCTCCTTGTGAGGATTACGTGCATACTGATTGCGTCTTTAAGAGACGAAGCATAGAGAAAGAACCTATAAGAGGTTTCAATTGGTTGCTGCAATTTATCATAGTGGCTTGCATTCAGCATTGATCAATATACTCGTCCCACATACAGTATATACAGTATAGCTTAAATCAGGCAAAGCTCTAGACAATGGCACTTATAGCATTGTGGTTCTACACGGTATACAAAATCTGCGTCTACTCTGTTACTAATTGCTCATAATTCACCTGCTGGTCTCTACACAGTAGCCTTGCCAATTTATTCAAGCTCGAGTATTTTCTTCTATGTCAGTTTCTATGGGCGGCCATGGCTAGGCAGAATGTTTGGGGTCTAGGCTAATAGTAGCCGGATGGCTGCCTGGTTGGGCAATAGCAAGTCATTCTGCTCTTCGTGTGTATTATCTTAAAATGTTTGTTGTGTTTTATGTATTTTCTTTCCCACCTGGTGTCTATGTTGGGACTTTAAATTTAATTGCATCGTTTTCTGGTCCCTCTATTCTTACCTTTGTAGAAAAGTGACAATATTAGCTGTTAAAAAAGACAAAAAGTAGTGAAAACCTGGCCTGTCTGCGCTGAAATTGAAAATCGCGCAAGACTGTGACACCCGTTCATCTCAGCCAAATTCTTGCTATAGTTATCAGACTGCGTAATGGCAATTTCAAAATCGAGCGTGGCAGTGCCTGGGACTGGCCCCTAGCATTGAAACTGACTATTTTTTTTACAAATGAAATGGTAGTCCTACTTACAAATTCCCTATTTGACTCGCCGCCTTCTTGAAACGTTCTACACCGGTACCAAAAAGTCTACACGAGATCACGTATACGACTGTGATATATATGCTAACTTGCCCTGTCATCTCTTCTTGTTACTGTGTCAAGATGAAATCCATTAAATTTTTTAATTTTATTTTTCGTGAAATTATGACGTTTTCAAATATATTTTACAGGTGTTTTTTTATTCCTCGCCTTAACAAACAAAATTATGGATACAATTATTATGGCGTGTCACGAACTGGCTATACACAGCGCATATAGCCAGTTGACGGTATAGTATAACAATTAAGGTATACCAACCATCAATGGCCAACGGTAGTTATTATAGCTTGCTACCTACGGGTTTCAGTAATTACTAATTTCAGTTTTCATTTTAATTAATGGAATTTACAATGACATGAAATGAGAAAAAGGGGAAAAAAAAAAAAAAAAAAAAAAAAAAAAAAAAAAAAACATAACTTTTGGTTATTCCTTAAAGTCCTGGCCTCTTCATTGTAGGAATCACAGATATGGTTTTCTTCAAGTCCATTGAGAACATCCTCATGCCGTATTCCAACTGTCCCTGGCTTAGATGGATTTTATATCACCTCCCAATGACCCAGAAACCAAACACTCGTCTCTTACAACTCGATGCTCAACAGTATAGAACCAATGGAAGAGCCAATTTGAAGAACCAATTTAAGAACCAGTGGTTCGTCAGATGAGATGCAACCGCCCACAGGCCTGTACAGGGATCCCATGGCATACGACAGTAGTTACTTCTCTGCCAATTGACAAAATTTCGTCCCCAGAACTTCCCAGTTCAACATTGCCTGACTCCTAGCTCATAAAACATACCTCTGTGCATTTTTACTATGAATCAACGAATAACCACAAGTTGCTTAATTTATACGAATTTGAAACTGAGCCCAAACAATGCCAAACAAATCTTAAAACCTGTTGATCTTCAAAGATACGCTGCCAAACTGTCACAAAGACACACCAAGTTATCGAACAATGATACTTCCGCAACATGACATTTCAAAATGTACTCAGTTCAGCCTGCACACAACATTTCTGTATCCTCAAATTCAACACATCTTGCAAATACTCGATTTCGCTATGTAGTGGCTCAAAAGATTCACAATTATCTTGCGTGTCAAAAAAACTTTCAAGCATAAACCTACTTATGGTTTCAATCCGAGACTCCATTATCAAGCCCGAGAGCTTTAGCTCGAGGGCTGATAATGGTCGTGGGTTGATACTAAGGGCGATGACCAAAATGCCCATGTTCTAATCTGTTTATCACATCTTAAAATCTTCTATTCAACAAATTTTATGAAGAAATGCGAAAAACTGTCGATTTTTTTGTGTAGAAAAAGAAAACGGCGCCATTAAAATGACGTAACGTCATTTCACTTGACGTCACATATTTTGTCGCGCGACGTCGCATGCGGGCATGATAACCTCTCTCCATTCAAAATGCACGATGTCCATGTGTTGATAACCAGAGGGCGGGAAACACATTATCACATATGCAAACTTGAGGTTCTCTCTGGAAATATAGGTGTAAGTATGTGATAATTTATGTTTCTCACATTTTCTCTTTCTATGTGAAGTGTTTTGTGAAGTTTTTTAACCCCAGTTACAGCCCCATTCACTCGACTTTGCCGTTTGAGCATATGCATCACACAAGAAGACCATGTGCTCCGAAGATCTGAGTTTCTTTTCATGTTGTCCACAAAGACATCTGGATTGATTGATCTGCTGATTTGAGTGACAGTTTCAAACTAAATGACCTCTAAAACGGCAAACTCGAATAAAATTTTTAACTTACTATGTGGAATTTTTGCCATCAGGTAACTGCTTAAATTGATAAAATTCTGCTTTTGTCTCTATCCTGTTACAAATGTGTGTTCTTAATATGCATTGTATATGTTGTGCAAAGAATTTTGAAATAAAATGTGCTTTAACCAAACAATAGCAATGTTTTTATCAGAAGAGGTGACATAATTACCTAAAGATAAATGCTGAGTAGATTTTAAGAACACCTTGCACCTGGGACACTGTTTCAGTTCTAAAATAGAATAAAAAGTTACCTGATTTACAAACAAACGGCAAACTCGAGTGAACAAATTTGATTGACCTAAATGCTCAAACGGCAAACGGCAAATTCGAGTGAACAAAGGATCAGGGAAGACTATATAGGTTTTCCGCCCAAAATTTGATTGTTTCTGGCAGCTTCTGTGTTAATCTTATAGATGTTGCTTTATCCGTAAAATTTAAGGTTTGATTAATGCAAAAACATGGTGGAAACCTCTTTATGTTACACACCTGCAACATAAATCTGTGTCAAAGGGGGAAGGGGTCAGAATTTTTCAAAAAATTATTTTGTCAGAAAACAACTTTTTTGCCAAAGATTTTCAAGAAAATAGTACACTATGCTTATTGCAGCCTAAAATTTTGGATAGAAACTATTAATGCGTGAAAAACCGGTGCATAATTTTTATCCGATTTATGATTCTAAATAACACTGTCCATCACTTTTGCAAAAACCTGTACCTTTAATATACTATGCAAAACAATTAAGCAACTTTTACTCTGAACAGTGACTCCATATGTTTTGTAGACATTAGGAAAGCTCTTCTGACAATTGTTTGCATGTATCAAATTAAGTTAATACCAATCGTTGAGTGGTGCTGAAGTAACGTAATAGGTTTTAAGTCTACGGAGGCATATCTCAAATAAAACATAAAACATGAAAAATTGAGAAACATATTTTGCACAGTATATTTATATGCATTATAAGTGTATTCTTTATGTGTTTACCTGTTAAAATAGGACAGATAGCCTGCTCATTCAGGTAGAACATACATATACAGTTTTTTTCACCCTATGAAAGGGTAGATGGAGCCCTTCAGCTGTGGCCAGCAATTCATCTAGGAAAAGGTAATTCCAAAATAAAACCTGTGTGTCTGGATATGCCTGGTCCAGATATGCAAAGACTGTCTCGGTAGACGGAGCGGAAGAAATCATCAGATTCAACGGTTCGGAAAGCGATACAGCAACATGTTGTGGAACATGCAGAGCGTGATAAGGCACTATAGATGTTACGGTCATCCACTGCATCCAAACCTAACTCCAGACGTCTTGACCTGTGTCTTGCCTCTGGGCACAGTTGGGTGAGGACGAGTGAGTGAGGTTGACGCTGCGCACCTCTTCCTCACTATAATCCAATTTCAAAGCGCACGTCATCTTATTTCTCAACACACAAGCACTTGCATACACAACAATTTCATCACACATGCACCCACATACCTACAAAAGTCCTGTGGCGATGGGCGAGCGGCGAAGCAGCAGGTGTAGGACACACTGGGAGCTGTAGTTGCAGACCTGCACGCAGGCGGCTCAGTTCTATATGGTCGTTTTCCGTGAGGAGAAGCAGTAAGCGAAATTCGGCAGTCGGCTGAGCGACTGAGCAGACCTATTTAGGACCGCACTGCTCACCCCCGTAGCATGGGGAAGGGGCTAGAAAAGGTGCCCTAAACAATTGCCTGCTTCAAACCCCCTGGCTGGTTAACCGCGATCAGTGGGGATCCCTTTTTAGCGGTCGAAAAAATAAGAAAAAAACAAAGATAATCCCTTTGAGGATTGGCGCATGGAATGTGCGAACATTGATGGACAGTGCTGGGTCAAATAGACCGCAGCGTAGAACGGCCCTTGTGGGCAGAGAACTTGGGAGGTATGGAATTCAGATAGCAGCTCTGAGTGAGACTCGGTTAGCAGATGTTGGGGAGATCAAAGAAGTTGGTGCTGGATACACCTTCTTCTGGAGTGGACGCAAAAGTGAAGAGAGGCGTGAAGCAGGAGTTGGCTTTGCCATTAAAACAGAACTTGTTGGTAAGCTTTCAGGATTGCCAAAAGGCATCAATGACCGCCTAATGACATTATCCCAGAAAGTCAATGTGGATTCAGAAAGGACAGGGGGACGATAGACATGATCTTCACAGCAAGACAGCTTCAGGAGAAATGCCAAGAGCAGAATGTAGATCTATACATGACGTTTGTCGACCTCACCAAAGCGTTTGACACAGTTAGTCGTGATGGACTATGGAAAATCATGGCCAAGTTTGGCTGTCCACCCAGATTCATAGCAATGGTGCGGCAATTTCATGATGGCATGCAGGCACGTGTGCAAAATGATGGAGAGTTCTCTGAACCCTTTGAGGTAACAAATGGGGTCAAACAGGGCTGTGTTATGGCACCAACACTGTTCAGCATGATGTTTTCTGCCATGCTCATGGATGCTTTTCAGGACAGTGACACTGGTTTTCCAATCAGGTACCGTTTTGATGGCAATATATTCAACCTTAGAAGGTTGCAAGCCAAAACTAAGGTGCAGACCGATGTGCTAGATGAGCTCCTCTATGCAGATGATATGGATAAGAATGCCAGCTCAGAGGCAAAAATGCAAAGAGCCATGGATCAAGTCTCACAGTCATGTGATAACTATGATCTCACAATCAGCACAAAAAAGACAGAGGTTGTACACCAGCCAGCACCTGGAAAACCGTACAATGAACCAACCATCACTGTGAATGGAGAAAAACTGAAAGTTGTTGATAAATTCACCTACCTGGGAAGCACTCTTTCCAGAGCAGTGCACATTGATGATGAGGTCACTGCAAGAATTGCAAAAGCCAGTGTGGCATTCGGAAGACTCCGTGCAAATGTCTGGGAGCGAAATGGAATCAAGCTTGACACCAAGCTGAAAGTCTACAAGGCTGTGGTACTTCCAACCCTCTTGTATGCATGTGAGACCTGGACAGTATACCAGCGTCATGCAAAGAGACTTAACCATTTCCACTTAAGCTGTTTGAGAAAGCTGTTAAAAATCAAGTGGCAAGACAAGATCCCAGACACAGAGGTCCTGAAGAAAGCAGGGATGCAAAGCATGCATACTGTCTTAAAGCTAGCACAGCTAAGGTGGACCGGCCATGTTATAAGAATGCCTGATGAGCGACTTCCAAAGAAAGTCTTCTATGGAGAACTACAAGAGGGAAAGCGCTCTCAAGGTGGCCAGAAAAAACGCTACAAAGACACCCTGAAAGCCTCTCTGAAGGATTTTGACATACCAATTGGGTCTTGGGAACAGACTGCACAGGAGCGATCAAAGTGGCGAGGTCTCATCAACAAAGGAGCAGCTCTCCATGAAAAAAAGAGAATCTGTGAAGCTGAAAGAAAGCGCAGAGAACGCAAAGCCAATACCAATGGGCCACCAGCTGATTCAATGACATTGACTTGCTCTACTTGCAACCGACAGTTTAGAGCTAGAATTGGCCTAGTCAGCCATCAAAGAACTCACCAACACACACGAACCTATTCAAGAAATAATGATGGTCTTTCTCATTAGTGAGAGACGAACGACCACATATACAGTATATTTCCATAGCCTTTGTTCATTACAAATAATAGAGCTGAGCCCATTTATCGGATTTTGGACTTTTTGACAGCCTTCCCCCCCTTGCTCAAACATGACATTTTGATATATTTGTCGCCCGTCACAACGGGTGACATATACGGTAGGATTTTCCTAAAGAAACAGCGAAGAAAACCGATAGAATCCAAATAGAAAAATGTGAATGGTTCTCAAAATATTCTACGTTTCGTTTATCACAGCGGGTAACCAGCAACGTTTTGCCGACAGGAACTGACTATTAAAAGTCAGGAAGGGATTGGCTAGATCAATATCGACCAATCATATCTTTGGTCTTAAAACTGGTTCGGTATTCGGAACATCTCACCCTTTGCTGGGTGGGTGGACTTGATTTAGCAATTGTGTGTGTATGCAGTCGTTTTTCAGGTCGTTTCGTCTCCTTTTTGATTCCGTTGGTGTCCCATGATACCTTTCCACACAAATGGGGTGAATTAGACAGTTGACCTACATGTATATCCTGACAGATTTGTTAATGAAGCCGAATTACAATTCTTAAGCAATCTAGGACTAAATTGACATCATTTTGGTGGTCAACAAACGGGCGATACTAGCTTTTTTTAAAAGCTATCCTTGTATGCCATTTACAAAAATACAGTTGTGTTCAAAATATTTTGATTGGGCAAGGGGGGGGGGGGGGGGGAACATGGACTTATAGAAAGTTTCCTATTTCCTATATGATCTTATATTAAATTAAAAGATTTTGTCAAATTTTTTAAGAAGTCACTTTTTGACTCACACACAACATTACATGTCTAAATACAACAGAAACTTACTTTTCGACTTCAATAAACTTCATTTAAGTGCCTGGAACTCAAGATTTTGAAAATTTCTTGGGCAAACTCACTAAAGAAATCTTCCCTGATCCTTTGATTGACCTAAATGCTCAAACGGCAAACTCGAGTGAAAGGGGCTGTAAAACATAGATGATTGCACTTTAAAGACCTACTTCTGAAGAAGCTAAAGTGGTACCACTGTTTATTCGGTTAATGACCCCTAATGGCGCAATATGGTCCTTAGATCAAAGGACTGTCATAATGAGGTGATTATCACAACTCTGCAGGGGGTCATAAAGAGGCCCCTAAAGGATAATACCTGTAGTTCCACTGTTTATTGATTTTATGGTCCCTGATAACCTGTGCAATAAAATTGCCTCCCTCTGCAATTAATATTGATTTTTCCTGTTTTGGCCCCTACCTGTATTCTGAGTCATTGTCAGGGCACTAGGTTTTCTAATACCCTGCCCCTTATCAAATGACCCTCAATAGACATGGAAATAGGTTTATTATCATTTGTTTGTTCTTGATGATTCATTGACTAAAGAACTAACTAAATGTTATGAACCACTGCAGAAGCTGAGGGTGAGGTTATGGCCATGTAAAATCGATTTAAGCCCGCCAGTGACTTTGTGTTACTGATCGTTCCAAGGCGATATTCTGTGGTGGTTCTTTTTGTTTTATGTCTTGGTGTTTAAAATTGTTGTGCTGTTGGCGGCTTATGTATGTTTTCATATTTTTGGTTAAGTTAAGGTAACTGAGTGGCCACCTATTGGGAAAATAGCTGCTCATTCGGCTTACGATATGTTCTCATGGTATAAGTACCTGATTATTAGTTTGTTTTTTTTCCCACCTCGGTTTTTGGAGTGGGAATCTTTCTCTGATTGCGCCTTTTCCTGATCTTTGCCTTCTTGTACCTCTTTAAAATGGTATGAAAATTGTATCCAAACAACAATTTGGTACAAGTCCTTAAGCATTTATACTCGAGCACCCATTTTTACGACAATGAAGAAAAGGAAATCCTTAATAAAATACAGTTCTTAAGATTAAATTTGATTCAAATAGAAACCAGGCAGGATAGATAATTTTAAGTACCATGAGTGCTTTGGGGATATCCATCCCTACAAAATGCTGAGACAAACGTGACCAATTTCTGAATTATGCATCAGTACAGCATATCACACTGGTCAATGTAAACGCATAGGCAACATCTGAAACGCACAGGCTCCCGTATTATGACGCACAGTCTACCTCTTCAAATGGCGTATATTTGACAGATGAAAAAAGTACGATACATATTTTCTAATTGTTTTGCCGTTGTTCAACGACACATCCCCTATTCACTTCTCTTTACTAGGGTAGTAAATTTAAGTCAATTTATTTCGAAATGAAAAAATAGACCCAAATTTACTTTTTCATGTAACGGTATTTTGTAGGTAAACTGCCTTTTATTTACCGATTTCACTCTTAAATACAAGATCAAAGCTCTTGTTATGCCAAGAATTTTAAAAGCCAAGATAATGAAGTCGAAAGGCAGGCACCAAAATAATGTCACTACTTTTTAGGAAAAAATATTTAAGAATTTCATTTACAACGCACCTGGCTTCTCAGTCCAAAACAACGCAGATGCGTCTCACTAAACGTCAAATTGATGAAAAAGAAGGCATTTCACTGTATTTAAAGGCATGTGTCAGATTTTGCAATCATTGAACAACGGTAAAACAATTAGAAAGTATGTATCATACCTTTTTCACCTGTCCGCCATTTCAAGAGGTAGCCTGTGCGTTCCAATACGGGAGCCTGTGCGTTTCAGATGTTGCCTATGCGTTTTTACATTGACCAGTGTGCATATGTCAGTGCACATGTGCAAGAACTGATTTGAACCTGAGATGAAAGAGAGAGCTGTACTTTGCAACTAAACATTAACTACACCGAATTTTGAAGGTACCATCATAAGGAAACTGAGATTGGAGAGACTTGTTCCTACTTTTGAATATGTAAATATTTCCCCTGATATAATATGAGCATGTGCGTGAGAAAACCAACAATTTGGGTTCCAAACAGGTCCGACACAAACCGGGCTTTACAGTCACAGATGATGGCGAGAGGGTAGAAGTTTTGCATTTAGAAAGTCAGAGGAATTGTACTATCCGTGTAGCGAAAACAAAGGCGCAGTTACTGCAAGGCTTTGTTTTTGTCTATGCAGATTGATGGTGTTCCCATGCAGCGGCTCATATGTAAATTGTCATTGTATGAAATGAACTGCCTGGGGGTAACAAATGGGTTGGACATCATGAATTTACGTACTGAATGTGTGGCATTTGGTTGCTTTCAACCTTTGAAGAATACGTCTGAAAGAGCTTGACCTTAAGAATTTGTAACAAATATACACATGGAAATAGGTTAGGGAACACCTGTAATAATGTGACTACCAACTTTGGACTGTATATATCCTTCTTTGTTAAAATGATGAAGAATGTTTTGACAATTTGTCAGAATCTGTAGTCTCCAAAGATGTGAAAATGGTTAGCATGAAACATACAAGTAAACTGCGGCGGAGAGCGACCAGTCTTTGATTCAGAAAATGTTTGCTAAAATTAAGAAACGTACTGCTAGTCTTTGCGATAACTTCATTATTTGAACTCAAATTGTCATAATTTTTCGAAAGCATAAAGCTGAGACATTGATTGTGGAACTTTAAACATTAATTCTTTATTTTCTGACCGACTGTCGGCGGTAGGTCAATACTTTTCCGGGGGTAGGTTTCATCTCAACGTTTTGTTCTTTTAGTATACATTTTGCAGGTTGTAAATGTTGGGTCAGATCTTCGATATGACCCTTTTTGAATCTAAACATGTACGTTCTGGTTATAGTGTGCTAGCGGAATTATTCTTTTACGGCTTTATTTGCAAAATATCCAAGAATTTTCCTTTCCATAGAAATCAATGCAAACTGAAGATTTTGTATGATCACTTGGTTTGGAGATAAAGCATGAAGTTTTAAGTTCGAAGCCATTTATTCATTCAGAACGATCAGATTCGACATTTTATTCCTGTTTTGCTTTCAAAAATTGAGTTTTGCGGAGTGCAGAAGCAAAAGGGCAAACTTGTATTCGGTAAAAGTAGAGTTTTTCGCATATGGCATATTGTATCCTCCGTAGCACACAGACAAAATGTTCTGAATTTCCATAAATTGGTCTGTAGCTAGGCCAAGGTATGAAGTCGGCGAGTACTATTTATCGCCGAATGAGAATGCTCGGTTTGTCAATGAGTAAAAATGACTTTCCAGATATTAACATGTAATTACATCTAATATTGTCAAGGGTGTTGTAGAGGAATTCCCAAACTGCGGAGAGGTTATGCTTAATCAGATCCTGGCAAATAAGGGTATTAAGCTAAATTAGAGCCGATCTCTTGTCCTCAATGACTTTGAGTTTGTCCTCTAGGATCATAGCCTGACTCGTATTGGCCTGGCATTAAGTCCAATTGGAGAACATTTTTAGTAGTTCTGTAATCATCATGATATCCAATTTATAGTCTGCTTTTCTCTATCCCGGGTTGTCTCTCGCTCGTGTAAACTGAATCACCTTCCTTTAAAAGGCGTGTCGAGTTCTCGTGAATAAGAATAGAAGGTTCAGGAATTGATGCAATTAAATACCAGCCCAAAGACACCAGATGGGAAAGAGTGAACAATACAAGACATCAACAAAAAATCAAACAGCACGCATGAACATGATGACTAGCTCTTTCCCAGCAAGGTAGCCATCCGGCTAACATCAACTAAAACCAAAGATGACGAGCTTAACAGACATGTATCTGTATCTGTATAAAGGGGTTCCACCCTTGATAGGGTCACTGTAGTATATATACATATCTCCTTGAGTTTTCTTAACTTTGTACTTTTAGCATTACATTAAATGGCAGCGTTTATAGTTCAGCACTCGAGACGCATAGGTTTCCCTCAGGGCAACAACTAAGGACAAGACCTCAAGGCTTCAGACCATGTAGACGAAATACAAATTTCGTTTATTCCGTTTCTGACATTGGCTAACCCGTAGGTATCGCTAGTTTCTATAGTAGTTTCCCATATTGCATTAGATTCTCAGTACGGCATATATTAAGCACACCATGTTGGAAACAAGGAAACAAGGCATATGCAGTCGATTGCTTATATCCACACAATCTCCAGAGGAGAGAGAGAGAGAGAGAGAGAGAGAGAGAGAGAGAGAGAGAGAGAGAGAGAGAGAGAGAGAGATGCTGTAGATGTGGTTAGTGTTCTAGATACACAGGTGGTTCAGCTAATGAATATATAGGCAATACCAAACATTTTTGTGGTTACAGACGACGCATATTTAGGCATCGACTGTCATATAGATAGAGTCAGTATCGGTATGAAACCTGCACCTGCATTCGGTAACGGATTTTTTGGTAGTGCAGCACATATCTGTTGCCACTTTATTCTTTAATTAAATTTTGCCTACTGTAAGAAGCTGCTATTCTCTCATGCGTCTCCGAAAATTGTCATGGACCGAAGTGACTAGTAAATACCGGCTTTAGTTATCGGTTTTCTGGTGACATATTTTACCCTAATTTTCAACAACATGTAAAATGAACATAATGTAATCTTGACACAACAACATATAAAGTTGACAGGACAACGTGTCCTATAGAGGCAACAAAACGATAAATTGCCCAAACAAAGTATCAAATGAAGACAATAATCTGATGAAACGAATAAACAATGCATTGATGTAGCATCTCGGTTATTTGAGTTGTGAGTATTATCAACGAAGCGAACATAACGTCATCTTTAGCAGGTGCGTTGTTAGTTCACCAAACAGGATCACACTTTAAACCACCATAATATAATTAGAACAAACTGATATGGCAAAACAACCCATCAGAACAATAAGTTGACATAACAACAGAATATATGGACCTACCAGAATCATGATATGAAAAGACAACATTTCCAACAGAGTCAATAGAAGAGTTTATGATCCTTGGAGCCAATAGAACGCAGTGTTAACCAGATTACATAGAAACTGAACAAGATAACATGCCATATCAAAAGAAGTAAATGATAAATTGACCAAATAAGATAATATATGAAGCTAACAAAACGATAAAATGACAAGACAACACGAGAACCGAAGCCAACAAAATAATGAGTGGACATAACAACATTATATATGAACTCAATAAAATGATGATTTAACATAACAAACTGTAAAGTTGGCATGATAACATGTTGAATGGAGCCAAGATAATACTAAGCGGACAAGATGGGATGACAAACGGACACTATAATAAAATATTTCAACAGCATATAATGACAGTTCTTAACATAAGACAGTTATGGCGTTCCATACACAATGTTCAGTCTGAGTTGAAGAAGCTATAGACCTAGTCAGTATGTTGATAAAATGTAGCTAACCATTACACTATCAGTGTAGAAACAGATCATTGAGCGTTGTAAGCGGAATTAAGCTGTACACGGTCTATTTGATAAATTGTTACATACAAAATGTAAATGCTTTGATTGTCAGTGGTGTATTCTGTGAATGGGTAGATTTTTCATAAGCTCATTCTTTTCATGAAAATTTTGATAAAAGTCAAAAGATCATGCTTTACTAACCTCTGCGCTGCGTAAAGTAGATGTATTTCTGAGGTAGCAGGAGTGTAGTGTATAACTGTAGGAAGACATAGTAACGTTATTCACAAAACGACCTTTGTATTCCCCGGGGTGGTTCTTCTCTCTTGCGCCTCCCATAGCCAATAGCCCAATCCCCTCGAATTCCCACCAGCTCTATTCATGGTCTACACATTCATATTTTCCATCCGATTTTTTTTCCGCCGCTTCAAATATAGTCTTTGCGTAAACCCAGATAAGTTTTTCAGTGTTTCCGTGGTGAAAATCGTATTCTTTCGGTCGAAAATTTTGATTTTTCTAATGAAAAATGCCGATTTACCACGTTGATCATCTGCTCCGAAAGCATGAAAATGTTGAGTTTACTGTTTTGCGCTCGATTTTCTCGGGTTTATAGTGCGTAACGGACCCTGCGTGCGGACATTCAAATTTTGCCAATATTTATTCAATATACGACTCGTTGTAGTATCTGTCCTGGTGGCCGAGTGGTTAAGGCGCCGGATTTCTGTTCAGGTGATAACCAAGAAGATTTGCTCGATACCCTTTTCGAATCCCGACGAACTCAATTTTTTTTTCAAACATTTAATTTTTTTTTTTGCTTGACACTTCTTATTTTTTTATTTTTGGTGTCTGCATTTAAGGACCATGATACAAGCAGGTACATTTTGTGTTGGTTAATGCTACTGTACAGCCTTGGACTATTGTGAGAAAATTGTTTTGAAAGGGTCGTAAGTTTCAAGGGTTGTAAAATAAATAAGTTACATACACATTAGCACGTTGCATGTTGACTTATTATTTATGAATACGAAGGCTGCTTTGTTACGATCATACTTGCGATAACGAGGAATTTGCCGTTTATTTTGTTCGTCCCGTTTCGTATAGTTTTCCGATTTTTGCGTCGAAAGGTTGCGTTTTGTTACCGTATGCTTGTGCGAATGTGCAAAAGCGCATAGCTACACCCATAGTGGTACCAATTACAGTAATTGGTAAATAATGTAGCTATTTTCCGACATTTGCGTACTTTATTTTTCGGAACATACCGCTGTTTTGCGCCGAAAAACACTTTTGTTTTGCGTACGCTTTAAGTTGTTCGTAACAACTCACCGTTTTAAACGACTGCGAACGAAAACGTACATTTATCGTACAGTGAAAAAAATCACTGTTTGCGAAGTACAGCGTAAAATATTTTGCGCGAGTTTTGCAAGTGCTACGGAGAAAAAATATTTTTCGAGCTTAGTCATAAACCCATGTAACTACATACATAGGGTTACAGAAAACCAAACACATAGCTTGAATCGATCGCATTATAAATTGAAACATACATACATAGACACTTACAGAATAACAAAATGGATAACGAAAATAGGACAGAAAGAGGAAAGCGGTATCTTGAAAGACAAAGGAAGGAATTCGATAAACAAAGAGAAGAAATTATGAAACAAATACGAGAAAGAAAGGAACAAAGCAGGATTTCAATGCAAAGAGAAATGAGAACAACAAGTACACCAAAGACAATGACTACAGAAAAACGAACTTGTTCAAAAGTATCGTAAATGGCAAATGCCAAGTACAAAGTACATAAAATGACATAAAGTAACATATCTGGAATGGATTTAGTCTACCTTGCAGCTAACCTTAAATTGTACAGACATTGGCAATTTACCATGACACGGCTTATTTACAACATAACATCAAATCTTGTTATCATAATCAAATATTACATTTCTTAATAATGAAATGACACTAAAGATGCTGCAGCTTATCAGTTGTAAAAGATGGCTTAAAACAACGTACATGTACCTGTAATTATATGAAATAATATAATTATGAATATTCCAAATATAGCACAGAAAAACGAACTTGTTCAAAAGTATCGTAAATGGCAAATGCAAAGAACCGTTACATGCGTGAACGCTTGTTAGTATCAAGTATTACATAACAATACCACTAAAACTACCTATCTACCTATACTGGCCAAGATTAACTACGCTACCTAAGTATGTAATACCTACTAATTTCCTGTAGTGCCATATACAATTTCCTGTAAAATATCTGGAATTCTGCGCCATAATATAGGACATAAAGGGAACGTAAAGGCCAATAAAGGACGATAAATAAACACTAAAATAGATATAGATTTTAGAATTTACTGACCCTATGACATAGTTATAACCGTTAATTGCAACACGTTAGCACTAAGCATTGGATTTGCAACCGTTAATACCGTGGCAACATGTTAAAACTAAGCGTTGCAGTTAAAACCGTTAATGACAACACTTAGCATTGCAGTTGCAACCGTTAGTGTCAACATGTTTACACTAAGCGTTGCAGTTGCAACCGTTAATGACAACACGTAAACACTAAGCTTTGCATTTGCAACCATTAAAACCATGTCAACACCTTAAAACTAAGCGTTGTAGTTATAACCGTAAATTGCAACACGTTAGCACTAAGCATTTAATTTGCAACCGTTAATACCGTGGCAACATGTTAAAACTAAGCGTTGCAGTTAAAACCGTTAATGACAACACGTAAACACTAAGCTTTGCATTTGCAACCATTAAAACCGTGTCAACACGTTAAAACTAAGCGTTGCAGTTAAAACCTTTAATGACAACACGTAAACACTAAGCTTTGCATTTGCAATCGTTGAAACCGTGTCAACACGTTAAAACTAAGCGTTGTAGTTAAAACCGATAATGGCAACACGTAAACACTAAGCTTTGCATTTGCAACCGTTAAAACAGTTGCAAACGTTAGTGTCAACATGTAAGAACTTACCGTTAAAGTTGCAACCTTTAATGTCAAGACGTTAACTTTAAGCGTTAGTGGCAACACGTTAAAGCTAAGCGTTGCAGTTGAAAACGTTAGTGTCAACATGTAAGCACTAACCGTTGCAGTTGCAACCTTTAAAGGCAACACGTTAACATTAAGCATTGCAGTTGCAAGCGTTGGTGGCAACACGTTAAAACTAAGCGTTGCAGTTACAATCGTTAGTGTCAACATTATAACAGTAAGTGTAGCATTTGCTTACGTTAATTTCAACACGTTAACACGTTGCAACCGTTTATGTCAACACTTAGCATTGCAGTTGCAACCGTTAGTGTCAACATGTTTACACTAAGCGTTGCAGTTGCAACCGTTAATGACAACACGTAAACACTATGCTTTGCATTTGCAACCATTAAAACCATGTCAACACGTTAAAACTAAGCGTTGTAGTTATAACCGTTAATTGCAACACGTTAGCACTAAGCATTGGATTTGCAACCGTCAATACCGTGGCCACATGTTAAAACTAAGCGTTGCAGTTAAAACCGTTAATGACAACAGACAACACGTAAACACTAAGCTTTGCATTTGCAACCATTAAAACCGTGTCAACACGTTAAAACTAAGCGTTGTAGTTAAAACCGTTAATGGCAACACGTAAACACTAAGCATTGCATTTGCAACCGTTAAAACAGTTGCAAACGTTAGTGTCAACATGTAAGCACTAACCGTTACAGTTGCAACCTTTAATGACAAGACGTTAACATGGAGGGTTAGTGGCAACACGTTAAAGCTAAGCGTTGCAGTTGCAAACGTTAATGTCAACATGTAAACACTAAGCATTGCGGTTACAATTGCTTAAAACTAAGCGTTGCAGTTACAACCTTTGGTGTCAACATTATTAGTGTAGCATTTGCTTACGTTACGTTAGTGTCAACATTATAAGTGTAGCATTTGCTTACGTTAATTTCAACACGTTAACACGTTGCAACCTTTAAAGGCAACACGTTAACATTAAGCATTGCTGTTGCAAGCGTTAGTGGCAACACGTTAAAACTGAGCGTTGCAGTTGCAACCGTTAATGACAACACGTTAACACTAAGCATTGCGGTTACAATTGCTTAAAACTAAGCGTTGCAGTTACAACCTTTAGTGTCAACATTATTAGTGTAGCATTTGCTTACGTTACGTTAGTGTCAACATTATAAGTGTAGCATTTGCTTACGTTAATTTCAACACGTTAACACGTTGCAACCGTTTATGTCAACATGTTAACACTTAGCATTGCAGCTGCAACCGTTAGTGTCAACATGTTTACACTAAGCGTTGCAGTTGCAACCGTTAATGACAACACGTTAACACTAAGCATTGCGGTTACAATGCGTTAAAACTAAGCGTTGTAGTTTAAACCGTTAATGACAACACGTAAACACTAAGCTTTGCATTTGCAACCATTAAAACCATGCCAACACGTTAATACTAAGCGTTGTAGTTATAACCGTTAATTGCAACACGTTAGCACTAAGCATTAGATTTGCAACCGTTAATACCGTGGCAACACGTTAAAACTAAGCGTTGCAGTAAAAACCGTTAATGACAACACGTAAACACTAAGCTTTGCATTTGCAACCATTAAAACCAAGTCAACACGTTAAAACTAAGCGTTGTAGTTAAAACCGTTAATTGCAACACGTTAGCACAAAGCATTGGATTTGCAACCGTTAATACCGTGGCAACATGTTAAAACTAAGCGTTGCAGTTAGAACCGTCAATGACAACACGTAAACACTAAGCTTTGCATTTGCAACCGTTAAAACCGTGTCAACACGTTAAAACTAAGCGTTGTAGTTAAAACCGTAAATGGCAACAGTAAACACTAAGCTTTGCATTTGCAACCGTTAAAACAGTTGCAAACGTTAGTGTCAACATGTAAGCACTAACCGTTACAGTTGCAACCTTTAATGGCAAGACGTTAACATAAAGCGTTAGTGGCAACACGTTAAAGCTAAGCGTTGCAGTTGCAAACGTTAGTGTCAACATGTAAGCACTAACCTTTGCAGTTGCAAAATTTAAAGGCCACACGTTAAAACTAAGCGTTGCAGTTACAACCGTTAGTGTCAACATTATAACAGTAAGTGTAGCATTTGCTTACGTTAATTTCAACACGTTAACACGTTGCAACCGTTTGTGTCAACATGTTAACACTCAGCATTGCAGTTGCAACCGTTAGTGTCAACATGTTTACACTAAGCGTTGCAGTTGCAACCGTTAATGACAACACGTTAACACTAAGCATTGCGGTTACAATGCGTTAAAACTAAGCGTTGTAGTTAAAACCGTTAATGACACCACGTAAACACTAAGCTTTGCATTTGCAACCATTAAAACCATGTCAACACGTTAAAACTAAGCGTTGTAGTTATAACCGTTAATTGCAACACGTTAGCACTAAGCATTGGATTTGCAACCGTTAATACCGTGGCAACATGTTAAAACTAAGCGTTGCAGTTAAAAACCGTGTCAACACGTTAAAACTAAGCGTTGTAGTTAAAACCGTTAATGGCAACACTTAAATACTAAACTTTGCATTTGCAACCGTTAAAACAGTTGCAAACGTTAGTGTCAACATGTAAGCACTAACAGTTACAGTTGCAACCTTTAATGGCAAGACGTTAACATTAAGCGTTAGTGGCAACACGTTAAAGCTAAGCGTTGCAGTTCCAAACGTTAGTGTCAACATGTAAGCACTAACCGTTACAGTTGCAACCTTTAATGGCAACACGTTAACATTAAGCGTTAGTGGCAACACGTTAAAGCTAAGCGTTGCAGTTGCAAACGTTAGTGTCAACATGTAAGCACTAACCGTTGCAGTTGCAACCTTTAAAGGCAACACGTTAACATTAAGCATTGCAGTTGCAAGCGTTAGTGGCAACACGTTAAAACTAAGCGTTGCAGTTACAACCGTTAGTGTCAACATTATAACAGTAAATGTAGCATTTGCTTACGTTAATTTCAACACGTTAACACGTTGCAACCGTTTATGTCAACATGTTAACACAGCATTGCAGTTGCAACCGTAAGTGTCAACATGTTTACACTAAGCGTTGCAGTTGCAACCGTTAATGACAACACGTAAACACTAAGCTTTGCGGTTACAATGCGTTAAATCTAAGCGTTGTAGTTAAAACCGTTAATGAGAACATTTCAACACGTTAAAACGTTGCAACCGTTTATGTCAACATGTTAACACTTAGCATTGCAGTTACAACCGTTAGTGTCAACATGTTTACACTAAGCGTTGCACGTTAACACTAAGCATTTCGGTTACAATGCGTTAAAACTAAGCGTTGCAGTTACAACCGTTATAACATTATAACAGTGTAGCATTTGCTTACGTTAATTTCAACACGTTAACACGTTGCAAGCGTTTATGTCAACACTTAGCATTGCAGGTGCAACCGTTAGTGTCAACATGTTTACACTAAGCGTTGCAGTTGCAACCGTTAATGACAACACGTAAACACTAAGCTTTGCATTTGCAACCATTAAAACCATGTCAACACGTTAAAACTAAGCGTTGTAGTTATAACCGTTAATTGCAACACGTTAGCACTAAGCATTGGATTGGCAACCGTTAATACCGTGGCAACATGGCAACACTAAGCTTTGCATTTGCAACCGTTAAAACAGTTGCAAACGTTAGTGTCAACATGTAAGCACTAACCGTTAGAGTTGCAACCTTTAATGGGAAGACGTTAACATTAAGCGTTAGTGGCAACACGTTAAAGCTAAGCGTTGCAGTTGCAAACGTTAGTGTCAACATGTAAGCACTAACCCTTGCAGTTGTAACCTTTAAAGGCAACACGTTAACATTAAGCATTGCAGTTGCAAGCGTTAGTGGCAACACGTTAAAACTAATCGTTGCAGTTACAACCGTTAGTGTCAACATAACAGTAAGTGCAGCATTTGCTTACGTTAATTTCAACACGTTAACACGTTGCAACCGTTTAATGTCAACATGTTAACACTTGGCATTGCAGTTGCAACCATTAGTGTCAACATGTTTACACTAAGCGTTGCAGTTGCAACCGTTAATTACAACACGTTAACACTAAGCATTGCGGTTACAATGCGTTAAAACTAAGCGTTGTAGTTAAAACCGTTAATGACAACACGTAAACACTAAGCTTTGCAGTTGCAACCATTAAAACCATGTCAACACGTTAAAACTAAGCGTTGTAGTTATAACCGTTAATTGCAACACGTTAGCACTAAGCATTGGATTTGCAACCGTTAATACCGTGGCAACATGTTAAAACTAAGCGTTGCAGTTAAAACCGTTAATGACAACACGTAAACACTAAGCTTTGCATTTGCAACCGTTAAAACCGTGTCAACACGTTAAAACTAAGCGTTGTTGTTAAAACCGTTAATGGCAACACGTAAACACTAAGATTTGCATTTGCAACCGTTAAAACAGTTGCAAACGTTAGTGTCAACATGTAAGCACTAACCGTTACAGTTGCAACCTTTAATGGCAAGACGTTAACATTAAGCGTTAGTGGCAACAAGTTAAAGCTAAGCGTTGCAGTTGCAAACGTTAGTGTCAACATGTAAGCATTAACCGTTGCAGTTGCAACCTTGAAAGGCAACACGTTAACATTAAGCATTGCAGTTGCAAGCGTTAGTGGCAACACGTTAAAACTAAGCGTTGCAGTTACAACCGTTAGTGTCAACATTACAGTAAGTGTAGCATTCGTTTACGTTAATTTCAACACGTTAACACGTTGCAACCGTTTATGTCAACATGTTAACACTTAGCATTGCAGTTGCAACCGTTAGTGTCAACATGTTTACACTAAGCGTTGCAGTTGCAACCGTTAATTACAACACGTTAACACTAAGCATTGCGGTTACAATGCGTTAAAACTAAGCGTTGTAGTTAAAACCGTTAATGACAACACGTAAACACTAAGCTTTGCAGTTGCAACCATTAAAACCATGTCAACACGTTAAAACTAAGCGTTGTAGTTATAACCGTTAATTGCAACACGTTAGCACTAAGCATTGGATTTGCAACCGTTAATACCGTGGCAACATGTTAAAACTAAGCGTTGCAGTTAAAACCGTTAATGACAACACGTAAACACTAAGCTTTGCATTTGCAACCGTTAAAACCCTGTCAACACGTTAAAACTAAGCGTTGTTGTTAAAACCGTTAATGGCAACACGTAAACACTAAGATTTGCATTTGCAACCGTTAAAACAGTTGCAAACGTTAGTGTCAACATGTAAGCACTAACCGTTACAGTTGCAACCTTTAATGACAAGACGTTAACATTAAGCGTTAGTGGCAACACGTTAAAGCTAAGCGTTGCAGTTGCAAACGTTAGTGTCAACATGTAAGCATTAACCGTTGCAGTTGCAACCTTTAAAGGCAACACGTTAACATTAAGCATTGCAGTTGCAAGCGTTAGTGGCAACACGTTAAAACTAAGCGTTGCAGTTACAACCGTTAGTGTCAACATTACATTAAGTGTAGCATTCGTTTACGTTAATTTCAACACGTTAACACGTTGCAACCGTTTATGTCAACATGTTAACACTTAGCATTGCAGTTGCAACCGTTAGTGTCAACATGTTTACACTAAGCGTTGCAGTTGCAACCGTTAATGACAACACGTTAACACTAAGTATTGCGGTTACAATGCGTTAAAACTAAGCGTTGTAGTTAAAACCGTTAATGACAACACGTAAACACTAAGCTTTGCATTTGCAACCATTAAAACCATGTCAACACGTTAAAACTAAGCGTTGTAGTTATAACCGTTAATTGCAACATATTAGCACTAAGCATTGGATTTGCAACCGTTAATACCGTGGCAACACGTCAAAACTAAGCGTTGCAATTAAAACCGTTAATGACAACACGTAAACACTAAGCTTTGCATTTGCAACCGTTAAAACAGTTGCAAACGTTAGTGTCAACATGTAAGCACTAACCGTTACAGTTGCAACCTTAAATGCAACACGTTAACATTAAGCGTTAGTGGCAACACGTTAAAGCTAAGCGTTGCAGTTGCAAACGTTAGTGTCAACATGTAAGCACTAACCGTTGCAGTTACAACCTTTAAAGGCAACACGTTAACATTAAGCATTGCAGTTGCAAGCGTTAGTGGCAACACGTTAAAACTAAGCGTTGCAGTTACAACCGTAAGTGTCAACATTATAACAGTAAGTGTAGCATTTACTTACGTTAATTTCAACACGTTAAAACGTTGCAACCGTTTATGTCAACATGTTAACACTTAGCATTGCAGTTGCAACCGTTAGTGACAACATGTTTACACTAAGCGTTGCAGTTGCAACACGTTAACACTAAGCATTTCGGTTACAATGCGTTAAAACTAAGCGTTGCAGTTACAACCGTTATAACATTATAACAGTGTAGCATTTGCTTACGTTAATTTCAACACGTTAACACGTTGCAACCGTTTATGTCAACACTTAGCATTGCAGTTGCAACCGTTAGTGTCAACATGTTTACACTAAGCGTTGCAGTTGCAACCGTTAATGACAACACGTAAACACTAAGCTTTGCATTTGCAACCATTAAAACCATGTCAACACGTTAAAACTAAGCGTTGTAGTTATAACCGTTAATTGCAACACGTTAGCACTAAGCATTGGATTTGCAACCGTTAATACCGTGGCAACATGTTAAAACTAAGCGTTGCAGTTAAAACCGTTAATGACAACACGTAAACACTAAGTTTTGCATTTGCAACCATTAAAACCGTGTCAACACGTTAAAACTAAGCGTTGTAGTTAAAACCGTTAATGGCAACACGTAAACACTAAGCTTTGCATTTGCAACCGTTAAAACAGTTGCAAACGTTAGTGTCAACATGTAAGCACTAACCGTTACAGTTGCAACCTTTAATGGGAAGACGTTAACATTAAGCGTTAGTGGCAACACGTTAAAGCTAAGCGTTGCAGTTGCAAACGTTAGTGTCAACATGTAAGCACTAACCCTTGCAGTTGTAACCTTTAAAGGCAACACGTTAACATTAAGCATTGCAGTTGCAAGCGTTAGTGGCAACACGTTAAAACTAAGCGTTGCAGTTACAACCGTTAGTGTCAACATAACAGTAAGTGTAGCATTTGCTTACGTTAATTTCAACACGTTAACACGTTGCAACCGTTTAATGTCAACATGTTAACACTTAGCATTGCAGTTGCAACCGTTAGTGTCAACATGTTTACACTAAGCGTTACAGTTGCAACCGTTAATGACAACACGTTAACACTAAGCATTGCGGTTACAATGCGTTAAAACTAAGCGTTGTAGTTAAAACCGTTAATGACAACACGTAAACACTAAGCTTTGCATTTGCAACCATTAAAACCATGTCAACACGTAAAAACTAAGCGTTATAGTTATAACCGTTAATTGCAACACATTAGCACTAAGCATTGGATTTGCAACCGTTAATACCGTGGCAACACGTTAAAACTAAGCGTTGCAGTTAAAACCGTTAATGACAACACGTAAACACTAAGCTTTGCATTTGCAACTATTAAAACCATGTCAACACTTTAAAACTAAGCATTGTAGTTATAACCGTTCATTGCAACACGTTAGCACTAAGCATTGGATTTGCAACCGTTAATACCGTGGCAACATGTTAAAACTAAGCGTTGCAGTTAAAACCTGTTAATGCCAACACGTAAACACTAAGCTTTGCATTTGCAACCGTTAAAACCGTGTCAACACGTTAAAACTAAGCGTTGTAGTTAAAACCGTTAATGGCAACACGTAAACACTAAGCTTTGCATTTGCAACCGTTAAAACAGTTGCAAACGTTAGTGTCAACATGTAAGCACTAACCGTTACAGTTGCAACCTTTAATGGCAACACGTTAACATTAAGCGTTAGTGGCAACACGTTAAAGCTAGGCGTTGCAGTTGCAAACGTTAGTGTCAACACGTAAGCATTAACCTTTGCAGTGGCAACCTTTAAAGGCAACACGTTAACATTAAGCATTGCAGTTGCAAGCGTTAGTGGCACTAAGCATTGGATTTGCAACCGTTAATACCGTGGCAACATGTAAAAACTAAGCGTTGCAGTTAAAACCGTTAATGACAACACGTAAGCTGCTTTGCATTTGCAACCGTTAAAACCGTGTCAACACGTTGAAACTAAGCGTTGTAGTTAAAACCGTTAATGGCAACACGTAAACACTAAGCTTTGCATTTGCAACCGTCAAAACAGTTGCAAACGTTAGTGTCAACATGGAAGCACTAACCGTTACAGTTCCAACCTTTAATGGCAACACGTTAACATTAAGCGTTAGTGGCAACACGTTAAAGCTAAGCGTTGCAGTTGCAAACGTTAGTGTCAACATGTAAGCACTAACCCTTGCAGTTGTAACCTTTAAAGGCAACACGTTAACATTAAGCATTGCAGTTGCAAGCGTTAGTGGCAACACGTTAAAACTAAGCGTTGCAGTTACAACCGTTAATGTCAACATAACAGTAAGTGTAGCATTTGCTTACGTTAATTTCAACACGTTAACACGTTGGAACCGTTTAATGTCAACATGTTAACACTTAGCATTGCAGTTGCAACCGTTAGTGTCAACATGTTTACACTAAGCGTTGCAGTTGCAACCGTTAATGACAACACGTTAACACTAAGCATTGCGGTTACAATGCGTTAAAACTAAGCGTTGTAGTTAAAACCGTTAATGACAACACGTAAACACTAAGCTTTGCATTTGCAACTATTAAAACCATGTCAACACGTTAAAACTAAGCGTTGTAGTTATAACCGTTAATTGCAACACGTTAGCACTAAGCATTGGATTTGCAACCGTTAATACCGTGGCAACATGTTAAAACTAAGCGTTGCAGTTAAAACCGTTAATGCCAACACGTAAACACTAAGCTTTGCATTTGCAACCGTTAAAACCGTGTCAACACGTTAAAACTAAGCGTTGTAGTTAAAACCGTTAATGGCAACACGTAAACACTAAGCTTTGCATTTGCAACCGTTAAAACAGTTGCAAACGTTAGTGTCAACATGTAAGCACTAACCGTTACAGTTGCAACCTTTAATGGCAACACGTTAACATTAAGCGTTAGTGGCAACACGTTAAAGCTAGGCGTTGCAGTTGCAAACGTTAGTGTCAACATGTAAGCATTAACCGTTGCAGTTGCAACCTTTAAAGGCAACACGTTAACATTAAGCATTGCAGTTGCAAGCGTTAGTGGCACTAAGCATTGGATTTGCAACCGTTAATACCGTGGCAACATGTAAAAACTAAGCGTTGCAGTTAAAACCGTTAATGACAACACGTAAGCTGCTTTGCATTTGCAACCGTTAAAACCGTGTCAACACGTTGAAACTAAGCGTTGTAGTTAAAACCGTTAATGGCAAAACGTAAACACTAAGCTTTGCATTTGCAACCGTCAAAACAGTTGCAAACGTTAGTGTCAACATGGAAGCACTAACCGTTACAGTTGCAACCTTTAATGGCAACACGTTAACATTAAGCGTTAGTGGCAACACGTTAAAGCTAAGTGTTGCAGTTGCAAACGTTAGTGTTAACATGTAAGCACTAACCGTTGCAGTTGCAACCTTTAAAGGCAACACGTTAACATTAAGCATTGCAGTTGCAAGCGTTAGTGGCAACACGTTAAAACTAAGCGTTGCAGTTACAACCGTTAGTTTCAACATTACAGTAAGTGTAGCATTTGCTTACGTTAATTTCAACACGTTAACACGTTGCAACCGTTTATGTCAACATGTTAACACTTAGCATTGCAGTTGCAACCATTAGTGTCAACATGTTTACACTAAGCGTTGCAGTTGCAACCGTTAATTACAACACGTTAACACTAAGCATTGCGGTTACAATGCGTTAAAACTAAGCGTTGTAGTTAAAACCGTTAATGACAACACGTAAACACTAAGCTTTACATTTGCAACCATTAAAACCATGTCAACACGTTAAAACTAAGCGTTGTAGTTATAACCGTTAATTGCAACACGTTAGCACTAAGCATTGGATTTGCAACCGTTAATACCGTGGCAACATGTTAAAACTAAGCGTTGCAGTTAAAACCGTTAATGACAACACGTAAACACTAAGCTTTGCATTTGCAACCGTTAAAACCGTGTCAACACGTTAAAACTAAGCGTTGTAGTTAAACCCGTTAATGGCAACACGTAAACACTAAGATTTGCATTTGCAACCGTTAAAACAGTTGCAAACGTCAGTGTCAACATGTAAGCACTAACCGTTACAGTTGCAACCTTTAATGGCAAGACGTTAACATTAAGCGTTAGTGGCAACACGTTAAAGCTAAGCGTTGAAGTTGCAAACGTTAGTGTCAACATGTAAGCATTAACCGTTGCAGTTGCAACCTTTAAAGGCAACACGTTAACATTAAGCATTGCAGTTGCAAGCGTTAGTGGCAACACGTTAAAACTAAGCGTTGCAGTTACAACCGTTAGTGTCAACATTACAGTAAGTGTAGCATTCGTTTACGTTAATTTCAACACGTTAACACGTTGCAACCGTTTATGTCAACATGTTAACACTTAGCATTGCAGTTGCAACCGTTAGTGTCAACATGTTTACACTAAGCGTTGCAGTTGCAACCGTTAATGACAACACGTTAACACTAAGCATTGCGGTTACAATGCGTTAAAACTAAGCGTTGTAGTTAAAACCGTTAATGACAACACGTAATCACTAAGCTTTGCATTTGCAACCAATAAAACCATGTCAACACGTTAAAACTAAGCGTTGTAGTTATAACCGTTAATTGCAACACGTTAGCAATAAGCATTGGATTTGCAACCGTTAATACCGTGGCAACACGTTAAAACTAAGCGTTGCAGTTGCAACCGTTAATGACAACACGTAAACACTAAGCTTTACATTTGCAACCATTAAAACCATGTCAACACGTTAAAACTAAGCGTTGTAGTTATAACCGTTAATTGCAACACGTTAGCACTAAGCATTGGATTTGCAACCGTTAATACCGTGGCAACATGTTAAAACTAAGCGTTGCAGTTAAAACCGTTAATGGCAACACGTAAACACTAATCTTAGCATTTGCAACCGTTAAAACCGTGTCAACACGTTGAAACTAAGCGTTGTAGTTAAAACCGCTAGTGGCAACACGTAAACACTAAGCTTTGCATTTGCAAACGTTAAAACAGTTGCAAACGTTAGTGTCAACATGTAAGCACTAACCGTTACAGTTGCAACCTTTAATGGCAACACGTTAACATAAAGCGTTAGTGGCAACACGTTAAAGCTAAGCGTTGCAGTTGCAAACGTTAGTGTCAACATGTAAGCACTAACCGTTGCAGTTGCAACCTTTAAAGGCAACACGTTAACATTAAGCATTGCAGTTGCAAGCGTTTGTGGCAACACGTTAAAACTAAGCGTTGCAGTTACAACCGTTAGTTTCAACATTACAGTAAGTGTAGCATTTGCTTACGTTAATTTCAACACGTTAACACGTTGCAACCGTTTATGTCAACACTTAGCATTGCAGTTGCAACCGTTAGTGTCAACATGTTAACACTAAGCGTTGCAGTTGCAACCGTTAATGACAACACGTAGACACTAAGCTTTGCATTTGCAACCATTAAAACCATGTCAACACGTTAAAACTAAGCGTTGTAGTTATAACCGTTAATTGCAACACGTTAGCATTAAGCATTGGATTTGCAACCGTCAGTTAAAACCGTTAATGACAACAGACAACACGTAAACACTAAGCTTTGCATTTGCAACCATTAAAACCGTATCAACACGTTAAAACTAAGCGTTGTAGTTAAAACCGTTAATGGCAACACGTAAACACTAAGCATTGCATTTGCAACCGTTAAAACAGTTGCAAACGTTAGTGTCAACATGTAAGCGCTAACCGTTACAGTTGCAACCTTTAATGACAAGACGTTAACATGGAGGGTTAGAGGCAACACGTTAAAGCTAAGCGTTGCGCTTGCAAACGTAAGTGTCAACATGTAAGCACTAACCGTTGCAGTTGCAACCTTTAAAGGCAACACGTTAACATTAAGCTTTGCTGTTGCAAGCGTTAGTGGCAACACGTTAAAACTAAGCGTTGCAGTTGCAACCGTTAATGACAACACGTTAACACTAAGCATTGCGGTTACAATGCGTTAAAACTAAGCGTTGCAGTTACAACCTTTAGTGTCAACATTATAAGTGTAGCATTTGCTTACGTTACGTTAGTGTCAACATTATAAGTGTAGCATTTGCTTACGTTAATTTCAACACGTTATCACGTTGCAACCGTTTATGTCAACATGTTAACACTAAGCGTTGCAGTTGCAACCGTTAATGACAACACGTTAACACTAAGCATTGCGGTTACAATGCGTTAAAACTAAGCGTTGTAGTTTAACACGTAAACACTAAGCTTTGCATTTGAAAACATTAAAACAATGCCAACACGTTAAAACTAAGCGTTGTAGTTATAACCGTTAATTGCAACACGTTAGCACAAAGCATTGGCTTTGCAACCGTTAATACCGTGGCAACATGTTAAAACTAAGCGTTGCAGTTAAAACCGTCAGTGACAACACGTAAACACTAAGCTTTGCATTTGCAACCGTTAAAACCGTGTCAACACGTTAAAACTAAGCGTTGTAGTTAAAACCATAAATGGCAACAGAAAACACTAACGTTGAAACTAAGCGTTGTAGTTAAAACCGTTAATGGCAACACATAAACACTAAGCTTTGCATTTGCAACCGTTAAAACAGTTGCAAACGTTAGTGTCAACATGTAAGCACTAACAGTTACAGTTGCAACCTTTAATGGCAACACGCTAACATTAAGCGTTAGTGGCAACACGTTAAAGCTAAGCGTTGCAGTTGCAAACGTTAGTGTCAACATGTAAGCACTAACCGTTACAGTTGCAACCTTTAATGGCAACACGTTAACATTAAGCGTTAGTGGCAACACGTTAAAGCTAAGCGTTGCAGTTGCAAACGTTAGTGTCAACATGTAAGCACTAACTGTTGCAGTTGCAACCTTTAAAGGCAACACGTTAACATTAAGCATTGCAGTTGCAAACGTTAGTGGCAACACGTTAAAACTAAGCGTTGCAGTTACAACCGTTAGTTTCAACATTACAGTAAGTGTAGCATTTGCTTACGTTAATTTCAACACGTTAACACGTTGCAACCGTTTATGTCAACATGTTAACACTTAGCATTGCAGTTGCAACCGTTAGTGTCAACATGTTTACACTAAGCGTTGCAGTTGCAACACTTAATTACAACACGTTAACACTAAGCATTGCGGTTACAATGCGTTAAAACTAAGCATTGTAGTTAAAACCGTTAATGACAACACGTGAACACGAAGCTTTGCAGTTGCAACCATTAAAACCATGTCAACACGTTAAAACTAAGCGTTGTAGTTATACCCTTAATTGCAACACGTTAGCACTAAGAATTGGATTTGCAACCGTTAATACCGTGGCAAAACGTTAAAACTAAGCGTTGCAGTTAAAACCGTTAATGACAACACGTAAACACTAAGCTTTGCATTTGCAATCATTAAAACCATGTCAACACGTTAAAACTAAGCGTTGTAGTTATAACCGTTAATTGCAACACGTTAGCACTAAGCATTGGATTTGCAACCGTTAATACCGTGGCAACATGTTTAAACTAAGCGTTGCAGTTAAAACCGTTAATGCCAACACGTAAACACTAAGCTTTGCATTTGCAACCGTTAAAACCGTGTCAACACGTTAAAACTAAGCGTTGTAGTTAAAACCGTTAATGGCAACACGTAAACACTAAGCTTTGCATTTGCAACCGTTAAAACAGTTGCAAACGTTAGTGTCAACATGTAAGCACTAACCGTTACAGTTGCAACCTTTAATGGCAACACGTTAACATTAAGCGTTAGTGGTAACACGTTAAAGCTAAGCGTTGCAGTTGCAAACGTTAGTGTCAACATGTAAGCACTAACCGTTGCAGTTACAACCTTTAAAGGCAACACGTTAACATTAAGCAATGCAGTTGCAAGCGTTAGTGGCAACACGTTAAAACTAAGCGTTGTAGTTATAACCGTTAATTGCAACACGTTAGCACTAAGCATTGGATTTGCATTCGTTAATACCGTGGCAACATGTTAAAACTAAGCGTCGTAGTTAAAACCGTTAATGGCAACACGTAAACACTAAGCTTTGCATTTGCAATCGTTAAAACAGTTGACTTGCAAACGTTAGTGTCAACATGTAAGCACTAACCGTTACAGTTGCAACCTTTAATGGCAACACGTTAACATTAAGCGTTAGTGGCAACACGTTAAAGCTAAGCGTTGCAGTTGCAAACGTTAGTGTCAACATGTAAGCACTAACCGTTGCAGTTACAACCTTTAAAGGCAACACGTTAACATTAAGCATTGCAGTTGCAAGCGTTAGTGGCAACACGTTAAAACTAAGCGTTGCAGATACAATCTTAAGTGTCAACATTATAACAGTAAGTGTAGCATTTGCTTACGTTAATTTCAACACGTTAACACGTTGCAACCGTTTATGTCAACATGTTAACACTTAGCATTGCAGTTGCAACCGTTAGTGTCAACATGTTTACACTAAGCGTTGCAGTTGCAACACGTTAACACTAAGCATTGCGGTTACAATGCGTTAAAACTAAGCGTTGCAGTTACAACCGTTAGTGTCAACATTATAACAGTAAGTGTAGCATTTGCTTACGTTAATTTCAACACGTTAACACGTTGCAACCGTTTATGTCAACACTTAGCATTGCAGTTGCAACCGTTAGTGTCAACCTATTTACACTAAGCGTTGCAGTTGCAACCGTTAATGACAACACGTAAACACTAAGCTTTGCATTTGCAACCATTAAAACCATGTCAACACGTTAAAACTAAGCGTTGTAGTTATAACCGTTAATTGCAACACGTTAGCACTAAGCATTGGATTTGCAACCGTTAATACCGTGGCAACATGTTTAAACTAAGCGTTGCAGTTAAAACCGTTAATGACAACACGTAAACACTAAGCTTTGCATTTGCAACCATTAAAACCGTGTCAACACGTTAAAACTAAGCGTTGTAGTTAAAACCGTAAATGGCAATACGTAAACACTAAGCTTTGCATTTGCAACCGTTAAAACAGTTGCAAACGTTAGTGTCAACATGTAAGCACTAACCGTTAGAGTTGCAACCTTTAGACGTTAACATTAAGCGTTAGTGGCAACACGTTAAAGCTAAGCGTTGCAGTTGCAAACGTTAGTGTCAACATGTAAGCACTAACCCTTGCAGGTGTAACCTTTAAAGGCAACACGTTAACATTAAGCATTGCAGTTGCAAGCGTTAGTGGCAACACGTTAAAACTAAGCGTTGCAGTTACAACCGCTAGTGTCACCATTACAGTAAGTGTAGCATTTGCTTACGTTAATTTCAACACGTTAACACGTTGCAACCGTTTATGTCAACATATTAACACTTAGCATTGCAGTTGCAACCGTTAGTGTCAACATGTTTACACTAACCGTTGCAGTTGAAACCGTTAATGACAACACGTTAACACTAAGCATTGCGGTTACAATGCGTTAAAACTAAGCGTTGTAGTTAAAACCGTTAATGACAACACGTAAACACTAAGCTTTGCATTTGCAACAATTAAAACCATATCAACACGTTAAAACTAAGCGTTGTATTTATAACCATTAATTGCAACACATTAGCACTAAGCATTGGATTTGCAACCGTTAATACCGTGGCAACACGTTAAAACTAAGCGTTGCAGTTAAAACCGTTAATGACAACACGTAAACACTAAGCTTTGCATTTGCAAGCATTAAAACCATGTCAACACGTTAAAACTAAGCGTTGTAGTTATAACCGTTAATTGCAACACGTTAGCACTAAGCATTGGATTTGCAACCGTTAATACCGTGGCAACATGTTAAAACTAAGCGTTGCAGTTAAAACCGTTAATGCCAACACGTAAACACTAAGCTTTGCATTTGCAACCGTTAAAACCGTGTCAACACGCTAAGCGTTGTAGTTAAAACCGTTAATGGCAACACGTAAACACTAAGTTTTGCATTTGCAACCGTTAAAACAGTTGCAAACGTTAGTGTCAACATGTAAGCACTAACCGTTACAGTTGCAACCTTTAATGGCAACACGTTAACATTAAGCGTTAGTGGCAACACGTTAAAGCTAGGCGTTGCAGTTGCAAACGTTAGTGTCAACATGTAAGCATTAACCGTTGCAGTTGCAACCTTTAAAGGCAACACGTTAACATTAAGCATTGCAGTTGCGAGCGTTAGTGGCAACATGTTGCAGTTAAAACCGTTAGTGTCAACATTACAGTAAGTGTAGCATTTGCTTACGTTAATTTCAACACGTTAACACGTTGCAATTGTTTATGTCAACATGTTAACACTTAGCATTGCAGTTGCAACCGTTAGTGTCAACATGTTTACACTAAGCGTTGCAGTTGCAACCGTTAATGACACCACGTTAACACTAAGCATTGCGGTTACAATGCGTTAAAACTAAGCGTTGTAATTAAAACCGTTAATGACAACAAGTAAACACTAAGCTTTGCATTTGCAACCATTAAAACCATGTCAACAAGTTAAAACTAAGCGTTGTAGTTATAACCGTTAATTGCAACACGTTAGCACTAAGCATTGGATTTGCAACCGTTAATACCGCGGCAACACGTTAAAACTAAGCGTTGCAGTTAAAACCGTTAATGACAACACGTAAACACTAAGCTTTACATTTCCAACCATTAAAACCATGTCAACACGTTAAAACTAAGCGTTGTAGTTATAACCGTTAATTGCAACACGTTAGCACTAAGCATTGGATTTGCAACCGTTAATACCGTGGCAACATGTTAAAACTAAGCGTTGCAGTTAAAACCGTTAATGACAACACTTAGCATTGCAGTTGCAGCCGTTAGTGTCAACATGTTTACACTAAGCGTTGCAGTTGCAACCGTTAATGACAACACGTAAACACTAAGCTTTGCATTTGCAACCATTAAAACCATGTCAACACGTTAAAACTAAGCGTTGTAGTTATAACCGTTAATTGCAACACGTTAGCACTTAGCATTTAATTTGCAACCGTTAATACCGTGGCAACATGTTAAAACTAAGCGTTGCAGTTAAAACCGTTAATGCCAACACGTAAACACTAAGCTTTGCATTTGCAACCGTTAAAACCGTGTCAACACGTTAAAACTAAGCGTTGTAGTTAAAACCGTTAATGGCAACACGTAAACACTAAGCTTTGCATTTGCAACCGTTAAAACAGTTGCAAACGTTAGTGTCAACATGTAAGCACTAACCGTTACAGTTGCAACCTTTAATGGCAACACGTTAACATTAAGCGTTAGTGGCAACACGTTAAAGCTAGGCGTTGCAGTTGCAAACGTTAGTGTCAACATGTAAGCATTAACCGTTGCAGTTGCAACCTTTAAAGGCAACACGTTAACATTAAGCATTGCAGTTGCAAGCGTTAGTGGCACTAAGCATTGGATTTGCAACCGTTAATACCGTGGCAACATGTAAAAACTAAGCGTTGCAGTTAAAACCGTTAATGACAACACGTAAGCTGCTTTGCATTTGCAACCGTTAAAACCGTGTCAACACGTTGAAACTAAGCGTTGTAGTTAAAACCGTTAAAGGCAAAACGTAAACACTAAGCTTTGCATTTGCAACCGTCAAAACAGTTGCAAACGTTAGTGTCAACATGGAAGCACTAACCGTTACAGTTGCAACCTTTAATGGCAACACGTTAACATTAAGCGTTAGTGGCAACACGTTAAAGCTAAGTGTTGCAGTTGCAAACGTTAGTGTTAACATGTAAGCACTAACCGTTGCAGTTGCAACCTTTAAAGGCAACACGTTAACATTAAGCATTGCAGTTGCAAGCGTTAGTGGCAACACGTTAAAACTAAGCGTTGCAGTTACAACCGTTAGTTTCAACATTACAGTGTCAACATGTTTACACTAAGCGTTGCAGTTGCAACCGTTAATTGCAACACGTTAACACTAAGCATTGCGGTTACAATGCGTTAAAACTAAGCGTTGTAGTTAAAACCGTTAATGACAACACGTAAACACTAAGCTTTACATTTGCAACCATTAAAACCATGTCAACACGTTAAAACTAAGCGTTGTAGTTATAACCGTTAATTGCAACACGTTAGCACTAAGCATTGGATTTGCAACCGTTAATACCGTGGCAACATGTTAAAACTAAGCGTTGCAGTTAAAACCGTTAATGACAACACGTAAACACTAAGCTTTGCATTTGCAACCGTTAAAACCGTGTCAACACGTTAAAACTAAGCGTTGTAGTTAAAACCGTTAATGGCAACACGTAAACACTAAGATTTGCATTTGCAACCGTTAAAACAGTTGCAAACGTCAGTGTCAACATGTAAGCACCTTTAATGGCAACACGTTAACATTAAGCGTTAGTGGCAACACGTTAAAGCTAAGCGTTGCAGTTGCAAACATTAGTGTCAACATGTAAGCATTAACCGTTGCAGTTGCAACCTTTAAAGGCAACACGTTAACATTAAGCATTGCAGTTGCAAGCGTTAGTGGCAACACGTTAAAACTAAGCGTTGCAGTTACAACCGTTAGTGTCAACATTACAGTAAGTGTAGCATTCGTTTACGTTAATTTCAACACGTTAACACGTTGCAACCGTTTATGTCAACATGTTAACACTTAGCATTGCAGTTGCAACCGTTAGTGTCAACATGTTTACACTAAGCGTTGCAGTTGCAACCGTTAATGACAACACGTTAACACTAAGCATTGCGGTTACAATGCGTTAAAACTAAGCGTTGTAGTTAAAACCGTTAATGACAACACGTAAACACTAAGCTTTGCATTTGCAACCATTAAAACCATGTCAACACGTTAAAACTAAGCGTTGTAGTTATAACCGTTAATTGCAACACGTTAGCAATAAGCATTGGATTTGCAACCGTTAATACCGTGGCAACACGTTAAAACTAAGCGTTGCAGTTGCAACCGTTAATGACAACACGTAAACACTAAGCTTTACATTTGCAACCATTAAAACCATGTCAACACGTTAAAACTAAGCGTTGTAGTTATAACCGTTAATTGCAACACGTTAGCACTAAGCATTGGATTTGCAACCGTTAATACCGTGGCAACATGTTAAAACTAAGCGTTGCATTTAAAACCGTTAATGGCAACACGTAAACACTAATCTTAGCATTTGCAACCGTTAAAACCGTGTCAACACGTTGAAACTAAGCGTTGTAGTTAAAACCGCTAGTGGCAACACGTAAACACTAAGCTTTGCATTTGCAAACGTTAAAACAGTTGCAAACGTTAGTGTCAACATGTAAGCACTAACCGTTACAGTTGCAACCTTTAATGGCAACACGTTAACATAAAGCGTTAGTGGCAACACGTTAAAGCTAAGCGTTGCAGTTGCAAACGTTAGTGTCAACATGTAAGCACTAACCGTTGCAGTTGCAACCTTTAAAGGCAACACGTTAACATTAAGCATTGCAGTTGCAAGCGTTAGTGGCAACACGTTAAAACTAAGCGTTGCAGTTACAACCGTTAGTTTCAACATTACAGTAAGTGTAGCATTTGCTTACGTTAATTTCAACACGTTAACACGTTGCAACCGTTTATGTCAACACTTAGCATTGCAGTTGCAACCGTTAGTGTCAACATGTTTACACTAAGCGTTGCAGTTGCAACCGTTAATGACAACACGTAGACACTAAGCTTTGCATTTGCAACCATTAAAACCATGTCAACACGTTAAAACTAAGCGTTGTAGTTATAACCGTTAATTGCAACACGTTAGCATTAAGCATTGGATTTGCAACCGTCAGTTAAAACCGTTAATGACAACAGACAACACGTAAACACTAAGCTTTGCATTTGCAACCATTAAAACCGTATCAACACGTTAAAACTAAGCGTTGTAGTTAAAACCGTTAATGGCAACACGTAAACACTAAGCATTGCATTTGCAACCGTTAAAACAGTTGCAAACGTTAGTGTCAACATGTAAGCGCTAACCGTTACAGTTGCAACCTTTAATGACAAGACGTTAACATGGAGGGTTAGAGGCAACACGTTAAAGCTAAGCGTTGCGCTTGCAAACGTAAGTGTCAACATGTAAGCACTAACCGTTGCAGTTGCAACCTTTAAAGGCAACACGTTAACATTAAGCATTGCTGTTGCAAGCGTTAGTGGCAACACGTTAAAACTAAGCGTTGCAGTTGCAACCGTTAATGACAACACGTTAACACTAAGCATTGCGGTTACAATGCGTTAAAACTAAGCGTTGCAGTTACAACCTTTAGTGTCAACATTATAAGTGTAGCATTTGCTTACGTTACGTTAGTGTCAACATTATAAGTGTAGCATTTGCTTACGTTAATTTCAACACGTTATCACGTTGCAACCGTTTATGTCAACATGTTAACACTAAGCGTTGCAGTTGCAACCGTTAATGACAACACGTTAACACTAAGCATTGCGGTTACAATGCGTTAAAACTAAGCGTTGTAGTTTAACACGTAAACACTAAGCTTTGCATTTGAAAACATTAAAACAATGCCAACACGTTAAAACTAAGCGTTGTAGTTATAACCGTTAATTGCAACACGTTAGCACAAAGCATTGGCTTTGCAACCGTTAATACCGTGGCAACATGTTAAAACTAAGCGTTGCAGTTAAAACCGTCAGTGACAACACGTAAACACTAAGCTTTGCATTTGCAACCGTTAAAACCGTGTCAACACGTTAAAACTAAGCGTTGTAGTTAAAACCATAAATGGCAACAGAAAACACTAACGTTGAAACTAAGCGTTGTAGTTAAAACCGTTAATGGCAACACATAAACACTAAGCTTTGCATTTGCAACCGTTAAAACAGTTGCAAACGTTAGTGTCAACATGTAAGCACTAACAGTTACAGTTGCAACCTTTAATGGCAACACGCTAACATTAAGCGTTAGTGGCAACACGTTAAAGCTAAGCGTTGCAGTTGCAAACGTTAGTGTCAACATGTAAGCACTAACCGTTACAGTTGCAACCTTTAATGGCAACACGTTAACATTAAGCGTTAGTGGCAACACGTTAAAGCTAAGCGTTGCAGTTGCAAACGTTAGTGTCAACATGTAAGCACTAACTGTTGCAGTTGCAACCTTTAAAGGCAACACGTTAACATTAAGCATTGCAGTTGCAAACGTTAGTGGCAACACGTTAAAACTAAGCGTTGCAGTTACAACCGTTAGTTTCAACATTACAGTAAGTGTAGCATTTGCTTACGTTAATTTCAACACGTTAACACGTTGCAACCGTTTATGTCAACATGTTAACACTTAGCATTGCAGTTGCAACCGTTAGTGTCAACATGTTTACACTAAGCGTTGCAGTTGCAACAGTTAATTACAACACGTTAACACTAAGCATTGCGGTTACAATGCGTTAAAACTAAGCATTGTAGTTAAAACCGTTAATGACAACACGTTAACACGAAGCTTTGCTGTTGCAACCATTAAAACCATGTCAACACGTTAAAACTAAGCGTTGTAGTTATACCCTTAATTGCAACACGTTAGCACTAAGAATTGGATTTGCAACCGTTAATACCGTGGCAAAACGTTAAAACTAAGCGTTGCAGTTAAAACCGTTAATGACAACACGTAAACACTAAGCTTTGCATTTGCAATCATTAAAACCATGTCAACACGTTAAAACTAAGCGTTGTAGTTATAACCGTTAATTGCAACACGTTAGCACTAAGCATTGGATTTGCAACCGTTAATACCGTGGCAACATGTTTAAACTAAGCGTTGCAGTTAAAACCGTTAATGCCAACACGTAAACACTAAGCTTTGCATTTGCAACCGTTAAAACCGTGTCAACACGTTAAAACTAAGCGTTGTAGTTAAAACCGTTAATGGCAACACGTAAACACTAAGCTTTGCATTTGCAACCGTTAAAACAGTTGCAAACGTTAGTGTCAACATGTAAGCACTAACCGTTACAGTTGCAACCTTTAATGGCAACACGTTAACATTAAGCGTTAGTGGTAACACGTTAAAGCTAAGCGTTGCAGTTGCAAACGTTAGTGTCAACATGTAAGCACTAACCGTTGCAGTTACAACCTTTAAAGGCAACACGTTAACATTAAGCAATGCAGTTGCAAGCGTTAGTGGCAACACGTTAAAACTAAGCGTTGTAGTTATAACCGTTAATTGCAACACGTTAGCACTAAGCATTGGATTTGCATTCGTTAATACCGTGGCAACATGTTAAAACTAAGCGTCGTAGTTAAAACCGTTAATGGCAACACGTAAACACTAAGCTTTGCATTTGCAATCGTTAAAACAGTTGACTTGCAAACGTTAGTGTCAACATGTAAGCACTAACCGTTACAGTTGCAACCTTTAATGGCAACACGTTAACATTAAGCGTTAGTGGCAACACGTTAAAGCTAAGCGTTGCAGTTGCAAACGTTAGTGTCAACATGTAAGCACTAACCGTTGCAGTTACAACCTTTAAAGGCAACACGTTAACATTAAGCATTGCAGTTGCAAGCGTTAGTGGCAACACGTTAAAACTAAGCGTTGCAGATACAATCTTAAGTGTCAACATTATAACAGTAAGTGTAGCATTTGCTTACGTTAATTTCAACACGTTAACACGTTGCAACCGTTTATGTCAACATGTTAACACTTAGCATTGCAGTTGCAACCGTTAGTGTCAACATGTTTACACTAAGCGTTGCAGTTGCAACACGTTAACACTAAGCATTGCGGTTCCAATGCGTTAAAACTAAGCGTTGCAGTTACAACCGTTAGTGTCAACATTATAACAGTAAGTGTAGCATTTGCTTACGTTAATTTCAACACGTTAACACGTTGCAACCGTTTATGTCAACACTTAGCATTGCAGTTGCAACCGTTAGTGTCAACCTATTTACACTAAGCGTTGCAGTTGCAACCGTTAATGACAACACGTAAACACTAAGCTTTGCATTTGCAACCATTAAAACCATGTCAACACGTTAAAACTAAGCGTTGTAGTTATAACCGTTAATTGCAACACGTTAGCACTAAGCATTGGATTTGCAACCGTTAATACCGTGGCAACATGTTTAAACTAAGCGTTGCAGTTAAAACCGTTAATGACAACACGTAAACACTAAGCTTTGCATTTGCAACCATTAAAACCGTGTCAACACGTTAAAACTAAGCGTTGTAGTTAAAACCGTAAATGGCAATACGTAAACACTAAGCTTTGCATTTGCAACCGTTAAAACAGTTGCAAACGTTAGTGTCAACATGTAAGCACTAACCGTTAGAGTTGCAACCTTTAGACGTTAACATTAAGCGTTAGTGGCAACACGTTAAAGCTAAGCGTTGCAGTTGCAAACGTTAGTGTCAACATGTAAGCACTAACCCTTGCAGGTGTAACCTTTAAAGGCAACACGTTAACATTAAGCATTGCAGTTGCAAGCGTTAGTGGCAACACGTTAAAACTAAGCGTTGCAGTTACAACCGCTAGTGTCACCATTACAGTAAGTGTAGCATTTGCTTACGTTAATTTCAACACGTTAACACGTTGCAACCGTTTATGTCAGCATATTAACACTTAGCATTGCAGTTGCAACCGTTAGTGTCAACATGTTTACACTAACCGTTGCAGTTGAAACCGTTAATGACAACACGTTAACACTAAGCATTGCGGTTACAATGCGTTAAAACTAAGCGTTGTAGTTAAAACCGTTAATGACAACACGTAAACACTAAGCTTTGCATTTGCAACAATTAAAACCACATCAACACGTTAAAACTAAGCGTTGTATTTATAACCATTAATTGCAACACATTAGCACTAAGCATTGGATTTGCAACCGTTAATACCGTGGCAACACGTTAAAACTAAGCGTTGCAGTTAAAACCGTTAATGACAACACGTAAACACTAAGCTTTGCATTTGCAAGCATTAAAACCATGTCAACACGTTAAAACTAAGCGTTGTAGTTATAACCGTTAATTGCAACACGTTAGCACTAAGCATTGGATTTGCAACCGTTAATACCGTGGCAACATGTTAAAACTAAGCGTTGCAGTTAAAACCGTTAATGCCAACACGTAAACACTAAGCTTTGCATTTGCAACCGTTAAAACCGTGTCAACACGCTAAGCGTTGTAGTTAAAACCGTTAATGGCAACACGTAAACACTAAGTTTTGCATTTGCAACCGTTAAAACAGTTGCAAACGTTAGTGTCAACATGTAAGCACTAACCGTTACAGTTGCAACCTTTAATGGCAACACGTTAACATTAAGCGTTAGTGGCAACACGTTAAAGCTAGGCGTTGCAGTTGTAAACGTTAGTGTCAACATGTAAGCATTAACCGTTGCAGTTGCAACCTTTAAAGGCAACACGTTAACATTAAGCATTGCAGTTGCGAGCGTTAGTGGCAACATGTTGCAGTTAAAACCGTTAGTGTCAACATTACAGTAAGTGTAGCATTTGCTTACGTTAATTTCAACACGTTAACACGTTGCAATTGTTTATGTCAACATGTTAACACTTAGCATTGCAGTTGCAACCGTTAGTGTCAACATGTTTACACTAAGCGTTGCAGTTGCAACCGTTAATGACACCACGTTAACACTAAGCATTGCGGTTACAATGCGTTAAAACTAAGCGTTGTAATTAAAACCGTTAATGACAACAGGTAAACACTAAGCTTTGCATTTGCAACCATTAAAACCATGTCAACAAGTTAAAACTAAGCGTTGTAGTTATAACCGTTAATTGCAACACGTTAGCACTAAGCATTGGATTTGCAACCGTTAATACCGCGGCAACACGTTAAAAGTAAGCGTTGCAGTTAAAACCGTTAATGACAACACGTAAACACTAAGCTTTACATTTCCAACCATTAAAACCATGTCAACACGTTAAAACTAAGCGTTGTAGTTATAACCGTTAATTGCAACACGTTAGCACTAAGCATTGGATTTGCAACCGTTAATACCGTGGCAACATGTTAAAACTAAGCGTTGCAGTTAAAACCGTTAATGACAACACTTAGCATTGCAGTTGCAGCCGTTAGTGTCAACATGTTTACACTAAGCGTTGCAGTTGCAACCGTTAATGACAACACGTAAACACTAAGCTTTGCATTTGCAACCATTAAAACCATGTCAACACGTTAAAACTAAGCGTTGTAGTTATAACCGTTAATTGCAACACGTTAGCACTAAGCATTTAATTTGCAACCGTTAATACCGTGGCAACATGTTAAAACTAAGCGTTGCAGTTAAAACCGTTAATGACAACACGTAAACACTAAGCTTTGCATTTGCAACCATTAAAACCGTGTCAACACGTTAAAACTAAGCGTTGCAGTTAAAACCTTTAATGACAACACGTAAACACTAAGCTTTGCATTTGCAATCGTTGAAACCGTGTCAACACGTTAAAACTAAGCGTTGTAGTTAAAACCGATAATGGCAACACGTAAACACTAAGCTTTGCATTTGCAACCGTTAAAACAGTTGCAAACGTTAGTGTCAACATGTAAGAACTTACCGTTAAAGTTGCAACCTTTAATGTCAAGACGTTAACTTTAAGCGTTATTGGCAACACGTTAAAGCTAAGCTATGCAGTTGAAAACGTTAGTGTCAACATGTAAGCACTAACCGTTGCAGTTGCAACCTTTAAAGGCAACACGTTAACATTAAGCATTGCAGTTGCAAGCGTTGGTGGCAACACGTTAAAACTAAGCGTTGCAGTTACAATCGTTAGTGTCAACATTATAACAGTAAGTGTAGCATTTGCTTACGTTAATTTCAACACGTTAACACGTTGCAACCGTTTATGTCAACACTTAGCATTGCAGTTGCAACCGTTAGTGTCAACATGTTAACACTAAGCGTTGCAGTTGCAACCGTTAATGACAACACGTAAACACTAAGCTTTGCATTTGCAACCATTAAAACCATGTCAACACGTTAAAACTAAGCGTTGTAGTTATAACCGTTAATTGCAACACGTTAGCACTAAGCATTGGATTTGCAACCGTCAATACCGTGGCCACATGTTAAAACTAAGCGTTGCAGTTAAAACCGTTAATGACAACAGACAACACGTAAACACTAAGCTTTGCATTTGAAACCATTAAAACCGTGTCAACACGTTAAAACTAAGCGTTGTAGTTAAAACCGTTAATGGCAACACGTAAACACTAAGCATTGCATTTGCAACCGTTAAAACAGTTGCAAACGTTAGTGTCAACATGTAAGCACTAACCGTTACAGTTGCAACCTTTAATGGCAAGACGTTAACATGGAGGGTTAGTGGCAACACGTTAAAGCTAAGCGTTGCAGTTGCAAACGTTAATGACAACACGTTAACACTAAGCATTGCGGTTACAATTGCTTAAAACTAAGCGTTGCAGTTACAACCTTTAGTGCCAACATTATTAGTGTAGCATTTGCTTACGTTACGTTAGTGTCAACATTATAAGTGTAGCATTTGCTTACGTTAATTTCAACACGTTAACACGTTGCAACCTTTAAAGGCAACACGTTAACATTAAGCATTGCTGTTGCAAGCGTTGGTGGCAACACGTTAAAACTAAGCGTTGCAGTTGCAACCGTTAATGACAACACGTTAACACTAAGCATTGCGTTTACAATTGCTTAAAACTAAGCGTTGCAGTTACAACCTTTAGTGTCAACATTATTAGTGTAGCATTTGCTTACGTTACGTTAGAGTCAACATTATAAGTGTAGCATTTGCTTACGTTAATTTCAACACGTTAACACGTTGCAACCGTTTATGTCAACATGTTAACACTTGGCATTGCAGTTGCAACCGTTAGTGTCAACATGTTTACACTAAGCGTTGCAGTTGCAACCGTTAATGACAACACGTTAACACTAAGCATTGCGGTTACAATGCGTTAAAACTAAGCGTTGTAGTTTAAACCGTTAATGACAACACGTAAACACTAAGCTTTGCATTTGCAACCATTAAAACCATGCCAACACGTTAATACTAAGCGTTGTAGTTATAACCGTTAATTGCAACACGTTAGCACTAAGCATTAGATTTGCAACCGTTAAAACTAAGCGTTGCAGTAAAAACCGTTAATGACAACACGTAAACACTAAGCTTTGCATTTGCAACCATTAAAACCAAGTCAACACGTTAAAACTAAGCGTTGTAGTTATAACCGTTAATTGCAACACGTTAGCACATAGCATTGGATTTGCAACCGTTAATACCGTGGCAACATGTTAAAACTAAGCGTTGCAGTTAAAACCGTCAATGACAACACGTAAACACTAAGCTTTGCATTTGCAACCGTTAAAACCGTGTCAACACGTTAAAACTAAGCGTTGTAGTTAAAACCGTAAATGGCAACAGTAAACACTAAGCTTTGCATTTGCAACCGTTAAAACAGTTGCAAACGTTAGTGTCAACATGTAAGCACTAACCGTTACAGTTGCAACCTTTAATGGCAAGACGTTAACATTAAGCGTTAGTGGCAACACGTTAAAGCTAAGCGTTGCAGTTGCAAACGTTAGTGTCAACATGTAAGCACTAACCGTTACAGTTGCAACCTTTAATGGCAAGACGTTAACATTAAGCGTTAGTGGCAACACGTTAAAGCTAAGCGTTGCAGTTGCAAACGTTAGTGTCAACATGTAAGCACTAACCGTTGCAGTTGCAACCTTTAAAGGCCACACGTTAAAACTAAGAGTTGCAGTAACAACCGTTAGTGTCAACATTATAACGTTAATTTCAACACGTTAACACGTTGCAACCGTTTGTGTCAACATGTTAACACTTAGCATTGCAGTTGCAACCGTTAGTGTCAACATGTTTACACTAAGCGTTGCAGTTGCAACCGTTAATGACAACACGTTAACACTAAGCATTGCGGTTACAATGCGTTAAAACTAAGCGTTGTAGTTAAAACCGTTAATGACACCACGTAAACACTAAGCTTTGCATTTGCAACCATTAAAACCATGTCAACACGTTAAAACTAAGCGTTGCAGTTACAACCGTTAGTGTCAACATTATAACAGTAAGTGTAGCATTTGCTTACGTTAATTTCAACACGTTAACACGTTGCAACCGTTTGTGTCAACATCTTAACACTTAGCATTGCAGTTGCAACCGTTAGTGTCAACATGTTTACACTAAGCGTTGCAGTTGCAACCGTTAATGACAACACGTTAACACTAAGCATTGCGGTTACAATGCGTTAAAACTAAGCGTTGTAGTTAAAACCGTTAATGACACCACGTAAACACTAAGCTTTGCATTTGCAACCATTAAAACCATGTCAACACGTTAAAACTAAGCGTTGTAGTTATAACCGTTAATTGCAACACGTTAGCACTAAGCATTGGATTTGCAACCGTTAATACCGTGGCAACATGTTAAAACTAAGCGTTGCAGTTAAAACCGTTAATGACAACACGTAAACACTAAGCTTTGCATTTGCAACCGTTAAAACCGTGTCAACACGTTAAAACTAAGCGTTGTAGTTAAAACCGTTAATGGCAACACTTAAACACTAAGCTTTGCATTTGCAACCGTTAAAACAGTTGCAAACGTTAGTGTCAACATGTAAGCACTAACAGTTACAGTTGCAACCTTTAATGGCAACACGTTAACATTAAGCGTTAGTGGCAACACGTGAAAGCTAAGCGTTGCAGTTCCAAACGTTAGTGTCAACATGTAAGCACTAACCGTTACAGTTGCAACCTTTAATGGCAACACGTTAACATTAAGCGTTAGTGGCAACACGTTAAAGCTAAGCGTTGCAGTTGCAAACGTTAGTGTCAACATGTAAGCACTAACCGTTGCAGTTGCAACCTTTAAAGGCAACACGTTAACATTAAGCATTGCAGTTGCAAGCGTTAGTGGCAACACGTTAAAACTAAGCGTTGCAGTTACAACCGTTAGTGTCAACATTATAACAGTAAATGTAGCATTTGCTTACGTTAATTTCAACACGTTAACACGTTGCAACCGTTTATGTCAACATGTTAACACAGCATTGCAGTTGCAACCGTTAGTGTCAACATGTTTACACTAAGCGTTGCAGTTGCAACCGTTAATGACAACACGTTAACACTAAGCATTGTGGTTACAATGCGTTAAATCTAAGCGTTGTAGTTAAAACCGTTAATGAGAACATTTCAACACGTTAAAACGTTGCAACCGTTTATGTCAACATGTTAACACTTAGCATTGCAGTTGCAACCGTTAGTGTCAACATGTTTACACTAAGCGTTGCAGTTGCAACACGTTAACTTAACACTAAGCATTTCGGTTACAATGCGTTAAAACTAAGCGTTGCAGTTACAACCGTTATAAAATTATAACAGTGTAGCATTTGCTTACGTTAATTTCAACACGTTAACACGTTGCAACCGTTTATGTCAACACTTAGCATTGCAGTTGCAACCGTTAGTGTCAACATGTTTACACTAAGCGTTGCAGTTGCAACCGTTAATGACAACACGTAAACACTAAGCTTTGCATTTGCAACCATTAAAACCATGTCAACACGTTAAAACTAAGCGTTGTAGTTATAACCGTTAATTGCAACACGTTAAAATTAAGCGTTGCAGTTACGTCAACATAACAGTAAGTGTCAACATAACAGTTAGTGTAGCATTTGCTTACGTTAATTTCAACACGTTAACACGTTGCAACCGTTTAATGTCAACATGTTAACACTTAGCATTGCAGTTGCAACCGTTAGTGTCAACATGTTTACACTAAGCGTTGCAGTTGCAACCGTTAATGACAACACGTTAACACTAAGCATTGCGGTTACAATGCGTTAAAACTAAGCGTTGTAGTTAAAACCATTAATGACAACACGTAAACACTAAGCTTTGCATTTGCAACCATTAAAACCATGTCAACACGTTAAAACTAAGCGTTGTAGTTATAACCGTTAATTGCAACACATTAGCACTAAGCATTGGATTTGCAACCGGTAATACCGTGGCAACACGTTAAAACTAAGCGTTGCAGTTAAAACCGTTAATGACAACACGTAAACACTAAGCTTTGCATTTGCAACTATTAAAACCATGTCAACACGTTAAAACTAAGCGTTGTAGTTATAACCGTTAATTGCAACACGTTAGCACTAAGCATTGGATTTGCAACCGTTAATACCGTGGCAACATGTTAAAACTAAGCGTTGCAGTTAAAACCGTTAATGCCAACACGAAAACACTAAGCTTTGCATTTGCAACCGTTAAAACCGTGTCAACACGTTAAAACTAAGCGTTGTAGTTAAAACCGTTAATGGCAACACGTAAACACTAAGCTTTGCATTTGCAACCGTTAAAACAGTTGGAAACGTTAGTGTCAACATGTAAGCACTAACCGTTACAGTTGCAACCTTTAATGGCAACACGTTAACATTAAGCGTTGGTGGCAACACGTTAAAGCTAGGCGTTGCAGTTGCAAACGTTAGTGTCAACATGTAAGCATTAACCGTTGCAGTTGCAACCTTTAAAGGCAACACGTTAACATTAAGCATTGCAGTTGCAAGCGTTAGTGGCACTAAGCATTGGATTTGCAATCGTTAATACCGTGGCAACATGTAAAAACTAAGCGTTGCAGTTAAAACCGTTAATGACAACACGTAAGCTGCTTTGCATTTGCAACCGTTAAAAGCGTGTCAACACGTTGAAACTAAGCGTTGTAGTTAAAACCGTTAATGGCAACACGTAAACACTAAGCTTTGCATTTGCAACCGTCAAAACAGTTGCGAACGTTAGTGTCAACATGGAAGCACTAACCGTTACAGTTGCAACCTTTAATGGCAACAGGTTAACATTAAGCGTTTGTGGCAACACGTTAAAGCTAAGTGTTGCAGTTGCAAACGTTAGTGTTAACATGTAAGCACTAACCGTTGCAGTTGCAACCTTTAAAGGCAACACGTTAACATTAAGCATTGCAGTTGCAAGCGTTAGTGGCAACACGTTAAAACTAAGCGTTGCAGTTACAACCGTTAGTTTCAACATTACAGTAAGTGTAGCATTTGCTTACGTTAATTTCAACACGTTAACAAGTTGCAACCGTTTATGTCAACATGTTAACACTTAGCATTGCAGTTGCAACCATTAGTGTCAACATGTTTACACTAAGCGGTTGCAGTAAAACCGTTAATGACAACACGTAAACACTAAGCTTTGCATTTGCAACCGTTAAAACAGTTGCAAACGTTAGTGTCAACATGTAAGCACTAACCGTTACAGTTGCAACCTTAAATGCAACACGTTAACATTAAGCGTTAGTGGCAACACGTTAAAGCTAAGCGTTGCAGTTGCAAACGTTAGTGTCAACATGTAAGCACTAACCGTTGCAGTTACAACCTTTAAAGGCAACACGTTAACATTAAGCATTGCAGTTGCAAGCGTTAGTGGCAACACGTTAAAACTAAGCGTTGCAGTTACAACCGTAAGTGTCAACATTATAACAGTAAGTGTAGCATTTGCTTACGTTAATTTCAACACGTTAAAACGTTGCAACCGTTTATGTCAACATGTTAACACTTAGCATTGCAGTTGCAACCGTTAGTGTCAACATGTTTACACTAAGCGTTGCAGTTGCAACACGTTAACACTAAGCATTTCGGTTACAATGCGTTAAAACTAAGCGTTGCAGTTACAACCGTTATAACATTTAGCATTGCAGTTGCAACCGTTAGTGTCAACATGTTTACACTAAGCGTTGCAGTTGCAACCGTTAATGACAACACGTTAACACTAAGCATTGCGGTTACAATGCGTTAAAACTAAGCGTTGTAGTTAAAACCGTTAATGACAACACGTAAACACTAAGCTTTGCATTTGCAACCATTAAAACCATGTCAACACGTTAAAACTAAGCGTTGTAGTTATAACCGTTAATTGCAACACGTTAGCACTAAGCATTGGATTTGCAACCGTTAATACCGTGGCAACATGTTAAAACTATGCGTTGCAGTTAAAACCGTTAATGCCAACACGTAAACACTAAGCTTTGCATTTGCAACCGTTAAAACCGTGTCAACACGCTAAGCGTTGTAGTTAAAACCGTTAATGGCAACACGTAAACACTAAGCTTTGCATTTGCAACCGTTAAAACAGTTGCAAACGTTAGTGTCAACATGTAAGCACTAACCGTTACAGTTGTAACCTTTAATGGCAACACGTTAACATTAAGCGTTAGTGGCAACACGTTAAAGCTAGGCGTTGCAGTTGCAAACGTTAGTGTCAACATGTAAGCATTAACCGTTGCAGTTGCAACCTTTAAAGGCAACACGTTAACATTAAGCATTGCAGTTGCAAGCGTTAGTGGCACTAAGCATTGGATATGCAACCGTTAATACCGTGGCAACATGTAAAAACTAAGCGTTGCAGTTAAAACCGTTAATGACAACACGTAAGCTGCTTTGCATTTGCAACTGTTAAAACCGTGTCAACACGTTGAAACTAAGCGTTGTAGTTAAAACCGTTAATGGCAACACGTAAACACTAAGCTTTGCATTTGCAACCGTCAAAACAGTTGCAAACTTTAGTGTCAACATGGAAGCACTAACCGTTACAGTTGCAACCTTTAATGGCAACACGTTAACATTAAGCGTTAGTGGCAACACGTTAAAGCTAAGTGTTGCTGTTGCAAACGTTAGTGTTAACATGTAAGCACTAACCGTTGCAGTTGCAACCTTTAAAGGCAACACGTTAACATTAAGCATTGCAGTTGCAAGCGTTAGTGGCAACACGTTAAAACTAAGCGTTGCAGTTACAACCGTTAGTTTCAACATTACAGTAAGTGTAGCATTTGCTTACGTTAATTTCAACACGTTAACACGTTGCAACCGTTTATGTCAACATGTTAACACTTAGCATTGCAGTTGCAACCATTAGTGTCAACATGTTTACACTAAGCGTTGCAGTTGCAACCGTTAATTACAACACGTTAACACTAAGCATTGCGGTTACAATGCGTTAAAACTAAGCGTTGTAGTTAAAACCGTTAATGACAACACGTAAACACTAAGCTTTGCAGTTGCAACCTTAATGGTTAGGGTTAAAACTAAGCGTTGCAGTTAAAACCGTTAATGACAACACGTAAACACTAAGCTTTGCATTTGCAACCATTAAAACCATGTCAACACGTTAAAACTAAGCGTTGTAGTTATAACCGTTAATTGCAACACGTTAGCACTAAGCACTGGATTTGCAACCGTTAATACCGTGGCAACATGTTAAAACTAAGCGTTGCAGTTAAAACCGTTAATGCCAACACGTAAACACTAAGCTTTGCATTTGCAACCGTTAAAACCGTGTCAACACGCTAAGCGTTGTAGTTAAAACCGTTAATGGCAACACGTAAACACTAAGCTTTGCATTTGCAACCGTTAAAACAGTTGCAAACGTTAGTGTCAACATGTAAGCACTAACCGTTACAGTTGCAACCTTTAATGGCAACCCGTTAACATTAAGCGTTAGTGGCAACACGTTAAAGCTAGGCGTTGCAGTTGCAAACGTTAGTGTCAACATATAAGCTTTAACCGTTGCAGTTGCAACCTTTAAAGGCAACACGTTAACATTAAGCATTGCAGTTGCAAGCGTTAGTGGCAACATGTTGCAGTTACAACCGTTAGTGTCAACATTACAGTAAGTGTAGCATTTGCTTACGTTAATTTCAACACGTTAACACGTTGCAACTGTTTATGTCAACATGTTAACACTTAGCATTGCAGTTGCAACCGTTAGTGTCAACATGTTTACACTAAGCGTTGCAGTTGCAACCGTTAATGACAACACGTTAACACTAAGCATTGCGGTTACAATGCGTTAAAACTAAGCGTTGTAGTTAAAACCGTTAATGACAACACGTAAACACTAAGCTTTGCATTTGCAACCATTAAAACCATGTCAACACGTTAAAACTAAGCGTTGTAGTTATAACCGTTAATTGCAACACATTAGCACTAAGCATTGGATTTGCAACCGTTAATACCGTGGCAACACGTTAAAACTAAGCGTTGCAGTTAAAATCGTTAATGACAACACGTAAACACTAAGCTTTGCATTTGCAACCGTTAAAACAGTTGCAAACGTTAGTGTCAACATGTAAGCACTAACCGTTACAGTTGCAACCTTAAATGCAACACGTTAACATTAAGCGTTAGTGGCAACACGTTAAAGCTAAGCGTTGCAGTTGCAAACGTTAGTGTCAACATGTAAGTGTCAACCGTTGCAGTTACAACCTTTAAAGGCAACACGTTAACATTAAGCATTGCAGTTGCAAGCGTTAGTGGCAACACGTTAAAACTAAGCGTTGCAGTTACAACCGTAAGTGTCAACATTATAACAGTAAGTGTAGCATTTGCTTACGTTAATTTCAACACGTTAAAACGTTGCAACCGTTTATGTCAACATGTTAACACTTAGCATTGCAGTTGCAACCGTTAGTGTCAACATGTTTACACTAAGCGTTGCAGTTGCAACACGTTAACACTAAGCATTTACAATGCGTTAAAACTAAGCGTTGCAGTTACAACCGTTATAACATTATAACAGTGTAGCATTTGCTTACGTTAATTTCAACACGTTAACACGTTGCAACCGTTTATGTCAACACTTAGCATTGCAGTTGCAACCGTTAGTGTCAACATGTTTACACTAAGCGTTGCAGTTGCAACCGTTAATGACAACACGTAAACACTAAGCTTTGCATTTGCAACCATTAAAATCATGTCAACACGTTAAAACTAAGCGTTGTAGTTATAACCGTTAATTGCAACACGTTAGCACTAAGCATTGGATTTGCAACCGTTAATACCGTGGCAACATGTTAAAACTAAGCGTTGCAGTTAAAACCGTTAATGACAACACGTAAACACTAAGCTTTGCATTTGCAACCATTAAAACCGTGTCAACACGTTAAAACTAAGCGTTGTAGTTAAAACCGTTAATGGCAATACGTAAACACTAAGCTTTGCATTTGCAACCGTTAAAACAGTTGCAAACGTTAGTGTCAACATGTAAGCACTAACCGTTAGTTGCAACCTTTAATGGGAAGACGTTAACATAAAGCGTTAGTGGCAACACGTTAAAGCTAAGCGTTGCAGTTGCAAACGTTAGTGTCAACATGTAAGCACTAACCCTTGCAGTTGTAACCTTTAAAGGCAACACGTTAACATTAAGCATTGCAGTTGCAAGCGTTAGTAGCAACACGTTAAAACTAAGCGTTGCAGTTACAACCGTTAGTGTCAACATAACAGTAAGTGTAGCATTTGCTTACGTTAATTTCAACACGTTAACACGTTGCAACCGTTTAATGTCAACATGTTAACACTTAGCATTGCAGTTGCAACCGTTAGTGTCAACATGTTTACACTAAGCGTTGCAGTTGCAACACGTTAACACTAAGCATTTCGGTTACAATGCGTTAAAACTAAGCGTTGCAGTTACAACCGTTATAACATTATAACAGTGTAGCATTTGCTTACGTTAATTTCAACACGTTAACACGTTGCAACCGTTTATGTCAACACTTAGCATTGCAGTTGCAACCGTTAGTGTCAACATGTTTACACTAAGCGTTGCAGTTGCAACCGTTAATGACAACACGTAAACACTAAGCTTTGCATTTGCAACCATGTCAACACGTTAAAACTAAGCGTTGTAGTTATAACCGTTAATTGCAACACGTTAGCACTAAGCATTGGATTTGCAACCGTTAATACCGTGGCAACATGTTAAAACTAAGCGTTGCAGTTAAAACCGTTAATGACAACACGTAAACACTAAGCTTTGCATTTGCAACCATTAAAACCGTGTCAACACGTTAAAACTAAGCGTTGTAGTTAAAACCGTTAATGGCAATACGTAAACACTAAGCTTTGCATTTGCAACCGTTAAAACAGTTGCAAACGTTAGTGTCAACATGTAAGCACTAACCGTTAGAGTTGCAACCTTTAATGGGAAGACGTTAACATAAAGCGTTAGTGGCAACACGTTAAAGCTAAGCGTTGCAGTTGCAAACGTTAGTGTCAACATGTAAGCACTAACCCTTGCAGTTGTAACCTTTAAAGGCAACACGTTAACATTAAGCATTGCAGTTGCAAGCGTTAGTGGCAACACGTTAAAACTAAGCGTTGCAGTTACAACCGTTAGTGTCAACATAACAGTAAGTGTAGCATTTGCTTACGTTAATTTCAACACGTTAACACGTTGCAACCGTTTAATGTCAACATGTTAACACTTAGCATTGCAGTTGCAACCGTTAGTGTCAACATGTTTACACTAAGCGTTGCAGTTGCAACCGTTAATGACGACACGTTAACACTAAGCATTGCGGTTACAATGCGTTAAAACTAAGCGTTGTAGTTAAAACCGTTTATGACAACACGTAAACACTAAGCTTTGCATTTGCAACCATTAAAACCATGTCAACACGTTAAAACTAAGCGTTGTAGTTATAACCGTTAATTGCAACACATTAGCACTAAGCATTGGATTTGCAACCGTTAATACCGTGGCAACACGTTAAAACTAAGCGTTGCAGTTAAAACCGTTAATGACAACACGTAAACCCTAAGCTTTGCATTTGCAACCATTAAAAACCGTGTCAACACGTTAAAACTAAGCGTTGCAGTTAAAACATTTAATGACAACACGTAAACACTAAGCTTTGCATTTGCAACCGTTGAAACCGTGTCAACACGTTAAACTTAAGCGTTGTAGTTAAAACCGTTAATGGCAACACGTAAACACTAATCTTTGCATTTGCATCCGTTAGAACAGTTGCAAACGTTAGTGTCAACATGTAAGAACTTACCGTTAAAGTTGCAACCTTTAATGTCAAGACGTTAACTTTAAGCGTTAGTGGCAACGCGTTAAAGCTAAGCGTTGCAGTTGAAAACGTTAGTGTCAACATGTAAGCACTAACCGTTGCAGTTGCAACCTTTAAAGGCAACACGTTAACATTAAGCATTGCAGTTGCAAGCGTTGGTGGCAACACGCTAAAACTAAGCGTTGCAGTTACAATCGTTAGTGTCAACATTATAACAGTAAGTGTAGCATTTGCTTACGTTAATTTCAACACGTTAACACGTTGCAACCGTTTATGTCAACACTTAGCATTGCAGTTGCAACCGTTAGTGTCAACATGTTTACACTAAGCGTTGCAGTTGCAACCGTTAATGACAACACGTAGACACTAAGCTTTGCATTTGCAACCATTAAAACCATGTCAACACGTTAAAACTAAGCGTTGTAGTTATAACCGTTAATTGCAACACGTTAGCACATAGCATTGGATTTGCAACCGTCAGTTAAAACCGTTAATGACAACAGACAACACGTAAACACTAAGCTTTGCATTTGCAACCATTAAAACCGTATCAACACGTTAAAACTAAGCGTTGTAGTTAAAACCGTTAATGGCAACACGTAAACACTAAGCATTGCATTTGCAACCGTTAAAACAGTTGCAAACGTTAGTGTCAACATGTAAGCGCTAACCGTTACAGTTGCAACCTTTAATGTCAAGACGTTAACATGGAGGGTTAGTGGCAACACGTTAAAGCTAAGCGTTGCGCTTGCAAACGTAAGTGTCAACATGTAAGCACTAACCGTTGCAGTTGCAACCTTTAAAGGCAACACGTTAACATTAAGCATTGCTGTTGCAAGCGTTAGTGGCAACACGTTAAAACTAAGCGTTGCAGTTGCAACCGTTAATGACAAGACGTTAACACTAAGCATTGCGGTTACAATGCGTTAAAACTAAGCGTTGCAGTTACAACCTTTAGTGTCAACACGTAAACACTAAGCTTTGCATTTGCTACCATTAAAACCATGTCAACACGTTAAAACTAAGCGTTGTAGTTATAACCGTTAATTGCAACACGTTAGCACTAAGCGTTGGATTTGCAACCGTTAATACCGTGGCAACACGTTAAAACTAAGCGTTGCAGTTAAAACCGTTAATGACAACACGTAAACACTAAGCTTTGCATTTGCAACCATTAAAACCATGTCAACACGTTAAAACTAAGCGTTGTAGTTATAACCGTTAATTACAACATTTTAGCACTAAGCATTGGATTTGCAACCGTTAATACCGTGGCAACACGTTAAAACTAAGCGTTGCAGTTAAAACCGTTAATGACAACACGTAAACACTAAGCTTTGCATTTGCAACCATTAAAACCATGTCAACACGTTAAAACTAACCGTTAATTGCAACACGTTAGCACTAAGCATTGGATTTGCAACCGTTAATACCGTGGCAACATATTAAAACTAAGCGTTGCAGTTAAAACCGTTAATGACAACACGTAAACACTAAGCTTTGCATTTGCAACCGTTAAAACCGTGTCAACACGCTAAAACTACGCGTTGTAGTTAAAACCGTTAATGGCAACACGTAAACACTAAGCTTTGCAATTGCAACCGTTAAAACAGTTGCAAACGTTAGTGTCAACATGTAAGAACTTACCGTTACAGTTGCAACCTTTAATGGCAAGACGTTAACATTAAGCGTTAGTGGCAACACGTTAAAGCTAAGCGTTGCAGTTGCAAACGTTAATGTCAACATGTAAGCACTAATTGTTGCAGTTGCAACCTTTAAAGGCAACACGTTAACATTAAGCATTGCAGTTGCAAGCGTTGGTGGCAACACGTTAAAACTAAGCGTTGCAGTTACAATCGTTAGTATCAACATTATAACAGTAAGTGTAGCATTTGCTTACGTTACTTTCAACACGTTAACACGTTGCAACCGTTTATGTCAACACTTAGCATTGCAGCTGCAACCGTTAGTGTTGCAGTTGCAACCGTTAATGACAACACGTAAACACTAAGTTTTGCATTTGCATCCATTAAAACCATGTCAACACGTTAAAACTAAGCGTTGTAGTTATAACCGTTAATTGCAACACGTTAGCACTAAGCATTGGATTTGCAACCGTCAATACCGTGGCCACATGTTAAAACTAAGCGTTGCAGTTAAATCCGTTAATGACAACAGACAACACGTAAACACTAAGCTTTGCATTTGCAACCATTAAAACCGTGTCAACACGTTAAAACTAAGCGTTGTAGTTAAAACCGTTAATGGCAACACGTAAACACTAAGCATTGCATTTGCAACCGTTAAAACAGTTGCAAACGTTAGTGTCAACATGTAAGCACTAACCGTTACAGTTGCAACCTTTAATGACAAGACGTTAACATGGAGGGTTAGTGGCAACACGTTAAAGCTAAGCGTTGCAGTTGCAAACGTTAGTGTCAACATGTAAGCACTAACCGTTGCAGTTGCAACCTTTAAAGGCAACACGTTAACATTAAGCATTGCTGTTGCAAGCGTTAGTGGCAACACGTTAAAACTAAGCGTTGCAGTTGCAACCGTTAATGACAACACGTTAACACTAAGCATTGCGGTTACAATTGCTTAAAACTAAGCGTTGCAGTTACAACCTTTAGTGTCAACATTATTAGTGTAGCATTTGCTTACGTTACGTTAGTGTCAACATTATAAGTGTAGCATTTGCTTACGTTAAGTTCAACACGTTAACACGTTGCAACCGTTTATGTCAACATGTTAACACTTAGCATTGCAGTTGCAACCGTTAGTGTCAACATGTTTACACTAAGCGTTGCAGTTGCAACTGTTAATGACAAAACGTTAACACTAAGCATTGCGGTTACAATGCGTTAAAACTAAGCGTTGTAGTTTAAACCGTTAATGACAACACGTAAACACTAAGCTTTGCATTTGCAACCGTTGAAACCGTGTCAACACGTTAAACTTAAGCGTTGTAGTTAAAACCGTTAATGGCAACACGTAAACACTAATCTTTGCATTTGCATCCGTTAGAACAGTTGCAAACGTTAGTGTCAACATGTAAGAACTTACCGTTAAAGTTGCAACCTTTAATGTCAAGACGTTAACTTTAAGCGTTAGTGGCAACGCGTTAAAGCTAAGCGTTGCAGTTGAAAACGTTAGTGTCAACATGTAAGCACTAACCGTTGCAGTTGCAACCTTTAAAGGCAACACGTTAACATTAAGCATTGCAGTTGCAAGCGTTGGTGGCAACACGCTAAAACTAAGCGTTGCAGTTACAATCGTTAGTGTCAACATTATAACAGTAAGTGTAGCATTTGCTTACGTTAATTTCAACACGTTAACACGTTGCAACCGTTTATGTCAACACTTAGCATTGCAGTTGCAACCGTTAGTGTCAACATGTTTACACTAAGCGTTGCAGTTGCAACCGTTAATGACAACACGTAGACACTAAGCTTTGCATTTGCAACCATTAAAACCATGTCAACACGTTAAAACTAAGCGTTGTAGTTATAACCGTTAATTGCAACACGTTAGCACATAGCATTGGATTTGCAACCGTCAGTTAAAACCGTTAATGACAACAGACAACACGTAAACACTAAGCTTTGCATTTGCAACCATTAAAACCGTATCAACACGTTAAAACTAAGCGTTGTAGTTAAAACCGTTAATGGCAACACGTAAACACTAAGCATTGCATTTGCAACCGTTAAAACAGTTGCAAACGTTAGTGTCAACATGTAAGCGCTAACCGTTACAGTTGCAACCTTTAATGTCAAGACGTTAACATGGAGGGTTAGTGGCAACACGTTAAAGCTAAGCGTTGCGCTTGCAAACGTAAGTGTCAACATGTAAGCACTAACCGTTGCAGTTGCAACCTTTAAAGGCAACACGTTAACATTAAGCATTGCTGTTGCAAGCGTTAGTGGCAACACGTTAAAACTAAGCGTTGCAGTTGCAACCGTTAATGACAAGACGTTAACACTAAGCATTGCGGTTACAATGCGTTAAAACTAAGCGTTGCAGTTACAACCTTTAGTGTCAACACGTAAACACTAAGCTTTGCATTTGCTACCATTAAAACCATGTCAACACGTTAAAACTAAGCGTTGTAGTTATAACCGTTAATTGCAACACGTTAGCACTAAGCATTGGATTTGCAACCGTTAATACCGTGGCAACACGTTAAAACTAAGCGTTGCAGTTAAAACCGTTAATGACAACACGTAAACACTAAGCTTTGCATTTGCAACCATTAAAACCATGTCAACACGTTAAAACTAAGCGTTGTAGTTATAACCGTTAATTACAACATTTTAGCACTAAGCATTGGATTTGCAACCGTTAATACCGTGGCAACACGTTAAAACTAAGCGTTGCAGTTAAAACCGTTAATGACAACACGTAAACACTAAGCTTTGCATTTGCAACCATTAAAACCATGTCAACACGTTAAAACTAACCGTTAATTGCAACACGTTAGCACTAAGCATTGGATTTGCAACCGTTAATACCGTGGCAACATATTAAAACTAAGCGTTGCAGTTAAAACCGTTAATGACAACACGTAAACACTAAGCTTTGCATTTGCAACCGTTAAAACCGTGTCAACACGCTAAAACTACGCGTTGTAGTTAAAACCGTTAATGGCAACACGTAAACACTAAGCTTTGCAATTGCAACCGTTAAAACAGTTGCAAACGTTAGTGTCAACATGTAAGAACTTACCGTTACAGTTGCAACCTTTAATGGCAAGACGTTAACATTAAGCGTTAGTGGCAACACGTTAAAGCTAAGCGTTGCAGTTGCAAACGTTAATGTCAACATGTAAGCACTAATTGTTGCAGTTGCAACCTTTAAAGGCAACACGTTAACATTAAGCATTGCAGTTGCAAGCGTTGGTGGCAACACGTTAAAACTAAGCGTTGCAGTTACAATCGTTAGTATCAACATTATAACAGTAAGTGTAGCATTTGCTTACGTTACTTTCAACACGTTAACACGTTGCAACCGTTTATGTCAACACTTAGCATTGCAGCTGCAACCGTTAGTGTTGCAGTTGCAACCGTTAATGACAACACGTAAACACTAAGTTTTGCATTTGCAACCATTAAAACCATGTCAACACGTTAAAACTAAGCGTTGTAGTTATAACCGTTAATTGCAACACGTTAGCACTAAGCATTGGATTTGCAACCGTCAATACCGTGGCCACATGTTAAAACTAAGCGTTGCAGTTAAATCCGTTAATGACAACAGACAACACGTAAACACTAAGCTTTGCATTTGCAACCATTAAAACCGTGTCAACACGTTAAAACTAAGCGTTGTAGTTAAAACCGTTAATGGCAACACGTAAACACTAAGCATTGCATTTGCAACCGTTAAAACAGTTGCAAACGTTAGTGTCAACATGTAAGCACTAACCGTTACAGTTGCAACCTTTAATGACAAGACGTTAACATGGAGGGTTAGTGGCAACACGTTAAAGCTAAGCGTTGCAGTTGCAAACGTTAGTGTCAACATGTAAGCACTAACCGTTGCAGTTGCAACCTTTAAAGGCAACACGTTAACATTAAGCATTGCTGTTGCAAGCGTTAGTGGCAACACGTTAAAACTAAGCGTTGCAGTTGCAACCGTTAATGACAACACGTTAACACTAAGCATTGCGGTTACAATTGCTTAAAACTAAGCGTTGCAGTTACAACCTTTAGTGTCAACATTATTAGTGTAGCATTTGCTTACGTTACGTTAGTGTCAACATTATAAGTGTAGCATTTGCTTACGTTAAGTTCAACACGTTAACACGTTGCAACCGTTTATGTCAACATGTTAACACTTAGCATTGCAGTTGCAACCGTTAGTGTCAACATGTTTACACTAAGCGTTGCAGTTGCAACTGTTAATGACAAAACGTTAACACTAAGCATTGCGGTTACAATGCGTTAAAACTAAGCGTTGTAGTTTAAACCGTTAATGACAACACGTAAACACTAAGCTTTGCATTTGCAACCATTAAAACCATGCCAACACGTTAATACTAAGCGTTGTAGTTATAAACGTTAATTGCAACACGTTAGCACTAAGCATTGGATTTGCAACCGTTAATACCGTGGCAACACGTTAAAACTAAGCGTTGCAGTAAAAACCGTTCATGACAACACGTAAACACTAAGCTTTGCATTTGCAACCGTTAAAACCGTGTCAATACGGTTAAAACTAAGCGTTGTAGTTAAAACCGTAAATGGCAACAGTAAACACTAAGCTTTGCATTTGCAACCGTTAAAACAGTTGCAAACGTTAGTGTCAACATGTAAGCACTAACCGTTACAGTTGCAACCTTTAATGGCAAGACGTTAACATTAAGCGTTAGTGGCAACACGTTAAAACTAAGCGTTGCAGTTAAAACCGTTAATGACAACACGTAAACACTAAGCTTTGCATTTGCAACCATTAAAACCATGTCAACACGTTAAAACTAACCGTTAATTACAATACGTTAGCACTAAGCATTGGATTTGCAACCGTTAATACCGTGGAAACATGTTCAAACTAAGCGTTGCAGTTAAAACCGTTAATGACAACACGTAAACACTAAGCTTTGCATTTGCAACCGTTAAAACCGTGTCAACACGTTAAAACTAAGCGTTGTAGTTAAAACCGTTAATGACAACACGTAAACACTAAGCTTTGCATTTGCAACCGTTAAAACAGTTGCAAACGTTAGTGTCAACATGTAAGCACTAACCGTTACAGTTGCAACCTTTAATGGCAACACGTTAACATTAAGCGTTAGTGGCAACACGTTAAAGCTAAGCGTTGCAGTTGCAAACGTTAGTGTCAACATGTAAGCATTAACCGTTGCAGTTGCAACCTTTAAAGGCAACACGTTAACATTAAGCATTGCAGTTGCAAGCGTCAGTGGCAACACGTTAAAACTAAGCGTTGCAGTTACAACCGTTAGTGTCAACATTACAGTAAGTGTAGCATTCGTTTACGTTAATTTCAACACGTTAACACGTTGCAACCGTTTATGTCAACATGTTAACACTTAGCATTGCAGTTGCAACCGTTAGTGTCAACATGTTTACACTAAGCGTTGCAGTTGCAACCGTTAATGACAACACGTTAACACTAAGCATTGCGGTTACAATGCGTTAAAACTAAGCGTTGTAGTTAAAACCGTCAATGACAACACGTAAACACTAAGCTTTGCATTTGCAACCAATAAAACCATGTCAACACGTTAAAACTAAGCGTTGTAGTTATAACCGTTAATTGCAACACATTAGCATTAAGCATTGGATTTGCAACCGTTAATACCGTGGCAACATGTTAAAACTAAGCGTTGCAGTTAAAACCGTTAATGACAACACGTAAACACTAAGCTTTGCATTTGCAACCGTTAAAACCGTGTCAACACGTTAAAACAAAGCGTTGTAGTTAAAACCGTTAATGGCAACACTTAAACACTAAGCTTTGCATTTGCAACCGTTAAAACAGTTGCAAACGTTAGTGTCAACATGTAAGAACTTACCGTTACAGTTGCAACCTTTAATGACAAGACGTTAACATTAAGCGTTAGTGGCAACACGTTAAAGCTAAGCGTTGCAGTTCCAAACGTTAGTGTCAACGTGTAAGCACTAACCGTTACAGTTGCAACCTTTAATGGCAACACGTTAACATTAAGCGTTAGTGGCAACACGTTAAAGCTAAGCGTTGCAGTTGCAGACGTTAGTGTCAACATGTAAGCACTAACCGTTGCAGTTGCAACCTTTAAAGGCAACACGTTAACATTAAGCATTGCAGTTGCAAGCGTTAGTGGCAACACGTTAAAACTAAGCGTTGCAGTTACAACCGTTAGTGTCAACATTATAACAGTAAATGTAGCATTTGCTTACGTTAATTTCAACACGTTAACACGTTGCAACCGTTTATGTCAACATGTTAACACAGCATTGCAGTTGCAACCGTTAGTGTCAACATGTTTACACTAAGCGTTGCAGTTGCAACCGTTAATGACAACACGTTAACACTAAGCATTGCGGTTACAATGCGTTAAATCTAAGCGTTGTAGTTAAAACCGTTAATGAGAACATTTCAACACGTTAAAACGTTGCAACCGTTTATGTCAACATGTTAACACTTAGCATTGCAGTTGCAACCGTTAGTGTCAACATGTTTACACTAAGCGTTGCAGTTGCAACCGTTAATGACAACACGTTAACACTAAGCATTGCGGTTACAATGCGTTAAAACTAAGCATTGTAGTTAAAACCGTTAATGACAACACGTAAACACTAATTAAAACCATGTCAACACGTTAAAACTAAGCGTTGTAGTTATAACCGTTAATTGCAACATCTTAGCACTAAGCATTGGATTTGCAACCGTTAATACCGTGGCAACATGTTCAAACTAAGCGTTGCAGTTAAAACCGTTAATGACAACACGTAAACACTAAGCTTAGCATTTGCAACCGTTAAAACCGTGTCAATACGTTGAAACTAAGCGTTGTAGTTAAAACCGCTAGTGGCAACACGTAAACACTAAGCTTTGCATTTGCAAACGTTAAAACAGTTGCAAACGTTAGTGTCAACATGTAAGCACTAACCGTTACAGTTGAAACCTTTAATGGCAACACGTTAACATAAAGCGTTAGTGGCAACACGTTAAAGCTAAGCGTTGCAGTTGCAAACGTTAGTGTCAACATGTAAGCACTAACCGTTGCAGTTGCAACCTTTAAAGGCAACACGTTAACATTAAGCATTGCAGTTGCAAGCATTAGTGGCAACACGTTAAAACTAAGCGTTGCAGTTACAAACGTTAGTTTCAACATTACAGTAAGTGTAGCATTTGCTTACGTTAATTTCAACACGTTAACACGTTGCAACCGTTTATGTCAACATGTTAACACTTAGCATTGCAGTTGCAACCGTTAGTGTCAACATGTTTACACTAAGCGTTGCAATTGCAACCGTTAATTACAACACGTTAACACTAAGCATTGTGGTTACAATGCGTTAAAACTAAGCGTTGTAGTTAAAACCGTTAATGACAACACGTAAACACTAAGCTTTGCAGTTGCAACCATTAAAACCATGTCAACACGTTAAAACTAAGCGTTGTAGTTATAACCGTTAATTGCAACACGTTAGCACTAAGAATTGGATTTGCAACCGTTAATACCGTGGCAACTCGTTAAAACTAAGCGTTGCAGTTAAAACCGTTAATGACAACACGTAAACACTAAGCTTTGCATTTGCAACCGTTAAAACCGTGTCAACACGTTAAAACTAAGCGTTGTAGTTAAAACCGTTAATGGCAACACTTAAACACTAAACTTTGCATTTGCAACCGTTAAAACAGTTGCAAACGTTAGTGTCAACATGTAAGCACTAACCGTTACAGTTGCAACCTTTAATGGCAACACGTTAACATTAAGCGTTAGTGGCAACACGTTAAAGCTAAGCGTTGCAGTTGCAAACGTTAGTGTCAACATGTAAGCACTAACCGTTGCAGTTACAACCTTTAAAGGCAACACGTTAACATTAAGCAATGCAGTTGCAAGCGTTAGTGGCAACACGTTAAAACTAAGCGTTGCAGTTACAACCGTTAGTGTCCACATTATAACAGTAAGTGTAGCATTTGCTTACGTTAATTTCAACACGTTAACACGTTGCAACCGTTTATGTCAACATGTTAACACTTAGCATTGCAGTTGCAACCATTAGTGTCAACATGTTTACACTAAGCGTTGCAGTTGCAACCGTTAATGACAACACGTTAACACTAAGCATTGCGGTTACAATGCGTTAAAACTAAGCGTTGCAGTTACAACCGTTAGTGTCAACATTATAACAGTTAGTGTAGCATTTGCTTAAGTTAATTTCAACACGTTAACACGTTGCAACCGTTTATGTCAACACTTAGCATTGCAGTTGCAACCGTTAGTGTCAACATGTTTACACTAAGCGTTGCAGTTGCAACCGTTAATGACAACACGTAAACACTAAGCTTTGCATTTGCAACCATTAAAACCATGTCAACACGTTAAAACTAAGCGTTGTAGTTATAACCGTTAATTGCAACACGTTAGCACTAAGCATTGGATTTGCAACCGTTAATACCGTGGCAACAAGTTAAAACTAAGCGTTGCAGTTAAAATCGTTAATGACAACACGTAAACACTAAGCTTTGCATTTGCAACCGTTAAAACCGTGTCAACACGCTAAAACTAAGCGTTGTAGTTAAAACCGTTAATGCCAACACGTAAACACTAAGCTTTGCATTTGCAACCGTTAAAACAGTTGCAAACGTTAGTGTCAACATGTAAGAACTTACCGTTACAGTTGCAACCTTTAATGGCAAGACGTTAACATTAAGCGTTAGTGGCAACACGTTAAAGCTAAGCGTTGCAGTTGCAAACGTTTATGTCAACATGTAAGCACTAACCGTTGCAGTTGCAACCTTTAAAGGCAACACGTTAACATTAAGCATTGCAGTTGCAAGCGTTGGTGGCAACACGCTAAAACTAAGCGTTGCAGTTACAATCGTTAGTGTCAACATTATAACAGTAAGTGTAGCATTTGCTTACGTTAATTTCAACACGTTAACACGTTGCAACCGTTTATGTCAACACTTAGCATTGCAGTTGCAACCGTTAGTGTCAACATGTTTACACTAAGCTTTGCAGTTGCAACCGTTAATGACAACACGTAGACACTAAGCTTTGCATTTGCAACCATTAAAACCATGTCAACACGTTAAAACTAAGCGTTGTAGTTATAACCGTTAATTGCAACACGTTAGCACTAAGCATTGGATTTGCAACCGTCAGTTAAAACCGTTAATGACAACAGACAACACGTAAACACTAAGCTTTGCATTTTCAACCATTAAAACCGTATCAACATTATCAAACTAAGCGTTGTAGTTAAAACCGTTAATGGCAACACGTAAACACTAAGCATTGCATTTGCAACCGTTAAAACAGTTGCAACCGTTAGTGTCAACATGTTTACACTAAGTTGCAACCGTTAATGACAACACATTTACACTAAGCATTGCGGTTACAATGCGTTAAAACTAAGCTTTGCATTTGCAACCATTAAAACCATGTCAACACGTTAAAACTAAGCGTTGTAGTTATAACCGTTAATTGCAACACGTTAACACTAAGCATTGGATTTGCAACCGTTAATACCGTGGCAACAAGTTAAAACTAAGCGTTGCAGTTAAAATCGTTAATGACAACACGTAAACACTAAGCTTTGCATTTGCAACCGTTAAAACCGTGTCAACACGCTAAAACTAAGCGTTGTAGTTAAAACCGTTAATGCCAACACGTAAACACTAAGCTTTGCATTTGCAACCGTTAAAACAGTTGCAAACGTTAGTGTCAACATGTAAGAACTTACCGTTACAGTTGCAACCTTTAATGGCAATACGTTAACATTAAGCGTTAGTGGCAACACGTTAAAGCTAAGCGTTGCAGTTGCAAACGTTAGTGTCATCATGTAAGCACTAACCGTTGCAGTTGCAACCTTTAAAGGCAACACGTTAACATAACATTAACATTGCAGTTGCAAGCGTTGGTGGCAACACGCTAAAACTAAGCGTTGCAGTTACAATCGTTAGTGTCAACATTATAACAGTAAGTGTAGCATTTGCTTACGTTAATTTCAACACGTTAACCGTTTATGTCAACACTTAGCATTGCAGTTGCAACCGTTAGTGTGCTTTGCAGTTGCAACCGTTAATGACAACACGTAGACACTAAGCTTTGCATATGCAACCATTAAAACCATGTCAACACGTTAAAACTAAGCGTTGTAGTTATAACCGTTAATTGCAACACGTTAGCACTAAGCATTGGATTTGCAACCGTCAGTTAAAACCGTTAATGACAACAGACAACACGTAAACACTAAGCTTTGCATTTTCAACCATTAAAACCGTATCAACATTATCAAACTAAGCGTTGTAGTTAAAACCGTTAATGGCAATGGCAACACTAAGCATTGCATTTGCAACCGTTAAAACAGTTGCAACCGTTAGTGTCAACATGTTTACACTAAGCGTTGCAGTTGCAACCGTTAATGACAACACGTTAACACTAAGCATTGCGATTACAATGCGTTAAAACTAAACATTGTAGTTAAAACCGTTAATGACAACACGTAAACACTAAGCTTTGCATTTGCAACCATTAAAACCATGTCAACACGATAAAACTAAGCGTTGTAGTTATAACCGTTAATTGCAACACGTTAGCACTAAGCATTGGATTTGCAACCGTTAATACCGTGGCAACATGTTAAAACTAAGCGTTGCAGTTAAAACCGTTAATGACAACACGTAAACACTAAGCTTAGAATTTGCAACCGTTAAAACCGTGTCAATACGTTGAAACTAAGCGTTAACCGCTAGTGGCAACACGTAAACCGCTAGTGGCAACACGTAAACACTAAGCTTTGCATTTGCAAACGTTAAAACAGTTGCAAACGTTAGTGTCAACATGTAAGCACTAACCGTTACAGTTGCAACCTTTAATGGCAACACGTTAACATAAAGCGTTAGTGGCAACACGTTAAAGCTAAGCGTTGCAGTTGCAAACGTTAGTGTCAACATGTAAGCACTAACCGTTGCAGTTGCAACCTTTAAAGGCAACACGTTAACATTAAGCATTGCAGTTGCAAGCGTTAGTGGCAACACGTTAAAACTAAGCGTTGCAGTTACAAACGTTAGTTTCAACATTACAGTAAGTGTAGCATTTGCTTACGTTAATTTCAACACGTTAACACGTTGCAACCGTTTATGTCAACATGTTAACACTTAGCATTGCAGTTGCAACCGTTAGTGTCAACATGTTTACACTAAGCGTTGCAATTGCAACCGTTAATTACAACACGTTAACACTAAGCATTGTGGTTACAATGCGTTAAAACTAAGCGTTGTAGTTAAAACCGTTAATGACAACACGTAAACACTAAGTTTTGCAGTTGCAACCATTAAAACCATGTCAACACGTTAAAACTAAGCGTTGTAGTTATAACCGTTAATTGCAACACGTTAGCACTAAGAATTGGATTTGCAACCGTTAATACCGTGGCAACTCGTTAAAACTAAGCGTTGCAGTTAAAACCGTTAATGACAACACGTAAACACTAAGCTTTGCATTTGCAACCGTTAAAACCGTGTCAACACGTTAAAACTAAGCGTTGTAGTTAAAACCGTTAATGGCAACACTTAAACACTAAACTTTGCATTTGCAACCGTTAAAACAGTTGCAAACGTTAGTGTCAACATGTAAGCACTAACCGTTACAGTTGCAACCTTTAATGGCAACACGTTAACATTAAGCGTTAGTGGCAACACGTTAAAGCTAAGCGTTGCAGTTGCAAACGTTAGTGTCAACATGTAAGCACTAACCGTTGCAGTTACAACCTTTAAAGGCAACACGTTAACATTAAGCAATGCAGTTGCAAGCGTTAGTGGCAACACGTTAAAACTAAGCGTTGCAGTTACAACCGTTAGTGTCCACATTATAACAGTAAGTGTAGCATTTGCTTACGTTAATTTCAACACGTTAACACGTTGCAACCGTTTATGTCAACATGTTAACACTTAGCATTGCAGTTGCAACCATTAGTGTCAACATGTTTACACTAAGCGTTGCAGTTGCAACCGTTAATGACAACACGTTAACACTAAGCATTGCGGTTACAATGCGTTAAAACTAAGCGTTGCAGTTACAACCGTTAGTGTCAACATTATAACAGTTAGTGTAGCATTTGCTTAAGTTAATTTCAACACGTTAACACGTTGCAACCGTTTATGTCAACACTTAGCATTGCAGTTGCAACCGTTAGTGTCAACATGTTTACACTAAGCGTTGCAGTTGCAACCGTTAATGACAACACGTAAACACTAAGCTTTGCATTTGCAACCATTAAAACCATGTCAACACGTTAAAACTAAGCGTTGTAGTTATAACCGTTAATTGCAACACGTTAGCACTAAGCATTGGATTTGCAACCGTTAATACCGTGGCAACAAGTTCAAACTAAGCGTTGCAGTTAAAATCGTTAATGTTGCACTAACTGCAATGCTAAGTGTTGTCATTAACGGTTTTAACTGCAACGCTTAGTTTTAACATGTTGCCACGGTATTAACGGTTGCAAATCCAATGCTTAGTGCTAATGTGTTGCAATTAACGGTTATAACTACAACGCTTAGTTTTAACGTGTTGACATGGTTTTATTGGTTGCAAATGCAAAGCTTAGTGTTTACGTGTTGTCATTAACGGTTTTAACTACAACGCTTAGTTTTAACGCATTTTAACCGCAATGCTTAGTGTTAACGTGTTGTCATTAACGGTTGCAACTGCAACGCTTAGTGTAAACATGTTGACACTAACGGTTGCAACTGCAATGCTAAGTGTTATCATGTTGACATAAACGGTTGCAACGTGTTAACGTGTTGAAATTAACGTAAACGAATGCTACACTTACTGTAATGTTGACACTAACGGTTGTAACTGCAACGCTTAGTTTTAACGTGTTGCCACTAACGCTTGCAACTGCAATGCTTAATGTTAACGTGTTGCCTTTAAAGGTTGCAACTGCAACGGTTAATGCTTACATGTTGACACTAACGTTTGCAACTGCAACGCTTAGCTTTAACGTGTTGCCACTAACGCTTAATGTTAACGTGTTGCCATTAAAGGTTGCAACTGTAACGGTTAGTGCTTACATGTTGACACTAACGTTTGCAACTGTTTTAACGGTTGCAAATGCAAAGCTTAGTGTTTACGTGTTGCCATTAACGGTTTTAACTACAACGCTTAGTTTTAACGTGTTGACACGGTTTTAACGGTTGCAAATGCAAAGCTTAGTGTTTACGTGTTGTCATTAACGGTTTTAACTGCAACGCTTAGTTTGAACATGTTGCCACGGTATTAACGGTTGCAAATCCAATGCTTAGTGCTAACGTGTTGTAATTAACGGTTAGTTTTAACGTGTTGACATGGTTTTAATAGTTGCAAATGCAAAGCTTAGTGTTTACGTGTTGTCATTAACTGTTTTAACTGCAACGCTTAGTTTTAACGTGTTGCCACTAACGCTTAATGTTAACGTCTTGCCATTAAAGGTTGCAACTGTAACGGTTAGTGCTTACATGTTGACACTAACGTTTGCAACTGTTTTAACGGTTGCAAATGCAATGCTTAGAGTTTACGTGTTGCCATTAACGGTTTGAACTACAACGCTTAGTTTTAACGTGTTGACACGGTTTTAATGGTTGCAAATACAAAGCTTAGTGTTTACGTGTTGTCTGTTGTCATTAACGGTTTTAACTGCAACGCTTAGTTTTAACATGTGGCCACGGTATTGACGGTTGCAAATGCAATGCTTAGTGCTAACGTGTTGCAATTAACGGTTATAACTACAACGCTTAGTTTTAACGTGTTGACATGGCTTTAATGGTTGCAAATGCAAAGCTTAGTGTTTACGTGTTAACGGTTGCAACTGCAATGCTAAGTGTTGACATAAACGGTTGCAACGTGTTAACGTGTTGAAAGTAACGTAAGCAAATGCTACACTTACTGTTATAATGTTGACACTAACGATTGTAACTGCAACGCTTAGTTTTAACGTGTTGCCACCAACGCTTGCAACTGCAATGCTTAATGATAACGTGTTGCCTTTAAAGGTTGCAACTGCAACGGTTAGTGCTTACATGTTGACACTAACGTTTGCAACTGCAACGCTTAGCTTTAACGTGTTGCCACTAACGCTTAATGTTAACGTCTTGCCATTAAAGGTTGCAACTGTAACGGTAAGTTCTTACATGTTGACACTAACGTTTTAACGGTTGCAATTGCAAAGCTTAGTGTTTAAGTGTTGCCATTAACGGTTTTAACTACAACGCTTAGTTTTAGCGTGTTGACACGGTTTTAACGGTTGCAAATGCAAAGCTTAGTGTTTACGTGTTGTCATTAACGGTTTTAACTGCAACGCTTAGTTTTAACATGTTGCCACGGTATTAACGGTTGCAAATCCAATGCTTAGTGCTAACGTGTTGCAATTAACGGTTAGTTTTAACGTGTTGACATGGTTTTAATGGTTGCAAATGCAAAGCTTAGTGTTTTTGTCATTAACGGTTTTAACTGCAACGCTTAGTTTTAACGTGTTGCCACGGTATTAACGGTTGCAAATCCAATGCTTAGTGCTAACGTGTTGCAATTAACGGTTATGACTACAACGCTTAGTTTTAACGTGTTGACATGGTTTTAATGGTTGCAAATGCAAAGCTTAGTGTTAACGTGTTGTCATTAACGGTTGCAACTGCAACGCTTAGTGTAAACATGTTGACACTAACGGTTGCAACTGCAATGCTAAGTGTTAACATGTTGACACAAACGGTTGCAACGTGTTTACGTGTTGAAATTAACGTAAGCAAATGCTACACTTACTGTTATAATGTTGACACTAACGGTTGTAACTGCAACGCTTAGTTTTAACGTGTGGCCTTTAAAGGTTGCGACTGCAAAGGTTAGTGCTTACATGTTGACACTAACGGTTGTAACTGCAACGCTTAGTTTTAACGTGTTGCCACTAACGCTTGCAACTGCAATGCTTAATGTTAACGTGTTGCCTTTAAAGGTTGCAACTGCAACGGTTAGTGCTTACATGTTGACACTAACGTTTGCAACTGCAACGCTTAGCTTTAACCTGTTGCCACTAACGCTTAATGTTAACGTCTTGCCATTAAAGGTTGCAACTGTAACGGTTAGTGCTTACATGTTGACACTAACGTTTGCAACTGTTTTAACTGTTGCAAATGCAAAGCTTAGTGTTTACTGTTGCCATTTACGGTTTTAACTACAACGCTTAGTTTTAACGTGTTGACACGGTTTTAACGGTTGCAAATGCAAAGCTTAGTGTTTACGTGTTGTCACTGACGGTTTTAACTGCAACGCTTAGTGTTTACGTGTTAAACTACAACGCCTAGTTTTAACGCATTGTAACCGCAATGCTTAGTGTTAACGTGTTGTCATTAACGGTTGCAACTGCAACGCTTAGTGTTAACATGTTGAAATAAACGGTTGCAACGTGTTAACGTGTTGAAATTAACGTAAGCAAATGCTACACTTATAATGTTGACACTAACGTAACGTAAGCAAATGCTACACTTATAATGTTGACACTAAAGGTTGTAACTGCAACGCTTAGTTTTAACGCATTGTGACCGCAATGCTTAGTGTTAACGTGTTGTCATTAACGGTTGCAACTGCAACGCTTAGTTTTAACGTGTTGCCACTAACGCTTGCAACAGCAATGCTTAATGTTAACGTGTTGCCTTTAAAGGTTGCAACTGCAACGGTTAGTGCTTACATGTTGACACTAACGTTTGCAATTGCAACGCTTAGCTTTAACGTGTTGCCACTAACCCTCCATGTTAACGTCTTGTCATTAAAGGTTGCAACTGTAACGGTTAGCGCTTACATGTTGACACTAACGTTTGCAACGTGTTGAAATTAACGTAAGCAAATGCTACACTTACTGTTATAATGTTGACACTAACGGTTGTAACTGCAACGCTTAGTTTTAACGTGTGGCCTTTAAAGGTTGCAACTGCAACGGTTAGTGCTTACATGTTGACACTAACGTTTGCAACTGCAACGCTTAGCTTTAACGTGTTGCCACTAACACTTAATGTTAACGTCTTGCCATTAAAGGTTGCAACTGTAACGGTTAGTGCTTACATGTTGACACTAACGTTTGCAACTGTTTTAACGGTTGCAAATGCAAAGCTTAGTGTTTACGTGTTGCCATTAACGGTTTTAACTAAAACGCTTAGTTTTAACGTGTTGACACGGTTTTAATGGTTGCAAATGCAAAGCTTAGTGTTTACGTGTTAGAACCGTTAATGACAACACGTAAACACTAAGCTTTGCATTTGCAACCATTAAAACCATGTCAACACGTTAAAACTAAGCGTTGTAGTTATAACCGTTAATTGCAACACGTTAGCACTAAGCATTGGATTTGCAACCGTTAATACCGTGGCAACACGTTAAAACTAAGCGTTGCAGTTAAAACCGTTAATGACAACACGTAAACACTAAGCTTTGCATTTGCAACCATTAAAACCATGTCAACACGTTAAAACTAAGCGTTGTAGTTATAACCGTTAATTACAACATTTTAGCACTAAGCATTGGATTTGCAACCGTTAATACCGTGGCAACACGTTAAAACTAAGCGTTGCAGTTAAAACCGTTAATGACAACACGTAAACACTAAGCTTTGCATTTGCAACCATTAAAACCATGTCAACACGTTAAAACTAACCGTTAATTGCAACACGTTAGCACTAAGCATTGGATTTGCAACCGTTAATACCGTGGCAACATATTAAAACTAAGCGTTGCAGTTAAAACCGTTAATGACAACACGTAAACACTAAGCTTTGCATTTGCAACTGTTAAAACCGTGTCAACACGCTAAAACTAAGCGTTGTAGTTAAAACCGTTAATGGCAACACGTCAACACTAAGCTTTGCATTTGCAACCGTTAAAACAGTTGCAAACGTTAGTGTCAACATGTAAGAACTTACCGTTACAGTTGCAACCTTTAATGGCAAGACGTTAACATTAAGCGTTAGTGGCAACACGTTAAAGCTAAGCGTTGCAGTTGCAAACGTTAGTGTCAACATGTAAGCACTAACCGTTGCAGTTGCAACCTTTAAAGGCAACACGTTAACATTAAGCATTGCAGTTGCAAGCGTTGGTGGCAACACGTTAAAACTAAGCGTTGCAGTTACAATCGTTAGTGTCAACATTATAACAGTAAGTGTAGCATTTGCTTACGTTGCTTTCAACACGTTAACACGTTGCAACCGTTTATGTCAACACTTAGCATTGCAGTTGCAACCGTTAGTGTTGCAGTTGCAACCGTTAATGACAACACGTAGACACTAAGCTTTGCATTTGCAACCATTAAAACCATGTCAACACGTTAAAACTAAGCGTTGTAGTTATGACCGTTAATTGCAACACGTTAGCACTAAGCATTGGATTTGTAACCGTCAATACAGTGGCCACATGTTAAAACTAAGCGTTGCAGTTAAATCCGTTAATGACAACAGACAACACGTAAACACTAAGCTTTGCATTTGCAACCATTAAAACCGTGTCAACACGTTAAAACTAAGCGTTGTAGTTAAAACCGTTAATGGCAACACTTAAACACTAAACATTGCATTTGCAACCGTTAAAACAGTTGCAAACGTTAACGTTAACGTGTTGGCATTAAAACCATGCCAACACGTTAATACTAAGCGTTGTAGTTATAACCGTTAATTGCAACACGTTAGCACTAAGCATTGGATTTGCAACCGTTAATACCGTGGCAACACGTTAAAACTAAGCGTTGCAGTAAAAACCGTTAATGACAACATGTAAACACTAAGCTTTGCATTTGCAACCATTAAAACCAAGTCAACACGTTAAAACTAAGCGTTGTAGTTATAACCGTTAATTGCAACACGTTAGCACAAAGCACTGGATTTGCAACCGTTAATACCGTTGCAACATGTTAAAACTAAGCGTTGCACTTAAAACCGTCAATGACAACACGTAAACACTAAGCTTTGCATTTGCAACCGTTAAAACCGTGTCAACACGTTAAAACTAAGCGTTGTAGTTAAAACCGTTAATGGCAACACGTAAACACTAAGCTTTGCATTTGCAACCGTTAAAACAGTTGCAAACGTTAGTGTCAACATGTAAGCACTAACCGTTACAGTTGCAACCTTTAAGGGCAACACGTTAACATTAAGCGTTAGTGGCAACACGTTAAAGCTAGGCGTTGCAGTTGCAAACGTTAGTGTCAACATGTAAGCATTTAACCGTTGCAGTTGCAACCTTTAAAGGCAACACGTTAACATTAAGCATTGCAGTTGCAAGCGTTAGTGGCACTAAGCATTGGATTTGCAACCGTTAATACCGTGGCAACATGTAAAAACTAAGCGTTGCAGTTAAAACCGTTAATGACAACACGTAAGCTGCTTTGCATTTGCAACCGTTAAAACCGTGTCAACACGTTGAAACTAAGCGTTGTAGTTAAAACCGTTAATGGCAACACGTAAACACTAAGCTTTGCATTTGCAACCGTCAAAACAGTTGCAAACGTTAGTGTCAACATGGAAGCACTAACCGTTACAGTTGCAACCTTTAATGGCAACACGTTAACATTAAGCGTTAGTGGCAACACGTTAAAGCTTAGTGTTGCAGTTGCAAACGTTAGTGTTAACATGTAAGCACTAACCGTTGCAGTTGCAACCTTTAAAGGCAACACGTTAACATTAAGCGTTAGTGGCAACACGTTAAAGCTAAGTGTTGCAGTTGCAAGCGTTAGTGGCAACACGTTAAAACTAAGCGTTGCAGTTACAACCGTTAGTTTCAACATTACAGTAAGTGTAGCATTTGCTTACGTTAATTTCAACACGTTAACACGTTGCAACCGTTTATGTCAACACTTAGCATTGCAGTTGCAACCATTAGTGTCAACATGTTTACACTAAGCGTTGCAGTTGCAACCGTTAATTACAACACGTTAACACTAAGCATTGCGGTTACAATGCGTTAAAACTAAGCGTTGTAGTTAAAACCGTTAATGACAACACGTAAACACTAAGTTTTGCAGTTGCAACCATTAAAACCATGTCAACACGTTAAAACTAAGCGTTGTAGTTATAACCGTTAATTGCAACACGTTAGCACTAAGCATTGGATTTGCAACCGTTAATACCGTGGCAACATGTTAAAACTAAGCGTTGCAGTTAAAACCGTTAATGACAACACGTAAACACTAAGCTTTGCATTTGCAACCGTTAAAACCGTGTCAACACGTTGAAACTAAGCGTTGTAGTTAAAACCGTTAATGGCAACACGTAAACACTAAGCTTTGCATTTGCAACCGTTAAAACAGTTGCAAACGTTAGTGTCAACATGTAAGCACTAACCGTTACAGTTGCAACCTTTAATGGCAAGACGTTAACTTTAAGCGTTAGTGGCAACACGTTAAAACTAAGCGTTGCAGTTGCAAACGTTAGTGTCAACATGTAAGCACTAACCGTTGCAGTTGCAACCTTTAAAGGCCACACGTAAAAACTAAGCGTTGCAGTTACAACCGTTAGTGTCAACGTTGCAACCGTTTGTGTCAACATGTTAACACTTAGCATTGCAGTTGCAACCGTTAGTGTCAACATGTTTACACTAAGCGTTGCAGTTGCAACCGTTAATGACAACACGTTAACACTAAGCATTGCGGTTACAATGCGTTAAAACTAAGCGTTGTAGTTAAAACCGTTAATGACAACACGTAAACACTAAGCTTTGCATTTGCAACCATTAAAACCATGTCAACACGTTAAAACTAAGCGTTGTAGTTATAACCGTTAATTGCAACACGTTAGCACTAAGCATTGGATTTGCAACCGTTAATACCGTGGCAACACGTTAAAACTAAGCGTTGCAGTTAAAACCGTTAATGACAACACGTAAATACTAAGCTTTGCATTTGCAACTATTAAAACCATGTCAACACGTTAAAACTAAGCGTTGTAGTTATAACCATTAATTACAACACGTTAGCACTAAGCTTTGCATTTGCAACCGTTAAAACAGTTGCAAACGTTAGTGTCAACATGTAAGCACTAACCGTTACAGTTGCAACCTTTAATGGCAACACGTTAACATTAAGCATTGCAGTTGCAAGCGTTAGTGGCAACACGTTAAAACTAAGCGTTGCAGTTACAACCGTTAGTGTCAACATTATAACAGTAAGTGTAGCATTTGCTTCCGTTAATTTCAACACGTTAACACGTTGCAACCGTTTATGTCAACACTTAGCATTGCAGTTGCAACCGTTAGTGTCAACATGTTTACACTAAGGCTGAAAATAAAATTTTGTTTGTTTGTCCTTTACCTACCTACCCAAAATTTAGCCCCCTACTCAAATAATTATATTGCAGTTTCCTGAGGAAAAATATTTTTATTTTTCTATGGCAGTTGCAACCGCTAATGACAACACGTAAACACTAAGCTTTGCATTTGCAACCATTAAAACCATGTCAAGACGTTAAAACTAAGCCGTTGTAGTTAATTGCAACACGTTAGCACTAAGCAACACGTTAGCACTAAGCATTGGATTTGCAACCGCTAATACCGTGGCAACATGTTAAAACTAAGCGTTGTAGTTAAAACCGTTAATGACAACACGTAAACACTAAGTTTTGCATTTGCAACCATTAATACCGTGTCAACACGTTAAAACTAAGCGTTTTAGTTAAAACCGTTAATGGCAACACGTAAACACTAAGCTTTGCATTTGCAACCGTTAAAACAGTTGCAAACGTTAGTGTCAACATGTAAGCACTAACCGTTACAGTTGCAACCTTTAATGGCAAGACGTTAACTTTAAGCGTTAGTGGCAACACGTTAAAACTAAGCGTTGCAGTTGCAAACGTTAGTGTCAACATGTAAGCACTAACCGTTGCAGTTGCAACCTTTAAAGGCCACACGTAAAAACTAAGCGTTGCAGTTACAACCGTTAGTGTCAACGTTGCAACCGTTTGTGTCAACATGTTAACACTTAGCATTGCAGTTGCAACCGTTAGTGTCAACATGTTTACACTAAGCGTTGCAGTTGCAACCGTTAATGACAACACGTTAACACTAAGCATTGCGGTTACAATGCGTTAAAACTAAGCGTTGTAGTTAAAACCGTTAATGACAACACGTAAACACTAAGCTTTGCATTTGCAACCATTAAAACCATGTCAACACGTTAAAACTAAGCGTTGTAGTTATAACCGTTAATTGCAACACGTTAGCACTAAGCAATGGATTTGCAACCGTTAATACCGTGGCAACACGTTAAAACTAAGCGTTGCAGTTAAAACCGTTAATGACAACTCGTAAATACTAAGCTTTGCATTTGCAACTATTAAAACCATGTCAACACGTTAAAACTAAGCGTTGTAGTTATAACCGTTAATTACAACACGTTAGCACTAAGCATTGGATTTGCAACCGTTAATACCGTGGCAACACGTTAAAACTAAGCGTTGCAGTTAAAACCGTTAATGACAACACGTAAACACTAAGCTTTGCATTTGCAACCATTAAAACCATGTCAACACGTTAAAACTAACCGTTAATTGCAACACGTTAGCACTAAGCATTGGATTTGCAACCGTTAATACCGTGGCAACATGTTAAAACTAAGCGTTGCAGTTAAAACCGTTAATGACAACACGTAAACACTAAGCTTTGCATTTGCAACCGTTAAAATCGTGTCAACACGCTAAAACTAAGCGTTGTAGTTAAAACCGTTAATGGCAACACGTAAACACTAAGCTTTGCAATTGCAACCGTTAAAACAGTTGCAAACGTTAGTGTCAACATGTAAGAACTTACCGTTACAGTTGCAACCTTTAATGGCAAGACGTTAACATTAAGCGTTAGTGGCAACACGTTAAAGCTAAGCGTTGCAGTTGCAAACGTTAGTGTCAACATGTAAGCACTAACCGTTGCAGTTGCAACCTTTAAAGGCAACACGTTAACATTAAGCATTGCAGTTGCAAGCGTTGGTGGCAACACGTTAAAACTAAGCGTTGCAGTTACAATCGTTAGTGTCAACATTATAACAGTAAGTGTAGCATTTGCTTACGTTACTTTCAACACGTTAACACGTTGCAACCGTTTATGTCAACACTTAGCATTGCAGTTGCAACCGTTATTGTTGCAGTTGCAACCGTTAATGACAACACGTAAACACTAAGCTTTGCATTTGCAACCATTAAAACCATGTCAACACGTTAAAACTAAGCGTTGTAGTTATAAATGTTAATTGCAACACGTTAGCACTAAGCATTGGATTTGCAACCGTCAATACCGTGGCCACATGTTAAAACTAAGCGTTGCAGTTAAAACCGTTAATGACAACAGACAACACGTAGTGTTTAAGCTTTGCATTTGCAACCTTTAATGACAAGACGTTAACATGGAGGGTTAGTGGCAACACGTTAAAGCTAAGCGTTGCAGTTGCAAACGTTAGTGTCAACATGTAAGCACTAACCGTTGCAGTTGCAACCTTTAAAGGCAACACATTGCTGTTGCAAGCGTTAGTGGCAACACGTTAAAACTAAGCGTTGCAGTTGCAACCGTTAATGACAACACGTTAACACTAAGCATTGCGGTTACAATTGCTTAAAACTGAGCGTTGCAGTTACAACCTTTAGTGTCAACATTATTAGTGTAGCATTTGCTTACGTTACGTTAGTGTCAACATTATAAGTGTAGCATTTGCTTACGTTAATTTCAACACGTTAACACGTTGCAACCGTTTATGTCAACATGTTAACACTTAGCATTGCAGTTGCAACCGTTAGTGTCAACATGTTTACACTAAACGTTGCAGTTGCAACTGTTAATGACAACACGTTAACACTAAGCATTGCGGTTACAATGCGTTAAAACTAAGCGTTGTAGTTTAAACCGTTAATGATAACACGTAAACACTAAGCTTTGCATTTGCAACCTTTAAAACCATGCCAACACGTTAATACTAAGCGTTGTAGTTATAAACGTTAATTGCAACACGTTAGCACTAAGCATTGGATTTGCAACCGTTAATACCGTGGCAACACGTTAAAACTAAGCATTGCAGTAAAAACCGTTCATGACAACACGTAAACACTAAGCTTTGCATTTGCAACCGTTAAAACCGTGTCAATACGTTAAAACTAAGCGTTGTAGTTAAAACCGTAAATGGCAACAGTAAACACTAAGCTTTGCATTTGCAACCGTTAAAACAGTTGCAAACGTTAGTGTCAACATGTAAGCACTAACCGTTACAGTTGCAACCTTTAATGGCAAGACGTTAACATTAAGCGTTAGTGGCAACACGTTAAAACTAAGCGTTGCAGTTAAAACCGTTAATGACAACACGTAAACACTAAGCTTTGCATTTGCAACCATTAAAACCATGTCAACACGTTAAAACTAACCGTTAATTACAACACGTTAGCACTAAGCATTGGATTTGCAACCGTTAATACCGTGGCAACATGTTCAAACTAAGCGTTGCAGTTAAAACCGTTAATGACAACACTTAAACACTAAGCTTTGCATTTGCAACCGTTAAAACCGTGTCAACACGTTAAAACTAAGCGTTGTAGTTAAAACCGTTAATGGCAACACGTAAACACTAAGCTTTGCATTTGCAACCGTTAAAACAGTTGCAAACGTTAGTGTCAACATGTAAGCACTAACCGTTACCTTTGCAACCTTTAATGGCAACACGTTAACATTAAGCGTTAGTGGCAACACGTTAAAGCTAAGCGTTGCAGTTGCAAACGTTAGTGTCAACATGTAAGCATTAACCGTTGCAGTTGCAACCTTTAAAGGCAACACGTTAACATTAAGCATTGCAGTTGCAAGCGTTAGTGGCAACACGTTAAAACTAAGCGTTGCAGTTACAACCGTTAGTGTCAACATTACAGTAAGTGTAGCATTCGTTTACGTTAATTTCAACACGTTAGCACGTTGCAACCGTTTATGTCAACATGTTAACACTTAGCATTGCAGTTGCAACCGTTAGTGTCAACATGTTTACACTAAGCGTTGCAGTTGCAACCGTTAATGACAACACGTTAACACTAAGCATTGCGGTTACAATGCGTTAAAACTAAGCGTTGTAGTTAAAACCGTTAATAACAACACGTAAACACTAAGCTTTGCATTTGCAACCAATAAAACCATGTCAACACGTTAAAACTAAGCGTTGTAGTTATAACCGTTAATTGCAACACATTAGCACTAAGCTTTGGATTTGCAACCGTTAATACCGTGGCAACATGTTAAAACTAAGCGTTGCAGTTAAAACCGTTAATGACAACACGTAAACACTAAGCTTTGCATTTGCAACCGTTAAAACCGTGTCAACACGTTAAAACTAAGCGTTGTAGTTAAAACCGTTAATGGCAACATTTAAACACTAAGCTTTGCATTTGCAACCGTTAAAACAGTTGCAACACATTAACATTAAGCATTGCAGTTGCAAGCGTTAGTGGCAACACGTTAAAACTAAGCGTTGCAGTTACAACCGTTAATGTCAACATAACAGTAAGTGTAGCATTTGCTTACGTTAATTTCAACACGTTAACACGTTGCAACCGTTTAATGTCAACATGTTAACACTTAGCATTGCAGTTGCAACCGTTAGTGTCAACATGTTTACACTAAGCGTTGCAGTTGCAACCGTTAATGACAACACGTTAACACTAAGCATTGCGGTTACAATGCGTTAAAACTAAGCGTTGTAGTTAAAACCGTTAATGACAACACGTAAACACTAAGCTTTGCATTTGCAACCATTAAAACCATGTCAACAAGTTAAAACTAAGCGTTGTAGTTATAACCGTTAATTGCAACACATTAGCACTAAGCATTGGATTTGCAACCGTTAATACCGTGGCAACACGTTAAAACTAAGCGTTGCAGTTAAAACCGTTAATGCCAACACGTAAACACTAAGCTTTGCATTTGCAACCGTTAAAACCGTGTCAACACGCTAAGCGTTGTAGTTAAAACCGTTAATGGCAACACGTAAACACTAAGCTTTGCATTTGCAACCGTTAAAACAGTTGCAAACGTTAGTGTCAACATGTAAGCACTAACCGTTACAGTTGCAACCTTTAATGGCAACACGTTAACATTAAGCGTTAGTGGCAACACGTTAAAGCTAGGCGTTGCAGTTGCAAACGTTAGTGTCAACATGTAAGCATTAACCGTTGCAGTTGCAACCTTTAAAGGCAACACGTTAACATTAAGCATTGCAGTTGCAAGCGTTAGTGGCAACATGTTGCAGTTACAACCGTTAGTGTCAACATTACAGTAAGTGTAGCATTTGCTTACGTTAATTTCAACACGTTAACACGTTGCAACCGTTTAATGTCAACATGTTAACACTTAGCATTGCAGTTGCAACCGTTAGTGTCAACATGTTTACACTAAGCGTTGCAGTTGCAACCGTTAATGACAACACGTTAACACTAAGCATTGCGGTTACAATGCGTTAAAACTAAGCGTTGTAGTTAAAACCGTTAATGACAACACGTAAACACTAAGCTTTGCATTTGCAACCATTAAAACCATGTCAACAAGTTAAAACTAAGCGTTGTAGTTATAACCGTTAATTGCAACACATTAGCACTAAGCATTGGATTTGCAACCGTTAATACCGTGGCAACACGTTAAAACAAAGCGTTGCAGTTAAAACCGTTAATGACAACACGTAAACACTAAGCTTTGCATTTGCAACTATTAAAACCATGTCAACACGTTAAAACTAAGCGTTGTAGTTATAACCGTTAATTGCAACACGTTAGCACTAAGCATTGGATTTGCAACCGTTAATACCGCGGCATCACGTTAAAACTAAGCGTTGCACTTAAAACCGTTAATGACAACACGTAAACACTAAGCTTTACATTTGCAACCATTAAAACCATGTCAACACGTTAAAACTAAGCGTTGCAGTTAAAACCGTTAATGACAACACTTAGCATTGCAGTTGCAACCGTTAGTGTCAACATGTTTACACGAAGCGTTGCAGTTGCAACCGTTAATGACAACACGTAAACACTAAGCTTTGCATTTGCAACCATTAAAACCATGTCAACACGTTAAAACTAAGCGTTGTAGTAATAACCGTTAATTGCAACACGTTAGCACTAAGCATTGGATTTGCAACCGTTAATACCGTGGCAACATGTTAAAACTAAGCGTTGCAGTTAAAACCGTTAATGACAACACGTAAACACTAAGCTTTGCATTTACCGTGTCAACACGTTAAAACTAAGCGTTGCAGTTAAAACCTTTAATGACAACACGTAAATACTAAGCTTTGCATTTGCAACCGTTGAAACCGTGTCAACACGTTAAAACTAAGCGTTGTAGTTAAAACCGTTAATGGCAACACGTAAACACTAATCTTTGCATTTGCATCCGTTAAAACAGTTGCAAACGTTAGTGTCAACATGTAAGAACTTACCGTTAAAGTTGCAACCTTTAATGTCAAGACGTTAACTTTAAGCGTTAGTGGCAACACGTTAAAGCTAAGCGTTGCAGTTGAAAACGTTAGTGTCAACATGTAAGCACTAACCGTTGCAGTTGCAACCTTTAAAGGCAACACGTTAACATTAAGCATTGCAGTTGCAAGCGTTGGTGGCAACACGCTAAAACTAAGCGTTGCAGTTACAATCGTTAGTGTCAACATTATAACAGTGAGTGTAGCATTTGCTTACGTTAATTTCAACACGTTAACACGTTGCAACCGTTTATGTCAACACTTAGCATTGCAGTTGCAATCGTTAGTGTCAACATGTTTACACTAAGCGTTGCAGTTGCAACCGTTAATGACAACACGTAGACACTAAGCTTTGCATTTGCAACCATTAAAACCATGTCAACACGTTAAAACTAAGCGTTGTAGTTATAACCGTTAATTGCAACACGTTAGCACTAAGCATTGGATTTGCAACCGTCAGTTAAAACCGTTAATGACAACAGACAACACGTAAACACTAAGCTTTGCATTTTTAACCATTAAAACCGTATCAACACGTTAAAACTAAGCGTTGTAGTTAAAACCGTTAATGGCAACGTAAACACTAAGCATTGCATTTGCAACCGTTAAAACAGTTGCAAACGTTAGTGTCAACATGTAAGCGCTAACCGTTACAGTTGCAACCTTTAATGACAAGACGTTAACATGGAGGGTTAGTGGCAACACGTTAAAGCTAAGCGTTGCGCTTGCAAACGTAAGTGTCAACATGTAAGCACTAACCGTTGCAGTTGCAACCTTTAAAGGCAACACGTTAACATTAAGCATTGCTGTTGCAAGCGTTAGTGGCAACACGTTAAAACTAAGCGTTGCAGTTGCAACCGTTAATGACAACACGTAAACACTAAGCTTTGCATTTGCAACCGTTAAAACCGTGTCAACACGTTAAAACTAAGCGTTGTAGTTAAAACCGTAAATGGCAACAGTACGTGTTGTCATTAACGGTTTTAACTACAACGCTTAGTTTTAACGCATTGTAACCGCAATGCTTAGTGTTAACGTGTTGTCATTAACGGTTGCAACTGCAACGCTTAGTGTAAACATGTTGACACTAACGGTTGCAACTGCAATGCTAAGTGTTAACATGTTGACATTAAACGGTTGCAACGTGTTAACGTGTTGAAATTAACGTAAGCAAATGCTACACTTACTGTTATGTTGACACTAACGGTTGTAACTGCAACGCTTAGTTTTAACGTGTTGCCACTAACGCTTGCAACTGCAATGCTTAATGTTAACGTGTTGCCTTTAAAGGTTGCAACTGCAACGGTTAGTGCTTACATGTTAACACTAACGTTTGCAACTGCAACACTTAGCTTTAACGTGTTGCCACTAACGCTTAATGTTAACGTGTTGCCATTAAAGGTTGCAACTGTAACGGTTAGTGCTTCCATGTTGACACTAACGTTTGCAACTGTTTTGACGGTTGCAAATGCAAAGCTTAGTGTTTACGTGTTGCCATTAACGGTTTTAACTACAACGCTTAGTTTCAACGTGTTGACACGGTTTTAACGGTTGCAAATGCAAAGCAGCTTACGTGTTGTCATTAACGGTCTTAACTGCAACGCTTAGTTTTTACATGTTGCCACGGTATTAACGGTTGCAAATCCAATGCTTAGTGCCACTAACGCTTGCAACTGCAATGCTTAATGTTAACGTGTTGCCTTTAAAGGTTGCAACTGCAACGGTTAATGCTTACATGTTGACACTAACGTTTGCAACTGCAACGCCTAGCTTTAACGTGTTGCCACTAACGCTTAATGTTAACGTGTTGCCATTAAAGGTTGCAACTGTAACGGTTAGTGCTTACATGTTGACACTAACGTTTGCAACTGTTTTAACGGTTGCAAATGCAAAGCTTAGTGTTTACGTGTTGCCATTAACGGTTTTAACTACAACGCTTAGTTTTAACGTGTTGACACGGTTTTAACGGTTGCAAATGCAAAGCTTAGTGTTTACGTGTTGTCATTGACGGTTTTAACTGCAACGCTTAGCTTTAACATGTTGCAACTGTATTAACGGTTGCAAATCCAATGCTTAGTGCTAACGTGTTGCAAATAACGGTTATAACTACAACGCTTAGTATTAACGTGTTGGCATGGTTTTAAAGGTTGCAAATGCAAAGCTTAGTGTTTACGTGTTGTCATTAACGGTTTAAACTACAACGCTTAGTTTTAACGCATTGTAACCGCAATGCTTAGTGTTAACGTGTTGTCATTAACAGTTGCAACTGCAACGCTTAGTGTAAATATGTTGACACTAACGGTTGCAACTGCAATGCTAAGTGTTAACATGTTGACATAAACGGTTGCAACGTGTTAACATGTTGAACTTAACGTAAGCAAATGCTACACTTATAATGTTGACACTAACGTAACGTAAGCAAATGCTACACTAATAATGGTGACACTAAAGGTTGTAACTGCAACGCTTAGTTTTAAGCAATTGTAACCGCAATGCTTAGTGTTAACGTGTTGTCATTAACGGTTGCAACTTCAACGCTTAGTTTTAACGTGTTGCCACTAACGCTTGCAACAGCAATGCTTAATGTTAACGTGTTGCCTTTAAAGGTTGCAACTGCAACGGTTAGTGCTTACATGTTGACACTAACGTTTGCAACTGCAACGCTTAGCTTTAACGTGTTGCCACTAACCCTCCATGTTAACGTCTTGTCATTAAAGGTTGCAACTGTAACGGTTAGTGCTTACATGTTGACACTAACGTTTGCAACTGTTTTAACGGTTGCAAATGCAATGCTTAGTGTTTACGTGTTGCCATTAACGGTTTTAACTACAACGCTTAGTTTTAACGTGTTGACACGGTTTTAATGGTTGCAAATGCAAAGCTTAGTGTTTACGTGTTGTCTGTTGTCATTAACGGATTTAACTGCAACGCTTAGTGTTGCAATTAACGGTTATAACGTGTTGCCACTAACACATGTGGCCACGGTATTGACGGTTGCAAATCCAATGCTTAGTGCTAACGTGTTGCAATTAACGGTTAGTTTTAACGTGTTGACATGGTTTTAATGGTTGCAAATGCAAAGCTTAGTGTTTACGTGTTGTCATTAACGGTTTTAACTGCAACGCTTAGTTTTAACGTGTTGCCACGGTATTAACGGTTGCAAATCCAATGCTTAGTGCTAAAATGTTGTAATTAACGGTAATAACTACAACGCTTAGTTTTAACGTGTTGACATGGTTTTAATGGTTGCAAATGCAAAGCTTAGTGTTAACGTGTTGTCATTAACGGTTTTAACTGCAACGCTTAGTTTTAACGTGTTGCCACGGTATTAACGGTTGCACCAATGCTTAGTGCTAACGTGTTGCAATTAACGGTTATAACTACAACGCTTAGTTTTAAGGTGTTGACATGGTTTTAATGGTTGCAAATGCAAAGCTTAGTGTTTACGTGTTGTCATTAACGGTTTTAACTACAACGCTTAGTTTTAACCCATTGTAACCGCAATGCTTAGTCTTAATGTGTTGTCATTAACGGTTGCAACTGCAACGCTTAGTGTAAACTTGTTGACACTAACGGTTGCAACTGCAATGCTAAGTGTTAACATGTTGACGTGTTAACGTGTTGAAATTAACGTAAGCAAATGCTACACTTACTGTTATAATGTTGACACTAACGGTTGTAACTGCAACGCTTAGTTTTAACGTGTGGCCTTTAAAGGTTGCAACTGCAACGGTTAGTGCTTACATGTTGAAACTAACGTTTGCAACTGCAACGCTTAGCTTTAACGTGTTGCCACTAATGCTTAATGTTAACGTCTTGCCATTAAAGGTTGCAACTGTAACGGTTAGTGCTTACATGTTGACACTAACGTTTGCAACTGTTTTAACGGTTGCAAATGCAATGCTTAGTGTTTACGTGTTGCCATTAACGGTTTTAACTACAACGCTTAGTTTTAACGTGTTGACACGGTTTTAATGGTTGCAAATGCAAACCTTAGTGTTTACGTGTTGACACTAACGGTTGTAACTGCAACGCTTAGTTTTCACGCATTGTAACCGCAATGCTTAGTGTTAACGTGTTGTCATTAACGTTTGCAACTGCAACGCTTAGTGTAAACATGTTGACACTAACGGTTGCAACTGCAATGCCAAGTGTTAACATGTTGACATAAACGGTTGCAACATGTTAACGTGTTGAAATTAACGTAAGCAAATGCTTATGAAATTAACGTGTTGAAATTAACGTAAGCAAATGCTTATGTTAGTGTCATAATGTTGACACTAACGGTTGTAACTGCAACGCTTAGTTTTAACGTCCTGCCACTAACGCTTGCAACTGCAATGCTTAATGTTAACGTGTTGCCATTAAAGGTTGCAACTGTAACGGTTAGTGCTTCCATGTTGACACTAACGTTTGCAACTGTTTTGACGGTTGCAAATGCAAAGCTTAGTGTTTACGTGTTGCCATTAACGGTTTTAACTACAACGCTCAGTTTCAACGTGTTGACACGGTTTTAACGGTTGCAAATGCAAAGCAGCTTACGTGTTGTCATTAACGGTTTTAACTGCAACGCTTAGTTTTTACATGTTGCCACGGTATTAACGGTTGCATATCCAATGCTTAGTGCCACTAACGCTTGCAACTGCAATGCTTAATGTTAACGTGTTGCCTTTAAAGGTTGCAACTGCAACGGTTAGTGCTTACATGTTGACACTAACGTTTGCAACTGCAACGCTTAGGTTTAACGTGTTGCCACTAACGCTTAATGTTAACGTCTTGCCATTAAAGGTTGCAACTGTAACGGTTAGTGCTTACATGTTGACACTAACGTTTGCAACTGTTTTAACTGTTGCAAATGCAAAGCTTAGTGTTTACTGTTGCCATTTACGGTTTTAACTACAACGCTTAGTTTTAACGTGTTGACACGGTTTTAACGGTTGCAAATGCAAAGCTTAGTGTTTACGTGTTGTCACTGACGGTTTTAACTGCAACGCTTAGTTTTAACATGTTGCCACGGTATTAACGGTTGCAAATCCAATGCTTTATGCTAACGTGTTGCAATTAACGGTTATAACTACAACGCTTAGTTTTAACGTGTTGGCATTGTTTTAATGGTTGCAAATGCAAAGCTTAGTGTTTACGTGTGTAACTACAACGCTTAGTTTTAAGGCATTGTAACCGCAATGCTTAGTGTTAACGTGTTGTCATTAACGGTTGCAACTGCAACGCTTAGTGTTAACATGTTGACATAAACGGTTGCAACGTGTTAACGTGTTGAAATTAACGTAAGCAAATGCTACACTTATAATGTTGACACTAACGTAACGTAAGCAAATGCTACACTTATAATGTTGACACTAAAGGTTGTAACTGCAACGCTTAGTTTTAACGCATTGTAACCGCAATGCTTAGTGTAAACGTGTTGTCATTAACGGTTGCAACTGCAACGCTTAGTTTTAACGTGTTGCCACTAACGCTTGCAACTGCAATGCTTAATGTTAACGTGTTGCCTTTAAAGGTTACAACTGCAAGGGTTAGTGCTTACATGTTGACACTAACGCTTGCAACTGCAATGCTTAATGTTAACGTCTTCCCATTAAAGGTTGCAACTCTAACGGTTAGTGCTTACATGTTAACGTCTTCCCATTAAAGGTTGCAACTCTAACGGTTAGTGCTTACATGTTGACACTAACGTTTGCAACTGTTTTAACGGTTGCAAATGCAATGCTAAGTGTTGACATAAACGGTTGCAACGTGTTAACGTGTTGAAATTAACGTAAGCAAATGCTACACTTACTGTTATAATGTTGACACTAACGATTGTAACTGCAACGCTTAGTTTTAGCGTGTTGCCACCAACGCTTGCAACTGCAATGCTTAATGTTAACGTGTTGCCTTTAAAGGTTGCAACTGCAACGGTTAGTGCTTACATGTTGACACTAACGTTTTCAACTGCAACGCTTAGCTTTAACGTGTTGCCACTAACGCTTAAAGTTAACGTCTTGACATTAAAGGTTGCAACTTTAACGGTAAGTTCTTACATGTTGACACTAACGTTTGCAACTGTTTTAACGGATGCAAATGCAAAGATTAGTGTTTACGTGTTGCCATTAACGGTTTTAACTACAACGCTTAGTTTTAACGTGTTGACACGGTTTCAACGGTTGCAAATGCAAAGCTTAGTGTTTACGTGTTGTCATTAACGGTTTTAACTGCAACGCTTAGTTTTAACATGTTGCCACGGTATTAACGGTAGCAAATCCAATGCTTAGTGCTAACGTGTTGCAATTAACGGTTATAACTACAACGCTTAGTTTTAACGTGTTGACATGGTTTTAATGGTTGCAAATGCAAAGCTTAGTGTTTACGTGTTGTCATTAACGGTTGCAACTGCAACGCTTAGTGTAAACATGTTGACACTAACGGTTGCAACTGCAATGCTAAGTGTTGTCATTAACGGTTTTAACTGCAACGCTTAGTTTTAACATGTTGCCACGGTATTAACGGTTGCAAATCCAATGCTTAGTGCTAACGTGTTGCAATTAACGGTTATAACTACAACGCTTAGTTTTAACGTGTTGACATGGTTTTAATGGTTGCAAATGTAAAGCTTAGTGTTTACGTGTTGTCATTAACGGTTTTAAGTGCAACGGTTAGTTTTAACGTGTTGCCGCGGTATTAACGGTTGCAAATCCAATGCTTAGTGCTAACGTGTTGCAATTAACGGTTATAACTACAACGCTTAGTTTTAACTTGTTGACATGGTTTTAATGGTTGCAAATGCAAAGCTTAGTGTTTACGTGTTGTCATTAACAGTTTTAACTACAACGCTTAGTTTTAACGCATTGTAACCGCAATGCTTAGTGTTAACGTGTTGTCATTAACGGTTGCAACTGCAACGCTTAGTGTAAACATGTTGACACTAACGGTTGCAACTGCAATGCTAAGTGTTAACATGTTGACATAAACAGTTGCAACGTGTTAACGTGTTGAAATTAACGTAAGCAAATGCTACACTTACTGTAATGTTGACACTAACGGTTGTAACTGCAACATGTTGCCACTAACGCTTGCATCTGCAATGCTTAATGTTAACGTGTTGCTTTTAAAGCTTGCAACTGCAACGGTTAATGCTTACATGTTGACACTAACGTTTGCAACTGCAACGCCTAGCTTTAACGTGTTGCCACTAACGCTTAATGTTAACGTGTTGCCATTAAAGGTTGCAACTGTAACGGTTAGTGCTTACATGTTGACACTAACGTTTGCAACTGTTTTAACGGTTGCAAATGCAAAGCTTAGTGTTTACGTGTTGCCATTAACGGTTTTAACTACAACGCTTAGCGTGTTGATACGGTTTTAACGGTTGCAAATGCAAAGCTTAGTGTTTACGTGTTGGCATTAACGGTTTTAACTGCAACGCTTAGTTTTAACATGTTGCCACGGTATTAACGGTTGCAAATCCAATGCTTAGTGCTAACGTGTTGCAATTAACGGTTATAACTACAACACTTAGTTTTAACGTGTTGACATGGTTTTAATGGTTGCAAATGCAAAGCTTAGTGTTTACGTGTTGTCATTAACGGTTTTAACTGCAACGCTTAGTTTTAACCCTAACCATTAAGGTTGCATCTTAGTGTTTACGTGTAGTCATAAACGGTTTTAACTACAACGCTTATTTTTAACGCATTGTAACCGCAATGCTTAGTGTTAACGTGTTGTCATTAACGGTTGCAACTGCAACGCTTAGTGTAAACATGTTGACACTAATGGTTGCAACTGCAATGCTAAGTGTTAACATGTTGACATAAACGGTTGCAACGTGTTAACGTGTTGAAATTAACGTAAGCAAATGCTACACTTACTGTAATGTTGAAACTAACGGTTGTAACTGCAACGCTTAGTTTTAACGTGTTGCCACTAACGCTTGCAACTGCAATGCTTAATATTAACGTGTTGCCTTTAAAGGTTGCAACTGCAACGGTTAGTGCTTACATGTTAACACTAACGTTTGCAACTGCAACACTTAGCTTTAACGTGTTGCCACTAACGCTTAATGTTAACGTGTTGCCATTAAAGGTTGCAACTGTAACGGTTAGTGCTTCCATGTTGACACTAACGTTTGCAACTGTTTTGACGGTTGCAAATGCAAAGCTTAGTGTTTACGTGTTGCCATTAACGGTTTTAACTGCAACGCTTAGTTTTTACATGTTGCCACGGTATTAACGGTTGCATATCCAATGCTTAGTGCCACTAACGCTTGCAACTGCAATGCTTAATGTTAACGTTTTGCCTTTAAAGGTTGCAACTGTAACGGTTAATGCTTACATGTTGACACTAACGTTTGCAACTGTTTTAACGGTTGCAAATGCAAAGCTTAGTGTTTACGTGTTGCCATTAACGGTTTTAACTACAACGCTTAGCGTGTTGACACGGTTTTAACGGTTGCAAATGCAAAGCTTAGTGTTTACGTGTTGGCATTAACGGTTTTAACTGCAACGCTTAGTTTTAACATGTTGCCACGGTATTAACGGTTGCAAATCCAATGCTTAGTGCTAACGTGTTGCAATTAACGGTTATAACTACAACGCTTAGTTTTAACGTGTTGACATGGTTTTAATGGTTGCAAATGCAAAGCTTAGTGTTTACGTGTTGTCATTAACGGTTTTAACTGCAACGCTTATTTTTAACGTGTTGCCACGGTATTAACGGTTGCAAATCCAATGCTTAGTGCTAATGTGTTGTAATTAACGGTTATAACTACAACGCTTAGTTTTAACGTGTTGACATGGTTTTAATGGTTGCAAATGCAAAGCTTAGTGTTTACGTGTTGTCATTAACGGTTTTAACTACAACGCTTAATTTTAACGCATTGTAACCGCAATGCTTAGTGTTAACGTGTTGTCATTAACGGTTGCAACTGCAACGCTTAGTGTAAATATGTTGACACTAACGGTTGCAACTGCAATGCTAAGTGTTAACATGTTTGCTTAGTGCTAATGTGTTGCAATTAACGGTTATAACTACAACGCTTAATTTTAACGTGTTGACATGGTTTTAATGGTTGCAAATGCAAAGCTTAGTGTTTACGTGTTGTCATTAACGGTTTTAACTACAACGCTTAGTTTTAACGCATTGTAACCGCAATGCTTAGTGTTAACGTGTTGTCATTAACGGTTGCAACTGTAACCGCAATGCTTAGTGTTAACGTGTTGTCATTAACGGTTGCAACTGCAACGCTTAGTGTAAACATGTTGACACTAACGGTTGCAACTGCAATGCTAAGTGTTAACATGTTGACATTAAACGGTTGCAACGTGTTAACGTGTTGAAATTAACGTAAGCAAATGCTACACTTACTGTTATGTTGACACTTACTGTTATGTTGACGTAACTGCAACGCTTAGTTTTAACGTGTTGCAATTAACGGTTATAACTACAACGCTTAGTTTTGACGTGTTGACATGGTTTTAATGGTTGCAAATGCAAAGCTTAGTGTTTACGTGTTGTCATTAACGGTTGCAACTGCAACGCTTAGTGTAAACATGTTGACACTAACGGTTGCAACTGCAATGCTAAGTGTTGACATTAACGGTTGCAACGTGTTAACGTGTTGAAATTAACGTAAGCAAATGCTACACTGTTATAATGTTATAACGGTTGTAACTGCAACGCTTAGTTTTAACGCATTGTAACCGAAATGCTTAGTGTTAAGTTAACGTGTTGCAACTGCAACGCTTAGTGTAAACATGTTGACACTAACGGTTGCAACTGCAATGCTAAGTGTTAACATGTTGACATAAACGGTTGCAACGTTTTAACGTGTTGAAATGTTCTCATTACCGGTTTTAACTACAACGCTTAGATTTAACGCATTGTAACCACAATGCTTAGTGTTAACGGTTGCAACTGCAACGCTTAGTGTAAACATGTTGACACTAACGGTTGCAACTGCAATGCTGTGTTAAAATGTTGACATAAACGGTTGCAAGGTGTTAACGTGTTGAAATTAACGTAAGCAAATGCTACATTTACTGTTATAATGTTGACACTAACGGTTGTAACTGCAACGCTTAGTTTTAACGTATTGCCACTAACGCTTGCAACTGCAATGCTTAATGTTAACGTTGCAACTGCAACGGTTAGTGCTTACATGTTGACACTAACGTTTGCAACTGCAACGCTTAGCTTTAACGTGTTGCCACTAACGCTTAATGTTAACGTGTTGCCATTAAAGGTTGCAACTGTAAAGGTTAGTGCTTACATGTTGACACTAACGTTTGCAACTGTTTTAACGGTTGCAAATGCAAAGCTTAGTGTTCACGTGTTGCCATTAACGGTTTTAACTACAACGCTTAGCGTGTTGACACGGTTTTAACGGTTGCAAATGCAAAGCTTAGTGTTTACGTGTTGGCATTAACGGTTTTAACTGCAACGCTTAGTTTTAACATGTTGCCACGGTATTAACGGTTGCAAATCCAATGCTTAGTGCTAACGTGTTGCAATTAACGGTTATAACTACAACACTTAGTTTTAACGTGTTGACATGGTTTTAATGGTTGCAAATGCAAAGCTTAGTGTTTACGTGTTGTCATTAACGGTTTTAACTGCAACGCTTAGTTTTAACCCTAACCATTAAGGTTGCAACTGCAAAGCTTAGTGTTTACGTGTTGTCATTAACGGTTTTAACTACAACGCTTAGTTTTAACGCATTGTAACCGCAATGCTTAGTGTTAACGTGTTGTAATTAACGGTTGCAACTGCAACGCTTAGTGTAAACATATTGACACTAATGGTTGCAACTGCAATGCTAAGTGTTAACATGTTGACATAAACGGTTGCAACGTGTTAACGTGTTGAAATTAACGTAAGCAAATGCTACACTGTTATAATGTTATAACGGTTGTAACTGCAACGCTTAGTTTTAACGCATTGTAACCGAAATGCTTAGTGTTAACGTGTTGCAACTGCAACGCTTAGTGTAAACATGTTGACACTAACGGTTGCAACTGCAATGCTAAGTGTTAACATGTTGACATAAACGGTTGCAACGTTTTAACGTGTTGAAATTAACGTAAGCAAATGCTACACTTACTGTTATAATGTTGACACTTACGGTTGTAACTGCAACGCTTAGTTTTTACGTGTTGCCACTAACGCTTGCAACTGCAATGCTTAATGTTAACGTGCTGCCTTTAAAGGTTGTAACTGCAACGGTTAGTGCTTACATGTTGACACTAACGTTTGCAACTGCAACGCTTAGCTTTAACGTGTTGCCACTAACGCTTAATGTTAACGTGTTGCATTTAAGGTTGCAACTGTAACGGTTAGTGCTTACATGTTGACACTAACGTTTGCAACTGTTTTAACGGTTGCAAATGCAAAGCTTAGTGTTTACGTGTTGCCATTAACGGTTTTAACTGCAACGCTTAGTTTTAACGTGTTGCCACGGTATTAACGGTTGCAAATCCAATGCTTAGTGCTAATGTGTTGCAATTAACGGTTATAAATACAACGCTTAGTTTTAAGGTGTTGACATGGTTTTAATGGTTGCAAATGCAAAGCTTACGTGTTGTTTACGTGTTGTCATTAACGGTTTTAACTACAACGCTTAGTTTTAAGGTGTAACCGCAATGCTTAGTGTTAACGTGTTGTCATTAACGGTTGCAACTGCAACGCTTAGTGTAAACATGTTGACACTAACGGTTGCAACTGCAATGCTAAGTGTTAACATGTTTGCTTAGTGCTAATGTGTTGCAATTAACGGTTATAACTACAACGCTTAGTTTTAACGTGTTGACATGGTTTTAATGGTTGCAAATGCAAAGCTTAGTGTTTACGTGTTGTCATTAACGGTTTTAACTACAACGCTTAGTTTTAACGCATTGTAACCGCAATGCTTAGTGTTAACGTGTTGTCATTAACGGTTGCAACTGTAACCGCAATGCTTAGTGTTAACGTGTTGTCATTAACGGTTGCAACTGCAACGCTTAGTGTAAACATGTTGACACTAACGGTTGCAACTGCAATGCTAAGTGTTAACATGTTGACATTAAACGGTTGCAACGTGTTAACGTGTTGAAATTAACGTAAGCAAATGCTACACTTACTGTTATGTTGACACTTACTGTTATGTTGACGTAACTGCAACGCTTAGTTTTAACGGTTATAACTACAACGCTTAGTTTTGACGTGTTGACATGGTTTTAATGGTTGCAAATGCAAAGCTTAGTGTTTACGTGTTGTCATTAACGGTTGCAACTGCAACGCTTAGTGTAAACATGTTGACACTAACGGTTGCAACTGCAATGCTAAGTGTTGACATAAACGGTTGCAACGTGTTAACGTGTTGAAATTAACGTAAGCAAATGCTACACTGTTATAATGTTATAACGGTTGTAACTGCAACGCTTAGTTTTAACGCATTGTAACCGAAATGCTTAGTGTTAAGTTAACGTGTTGCAACTGCAACGCTTAGTGTAAACATGTTGACACTAACGGTTGCAACTGCAATGCTAAGTGTTAACATGTTGACATAAACGGTTGCAACGTTTTAAAGTGTTGAAATGTTCTCATTACCGGTTTTAACTACAACGCTTAGATTTAACGCATTGTAACCACAATGCTTAGTGTTAACGGTTGCAACTGCAACGCTTAGTGTAAACATGTTGACACTAACGGTTGCAACTGCAATGCTGTGTTAACATGTTGACATAAACGGTTGCAACGTGTTAACGTGTTGAAATTAACGTAAGCAAATGCTACATTTACTGTTATAATGTTGACACTAACGGTTGTAACTGCAACGCTTAGTTTTAACGTATTGCCACTAACGCTTGCAACTGCAATGCTTAATGTTAACGTGTTGCCTTTAAAGGTTGCAACTGCAACGGTTAGTGCTTACATGTTGACACTAACGTTTTCAACTGCAACGCTTAGCTTTAACGTGTTGCCACTAACGCTTAATGTTAACGTGTTGCCATTAAAGGTTGCAACTGTAAAGGTTAGTGCTTACATGTTGACACTAACGTTTGCAACTGTTTTAACGGTTGCAAATGCAAAGCTTAGTGTTTACGTGTTGCCATTAACGGTTTTAACTACAACGCTTAGCGTGTTGACACGGTTTTAACGGTTGCAAATGCAAAGCTTAGTGTTTACGTGTTGGCATTAACGGTTTTAACTGCAACGCTTAGTTTTAACATGTTGCCACGGTATTAACGGTTGCAAATCCAATGCTTAGTGCTAACGTGTTGCAATTAACGGTTATAACTACAACACTTAGTTTTAACGTGTTGACATGGTTTTAATGGTTGCAAATGCAAAGCTTAGAGTTTACGTGTTGTCATTAACGGTTTTAACTGCAACGCTTAGTTTTAACCCTAACCATTAAGGTTGCAACTGCAAAGCTTAGTGTTTACGTGTTGTCATTAACGGTTTTAACTACAACGCTTAGTTTTAACGCATTGTAACCGCAATGCTTAGTGTTAACGTGTTGTAATTAACGGTTGCAACTGCAACGCTTAGTGTAAACATGTTGACACTAATGGTTGCAACTGCAATGCTAAGTGTTAACATGTTGACATAAACGGTTGCAACGTGTTAACGTGTTGAAATTAACGTAAGCAAATGCTACACTGTTATAATGTTATAACGGTTGTAACTGCAACGCTTAGTTTTAACGCATTGTAACCGAAATGCTTAGTGTTAACGTGTTGCAACTGCAACGCTTAGTGTAAACATGTTGACACTAACGGTTGCAACTGCAATGCTAAGTGTTAACATGTTGACATAAACGGTTGCAACGTTTTAACGTGTTGAAATTAACGTAAGCAAATGCTACACTTACTGTTATAATGTTGACACTTACGGTTGTAACTGCAACGCTTAGTTTTTACGTGTTGCCACTAACGCTTGCAACTGCAATGCTTAATGTTAACGTGCTGCCTTTAAAGGTTGTAACTGCAACGGTTAGTGCTTACATGTTGACACTAACGTTTGCAACTGCAACGCTTAGCTTTAACGTGTTGCCACTAACGCTTAATGTTAACGTGTTGCATTTAAGGTTGCAACTGTAACGGTTAGTGCTTACATGTTGACACTAACGTTTGCAACTGTTTTAACGGTTGCAAATGCAAAGCTTAGTGTTTACGTGTTGCCATTAACGGTTTTAACTGCAACGCTTAGTTTTAACGTGTTGCCACGGTATTAACGGTTGCAAATCCAATGCTTAGTGCTAATGTGTTGCAATTAACGGTTATAAATACAACGCTTAGTTTTAAGGTGTTGACATGGTTTTAATGGTTGCAAATGCAAAGCTTACGTGTTGTTTACGTGTTGTCATTAACGGTTTTAACTACAACGCTTAGTTTTAAGGTGTAACCGCAATGCTTAGTGTTAACGTGTTGTCATTAACGGTTGCAACTGCAACGCTTAGTGTAAACATGTTGACACTAACGGTTGCAACTGCAATGCTAAGTGTTAACATGTTTGCTTAGTGCTAATGTGTTGCAATTAACGGTTATAACTACAACGCTTAGTTTTAACGTGTTGACATGGTTTTAATGGTTGCAAATGCAAAGCTTAGTGTTTACGTGTTGTCATTAACGGTTTTAACTACAACGCTTAGTTTTAACGCATTGTAACCGCAATGCTTAGTGTTAACGTGTTGTCATTAACGGTTGCAACTGTAACCGCAATGCTTAGTGTTAACGTGTTGTCATTAACGGTTGCAACTGCAACGCTTAGTGTAAACATGTTGACACTAACGGTTGCAACTGCAATGCTAAGTGTTAACATGTTGACATTAAACGGTTGCAACGTGTTAACGTGTTGAAATTAACGTAAGCAAATGCTACACTTACTGTTATGTTGACACTTACTGTTATGTTGACGTAACTGCAACGCTTAGTTTTAACGGTTATAACTACAACGCTTAGTTTTGACGTGTTGACATGGTTTTAATGGTTGCAAATGCAAAGCTTAGTGTTTACGTGTTGTCATTAACGGTTGCAACTGCAACGCTTAGTGTAAACATGTTGACACTAACGGTTGCAACTGCAATGCTAAGTGTTGACATAAACGGTTGCAACGTGTTAACGTGTTGAAATTAACGTAAGCAAATGCTACACTGTTATAATGTTATAACGGTTGTAACTGCAACGCTTAGTTTTAACGCATTGTAACCGAAATGCTTAGTGTTAAGTTAACGTGTTGCAACTGCAACGCTTAGTGTAAACATGTTGACACTAACGGTTGCAACTGCAATGCTAAGTGTTAACATGTTGACATAAACGGTTGCAACGTTTTAAAGTGTTGAAATGTTCTCATTACCGGTTTTAACTACAACGCTTAGATTTAACGCATTGTAACCACAATGCTTAGTGTTAACGGTTGCAACTGCAACGCTTAGTGTAAACATGTTGACACTAACGGTTGCAACTGCAATGCTGTGTTAACATGTTGACATAAACGGTTGCAACGTGTTAACGTGTTGAAATTAACGTAAGCAAATGCTACATTTACTGTTATAATGTTGACACTAACGGTTGTAACTGCAACGCTTAGTTTTAACGTATTGCCACTAACGCTTGCAACTGCAATGCTTAATGTTAACGTGTTGCCTTTAAAGGTTGCAACTGCAACGGTTAGTGCTTACATGTTGACACTAACGTTTGCAACTGCAACGCTTAGCTTTAACGTGTTGCCACTAACGCTTAATGTTAACGTGTTGCCATTAAAGGTTGCAACTGTAAAGGTTAGTGCTTACATGTTGACACTAACGTTTGGAACTGCAACGCTTAGCTTTAACGTGTTGCCACTAACGCTTAATGTTAACGTGTTGCCATTAAAGGTTGCAACTGTAACTGTTAGTGCTTACATGTTGACACTAACGTTTGCAACTGTTTTAACGGTTGCAAATGCAAAGCTTAGTGTTTACGTGTTGCCATTAACGGTTTTAACTACAACGCTTAGCGTGTTGACACGGTTTTAACGGTTGCAAATGCAAAGCTTAGTGTTTACGTGTTGGCATTAAAGGTTTTAACTGCAACGCTTAGTTTTAACATGTTGCCACGGTATTAACAGTTGCAAATCCAATGCTTAGTGCTAACGTGTTGCAATTAACGGTTATAACTACAACACTTAGTTTTAACGTGTTGACATGGTTTTAATGGTTGCAAATGCAAAGCTTAGTGTTTACGTGTTGTCATTCACGGTTTTAACTGCAACGCTTAGTTTTAACCCTAACCATTAAGGTTGCAACTGCAAAGCTTAGTGTTTACGTGATGTCATTAACGGTTTTAACTACAACGCTTAGTTTTAACGCATTGTAACCGCAATGCTTAGTGTTAACGTGTTGTAATTAACGGTTGCAACTGCAACGCTTAGTGTAAACATGTTGACACTAATGGTTGCAACTGCAATGCTAAGTGTTAACATGTTGACATAAACGGTTGCAACGTGTTAACGTGTTGAAATTAACGTAAGCAAATGCTACACTTACTGTAATGTTGAAACTAACGGTTGTAACTGCAACGCTTAGTTTTAACGTGTTGCCACTAACGCTTGCAACTGCAATGCTTAATGTTAACGTGTTGCCTTTAAAGGTTGCAACTGCAACGGTTAGTGCTTACATGTTAACACTAACGTTTGCAACTGCAACACTTAGCTTTAACGTGTTGCCACTAACGCTTAATGTTAACGTGTTGCCATTAAAGGTTGCAACTGTAACGGTTAGTGCTTCCATGTTGACACTAACGTTTGCAACTGTTTTGACGGTTGCAAATGCAAAGCTTAGTGTTTACGTGTTGCCATTAACGGTTTTAAAACGCTCAGTTTCAACGTGTTGACACGGTTTTAACGGTTGCAAATGCAAAGCAGCTTACGTGTTGTCATTAACGGTTTTAACTGCAACGCTTAGTTTTTACATGTTGCCACGGTATTAACGGTTGCATATCCAATGCTTAGTGCCACTAACGCTTGCAACTGCAATGCTTAATGTTAACGTGTTGCCTTTAAAGGTTGCAACTGCAACGGTTAATGCTTACATGTTGACACTGACGTTTGCAACTGCAACGCCTAGCTTTAACGTGTTGCCACTAACGCTTAATGTTAACGTGTTGCCATTAAAGGTTACAACTGTAACAGTGCTTACATGTTGACACTAACGTTTGCAACTGTTTTAACGGTTGCAAATGCAAAGCTTAGTGTTTACGTGTTGCCATTAACGGTTTTAACTACAACGCTTAGCGTGTTGACACGGTTTTAACGGTTGCAAATGCAAAGCTTAGTGTTTACGTGTTGGCATTAACGGTTTTAACTGCAACGCTTAGTTTTAACATGTTGCCACGGTATTAACGGTTGCAAATCCAATGCTTAGTGCTAACGTGTTGCAATTAACGGTTATAACTACAACGCTTAGTTTTAACGTGTTGACATGGTTTTAATGGTTGCAAATGCAAAGCTTAGTGTTTACGTGTTGTCATTAACGGTTGCAACTGCAACGCTTAGTGTAAACATGTTGACACTAGCGGTTGCAACTGCAATGCTAAGTGTTGACATAAACGGTTGCAACGTGTTAACGTGTTGAAATTAACGTAAGCAAATGCTACACTGTTATAATGTTATAACGGTTGTAACTGCAACGCTTAGTTTTAACGCATTGTAACCGAAATGCTTAGTGTTAACGTGTTGCAACTGCAACGCTTAGTGTAAACATGTTGACACTAACGGTTGCAACTGCAATGCTAAGTGTTAACATGTTGACATAAACGGTTGCAACGTTTTAACGTGTTGAAATTAACGTAAGCAAATGCTACACTTACTGTTATAATGTTGACACTTACGGTTGTAACTGCAACGCTTAGTTTTAACGTGTTGCCACTAACGCTTGCAACTGCAATGCTTAATGTTAACGTGCTGCCTTTAAAGGTTGTAACTGCAACGGTTAGTGCTTACATGTTGACACTAACGTTTGCAACTGCAACGCTTAGCTTTAACGTGTTGCCACTAACGCTTAATGTTAACGTGTTGCATTTAAGGTTGCAACTGTAACGGTTAGTGCTTACATGTTGACACTAACGTTTGCAACTGTTTTAACGGTTGCAAATGCAAAGCTTAGTGTTTACGTGTTGTTCTTAACGGTTTTAACTGCAACGCTTAGTTTTAACGTGTTGCCACGGTATTAACGGTTGCAAATCCAATGCTTAGTGCTAATGTGTTGCAATTAACGGTTATAACTACAACGCTTAGTTTTAAGGTGTTGACATGGTTTTAATGGTTGCAAATGCAAAGCTTAGTGTTTACGTGTTGTCATTAACGGTTTTAACTACAACGCTTAGTTTTAACGCATTGTAACCGCAATGCTTAGTGTTAACGTGTTGTCATTAACGGTTGCAACTGCAACGCTTAGTGTAAACATGTTGACACTAACGGTTGCAACTGCAATGCTAAGTTTTAACATGTTTGCTTAGTGCTAATGTGTTGCAATTAACGGTTATAACTACAACGCTTAGTTTTAACGTGTTGACATGGTTTTAATGGTTGCAAATGCAAAGCTTAGTGTTTACGTGTTGTCATTAACGGTTTTAACTACAACGCTTAGTTTTAACGCATTGTAACCGCAATGCTTAGTGTTAACGTGTTGTCATTAACGGTTGCAACTGTAACCGCAATGCTTAGTGTTAACGTGTTGTCATTAACGGTTGCAACTGCAACGCTTAGTGTAAACATGTTGACACTAACGGTTGCAACTGCAATGCTAAGTGTTAACATGTTGACATTAAACGGTTGCAACGTGTTAACGTGTTGAAATTAACGTAAGCAAATGCTACACTTACTGTTATGTTGACACTTACTGTTATGTTGACGTAACTGCAACGCTTAGTTTTAACGGTTATAACTACAACGCTTAGTTTTGACGTGTTGACATGGTTTTAATGGTTGCAAATGCAAAGCTTAGTGTTTACGTGTTGTCATTAACGGTTGCAACTGCAACGCTTAGTGTAAACATGTTGACACTAACGGTTGCAACTGCAATGCTAAGTGTTGACATAAACGGTTGCAACGTGTTAACGTGTTGAAATTAACGTAAGCAAATGCTACACTGTTATAATGTTATAACGGTTGTAACTGCAACGCTTAGTTTTAACGCATTGTAACCGAAATGCTTAGTGTTAAGTTAACGTGTTGCAACTGCAACGCTTAGTGTAAACATGTTGACACTAACGGTTGCAACTGCAATGCTAAGTGTTAACATGTTGACATAAACGGTTGCAACGTTTTAACGTGTTGAAATGTTCTCATTACCGGTTTTAACTACAACGCTTAGATTTAACGCATTGTAACCACAATGCTTAGTGTTAACGGTTGCAACTGCAACGCTTAGTGTAAACATGTTGACACTAACGGTTGCAACTGCAATGCTGTGTTAACATGTTGACATAAACGGTTGCAAGGTGTTAACGTGTTGAAATTAACGTAAGCAAATGCTACATTTACTGTTATAATGTTGACACTAACGGTTGTAACTGCAACGCTTAGTTTTAACGTATTGCCACTAACGCTTGCAACTGCAATGCTTAATGTTAACGTGTTGCCTTTAAAGGTTGCAACTGCAACGGTTAGTGCTTACATGTTGACACTAACGTTTGCAACTGCAACGCTTAGCTTTAACGTGTTGCCACTAACGCTTAATGTTAACGTGTTGCCATTAAAGGTTGCAACTGTAAAGGTTAGTGCTTACATGTTGACACTAACGTTTGGAACTGCAACGCTTAGCTTTAACGTGTTGCCACTAACGCTTAATGTTAACGTGTTGCCATTAAAGGTTGCAACTGTAACTGTTAGTGCTTACATGTTGACACTAACGTTTGCAACTGTTTTAACGGTTGCAAATGCAAAGCTTAGTGTTTACGTGTTGCCATTAACGGTTTTAACTACAACGCTTAGCGTGTTGACACGGTTTTAACGGTTGCAAATGCAAAGCTTAGTGTTTACGTGTTGGCATTAACGGTTTTAACTGCAACGCTTAGTTTTAACATGTTGCCACGGTATTAACGGTTGCAAATCCAATGCTTAGTGCTAACGTGTTGCAATTAACGGTTATAACTACAACACTTAGTTTTAACGTGTTGACATGGTTTTAATGGTTGCAAATGCAAAGCTTAGTGTTTACGTGTTGTCATTCACGGTTTTAACTGCAACGCTTAGTTTTAACCCTAACCATTAAGGTTGCAACTGCAAAGCTTAGTGTTTACGTGTTGTCATTAACGGTTTTAACTACAACGCTTAGTTTTAACGCATTGTAACCGCAATGCTTAGTGTTAACGTGTTGTAATTAACGGTTGCAACTGCAACGCTTAGTGTAAACATGTTGACACTAATGGTTGCAACTGCAATGCTAAGTGTTAACATGTTGACATAAACGGTTGCAACGTGTTAACGTGTTGAAATTAACGTAAGCAAATGCTACACTGTTATAATGTTATAACGGTTGTAACTGCAACGCTTAGTTTTAACGCATTGTAACCGAAATGCTTAGTGTTAACGTGTTGCAACTGCAACGCTTAGTGTAAACATGTTGACACTAACGGTTGCAACTGCAATGCTAAGTGTTAACATGTTGACATAAACGGTTGCAACGTTTTAACGTGTTGAAATTAACGTAAGCAAATGCTACACTTACTGTTATAATGTTGACACTTACGGTTGTAACTGCAACGCTTAGTTTTTACGTGTTGCCACTAACGCTTGCAACTGCAATGCTTAATGTTAACGTGCTGCCTTTAAAGGTTGTAACTGCAACGGTTAGTGCTTACATGTTGACACTAACGTTTGCAACTGCAACGCTTAGCTTTAACGTGTTGCCACTAACGCTTAATGTTAACGTGTTGCATTTAAGGTTGCAACTGTAACGGTTAGTGCTTACATGTTGACACTAACGTTTGCAACTGTTTTAACGGTTGCAAATGCAAAGCTTAGTGTTTACGTGTTGCCATTAACGGTTTTAACTGCAACGCTTAGTTTTAACGTGTTGCCACGGTATTAACGGTTGCAAATCCAATGCTTAGTGCTAATGTGTTGCAATTAACGGTTATAACTACAACGCTTAGTTTTAAGGTGTTGACATGGTTTAAATGGTTGCAAATGCAAAGCTTAGTGTTTACGTGTTGTCATTAACGGTTTTAACTACAACGCTTAGTTTTAACGCATTGTAACCGCAATGCTTAGTGTTAACGTGTTGTCATTAACGGTTGCAACTGCAACGCTTAGCTTTAACGTGTTGCCACTAACGCTTAATGTTAACGTGTTGCATTTAAGGTTGCAACTGTAACGGTTAGTGCTTACATGTTGACACTAACGTTTGCAACTGTTTTAACGGTTGCAAATGCAAAGCTTAGTGTTTACGTGTTGCCATTAACGGTTTTAACTGCAACGCTTAGTTTTAACGTGTTGCCACGGTATTAACGGTTGCAAATCCAATGCTTAGTGCTAATGTGTTGCAATTAACGGTTATAACTACAACGCTTAGTTTTAAGGTGTTGACATGGTTTTAATGGTTGCAAATGCAAAGCTTAGTGTTTACGTGTTGTCATTAACGGTTTTAACTACAACGCTTAGTTTTAACGCATTGTAACCGCAATGCTTAGTGTTAACGTGTTGTCATTAACGGTTGCAACTGCAACGCTTAGTGTAAACATGTTGACACTAACGGTTGCAACTGCAATGCTAAGTGTTAACATGTTGACATTAAACGGTTGCAACGTGTTAACGTGTTGAAATTAACGTAAGCAAATGCTACACTTACTGTTATGTTGACACTAACGGTTGTAACTGCAACGCTTAGTTTTAACGTGTTGCCACTAACGCTTGCAACTGCAATGCTTAATGTTAACGTGTTGCCTTTAAAGGTTGCAACTGCAACGGTTAGTGCTTACATGTTAACACTAACGTTTGCAACTGCAACACTTAGCTTTAACGTGTTGCCACTAACGCTTAATGTTAACGTGTTGCCATTAAAGGTTGCAACTGTAACGGTTAGTGCTTCCATGTTGACACTAACGTTTGCAACTGTTTTGACGGTTGCAAATGCAAAGCTTAGTGTTTACGTGTTGCCATTAACGGTTTTAACTACAACGCTTAGTTTCAACGTGTTGACACGGTTTTAACGGTTGCAAATGCAAAGCAGCTTACGTGTTGTCATTAACGGTCTTAACTGCAACGCTTAGTTTTTACATGTTGCCACGGTATTAACGGTTGCAAATCCAATGCTTAGTGCCACTAACGCTTGCAACTGCAATGCTTAATGTTAACGTGTTGCCTTTAAAGGTTGCAACTGCAACGGTTAATGCTTACATGTTGACACTAACGTTTGCAACTGCAACGCCTAGCTTTAACGTGTTGCCACTAACGCTTAATGTTAACGTGTTGCCATTAAAGGTTGCAACTGTAACGGTTAGTGCTTACATGTTGACACTAACGTTTGCAACTGTTTTAACGGTTGCAAATGCAAAGCTTAGTGTTTACGTGTTGCCATTAACGGTTTTAACTACAACGCTTAGTTTTAACGTGTTGACACGGTTTTAACGGTTGCAAATGCAAAGCTTAGTGTTTACGTGTTGTCATTGACGGTTTTAACTGCAACGCTTAGCTTTAACATGTTGCAACTGTATTAACGGTTGCAAATCCAATGCTTAGTGCTAACGTGTTGCAAATAACGGTTATAACTACAACGCTTAGTATTAACGTGTTGGCATGGTTTTAAAGGTTGCAAATGCAAAGCTTAGTGTTTACGTGTTGTCATTAACGGTTTAAACTACAACGCTTAGTTTTAACGCATTGTAACCGCAATGCTTAGTGTTAACGTGTTGTCATTAACAGTTGCAACTGCAACGCTTAGTGTAAATATGTTGACACTAACGGTTGCAACTGCAATGCTAAGTGTTAACATGTTGACATAAACGGTTGCAACGTGTTAACGTGTTGAACTTAACGTAAGCAAATGCTACACTTATAATGTTGACACTAACGTAACGTAAGCAAATGCTACACTAATAATGGTGACACTAAAGGTTGTAACTGCAACGCTTAGTTTTAAGCAATTGTAACCGCAATGCTTAGTGTTAACGTGTTGTCATTAACGGTTGCAACTTCAACGCTTAGTTTTAACGTGTTGCCACTAACGCTTGCAACAGCAATGCTTAATGTTAACGTGTTGCCTTTAAAGGTTGCAACTGCAACGGTTAGTGCTTACATGTTGACACTAACGTTTGCAACTGCAACGCTTAGCTTTAACGTGTTGCCACTAACCCTCCATGTTAACGTCTTGTCATTAAAGGTTGCAACTGTAACGGTTAGTGCTTACATGTTGACACTAACGTTTGCAACTGTTTTAACGGTTGCAAATGCAATGCTTAGTGTTTACGTGTTGCCATTAACGGTTTTAACTACAACGCTTAGTTTTAACGTGTTGACACGGTTTTAATGGTTGCAAATGCAAAGCTTAGTGTTTACGTGTTGTCTGTTGTCATTAACGGATTTAACTGCAACGCTTAGTGTTGCAATTAACGGTTATAACGTGTTGCCACTAACACATGTGGCCACGGTATTGACGGTTGCAAATCCAATGCTTAGTGCTAACGTGTTGCAATTAACGGTTAGTTTTAACGTGTTGACATGGTTTTAATGGTTGCAAATGCAAAGCTTAGTGTTTACGTGTTGTCATTAACGGTTTTAACTGCAACGCTTAGTTTTAACGTGTTGCCACGGTATTAACGGTTGCAAATCCAATGCTTAGTGCTAAAATGTTGTAATTAACGGTAATAACTACAACGCTTAGTTTTAACGTGTTGACATGGTTTTAATGGTTGCAAATGCAAAGCTTAGTGTTAACGTGTTGTCATTAACGGTTTTAACTGCAACGCTTAGTTTTAACGTGTTGCCACGGTATTAACGGTTGCACCAATGCTTAGTGCTAACGTGTTGCAATTAACGGTTATAACTACAACGCTTAGTTTTAAGGTGTTGACATGGTTTTAATGGTTGCAAATGCAAAGCTTAGTGTTTACGTGTTGTCATTAACGGTTTTAACTACAACGCTTAGTTTTAACCCATTGTAACCGCAATGCTTAGTCTTAATGTGTTGTCATTAACGGTTGCAACTGCAACGCTTAGTGTAAACTTGTTGACACTAACGGTTGCAACTGCAATGCTAAGTGTTAACATGTTGACGTGTTAACGTGTTGAAATTAACGTAAGCAAATGCTACACTTACTGTTATAATGTTGACACTAACGGTTGTAACTGCAACGCTTAGTTTTAACGTGTGGCCTTTAAAGGTTGCAACTGCAACGGTTAGTGCTTACATGTTGAAACTAACGTTTGCAACTGCAACGCTTAGCTTTAACGTGTTGCCACTAATGCTTAATGTTAACGTCTTGCCATTAAAGGTTGCAACTGTAACGGTTAGTGCTTACATGTTGACACTAACGTTTGCAACTGTTTTAACGGTTGCAAATGCAATGCTTAGTGTTTACGTGTTGCCATTAACGGTTTTAACTACAACGCTTAGTTTTAACGTGTTGACACGGTTTTAATGGTTGCAAATGCAAACCTTAGTGTTTACGTGTTGACACTAACGGTTGTAACTGCAACGCTTAGTTTTCACGCATTGTAACCGCAATGCTTAGTGTTAACGTGTTGTCATTAACGTTTGCAACTGCAACGCTTAGTGTAAACATGTTGACACTAACGGTTGCAACTGCAATGCCAAGTGTTAACATGTTGACATAAACGGTTGCAACATGTTAACGTGTTGAAATTAACGTAAGCAAATGCTTATGAAATTAACGTGTTGAAATTAACGTAAGCAAATGCTTATGTTAGTGTCATAATGTTGACACTAACGGTTGTAACTGCAACGCTTAGTTTTAACGTCCTGCCACTAACGCTTGCAACTGCAATGCTTAATGTTAACGTGTTGCCATTAAAGGTTGCAACTGTAACGGTTAGTGCTTCCATGTTGACACTAACGTTTGCAACTGTTTTGACGGTTGCAAATGCAAAGCTTAGTGTTTACGTGTTGCCATTAACGGTTTTAACTACAACGCTCAGTTTCAACGTGTTGACACGGTTTTAACGGTTGCAAATGCAAAGCAGCTTACGTGTTGTCATTAACGGTTTTAACTGCAACGCTTAGTTTTTACATGTTGCCACGGTATTAACGGTTGCATATCCAATGCTTAGTGCCACTAACGCTTGCAACTGCAATGCTTAATGTTAACGTGTTGCCTTTAAAGGTTGCAACTGCAACGGTTAGTGCTTACATGTTGACACTAACGTTTGCAACTGCAACGCTTAGGTTTAACGTGTTGCCACTAACGCTTAATGTTAACGTCTTGCCATTAAAGGTTGCAACTGTAACGGTTAGTGCTTACATGTTGACACTAACGTTTGCAACTGTTTTAACTGTTGCAAATGCAAAGCTTAGTGTTTACTGTTGCCATTTACGGTTTTAACTACAACGCTTAGTTTTAACGTGTTGACACGGTTTTAACGGTTGCAAATGCAAAGCTTAGTGTTTACGTGTTGTCACTGACGGTTTTAACTGCAACGCTTAGTTTTAACATGTTGCCACGGTATTAACGGTTGCAAATCCAATGCTTTATGCTAACGTGTTGCAATTAACGGTTATAACTACAACGCTTAGTTTTAACGTGTTGGCATTGTTTTAATGGTTGCAAATGCAAAGCTTAGTGTTTACGTGTGTAACTACAACGCTTAGTTTTAAGGCATTGTAACCGCAATGCTTAGTGTTAACGTGTTGTCATTAACGGTTGCAACTGCAACGCTTAGTGTTAACATGTTGACATAAACGGTTGCAACGTGTTAACGTGTTGAAATTAACGTAAGCAAATGCTACACTTATAATGTTGACACTAACGTAACGTAAGCAAATGCTACACTTATAATGTTGACACTAAAGGTTGTAACTGCAACGCTTAGTTTTAACGCATTATAACCGCAATGCTTAGTGTAAACGTGTTGTCATTAACGGTTGCAACTGCAACGCTTAGTTTTAACGTGTTGCCACTAACGCTTGCAACTGCAATGCTTAATGTTAACGTGTTGCCTTTAAAGGTTACAACTGCAAGGGTTAGTGCTTACATGTTGACACTAACGCTTGCAACTGCAATGCTTAATGTTAACGTCTTCCCATTAAAGGTTGCAACTCTAACGGTTAGTGCTTACATGTTAACGTCTTCCCATTAAAGGTTGCAACTCTAACGGTTAGTGCTTACATGTTGACACTAACGTTTGCAACTGTTTTAACGGTTGCAAATGCAATGCTAAGTGTTGACATAAACGGTTGCAACGTGTTAACGTGTTGAAATTAACGTAAGCAAATGCTACACTTACTGTTATAATGTTGACACTAACGATTGTAACTGCAACGCTTAGTTTTAGCGTGTTGCCACCAACGCTTGCAACTGCAATGCTTAATGTTAACGTGTTGCCTTTAAAGGTTGCAACTGCAACGGTTAGTGCTTACATGTTGACACTAACGTTTTCAACTGCAACGCTTAGCTTTAACGTGTTGCCACTAACGCTTAAAGTTAACGTCTTGACATTAAAGGTTGCAACTTTAACGGTAAGTTCTTACATGTTGACACTAACGTTTGCAACTGTTTTAACGGATGCAAATGCAAAGATTAGTGTTTACGTGTTGCCATTAACGGTTTTAACTACAACGCTTAGTTTTAACGTGTTGACACGGTTTCAACGGTTGCAAATGCAAAGCTTAGTGTTTACGTGTTGTCATTAACGGTTTTAACTGCAACGCTTAGTTTTAACATGTTGCCACGGTATTAACGGTAGCAAATCCAATGCTTAGTGCTAACGTGTTGCAATTAACGGTTATAACTACAACGCTTAGTTTTAACGTGTTGACATGGTTTTAATGGTTGCAAATGCAAAGCTTAGTGTTTACGTGTTGTCATTAACGGTTGCAACTGCAACGCTTAGTGTAAACATGTTGACACTAACGGTTGCAACTGCAATGCTAAGTGTTGTCATTAACGGTTTTAACTGCAACGCTTAGTTTTAACATGTTGCCACGGTATTAACGGTTGCAAATCCAATGCTTAGTGCTAACGTGTTGCAATTAACGGTTATAACTACAACGCTTAGTTTTAACGTGTTGACATGGTTTTAATGGTTGCAAATGTAAAGCTTAGTGTTTACGTGTTGTCATTAACGGTTTTAAGTGCAACGGTTAGTTTTAACGTGTTGCCGCGGTATTAACGGTTGCAAATCCAATGCTTAGTGCTAACGTGTTGCAATTAACGGTTATAACTACAACGCTTAGTTTTAACTTGTTGACATGGTTTTAATGGTTGCAAATGCAAAGCTTAGTGTTTACGTGTTGTCATTAACAGTTTTAACTACAACGCTTAGTTTTAACGCATTGTAACCGCAATGCTTAGTGTTAACGTGTTGTCATTAACGGTTGCAACTGCAACGCTTAGTGTAAACATGTTGACACTAACGGTTGCAACTGCAATGCTAAGTGTTAACATGTTGACATAAACAGTTGCAACGTGTTAACGTGTTGAAATTAACGTAAGCAAATGCTACACTTACTGTAATGTTGACACTAACGGTTGTAACTGCAACATGTTGCCACTAACGCTTGCATCTGCAATGCTTAATGTTAACGTGTTGCTTTTAAAGCTTGCAACTGCAACGGTTAATGCTTACATGTTGACACTAACGTTTGCAACTGCAACGCCTAGCTTTAACGTGTTGCCACTAACGCTTAATGTTAACGTGTTGCCATTAAAGGTTGCAACTGTAACGGTTAGTGCTTACATGTTGACACTAACGTTTGCAACTGTTTTAACGGTTGCAAATGCAAAGCTTAGTGTTTACGTGTTGCCATTAACGGTTTTAACTACAACGCTTAGCGTGTTGATACGGTTTTAACGGTTGCAAATGCAAAGCTTAGTGTTTACGTGTTGGCATTAACGGTTTTAACTGCAACGCTTAGTTTTAACATGTTGCCACGGTATTAACGGTTGCAAATCCAATGCTTAGTGCTAACGTGTTGCAATTAACGGTTATAACTACAACACTTAGTTTTAACGTGTTGACATGGTTTTAATGGTTGCAAATGCAAAGCTTAGTGTTTACGTGTTGTCATTAACGGTTTTAACTGCAACGCTTAGTTTTAACCCTAACCATTAAGGTTGCAACTTAGTGTTTACGTGTAGTCATAAACGGTTTTAACTACAACGCTTATTTTTAACGCATTGTAACCGCAATGCTTAGTGTTAACGTGTTGTCATTAACGGTTGCAACTGCAACGCTTAGTGTAAACATGTTGACACTAATGGTTGCAACTGCAATGCTAAGTGTTAACATGTTGACATAAACGGTTGCAACGTGTTAACGTGTTGAAATTAACGTAAGCAAATGCTACACTTACTGTAATGTTGAAACTAACGGTTGTAACTGCAACGCTTAGTTTTAACGTGTTGCCACTAACGCTTGCAACTGCAATGCTTAATATTAACGTGTTGCCTTTAAAGGTTGCAACTGCAACGGTTAGTGCTTACATGTTAACACTAACGTTTGCAACTGCAACACTTAGCTTTAACGTGTTGCCACTAACGCTTAATGTTAACGTGTTGCCATTAAAGGTTGCAACTGTAACGGTTAGTGCTTCCATGTTGACACTAACGTTTGCAACTGTTTTGACGGTTGCAAATGCAAAGCTTAGTGTTTACGTGTTGCCATTAACGGTTTTAACTGCAACGCTTAGTTTTTACATGTTGCCACGGTATTAACGGTTGCATATCCAATGCTTAGTGCCACTAACGCTTGCAACTGCAATGCTTAATGTTAACGTTTTGCCTTTAAAGGTTGCAACTGTAACGGTTAATGCTTACATGTTGACACTAACGTTTGCAACTGTTTTAACGGTTGCAAATGCAAAGCTTAGTGTTTACGTGTTGCCATTAACGGTTTTAACTACAACGCTTAGCGTGTTGACACGGTTTTAACGGTTGCAAATGCAAAGCTTAGTGTTTACGTGTTGGCATTAACGGTTTTAACTGCAACGCTTAGTTTTAACATGTTGCCACGGTATTAACGGTTGCAAATCCAATGCTTAGTGCTAACGTGTTGCAATTAACGGTTATAACTACAACGCTTAGTTTTAACGTGTTGACATGGTTTTAATGGTTGCAAATGCAAAGCTTAGTGTTTACGTGTTGTCATTAACGGTTTTAACTGCAACGCTTATTTTTAACGTGTTGCCACGGTATTAACGGTTGCAAATCCAATGCTTAGTGCTAATGTGTTGTAATTAACGGTTATAACTACAACGCTTAGTTTTAACGTGTTGACATGGTTTTAATGGTTGCAAATGCAAAGCTTAGTGTTTACGTGTTGTCATTAACGGTTTTAACTACAACGCTTAATTTTAACGCATTGTAACCGCAATGCTTAGTGTTAACGTGTTGTCATTAACGGTTGCAACTGCAACGCTTAGTGTAAATATGTTGACACTAACGGTTGCAACTGCAATGCTAAGTGTTAACATGTTTGCTTAGTGCTAATGTGTTGCAATTAACGGTTATAACTACAACGCTTAATTTTAACGTGTTGACATGGTTTTAATGGTTGCAAATGCAAAGCTTAGTGTTTACGTGTTGTCATTAACGGTTTTAACTACAACGCTTAGTTTTAACGCATTGTAACCGCAATGCTTAGTGTTAACGTGTTGTCATTAACGGTTGCAACTGTAACCGCAATGCTTAGTGTTAACGTGTTGTCATTAACGGTTGCAACTGCAACGCTTAGTGTAAACATGTTGACACTAACGGTTGCAACTGCAATGCTAAGTGTTAACATGTTGACATTAAACGGTTGCAACGTGTTAACGTGTTGAAATTAACGTAAGCAAATGCTACACTTACTGTTATGTTGACACTTACTGTTATGTTGACGTAACTGCAACGCTTAGTTTTAACGTGTTGCAAATAACGGTTATAACTACAACGCTTAGTTTTGACGTGTTGACATGGTTTTAATGGTTGCAAATGCAAAGCTTAGTGTTTACGTGTTGTCATTAACGGTTGCAACTGCAACGCTTAGTGTAAACATGTTGACACTAACGGTTGCAACTGCAATGCTAAGTGTTGACATTAACGGTTGCAACGTGTTAACGTGTTGAAATTAACGTAAGCAAATGCTACACTGTTATAATGTTATAACGGTTGTAACTGCAACGCTTAGTTTTAACGCATTGTAACCGAAATGCTTAGTGTTAAGTTAACGTGTTGCAACTGCAACGCTTAGTGTAAACATGTTGACACTAACGGTTGCAACTGCAATGCTAAGTGTTAACATGTTGACATAAACGGTTGCAACGTTTTAACGTGTTGAAATGTTCTCATTACCGGTTTTAACTACAACGCTTAGATTTAACGCATTGTAACCACAATGCTTAGTGTTAACGGTTGCAACTGCAACGCTTAGTGTAAACATGTTGACACTAACGGTTGCAACTGCAATGCTGTGTTAAAATGTTGACATAAACGGTTGCAAGGTGTTAACGTGTTGAAATTAACGTAAGCAAATGCTACATTTACTGTTATAATGTTGACACTAACGGTTGTAACTGCAACGCTTAGTTTTAACGTATTGCCACTAACGCTTGCAACTGCAATGCTTAATGTTAACGTTGCAACTGCAACGGTTAGTGCTTACATGTTGACACTAACGTTTGCAACTGCAACGCTTAGCTTTAACGTGTTGCCACTAACGCTTAATGTTAACGTGTTGCCATTAAAGGTTGCAACTGTAAAGGTTAGTGCTTACATGTTGACACTAACGTTTGCAACTGTTTTAACGGTTGCAAATGCAAAGCTTAGTGTTTACGTGTTGCCATTAACGGTTTTAACTACAACGCTTAGCGTGTTGACACGGTTTTAACGGTTGCAAATGCAAAGCTTAGTGTTTACGTGTTGGCATTAACGGTTTTAACTGCAACGCTTAGTTTTAACATGTTGCCACGGTATTAACGGTTGCAAATCCAATGCTTAGTGCTAACGTGTTGCAATTAACGGTTATAACTACAACACTTAGTTTTAACGTGTTGACATGGTTTTAATGGTTGCAAATGCAAAGCTTAGTGTTTACGTGTTGTCATTAACGGTTTTAACTGCAACGCTTAGTTTTAACCCTAACCATTAAGGTTGCAACTGCAAAGCTTAGTGTTTACGTGTTGTCATTAACGGTTTTAACTACAACGCTTAGTTTTAACGCATTGTAACCGCAATGCTTAGTGTTAACGTGTTGTAATTAACGGTTGCAACTGCAACGCTTAGTGTAAACATATTGACACTAATGGTTGCAACTGCAATGCTAAGTGTTAACATGTTGACATAAACGGTTGCAACGTGTTAACGTGTTGAAATTAACGTAAGCAAATGCTACACTGTTATAATGTTATAACGGTTGTAACTGCAACGCTTAGTTTTAACGCATTGTAACCGAAATGCTTAGTGTTAACGTGTTGCAACTGCAACGCTTAGTGTAAACATGTTGACACTAACGGTTGCAACTGCAATGCTAAGTGTTAACATGTTGACATAAACGGTTGCAACGTTTTAACGTGTTGAAATTAACGTAAGCAAATGCTACACTTACTGTTATAATGTTGACACTTACGGTTGTAACTGCAACGCTTAGTTTTTACGTGTTGCCACTAACGCTTGCAACTGCAATGCTTAATGTTAACGTGCTGCCTTTAAAGGTTGTAACTGCAACGGTTAGTGCTTACATGTTGACACTAACGTTTGCAACTGCAACGCTTAGCTTTAACGTGTTGCCACTAACGCTTAATGTTAACGTGTTGCATTTAAGGTTGCAACTGTAACGGTTAGTGCTTACATGTTGACACTAACGTTTGCAACTGTTTTAACGGTTGCAAATGCAAAGCTTAGTGTTTACGTGTTGCCATTAACGGTTTTAACTGCAACGCTTAGTTTTAACGTGTTGCCACGGTATTAACGGTTGCAAATCCAATGCTTAGTGCTAATGTGTTGCAATTAACGGTTATAAATACAACGCTTAGTTTTAAGGTGTTGACATGGTTTTAATGGTTGCAAATGCAAAGCTTACGTGTTGTTTACGTGTTGTCATTAACGGTTTTAACTACAACGCTTAGTTTTAAGGTGTAACCGCAATGCTTAGTGTTAACGTGTTGTCATTAACGGTTGCAACTGCAACGCTTAGTGTAAACATGTTGACACTAACGGTTGCAACTGCAATGCTAAGTGTTAACATGTTTGCTTAGTGCTAATGTGTTGCAATTAACGGTTATAACTACAACGCTTAGTTTTAACGTGTTGACATGGTTTTAATGGTTGCAAATGCAAAGCTTAGTGTTTACGTGTTGTCATTAACGGTTTTAACTACAACGCTTAGTTTTAACGCATTGTAACCGCAATGCTTAGTGTTAACGTGTTGTCATTAACGGTTGCAACTGTAACCGCAATGCTTAGTGTTAACGTGTTGTCATTAACGGTTGCAACTGCAACGCTTAGTGTAAACATGTTGACACTAACGGTTGCAACTGCAATGCTAAGTGTTAACATGTTGACATTAAACGGTTGCAACGTGTTAACGTGTTGAAATTAACGTAAGCAAATGCTACACTTACTGTTATGTTGACACTTACTGTTATGTTGACGTAACTGCAACGCTTAGTTTTAACGGTTATAACTACAACGCTTAGTTTTGACGTGTTGACATGGTTTTAATGGTTGCAAATGCAAAGCTTAGTGTTTACGTGTTGTCATTAACGGTTGCAACTGCAACGCTTAGTGTAAACATGTTGACACTAACGGTTGCAACTGCAATGCTAAGTGTTGACATAAACGGTTGCAACGTGTTAACGTGTTGAAATTAACGTAAGCAAATGCTACACTGTTATAATGTTATAACGGTTGTAACTGCAACGCTTAGTTTTAACGCATTGTAACCGAAATGCTTAGTGTTAAGTTAACGTGTTGCAACTGCAACGCTTAGTGTAAACATGTTGACACTAACGGTTGCAACTGCAATGCTAAGTGTTAACATGTTGACATAAACGGTTGCAACGTTTTAAAGTGTTGAAATGTTCTCATTACCGGTTTTAACTACAACGCTTAGATTTAACGCATTGTAACCACAATGCTTAGTGTTAACGGTTGCAACTGCAACGCTTAGTGTAAACATGTTGACACTAACGGTTGCAACTGCAATGCTGTGTTAACATGTTGACATAAACGGTTGCAACGTGTTAACGTGTTGAAATTAACGTAAGCAAATGCTACATTTACTGTTATAATGTTGACACTAACGGTTGTAACTGCAACGCTTAGTTTTAACGTATTGCCACTAACGCTTGCAACTGCAATGCTTAATGTTAACGTGTTGCCTTTAAAGGTTGCAACTGCAACGGTTAGTGCTTACATGTTGACACTAACGTTTTCAACTGCAACGCTTAGCTTTAACGTGTTGCCACTAACGCTTAATGTTAACGTGTTGCCATTAAAGGTTGCAACTGTAAAGGTTAGTGCTTACATGTTGACACTAACGTTTGGAACTGCAACGCTTAGCTTTAACGTGTTGCCACTAACGCTTAATGTTAACGTGTTGCCATTAAAGGTTGCAACTGTAACTGTTAGTGCTTACATGTTGACACTAACGTTTGCAACTGTTTTAACGGTTGCAAATGCAAAGCTTAGTGTTTACGTGTTGCCATTAACGGTTTTAACTACAACGCTTAGCGTGTTGACACGGTTTTAACGGTTGCAAATGCAAAGCTTAGTGTTTACGTGTTGGCATTAAAGGTTTTAACTGCAACGCTTAGTTTTAACATGTTGCCACGGTATTAACGGTTGCAAATCCAATGCTTAGTGCTAACGTGTTGCAATTAACGGTTATAACTACAACACTTAGTTTTAACGTGTTGACATGGTTTTAATGGTTGCAAATGCAAAGCTTAGTGTTTACGTGTTGTCATTCACGGTTTTAACTGCAACGCTTAGTTTTAACCCTAACCATTAAGGTTGCAACTGCAAAGCTTAGTGTTTACGTGATGTCATTAACGGTTTTAACTACAACGCTTAGTTTTAACGCATTGTAACCGCAATGCTTAGTGTTAACGTGTTGTAATTAACGGTTGCAACTGCAACGCTTAGTGTAAACATGTTGACACTAATGGTTGCAACTGCAATGCTAAGTGTTAACATGTTGACATAAACGGTTGCAACGTGTTAACGTGTTGAAATTAACGTAAGCAAATGCTACACTTACTGTAATGTTGAAACTAACGGTTGTAACTGCAACGCTTAGTTTTAACGTGTTGCCACTAACGCTTGCAACTGCAATGCTTAATGTTAACGTGTTGCCTTTAAAGGTTGCAACTGCAACGGTTAGTGCTTACATGTTAACACTAACGTTTGCAACTGCAACACTTAGCTTTAACGTGTTGCCACTAACGCTTAATGTTAACGTGTTGCCATTAAAGGTTGCAACTGTAACGGTTAGTGCTTCCATGTTGACACTAACGTTTGCAACTGTTTTGACGGTTGCAAATGCAAAGCTTAGTGTTTACGTGTTGCCATTAACGGTTTTAAAACGCTCAGTTTCAACGTGTTGACACGGTTTTAACGGTTGCAAATGCAAAGCAGCTTACGTGTTGTCATTAACGGTTTTAACTGCAACGCTTAGTTTTTACATGTTGCCACGGTATTAACGGTTGCATATCCAATGCTTAGTGCCACTAACGCTTGCAACTGCAATGCTTAATGTTAACGTGTTGCCTTTAAAGGTTGCAACTGCAACGGTTAATGCTTACATGTTGACACTGACGTTTGCAACTGCAACGCCTAGCTTTAACGTGTTGCCACTAACGCTTAATGTTAACGTGTTGCCATTAAAGGTTACAACTGTAACAGTGCTTACATGTTGACACTAACGTTTGCAACTGTTTTAACGGTTGCAAATGCAAAGCTTAGTGTTTACGTGTTGCCATTAACGGTTTTAACTACAACGCTTAGCGTGTTGACACGGTTTTAACGGTTGCAAATGCAAAGCTTAGTGTTTACGTGTTGGCATTAACGGTTTTAACTGCAACGCTTAGTTTTAACATGTTGCCACGGTATTAACGGTTGCAAATCCAATGCTTAGTGCTAACGTGTTGCAATTAACGGTTATAACTACAACGCTTAGTTTTAACGTGTTGACATGGTTTTAATGGTTGCAAATGCAAAGCTTAGTGTTTACGTGTTGTCATTAACGGTTGCAACTGCAACGCTTAGTGTAAACATGTTGACACTAGCGGTTGCAACTGCAATGCTAAGTGTTGACATAAACGGTTGCAACGTGTTAACGTGTTGAAATTAACGTAAGCAAATGCTACACTGTTATAATGTTATAACGGTTGTAACTGCAACGCTTAGTTTTAACGCATTGTAACCGAAATGCTTAGTGTTAACGTGTTGCAACTGCAACGCTTAGTGTAAACATGTTGACACTAACGGTTGCAACTGCAATGCTAAGTGTTAACATGTTGACATAAACGGTTGCAACGTTTTAACGTGTTGAAATTAACGTAAGCAAATGCTACACTTACTGTTATAATGTTGACACTTACGGTTGTAACTGCAACGCTTAGTTTTAACGTGTTGCCACTAACGCTTGCAACTGCAATGCTTAATGTTAACGTGCTGCCTTTAAAGGTTGTAACTGCAACGGTTAGTGCTTACATGTTGACACTAACGTTTGCAACTGCAACGCTTAGCTTTAACGTGTTGCCACTAACGCTTAATGTTAACGTGTTGCATTTAAGGTTGCAACTGTAACGGTTAGTGCTTACATGTTGACACTAACGTTTGCAACTGTTTTAACGGTTGCAAATGCAAAGCTTAGTGTTTACGTGTTGTTCTTAACGGTTTTAACTGCAACGCTTAGTTTTAACGTGTTGCCACGGTATTAACGGTTGCAAATCCAATGCTTAGTGCTAATGTGTTGCAATTAACGGTTATAACTACAACGCTTAGTTTTAAGGTGTTGACATGGTTTTAATGGTTGCAAATGCAAAGCTTAGTGTTTACGTGTTGTCATTAACGGTTTTAACTACAACGCTTAGTTTTAACGCATTGTAACCGCAATGCTTAGTGTTAACGTGTTGTCATTAACGGTTGCAACTGCAACGCTTAGTGTAAACATGTTGACACTAACGGTTGCAACTGCAATGCTAAGTGTTAACATGTTTGCTTAGTGCTAATGTGTTGCAATTAACGGTTATAACTACAACGCTTAGTTTTAACGTGTTGACATGGTTTTAATGGTTGCAAATGCAAAGCTTAGTGTTTACGTGTTGTCATTAACGGTTTTAACTACAACGCTTAGTTTTAACGCATTGTAACCGCAATGCTTAGTGTTAACGTGTTGTCATTAACGGTTGCAACTGTAACCGCAATGCTTAGTGTTAACGTGTTGTCATTAACGGTTGCAACTGCAACGCTTAGTGTAAACATGTTGACACTAACGGTTGCAACTGCAATGCTAAGTGTTAACATGTTGACATTAAACGGTTGCAACGTGTTAACGTGTTGAAATTAACGTAAGCAAATGCTACACTTACTGTTATGTTGACACTTACTGTTATGTTGACGTAACTGCAACGCTTAGTTTTAACGGTTATAACTACAACGCTTAGTTTTGACGTGTTGACATGGTTTTAATGGTTGCAAATGCAAAGCTTAGTGTTTACGTGTTGTCATTAACGGTTGCAACTGCAACGCTTAGTGTAAACATGTTGACACTAACGGTTGCAACTGCAATGCTAAGTGTTGACATAAACGGTTGCAACGTGTTAACGTGTTGAAATTAACGTAAGCAAATGCTACACTGTTATAATGTTATAACGGTTGTAACTGCAACGCTTAGTTTTAACGCATTGTAACCGAAATGCTTAGTGTTAAGTTAACGTGTTGCAACTGCAACGCTTAGTGTAAACATGTTGACACTAACGGTTGCAACTGCAATGCTAAGTGTTAACATGTTGACATAAACGGTTGCAACGTTTTAACGTGTTGAAATGTTCTCATTACCGGTTTTAACTACAACGCTTAGATTTAACGCATTGTAACCACAATGCTTAGTGTTAACGGTTGCAACTGCAACGCTTAGTGTAAACATGTTGACACTAACGGTTGCAACTGCAATGCTGTGTTAACATGTTGACATAAACGGTTGCAAGGTGTTAACGTGTTGAAATTAACGTAAGCAAATGCTACATTTACTGTTATAATGTTGACACTAACGGTTGTAACTGCAACGCTTAGTTTTAACGTATTGCCACTAACGCTTGCAACTGCAATGCTTAATGTTAACGTGTTGCCTTTAAAGGTTGCAACTGCAACGGTTAGTGCTTACATGTTGACACTAACGTTTGCAACTGCAACGCTTAGCTTTAACGTGTTGCCACTAACGCTTAATGTTAACGTGTTGCCATTAAAGGTTGCAACTGTAAAGGTTAGTGCTTACATGTTGACACTAACGTTTGGAACTGCAACGCTTAGCTTTAACGTGTTGCCACTAACGCTTAATGTTAACGTGTTGCCATTAAAGGTTGCAACTGTAACTGTTAGTGCTTACATGTTGACACTAACGTTTGCAACTGTTTTAACGGTTGCAAATGCAAAGCTTAGTGTTTACGTGTTGCCATTAACGGTTTTAACTACAACGCTTAGCGTGTTGACACGGTTTTAACGGTTGCAAATGCAAAGCTTAGTGTTTACGTGTTGGCATTAACGGTTTTAACTGCAACGCTTAGTTTTAACATGTTGCCACGGTATTAACGGTTGCAAATCCAATGCTTAGTGCTAACGTGTTGCAATTAACGGTTATAACTACAACACTTAGTTTTAACGTGTTGACATGGTTTTAATGGTTGCAAATGCAAAGCTTAGTGTTTACGTGTTGTCATTCACGGTTTTAACTGCAACGCTTAGTTTTAACCCTAACCATTAAGGTTGCAACTGCAAAGCTTAGTGTTTACGTGTTGTCATTAACGGTTTTAACTACAACGCTTAGTTTTAACGCATTGTAACCGCAATGCTTAGTGTTAACGTGTTGTAATTAACGGTTGCAACTGCAACGCTTAGTGTAAACATGTTGACACTAATGGTTGCAACTGCAATGCTAAGTGTTAACATGTTGACATAAACGGTTGCAACGTGTTAACGTGTTGAAATTAACGTAAGCAAATGCTACACTGTTATAATGTTATAACGGTTGTAACTGCAACGCTTAGTTTTAACGCATTGTAACCGAAATGCTTAGTGTTAACGTGTTGCAACTGCAACGCTTAGTGTAAACATGTTGACACTAACGGTTGCAACTGCAATGCTAAGTGTTAACATGTTGACATAAACGGTTGCAACGTTTTAACGTGTTGAAATTAACGTAAGCAAATGCTACACTTACTGTTATAATGTTGACACTTACGGTTGTAACTGCAACGCTTAGTTTTTACGTGTTGCCACTAACGCTTGCAACTGCAATGCTTAATGTTAACGTGCTGCCTTTAAAGGTTGTAACTGCAACGGTTAGTGCTTACATGTTGACACTAACGTTTGCAACTGCAACGCTTAGCTTTAACGTGTTGCCACTAACGCTTAATGTTAACGTGTTGCATTTAAGGTTGCAACTGTAACGGTTAGTGCTTACATGTTGACACTAACGTTTGCAACTGTTTTAACGGTTGCAAATGCAAAGCTTAGTGTTTACGTGTTGCCATTAACGGTTTTAACTGCAACGCTTAGTTTTAACGTGTTGCCACGGTATTAACGGTTGCAAATCCAATGCTTAGTGCTAATGTGTTGCAATTAACGGTTATAACTACAACGCTTAGTTTTAAGGTGTTGACATGGTTTAAATGGTTGCAAATGCAAAGCTTAGTGTTTACGTGTTGTCATTAACGGTTTTAACTACAACGCTTAGTTTTAACGCATTGTAACCGCAATGCTTAGTGTTAACGTGTTGTCATTAACGGTTGCAACTGCAACGCTTAGCTTTAACGTGTTGCCACTAACGCTTAATGTTAACGTGTTGCATTTAAGGTTGCAACTGTAACGGTTAGTGCTTACATGTTGACACTAACGTTTGCAACTGTTTTAACGGTTGCAAATGCAAAGCTTAGTGTTTACGTGTTGCCATTAACGGTTTTAACTGCAACGCTTAGTTTTAACGTGTTGCCACGGTATTAACGGTTGCAAATCCAATGCTTAGTGCTAATGTGTTGCAATTAACGGTTATAACTACAACGCTTAGTTTTAAGGTGTTGACATGGTTTTAATGGTTGCAAATGCAAAGCTTAGTGTTTACGTGTTGTCATTAACGGTTTTAACTACAACGCTTAGTTTTAACGCATTGTAACCGCAATGCTTAGTGTTAACGTGTTGTCATTAACGGTTGCAACTGCAACGCTTAGTGTAAACATGTTGACACTAACGGTTGCAACTGCAATGCTAAGTGTTAACATGTTTGCTTAGTGCTAATGTGTTGCAATTAACGGTTATAACTACAACGCTTAGTTTTAACGTGTTGACATGGTTTTAATGGTTGCAAATGCAAAGCTTAGTGTTTACGTGTTGTCATTAACGGTTTTAACTACAACGCTTAGTTTTAACGCATTGTAACCGCAATGCTTAGTGTTAACGTGTTGTCATTAACGGTTGCAACTGCAAAGCTTAGTGTAAACATGTTGACACTAACGGTTGCAACTGCAATGCTAAGTGTTAACATGTTGACATAAACGGTTGCAACGTGTTAACGTGTTGAAATTAACGTAAGCAAATGCTACACTGTTATAATGTTATAACGGTTGTAACTGCAACGCTTAGTTTTAACGCATTGTAACCGAAATGCTTAGTGTTAACGTGTTGCAACTGCAACGCTTAGTGTAAACATGTTGACACTAACGGTTGCAACTGCAATGCTAAGTGTTAACATGTTGACATAAACGGTTGCAACGTTTTAACGTGTTGAAATTAACGTAAGCAAATGCTACACTTACTGTTATAATGTTGACACTTACGGTTGTAACTGCAACGCTTAGTTTTAACGTGTTGCCACTAACGCTTGCAACTGCAATGCTTAATGTTAACGTGCTGCCTTTAAAGGTTGTAACTGCAACGGTTAGTGCTTACATGTTGACACTAACGTTTGCAACTGCAACGCTTAGCTTTAACGTGTTGCCACTAACGCTTAATGTTAACGTGTTGCATTTAAGGTTGCAACTGTAACGGTTAGTGCTTACATGTTGACACTAACGTTTGCAACTGTTTTAACGGTTGCAAATGCAAAGCTTAGTGTTTACGTGTTGTTCTTAACGGTTTTAACTGCAACGCTTAGTTTTAACGTGTTGCCACGGTATTAACGGTTGCAAATCCAATGCTTAGTGCTAATGTGTTGCAATTAACGGTTATAACTACAACGCTTAGTTTTAAGGTGTTGACATGGTTTTAATGGTTGCAAATGCAAAGCTTAGTGTTTACGTGTTGTCATTAACGGTTTTAACTACAACGCTTAGTTTTAACGCATTGTAACCGCAATGCTTAGTGTTAACGTGTTGTCATTAACGGTTGCAACTGCAACGCTTAGTGTAAACATGTTGACACTAACGGTTGCAACTGCAATGCTAAGTGTTAACATGTTTGCTTAGTGCTAATGTGTTGCAATTAACGGTTATAACTACAACGCTTAGTTTTAACGTGTTGACATGGTTTTAATGGTTGCAAATGCAAAGCTTAGTGTTTACGTGTTGTCATTAACGGTTTTAACTACAACGCTTAGTTTTAACGCATTGTAACCGCAATGCTTAGTGTTAACGTGTTGTCATTAACGGTTGCAACTGTAACCGCAATGCTTAGTGTTAACGTGTTGTCATTAACGGTTGCAACTGCAACGCTTAGTGTAAACATGTTGACACTAACGGTTGCAACTGCAATGCTAAGTGTTAACATGTTGACATTAAACGGTTGCAACGTGTTAACGTGTTGAAATTAACGTAAGCAAATGCTACACTTACTGTTATGTTGACACTTACTGTTATGTTGACGTAACTGCAACGCTTAGTTTTAACGGTTATAACTACAACGCTTAGTTTTGACGTGTTGACATGGTTTTAATGGTTGCAAATGCAAAGCTTAGTGTTTACGTGTTGTCATTAACGGTTGCAACTGCAACGCTTAGTGTAAACATGTTGACACTAACGGTTGCAACTGCAATGCTAAGTGTTGACATAAACGGTTGCAACGTGTTAACGTGTTGAAATTAACGTAAGCAAATGCTACACTGTTATAATGTTATAACGGTTGTAACTGCAACGCTTAGTTTTAACGCATTGTAACCGAAATGCTTAGTGTTAAGTTAACGTGTTGCAACTGCAACGCTTAGTGTAAACATGTTGACACTAACGGTTGCAACTGCAATGCTAAGTGTTAACATGTTGACATAAACGGTTGCAACGTTTTAACGTGTTGAAATGTTCTCATTACCGGTTTTAACTACAACGCTTAGATTTAACGCATTGTAACCACAATGCTTAGTGTTAACGGTTGCAACTGCAACGCTTAGTGTAAACATGTTGACACTAACGGTTGCAACTGCAATGCTGTGTTAACATGTTGACATAAACGGTTGCAAGGTGTTAACGTGTTGAAATTAACGTAAGCAAATGCTACATTTACTGTTATAATGTTGACACTAACGGTTGTAACTGCAACGCTTAGTTTTAACGTATTGCCACTAACGCTTGCAACTGCAATGCTTAATGTTAACGTGTTGCCTTTAAAGGTTGCAACTGCAACGGTTAGTGCTTACATGTTGACACTAACGTTTGCAACTGCAACGCTTAGCTTTAACGTGTTGCCACTAACGCTTAATGTTAACGTGTTGCCATTAAAGGTTGCAACTGTAAAGGTTAGTGCTTACATGTTGACACTAACGTTTGGAACTGCAACGCTTAGCTTTAACGTGTTGCCACTAACGCTTAATGTTAACGTGTTGCCATTAAAGGTTGCAACTGTAACTGTTAGTGCTTACATGTTGACACTAACGTTTGCAACTGTTTTAACGGTTGCAAATGCAAAGCTTAGTGTTTACGTGTTGCCATTAACGGTTTTAACTACAACGCTTAGCGTGTTGACACGGTTTTAACGGTTGCAAATGCAAAGCTTAGTGTTTACGTGTTGGCATTAACGGTTTTAACTGCAACGCTTAGTTTTAACATGTTGCCACGGTATTAACGGTTGCAAATCCAATGCTTAGTGCTAACGTGTTGCAATTAACGGTTATAACTACAACACTTAGTTTTAACGTGTTGACATGGTTTTAATGGTTGCAAATGCAAAGCTTAGTGTTTACGTGTTGTCATTAACGGTTTTAACTGCAACGCTTAGTTTTAACCCTAACCATTAAGGTTGCAACTGCAAAGCTTAGTGTTTACGTGTTGTCATTAACGGTTTTAACTACAACGCTTAGTTTTAACGCATTGTAACCGCAATGCTTAGTGTTAACGTGTTGTAATTAACGGTTGCAACTGCAACGCTTAGTGTAAACATGTTGACACTAATGGTTGCAACTGCAATGCTAAGTGTTAACATGTTGACATAAACGGTTGCAACGTGTTAACGTGTTGAAATTAACGTAAGCAAATGCTACACTGTTATAATGTTATAACGGTTGTAACTGCAACGCTTAGTTTTAACGCATTGTAACCGAAATGCTTAGTGTTAACGTGTTGCAACTGCAACGCTTAGTGTAAACATGTTGACACTAACGGTTGCAACTGCAATGCTAAGTGTTAACATGTTGACATAAACGGTTGCAACGTTTTAACGTGTTGAAATTAACGTAAGCAAATGCTACACTTACTGTTATAATGTTGACACTTACGGTTGTAACTGCAACGCTTAGTTTTTACGTGTTGCCACTAACGCTTGCAACTGCAATGCTTAATGTTAACGTGCTGCCTTTAAAGGTTGTAACTGCAACGGTTAGTGCTTACATGTTGACACTAACGTTTGCAACTGCAACGCTTAGCTTTAACGTGTTGCCACTAACGCTTAATGTTAACGTGTTGCATTTAAGGTTGCAACTGTAACGGTTAGTGCTTACATGTTGACACTAACGTTTGCAACTGTTTTAACGGTTGCAAATGCAAAGCTTAGTGTTTACGTGTTGCCATTAACGGTTTTAACTGCAACGCTTAGTTTTAACGTGTTGCCACGGTATTAACGGTTGCAAATCCAATGCTTAGTGCTAATGTGTTGCAATTAACGGTTATAACTACAACGCTTAGTTTTAAGGTGTTGACATGGTTTAAATGGTTGCAAATGCAAAGCTTAGTGTTTACGTGTTGTCATTAACGGTTTTAACTACAACGCTTAGTTTTAACGCATTGTAACCGCAATGCTTAGTGTTAACGTGTTGTCATTAACGGTTGCAACTGCAACGCTTAGCTTTAACGTGTTGCCACTAACGCTTAATGTTAACGTGTTGCATTTAAGGTTGCAACTGTAACGGTTAGTGCTTACATGTTGACACTAACGGTTGCAACTGTTTTAACGGTTGCAAATGCAAAGCTTAGTGTTTACGTGTTGCCATTAACGGTTTTAACTGCAACGCTTAGTTTTAACGTGTTGCCACGGTATTAACGGTTGCAAATCCAATGCTTAGTGCTAATGTGTTGCAATTAACGGTTATAACTACAACGCTTAGTTTTAAGGTGTTGACATGGTTTTAATGGTTGCAAATGCAAAGCTTAGTGTTTACGTGTTGTCATTAACGGTTTTAACTACAACGCTTAGTTTTAACGCATTGTAACCGCAATGCTTAGTGTTAACGTGTTGTCATTAACGGTTGCAACTGCAACGCTTAGTGTAAACATGTTGACACTAACGGTTGCAACTGCAATGCTAAGTGTTAACATGTTTGCTTAGTGCTAATGTGTTGCAATTAACGGTTATAACTACAACGCTTAGTTTTAACGTGTTGACATGGTTTTAATGGTTGCAAATGCAAAGCTTAGTGTTTACGTGTTGTCATTAACGGTTTTAACTACAACGCTTAGTTTTAACGCATTGTAACCGCAATGCTTAGTGTTAACGTGTTGTCATTAACGGTTGCAACTGCAAAGCTTAGTGTAAACATGTTGACACTAACGGTTGCAACTGCAATGCTAAGTGTTAACATGTTTGCTTAGTGCTAATGTGTTGCAATTAACGGTTATAACTACAACGCTTAGTTTTAACGTGTTGACATGGTTTTAATGGTTGCAAATGCAAAGCTTAGTGTTTACGTGTTGTCATTAACGGTTTTAACTACAACGCTTAGTTTTAACGCATTGTAACCGCAATGCTTAGTGTTAACGTGTTGTCATTAACGGTTGCAACTGTAACCGCAATGCTTAGTGTTAACGTGTTGTCATTAACGGTTGCAACTGCAACGCTTAGTGTAAACATGTTGACACTAACGGTTGCAACTGCAATGCTAAGTGTTAACATGTTGACATTAAACGGTTGCAACGTGTTAACGTGTTGAAATTAACGTAAGCAAATGCTACACTTACTGTTATGTTGACACTTACTGTTATGTTGACGTAACTGCAACGCTTAGTTTTAACGGTTATAACTACAACGCTTAGTTTTGACGTGTTGACATGCTTTTAATGGTTGCAAATGCAAAGCTTAGTGTTTACGTGTTGTCATTAACGGTTGCAACTGCAACGCTTAGTGTAAACATGTTGACACTAACGGTTGCAACTGCAATGCTAAGTGTTGACATAAACGGTTGCAACGTGTTAACGTGTTGAAATTAACGTAAGCAAATGCTACACTGTTATAATGTTATAACGGTTGTAACTGCAACGCTTAGTTTTAACGCATTGTAACCGAAATGCTTAGTGTTAAGTTAACGTGTTGCAACTGCAACGCTTAGTGTAAACATGTTGACACTAACGGTTGCAACTGCAATGCTAAGTGTTAACATGTTGACATAAACGGTTGCAACGTTTTAAAGTGTTGAAATGTTCTCATTACCGGTTTTAACTACAACGCTTAGATTTAACGCATTGTAACCACAATGCTTAGTGTTAACGGTTGCAACTGCAACGCTTAGTGTAAACATGTTGACACTAACGGTTGCAACTGCAATGCTGTGTTAACATGTTGACATAAACGGTTGCAACGTGTTAACGTGTTGAAATTAACGTAAGCAAATGCTACATTTACTGTTATAATGTTGACACTAACGGTTGTAACTGCAACGCTTAGTTTTAACGTATTGCCACTAACGCTTGCAACTGCAATGCTTAATGTTAACGTGTTGCCTTTAAAGGTTGCAACTGCAACGGTTAGTGCTTACATGTTGACACTAACGTTTGCAACTGCAACGCTTAGCTTTAACGTGTTGCCACTAACGCTTAATGTTAACGTGTTGCCATTAAAGGTTGCAACTGTAAAGGTTAGTGCTTACATGTTGACACTAACGTTTGGAACTGCAACGCTTAGCTTTAACGTGTTGCCACTAACGCTTAATGTTAACGTGTTGCCATTAAAGGTTGCAACTGTAACTGTTAGTGCTTACATGTTGACACTAACGTTTGCAACTGTTTTAACGGTTGCAAATGCAAAGCTTAGTGTTTACGTGTTGCCATTAACGGTTTTAACTACAACGCTTAGCGTGTTGACACGGTTTTAACGGTTGCAAATGCAAAGCTTAGTGTTTACGTGTTGGCATTAACGGTTTTAACTGCAACGCTTAGTTTTAACATGTTGCCACGGTATTAACGGTTGCAAATCCAATGCTTAGTGCTAACGTGTTGCAATTAACGGTTATAACTACAACACTTAGTTTTAACGTGTTGACATGGTTTTAATGGTTGCAAATGCAAAGCTTAGTGTTTACGTGTTGTCATTCACGGTTTTAACTGCAACGCTTAGTTTTAACCCTAACCATTAAGGTTGCAACTGCAAAGCTTAGTGTTTACGTGATGTCATTAACGGTTTTAACTACAACGCTTAGTTTTAACGCATTGTAACCGCAATGCTTAGTGTTAACGTGTTGTAATTAACGGTTGCAACTGCAACGCTTAGTGTAAACATGTTGACACTAATGGTTGCAACTGCAATGCTAAGTGTTAACATGTTGACATAAACGGTTGCAACGTGTTAACGTGTTGAAATTAACGTAAGCAAATGCTACACTTACTGTAATGTTGAAACTAACGGTTGTAACTGCAACGCTTAGTTTTAACGTGTTGCCACTAACGCTTGCAACTGCAATGCTTAATGTTAACGTGTTGCCTTTAAAGGTTGCAACTGCAACGGTTAGTGCTTACATGTTAACACTAACGTTTGCAACTGCAACACTTAGCTTTAACGTGTTGCCACTAACGCTTAATGTTAACGTGTTGCCATTAAAGGTTGCAACTGTAACGGTTAGTGCTTCCATGTTGACACTAACGTTTGCAACTGTTTTGACGGTTGCAAATGCAAAGCTTAGTGTTTACGTGTTGCCATTAACGGTTTTAAAACGCTCAGTTTCAACGTGTTGACACGGTTTTAACGGTTGCAAATGCAAAGCAGCTTACGTGTTGTCATTAACGGTTTTAACTGCAACGCTTAGTTTTTACATGTTGCCACGGTATTAACGGTTGCATATCCAATGCTTAGTGCCACTAACGCTTGCAACTGCAATGCTTAATGTTAACGTGTTGCCTTTAAAGGTTGCAACTGCAACGGTTAATGCTTACATGTTGACACTGACGTTTGCAACTGCAACGCCTAGCTTTAACGTGTTGCCACTAACGCTTAATGTTAACGTGTTGCCATTAAAGGTTACAACTGTAACAGTGCTTACATGTTGACACTAACGTTTGCAACTGTTTTAACGGTTGCAAATGCAAAGCTTAGTGTTTACGTGTTGCCATTAACGGTTTTAACTACAACGCTTAGCGTGTTGACACGGTTTTAACGGTTGCAAATGCAAAGCTTAGTGTTTACGTGTTGGCATTAACGGTTTTAACTGCAACGCTTAGTTTTAACATGTTGCCACGGTATTAACGGTTGCAAATCCAATGCTTAGTGCTAACGTGTTGCAATTAACGGTTATAACTACAACGCTTAGTTTTAACGTGTTGACATGGTTTTAATGGTTGCAAATGCAAAGCTTAGTGTTTACGTGTTGTCATTAACGGTTGCAACTGCAACGCTTAGTGTAAACATGTTGACACTAGCGGTTGCAACTGCAATGCTAAGTGTTGACATAAACGGTTGCAACGTGTTAACGTGTTGAAATTAACGTAAGCAAATGCTACACTGTTATAATGTTATAACGGTTGTAACTGCAACGCTTAGTTTTAACGCATTGTAACCGAAATGCTTAGTGTTAACGTGTTGCAACTGCAACGCTTAGTGTAAACATGTTGACACTAACGGTTGCAACTGCAATGCTAAGTGTTAACATGTTGACATAAACGGTTGCAACGTTTTAACGTGTTGAAATTAACGTAAGCAAATGCTACACTTACTGTTATAATGTTGACACTTACGGTTGTAACTGCAACGCTTAGTTTTAACGTGTTGCCACTAACGCTTGCAACTGCAATGCTTAATGTTAACGTGCTGCCTTTAAAGGTTGTAACTGCAACGGTTAGTGCTTACATGTTGACACTAACGTTTGCAACTGCAACGCTTAGCTTTAACGTGTTGCCACTAACGCTTAATGTTAACGTGTTGCATTTAAGGTTGCAACTGTAACGGTTAGTGCTTACATGTTGACACTAACGTTTGCAACTGTTTTAACGGTTGCAAATGCAAAGCTTAGTGTTTACGTGTTGTTCTTAACGGTTTTAACTGCAACGCTTAGTTTTAACGTGTTGCCACGGTATTAACGGTTGCAAATCCAATGCTTAGTGCTAATGTGTTGCAATTAACGGTTATAACTACAACGCTTAGTTTTAAGGTGTTGACATGGTTTTAATGGTTGCAAATGCAAAGCTTAGTGTTTACGTGTTGTCATTAACGGTTTTAACTACAACGCTTAGTTTTAACGCATTGTAACCGCAATGCTTAGTGTTAACGTGTTGTCATTAACGGTTGCAACTGCAACGCTTAGTGTAAACATGTTGACACTAACGGTTGCAACTGCAATGCTAAGTGTTAACATGTTTGCTTAGTGCTAATGTGTTGCAATTAACGGTTATAACTACAACGCTTAGTTTTAACGTGTTGACATGGTTTTAATGGTTGCAAATGCAAAGCTTAGTGTTTACGTGTTGTCATTAACGGTTTTAACTACAACGCTTAGTTTTAACGCATTGTAACCGCAATGCTTAGTGTTAACGTGTTGTCATTAACGGTTGCAACTGTAACCGCAATGCTTAGTGTTAACGTGTTGTCATTAACGGTTGCAACTGCAACGCTTAGTGTAAACATGTTGACACTAACGGTTGCAACTGCAATGCTAAGTGTTAACATGTTGACATTAAACGGTTGCAACGTGTTAACGTGTTGAAATTAACGTAAGCAAATGCTACACTTACTGTTATGTTGACACTTACTGTTATGTTGACGTAACTGCAACGCTTAGTTTTAACGGTTATAACTACAACGCTTAGTTTTGACGTGTTGACATGGTTTTAATGGTTGCAAATGCAAAGCTTAGTGTTTACGTGTTGTCATTAACGGTTGCAACTGCAACGCTTAGTGTAAACATGTTGACACTAACGGTTGCAACTGCAATGCTAAGTGTTGACATAAACGGTTGCAACGTGTTAACGTGTTGAAATTAACGTAAGCAAATGCTACACTGTTATAATGTTATAACGGTTGTAACTGCAACGCTTAGTTTTAACGCATTGTAACCGAAATGCTTAGTGTTAAGTTAACGTGTTGCAACTGCAACGCTTAGTGTAAACATGTTGACACTAACGGTTGCAACTGCAATGCTAAGTGTTAACATGTTGACATAAACGGTTGCAACGTTTTAACGTGTTGAAATGTTCTCATTACCGGTTTTAACTACAACGCTTAGATTTAACGCATTGTAACCACAATGCTTAGTGTTAACGGTTGCAACTGCAACGCTTAGTGTAAACATGTTGACACTAACGGTTGCAACTGCAATGCTGTGTTAACATGTTGACATAAACGGTTGCAAGGTGTTAACGTGTTGAAATTAACGTAAGCAAATGCTACATTTACTGTTATAATGTTGACACTAACGGTTGTAACTGCAACGCTTAGTTTTAACGTATTGCCACTAACGCTTGCAACTGCAATGCTTAATGTTAACGTGTTGCCATTAAAGGTTGCAACTGTAAAGGTTAGTGCTTACATGTTGACACTAACGTTTGGAACTGCAACGCTTAGCTTTAACGTGTTGCCACTAACGCTTAATGTTAACGTGTTGCCATTAAAGGTTGCAACTGTAACTGTTAGTGCTTACATGTTGACACTAACGTTTGCAACTGTTTTAACGGTTGCAAATGCAAAGCTTAGTGTTTACGTGTTGCCATTAACGGTTTTAACTACAACGCTTAGCGTGTTGACACGGTTTTAACGGTTGCAAATGCAAAGCTTAGTGTTTACGTGTTGGCATTAACGGTTTTAACTGCAACGCTTAGTTTTAACATGTTGCCACGGTATTAACGGTTGCAAATCCAATGCTTAGTGCTAACGTGTTGCAATTAACGGTTATAACTACAACACTTAGTTTTAACGTGTTGACATGGTTTTAATGGTTGCAAATGCAAAGCTTAGTGTTTACGTGTTGTCATTAACGGTTTTAACTGCAACGCTTAGTTTTAACCCTAACCATTAAGGTTGCAACTGCAAAGCTTAGTGTTTACGTGTTGTCATTAACGGTTTTAACTACAACGCTTAGTTTTAACGCATTGTAACCGCAATGCTTAGTGTTAACGTGTTGTAATTAACGGTTGCAACTGCAACGCTTAGTGTAAACATGTTGACACTAATGGTTGCAACTGCAATGCTAAGTGTTAACATGTTGACATAAACGGTTGCAACGTGTTAACGTGTTGAAATTAACGTAAGCAAATGCTACACTGTTATAATGTTATAACGGTTGTAACTGCAACGCTTAGTTTTAACGCATTGTAACCGAAATGCTTAGAGTTAACGTGTTGCAACTGCAACGCTTAGTGTAAACATGTTGACACTAACGGTTGCAACTGCAATGCTAAGTGTTAACATGTTGACATAAACGGTTGCAACGTTTTAACGTGTTGAAATTAACGTAAGCAAATGCTACACTTACTGTTATAATGTTGACACTTACGGTTGTAACTGCAACGCTTAGTTTTTACGTGTTGCCACTAACGCTTGCAACTGCAATGCTTAATGTTAACGTGCTGCCTTTAAAGGTTGTAACTGCAACGGTTAGTGCTTACATGTTGACACTAACGTTTGCAACTGCAACGCTTAGCTTTAACGTGTTGCCACTAACGCTTAATGTTAACGTGTTGCATTTAAGGTTGCAACTGTAACGGTTAGTGCTTACATGTTGACACTAACGTTTGCAACTGTTTTAACGGTTGCAAATGCAAAGCTTAGTGTTTACGTGTTGCCATTAACGGTTTTAACTGCAACGCTTAGTTTTAACGTGTTGCCACGGTATTAACGGTTGCAAATCCAATGCTTAGTGCTAATGTGTTGCAATTAACGGTTATAACTACAACGCTTAGTTTTAAGGTGTTGACATGGTTTTAATGGTTGCAAATGCAAAGCTTAGTGTTTACGTGTTGTCATTAACGGTTTTAACTACAACGCTTAGTTTTAACGCATTGTAACCGCAATGCTTAGTGTTAACGTGTTGTCATTAACGGTTGCAACTGCAACGCTTAGCTTTAACGTGTTGCCACTAACGCTTAATGTTAACGTGTTGCATTTAAGGTTGCAACTGTAACGGTTAGTGCTTACATGTTGACACTAACGTTTGCAACTGTTTTAACGGTTGCAAATGCAAAGCTTAGTGTTTACGTGTTGCCATTAACGGTTTTAACTGCAACGCTTAGTTTTAACGTGTTGCCACGGTATTAACGGTTGCAAATCCAATGCTTAGTGCTAATGTGTTGCAATTAACGGTTATAACTACAACGCTTAGTTTTAAGGTGTTTACATGGTTTTAATGGTTGCAAATGCAAAGCTTAGTGTTTACGTGTTGTCATTAACGGTTTTAACTACAACGCTTAGTTTTAACGCATTGTAACCGCAATGCTTAGTGTTAACGTGTTGTCATTAACGGTTGCAACTGCAACGCTTAGTGTAAACATGTTGACACTAACGGTTGCAACTGCAATGCTAAGTGTTAACATGTTTGCTTAGTGCTAATGTGTTGCAATTAACGGTTATAACTACAACGCTTAGTTTTAACGTGTTGACATGGTTTTAATGGTTGCAAATGCAAAGCTTAGTGTTTACGTGTTGTCATTAACGGTTTTAACTACAACGCTTAGTTTTAACGCATTGTAACCGCAATGCTTAGTGTTAACGTGTTGTCATTAACGGTTGCAACTGTAACCGCAATGCTTAGTGTTAACGTGTTGTCATTAACGGTTGCAACTGCAACACTTAGTGTAAACATGTTGACACTAACGGTTGCAACTGCAATGCTAAGTGTTAACATGTTGACATTAAACGGTTGCAACGTGTTAACGTGTTGAAATTAACGTAAGCAAATGCTACACTTACTGTTATGTTGACACTTACTGTTATGTTGACGTAACTGCAACGCTTAGTTTTAACGGTTATAACTACAACGCTTAGTTTTGACGTGTTGACATGGTTTTAATGGTTGCAAATGCAAAGCTTAGTGTTTACGTGTTGTCATTAACGGTTGCAACTGCAACGCTTAGTGTAAACATGTTGACACTAACGGTTGCAACTGCAATGCTAAGTGTTGACATAAACGGTTGCAACGTGTTAACGTGTTGGAATTAACGTAAGCAAATGCTACACTGTTATAATGTTATAACGGTTGTAACTGCAACGCTTAGTTTTAACGCATTGTAACCGAAATGCTTAGTGTTAAGTTAACGTGTTGCAACTGCAACGCTTAGTGTAAACATGTTGACACTAACGGTTGCAACTGCAATGCTAAGTGTTAACATGTTGACATAAACGGTTGCAACGTTTTAAAGTGTTGAAATGTTCTCATTACCGGTTTTAACTACAACGCTTAGATTTAACGCATTGTAACAACAATGCTTAGTGTTAACGGTTGCAACTGCAACGCTTAGTGTAAACATGTTGACACTAACGGTTGCAACTGCAATGCTGTGTTAACATGTTGACATAAACGGTTGCAACGTGTTAACGTGTTGAAATTAACGTAAGCAAATGCTACATTTACTGTTATAATGTTGACACTAACGGTTGTAACTGCAACGCTTAGTTTTAACGTAGTTTTGTTGTTACTAACGCTTGCAACTGCAATGCTTAATGTTAACGTGTTGCCTTTAAAGGTTGCAACTGCAACGGTTAGTGCTTACATGTTGACACTAACGTTTGCAACTGCAACGCTTAGCTTTAACGTGTTGCCACTAACGCTTAATGTTAACGTGTTGCCATTAAAGGTTGCAACTGTAAAGGTTAGTGCTTACATGTTGACACTAACGTTTGGAACTGCAACGCTTAGCTTTAACGTGTTGCCACTAACGCTTAATGTTAACGTGTTGCCATTAAAGGTTGCAACTGTAACTGTTAGTGCTTACATGTTGACACTAACGTTTGCAACTGTTTTAACGGTTGCAAATGCAAAGCTTAGTGTTTACGTGTTGCCATTAACGGTTTTAACTACAACGCTTAGCGTGTTGACACGGTTTTAACGGTTGCAAATGCAAAGCTTAGTGTTTACGTGTTGGCATTAACGGTTTTAACTGCAACGCTTAGTTTTAACATGTTGCCACGGTATTAACGGTTGCAAATCCAATGCTTAGTGCTAACGTGTTGCAATTAACGGTTATAACTACAACACTTAGTTTTAACGTGTTGACATGGTTTTAATGGTTGCAAATGCAAAGCTTAGTGTTTACGTGTTGTCATTCACGGTTTTAACTGCAACGCTTAGTTTTAACCCTAACCATTAAGGTTGCAACTGCAAAGCTTAGTGTTTACGTGATGTCATTAACGGTTTTAACTACAACGCTTAGTTTTAACGCATTGTAACCGCAATGCTTAGTGTTAACGTGTTGTAATTAACGGTTGCAACTGCAACGCTTAGTGTAAACATGTTGACACTAATGGTTGCAACTGCAATGCTAAGTGTTAACATGTTGACATAAACGGTTGCAACGTGTTAACGTGTTGAAATTAACGTAAGCAAATGCTACACTTACTGTAATGTTGAAACTAACGGTTGTAACTGCAACGCTTAGTTTTAACGTGTTGCCACTAACGCTTGCAACTGCAATGCTTAATGTTAACGTGTTGCCTTTAAAGGTTGCAACTGCAACGGTTAGTGCTTACATGTTAACACTAACGTTTGCAACTGCAACACTTAGCTTTAACGTGTTGCCACTAACGCTTAATGTTAACGTGTTGCCATTAAAGGTTGCAACTGTAACGGTTAGTGCTTCCATGTTGACACTAACGTTTGCAACTGTTTTGACGGTTGCAAATGCAAAGCTTAGTGTTTACGTGTTGCCATTAACGGTTTTAAAACGCTCAGTTTCAACGTGTTGACACGGTTTTAACGGTTGCAAATGCAAAGCAGCTTACGTGTTGTCATTAACGGTTTTAACTGCAACGCTTAGTTTTTACATGTTGCCACGGTATTAACGGTTGCATTTCCAATGCTTAGTGCCACTAACGCTTGCAACTACAATGCTTAATGTTAACGTGTTGCCTTTAAAGGTTGCAACTGCAACGGTTAATGCTTACATGTTGACACTGACGTTTGCAACTGCAACGCCTAGCTTTAACGTGTTGCCACTAACGCTTAATGTTAACGTGTTGCCATTAAAGGTTACAACTGTAACAGTGCTTACATGTTGACACTAACGTTTGCAACTGTTTTAACGGTTGCAAATGCAAAGCTTAGTGTTTACGTGTTGCCATTAACGGTTTTAACTACAACGCTTAGCGTGTTGACACGGTTTTAACGGTTGCAAATGCAAAGCTTAGTGTTTACGTGTTGGCATTAACGGTTTTAACTGCAACGCTTAGTTTTAACATGTTGCCACGGTATTAACGGTTGCAAATCCAATGCTTAGTGCTAACGTGTTGCAATTAACGGTTATAACTACAACGCTTAGTTTTAACGTGTTGACATGGTTTTAATGGTTGCAAATGCAAAGCTTAGTGTTTACGTGTTGTCATTAACGGTTGCAACTGCAACGCTTAGTGTAAACATGTTGACACTAGCGGTTGCAACTGCAATGCTAAGTGTTGACATAAACGGTTGCAACGTGTTAACGTGTTGAAATTAACGTAAGCAAATGCTACACTGTTATAATGTTATAACGGTTGTAACTGCAACGCTTAGTTTTAACGCATTGTAACCGAAATGCTTAGTGTTAACGTGTTGCAACTGCAACGCTTAGTGTAAACATGTTGACACTAACGGTTGCAACTGCAATGCTAAGTGTTAACATGTTGACATAAACGGTTGCAACGTTTTAACGTGTTGAAATTAACGTAAGCAAATGCTACACTTACTGTTATAATGTTGACACTTACGGTTGTAACTGCAACGCTTAGTTTTAACGTGTTGCCACTAACGCTTGCAACTGCAATGCTTAATGTTAACGTGCTGCCTTTAAAGGTTGTAACTGCAACGGTTAGTGCTTACATGTTGACACTAACGTTTGCAACTGCAACGCTTAGCTTTGTGTTGCCACTAACGCTTAATGTTAACGTGTTGCATTTAAGGTTGCAACTGTAACGGTTAGTGCTTACATGTTGACACTAACGTTTGCAACTGTTTTAACGGTTGCAAATGCAAAGCTTAGTGTTTACGTGTTGTTCTTAACGGTTTTAACTGCAACGCTTAGTTTTAACGTGTTGCCACGGTATTAACGGTTGCAAATCCAATGCTTAGTGCTAATGTGTTGCAATTAACGGTTATAACTACAACGCTTAGTTTTAAGGTGTTGACATGGTTTTAATGGTTGCAAATGCAAAGCTTAGTGTTTACGTGTTGTCATTAACGGTTTTAACTACAACGCTTAGTTTTAACGCATTGTAACCGCAATGCTTAGTGTTAACGTGTTGTCATTAACGGTTGCAACTGCAACGCTTAGCTTTAACGTGTTGCCACTAACGCTTAATGTTAACGTGTTGCATTTAAGGTTGCAACTGTAACGGTTAGTGCTTACATGTTGACACTAACGTTTGCAACTGTTTTAACGGTTGCAAATGCAAAGCTTAGTGTTTACGTGTTGCCATTAACGGTTTTAACTGCAACGCTTAGTTTTAACGTGTTGCCACGGTATTAACGGTTGCAAATCCAATGCTTAGTGCTAATGTGTTGCAATTAACGGTTATAACTACAACGCTTAGTTTTAAGGTGTTGACATGGTTTTAATGGTTGCAAATGCAAAGCTTAGTGTTTACGTGTTGTCATTAACGGTTTTAACTACAACGCTTAGTTTTAACGCATTGTAACCGCAATGCTTAGTGTTAACGTGTTGTCATTAACGGTTGCAGCTGCAACGCTTAGTGTAAACATGTTGACACTAACGGTTGCAACTGCAATGCTAAGTGTTAACATGTTTGCTTAGTGCTAATGTGTTGCAATTAACGGTTATAACTACAACGCTTAGTTTTAACGTGTTGACATGGTTTTAATGGTTGCAAATGCAAAGCTTAGTGTTTACGTGTTGTCATTAACGGTTTTAACTACAACGCTTAGTTTTAACGCATTGTAACCGCAATGCTTAGTGTTAACGTGTTGTCATTAACGGTTGCAACTGTAACCGCAATGCTTAGTGTTAACGTGTTGTCATTAACGGTTGCAACTGCAACACTTAGTGTAAACATGTTGACACTAACGGTTGCAACTGCAATGCTAAGTGTTAACATGTTGACATTAAACGGTTGCAACGTGTTAACGTGTTGAAATTAACGTAAGCAAATGCTACACTTACTGTTATGTTGACACTTACTGTTATGTTGACGTAACTGCAACGCTTAGTTTTAACGGTTATAACTACAACGCTTAGTTTTGACGTGTTGACATGGTTTTAATGGTTGCAAATGCAAAGCTTAGTGTTTACGTGTTGTCATTAACGGTTGCAACTGCAACGCTTAGTGTAAACATGTTGACACTAACGGTTGCAACTGCAATGCTAAGTGTTGACATAAACGGTTGCAACGTGTTAACGTGTTGGAATTAACGTAAGCAAATGCTACACTGTTATAATGTTATAACGGTTGTAACTGCAACGCTTAGTTTTAACGCATTGTAACCGAAATGCTTAGTGTTAAGTTAACGTGTTGCAACTGCAACGCTTAGTGTAAACATGTTGACACTAACGGTTGCAACTGCAATGCTAAGTGTTAACATGTTGACATAAACGGTTGCAACGTTTTAAAGTGTTGAAATGTTCTCATTACCGGTTTTAACTACAACGCTTAGATTTAACGCATTGTAACCACAATGCTTAGTGTTAACGGTTGCAACTGCAACGCTTAGTGTAAACATGTTGACACTAACGGTTGCAACTGCAATGCTGTGTTAACATGTTGACATAAACGGTTGCAACGTGTTAACGTGTTGAAATTAACGTAAGCAAATGCTACATTTACTGTTATAATGTTGACACTAACGGTTGTAACTGCAACGCTTAGTTTTAACGTAGTTAGTTTTGTTGTTACTAACGCTTGCAACTGCAATGCTTAATGTTAACGTGTTGCCTTTAAAGGTTGCAACTGCAACGGTTAGTGCTTACATGTTGACACTAACGTTTGCAACTGCAACGCTTAGCTTTAACGTGTTGCCACTAACGCTTAATGTTAACGTGTTGCCATTAAAGGTTGCAACTGTAAAGGTTAGTGCTTACATGTTGACACTAACGTTTGGAACTGCAACGCTTAGCTTTAACGTGTTGCCACTAACGCTTAATGTTAACGTGTTGCCATTAAAGGTTGCAACTGTAACTGTTAGTGCTTACATGTTGACACTAACGTTTGCAACTGTTTTAACGGTTGCAAATGCAAAGCTTAGTGTTTACGTGTTGCCATTAACGGTTTTAACTACAACGCTTAGCGTGTTGACACGGTTTTAACGGTTGCAAATGCAAAGCTTAGTGTTTACGTGTTGGCATTAACGGTTTTAACTGCAACGCTTAGTTTTAACATGTTGCCACGGTATTAACGGTTGCAAATCCAATGCTTAGTGCTAACGTGTTGCAATTAACGGTTATAACTACAACACTTAGTTTTAACGTGTTGACATGGTTTTAATGGTTGCAAATGCAAAGCTTAGTGTTTACGTGTTGTCATTCACGGTTTTAACTGCAACGCTTAGTTTTAACCCTAACCATTAAGGTTGCAACTGCAAAGCTTAGTGTTTACGTGATGTCATTAACGGTTTTAACTACAACGCTTAGTTTTAACGCATTGTAACCGCAATGCTTAGTGTTAACGTGTTGTAATTAACGGTTGCAACTGCAACGCTTAGTGTAAACATGTTGACACTAATGGTTGCAACTGCAATGCTAAGTGTTAACATGTTGACATAAACGGTTGCAACGTGTTAACGTGTTGAAATTAACGTAAGCAAATGCTACACTTACTGTAATGTTGAAACTAACGGTTGTAACTGCAACGCTTAGTTTTAACGTGTTGCCACTAACGCTTGCAACTGCAATGCTTAATGTTAACGTGTTGCCTTTAAAGGTTGCAACTGCAACGGTTAGTGCTTACATGTTAACACTAACGTTTGCAACTGCAACACTTAGCTTTAACGTGTTGCCACTAACGCTTAATGTTAACGTGTTGCCATTAAAGGTTGCAACTGTAACGGTTAGTGCTTCCATGTTGACACTAACGTTTGCAACTGTTTTGACGGTTGCAAATGCAAAGCTTAGTGTTTACGTGTTGCCATTAACGGTTTTAAAACGCTCAGTTTCAACGTGTTGACACGGTTTTAACGGTTGCAAATGCAAAGCAGCTTACGTGTTGTCATTAACGGTTTTAACTGCAACGCTTAGTTTTTACATGTTGCCACGGTATTAACGGTTGCATATCCAATGCTTAGTGCCACTAACGCTTGCAACTGCAATGCTTAATGTTAACGTGTTGCCTTTAAAGGTTGCAACTGCAACGGTTAATGCTTACATGTTGACACTGACGTTTGCAACTGCAACGCCTAGCTTTAACGTGTTGCCACTAACGCTTAATGTTAACGTGTTGCCATTAAAGGTTACAACTGTAACAGTGCTTACATGTTGACACTAACGTTTGCAACTGTTTTAACGGTTGCAAATGCAAAGCTTAGTGTTTACGTGTTGCCATTAACGGTTTTAACTACAACGCTTAGCGTGTTGACACGGTTTTAACGGTTGCAAATGCAAAGCTTAGTGTTTACGTGTTGGCATTAACGGTTTTAACTGCAACGCTTAGTTTTAACATGTTGCCACGGTATTAACGGTTGCAAATCCAATGCTTAGTGCTAACGTGTTGCAATTAACGGTTATAACTACAACGCTTAGTTTTAACGTGTTGACATGGTTTTAATGGTTGCAAATGCAAAGCTTAGTGTTTACGTGTTGTCATTAACGGTTGCAACTGCAACGCTTAGTGTAAACATGTTGACACTAGCGGTTGCAACTGCAATGCTAAGTGTTGACATAAACGGTTGCAACGTGTTAACGTGTTGAAATTAACGTAAGCAAATGCTACACTGTTATAATGTTATAACGGTTGTAACTGCAACGCTTAGTTTTAACGCATTGTAACCGAAATGCTTAGTGTTAACGTGTTGCAACTGCAACGCTTAGTGTAAACATGTTGACACTAACGGTTGCAACTGCAATGCTAAGTGTTAACATGTTGACATAAACGGTTGCAACGTTTTAACGTGTTGAAATTAACGTAAGCAAATGCTACACTTACTGTTATAATGTTGACACTTACGGTTGTAACTGCAACGCTTAGTTTTAACGTGTTGCCACTAACGCTTGCAACTGCAATGCTTAATGTTAACGTGCTGCCTTTAAAGGTTGTAACTGCAACGGTTAGTGCTTACATGTTGACACTAACGTTTGCAACTGCAACGCTTAGCTTTAACGTGTTGCCACTAACGCTTAATGTTAACGTGTTGCATTTAAGGTTGCAACTGTAACGGTTAGTGCTTACATGTTGACACTAACGTTTGCAACTGTTTTAACGGTTGCAAATGCAAAGCTTAGTGTTTACGTGTTGTTCTTAACGGTTTTAACTGCAACGCTTAGTTTTAACGTGTTGCCACGGTATTAACGGTTGCAAATCCAATGCTTAGTGCTAATGTGTTGCAATTAACGGTTATAACTACAACGCTTAGTTTTAAGGTGTTGACATGGTTTTAATGGTTGCAAATGCAAAGCTTAGTGTTTACGTGTTGTCATTAACGGTTTTAACTACAACGCTTAGTTTTAACGCATTGTAACCGCAATGCTTAGTGTTAACGTGTTGTCATTAACGGTTGCAACTGCAACGCTTAGTGTAAACATGTTGACACTAACGGTTGCAACTGCAATGCTAAGTGTTAACATGTTTGCTTAGTGCTAATGTGTTGCAATTAACGGTTATAACTACAACGCTTAGTTTTAACGTGTTGACATGGTTTTAATGGTTGCAAATGCAAAGCTTAGTGTTTACGTGTTGTCATTAACGGTTTTAACTACAACGCTTAGTTTTAACGCATTGTAACCGCAATGCTTAGTGTTAACGTGTTGTCATTAACGGTTGCAACTGTAACCGCAATGCTTAGTGTTAACGTGTTGTCATTAACGGTTGCAACTGCAACGCTTAGTGTAAACATGTTGACACTAACGGTTGCAACTGCAATGCTAAGTGTTAACATGTTGACATTAAACGGTTGCAACGTGTTAACGTGTTGAAATTAACGTAAGCAAATGCTACACTTACTGTTATGTTGACACTTACTGTTATGTTGACGTAACTGCAACGCTTAGTTTTAACGGTTATAACTACAACGCTTAGTTTTGACGTGTTGACATGGTTTTAATGGTTGCAAATGCAAAGCTTAGTGTTTACGTGTTGTCATTAACGGTTGCAACTGCAACGCTTAGTGTAAACATGTTGACACTAACGGTTGCAACTGCAATGCTAAGTGTTGACATAAACGGTTGCAACGTGTTAACGTGTTGAAATTAACGTAAGCAAATGCTACACTGTTATAATGTTATAACGGTTGTAACTGCAACGCTTAGTTTTAACGCATTGTAACCGAAATGCTTAGTGTTAAGTTAACGTGTTGCAACTGCAACGCTTAGTGTAAACATGTTGACACTAACGGTTGCAACTGCAATGCTAAGTGTTAACATGTTGACATAAACGGTTGCAACGTTTTAACGTGTTGAAATGTTCTCATTACCGGTTTTAACTACAACGCTTAGATTTAACGCATTGTAACCACAATGCTTAGTGTTAACGGTTGCAACTGCAACGCTTAGTGTAAACATGTTGACACTAACGGTTGCAACTGCAATGCTGTGTTAACATGTTGACATAAACGGTTGCAAGGTGTTAACGTGTTGAAATTAACGTAAGCAAATGCTACATTTACTGTTATAATGTTGACACTAACGGTTGTAACTGCAACGCTTAGTTTTAACGTATTGCCACTAACGCTTGCAACTGCAATGCTTAATGTTAACGTGTTGCCATTAAAGGTTGCAACTGTAAAGGTTAGTGCTTACATGTTGACACTAACGTTTGGAACTGCAACGCTTAGCTTTAACGTGTTGCCACTAACGCTTAATGTTAACGTGTTGCCATTAAAGGTTGCAACTGTAACTGTTAGTGCTTACATGTTGACACTAACGTTTGCAACTGTTTTAACGGTTGCAAATGCAAAGCTTAGTGTTTACGTGTTGCCATTAACGGTTTTAACTACAACGCTTAGCGTGTTGACACGGTTTTAACGGTTGCAAATGCAAAGCTTAGTGTTTACGTGTTGGCATTAACGGTTTTAACTGCAACGCTTAGTTTTAACATGTTGCCACGGTATTAACGGTTGCAAATCCAATGCTTAGTGCTAACGTGTTGCAATTAACGGTTATAACTACAACACTTAGTTTTAACGTGTTGACATGGTTTTAATGGTTGCAAATGCAAAGCTTAGTGTTTACGTGTTGTCATTAACGGTTTTAACTGCAACGCTTAGTTTTAACCCTAACCATTAAGGTTGCAACTGCAAAGCTTAGTGTTTACGTGTTGTCATTAACGGTTTTAACTACAACGCTTAGTTTTAACGCATTGTAACCGCAATGCTTAGTGTTAACGTGTTGTAATTAACGGTTGCAACTGCAACGCTTAGTGTAAACATGTTGACACTAATGGTTGCAACTGCAATGCTAAGTGTTAACATGTTGACATAAACGGTTGCAACGTGTTAACGTGTTGAAATTAACGTAAGCAAATGCTACACTGTTATAATGTTATAACGGTTGTAACTGCAACGCTTAGTTTTAACGCATTGTAACCGAAATGCTTAGAGTTAACGTGTTGCAACTGCAACGCTTAGTGTAAACATGTTGACACTAACGGTTGCAACTGCAATGCTAAGTGTTAACATGTTGACATAAACGGTTGCAACGTTTTAACGTGTTGAAATTAACGTAAGCAAATGCTACACTTACTGTTATAATGTTGACACTTACGGTTGTAACTGCAACGCTTAGTTTTTACGTGTTGCCACTAACGCTTGCAACTGCAATGCTTAATGTTAACGTGCTGCCTTTAAAGGTTGTAACTGCAACGGTTAGTGCTTACATGTTGACACTAACGTTTGCAACTGCAACGCTTAGCTTTAACGTGTTGCCACTAACGCTTAATGTTAACGTGTTGCATTTAAGGTTGCAACTGTAACGGTTAGTGCTTACATGTTGACACTAACGTTTGCAACTGTTTTAACGGTTGCAAATGCAAAGCTTAGTGTTTACGTGTTGCCATTAACGGTTTTAACTGCAACGCTTAGTTTTAACGTGTTGCCACGGTATTAACGGTTGCAAATCCAATGCTTAGTGCTAATGTGTTGCAATTAACGGTTATAACTACAACGCTTAGTTTTAAGGTGTTGACATGGTTTTAATGGTTGCAAATGCAAAGCTTAGTGTTTACGTGTTGTCATTAACGGTTTTAACTACAACGCTTAGTTTTAACGCATTGTAACCGCAATGCTTAGTGTTAACGTGTTGTCATTAACGGTTGCAACTGCAACGCTTAGCTTTAACGTGTTGCCACTAACGCTTAATGTTAACGTGTTGCATTTAAGGTTGCAACTGTAACGGTTAGTGCTTACATGTTGACACTAACGTTTGCAACTGTTTTAACGGTTGCAAATGCAAAGCTTAGTGTTTACGTGTTGCCATTAACGGTTTTAACTGCAACGCTTAGTTTTAACGTGTTGCCACGGTATTAACGGTTGCAAATCCAATGCTTAGTGCTAATGTGTTGCAATTAACGGTTATAACTACAACGCTTAGTTTTAAGGTGTTTACATGGTTTTAATGGTTGCAAATGCAAAGCTTAGTGTTTACGTGTTGTCATTAACGGTTTTAACTACAACGCTTAGTTTTAACGCATTGTAACCGCAATGCTTAGTGTTAACGTGTTGTCATTAACGGTTGCAACTGCAACGCTTAGTGTAAACATGTTGACACTAACGGTTGCAACTGCAATGCTAAGTGTTAACATGTTTGCTTAGTGCTAATGTGTTGCAATTAACGGTTATAACTACAACGCTTAGTTTTAACGTGTTGACATGGTTTTAATGGTTGCAAATGCAAAGCTTAGTGTTTACGTGTTGTCATTAACGGTTTTAACTACAACGCTTAGTTTTAACGCATTGTAACCGCAATGCTTAGTGTTAACGTGTTGTCATTAACGGTTGCAACTGTAACCGCAATGCTTAGTGTTAACGTGTTGTCATTAACGGTTGCAACTGCAACACTTAGTGTAAACATGTTGACACTAACGGTTGCAACTGCAATGCTAAGTGTTAACATGTTGACATTAAACGGTTGCAACGTGTTAACGTGTTGAAATTAACGTAAGCAAATGCTACACTTACTGTTATGTTGACACTTACTGTTATGTTGACGTAACTGCAACGCTTAGTTTTAACGGTTATAACTACAACGCTTAGTTTTGACGTGTTGACATGGTTTTAATGGTTGCAAATGCAAAGCTTAGTGTTTACGTGTTGTCATTAACGGTTGCAACTGCAACGCTTAGTGTAAACATGTTGACACTAACGGTTGCAACTGCAATGCTAAGTGTTGACATAAACGGTTGCAACGTGTTAACGTGTTGGAATTAACGTAAGCAAATGCTACACTGTTATAATGTTATAACGGTTGTAACTGCAACGCTTAGTTTTAACGCATTGTAACCGAAATGCTTAGTGTTAAGTTAACGTGTTGCAACTGCAACGCTTAGTGTAAACATGTTGACACTAACGGTTGCAACTGCAATGCTAAGTGTTAACATGTTGACATAAACGGTTGCAACGTTTTAAAGTGTTGAAATGTTCTCATTACCGGTTTTAACTACAACGCTTAGATTTAACGCATTGTAACAACAATGCTTAGTGTTAACGGTTGCAACTGCAACGCTTAGTGTAAACATGTTGACACTAACGGTTGCAACTGCAATGCTGTGTTAACATGTTGACATAAACGGTTGCAACGTGTTAACGTGTTGAAATTAACGTAAGCAAATGCTACATTTACTGTTATAATGTTGACACTAACGGTTGTAACTGCAACGCTTAGTTTTAACGTAGTTTTGTTGTTACTAACGCTTGCAACTGCAATGCTTAATGTTAACGTGTTGCCTTTAAAGGTTGCAACTGCAACGGTTAGTGCTTACATGTTGACACTAACGTTTGCAACTGCAACGCTTAGCTTTAACGTGTTGCCACTAACGCTTAATGTTAACGTGTTGCCATTAAAGGTTGCAACTGTAAAGGTTAGTGCTTACATGTTGACACTAACGTTTGGAACTGCAACGCTTAGCTTTAACGTGTTGCCACTAACGCTTAATGTTAACGTGTTGCCATTAAAGGTTGCAACTGTAACTGTTAGTGCTTACATGTTGACACTAACGTTTGCAACTGTTTTAACGGTTGCAAATGCAAAGCTTAGTGTTTACGTGTTGCCATTAACGGTTTTAACTACAACGCTTAGCGTGTTGACACGGTTTTAACGGTTGCAAATGCAAAGCTTAGTGTTTACGTGTTGGCATTAACGGTTTTAACTGCAACGCTTAGTTTTAACATGTTGCCACGGTATTAACGGTTGCAAATCCAATGCTTAGTGCTAACGTGTTGCAATTAACGGTTATAACTACAACACTTAGTTTTAACGTGTTGACATGGTTTTAATGGTTGCAAATGCAAAGCTTAGTGTTTACGTGTTGTCATTCACGGTTTTAACTGCAACGCTTAGTTTTAACCCTAACCATTAAGGTTGCAACTGCAAAGCTTAGTGTTTACGTGATGTCATTAACGGTTTTAACTACAACGCTTAGTTTTAACGCATTGTAACCGCAATGCTTAGTGTTAACGTGTTGTAATTAACGGTTGCAACTGCAACGCTTAGTGTAAACATGTTGACACTAATGGTTGCAACTGCAATGCTAAGTGTTAACATGTTGACATAAACGGTTGCAACGTGTTAACGTGTTGAAATTAACGTAAGCAAATGCTACACTTACTGTAATGTTGAAACTAACGGTTGTAACTGCAACGCTTAGTTTTAACGTGTTGCCACTAACGCTTGCAACTGCAATGCTTAATGTTAACGTGTTGCCTTTAAAGGTTGCAACTGCAACGGTTAGTGCTTACATGTTAACACTAACGTTTGCAACTGCAACACTTAGCTTTAACGTGTTGCCACTAACGCTTAATGTTAACGTGTTGCCATTAAAGGTTGCAACTGTAACGGTTAGTGCTTCCATGTTGACACTAACGTTTGCAACTGTTTTGACGGTTGCAAATGCAAAGCTTAGTGTTTACGTGTTGCCATTAACGGTTTTAAAACGCTCAGTTTCAACGTGTTGACACGGTTTTAACGGTTGCAAATGCAAAGCAGCTTACGTGTTGTCATTAACGGTTTTAACTGCAACGCTTAGTTTTTACATGTTGCCACGGTATTAACGGTTGCATTTCCAATGCTTAGTGCCACTAACGCTTGCAACTACAATGCTTAATGTTAACGTGTTGCCTTTAAAGGTTGCAACTGCAACGGTTAATGCTTACATGTTGACACTGACGTTTGCAACTGCAACGCCTAGCTTTAACGTGTTGCCACTAACGCTTAATGTTAACGTGTTGCCATTAAAGGTTACAACTGTAACAGTGCTTACATGTTGACACTAACGTTTGCAACTGTTTTAACGGTTGCAAATGCAAAGCTTAGTGTTTACGTGTTGCCATTAACGGTTTTAACTACAACGCTTAGCGTGTTGACACGGTTTTAACGGTTGCAAATGCAAAGCTTAGTGTTTACGTGTTGGCATTAACGGTTTTAACTGCAACGCTTAGTTTTAACATGTTGCCACGGTATTAACGGTTGCAAATCCAATGCTTAGTGCTAACGTGTTGCAATTAACGGTTATAACTACAACGCTTAGTTTTAACGTGTTGACATGGTTTTAATGGTTGCAAATGCAAAGCTTAGTGTTTACGTGTTGTCATTAACGGTTGCAACTGCAACGCTTAGTGTAAACATGTTGACACTAGCGGTTGCAACTGCAATGCTAAGTGTTGACATAAACGGTTGCAACGTGTTAACGTGTTGAAATTAACGTAAGCAAATGCTACACTGTTATAATGTTATAACGGTTGTAACTGCAACGCTTAGTTTTAACGCATTGTAACCGAAATGCTTAGTGTTAACGTGTTGCAACTGCAACGCTTAGTGTAAACATGTTGACACTAACGGTTGCAACTGCAATGCTAAGTGTTAACATGTTGACATAAACGGTTGCAACGTTTTAACGTGTTGAAATTAACGTAAGCAAATGCTACACTTACTGTTATAATGTTGACACTTACGGTTGTAACTGCAACGCTTAGTTTTAACGTGTTGCCACTAACGCTTGCAACTGCAATGCTTAATGTTAACGTGCTGCCTTTAAAGGTTGTAACTGCAACGGTTAGTGCTTACATGTTGACACTAACGTTTGCAACTGCAACGCTTAGCTTTGTGTTGCCACTAACGCTTAATGTTAACGTGTTGCATTTAAGGTTGCAACTGTAACGGTTAGTGCTTACATGTTGACACTAACGTTTGCAACTGTTTTAACGGTTGCAAATGCAAAGCTTAGTGTTTACGTGTTGTTCTTAACGGTTTTAACTGCAACGCTTAGTTTTAACGTGTTGCCACGGTATTAACGGTTGCAAATCCAATGCTTAGTGCTAATGTGTTGCAATTAACGGTTATAACTACAACGCTTAGTTTTAAGGTGTTGACATGGTTTTAATGGTTGCAAATGCAAAGCTTAGTGTTTACGTGTTGTCATTAACGGTTTTAACTACAACGCTTAGTTTTAACGCATTGTAACCGCAATGCTTAGTGTTAACGTGTTGTCATTAACGGTTGCAACTGCAACGCTTAGTGTAAACATGTTGACACTAACGGTTGCAACTGCAATGCTAAGTGTTAACATGTTTGCTTAGTGCTAATGTGTTGCAATTAACGGTTATAACTACAACGCTTAGTTTTAACGTGTTGACATGGTTTTAATGGTTGCAAATGCAAAGCTTAGTGTTTACGTGTTGTCATTAACGGTTTTAACTACAACGCTTAGTTTTAACGCATTGTAACCGCAATGCTTAGTGTTAACGTGTTGTCATTAACGGTTGCAACTGTAACCGCAATGCTTAGTGTTAACGTGTTGTCATTAACGGTTGCAACTGCAACGCTTAGTGTAAATATGTTGACACTAACGGTTGCAACTGCAATGCTAAGTGTTAACATGTTGACATTAAACGGTTGCAACGTGTTAACGTGTTGAAATTAACGTAAGCAAATGCTACACTTACTGTTATGTTGACACTTACTGTTATGTTGACGTAACTGCAACGCTTAGTTTTAACGGTTATAACTACAACGCTTAGTTTTGACGTGTTGACATGGTTTTAATGGTTGCAAATGCAAAGCTTAGTGTTTACGTGTTGTCATTAACGGTTGCAACTGCAACGCTTAGTGTAAACATGTTGACACTAACGGTTGCAACTGCAATGCTAAGTGTTGACATAAACGGTTGCAACGTGTTAACGTGTTGAAATTAACGTAAGCAAATGCTACACTGTTATAATGTTATAACGGTTGTAACTGCAACGCTTAGTTTTAACGCATTGTAACCGAAATGCTTAGTGTTAAGTTAACGTGTTGCAACTGCAACGCTTAGTGTAAACATGTTGACACTAACGGTTGCAACTGCAATGCTAAGTGTTAACATGTTGACATAAACGGTTGCAACGTTTTAAAGTGTTGAAATGTTCTCATTACCGGTTTTAACTACAACGCTTAGATTTAACGCATTGTAACCACAATGCTTAGTGTTAACGGTTGCAACTGCAACGCTTAGTGTAAACATGTTGACACTAACGGTTGCAACTGCAATGCTGTGTTAACATGTTGACATAAACGGTTGCAACGTGTTAACGTGTTGAAATTAACGTAAGCAAATGCTACATTTACTGTTATAATGTTGACACTAACGGTTGTAACTGCAACGCTTAGTTTTAACGTATTGCCACTAACGCTTGCAACTGCAATGCTTAATGTTAACGTGTTGCCTTTAAAGGTTGCAACTGCAACGGTTAGTGCTTACATGTTGACACTAACGTTTGCAACTGCAACGCTTAGCTTTAACGTGTTGCCACTAACGCTTAATGTTAACGTGTTGCCATTAAAGGTTGCAACTGTAAAGGTTAGTGCTTACATGTTGACACTAACGTTTGGAACTGCAACGCTTAGCTTTAACGTGTTGCCACTAACGCTTAATGTTAACGTGTTGCCATTAAAGGTTGCAACTGTAACTGTTAGTGCTTACATGTTGACACTAACGTTTGCAACTGTTTTAACGGTTGCAAATGCAAAGCTTAGTGTTTACGTGTTGCCATTAACGGTTTTAACTACAACGCTTAGCGTGTTGACACGGTTTTAACGGTTGCAAATGCAAAGCTTAGTGTTTACGTGTTGGCATTCACGGTTTTAACTGCAACGCTTAGTTTTAACATGTTGCCACGGTATTAACGGTTGCAAATCCAATGCTTAGTGCTAACGTGTTGCAATTAACGGTTATAACTACAACACTTAGTTTTAACGTGTTGACATGGTTTTAATGGTTGCAAATGCAAAGCTTAGTGTTTACGTGTTGTCATTAACGGTTTTAACTGCAACGCTTAGTTTTAACCCTAACCATTAAGGTTGCAACTGCAAAGCTTAGTGTTTACGTGTTGTCATTAACGGTTTTAACTACAACGCTTAGTTTTAACGCATTGTAACCGCAATGCTTAGTGTTAACGTGTTGTAATTAACGGTTGCAACTGCAACGCTTAGTGTAAACATGTTGACACTAATGGTTGCAACTGCAATGCTAAGTGTTAACATGTTGACATAAACGGTTGCAACGTGTTAACGTGTTGAAATTAACGTAAGCAAATGCTACACTTACTGTAATGTTGAAACTAACGGTTGTAACTGCAACGCTTAGTTTTAACGTGTTGCCACTAACGCTTGCAACTGCAATGCTTAATGTTAACGTGTTGCCTTTAAAGGTTGCAACTGCAACGGTTAGTGCTTACATGTTAACACTAACGTTTGCAACTGCAACACTTAGCTTTAACGTGTTGCCACTAACGCTTAATGTTAACGTGTTGCCATTAAAGGTTGCAACTGTAACGGTTAGTGCTTCCATGTTGACACTAACGTTTGCAACTGTTTTGACGGTTGCAAATGCAAAGCTTAGTGTTTACGTGTTGCCATTAACGGTTTTAACTACAACGCTCAGTTTCAACGTGTTGACACGGTTTTAACGGTTGCAAATGAAAAGCAGCTTACGTGTTGTCATTAACGGTTTTAACTGCAACGCTTAGTTTTTACATGTTGCCACGGTATTAACGGTTGCATATCCAATGCTTAGTGCCACTAACGCTTGCAACTGCAATGCTTAATGTTATCGTGTTGCCTTTAAAGGTTGCAACTGCAACGGTTAATGCTTACATGTTGACACTAACGTTTGCAACTGCAACGCCTAGCTTTAACGTGTTGCCACTAACGCTTAATGTTAACGTGTTGCCATTAAAGGTTACAACTGTAACGGTTAGTGCTTACATGTTGACACTAACGTTTGCAACTGTTTTAACGGTTGCAAATGCAAAGCTTAGTGTTTACGTGTTGCCATTAACGGTTTTAACTACAACGCTTAGCGTGTTGACACGGTTTTAACGGTTGCAAATGCAAAGCTTAGTGTTTACGTGTTGGCATTAACGGTTTTAACTGCAACGCTTAGTTTTAACATGTTGCCACGGTATTAACGGTTGCAAATCCAATGCTTAGTGCTAACGTGTTGCAATTAACGGTTATAACTACAACGCTTAGTTTTAACGTGTTGACATGGTTTTAATGGTTGCAAATGCAAAGCTTAGTGTTTACGTGTTGTCAATAACGGTTGCAACTGCAACGCTTAGTGTAAACATGTTGACACTAGCGTTTGCAACTGCAATGCTAAGTGTTGACATAAACGGTTGCAACGTGTTAACGTGTTGAAATTAACGTAAGCAAATGCTACACTGTTATAATGTTATAACGGTTTTAACGCATTGTAACCGAAATGCTTAGTGTTAACGTGTTGCAACTGCAACGCTTAGTGTAAACATGTTGACACTAACGGTTGCAACTGCAATGCTAAGTGTTAACATGTTGACATAAACGGTTGCAACGTTTTAACGTGTTGAAATTAACGTAAGCAAATGCTACACTTACTGTTATAATGTTGACACTTACGGTTGTAACTGCAACGCTTAGTTTTAACGTGTTGCCACTAACGCTTGCAACTGCAATGCTTAATGTTAACGTGTTGCCTTTAAAGGTTGTAACTGCAACGGTTAGTGCTTACATGTTGACACTAACGTTTGCAACTGCAACGCTTAGCTTTAACGTGTTGCCACTAACGCTTAATGTTAACGTGTTGCATTTAAGGTTGCAACTGTAACGGTTAGTGCTTACATGTTGACACTAACGTTTGCAACTGTTTTAACGGTTGCAAATGCAAAGCTTAGTGTTTACGTGTTGTTCTTAACGGTTTTAACTGCAACGCTTAGTTTTAACGTGTTGCCACGGTATTAACGGTTGCAAATCCAATGCTTAGTGCTAATGTGTTGCAATTAACGGTTATAACTACAACGCTTAGTTTTAAGGTGTTGACATGGTTTTAATGGTTGCAAATGCAAAGCTTAGTGTTTACGTGTTGTCATTAACGGTTTTAACTACAACGCTTAGTTTTAACGCATTGTAACCGCAATGCTTAGTGTTAACGTGTTGTCATTAACGGTTGCAACTGCAACGCTTAGTGTAAACATGTTGACACTAACGGTTGCAACTGCAATGCTAAGTGTTAACATGTTTGCTTAGTGCTAATGTGTTGCAATTAACGATTATAACTACAACGCTTAGTTTTAACGTGTTGACATGGTTTTAATGGTTGCAAATGCAAAGCTTAGTGTTTACGTGTTGTCATTAACGGTTTTAACTACAACGCTTAGTTTTAACGCATTGTAACCGCAATGCTTAGTGTTAACGTGTTGTCATTAACGGTTGCAACTGCAACGCTTAGTGTAAACATGTTGACACTAACGGTTGCAACTGCAATGCTAAGTGTTAACATGTTGACATTAAACGGTTGCAACGTGTTAACGTGTTGAAATTAACGTAAGCAAATGCTACACTTACTGTTATGTTGACACTTACTGTTATGTTGACGTAACTGCAACGCTTAGTTTTAACGTGTTGCAATTAACGGTTATAACTACAACGCTTAGTTTTAACGTGTTGACATGGTTTTAATGGTTGCAAATGCAAAGCTTAGTGTTTAGGTGTTGTCATTAACGGTTGCAACTGCAACGCTTAGTGTAAACATGTTGACACTAACGGTTGCAACTGCAATGCTAAGTGTTGACATAAACGGTTGCAACGTGTTAACGTGTTGAAATTAACGTAAGCAAATGCTACACTGTTATAATGTTATAACGGTTGTAACTGCAACGCTTAGTTTTAACGCATTGTAACCGAAATGCTTAGTGTTAAGTTAACGTGTTGCAACTGCAACGCTTAGTGTAAACATGTTGACACTAACGGTTGCAACTGCAATGCTAAGTGTTAACATGTTGACATAAACGGTTGCAACGTTTTAACGTGTTGAAATTAACGTAAGCAAATGCTACACTTACTGTTATAATGTTGACACTTACGGTTGTAACTGCAACGCTTAGTTTTTACGTGTTGCCACTAACGCTTGCAACTGCAATGCTTAATGTTAACGTGCTGCCTTTAAAGGTTGTAACTGCAACGGTTAGTGCTTACATGTTGACACTAACGTTTGCAACTGCAACGCTTAGCTTTAACGTGTTGCCACTAACGCTTAATGTTAACGTGTTGCATTTAAGGTTGCAACTGTAACGGTTAGTGCTTACATGTTGACACTAACGTTTGCAACTGTTTTAACGGTTGCAAATGCAAAGCTTAGTGTTTACGTGTTGCCATTAACGGTTTTAACTGCAACGCTTAGTTTTAACGTGTTGCCACGGTATTAACGGTTGCAAATCCAATGCTTAGTGCTAATGTGTTGCAATTAACGGTTATAACTACAACGCTTAGTTTTAAGGTGTTGACATGGTTTTAATGGTTGCAAATGCAAAGCTTAGTGTTTACGTGTTGTCATTAACGGTTTTAACTACAACGCTTAGTTTTAAGGTGTAACCGCAATGCTTAGTGTTAACGTGTTGTCATTAACGGTTGCAACTGCAACGCTTAGTGTAAACATGTTGACACTAACGGTTGCAACTGCAATGCTAAGTGTTAACATGTTTGCTTAGTGCTAATGTGTTGCAATTAACGGTTATAACTACAACGCTTAGTTTTAACGTGTTGACATGGTTTTAATGGTTGCAAATGCAAAGCTTAGTGTTTACGTGTTGTCATTAACGGTTTTAACTACAACGCTTAGTTTTAACGCATTGTAACCGCAATGCTAAGTGTTAACGTGTTGTCATTAACGGTTGCAACTGTAACCGCAATGCTTAGTGTTAACGTGTTGTCATTAACGGTTGCAACTGCAACGCTTAGTGTAAACATGTTGACACTAACGGTTGCAACTGCAATGCTAAGTGTTAACATGTTGACATTAAACGGTTGCAACGTGTTAACGTGTTGAAATTAACGTAAGCAAATGCTACACTTACTGTTATGTTGACACTTACTGTTATGTTGACGTAACTGCAACGCTTAGTTTTAACGGTTATAACTACAACGCTTAGTTTTGACGTGTTGACATGGTTTTAATGGTTGCAAATGCAAAGCTTAGTGTTTACGTGTTGTCATTAACGGTTGCAACTGCAACGCTTAGTGTAAACATGTTGACACTAACGGTTGCAACTGCAATGCTAAGTGTTGACATAAACGGTTGCAACGTGTTAACGTGTTGAAATTAACGTAAGCAAATGCTACACTGTTATAATGTTATAACGGTTGTAACTGCAACGCTTAGTTTTAACGCATTGTAACCGAAATGCTTAGTGTTAAGTTAACGTGTTGCAACTGCAACGCTTAGTGTAAACATGTTGACACTAACGGTTGCAACTGCAATGCTAAGTGTTAACATGTTGACATAAACGGTTGCAACGTTTTAACGTGTTGAAATGTTCTCATTACCGGTTTTAACTACAACGCTTAGATTTAACGCATTGTAACCACAATGCTTAGTGTTAACGGTTGCAACTGCAACGCTTAGTGTAAACATGTTGACACTAACGGTTGCAACTGCAATGCTGTGTTAACATGTTGACATAAACGGTTGCAAGGTGTTAACGTGTTGAAATTAACGTAAGCAAATGCTACATTTACTGTTATAATGTTGACACTAACGGTTGTAACTGCAACGCTTAGTTTTAACGTATTGCCACTAACGCTTGCAACTGCAATGCTTAATGTTAACGTGTTGCCTTTAAAGGTTGCAACTGCAACGGTTAGTGCTTACATGTTGACACTAACGTTTGCAACTGCAACGCTTAGCTTTAACGTGTTGCCACTAACGCTTAATGTTAACGTGTTGCCATTAAAGGTTGCAACTGTAAAGGTTAGTGCTTACATGTTGACACTAACGTTTGGAACTGCAACGCTTAGCTTTAACGTGTTGCCACTAACGCTTAATGTTAACGTGTTGCCACTAACGCTTAATGTTAACGTGTTGCCATTAAAGGTTGCAACTGTAACTGTTAGTGCTTATATGTTGACACTAACGTTTGCAACTGTTTTAACGGTTGCAAATGCAAAGCTTAGTGTTTACGTGTTGCCATTAACGGTTTTAACTACAACGCTTAGCGTGTTGACACGGTTTTAACGGTTGCAAATGCAAAGCTTAGTGTTTACGTGTTGGCATTAACGGTTTTAACTGCAACGCTTAGTTTTAACATGTTGCCACGGTATTAACGGTTGCAAATCCAATGCTTAGTGCTAATGTGTTGCAATTAAAGGTTATAACTACAACACTTAGTTTTAACGTGTTGACATGGTTTTAATGGTTGCAAATGCAAAGCTTAGTGTTTACGTGTTGTCATTAACGGTTTTAACTGCAACGCTTAGTTTTAACCCTAACCATTAAGGTTGCAACTGCAAAGCTTAGTGTTTACGTGTTGTCATTAACGGTTTTAACTACAACGCTTAGTTTTAACGCATTGTAACCGCAATGCTTAGTGTTAACGTGTTGTAATTAACGGTTGCAACTGCAACGCTTAGTGTAAACATGTTGACACTAATGGTTGCAACTGCAATGCTAAGTGTTAACATGTTGACATAAACGGTTGCAACGTGTTAACGTGTTGAAATTAACGTAAGCAAATGCTACACTGTTATAATGTTATAACGGTTGTAACTGCAACGCTTAGTTTTAACGCATTGTAACCGAAATGCTTAGTGTTAACGTGTTGCAACTGCAACGCTTAGTGTAAACATGTTGACACTAACGGTTGCAACTGCAATGCTAAGTGTTAACATGTTGACATAAACGGTTGCAACGTTTTAACGTGTTGAAATTAACGTAAGCAAATGCTACACTTACTGTTATAATGTTGACACATACGGTTGTAACTGCAACGCTTAGTTTTTACGTGTTGCCACTAACGCTTGCAACTGCAATGCTTAATGTTAACGTGCTGCCTTTAAAGGTTGTAACTGCAACGGTTAGTGCTTACATGTTGACACTAACGTTTGCAACTGCAACGCTTAGCTTTAACGTGTTGCCACTAACGCTTAATGTTAACGTGTTGCATTTAAGGTTGCAACTGTAACGGTTAGTGCTTACATGTTGACACTAACGTTTGCAACTGTTTTAACGGTTGCAAATGCAAAGCTTAGTGTTTACGTGTTGCCATTAACGGTTTTAACTGCAACGCTTAGTTTTAACGTGTTGCCACGGTATTAACGGTTGCAAATCCAATGCTTAGTGCTAATGTGTTGCAATTAACGGTTATAACTACAACGCTTAGTTTTAAGGTGTTGACATGGTTTTAATGGTTGCAAATGCAAAGCTTAGTGTTTACGTGTTGTCATTAACGGTTTTAACTACAACGCTTAGTTTTAACGCATTGTAACCGCAATGCTTAGTGTTAACGTGTTGTCATTAACGGTTGCAACTGCAACGCTTAGCTTTAACGTGTTGCCACTAACGCTTAATGTTAACGTGTTGCATTTAAGGTTGCAACTGTAACGGTTAGTGCTTACATGTTGACACTAACGTTTGCAACTGTTTTAACGGTTGCAAATGCAAAGCTTAGTGTTTACGTGTTGCCATTAACGGTTTTAACTGCAACGCTTAGTTTTAACGTGTTGCCACGGTATTAACGGTTGCAAATCCAATGCTTAGTGCTAATGTGTTGCAATTAACGGTTATAACTACAACGCTTAGTTTTAAGGTGTTGACATGGTTTTAATGGTTGCAAATGCAAAGCTTAGTGTTTACGTGTTGTCATTAACGGTTTTAACTACAACGCTTAGTTTTAACGCATTGTAACCGCAATGCTTAGTGTTAACGTGTTGTCATTAACGGTTGCAACTGCAACGCTTAGTGTAAACATGTTGACACTAACGGTTGCAACTGCAATGCTAAGTGTTAACATGTTTGCTTAGTGCTAATGTGTTGCAATTAACGGTTATAACTACAACGCTTAGTTTTAACGTGTTGACATGGTTTTAATGGTTGCAAATGCAAAGCTTAGTGTTTACGTGTTGTCATTAACGGTTTTAACTACAACGCTTAGTTTTAACGCATTGTAACCGCAATGCTTAGTGTTAACGTGTTGTCATTAACGGTTGCAACTGTAACCGCAATGCTTAGTGTTAACGTGTTGTCATTAACGGTTGCAACTGCAACACTTAGTGTAAACATGTTGACACTAACGGTTGCAACTGCAATGCTAAGTGTTAACATGTTGACATTAAACGGTTGCAACGTGTTAACGTGTTGAAATTAACGTAAGCAAATGCTACACTTACTGTTATGTTGACACTTACTGTTATGTTGACGTAACTGCAACGCTTAGTTTTAACGGTTATAACTACAACGCTTAGTTTTGACGTGTTGACATGGTTTTAATGGTTGCAAATGCAAAGCTTAGTGTTTACGTGTTGTCATTAACGGTTGCAACTGCAACGCTTAGTGTAAACATGTTGACACTAACGGTTGCAACTGCAATGCTAAGTGTTGACATAAACGGTTGCAACGTGTTAACGTGTTGGAATTAACGTAAGCAAATGCTACACTGTTATAATGTTATAACGGTTGTAACTGCAACGCTTAGTTTTAACGCATTGTAACCGAAATGCTTAGTGTTAAGTTAACGTGTTGCAACTGCAATGCTTAGTGTAAACATGTTGACACTAACGGTTGCAACTGCAATGCTAAGTGTTAACATGTTGACATAAACGGTTGCAACGTTTTAAAGTGTTGAAATGTTCTCATTACCGGTTTTAACTACAACGCTTAGATTTAACGCATTGTAACCACAATGCTTAGTGTTAACGGTTGCAACTGCAACGCTTAGTGTAAACATGTTGACACTAACGGTTGCAACTGCAATGCTGTGTTAACATGTTGACATAAACGGTTGCAACGTGTTAACGTGTTGAAATTAACGTAAGCAAATGCTACATTTACTGTTATAATGTTGACACTAACGGTTGTAACTGCAACGCTTAGTTTTAACGTAGTTAGTTTTGTTGTTACTAACGCTTGCAACTGCTGCGTGTTGCCTTTAAAGGTTGCAACTGCAACGGTTAGTGCTTACATGTTGACACTAACGTTTGCAACTGCAACGCTTAGCTTTAACGTGTTGCCACTAACGCTTAATGTTAACGTGTTGCCATTAACGGTTGCAACTGTAAAGGTTAGTGCTTACATGTTGACACTAACGTTTGGAACTGCAACGCTTAGCTTTAACGTGTTGCCACTAACGCTTAATGTTAACGTGTTGCCATTAAAGGTTGCAACTGTAACTGTTAGTGCTTACATGTTGACACTAACGTTTGCAACTGTTTTAACGGTTGCAAATGCAAAGCTTAGTGTTTACGTGTTGCCATTAACGGTTTTAACTACAACGCTTAGCGTGTTGACACGGTTTTAACGGTTGCAAATGCAAAGCTTAGTGTTTACGTGTTGGCATTAACGGTTTTAACTGCAACGCTTAGTTTTAACATGTTGCCACGGTATTAACGGTTGCAAATCCAATGCTTAGTGCTAACGTGTTGCAATTAACGGTTATAACTACAACACTTAGTTTTAACGTGTTGACATGGTTTTAATGGTTGCAAATGCAAAGCTTAGTGTTTACGTGTTGTCATTCACGGTTTTAACTGCAACGCTTAGTTTTAACCCTAACCATTAAGGTTGCAACTGCAAAGCTTAGTGTTTACGTGATGTCATTAACGGTTTTAACTACAACGCTTAGCTTTAACGCATTGTAACCGCAATGCTTAGTGTTAACGTGTTGTAATTAACGGTTGCAACTGCAACGCTTAGTGTAAACATGTTGACACTAATGGTTGCAACTGCAATGCTAAGTGTTAACATGTTGACATAAACGGTTGCAACGTGTTAACGTGTTGAAATTAACGTAAGCAAATGCTACACTTACTGTAATGTTGAAACTAACGGTTGTAACTGCAACGCTTAGTTTTAACGTGTTGCCACTAACGCTTGCAACTGCAATGCTTAATGTTAACGTGTTGCCTTTAAAGGTTGCAACTGCAACGGTTAGTGCTTACATGTTAACACTAACGTTTGCAACTGCAACACTTAGCTTTAACGTGTTGCCACTAACGCTTAATGTTAACGTGTTGCCATTAAAGGTTGCAACTGTAACGGTTAGTGCTTCCATGTTGACACTAACGTTTGCAACTGTTTTGACGGTTGCAAATGCAAAGCTTAGTGTTTACGTGTTGCCATTAACGGTTTTAACTACAACGCTCAGTTTCAACGTGTTGACACGGTTTTAACGGTTGCAAATGCAAAGCAGCTTACGTGTTGTCATTAACGATTTTTAACTGCAACGCTTAGTTTTTACATGTTGCAACGGTATTAACGGTTGCATATCCAATGCTTAGTGCCACTAACGCTTGCAACTACAATGCTTAATGTTAACGTGTTGCCTTTAAAGGTTGCAACTGCAACGGTTAATGCTTACATGTTGACACTGACGTTTGCAACTGCAACGCCTAGCTTTAACGTGTTGCCACTAACGCTTAATGTTAACGTGTTGCCATTAAAGGTTACAACTGTAACAGTGCTTACATGTTGACACTAACGTTTGCAACTGTTTTAACGGTTGCAAATGCAAAGCTTAGTGTTTACGTGTTGCCATTAACGGTTTTAACTACAACGCTTAGCGTGTTGACACGGTTTTAACGGTTGCAAATGCAAAGCTTAGTGTTTACGTGTTGGCATTAACGGTTTTAACTGCAACGCTTAGTTTTAACATGTTGCCACGGTATTAACGGTTGCAAATCCAATGCTTAGTGCTAACGTGTTGCAATTAACGGTTATAACTACAACGCTTAGTTTTAACGTGTTGACATGGTTTTAATGGTTGCAAATGCAAAGCTTAGTGTTTACGTGTTGTCAATAACGGTTGCAACTGCAACGCTTAGTGTAAACATGTTGACACTAGCGTTTGCAACTGCAATGCTAAGTGTTGACATAAACGGTTGCAACGTGTTAACGTGTTGAAATTAACGTAAGCAAATGCTACACTGTTATAATGTTATAACGGTTGTAACTGCAACGCTTAGTTTTAACGCATTGTAACCGAAATGCTTAGTGTTAACGTGTTGCAACTGCAACGCTTAGTGTAAACATGTTGACACTAACGGTTGCAACTGCAATGCTAAGTGTTAACATGTTGACATAAACGGTTGCAACGTTTTAACGTGTTGAAATTAACGTAAGCAAATGCTACACTTACTGTTATAATGTTGACACTTACGGTTGTAACTGCAACGCTTAGTTTTAACGTGTTGCCACTAACGCTTGCAACTGCAATGCTTAATGTTAACGTGTTGCCTTTAAAGGTTGTAACTGCAACGGTTAGTGCTTACATGTTGACACTAACGTTTGCAACTGCAACGCTTAGCTTTAACGTGTTGCCACTAACGCTTAATGTTAACGTGTTGCATTTAAGGTTGCAACTGTAACGGTTAGTGCTTACATGTTGACACTAACGTTTGCAACTGTTTTAACGGTTGCAAATGCAAAGCTTAGTGTTTACGTGTTGCCATTAACGGTTTTAACTGCAACGCTTAGTTTTAACGTGTTGCCACGGTATTAACGGTTGCAAATCCAATGCTTAGTGCTAATGTGTTGCAATTAACGGTTATAACTACAACGCTTAGTTTTAAGGTGTTGACATGGTTTTAATGGTTGCAAATGCAAAGCTTAGTGTTTACGTGTTGTCATTAACGGTTTTAACTACAACGCTTAGTTTTAACGCATTGTAACCGCAATGCTTAGTGTTAACGTGTTGTCATTAACGGTTGCAACTGCAACGCTTAGTGTAAACATGTTGACACTAACGGTTGCAACTGCAATGCTAAGTGTTAACATGTTTGCTTAGTGCTAATGTGTTGCAATTAACGATTATAACTACAACGCTTAGTTTTAACGTGTTGACATGGTTTTAATGGTTGCAAATGCAAAGCTTAGTGTTTACGTGTTGTCATTAACGGTTTTAACTACAACGCTTAGTTTTAACGCATTGTAACCGCAATGCTTAGTGTTAACGTGTTGTCATTAACGGTTGCAACTGCAACGCTTAGTGTAAACATGTTGACACTAACGGTTGCAACTGCAATGCTAAGTGTTAACATGTTGACATTAAACGGTTGCAACGTGTTAACGTGTTGAAATTAACGTAAGCAAATGCTACACTTACTGTTATGTTGACACTTACTGTTATGTTGACGTAACTACAACGCTCAGTTTTAACGTGTTGCAATTAACGGTTATAACTACAACGCTTAGTTTTAACGTGTTGACATGGTTTTAATGGTTGCAAATGCAAAGCTTAGTGTTTACGTGTTGTCATTAACGGTTTTAACTACAACGCTTAGTTTTAACGCATTGTAACCGCAATGCTTAGTGTTAACGTGTTGTCATTAACGGTTGCAACTGCAACGCTTAGCTTTAACGTGTTGCCACTAACGCTTAATGTTAACGTGTTGCATTTAAGGTTGCAACTGTAACGGTTAGTGCTTACATGTTGACACTAACGTTTGCAACTGTTTTAACGGTTGCAAATGCAAAGCTTAGTGTTTACGTGTTGCCATTAACGGTTTTAACTGCAACGCTTAGTTTTAACGTGTTGCCACGGTATTAACGGTTGCAAATCCAATGCTTAGTGCTAATGTGTTGCAATTAACGGTTATAACTACAACGCTTAGTTTTAAGGTGTTGACATGGTTTTAATGGTTGCAAATGCAAAGCTTAGTGTTTACGTGTTGTCATTAACGGTTTTAACTACAACGCTTAGTTTTAACGCATTGTAACCGCAATGCTTAGTGTTAACGTGTTGTCATTAACGGTTGCAACTGCAACGCTTAGTGTAAACATGTTGACACTAACGGTTGCAACTGCAATGCTAAGTGTTAACATGTTTGCTTAGTGCTAATGTGTTGCAATTAACGGTTATAACTACAACGCTTAGTTTTAACGTGTTGACATGGTTTTAATGGTTGCAAATGCAAAGCTTAGTGTTTACGTGTTGTCATTAACGGTTTTAACTACAACGCTTAGTTTTAACGCATTGTAACCGCAATGCTTAGTGTTAACGTGTTGTCATTAACGGTTGCAACTGTAACCGCAATGCTTAGTGTTAACGTGTTGTCATTAACGGTTGCAACTGCAACACTTAGTGTAAACATGTTGACACTAACGGTTGCAACTGCAATGCTAAGTGTTAACATGTTGACATTAAACGGTTGCAACGTGTTAACGTGTTGAAATTAACGTAAGCAAATGCTACACTTACTGTTATGTTGACACTTACTGTTATGTTGACGTAACTGCAACGCTTAGTTTTAACGGTTATAACTACAACGCTTAGTTTTGACGTGTTGACATGGTTTTAATGGTTGCAAATGCAAAGCTTAGTGTTTACGTGTTGTCATTAACGGTTGCAACTGCAACGCTTAGTGTAAACATGTTGACACTAACGGTTGCAACTGCAATGCTAAGTGTTGACATAAACGGTTGCAACGTGTTAACGTGTTGGAATTAACGTAAGCAAATGCTACACTGTTATAATGTTATAACGGTTGTAACTGCAACGCTTAGTTTTAACGCATTGTAACCGAAATGCTTAGTGTTAAGTTAACGTGTTGCAACTGCAATGCTTAGTGTAAACATGTTGACACTAACGGTTGCAACTGCAATGCTAAGTGTTAACATGTTGACATAAACGGTTGCAACGTTTTAAAGTGTTGAAATGTTCTCATTACCGGTTTTAACTACAACGCTTAGATTTAACGCATTGTAACCACAATGCTTAGTGTTAACGGTTGCAACTGCAACGCTTAGTGTAAACATGTTGACACTAACGGTTGCAACTGCAATGCTGTGTTAACATGTTGACATAAACGGTTGCAACGTGTTAACGTGTTGAAATTAACGTAAGCAAATGCTACATTTACTGTTATAATGTTGACACTAACGGTTGTAACTGCAACGCTTAGTTTTAACGTAGTTAGTTTTGTTGTTACTAACGCTTGCAACTGCTGCGTGTTGCCTTTAAAGGTTGCAACTGCAACGGTTAGTGCTTACATGTTGACACTAACGTTTGCAACTGCAACGCTTAGCTTTAACGTGTTGCCACTAACGCTTAATGTTAACGTGTTGCCATTAACGGTTGCAACTGTAAAGGTTAGTGCTTACATGTTGACACTAACGTTTGGAACTGCAACGCTTAGCTTTAACGTGTTGCCACTAACGCTTAATGTTAACGTGTTGCCATTAAAGGTTGCAACTGTAACTGTTAGTGCTTACATGTTGACACTAACGTTTGCAACTGTTTTAACGGTTGCAAATGCAAAGCTTAGTGTTTACGTGTTGCCATTAACGGTTTTAACTACAACGCTTAGCGTGTTGACACGGTTTTAACGGTTGCAAATGCAAAGCTTAGTGTTTACGTGTTGGCATTAACGGTTTTAACTGCAACGCTTAGTTTTAACATGTTGCCACGGTATTAACGGTTGCAAATCCAATGCTTAGTGCTAACGTGTTGCAATTAACGGTTATAACTACAACACTTAGTTTTAACGTGTTGACATGGTTTTAATGGTTGCAAATGCAAAGCTTAGTGTTTACGTGTTGTCATTCACGGTTTTAACTGCAACGCTTAGTTTTAACCCTAACCATTAAGGTTGCAACTGCAAAGCTTAGTGTTTACGTGATGTCATTAACGGTTTTAACTACAACGCTTAGCTTTAACGCATTGTAACCGCAATGCTTAGTGTTAACGTGTTGTAATTAACGGTTGCAACTGCAACGCTTAGTGTAAACATGTTGACACTAATGGTTGCAACTGCAATGCTAAGTGTTAACATGTTGACATAAACGGTTGCAACGTGTTAACGTGTTGAAATTAACGTAAGCAAATGCTACACTTACTGTAATGTTGAAACTAACGGTTGTAACTGCAACGCTTAGTTTTAACGTGTTGCCACTAACGCTTGCAACTGCAATGCTTAATGTTAACGTGTTGCCTTTAAAGGTTGCAACTGCAACGGTTAGTGCTTACATGTTAACACTAACGTTTGCAACTGCAACACTTAGCTTTAACGTGTTGCCACTAACGCTTAATGTTAACGTGTTGCCATTAAAGGTTGCAACTGTAACGGTTAGTGCTTCCATGTTGACACTAACGTTTGCAACTGTTTTGACGGTTGCAAATGCAAAGCTTAGTGTTTACGTGTTGCCATTAACGGTTTTAACTACAACGCTCAGTTTCAACGTGTTGACACGGTTTTAACGGTTGCAAATGCAAAGCAGCTTACGTGTTGTCATTAACGATTTTTAACTGCAACGCTTAGTTTTTACATGTTGCAACGGTATTAACGGTTGCATATCCAATGCTTAGTGCCACTAACGCTTGCAACTACAATGCTTAATGTTAACGTGTTGCCTTTAAAGGTTGCAACTGCAACGGTTAATGCTTACATGTTGACACTGACGTTTGCAACTGCAACGCCTAGCTTTAACGTGTTGCCACTAACGCTTAATGTTAACGTGTTGCCATTAAAGGTTACAACTGTAACAGTGCTTACATGTTGACACTAACGTTTGCAACTGTTTTAACGGTTGCAAATGCAAAGCTTAGTGTTTACGTGTTGCCATTAACGGTTTTAACTACAACGCTTAGCGTGTTGACACGGTTTTAACGGTTGCAAATGCAAAGCTTAGTGTTTACGTGTTGGCATTAACGGTTTTAACTGCAACGCTTAGTTTTAACATGTTGCCACGGTATTAACGGTTGCAAATCCAATGCTTAGTGCTAACGTGTTGCAATTAACGGTTATAACTACAACGCTTAGTTTTAACGTGTTGACATGGTTTTAATGGTTGCAAATGCAAAGCTTAGTGTTTACGTGTTGTCAATAACGGTTGCAACTGCAACGCTTAGTGTAAACATGTTGACACTAGCGTTTGCAACTGCAATGCTAAGTGTTGACATAAACGGTTGCAACGTGTTAACGTGTTGAAATTAACGTAAGCAAATGCTACACTGTTATAATGTTATAACGGTTGTAACTGCAACGCTTAGTTTTAACGCATTGTAACCGAAATGCTTAGTGTTAACGTGTTGCAACTGCAACGCTTAGTGTAAACATGTTGACACTAACGGTTGCAACTGCAATGCTAAGTGTTAACATGTTGACATAAACGGTTGCAACGTTTTAACGTGTTGAAATTAACGTAAGCAAATGCTACACTTACTGTTATAATGTTGACACTTACGGTTGTAACTGCAACGCTTAGTTTTAACGTGTTGCCACTAACGCTTGCAACTGCAATGCTTAATGTTAACGTGTTGCCTTTAAAGGTTGTAACTGCAACGGTTAGTGCTTACATGTTGACACTAACGTTTGCAACTGCAACGCTTAGCTTTAACGTGTTGCCACTAACGCTTAATGTTAACGTGTTGCATTTAAGGTTGCAACTGTAACGGTTAGTGCTTACATGTTGACACTAACGTTTGCAACTGTTTTAACGGTTGCAAATGCAAAGCTTAGTGTTTACGTGTTGCCATTAACGGTTTTAACTGCAACGCTTAGTTTTAACGTGTTGCCACGGTATTAACGGTTGCAAATCCAATGCTTAGTGCTAATGTGTTGCAATTAACGGTTATAACTACAACGCTTAGTTTTAAGGTGTTGACATGGTTTTAATGGTTGCAAATGCAAAGCTTAGTGTTTACGTGTTGTCATTAACGGTTTTAACTACAACGCTTAGTTTTAACGCATTGTAACCGCAATGCTTAGTGTTAACGTGTTGTCATTAACGGTTGCAACTGCAACGCTTAGTGTAAACATGTTGACACTAACGGTTGCAACTGCAATGCTAAGTGTTAACATGTTTGCTTAGTGCTAATGTGTTGCAATTAACGATTATAACTACAACGCTTAGTTTTAACGTGTTGACATGGTTTTAATGGTTGCAAATGCAAAGCTTAGTGTTTACGTGTTGTCATTAACGGTTTTAACTACAACGCTTAGTTTTAACGCATTGTAACCGCAATGCTTAGTGTTAACGTGTTGTCATTAACGGTTGCAACTGCAACGCTTAGTGTAAACATGTTGACACTAACGGTTGCAACTGCAATGCTAAGTGTTAACATGTTGACATTAAACGGTTGCAACGTGTTAACGTGTTGAAATTAACGTAAGCAAATGCTACACTTACTGTTATGTTGACACTTACTGTTATGTTGACGTAACTACAACGCTCAGTTTTAACGTGTTGCAATTAACGGTTATAACTACAACGCTTAGTTTTAACGTGTTGACATGGTTTTAATGGTTGCAAATGCAAAGCTTAGTGTTTACGTGTTGTCATTAACGGTTTTAACTACAACGCTTAGTTTTAACGCATTGTAACCGCAATGCTTAGTGTTAACGTGTTGTCATTAACGGTTGCAACTGCAACGCTTAGCTTTAACGTGTTGCCACTAACGCTTAATGTTAACGTGTTGCATTTAAGGTTGCAACTGTAACGGTTAGTGCTTACATGTTGACACTAACGTTTGCAACTGTTTTAACGGTTGCAAATGCAAAGCTTAGTGTTTACGTGTTGCCATTAACGGTTTTAACTGCAACGCTTAGTTTTAACGTGTTGCCACGGTATTAACGGTTGCAAATCCAATGCTTAGTGCTAATGTGTTGCAATTAACGGTTATAACTACAACGCTTAGTTTTAAGGTGTTGACATGGTTTTAATGGTTGCAAATGCAAAGCTTAGTGTTTACGTGTTGTCATTAACGGTTTTAACTACAACGCTTAGTTTTAACGCATTGTAACCGCAATGCTTAGTGTTAACGTGTTGTCATTAACGGTTGCAACTGCAACGCTTAGTGTAAACATGTTGACACTAACGGTTGCAACTGCAATGCTAAGTGTTAACATGTTTGCTTAGTGCTAATGTGTTGCAATTAACGGTTATAACTACAACGCTTAGTTTTAACGTGTTGACATGGTTTTAATGGTTGCAAATGCAAAGCTTAGTGTTTACGTGTTGTCATTAACGGTTTTAACTACAACGCTTAGTTTTAACGCATTGTAACCGCAATGCTTAGTGTTAACGTGTTGTCATTAACGGTTGCAACTGTAACCGCAATGCTTAGTGTTAACGTGTTGTCATTAACGGTTGCAACTGCAACACTTAGTGTAAACATGTTGACACTAACGGTTGCAACTGCAATGCTAAGTGTTAACATGTTGACACTAACGGTTGCAACTGCAATGCTAAGTGTTAACATGTTGACATTAAACGGTTGCAACGTGTTAACGTGTTGAAATTAACGTAAGCAAATGCTACACTTACTGTTATGTTGACACTTACTGTTATGTTGACGTAACTGCAACGCTTAGTTTTAACGGTTATAACTACAACGCTTAGTTTTGACGTGTTGACATGGTTTTAATGGTTGCAAATGCAAAGCTTAGTGTTTACGTGTTGTCATTAACGGTTGCAACTGCAACGCTTAGTGTAAACATGTTGACACTAACGGTTGCAACTGCAATGCTAAGTGTTGACATAAACGGTTGCAACGTGTTAACGTGTTGGAATTAACGTAAGCAAATGCTACACTGTTATAATGTTATAACGGTTGTAACTGCAACGCTTAGTTTTAACGCATTGTAACCGAAATGCTTAGTGTTAAGTTAACGTGTTGCAACTGCAATGCTTAGTGTAAACATGTTGACACTAACGGTTGCAACTGCAATGCTAAGTGTTAACATGTTGACATAAACGGTTGCAACGTTTTAAAGTGTTGAAATGTTCTCATTACCGGTTTTAACTACAACGCTTAGATTTAACGCATTGTAACCACAATGCTTAGTGTTAACGGTTGCAACTGCAACGCTTAGTGTAAACATGTTGACACTAACGGTTGCAACTGCAATGCTGTGTTAACATGTTGACATAAACGGTTGCAACGTGTTAACGTGTTGAAATTAACGTAAGCAAATGCTACATTTACTGTTATAATGTTGACACTAACGGTTGTAACTGCAACGCTTAGTTTTAACGTAGTTAGTTTTGTTGTTACTAACGCTTGCAACTGCTGCGTGTTGCCTTTAAAGGTTGCAACTGCAACGGTTAGTGCTTACATGTTGACACTAACGTTTGCAACTGCAACGCTTAGCTTTAACGTGTTGCCACTAACGCTTAATGTTAACGTGTTGCCATTAAAGGTTGCAACTGTAAAGGTTAGTGCTTACATGTTGACACTAACGTTTGGAACTGCAACGCTTAGCTTTAACGTGTTGCCACTAACGCTTAATGTTAACGTGTTGCCATTAAAGGTTGCAACTGTAACTGTTAGTGCTTACATGTTGACACTAACGTTTGCAACTGTTTTAACGGTTGCAAATGCAAAGCTTAGTGTTTACGTGTTGCCATTAACGGTTTTAACTACAACGCTTAGCGTGTTGACACGGTTTTAACGGTTGCAAATGCAAAGCTTAGTGTTTACGTGTTGGCATTAACGGTTTTAACTGCAACGCTTAGTTTTAACATGTTGCCACGGTATTAACGGTTGCAAATCCAATGCTTAGTGCTAACGTGTTGCAATTAACGGTTATAACTACAACACTTAGTTTTAACGTGTTGACATGGTTTTAATGGTTGCAAATGCAAAGCTTAGTGTTTACGTGTTGTCATTCACGGTTTTAACTGCAACGCTTAGTTTTAACCCTAACCATTAAGGTTGCAACTGCAAAGCTTAGTGTTTACGTGATGTCATTAACGGTTTTAACTACAACGCTTAGCTTTAACGCATTGTAACCGCAATGCTTAGTGTTAACGTGTTGTAATTAACGGTTGCAACTGCAACGCTTAGTGTAAACATGTTGACACTAATGGTTGCAACTGCAATGCTAAGTGTTAACATGTTGACATAAACGGTTGCAACGTGTTAACGTGTTGAAATTAACGTAAGCAAATGCTACACTTACTGTAATGTTGAAACTAACGGTTGTAACTGCAACGCTTAGTTTTAACGTGTTGCCACTAACGCTTGCAACTGCAATGCTTAATGTTAACGTGTTGCCTTTAAAGGTTGCAACTGCAACGGTTAGTGCTTACATGTTAACACTAACGTTTGCAACTGCAACACTTAGCTTTAACGTGTTGCCACTAACGCTTAATGTTAACGTGTTGCCATTAAAGGTTGCAACTGTAACGGTTAGTGCTTCCATGTTGACACTAACGTTTGCAACTGTTTTGACGGTTGCAAATGCAAAGCTTAGTGTTTACGTGTTGCCATTAACGGTTTTAACTACAACGCTCAGTTTCAACGTGTTGACACGGTTTTAACGGTTGCAAATGCAAAGCAGCTTACGTGTTGTCATTAACGATTTTTAACTGCAACGCTTAGTTTTTACATGTTGCCACGGTATTAACGGTTGCATATCCAATGCTTAGTGCCACTAACGCTTGCAACTACAATGCTTAATGTTAACGTGTTGCCTTTAAAGGTTGCAACTGCAACGGTTAATGCTTACATGTTGACACTGACGTTTGCAACTGCAACGCCTAGCTTTAACGTGTTGCCACTAACGCTTAATGTTAACGTGTTGCCATTAAAGGTTACAACTGTAACAGTGCTTACATGTTGACACTAACGTTTGCAACTGTTTTAACGGTTGCAAATGCAAAGCTTAGTGTTTACGTGTTGCCATTAACGGTTTTAACTACAACGCTTAGCGTGTTGACACGGTTTTAACGGTTGCAAATGCAAAGCTTAGTGTTTACGTGTTGGCATTAACGGTTTTAACTGCAACGCTTAGTTTTAACATGTTGCCACGGTATTAACGGTTGCAAATCCAATGCTTAGTGCTAACGTGTTGCAATTAACGGTTATAACTACAACGCTTAGTTTTAACGTGTTGACATGGTTTTAATGGTTGCAAATGCAAAGCTTAGTGTTTACGTGTTGTCAATAACGGTTGCAACTGCAACGCTTAGTGTAAACATGTTGACACTAGCGTTTGCAACTGCAATGCTAAGTGTTGACATAAACGGTTGCAACGTGTTAACGTGTTGAAATTAACGTAAGCAAATGCTACACTGTTATAATGTTATAACGGTTGTAACTGCAACGCTTAGTTTTAACGCATTGTAACCGAAATGCTTAGTGTTAACGTGTTGCAACTGCAACGCTTAGTGTAAACATGTTGACACTAACGGTTGCAACTGCAATGCTAAGTGTTAACATGTTGACATAAACGGTTGCAACGTTTTAACGTGTTGAAATTAACGTAAGCAAATGCTACACTTACTGTTATAATGTTGACACTTACGGTTGTAACTGCAACGCTTAGTTTTAACGTGTTGCCACTAACGCTTGCAACTGCAATGCTTAATGTTAACGTGTTGCCTTTAAAGGTTGTAACTGCAACGGTTAGTGCTTACATGTTGACACTAACGTTTGCAACTGCAACGCTTAGCTTTAACGTGTTGCCACTAACGCTTAATGTTAACGTGTTGCATTTAAGGTTGCAACTGTAACGGTTAGTGCTTACATGTTGACACTAACGTTTGCAACTGTTTTAACGGTTGCAAATGCAAAGCTTAGTGTTTACGTGTTGTTCTTAACGGTTTTAACTGCAACGCTTAGTTTTAACGTGTTGCCACGGTATTAACGGTTGCAAATCCAATGCTTAGTGCTAATGTGTTGCAATTAACGGTTATAACTACAACGCTTAGTTTTAAGGTGTTGACATGGTTTTAATGGTTGCAAATGCAAAGCTTAGTGTTTACGTGTTGTCATTAACGGTTTTAACTACAACGCTTAGTTTTAACGCATTGTAACCGCAATGCTTAGTGTTAACGTGTTGTCATTAACGGTTGCAACTGCAACGCTTAGTGTAAACATGTTGACACTAACGGTTGCAACTGCAATGCTAAGTGTTAACATGTTTGCTTAGTGCTAATGTGTTGCAATTAACGATTATAACTACAACGCTTAGTTTTAACGTGTTGACATGGTTTTAATGGTTGCAAATGCAAAGCTTAGTGTTTACGTGTTGTCATTAACGGTTTTAACTACAACGCTTAGTTTTAACGCATTGTAACCGCAATGCTTAGTGTTAACGTGTTGTCATTAACGGTTGCAACTGCAACGCTTAGTGTAAACATGTTGACACTAACGGTTGCAACTGCAATGCTAAGTGTTAACATGTTGACATTAAACGGTTGCAACGTGTTAACGTGTTGAAATTAACGTAAGCAAATGCTACACTTACTGTTATGTTGACACTTACTGTTATGTTGACGTAACTACAACGCTCAGTTTTAACGTGTTGCAATTAACGGTTATAACTACAACGCTTAGTTTTAACGTGTTGACATGGTTTTAATGGTTGCAAATGCAAAGCTTAGTGTTTAGGTGTTGTCATTAACGGTTGCAACTGCAACGCTTAGTGTAAACATGTTGACACTAACGGTTGCAACTGCAATGCTAAGTGTTGACATAAACGGTTGCAACGTGTTAACGTGTTGAAATTAACGTAAGCAAATGCTACACTGTTATAATGTTATAACGGTTGTAACTGCAACGCTTAGTTTTAACGCATTGTAACCGAAATGCTTAGTGTTAAGTTAACGTGTTGCAACTGCAACGCTTAGTGTAAACATGTTGACACTAACGGTTGCAACTGCAATGCTAAGTGTTAACATGTTGACATAAACGGTTGCAACGTTTTAACGTGTTGAAATGTTCTCATTACCGGTTTTAACTACAACGCTTAGATTTAACGCATTGTAACCACAATGCTTAGTGTTAACGTGTTGTCATTAACGGTTGCAACTGCAACGCTTAGTGTAAACATGTTGACACTAACGGTTGCAACTGCAATGCTGTGTTAACATGTTGACATAAACGGTTGCAACGTGTTAACGTGTTGAAATTAACGTAAGCAAATGCTACATTTACTGTTATAATGTTGACACTAACGGTTGTAACTGCAACGCTTAGTTTTAACGTATTGCAACTAACGCTTGCAACTGCAATGCTTAATGTTAACGTGTTGCCTTTAAAGGTTGCAACTGCAACGGTTAGTGCTTACATGTTGACACTAACGTTTGCAACTGCAACGCTTAGCTTTAACGTGTTGCCACTAACGCTTAATGTTAACGTGTTGCCATTAAAGGTTGCAACTGTAAAGGTTAGTGCTTACATGTTGACACTAACGTTTGGAACTGCAACGCTTAGCTTTAACGTGTTGACACTAACGCTTAATGTTAACGTGTTGCCATTAAAGGTTGCAACTGTAACTGATAGTGCTTACATGTTGACACTAACGTTTGCAACTGTTTTAACGGTTGCAAATGCAAAGCTTAGTGTTTACGTGTTGCCATTAACGGTTTTAACTACAACGCTTAGCGTGTTGACACGGTTTTAACGGTTGCAAATGCAAAGCTTAGTGTTTACGTGTTGGCATTAACGGTTTTAACTGCAACGCTTAGTTTTAACATGTTGCCACGGTATTAACGGTTGCAAATCCAATGCTTAGTGCTAACGTGTTGCAATTAACGGTTATAACTACTGTAATGTTGAAACTAACGGTTGTAACTGCAACGCTTAGTTTTAACGTGTTGCCACTAACGCTTGCAACTGCAATGCTTAATGTTAACGTGTTGCCTTTAAAGGTTGCAACTGCAACGGTTAGTGCTTACATGTTAACACTAACGTTTGCAACTGCAACACTTAGCTTTAACGTGTTGCCACTAACGCTTAATGTTAACGTGTTGCCATTAAAGGTTGCAACTGTAACGGTTAGTGCTTCCATGTTGACACTAACGTTTGCAACTGTTTTGACGGTTGCAAATGCAAAGCTTAGTGTTTACGTGTTGCCATTAACGGTTTTAAAACGCTCAGTTTCAACGTGTTGACACGGTTTTAACGGTTGCAAATGCAAAGCAGCTTACGTGTTGTCATTAACGGTTTTAACTGCAACGCTTAGTTTTTACATGTTGCCACGGTATTAACGGTTGCATATCCAATGCTTAGTGCCACTAACGCTTGCAACTGCAATGCTTAATGTTAACGTGTTGCCTTTAAAGGTTGCAACTGCAACGGTTAATGCTTACATGTTGACACTGACGTTTGCAACTGCAACGCCTAGCTTTAACGTGTTGCCACTAACGCTTAATGTTAACGTGTTGCCATTAAAGGTTACAACTGTAACAGTGCTTACATGTTGACACTAACGTTTGCAACTGTTTTAACGGTTGCAAATGCAAAGCTTAGTGTTTACGTGTTGCCATTAACGGTTTTAACTACAACGCTTAGCGTGTTGACACGGTTTTAACGGTTGCAAATGCAAAGCTTAGTGTTTACGTGTTGGCATTAACGGTTTTAACTGCAACGCTTAGTTTTAACATGTTGCCACGGTATTAACGGTTGCAAATCCAATGCTTAGTGCTAACGTGTTGCAATTAACGGTTATAACTACAACGCTTAGTTTTAACGTGTTGACATGGTTTTAATGGTTGCAAATGCAAAGCTTAGTGTTTACGTGTTGTCATTAACGGTTGCAACTGCAACGCTTAGTGTAAACATGTTGACACTAGCGGTTGCAACTGCAATGCTAAGTGTTGACATAAACGGTTGCAACGTGTTAACGTGTTGAAATTAACGTAAGCAAATGCTACACTGTTATAATGTTATAACGGTTGTAACTGCAACGCTTAGTTTTAACGCATTGTAACCGAAATGCTTAGTGTTAACGTGTTGCAACTGCAACGCTTAGTGTAAACATGTTGACACTAACGGTTGCAACTGCAATGCTAAGTGTTAACATGTTGACATAAACGGTTGCAACGTTTTAACGTGTTGAAATTAACGTAAGCAAATGCTACACTTACTGTTATAATGTTGACACTTACGGTTGTAACTGCAACGCTTAGTTTTAACGTGTTGCCACTAACGCTTGCAACTGCAATGCTTAATGTTAACGTGCTGCCTTTAAAGGTTGTAACTGCAACGGTTAGTGCTTACATGTTGACACTAACGTTTGCAACTGCAACGCTTAGCTTTAACGTGTTGCCACTAACGCTTAATGTTAACGTGTTGCATTTAAGGTTGCAACTGTAACGGTTAGTGCTTACATGTTGACACTAACGTTTGCAACTGTTTTAACGGTTGCAAATGCAAAGCTTAGTGTTTACGTGTTGTTCTTAACGGTTTTAACTGCAACGCTTAGTTTTAACGTGTTGCCACGGTATTAACGGTTGCAAATCCAATGCTTAGTGCTAATGTGTTGCAATTAACGGTTATAACTACAACGCTTAGTTTTAAGGTGTTGACATGGTTTTAATGGTTGCAAATGCAAAGCTTAGTGTTTACGTGTTGTCATTAACGGTTTTAACTACAACGCTTAGTTTTAACGCATTGTAACCGCAATGCTTAGTGTTAACGTGTTGTCATTAACGGTTGCAACTGCAACGCTTAGTGTAAACATGTTGACACTAACGGTTGCAACTGCAATGCTAAGTGTTAACATGTTTGCTTAGTGCTAATGTGTTGCAATTAACGGTTATAACTACAACGCTTAGTTTTAACGTGTTGACATGGTTTTAATGGTTGCAAATGCAAAGCTTAGTGTTTACGTGTTGTCATTAACGGTTTTAACTACAACGCTTAGTTTTAACGCATTGTAACCGCAATGCTTAGTGTTAACGTGTTGTCATTAACGGTTGCAACTGTAACCGCAATGCTTAGTGTTAACGTGTTGTCATTAACGGTTGCAACTGCAACGCTTAGTGTAAACATGTTGACACTAACGGTTGCAACTGCAATGCTAAGTGTTAACATGTTGACATTAAACGGTTGCAACGTGTTAACGTGTTGAAATTAACGTAAGCAAATGCTACACTTACTGTTATGTTGACACTTACTGTTATGTTGACGTAACTGCAACGCTTAGTTTTAACGGTTATAACTACAACGCTTAGTTTTGACGTGTTGACATGGTTTTAATGGTTGCAAATGCAAAGCTTAGTGTTTACGTGTTGTCATTAACGGTTGCAACTGCAACGCTTAGTGTAAACATGTTGACACTAACGGTTGCAACTGCAATGCTAAGTGTTGACATAAACGGTTGCAACGTGTTAACGTGTTGAAATTAACGTAAGCAAATGCTACACTGTTATAATGTTATAACGGTTGTAACTGCAACGCTTAGTTTTAACGCATTGTAACCGAAATGCTTAGTGTTAAGTTAACGTGTTGCAACTGCAACGCTTAGTGTAAACATGTTGACACTAACGGTTGCAACTGCAATGCTAAGTGTTAACATGTTGACATAAACGGTTGCAACGTTTTAACGTGTTGAAATGTTCTCATTACCGGTTTTAACTACAACGCTTAGATTTAACGCATTGTAACCACAATGCTTAGTGTTAACGGTTGCAACTGCAACGCTTAGTGTAAACATGTTGACACTAACGGTTGCAACTGCAATGCTGTGTTAACATGTTGACATAAACGGTTGCAAGGTGTTAACGTGTTGAAATTAACGTAAGCAAATGCTACATTTACTGTTATAATGTTGACACTAACGGTTGTAACTGCAACGCTTAGTTTTAACGTATTGCCACTAACGCTTGCAACTGCAATGCTTAATGTTAACGTGTTGCCTTTAAAGGTTGCAACTGCAACGGTTAGTGCTTACATGTTGACACTAACGTTTGCAACTGCAACGCTTAGCTTTAACGTGTTGCCACTAACGCTTAATGTTAACGTGTTGCCATTAAAGGTTGCAACTGTAAAGGTTAGTGCTTACATGTTGACACTAACGTTTGGAACTGCAACGCTTAGCTTTAACGTGTTGCCACTAACGCTTAATGTTAACGTGTTGCCATTAAAGGTTGCAACTGTAACTGTTAGTGCTTACATGTTGACACTAACGTTTGCAACTGTTTTAACGGTTGCAAATGCAAAGCTTAGTGTTTACGTGTTGCCATTAACGGTTTTAACTACAACGCTTAGCGTGTTGACACGGTTTTAACGGTTGCAAATGCAAAGCTTAGTGTTTACGTGTTGGCATTAACGGTTTTAACTGCAACGCTTAGTTTTAACATGTTGCCACGGTATTAACGGTTGCAAATCCAATGCTTAGTGCTAACGTGTTGCAATTAACGGTTATAACTACAACACTTAGTTTTAACGTGTTGACATGGTTTTAATGGTTGCAAATGCAAAGCTTAGTGTTTACGTGTTGTCATTAACGGTTTTAACTGCAACGCTTAGTTTTAACCCTAACCATTAAGGTTGCAACTGCAAAGCTTAGTGTTTACGTGTTGTCATTAACGGTTTTAACTACAACGCTTAGTTTTAACGCATTGTAACCGCAATGCTTAGTGTTAACGTGTTGTAATTAACGGTTGCAACTGCAACGCTTAGTGTAAACATGTTGACACTAATGGTTGCAACTGCAATGCTAAGTGTTAACATGTTGACATAAACGGTTGCAACGTGTTAACGTGTTGAAATTAACGTAAGCAAATGCTACACTGTTATAATGTTATAACGGTTGTAACTGCAACGCTTAGTTTTAACGCATTGTAACCGAAACGCTTAGTGTTAACGTGTTGCAACTGCAACGCTTAGTGTAAACATGTTGACACTAACGGTTGCAACTGCAATGCTAAGTGTTAACATGTTGACATAAACGGTTGCAACGTTTTAACGTGTTGAAATTAACGTAAGCAAATGCTACACTTACTGTTATAATGTTGACACTTACGGTTGTAACTGCAACGCTTAGTTTTTACGTGTTGCCACTAACGCTTGCAACTGCAATGCTTAATGTTAACGTGCTGCCTTTAAAGGTTGTAACTGCAACGGTTAGTGCTTACATGTTGACACTAACGTTTGCAACTGCAACGCTTAGCTTTAACGTGTTGCCACTAACGCTTAATGTTAACGTGTTGCATTTAAGGTTGCAACTGTAACGGTTAGTGCTTACATGTTGACACTAACGTTTGCAACTGTTTTAACGGTTGCAAATGCAAAGCTTAGTGTTTACGTGTTGCCATTAACGGTTTTAACTGCAACGCTTAGTTTTAACGTGTTGCCACGGTATTAACGGTTGCAAATCCAATGCTTAGTGCTAATGTGTTGCAATTAACGGTTATAACTACAACGCTTAGTTTTAAGGTGTTGACATGGTTTTAATGGTTGCAAATGCAAAGCTTAGTGTTTACGTGTTGTCATTAACGGTTTTAACTACAACGCTTAGTTTTAACGCATTGTAACAGCAATGCTTAGTGTTAACGTGTTGTCATTAACGGTTGCAACTGCAACGCTTAGCTTTAACGTCTTGCCACTAACGCTTAATGTTAACGTGTTGCATTTAAGGTTGCAACTGTAACGGTTAGTGCTTACATGTTGACACTAACGTTTGCAACTGTTTTAACGGTTGCAAATGCAAAGCTTAGTGTTTACGTGTTGCCATTAACGGTTTTAACTGCAACGCTTAGTTTTAACGTGTTGCCACGGTATTAACGGTTGCAAATCCAATGCTTAGTGCTAATGTGTTGCAATTAACGGTTATAACTACAACGCTTAGTTTTAAGGTGTTGACATGGTTTTAATGGTTGCAAATGCAAAGCTTAGTGTTTACGTGTTGTCATTAACGGTTTTAACTACAACGCTTAGTTTTAACGCATTGTAACCGCAATGCTTAGTGTTAACGTGTTGTCATTAACGGTTGCAACTGCAACGCTTAGTGTAAACATGTTGACACTAACGGTTGCAACTGCAATGCTAAGTGTTAACATGTTTGCTTAGTGCTAATGTGTTGCAATTAACGGTTATAACTACAACGCTTAGTTTTAACGTGTTGACATGGTTTTAATGGTTGCAAATGCAAAGCTTAGTGTTTACGTGTTGTCATTAACGGTTTTAACTACAACGCTTAGTTTTAACGCATTGTAACCGCAATGCTTAGTGTTAACGTGTTGTCATTAACGGTTGCAACTGTAACCGCAATGCTTAGTGTTAACGTGTTGTCATTAACGGTTGCAACTGCAACACTTAGTGTAAACATGTTGACACTAACGGTTGCAACTGCAATGCTAAGTGTTAACATGTTGACATTAAACGGTTGCAACGTGTTAACGTGTTGAAATTAACGTAAGCAAATGCTACACTTACTGTTATGTTGACACTTACTGTTATGTTGACGTAACTGCAACGCTTAGTTTTAACGGTTATAACTACAACGCTTAGTTTTGACGTGTTGACATGGTTTTAATGGTTGCAAATGCAAAGCTTAGTGTTTACGTGTTGTCATTAACGGTTGCAACTGCAACGCTTAGTGTAAACATGTTGACACTAACGGTTGCAACTGCAATGCTAAGTGTTGACATAAACGGTTGCAACGTATTAACGTGTTGGAATTAACGTAAGCAAATGCTACACTGTTATAATGTTATAACGGTTGTAACTGCAACGCTTAGTTTTAACGCATTGTAACCGAAATGCTTAGTGTTAAGTTAACGTGTTGCAACTGCAATGCTTAGTGTAAACATGTTGACACTAACGGTTGCAACTGCAATGCTAAGTGTTAACATGTTGACATAAACGGTTGCAACGTTTTAAAGTGTTGAAATGTTCTCATTACCGGTTTTAACTACAACGCTTAGATTTAACGCATTGTAACCACAATGCTTAGTGTTAACGGTTGCAACTGCAACGCTTAGTGTAAACATGTTGACACTAACGGTTGCAACTGCAATGCTGTGTTAACATGTTGACATAAACGGTTGCAACGTGTTAACGTGTTGAAATTAACGTAAGCAAATGCTACATTTACTGTTATAATGTTGACACTAACGGTTGTAACTGCAACGCTTAGTTTTAACGTATTGCCACTAACGCTTGCAACTGCAATGCTTAATGTTAACGTGTTGCCTTTAAAGGTTGCAACTGCAACGGTTAGTGCTTACATGTTGACAATAACGTTTGCAACTGCAACGCTTAGCTTTAACGTGTTGCCACTAACGCTTAATGTTAACGTGTTGCCATTAAAGGTTGCAACTGTAAAGGTTAGTGCTTACATGTTGACACTAACGTTTGGAACTGCAACGCTTAGCTTTAACGTGTTGCCACTAACGCTTAATGTTAACGTGTTGCCATTAAAGGTTGCAACTGTAACTGTTAGTGCTTACATGTTGACACTAACGTTTGCAACTGTTTTAACGGTTGCAAATGCAAAGCTTAGTGTTTACGTGTTGCCATTAACGGTTTTAACTACAACGCTTAGCGTGTTGACACGGTTTTAACGGTTGCAAATGCAAAGCTTAGTGTTTACGTGTTGGCATTAACGGTTTTAACTGCAACGCTTAGTTTTAACATGTTGCCACGGTATTAACGGTTGCAAATCCAATGCTTAGTGCTAACGTGTTGCAATTAACGGTTATAACTACAACACTTAGTTTTAACGTGTTGACATGGTTTTAATGGTTGCAAATGCAAAGCTTAGTGTTTACGTGTTGTCATTAACGGTTTTAACTGCAACGCTTAGTTTTAACCCTAACCATTAAGGTTGCAACTGCAAAGCTTAGTGTTTACGTGTTGTCATTAACGGTTTTAACTACAACGCTTAGTTTTAACGCATTGTAACCGCAATGCTTAGTGTTAACGTGTTGTAATTAACGGTTGCAACTGCAACGCTTAGTGTGAACATGTTGACACTAATGGTTGCAACTGCAATGCTAAGTGTTAACATGTTGACATAAACGGTTGCAACGTGTTAACGTGTTGAAATTAACGTAAGCAAATGCTACACTTACTGTAATGTTGAAACTAACGGTTGTAACTGCAACGCTTAGTTTTAACGTGTTGCCACTAACGCTTGCAACTGCAATGCTTAATGTTAACGTGTTGCCTTTAAAGGTTGCAACTGCAACGGTTAGTGCTTACATGTTAACACTAACGTTTGCAACTGCAACACTTAGCTTTAACGTGTTGCCACTAACGCTTAATGTTAACGTGTTGCCATTAAAGGTTGCAACTGTAACGGTTAGTGCTTCCATGTTGACACTAACGTTTGCAACTGTTTTGACGGTTGCAAATGCAAAGCTTAGTGTTTACGTGTTGCCATTAACGGTTTTAACTACAACGCTCAGTTTCAACGTGTTGACACGGTTTTAACGGTTGCAAATGAAAAGCAGCTTACGTGTTGTCATTAACGGTTTTAACTGCAACGCTTAGTTTTTACATGTTGCCACGGTATTAACGGTTGCATATCCAATGCTTAGTGCCACTAACGCTTGCAACTGCAATGCTTAATGTTATCGTGTTGCCTTTAAAGGTTGCAACTGCAACGGTTAATGCTTACATGTTGACACTAACGTTTGCAACTGCAACGCCTAGCTTTAACGTGTTGCCACTAACGCTTAATGTTAACGTGTTGCCATTAAAGGTTACAACTGTAACGGTTAGTGCTTACATGTTGACACTAACGTTTGCAACTGTTTTAACGGTTGCAAATGCAAAGCTTAGTGTTTACGTGTTGCCATTAACGGTTTTAACTACAACGCTTAGCGTGTTGACACGGTTTTAACGGTTGCAAATGCAAAGCTTAGTGTTTACGTGTTGGCATTAACGGTTTTAACTGCAACGCTTAGTTTTAACATGTTGCCACGGTATTAACGGTTGCAAATCCAATGCTTAGTGCTAACGTGTTGCAATTAACGGTTATAACTACAACGCTTAGTTTTAACGTGTTGACATGGTTTTAATGGTTGCAAATGCAAAGCTTAGTGTTTACGTGTTGTCAGTAACGGTTGCAACTGCAACGCTTAGTGTAAACATGTTGACACTAGCGTTTGCAACTGCAATGCTAAGTGTTGACATAAACGGTTGCAACGTGTTAACGTGTTGAAATTAACGTAAGCAAATGCTACACTGTTATAATGTTATAACGGTTGTAACTGCAACGCTTAGTTTTAACGCATTGTAACCGAAATGCTTAGTGTTAACGTGTTGCAACTGCAACGCTTAGTGTAAACATGTTGACACTAACGGTTGCAACTGCAATGCTAAGTGTTAACATGTTGACATAAACGGTTGCAACGTTTTAACGTGTTGAAATTAACGTAAGCAAATGCTACACTTACTGTTATAATGTTGACACTTACGGTTGTAACTGCAACGCTTAGTTTTAACGTGTTGCCAATAACGCTTGCAACTGCAATGCTTAATGTTAACGTGTTGCCTTTAAAGGTTGTAACTGCAACGGTTAGTGCTTACATGTTGACACTAACGTTTGCAACTGCAACGCTTAGCTTTAACGTGTTGCCACTAACGCTTAATGTTAACGTGTTGCATTTAAGGTTGCAACTGTAACGGTTAGTGCTTACATGTTGACACTAACGTTTGCAACTGTTTTAACGGTTGCAAATGCAAAGCTTAGTGTTTACGTGTTGTTCTTAACGGTTTTAACTGCAACGCTTAGTTTTAACGTGTTGCCACGGTATTAACGGTTGCAAATCCAATGCTTATGTGTTGCAATTAACGTGTTGTCATTAACGGTTTTAACTACAACGCTTAGTTTTAACGCATTGTAACCGCAATGCTTAGTGTTAACGTGTTGTCATTAACGGTTGCAACTGCAACGCTTAGTGTAAACATGTTGACACTAACGGTTGCAACTGCAATGCTAAGTGTTAACATGTTTGCTTAGTGCTAATGTGTTGCAATTAACGGTTATAACTACAACGCTTAGTTTTAACGTGTTGACATGGTTTTAATGGTTGCAAATGCAAAGCTTAGTGTTTACGTGTTGTCATTAACGGTTTTAACTACAACGCTTAGTTTTAACGCATTGTAACCGCAATGCTTAGTGTTAACGTGTTGTCATTAACGGTTGCAACTGCAACGCTTAGTGTAAACATGTTGACACTAACGGTTGCAACTGCAATGCTAAGTGTTAACATGTTGACATTAAACGGTTGCAACGTGTTAACGTGTTGAAATTAACGTAAGCAAATGCTACACTTACTGTTATGTTGACACTTACTGTTATGTTGACGTAACTGCAACGCTTAGTTTTAACGTGTTGCAATTAACGGTTATAACTACAACGCTTAGTTTTAACGTGTTGACATGGTTTTAATGGTTGCAAATGCAAAGCTTAGTGTTTAGGTGTTGTCATTAACGGTTGCAACTGCAACGCTTAGTGTAAACATGTTGACACTAACGGTTGCAACTGCAATGCTAAGTGTTGACATAAACGGTTGCAACGTGTTAACGTGTTGAAATTAACGTAAGCAAATGCTACACTGTTATAATGTTATAACGGTTGTAACTGCAACGCTTAGTTTTAACGCATTGTAACCGAAATGCTTAGTGTTAAGTTAACGTGTTGCAACTGCAACGCTTAGTGTAAACATGTTGACACTAACGGTTGCAACTGCAATGCTAAGTTTTAACGTGTTGACATAAACGGTTGCAACGTTTTAACGTGTTGAAATGTTCTCATTACCGGTTTTAACTACAACGCTTAGATTTAACGCATTGTAACCACAATGCTTAGTGTTAACGTGTTGTCATTAACGGTTGCAACTGCAACGCTTAGTGTAAACATGTTGACACTAACGGTTGCAACTGCAATGCTGTGTTAACATGTTGACATAAACGGTTGCAACGTGTTAACGTGTTGAAATTAACGTAAGCAAATGCTACATTTACTGTTATAATGTTGACACTAACGGTTGTAGCTGCAACGCTTAGTTTTAACGTATTGCAACTAACGCTTGCAACTGCAATGCTTAATGTTAACGTGTTGCCTTTAAAGGTTGCAACTGCAACGGTTAGTGCTTACATGTTGACACTAACGTTTGCAACTGCAACGCTTAGCTTTAACGTGTTGCCACTAACGCTTAATGTTAACGTGTTGCCATTAAAGGTTGCACCTGTAAAGGTTAGTGCTTACATGTTGACACTAACGTTTGGAACTGCAACGCTTAGCTTTAACGTGTTGCCACTAACGCTTAATGCTAACGTGTTGCCATTAAAGGTTGCAACTGTAACTAGTGCTTACATGTTGACACTAACGTTTGCAACTGTTTTAACGGTTGCAAATGCAAAGCTTAGTGTTTACGTGTTGCCATTAACGGTTTTAACTACAACGCTTAGCGTGTTGACACGGTTTTAACGGTTGCAAATGCAAAGCTTAGTGTTTACGTGTTGGCATTAACGGTTTTAACTGCAACGCTTAGTTTTAACATGTTGCCACGGTATTAACGGTTGCAAATCCAATGCTTAGTGCTAACGTGTTGCAATTAACGGTTATAACTACAACACTTAGTTTTAACGTGTTGACATGGTTTTAATGGTTGCAAATGCAAAGCTTAGTGTTTACGTGTTGTCATTAACGGTTTTAACTGCGACGCTTAGTTTTAACCATAACCATTAAGGTTGCAACTGCAAAGCTTAGTGTTTACGTGTTTACGTGTTGGCATTAACGGTTTTAACTGCAACGCTTAGTTTTAACATGTTGCCACGGTATTAACGGTTGCAAATCCAATGCTTAGTGCTAACGTGTTGCAATTAACGGTTATAACTACAACACTTAGTTTTAACGTGTTGACATGGTTTTAAAGGTTGCAACTGCAAAGCTTAGTGTTTACGTGTTGTCATTAACGGTTTTAACTACAACGCTTAGTTTTAACGCATTGTAACCGCAATGCTTAGTGTTAACGTTTGCAACTGCAACGCTTAGTGTAAACATGTTGACACTAATGGTTGCAACTGCAATGCTAAGTGTTAACATGTTGACATAAACGGTTGCAACGTGTTAACGTGTTGAAATTAACGTAAGCAAATGCTACACTTACTGTAATGTTGAAACTAACGGTTGTAACTGCAACGCTTAGTTTTAACGTGTTGCCACTAACGCTTGCAACTGCAATGCTTAATGTTAACGTGTTGCCTTTAAAGGTTGCAACTGCAACAGTTAGTGCTTACATGTTGACACTAACGTTTGCAACTGCAACGCTTAGCTTTAACGTGTTGCCACTAACGCTTAATGTTAACGTGTTGCCATTAAAGGTTGCAACTGTAACGGTTAGTGCTTACATGTTGACACTAACGTTTGTAACTCAACTGTTTTAACGGTTGCAAATGCAAAGCTTAGTGTTTACGTGTTGCCATTAACGGTTTTAACTACGACGCTTAGTTTTAACATGTTGCCAAGGTATTAACGAAATCAAATCCAATGCTTAGTGCTAACGTGTTGCAATTAACGGTTATAACTACAACGCTTAGTTTTAACGTGTTGCCACTAACGCTTGCAACTGCATAGCTTAATGTTAACGTGTTGCCTTTAAAGGTTGTAACTGCAACGGTTAGTGCTTACATGTTGACACTAAGTTTGCAACTGCAACGCTTAGCTTTAACGTGTTACCACTAACGCTTAATGTTAACGTGTTGCCATTAAAGGTTGCAACTGTAACGGTTAGTGCTTACATGTTGACACTAACGTTTGCAACTGTTTTAACGGTTGCAAATGCAAAGCTTAGTGTTTACGTGTTGCCATTAACGGTTTTAACTACAACGCTTAGTTTTAACGTGTTGACACGGTTTTAACGGTTGCAAATGCAAACCTTAGTGTTTACGTGTTGGCATTAACGGTTTTAACTGCAACGCTTAGTTTTAACATGTTGCCACGGTATTAACGGTTGCAAATCCAATGCTTAGTGCTAACGTGTTTCAATTAAGGGTTATAACTACAACGCTTAGTTTTAACGTGTTGACATGGTTTTAATGGTTGCAACTGCAAAGCTTCGTGTTAACGTGTTGTCATTAACGGTTTTAACTACAACGCTTAGTTTTAACGCATTGTAACCGCAATGCTTAGTGTTAACGTGTTGTAATTAACTGTTGCAACTGCAACGCTTAGTGTAAACATGTTGACACTAACGGTTGCAACTGCAATGCTAAGTGTTAACATGTTGACATAAAAGGTTGCAACGTGTTAACGTGTTGAAATTAACGTAACCAAATGCTACACTTACTGTAATGTTGAAACTAACGGTTGTAACTGCAACGCTTAGTTTTAACGTGTTGCCACTAACGCTTGCAACTGCAATGCTTAATGTTAACGTGTTGCCTTTAAAGGTTGCAACTGCAACAGTTAGTGCTTACATGTTGACACTAACGTTTGCAACTGCAACGCTTAGCTTTAACGTGTTGCCACTAACGCTTAATGTTAACGTGTTGCCATTAAAGGTTGCAACTGTAACGGTTAGTGCTTACATGTTGACACTAACGTTTGCAACTGCAACGCTTAGCTTTAACGTGTTGCCACTAACGCTTAATGTTAGCGTGTTGCCATTAAAGGTTGCAACTGTAACTGTTAGTGCTTACATGTTGACACTAACGTTTGCAACTGTTTTAACGGTTGCAAATGCAAAGCTTAGTGTTTACGTGTTGCCATTAACGGTTTTAACTACAACGCTTAGTTTTAACGTGTTGACACGGTTTTAACGGTTGCAAATGCAAAGCTTAGTGTTTACGTGTTGTCACTGACGGTTTTAACTGCAACGCTTAGTTTTAACATGTTGCCACGGTATTAACGGTTGCAAATCCAATGCTTTGTGCTGACGTGTTGCAATTAACGGTTATAACTACAACGCTTAGTTTTAACGTGTTGGCATTGTTTTAATGTTTGCAAATGCAAAGCTTAGTGTTTACGTGTTAAACTACAACGCTTAGTTTTAACGCATTGTAACCGCAATGCTTAGTGTTAACGTGTTGTCATTAACGGTTGCAACTGCAACGCTTAGTGTTAACATGTTGACATAAACGGTTGCAACGTGATAACGTGTTGAAATTAACGTAAGCAAATGCTACACTTATAATGTTGACACTAACGTAACGTAAGCAAATGCTACACTTATAATGTTGACACTAAAGGTTGTAACTGCAAAGCTTAGTTTTAACGCATTGTAACCGCAATGCTTAGTGTTAACGTGTTGTCATTAACGGTTGCAACTGCAACGCTTAGTTTTAACGTGTTGCCACTAACGCTTGCAACAGCAATGCTTAATGTTAACGTGTTGCCTCTAAAGGTTGCAACTGCAACGGTTAGTGCTTACATGTTGACACTTACGTTTGCAAGCGCAACGCTTAGCTTTAACGTGTTGCCACTAACCCTCCATGTTAACGTCTTGTCATTAAAGGTTGCAACTGTAACGGTTAGCGCTTACATGTTGACACTAACGTTTGCAACTGTTTTAACGGTTGCAAATGCAATGCTTAGTGTTTACGTGTTGCCATTAACGGTTTTAACTGCAACGCTTAGTTTTAACGTGTTGATACGGTTTTAATGTTTGCAAATGCAAAGCTTAGTGTTTACGTGTTGTCTGTTGTCATTAACGGTTTTAACTGACGGTTGCAAATCCAATGCTTAGTGCTAACGTGTTGCAATTAACGGTTATAACTACAACGCTTAGTTTTAACGTGTTGACATGGTTTTAATGGTTGCAAATGCAAAGCTTAGTGTCTACGTGTTGTCATTAACGGTTGCAACTGCAACGCTTAGTGTAAACATGTTGACACTAACGGTTGCAACTGCAATGCTAAGTGTTGACATAAACGGTTGCAACGTGTTAACATGTTGAAATTAACGTAAGCAAATGCTACACTTACTGTAATGTTGAAACTAACGGTTGTAACTGCAACGCTTAGTTTTAACGTGTTGCCACTAACGCTTGCAACTGCAATGCTTAATGTTAACGTGTTGCCTTTAAAGGTTGCAACTGCAACGGTTAGTGCTTACATGTTGACACTAACGTTTGCAACTGCAACGCTTAGCTTTAACGTGTTGCCACTAACGCTTTATGTTAACGTGTTGCCATTAAAGGTTGCAACTGTAACTGTTAGTGTTTACATGTTGACACTAACGTTTGCAACTGTTTTACCGTTTGCAAATGCAAAGCTTAGTGTTTACGTGTTGCCACTAGCGGTTTTAACTACAACGCTTAGTTTCAACGTGTTGACACGGTTTTAACGGTTGCAAATGCTAAGCTTAGTGTTTAAGTGTTGTCATTAACGGTTTTAACTGCAACGCTTAGTTTTAACATGTTGCCACGGTATTAACGGTTGCAAATCCAATGCTTAGTGCTAACGTGTTGCAATTAACGGTTATAACTACAACGCTTAGTTTTAACGTGTTGACATGGTTTTAATGGTTGCAAATGTAAAGCTTAGTGTTTACGTGTTGTCATTAACGGTTGCAACTGCAACGCTTAGTTTTAACGTGTTGCCACGGTATTAACGGTTGCAAATCCAATGCTTATTGCTAACGTGTTGCAATTAACGGTTATAACTACAACGCTTAGTTTTAACGTGTTGACATGGTTTTAATGGTTGCAACTGCAAAGCTTAGTGTTTACGTGTTGTCATTAACGGTTTTAACTACAACGCTTAGTTTTAACGCATTGTAACCGCAATGCTTAGTGTTAACGTGTTGTAATTAACGGTTGCAACTGCAACGCTTAGTGTAAACATGTTGACACTAATGGTTGCAACTGCAATGCTAAGTGTTAACATGTTGACATAAACGGTTGCAACGTGTTAACGTGTTGAAATTAACGTAAGCAAATGCTACACTTACTGTAATGTTGAAACTAACGGTTGTAACTGCAACGCTTAGTTGTAACGTGTTGCCACTAACGCTTGCAACTGCAATGCTTAATGTTAACGTGTTGCCTTTAAAGGTTGCAACTGCAACGGTTAGTGCTTACATGTTAACACTAACGTTTGCAACTGCAACACTTAGCTTTAACGTGTTGCCACTAACGCTTAATGTTAACGTGTTGCCATTAAAGGTTGCAACTGTAACTAGTGCTTCCATGTTGACACTAACGTTTGCAACTGTTTTGACGGTTGCAAATGCAAAGCTTAGTGTTTACGTGTTGCCATTAACGGTTTTAACTACAACGCTTAGTTTCAACGTGTTGACACGGTTTTAACGGTTGCAAATGCAAAGCAGCTTACGTGTTTTCATTAACGGTTTTAACTGCAACGCTTAGTTTTTACATGTTGCCACGGTATTAACGGTTGCAAATCCAATGCTTAGTGCCACTAACGCTTGCAACTGCAATGCTTAATGTTAACGTGTTGCCTTTAAAGGTTGCAACTGCAACGGTTAATGCTTACATGTTGACACTGACGTTTGCAACTGCAACGCCTAGCTTTAACGTGTTGCCACTAACGCTTAATGTTAACTTGTTGCCATTAAAGGTTACAACTGTAACAGTGCTTACATGTTGACACTAACGTTTGCAACTGTTTTAACGGTTGCAAATGCAAAGCTTAGTGTTTACGTGTTGCCATTAACGGTTTTAACTACAACGCTTAGCGTGTTGACACGGTTTTAACGGTTGCAAATGCAAAGCTTAGTGTTTACGTGTTGGCATTAACGGTTTTAACTGCAACGCTTAGTTTTAACATGTTGCCACGGTATTAACGGTTGCAAATCCAATGCTTAGTGCTAACGTGTTGCAATTAACGGTTATAACTACAACGCTTAGTTTTAACGTGTTGACATGGTTTTAATGGTTGCAAATGCAAAGCTTAGTGTTTACGTGTTGTCATTAACGGTTGCAACTGCAACGCTTAGTGTAAACATGTTGACACTAGCGGTTGCAACTGCAATGCTAAGTGTTGACATAAACGGTTGCAACGTGTTAACGTGTTGAAATTAACGTAAGCAAATGCTACACTGTTATAATGTTATAACTGTTGTAACTGCAACGCTTAGTTTTAACGCATTGTAACCGAAATGCTTAGTGTTAACGTGTTGCAACTGCAACGCTTAGTGTAAACATGTTGACACTAACGGTTGCAACTGCAATGCTAAGTGTTAACATGTTGACATAAACGGTTGCAACGTTTTAACGTGTTGAAATTAACGTAAGCAAATGCTACACTTACTGTTATAATGTTGACACTTACGGTTGTAACTGCAACGCTTAGTTTTAACGTGTTGCCACTAACGCTTGCAACTGCAATGCTTAATGTTAACGTGCTGCCTTTAAAGGTTGTAACTGCAACGGTTAGTGCTTACATGTTGACACTAACGTTTGCAACTGCAACGCTTAGCTTTAACGTGTTGCCACTAACGCTTAATGTTAACGTGTTGCATTTAAGGTTGCAACTGTAACGGTTAGTGCTTACATGTTGACACTAACGTTTGCAACTGTTTTAACGGTTGCAAATGCAAAGCTTAGTGTTTACGTGTTGTTCTTAACGGTTTTAACTGCAACGCTTAGTTTTAACGTGTTGCCACGGTATTAACGGTTGCAAATCCAATGCTTAGTGCTAATGTGTTGCAATTAACGGTTATAACTACAACGCTTAGTTTTAAGGTGTTGACATGGTTTTAATGGTTGCAAATGCAAAGCTTAGTGTTTACGTGTTGTCATTAACGGTTTTAACTACAACGCTTAGTTTTAACGCATTGTAACCGCAATGCTTAGTGTTAACGTGTTGTCATTAACGGTTGCAACTGCAACGCTTAGTGTAAACATGTTGACACTAACGGTTGCAACTGCAATGCTAAGTGTTAACATGTTTGCTTAGTGCTAATGTGTTGCAATTAACGGTTATAACTACAACGCTTAGTTTTAACGTGTTGACATGGTTTTAATGGTTGCAAATGCAAAGCTTAGTGTTTACGTGTTGTCATTAACGGTTTTAACTACAACGCTTAGTTTTAACGCATTGTAACCGCAATGCTTAGTGTTAACGTGTTGTCATTAACGGTTGCAACTGTAACCGCAATGCTTAGTGTTAACGTGTTGTCATTAACGGTTGCAACTGCAACGCTTAGTGTAAACATGTTGACACTAACGGTTGCAACTGCAATGCTAAGTGTTAACATGTTGACATTAAACGGTTGCAACGTGTTAACGTGTTGAAATTAACGTAAGCAAATGCTACACTTACTGTTATGTTGACACTTACTGTTATGTTGACGTAACTGCAACGCTTAGTTTTAACGGTTATAACTACAACGCTTAGTTTTGACGTGTTGACATGGTTTTAATGGTTGCAAATGCAAAGCTTAGTGTTTACGTGTTGTCATTAACGGTTGCAACTGCAACGCTTAGTGTAAACATGTTGACACTAACGGTTGCAACTGCAATGCTAAGTGTTGACATAAACGGTTGCAACGTGTTAACGTGTTGAAATTAACGTAAGCAAATGCTACACTGTTATAATGTTATAACGGTTGTAACTGCAACGCTTAGTTTTAACGCATTGTAACCGAAATGCTTAGTGTTAAGTTAACGTGTTGCAACTGCAACGCTTAGTGTAAACATGTTGACACTAACGGTTGCAACTGCAATGCTAAGTGTTAACATGTTGACATAAACGGTTGCAACGTTTTAAAGTGTTGAAATGTTCTCATTACCGGTTTTAACTACAACGCTTAGATTTAACGCATTGTAACCACAATGCTTAGTGTTAACGGTTGCAACTGCAACGCTTAGTGTAAACATGTTGACACTAACGGTTGCAACTGCAATGCTGTGTTAACATGTTGACATAAACGGTTGCAACGTGTTAACGTGTTGAAATTAACGTAAGCAAATGCTACATTTACTGTTATAATGTTGACACTAACGGTTGTAACTGCAACGCTTAGTTTTAACGTATTGCCACTAACGCTTGCAACTGCAATGCTTAATGTTAACGTGTTGCCTTTAAAGGTTGCAACTGCAACGGTTAGTGCTTACATGTTGACACTAACGTTTGCAACTGCAACGCTTAGCTTTAACGTGTTGCCACTAACGCTTAATGTTAACGTGTTGCCATTAAAGGTTGCAACTGTAAAGGTTAGTGCTTACATGTTGACACTAACGTTTGGAACTGCAACGCTTAGCTTTAACGTGTTGCCACTAACGCTTAATGTTAACGTGTTGCCATTAAAGGTTGCAACTGTAACTGTTAGTGCTTACATGTTGACACTAACGTTTGCAACTGTTTTAACGGTTGCAAATGCAAAGCTTAGTGTTTACGTGTTGCCATTAACGGTTTTAACTACAACGCTTAGCGTGTTGACACGGTTTTAACGGTTGCAAATGCAAAGCTTAGTGTTTACGTGTTGGCATTAACGGTTTTAACTGCAACGCTTAGTTTTAACATGTTGCCACGGTATTAACGGTTGCAAATCCAATGCTTAGTGCTAACGTGTTGCAATTAACGGTTATAACTACAACACTTAGTTTTAACGTGTTGACATGGTTTTAATGGTTGCAAATGCAAAGCTTAGTGTTTACGTGTTGTCATTAACGGTTTTAACTGCAACGCTTAGTTTTAACCCTAACCATTAAGGTTGCAACTGCAAAGCTTAGTGTTTACGTGTTGTCATTAACGGTTTTAACTACAACGCTTAGTTTTAACGCATTGTAACCGCAATGCTTAGTGTTAACGTGTTGTAATTAACGGTTGCAACTGCAACGCTTAGTGTAAACATGTTGACACTAATGGTTGCAACTGCAATGCTAAGTGTTAACATGTTGACATAAACGGTTGCAACGTGTTAACGTGTTGAAATTAACGTAAGCAAATGCTACACTTACTGTAATGTTGAAACTAACGGTTGTAACTGCAACGCTTAGTTTTAACGTGTTGCCACTAACGCTTGCAACTGCAATGCTTAATGTTAACGTGTTGCCTTTAAAGGTTGCAACTGCAACGGTTAGTGCTTACATGTTAACACTAACGTTTGCAACTGCAACACTTAGCTTTAACGTGTTGCCACTAACGCTTAATGTTAACGGTTATAACTACAACGCTTAGTTTTGACGTGTTGACATGGTTTTAATGGTTGCAAATGCAAAGCTTAGTGTTTACGTGTTGTCATTAACGGTTGCAACTGCAACGCTTAGTGTAAACATGTTGACACTAACGGTTGCAACTGCAATGCTAAGTGTTGACATAAACGGTTGCAACGTGTTAACGTGTTGAAATTAACGTAAGCAAATGCTACACTGTTATAATGTTATAACGGTTGTAACTGCAACGCTTAGTTTTAACGCATTGTAACCGAAATGCTTAGTGTTAAGTTAACGTGTTGCAACTGCAACGCTTAGTGTAAACATGTTGACACTAACGGTTGCAACTGCAATGCTAAGTGTTAACATGTTGACATAAACGGTTGCAACGTTTTAAAGTGTTGAAATGTTCTCATTACCGGTTTTAACTACAACGCTTAGATTTAACGCATTGTAACCACAATGCTTAGTGTTAACGGTTGCAACTGCAACGCTTAGTGTAAACATGTTGACACTAACGGTTGCAACTGCAATGCTGTGTTAACATGTTGACATAAACGGTTGCAACGTGTTAACGTGTTGAAATTAACGTAAGCAAATGCTACATTTACTGTTATAATGTTGACACTAACGGTTGTAACTGCAACGCTTAGTTTTAACGTATTGCCACTAACGCTTGCAACTGCAATGCTTAATGTTAACGTGTTGCCTTTAAAGGTTGCAACTGCAACGGTTAGTGCTTACATGTTGACACTAACGTTTGCAACTGCAACGCTTAGCTTTAACGTGTTGCCACTAACGCTTAATGTTAACGTGTTGCCATTAAAGGTTGCAACTGTAAAGGTTAGTGCTTACATGTTGACACTAACGTTTGGAACTGCAACGCTTAGCTTTAACGTGTTGCCACTAACGCTTAATGTTAACGTGTTGCCATTAAAGGTTGCAACTGTAACTGTTAGTGCTTACATGTTGACACTAACGTTTGCAACTGTTTTAACGGTTGCAAATGCAAAGCTTAGTGTTTACGTGTTGCCATTAACGGTTTTAACTACAACGCTTAGCGTGTTGACACGGTTTTAACGGTTGCAAATGCAAAGCTTAGTGTTTACGTGTTGGCATTAACGGTTTTAACTGCAACGCTTAGTTTTAACATGTTGCCACGGTATTAACGGTTGCAAATCCAATGCTTAGTGCTAACGTGTTGCAATTAACGGTTATAACTACAACACTTAGTTTTAACGTGTTGACATGGTTTTAATGGTTGCAAATGCAAAGCTTAGTGTTTACGTGTTGTCATTAACGGTTTTAACTGCAACGCTTAGTTTTAACCCTAACCATTAAGGTTGCAACTGCAAAGCTTAGTGTTTACGTGTTGTCATTAACGGTTTTAACTACAACGCTTAGTTTTAACGCATTGTAACCGCAATGCTTAGTGTTAACGTGTTGTAATTAACGGTTGCAACTGCAACGCTTAGTGTAAACATGTTGACACTAATGGTTGCAACTGCAATGCTAAGTGTTAACATGTTGACATAAACGGTTGCAACGTGTTAACGTGTTGAAATTAACGTAAGCAAATGCTACACTTACTGTAATGTTGAAACTAACGGTTGTAACTGCAACGCTTAGTTTTAACGTGTTGCCACTAACGCTTGCAACTGCAATGCTTAATGTTAACGTGTTGCCTTTAAAGGTTGCAACTGCAACGGTTAGTGCTTACATGTTAACACTAACGTTTGCAACTGCAACACTTAGCTTTAACGTGTTGCCACTAACGCTTAATGTTAACGTGTTGCCATTAAAGGTTGCAACTGTAACGGTTAGTGCTTCCATGTTGACACTAACGTTTGCAACTGTTTTGACGGTTGCAAATGCAAAGCTTAGTGTTTACGTGTTGCCATTAACGGTTTTAACTACAACGCTCAGTTTCAACGTGTTGACACGGTTTTAACGGTTGCAAATGAAAAGCAGCTTACGTGTTGTCATTAACGGTTTTAACTGCAACGCTTAGTTTTTACATGTTGCCACGGTATTAACGGTTGCATATCCAATGCTTAGTGCCACTAACGCTTGCAACTGCAATGCTTAATGTTATCGTGTTGCCTTTAAAGGTTGCAACTGCAACGGTTAATGCTTACATGTTGACACTAACGTTTGCAACTGCAACGCCTAGCTTTAACGTGTTGCCACTAACGCTTAATGTTAACGTGTTGCCATTAAAGGTTACAACTGTAACGGTTAGTGCTTACATGTTGACACTAACGTTTGCAACTGTTTTAACGGTTGCAAATGCAAAGCTTAGTGTTTACGTGTTGCCATTAACGGTTTTAACTACAACGCTTAGCGTGTTGACACGGTTTTAACGGTTGCAAATGCAAAGCTTAGTGTTTACGTGTTGGCATTAACGGTTTTAACTGCAACGCTTAGTTTTAACATAACGGTTGCAAATCCAATGCTTAGTGCTAACGTGTTGCAATTAACGGTTATAACTACAACGCTTAGTTTTAACGTGTTGACATGGTTTTAATGGTTGCAAATGCAAAGCTTAGTGTTTACGTGTTGTCATTAACGGTTGCAACTGCAACGCTTAGTGTAAACATGTTGACACTAGCGGTTGCAACTGCAATGCTAAGTGTTGACATAAACGGTTGCAACGTGTTAACGTGTTGAAATTAACGTAAGCAAATGCTACACTGTTATAATGTTATAACTGTTGTAACTGCAACGCTTAGTTTTAACGCATTGTAACCGAAATGCTTAGTGTTAACGTGTTGCAACTGCAACGCTTAGTGTAAACATGTTGACACTAACGGTTGCAACTGCAATGCTAAGTGTTAACATGTTGACATAAACGGTTGCAACGTTTTAACGTGTTGAAATTAACGTAAGCAAATGCTACACTTACTGTTATAATGTTGACACTTACGGTTGTAACTGCAACGCTTAGTTTTAACGTGTTGCCACTAACGCTTGCAACTGCAATGCTTAATGTTAACGTGCTGCCTTTAAAGGTTGTAACTGCAACGGTTAGTGCTTACATGTTGACACTAACGTTTGCAACTGCAACGCTTAGCTTTAACGTGTTGCCACTAACGCTTAATGTTAACGTGTTGCATTTAAGGTTGCAACTGTAACGGTTAGTGCTTACATGTTGACACTAACGTTTGCAACTGTTTTAACGGTTGCAAATGCAAAGCTTAGTGTTTACGTGTTGTTCTTAACGGTTTTAACTGCAACGCTTAGTTTTAACGTGTTGCCACGGTATTAACGGTTGCAAATCCAATGCTTAGTGCTAATGTGTTGCAATTAACGGTTATAACTACAACGCTTAGTTTTAAGGTGTTGACATGGTTTTAATGGTTGCAAATGCAAAGCTTAGTGTTTACGTGTTGTCATTAACGGTTTTAACTACAACGCTTAGTTTTAACGCATTGTAACCGCAATGCTTAGTGTTAACGTGTTGTCATTAACGGTTGCAACTGCAACGCTTAGTGTAAACATGTTGACACTAACGGTTGCAACTGCAATGCTAAGTGTTAACATGTTTGCTTAGTGCTAATGTGTTGCAATTAACGGTTATAACTACAACGCTTAGTTTTAACGTGTTGACATGGTTTTAATGGTTGCAAATGCAAAGCTTAGTGTTTACGTGTTGTCATTAACGGTTTTAACTACAACGCTTAGTTTTAACGCATTGTAACCGCAATGCTTAGTGTTAACGTGTTGTCATTAACGGTTGCAACTGTAACCGCAATGCTTAGTGTTAACGTGTTGTCATTAACGGTTGCAACTGCAACGCTTAGTGTAAACATGTTGACACTAACGGTTGCAACTGCAATGCTAAGTGTTAACATGTTGACATTAAACGGTTGCAACGTGTTAACGTGTTGAAATTAACGTAAGCAAATGCTACACTTACTGTTATGTTGACACTTACTGTTATGTTGACGTAACTGCAACGCTTAGTTTTAACGGTTATAACTACAACGCTTAGTTTTGACGTGTTGACATGGTTTTAATGGTTGCAAATGCAAAGCTTAGTGTTTACGTGTTGTCAGTAACGGTTGCAACTGCAACGCTTAGTGTAAACATGTTGACACTAACGGTTGCAACTGCAATGCTAAGTGTTGACATAAACGGTTGCAACGTGTTAACGTGTTGAAATTAACGTAAGCAAATGCTACACTGTTATAATGTTATAACGGTTGTAACTGCAACGCTTAGTTTTAACGCATTGTAACCGAAATGCTTAGTGTTAAGTTAACGTGTTGCAACTGCAACGCTTAGTGTAAACATGTTGACACTAACGGTTGCAACTGCAATGCTAAGTGTTAACATGTTGACATAAACGGTTGCAACGTTTTAAAGTGTTGAAATGTTCTCATTACCGGTTTTAACTACAACGCTTAGATTTAACGCATTGTAACCACAATGCTTAGTGTTAACGGTTGCAACTGCAACGCTTAGTGTAAACATGTTGACACTAACGGTTGCAACTGCAATGCTGTGTTAACATGTTGACATAAACGGTTGCAACGTGTTAACGTGTTGAAATTAACGTAAGCAAATGCTACATTTACTGTTATAATGTTGACACTAACGGTTGTAACTGCAACGCTTAGTTTTAACGTATTGCCACTAACGCTTGCAACTGCAATGCTTAATGTTAACGTGTTGCCTTTAAAGGTTGCAACTGCAACGGTTAGTGCTTACATGTTGACACTAACGTTTGGAACTGCAACGCTTAGCTTTAACGTGTTGCCACTAACGCTTAATGTTAACGTGTTGCCATTAAAGGTTGCAACTGTAACTGTTAGTGCTTACATGTTGACACTAACGTTTGCAACTGTTTTAACGGTTGCAAATGCAAAGCTTAGTGTTTACGTGTTGCCATTAACGGTTTTAACTACAACGCTTAGCGTGTTGACACGGTTTTAACGGTTGCAAATGCAAAGCTTAGTGTTTACGTGTTGGCATTAACGGTTTTAACTGCAACGCTTAGTTTTAACATGTTGCCACGGTATTAACGGTTGCAAATCCAATGCTTAGTGCTAACGTGTTGCAATTAACGGTTATAACTACAACACTTAGTTTTAACGTGTTGACATGGTTTTAATGGTTGCAAATGCAAAGCTTAGTGTTTACGTGTTGTCATTAACGGTTTTAACTGCAACGCTTAGTTTTAACCCTAACCATTAAGGTTGCAACTGCAAAGCTTAGTGTTTACGTGTTGTCATTAACGGTTTTAACTACAACGCTTAGTTTTAACGCATTGTAACCGCAATGCTTAGTGTTAACGTGTTGTAATTAACGGTTGCAACTGCAACGCTTAGTGTAAACATGTTGACACTAATGGTTGCAACTGCAATGCTAAGTGTTAACATGTTGACATAAACGGTTGCAACGTGTTAACGTGTTGAAATTAACGTAAGCAAATGCTACACTTACTGTAATGTTGAAACTAACGGTTGTAACTGCAACGCTTAGTTTTAACGTGTTGCCACTAACGCTTGCAACTGCAATGCTTAATGTTAACGTGTTGCCTTTAAAGGTTGCAACTGCAACGGTTAGTGCTTACATGTTAACACTAACGTTTGCAACTGCAACACTTAGCTTTAACGTGTTGCCACTAACGCTTAATGTTAACGTGTTGCCATTAAAGGTTGCAACTGTAACGGTTAGTGCTTCCATGTTGACACTAACGTTTGCAACTGTTTTGACGGTTGCAAATGCAAAGCTTAGTGTTTACGTGTTGCCATTAACGGTTTTAACTACAACGCTCAGTTTCAACGTGTTGACACGGTTTTAACGGTTGCAAATGAAAAGCAGCTTACGTGTTGTCATTAACGGTTTTAACTGCAACGCTTAGTTTTTACATGTTGCCACGGTATTAACGGTTGCATATCCAATGCTTAGTGCCACTAACGCTTGCAACTGCAATGCTTAATGTTATCGTGTTGCCTTTAAAGGTTGCAACTGCAACGGTTAATGCTTACATGTTGACACTAACGTTTGCAACTGCAACGCCTAGCTTTAACGTGTTGCCACTAACGCTTAATGTTAACGTGTTGCCATTAAAGGTTACAACTGTAACGGTTAGTACTTACATGTTGACACTAACGTTTGCAACTGTTTTAACGGTTGCAAATGCAAAGCTTAGTGTTTACGTGTTGCCATTAACGGTTTTAACTACAACGCTTAGCGTGTTGACACGGTTTTAACGGTTGCAAATGCAAAGCTTAGTGTTTACGTGTTGGCATTAACGGTTTTAACTGCAACGCTTAGTTTTAACATGTTGCCACGGTATTAACGGTTGCAAATCCAATGCTTAGTGCTAACGTGTTGCAATTAACGGTTATAACTACAACGCTTAGTTTTAACGTGTTGACATGGTTTTAATGGTTGCAAATGCAAAGCTTAGTGTTTACGTGTTGTCATTAACGGTTGCAACTGCAACGCTTAGTGTAAACATGTTGACACTAGCGGTTGCAACTGCAATGCTAAGTGTTGACATAAACGGTTGCAACGTGTTAACGTGTTGAAATTAACGTAAGCAAATGCTACACTGTTATAATGTTATAACTGTTGTAACTGCAACGCTTAGTTTTAACGCATTGTAACCGAAATGCTTAGTGTTAACGTGTTGCAACTGCAACGCTTAGTGTAAACATGTTGACACTAACGGTTGCAACTGCAATGCTAAGTGTTAACATGTTGACATAAACGGTTGCAACGTTTTAACGTGTTGAAATTAACGTAAGCAAATGCTACACTTACTGTTATAATGTTGACACTTACGGTTGTAACTGCAACGCTTAGTTTTAACGTGTTGCCACTAACGCTTGCAACTGCAATGCTTAATGTTAACGTGCTGCCTTTAAAGGTTGTAACTGCAACGGTTAGTGCTTACATGTTGACACTAACGTTTGCAACTGCAACGCTTAGCTTTAACGTGTTGCCACTAACGCTTAATGTTAACGTGTTGCATTTAAGGTTGCAACTGTAACGGTTAGTGCTTACATGTTGACACTAACGTTTGCAACTGTTTTAACGGTTGCAAATGCAAAGCTTAGTGTTTACGTGTTGTTCTTAACGGTTTTAACTGCAACGCTTAGTTTTAACGTGTTGCCACGGTATTAACGGTTGCAAATCCAATGCTTAGTGCTAATGTGTTGCAATTAACGGTTATAACTACAACGCTTAGTTTTAAGGTGTTGACATGGTTTTAATGGTTGCAAATGCAAAGCTTAGTGTTTACGTGTTGTCATTAACGGTTTTAACTACAACGCTTAGTTTTAACGCATTGTAACCGCAATGCTTAGTGTTAACGTGTTGTCATTAACGGTTGCAACTGCAACGCTTAGTGTAAACATGTTGACACTAACGGTTGCAACTGCAATGCTAAGTGTTAACATGTTTGCTTAGTGCTAATGTGTTGCAATTAACGGTTATAACTACAACGCTTAGTTTTAACGTGTTGACATGGTTTTAATGGTTGCAAATGCAAAGCTTAGTGTTTACGTGTTGTCATTAACGGTTTTAACTACAACGCTTAGTTTTAACGCATTGTAACCGCAATGCTTAGTGTTAACGTGTTGTCATTAACGGTTGCAACTGTAACCGCAATGCTTAGTGTTAACGTGTTGTCATTAACGGTTGCAACTGCAACGCTTAGTGTAAACATGTTGACACTAACGGTTGCAACTGCAATGCTAAGTGTTAACATGTTGACATTAAACGGTTGCAACGTGTTAACGTGTTGAAATTAACGTAAGCAAATGCTACACTTACTGTTATGTTGACACTTACTGTTATGTTGACGTAACTGCAACGCTTAGTTTTAACGGTTATAACTACAACGCTTAGTTTTGACGTGTTGACATGGTTTTAATGGTTGCAAATGCAAAGCTTAGTGTTTACGTGTTGTCAGTAACGGTTGCAACTGCAACGCTTAGTGTAAACATGTTGACACTAACGGTTGCAACTGCAATGCTAAGTGTTGACATAAACGGTTGCAACGTGTTAACGTGTTGAAATTAACGTAAGCAAATGCTACACTGTTATAATGTTATAACGGTTGTAACTGCAACGCTTAGTTTTAACGCATTGTAACCGAAATGCTTAGTGTTAAGTTAACGTGTTGCAACTGCAACGCTTAGTGTAAACATGTTGACACTAACGGTTGCAACTGCAATGCTAAGTGTTAACATGTTGACATAAACGGTTGCAACGTTTTAAAGTGTTGAAATGTTCTCATTACCGGTTTTAACTACAACGCTTAGATTTAACGCATTGTAACCACAATGCTTAGTGTTAACGGTTGCAACTGCAACGCTTAGTGTAAACATGTTGACACTAACGGTTGCAACTGCAATGCTGTGTTAACATGTTGACATAAACGGTTGCAACGTGTTAACGTGTTGAAATTAACGTAAGCAAATGCTACATTTACTGTTATAATGTTGACACTAACGGTTGTAACTGCAACGCTTAGTTTTAACGTATTGCCACTAACGCTTGCAACTGCAATGCTTAATGTTAACGTGTTGCCTTTAAAGGTTGCAACTGCAACGGTTAGTGCTTACATGTTGACACTAACGTTTGGAACTGCAACGCTTAGCTTTAACGTGTTGCCACTAACGCTTAATGTTAACGTGTTGCCATTAAAGGTTGCAACTGTAACTGTTAGTGCTTACATGTTGACACTAACGTTTGCAACTGTTTTAACGGTTGCAAATGCAAAGCTTAGTGTTTACGTGTTGCCATTAACGGTTTTAACTACAACGCTTAGCGTGTTGACACGGTTTTAACGGTTGCAAATGCAAAGCTTAGTGTTTACGTGTTGGCATTAACGGTTTTAACTGCAACGCTTAGTTTTAACATGTTGCCACGGTATTAACGGTTGCAAATCCAATGCTTAGTGCTAACGTGTTGCAATTAACGGTTATAACTACAACACTTAGTTTTAACGTGTTGACATGGTTTTAATGGTTGCAAATGCAAAGCTTAGTGTTTACGTGTTGTCATTAACGGTTTTAACTGCAACGCTTAGTTTTAACCCTAACCATTAAGGTTGCAACTGCAAAGCTTAGTGTTTACGTGTTGTCATTAACGGTTTTAACTACAACGCTTAGTTTTAACGCATTGTAACCGCAATGCTTAGTGTTAACGTGTTGTAATTAACGGTTGCAACTGCAACGCTTAGTGTAAACATGTTGACACTAATGGTTGCAACTGCAATGCTAAGTGTTAACATGTTGACATAAACGGTTGCAACGTGTTAACGTGTTGAAATTAACGTAAGCAAATGCTACACTTACTGTAATGTTGAAACTAACGGTTGTAACTGCAACGCTTAGTTTTAACGTGTTGCCACTAACGCTTGCAACTGCAATGCTTAATGTTAACGTGTTGCCTTTAAAGGTTGCAACTGCAACGGTTAGTGCTTACATGTTAACACTAACGTTTGCAACTGCAACACTTAGCTTTAACGTGTTGCCACTAACGCTTAATGTTAACGTGTTGCCATTAAAGGTTGCAACTGTAACGGTTAGTGCTTCCATGTTGACACTAACGTTTGCAACTGTTTTGACGGTTGCAAATGCAAAGCTTAGTGTTTACGTGTTGCCATTAACGGTTTTAACTACAACGCTCAGTTTCAACGTGTTGACACGGTTTTAACGGTTGCAAATGAAAAGCAGCTTACGTGTTGTCATTAACGGTTTTAACTGCAACGCTTAGTTTTTACATGTTGCCACGGTATTAACGGTTGCATATCCAATGCTTAGTGCCACTAACGCTTGCAACTGCAATGCTTAATGTTATCGTGTTGCCTTTAAAGGTTGCAACTGCAACGGTTAATGCTTACATGTTGACACTAACGTTTGCAACTGCAACGCCTAGCTTTAACGTGTTGCCACTAACGCTTAATGTTAACGTGTTGCCATTAAAGGTTACAACTGTAACGGTTAGTACTTACATGTTGACACTAACGTTTGCAACTGTTTTAACGGTTGCAAATGCAAAGCTTAGTGTTTACGTGTTGCCATTAACGGTTTTAACTACAACGCTTAGCGTGTTGACACGGTTTTAACGGTTGCAAATGCAAAGCTTAGTGTTTACGTGTTGGCATTAACGGTTTTAACTGCAACGCTTAGTTTTAACATGTTGCCACGGTATTAACGGTTGCAAATCCAATGCTTAGTGCTAACGTGTTGCAATTAACGGTTATAACTACAACGCTTAGTTTTAACGTGTTGACATGGTTTTAATGGTTGCAAATGCAAAGCTTAGTGTTTACGTGTTGTCAGTAACGGTTGCAACTGCAACGCTTAGTGTAAACATGTTGACACTAGCGTTTGCAACTGCAATGCTAAGTGTTGACATAAACGGTTGCAACGTGTTAACGTGTTGAAATTAACGTAAGCAAATGCTACACTGTTATAATGTTATAACGGTTGTAACTGCAACGCTTAGTTTTAACGCATTGTAACCGAAATGCTTAGTGTTAACGTGTTGCAACTGCAACGCTTAGTGTAAACATGTTGACACTAACGGTTCCAACTGCAATGCTAAGTGTTAACATGTTGACATAAACGGTTGCAACGTTTTAACGTGTTGAAATTAACGTAAGCAAATGCTACACTTACTGTTATAATGTTGACACTTACGGTTGTAACTGCAACGCTTAGTTTTAACGTGTTGCCACTAACGCTTGCAACTGCAATGCTTAATGTTAACGTGTTGCCTTTAAAGGTTGTAACTGCAACGGTTAGTGCTTACATGTTGACACTAACGTTTGCAACTGCAACGCTTAGCTTTAACGTGTTGCCACTAACGCTTAATGTTAACGTGTTGCATTTAAGGTTGCAACTGTAACGGTTAGTGCTTACATGTTGACACTAACGTTTGCAACTGTTTTAACGGTTGCAAATGCAAAGCTTAGTGTTTACGTGTTGTTCTTAACGGTTTTAACTGCAACGCTTAGTTTTAACGTGTTGCCACGGTATTAACGGTTGCAAATCCAATGCTTAGTGCTAATGTGTTGCAATTAACGGTTATAACTACAACGCTTAGTTTTAAGGTGTTGACATGGTTTTAATGGTTGCAAATGCAAAGCTTAGTGTTTACGTGTTGTCATTAACGGTTTTAACTACAACGCTTAGTTTTAACGCATTGTAACCGCAATGCTTAGTGTTAACGTGTTGTCATTAACGGTTGCAACTGCAACGCTTAGTGTAAACATGTTGACACTAACGGTTGCAACTGCAATGCTAAGTGTTAACATGTTGACATTAAACGGTTGCAACGTGTTAACGTGTTGAAATTAACGTAAGCAAATGCTACACTTACTGTTATGTTGACACTTACTGTTATGTTGACGTAACTGCAACGCTTAGTTTTAACGTGTTGCAATTAACGGTTATAACTACAACGCTTAGTTTTAACGTGTTGACATGGTTTTAATGGTTGCAAATGCAAAGCTTAGTGTTTAGGTGTTGTCATTAACGGTTGCAACTGCAACGCTTAGTGTAAACATGTTGACACTAACGGTTGCAACTGCAATGCTAAGTGTTGACATAAACGGTTGCAACGTGTTAACGTGTTGAAATTAACGTAAGCAAATGCTACACTGTTATAATGTTATAACGGTTGTAACTGCAACGCTTAGTTTTAACGCATTGTAACCGAAATGCTTAGTGTTAAGTTAACGTGTTGCAACTGCAACGCTTAGTGTAAACATGTTGACACTAACGGTTGCAACTGCAATGCTAAGTGTTAACATGTTGACATAAACGGTTGCAACGTTTTAACGTGTTGAAATGTTCTCATTACCGGTTTTAACTACAACGCTTAGATTTAACGCATTGTAACCACAATGCTTAGTGTTAACGTGTTGTCATTAACGGTTGCAACTGCAACGCTTAGTGTAAACATGTTGACACTAACGGTTGCAACTGCAATGCTGTGTTAACATGTTGACATAAACGGTTGCAACGTGTTAACGTGTTGAAATTAACGTAAGCAAATGCTACATTTACTGTTATAATGTTGACACTAACGGTTGTAGCTGCAACGCTTAGTTTTAACGTATTGCAACTAACGCTTGCAACTGCAATGCTTAATGTTAACGTGTTGCCTTTAAAGGTTGCAACTGCAACGGTTAGTGCTTACATGTTGACACTAACGTTTGCAACTGCAACGCTTAGCTTTAACGTGTTGCCACTAACGCTTAATGTTAACGTGTTGCCATTAAAGGTTGCAACTGTAAAGGTTAGTGCTTACATGTTGACACTAACGTTTGGAACTGCAACGCTTAGCTTTAACGTGTTGCCACTAACGCTTAATGTTAACGTGTTGCCATTAAAGGTTGCAACTGTAACTGATAGTGCTTACATGTTGACACTAACGTTTGCAACTGTTTTAACGGTTGCAAATGCAAAGCTTAGTGTTTACGTGTTGCCATTAACGGTTTTAACTACAACGCTTAGCGTGTTGACACGGTTTTAACGGTTGCAAATGCAAAGCTTAGTGTTTACGTGTTGGCATTAACGGTTTTAACTGCAACGCTTAGTTTTAACATGTTGCCACGGTATTAACGGTTGCAAATCCAATGCTTAGTGCTAACGTGTTGCAATTAACGGTTATAACTACAACACTTAGTTTTAACGTGTTGACATGGTTTTAATGGTTGCAAATGCAAAGCTTAGTGTTTACGTGTTGTCATTAACGGTTTTAACTGCGACGCTTAGTTTTAACCCTAACCATTAAGGTTGCAACTGCAAAGCTTAGTGTTTACGTGTTTACGTGTTGGCATTAACGGTTTTAACTGCAACGCTTAGTTTTAACATGTTGCCACGGTATTAACGGTTGCAAATCCAATGCTTAGTGCTAACGTGTTGCAATTAACGGTTATAACTACAACACTTAGTTTTAACGTGTTGACATGGTTTTAAAGGTTGCAAATGCAAAGCTTAGTGTTTACGTGTTGTCATTAACGGTTTTAACTACAACGCTTAGTTTTAACGCATTGTAACCGCAATGCTTAGTGTTAACGTTTGCAACAGCAACGCTTAGTGTAAACATGTTGACACTAATGGTTGCAACTGCAATGCTAAGTGTTAACATGTTGACATAAACGGTTGCAACGTGTTAACGTGTTGAAATTAACGTAAGCAAATGCTACACTTACTGTAATGTTGAAACTAACGGTTGTAACTGCAACGCTTAGTTTTAACGTGTTGCCACTAACGCTTGCAACTGCAATGCTTAATGTTAACGTGTTGCCTTTAAAGGTTGCAACTGCAACAGTTAGTGCTTACATGTTGACACTAACGTTTGCAACTGCAACGCTTAGCTTTAACGTGTTGCCACTAACGCTTAATGTTAACGTGTTGCCATTAAAGGTTGCAACTGTAACGGTTAGTGCTTACATGTTGACACTAACGTTTGTAACTCAACTGTTTTAACGGTTGCAAATGCAAAGCTTAGTGTTTACGTGTTGCCATTAACGGTTTTAACTACGACGCTTAGTTTTAACATGTTGCCACGGTATTAACGAAATCAAATCCAATGCTTAGTGCTAACGTGTTGCAATTAACGGTTATAACTACAACGCTTAGTTTTAACGTGTTGCCACTAACGCTTGCAACTGCATAGCTTAATGTTAACGTGTTGCCTTTAAAGGTTGTAACTGCAACGGTTAGTGCTTACATGTTGACACTAAGTTTGCAACTGCAACGCTTAGCTTTAACGTGTTACCACTAACGCTTAATGTTAACGTGTTGCCATTAAAGGTTGCAACTGTAACGGTTAGTGCTTACATGTTGACACTAACGTTTGCAACTGTTTTAACGGTTGCAAATGCAAAGCTTAGTGTTTACGTGTTGCCATTAACGGTTTTAACTACAACGCTTAGTTTTAACGTGTTGACACGGTTTTAACGGTTGCAAATGCAAACCTTAGTGTTTACGTGTTGGCATTAACGGTTTTTACTGCAACGCTTAGTTTTAACATGTTGCCACGGTATTAACGGTTGCAAATCCAATGCTTAGTGCTAACGTGTTGCAATTAACGGTTATAACTACAACGCTTAGATTTAACGTGTTGACATGGTTTTAATGATTGCAAATGCAAAGCTTAGTGTTTACGTGTTGTCATTAACGGTTTTAACTGCAACGCTTAGTTTTAACGTGTTGCCACGGTATTAACGGTTGCAAATCCAATTCTTAGTGCTAACGTGTTTCAATTAAGGGTTATAACTACAACGCTTAGTTTTAACGTGTTGACATGGTTTTAATGGTTGCAACTGCAAAGCTTCGTGTTAACGTGTTGTCATTAACGGTTTTAACTACAACGCTTAGTTTTAACGCATTGTAACCGCAATGCTTAGTGTTAACGTGTTGTAATTAACTGTTGCAACTGCAACGCTTAGTGTAAACATGTTGACACTAACGGTTGCAACTGTAATGCTAAGTGTTAACATGTTGACATAAAAGGTTGCAACGTGTTAACGTGTTGAAATTAACGTAACCAAATGCTACACTTACTGTAATGTTGAAACTAACGGTTGTAACTGCAATGCTTAATGTTAACGTGTTGCCTTTAAAGGTTGCAACTGCAACAGTTAGTGCTTACATGTTGACACTAACGTTTGCAACTGCAACGCTTAGCTTTAACGTGTTGCCACTAACGCTTAATGTTAACGTGTTGCCATTAAAGGTTGCAACTGTAACGGTTAGTGCTTACATGTTGACACTAACGTTTGCAACTGCAACGCTTAGCTTTAACGTGTTGCCACTAACGCTTAATGTTAGCGTGTTGCCATTAAAGGTTGCAACTGTAACTGTTAGTGCTTACATGTTGACACTAACGTTTGCAACTGTTTTAACGGTTGCAAATGCAAAGCTTAGTGTTTACGTGTTGCCATTAACGGTTTTAACTACAACGCTTAGTTTTAACGTGTTGACACGGTTTTAACGGTTGCAAATGCAAAGCTTAGTGTTTACGTGTTGTCACTGACGGTTTTAACTGCAACGCTTAGTTTTAACATGTTGCCACGGTATTAACGGTTGCAAATCCAATGCTTTGTGCTGACGTGTTGCAATTAACGGTTATAACTACAACGCTTAGTTTTAACGTGTTGGCATTGTTTTAATGTTTGCAAATGCAAAGCTTAGTGTTTACGTGTTAAACTACAACGCTTAGTTTTAACGCATTGTAACCGCAATGCTTAGTGTTAACGTGTTGTCATTAACGGTTGCAACTGCAACGCTTAGTGTTAACATGTTGACATAAACGGTTGCAACGTGATAACGTGTTGAAATTAACGTAAGCAAATGCTACACTTATAATGTTGAAACTAACGTAACGTAAGCAAATGCTACACTTATAATGTTGACACTAAAGGTTGTAACTGCAAAGCTTAGTTTTAACGCATTGTAACTGCAATGCTTAGTGTTAACGTGTTGTCATTAACGGTTGCAACTGCAACGCTTAGTTTTAACGTGTTGCCACTAACGCTTGCAACAGCAATGCTTAATGTTAACGTGTTGCCTCTAAAGGTTGCAACTGCAACGGTTAGTGCTTACATGTTGACACTTACGTTTGCAAGCGCAACGCTTAGCTTTAACGTGTTGCCACTAACCCTCCATGTTAACGTCTTGTCATTAAAGGTTGCAACTGTAACGGTTAGCGCTTACATGTTGACACTAACGTTTGCAACTGTTTTAACGGTTGCAAATGCAATGCTTAGTGTTTACGTGTTGCCATTAACGGTTTTAACTGCAACGCTTAGTTTTAACGTGTTGATACGGTTTTAATGTTTGCAAATGCAAAGCTTAGTGTTTACGTGTTGTCTGTTGTCATTAACGGTTTTAACTGACGGTTGCAAATCCAATGCTTAGTGCTAACGTGTTGCAATTAACGGTTATAACTACAACGCTTAGTTTTAACGTGTTGACATGGTTTTAATGGTTGCAAATGCAAAGCTTAGTGTCTACGTGTTGTCATTAACGGTTGCAACTGCAACGCTTAGTGTAAACATGTTGACACTAACGGTTGCAACTGCAATGCTAAGTGTTGACATAAACGGTTGCAACGTGTTAACGTGTTGAAATTAACGTAAGCAAATGCTACACTTACTGTAATGTTGAAACTAACGGTTGTAACTGCAACGCTTAGTTTTAACGTGTTGCCACTAACGCTTGCAACTGCAATGCTTAATGTTAACGTGTTGCCTTTAAAGGTTGCAACTGCAACGGTTAGTGCTTACATGTTGACACTAACGTTTGCAACTGCAACGCTTAGCTTTAACGTGTTGCCACTAACGCTTTATGTTAACGTGTTGCCATTAAAGGTTGCAACTGTAACTGTTAGTGCTTACATGTTGACACTAACGTTTGCAACTGTTTTACCGTTTGCAAATGCAAAGCTTAGTGTTTACGTGTTGCCACTAGCGGTTTTAACTACAACGCTTAGTTTCAACGTGTTGACACGGTTTTAACGGTTGCTAATGCTAAGCTTAGTGTTTAAGTGTTGTCATTAACGGTTTTAACTGCAACGCTTAGTTTTAGCATGTTGCCACGGTATTAACGGTTGCAAATCCAATGCTTAGTGCTAACGTGTTGCAATTAACGGTTATAACTACAACGCTTAGTTTTAACGTGTTGACATGGTTTTAATGGTTGCAAATGTAAAGCTTAGTGTTTACGTGTTGTCATTAACGGTTGCAACTGCAACGCTTAGTTTTAACGTGTTGCCACGGTATTAACGGTTGCAAATCCAATGCTTATTGCTAACGTGTTGCAATTAACGGTTATAACTACAACGCTTAGTTTTAACGTGTTGACATGGTTTTAATGGTTGCAACTGCAAAGCTTAGTGTTTACGTGTTGTCATTAACGGTTTTAACTACAACGCTTAGTTTTAACGCATTGTAACCGCAATGCTTAGTGTTAACGTGTTGTAATTAACGGTTGCAACTGCAACGCTTAGTGTAAACATGTTGACACTAATGGTTGCAACTGCAATGCTAAGTGTTAACATGTTGACATAAACGGTTGCAACGTGTTAACGTGTTGAAATTAACGTAAGCAAATGCTACACTTACTGTAATGTTGAAACTAACGGTTGTAACTGCAACGCTTAGTTGTAACGTGTTGCCACTAACGCTTGCAACTGCAATGCTTAATGTTAACGTGTTGCCTTTAAAGGTTGCAACTGCAACGGTTAGTGCTTACATGTTAACACTAACGTTTGCAACTGCAACACTTAGCTTTAACGTGTTGCCACTAACGCTTAATGTTAACGTGTTGCCATTAAAGGTTGCAACTGTAACGGTTAGTGCTTCCATGTTGACACTAACGTTTGCAACTGTTTTGACGGTTGCAAATGCAAAGCTTAGTGTTTACGTGTTGCCATTAACGGTTTTAACTACAACGCTTAGTTTCAACGTGTTGACACGGTTTTAACGGTTGCAAATGCAAAGCAGCTTACGTGTTTTCATTAACGGTTTTAACTGCAACGCTTAGGTTTTACATGTTGCCACGGTATTAACGGTTGCAAATCCAATGCTTAGTGCCACTAACGCTTGCAACTGCAATGCTTAATGTTAACGTGTTGCCTTTAAAGGTTGCAACTGCAACGGTTAATGCTTACATGTTGACACTAACGTTTGCAACTGCAACGCCTAGCTTTAACGTGTTGCCACTAACGCTTAATGTTAACGTGTTGCCATTAAAGGTTGCAACTGTAACGGTTAGTGCTTACATGTTGACACTAACGTTTGCAACTGTTTTAACGGTTGCAAATGCAAAGCTTAGTGTTTACGTGTTGCCATTAACGATTTTAACTACAACGCTTAGTTTTAACGTGTTGACACGGTTTTAATGGTTGCAAATGCAAAGCTTAGTGTTTACGTATTGGCATTAACGGTTTTAACTGCAACGCTTAGTTTTAACATGTTGCCACGGTATTAACGGTTGCAAATCCAATGCTTAGTGCTAACGTGTTGCAATTAACGGTTATAACTACAACGCTTAGTTTTAACGTGTTGACATGGTTTTAATAGTTGCAAATGCAAAGCTTAGTGTTTACGTGTTGTCATTAACGGTTTTAACTGCAACGCTTAGTTTTAACGTGTTGCCACGGTATTAACGGTTGCAAATCCAATGCTTAGTGCTAATGTGTTGCACTTAACGGTTATAACTACAACGCTTAGTTTTAACGTGTTGACATGGTTTTAATGGTTGCAAATGCAAAGCTTAGTGTTTACGTGTTGTCATTAACAGTTTTAACTACAACGCTTAGTTTTAACGCATTGTAACCGCAATGCTTAGTGTTAACGTGTTGTCATTAACGGTTGCAACTGCAACGCTTAGTGTAAACATGTTGACACTAACGGTTGCAACTGCAATGCTAAGTGTTAACATGTTGACATTAAACGGTTGCAACGTGTTAACGTGTTGAAATTAACGTAAGCAAATGCTACACTTACTGTTATGTTGACATTAACGGTTGTAACTGCAACGCTTAGTTTTAACGTGTTGCCACTAACGCTTGCAACTGCAATGCTTAATGTTAACGTGTTGCCTTTAAAGGTTACAACTGCAAGGGTTAGTGCTTACATGTTGACACTAACGTTTGCAACTGCAACGCTTAGCTTTAACGTGTTGCCACTAACGCTTAATGTTAACGTCTTCCCATTAAAGGTTGCAACTCTAACGGTTAGTGCTTACATGTTGACACTAACGTTTGCAACTGTTTTAACGGTTGCAAATGCAAAGCTTAGTGTTTACGTATTGCCATTAACGGTTTTAACTACAACGCTTAGTTTTAACGTGTTGAAACGGTTTTAATGGTTGCAAATGCAAAGCTTAGTGTTTACGTGTTGTCATTAACGGTTTTAACTGCAACGCTTAGTTTTAACATGTTGCCACGGTATTAACGGTTGCAAATCCAATGCTTAGTGCTAACGTGTTGCAATTAACGGTTATAACTACAACGCTTAGTTTTAACGTGTTGACATGGTTTTAATGGTTGCAAATGCAAAGCTTAGTGTTTACGTGTTGTCATTAACGGTTGCAACTGCAACGCTTAGTGTAAACATGTTGACACTAACGGTTGCAACTGCAATATTGACATAAACGATTGCAACGTGTTAACGTGTTGAAATTAACGTAGGCAAATGCTACACTGTTATAATGTTATAACGGTTGTAACTGCAACGCTTAGTTTTAACGCATTGTAACCGAAATGCTTAGTGTTAACGGGTTGCAACTGCAACGCTTAGTGTAAACATGTTGACACTAACGGTTGCAACTGCAATGCTAAGTGTTAACATGTTGACATAAACGGTTGCAACGTTTTAACGTGTTGAAATGTTCTCATTAACGGTTTTAACTACAACGCTTAGATTTAACGCATTGTAACCGCAATGCTTAGTGTTGTCATTAACGTGTTGTCATTAACGGTTGCAACTGGAACGCTTAGTGTAAACATGTTGACACTAACGGTTGCAACTGCAATGCTGTGTTAACATGTTGACATAAACGGTTGCAACGTGTTAACGTGTTGAAATTAACGTAAGCAAATGCTACATTTACTGTTCTAATGTTGACACTAACGGTTGTAACTGCAACGCTTAGTTTTAACGTGTTGCCACTAACGCTTGCAACTGCAATGTTTAATGTTAGGTTGCAACTGCAACGGTTAGTGCTTACATGTTGACACTAACGTTTGCAACTGCAACGCTTAGCTTTAACGTGTTGCCACTAACGCTTAATGTTAACGTGTTGCCATTAAAGGTTGCAACTGTAACGGTTAGTGCTTACATGTTGACACTAACGTTTGGAACTGCAACGCTTAGCTTTAACGTGTTGCCACTAACGCTTAATGTTAACGTCTTGCCATTAAAGGTTGCAACTGTAACTGTTAGTGCTTACATGTTGACACTAACGTTTGCAACTGTTTTAACGGTTGCAAATGCAAAGCTTAGTGTTTAAGTGTTGCCATTAACGGTTTTAACTACAACGCTTAGTTTTAACGTGTTGACACGGTTTTAACGGTTGCAAATGCAAAGCTTAGTGTTTACGTGTTGTCATTAACGGTTTTAACTGCAACGCTTAGTTTTAACATGTTGCCACGGTATTAACGGTTGCAAATCCAATGCTTAGTGCTAATGTGTTGCAATTAACGGTTATAACTACAACGCTTAGTTTTAACGTGTTGACATGGTTTTATTGGTTGCAAATGCAAAGCTTAGTGTTTACGTATTGTCATTAACGGTTTTAACTACAACGCTTAGTTTTAACGCATTGTAACCGCAATGCTTAGTGTTAACGTGTTGTCATTAACGGTTGCAACTGCAACTGCAAAGCTTAGTGTAAACATGTTGACACTAACGGTTGCAACTGCAATGCTAAGTGTTAACATGTTGACACAAACGGTTGCAACGTTGACACTAAATGTTTAACGTTAAATGTTTAACGTGTGGCCTTTAAAGGTTGCAACTGCAACGGTTAGTGCAACGCTTAGCTTTAACGTGTTGCCACTAACGCTTAATGTTAACGTCTTGCCATTAAAGATTGCAACTGTAACGGTTAGTGCTTCCATGTTGACACTAACGTTTGCAACTGTTTTGACGGTTGCAAATGCAAAGCTTAGTGTTTACGTGTTGCCATTAACGGTTTTAACTAAAACGCTTAGTTTTAACGTGTTGACACGGTATTAATGGTTGCAAATGCAAAGCTTAGTGTTTACGTGTTGTCATTAACGGTTTTAACTGCAACGCTTAGTTTTAACATGTTGCCACGGTATTAGCGGTTGCAAATCCAATGCTTAGTGCTAACGTGTTGCAATTAACTACAACGGCTTAGTTTTAACGTGTTGACATGGTTTTAATGGTTGCAAATGCAAAGCTTAGTGTTTACGTGTTGTCATTAACGGTTGCAACTGCAACGCTTAGTGTAAACATGTTGACACTAACGGTTGCAACTGCAATACTAAGTGTTGACATAAACGGTTGCAACGTGTTAACGTGTTGAAATTAACGGAAGCAAATGCTACACTTACTGTTATAATGTTGACACTAACGGTTGTAACTGCAACGCTTAGTTTTAACGTGTTGCCACTAACGCTTGCAACTGCAATGCTTAATGTTAACGTGTTGCCTTTAAAGGTTGCAACTGCAACGGTTAGTGCTTACATGTTGACACTAACGTTTGCAACTGCAACGCTTAGCTTTAACCTGTTGCCACTAACGCTTAATGTTAACGTCTTGCCATTAAAGGTTGCAACTGTAACGGTTAGTGCTTACATGTTGACACTAACGTTTGCAACTGTTTTAACTGTTGCAAATGCAAAGCTTAGTGTTTACTGTTGCCATTTACGGTTTTAACTACAACGCTTAGTTTTAACGTGTTGACACGGTTTTAACGGTTGCAAATGCAAAGCTTAGTGTTTACGTGTTGTCACTGACGGTTTTAACTGCAACGCTTAGTGTTTACGTGTTAAACTACAACGCCTAGTTTTAACGTGTTGACATGGTTTTATTGGGTGCAAATGCAAAGCTTAGTGTTTACGTGTTGTCATTAACGGTTTTAACTGCAACGCTTAGTTTTAACGCATTGTAACCGCAATGCTTAGTGTTAACGTGTTGTCATTAACGGTTGCAACTGCAACGCTTAGTGTTAACATGTTGACATAAACGGTTGCAACGTGTTAACGTGTTGAAATTAACGTAAGCAAATGCTACACTTATAATGTTGACACTAACGTAACGTAAGCAAATGCTACACTTATAATGTTGACACTAAAGGTTGTAACTGCAACGCTTAGTTTCAACGCATTGTGACCGCAATGCTTAGTGTTAACGTGTTGTCATTAACGGTTGCAACTGCAACACTTAGTTTTAACGTGTTGCCACTAACGCTTGCAACAGCAATGCTTAATGTTAACGTGTTGCCTTTAAAGGTTGCAACTGCAACGGTTAGTGCTTACATGTTGACACTAACGTTTGCAACTGCAACGCTTAGCTTTAACGTGTTGCCACTAACCCTCCATGTTAACGTCTTGTCATTAAAGGTTGCAACTGTAACGGTTAGCGCTTACATGTTGACACTAACGTTTGCAACTGTTTTAACGGTTGCAAATGCAACGCTTAGTGTAAACATGTTGACACTAACGGTTGCAACTGCAATACTAAGTGTTGACATAAACGGTTGCAACGTGTTAACGTGTTGAAATTAACGGAAGCAAATGCTACACTTACTGTTATAATGTTGACACTAACGGTTGTAACTGCAACGCTTAGTTTTAACGTGTTGCCACTAACGCTTGCAACTGCAATGCTTAATGTTAACGTGTTGCCTTTAAAGGTTGCAACTGCAACGGTTAGTGCTTACATGTTGACACTAACGTTTGCAACTGCAACGCTTAGCTTTAACCTGTTGCCACTAACGCTTAATGTTAACGTCTTGCCATTAAAGGTTGCAACTGTAACGGTTAGTGCTTACATGTTGACACTAACGTTTGCAACTGTTTTAACTGTTGCAAATGCAAAGCTTAGTGTTTACTGTTGCCATTTACGGTTTTAACTACAACGCTTAGTTTTAACGTGTTGACACGGTTTTAACGGTTGCAAATGCAAAGCTTAGTGTTTACGTGTTGTCACTGACGGTTTTAACTGCAACGCTTAGTGTTTACGTGTTAAACTACAACGCCTAGTTTTAACGTGTTGACATGGTTTTATTGGGTGCAAATGCAAAGCTTAGTGTTTACGTGTTGTCATTAACGGTTTTAACTGCAACGCTTAGTTTTAAGGCATTGTAACCGCAATGCTTAGTGTTAACGTGTTGTCATTAACGGTTGCAACTGCAACGCTTAGTGTTAACATGTTGACATAAACGGTTGCAACGTGATAACGTGTTGAAATTAACGTAAGCAAATGCTACACTTATAATGTTGACACTAACGTAACGTAAGCAAATGCTACACTTATAATGTTGACACTAAAGGTTGTAACTGCAAAGCTTAGTTTTAACGCATTGTAACCGCAATGCTTAGTGTTAACGTGTTGTCATTAACGGTTGCAACTGCAACGCTTAGTTTTAACGTGTTGCCACTAACGCTTGCAACAGCAATGCTTAATGTTAACGTGTTGCCTCTAAAGGTTGCAACTGCAACGGTTAGTGCTTACATGTTGACACTTACGTTTGCAAGCGCAACGCTTAGCTTTAACGTGTTGCCACTAACCCTCCATGTTAACGTCTTGTCATTAAAGGTTGCAACTGTAACGGTTAGCGCTTACATGTTGACACTAACGTTTGCAACTGTTTTAACGGTTGCAAATGCAATGCTTAGTGTTTACGTGTTGCCATTAACGGTTTTAACTGCAACGCTTAGTTTTAACGTGTTGATACGGTTTTAATGTTTGCAAATGCAAAGCTTAGTGTTTACGTGTTGTCTGTTGTCATTAACGGTTTTAACTGACGGTTGCAAATCCAATGCTTAGTGCTAACGTGTTGCAATTAACGGTTATAACTACAACGCTTAGTCTTAACGTGTTGACATGGTTTTAATGGTTGCAAATGCAAAGCTTAGTGTCTACGTGTTGTCATTAACGGTTGCAACTGCAACGCTTAGTGTAAACATGTTGACACTAACGGTTGCAACTGCAATGCTAAGTGTTGACATAAACGGTTGCAACGTGTTAACGTGTTGAAATTAACGTAAGCAAATGCTACACTTACTGTAATGTTGAAACTAACGGTTGTAACTGCAACGCTTAGTTTTAACGTGTTGCCACTAACGCTTGCAACTGCAATGCTTAATGTTAACGTGTTGCCTTTAAAGGTTGCAACTGCAACGGTTAGTGCTTACATGTTGACACTAACGTTTGCAACTGCAACGCTTAGCTTTAACGTGTTGCCACTAACGCTTTATGTTAACGTGTTGCCATTAAAGGTTGCAACTGTAACTGTTAGTGCTTACATGTTGACACTAACGTTTGCAACTGTTTTACCGTTTGCAAATGCAAAGCTTAGTGTTTACGTGTTGCCACTAGCGGTTTTAACTACAACGCTTAGTTTCAACGTGTTGACACGGTTTTAACGGTTGCAAATGCTAAGCTTAGTGTTTAAGTGTTGTCATTAACGGTTTTAACTGCAACGCTTAGTTTTAACATGTTGCCACGGTATTAACGGTTGCAAATCCAATGCTTAGTGCTAACGTGTTGCAATTAACGGTTATAACTACAACGCTTAGTTTTAACGTGTTGACATGGTTTTAATGGTTGCAAATGTAAAGCTTAGTGTTTACGTGTTGTCATTAACGGTTGCAACTGCAACGCTTAGTTTTAACGTGTTGCCACGGTATTAACGGTTGCAAATCCAATGCTTATTGCTAACGTGTTGCAATTAACGGTTATAACTACAACGCTTAGTTTTAACGTGTTGACATGGTTTTAATGGTTGCAACTGCAAAGCTTAGTGTTTACGTGTTGTCATTAACGGTTTTAACTACAACGCTTAGTTTTAACGCATTGTAACCGCAATGCTTAGTGTTAACGTGTTGTAATTAACGGTTGCAACTGCAACGCTTAGTGTAAACATGTTGACACTAATGGTTGCAACTGCAATGCTAAGTGTTAACATGTTGACATAAACGGTTGCAACGTGTTAACGTGTTGAAATTAACGTAAGCAAATGCTACACTTACTGTAATGTTGAAACTAACGGTTGTAACTGCAACGCTTAGTTTTAACGTGTTGCCAATAACGCTTGCAACTGCAATGCTTAATGTTAACGTGTTGCCTTTAAAGGTTGCAACTGCAACGGTTAGTGCTTACATGTTAACACTAACGTTTGCAACTGCAACACTTAGCTTTAACGTGTTGCCACTAACGCTTAATGTTAACGTGTTGCCATTAAAGGTTGCAACTGTAACGGTTAGTGCTTCCATGTTGACACTAACGTTTGCAACTGTTTTGACGGTTGCAAATGCAAAGCTTAGTGTTTACGTGTTGCCATTAACGGTTTTAACTACAACGCTTAGTTTCAACGTGTTGACACGGTTCTAACGGTTGCAAATGCAAAGCAGCTTACGTGTTTTCATTAACGGTTTTAACTGCAACGCTTAGTTTTTACATGTTGCCACGGTATTAACGGTTGCAAATCCAATGCTTAGTGCCACTAACGCTTGCAACTGCAATGCTTAATGTTAACGTGTTGCCTTTAAAGGTTGCAACTGCAACGGTTAATGCTTACATGTTGACACTAACGTTTGCAACTGCAACGCCTAGCTTTAACGTGTTGCCACTAACGCTTAATGTTAACGTGTTGCCATTAAAGGTTGCAACTGTAACGGTTAGTGCTTACATGTTGACACTAACGTTTGCAACTGTTTTAACGGTTGCAAATGCAAAGCTTAGTGTTTACGTGTTGCCATTAACGATTTTAACTACAACGCTTAGTTTTAACGTGTTGACACGGTTTTAATGGTTGCAAATGCAAAGCTTAGTGTTTACGTATTGGCATTAACGGTTTTAACTGCAACGCTTAGTTTTAACATGTTGCCACGGTATTAACGGTTGCAAATCCAGTGCTTAGTGCTAACGTGTTGCAATTAACGGTTATAACTACAACGCTTAGTTTTAACGTGTTGACATGGTTTTAATAGTTGCAAATGCAAAGCTTAGTGTTTACGTGTTGTCATTAACGGTTTTAACTGCAACGCTTAGTTTTAACGTGTTGCCACGGTATTAACGGTTGCAAATCCAATGCTTAGTGCTAATGTGTTGCACTTAACGGTTATAACTACAACGCTTAGTTTTAACGTGTTGACATGGTTTTAATGGTTGCAAATGCAAAGCTTAGTGTTTACGTGTTGTCATTAACAGTTTTAACTACAACGCTTAGTTTTAACGCATTGTAACCGCAATGCTTAGTGTTAACGTGTTGTCATTAACGGTTGCAACTGCAACGCTTAGTGTAAACATGTTGACACTAACGGTTGCAACTGCAATGCTAAGTGTTAACATGTTGACATTAAACGGTTGCAACGTGTTAACGTGTTGAAATTAACGTAAGCAAATGCTACACTTACTGTTATGTTGACATTAACGGTTGTAACTGCAACGCTTAGTTTTAACGTGTTGCCACTAACGCTTGCAACTGCAATGCTTAATGTTAACGTGTTTCCTTTAAAGGTTACAACTGCAAGGGTTAGTGCTTACATGTTGACACTAACGTTTGCAACTGCAACGCTTAGCTTTAACGTGTTGCCACTAACGCTTAATGTTAACGTCTTCCCATTAAAGGTTGCAACTCTAACGGTTAGTGCTTACATGTTGACACTAACGTTTGCAACTGTTTTAACGGTTGCAAATGCAAAGCTTAGTGTTTACGTATTGCCATTAACGGTTTTAACTACAACGCTTAGTTTTAACGTGTTGAAACGGTTTTAATGGTTGCAAATGCAAAGCTTAGTGTTTACGTGTTGTCATTAACGGTTTTAACTGCAACGCTTAGTTTTAACATGTTGCCACGGTATTAACGGTTGCAAATCCAATGCTTAGTGCTAACGTGTTGCAATTAACGGTTATAACTACAACGCTTAGTTTTAACGTGTTGACATGGTTTTAATGGTTGCAAATGCAAAGCTTAGTGTTTACGTGTTGTCATTAACGGTTGCAACTGCAACGCTTAGTGTAAACATGTTGACACTAACGGTTGCAACTGCAATATTGACATAAACGATTGCAACGTGTTAACGTGTTGAAATTAACGTAGGCAAATGCTACACTGTTATAATGTTATAACGGTTGTAACTGCAACGCTTAGTTTTAACGCATTGTAACCGAAATGCTTAGTGTTAACGGGTTGCAACTGCAACGCTTAGTGTAAACATGTTGACACTAACGGTTGCAACTGCAATGCTAAGTGTTAACATGTTGACATAAACGGTTGCAACGTTTTAACGTGTTGAAATGTTCTCATTAACGGTTTTAACTACAACGCTTAGATTTAACGCATTGTAACCGCAATGCTTAGTGTTGTCATTAACGTGTTGACACTAACGGTTGCAACTGCAATGCTGTGTTAACATGTTGACATAAACGGTTGCAACGTGTTAACGTGTTGAAATTAACGTAAGCAAATGCTACATTTACTGTTCTAATGTTGACACTAACGGTTGTAACTGCAACGCTTAGTTTTAACGTGTTGCCACTAACGCTTGCAACTGCAATGTTTAATGTTAGGTTGCAACTGCAACGGTTAGTGCTTACATGTTGACACTAACGTTTGCAACTGCAACGCTTAGCTTTAACGTGTTGCCACTAACGCTTAATGTTAACGTGTTGCCATTAAAGGTTGCAACTGTAACGGTTAGTGCTTACATGTTGACACTAACGTTTGGAACTGCAACGCTTAGCTTTAACGTGTTGCCACTAACGCTTAATGTTAACGTCTTGCCATTAAAGGTTGCAACTGTAACTGTTAGTGCTTACATGTTGACACTAACGTTTGCAACTGTTTTAACGGTTGCAAATGCAAAGCTTAGTGTTTAAGTGTTGCCATTAACGGTTTTAACTACAACGCTTAGTTTTAACGTGTTGACACGGTTTTAACGGTTGCAAATGCAAAGCTTAGTGTTTACGTGTTGTCATTAACGGTTTTAACTGCAACGCTTAGTTTTAACATGTTGCCACGGTATTAACGGTTGCAAATCCAATGCTTAGTGCTAATGTGTTGCAATTAACGGTTATAACTACAACGCTTAGTTTTAACGTGTTGACATGGTTTTATTGGTTGCAAATGCAAAGCTTAGTGTTTACGTATTGTCATTAACGGTTTTAACTACAACGCTTAGTTTTAACGCATTGTAACCGCAATGCTTAGTGTTAACGTGTTGTCATTAACGGTTGCAACTGCAACTGCAACGCTTAGTGCAAACATGTTGACACTAACGGTTGCAACTGCAATGCTAAGTGTTAACATGTTGACACAAACGGTTGCAACGTTGACACTAAATGTTTAACGTTAAATGTTTAACGTGTGGCCTTTAAAGGTTGCAACTGCAACGGTTAGTGCAACGCTTAGCTTTAACGTGTTGCCACTAACGCTTAATGTTAACGTCTTGCCATTAAAGATTGCAACTGTAACGGTTAGTGCTTCCATGTTGACACTAACGTTTGCAACTGTTTTGACGGTTGCAAATGCAAAGCTTAGTGTTTACGTGTTGCCATTAACGGTTTTAACTAAAACGCTTAGTTTTAACGTGTTGACACGGTATTAATGGTTGCAAATGCAAAGCTTAGTGTTTACGTGTTGTCATTAACGGTTTTAACTGCAACGCTTAGTTTTAACATGTTGCCACGGTATTAGCGGTTGCAAATCCAATGCTTAGTGCTAACGTGTTGCAATTAACTACAACGGCTTAGTTTTAACGTGTTGACATGGTTTTAATGGTTGCAAATGCAAAGCTTAGTGTTTACGTGTTGTCATTAACGGTTGCAACTGCAACGCTTAGTGTAAACATGTTGACACTAACGGTTGCAACTGCAATACTAAGTGTTGACATAAACGGTTGCAACGTGTTAACGTGTTGAAATTAACGGAAGCAAATGCTACACTTACTGTTATAATGTTGACACTAACGGTTGTAACTGCAACGCTTAGTTTTAACGTGTTGCCACTAACGCTTGCAACTGCAATGCTTAATGTTAACGTGTTGCCTTTAAAGGTTGCAACTGCAACGGTTAGTGCTTACATGTTGACACTAACGTTTGCAACTGCAACGCTTAGCTTTAACCTGTTGCCACTAACGCTTAATGTTAACGTCTTGCCATTAAAGGTTGCAACTGTAACGGTTAGTGCTTACATGTTGACACTAACGTTTGCAACTGTTTTAACTGTTGCAAATGCAAAGCTTAGTGTTTACTGTTGCCATTTACGGTTTTAACTACAACGCTTAGTTTTAACGTGTTGACACGGTTTTAACGGTTGCAAATGCAAAGCTTAGTGTTTACGTGTTGTCACTGACGGTTTTAACTGCAACGCTTAGTGTTTACGTGTTAAACTACAACGCCTAGTTTTAACGTGTTGACATGGTTTTATTGGGTGCAAATGCAAAGCTTAGTGTTTACGTGTTGTCATTAACGGTTTTAACTGCAACGCTTAGTTTTAACGCATTGTAACCGCAATGCTTAGTGTTAACGTGTTGTCATTAACGGTTGCAACTGCAACGCTTAGTGTTAACATGTTGACATAAACGGTTGCAACGTGTTAACGTGTTGAAATTAACGTAAGCAAATGCTACACTTATAATGTTGACACTAACGTAACGTAAGCAAATGCTACACTTATAATGTTGACACTAAAGGTTGTAACTGCAACGCTTAGTTTCAACGCATTGTGACCGCAATGCTTAGTGTTAACGTGTTGTCATTAACGGTTGCAACTGCAACACTTAGTTTTAACGTGTTGCCACTAACGCTTGCAACAGCAATGCTTAATGTTAACGTGTTGCCTTTAAAGGTTGCAACTGCAACGGTTAGTGCTTACATGTTGACACTAACGTTTGCAACTGCAACGCTTAGCTTTAACGTGTTGCCACTAACCCTCCATGTTAACGTCTTGTCATTAAAGGTTGCAACTGTAACGGTTAGCGCTTACATGTTGACACTAACGTTTGCAACTGTTTTAACGGTTGCAAATGCAACGCTTAGTGTAAACATGTTGACACTAACGGTTGCAACTGCAATACTAAGTGTTGACATAAACGGTTGCAACGTGTTAACGTGTTGAAATTAACGGAAGCAAATGCTACACTTACTGTTATAATGTTGACACTAACGGTTGTAACTGCAACGCTTAGTTTTAACGTGTTGCCACTAACGCTTGCAACTGCAATGCTTAATGTTAACGTGTTGCCTTTAAAGGTTGCAACTGCAACGGTTAGTGCTTACATGTTGACACTAACGTTTGCAACTGCAACGCTTAGCTTTAACCTGTTGCCACTAACGCTTAATGTTAACGTCTTGCCATTAAAGGTTGCAACTGTAACGGTTAGTGCTTACATGTTGACACTAACGTTTGCAACTGTTTTAACTGTTGCAAATGCAAAGCTTAGTGTTTACTGTTGCCATTTACGGTTTTAACTACAACGCTTAGTTTTAACGTGTTGACACGGTTTTAACGGTTGCAAATGCAAAGCTTAGTGTTTACGTGTTGTCACGGACGGTTTTAACTGCAACGCTTAGTGTTTACGTGTTAAACTACAACGCCTAGTTTTAACGTGTTGACATGGTTTTATTGGGTGCAAATGCAAAGCTTAGTGTTTACGTGTTGTCATTAACGGTTTTAACTGCAACGCTTAGTTTTAACGCATTGTAACCGCAATGCTTAGTGTTAACGTGTTGTCATTAACGGTTGCAACTGCAACGCTTAGTGTTAACATGTTGACATAAACGGTTGCAACGTGATAACGTGTTGAAATTAACGTAAGCAAATGCTACACTTATAATGTTGACACTAACGTAACGTAAGCAAATGCTACACTTATAATGTTGACACTAAAGGTTGTAACTGCAAAGCTTAGTTTTAACGCATTGTAACCGCAATGCTTAGTGTTAACGTGTTGTCATTAACGGTTGCAACTGCAACGCTTAGTTTTAACGTGTTGCCACTAACGCTTGCAACAGCAATGCTTAATGTTAACGTGTTGCCTCTAAAGGTTGCAACTGCAACGGTTAGTGCTTACATGTTGACACTTACGTTTGCAAGCGCAACGCTTAGCTTTAACGTGTTGCCACTAACCCTCCATGTTAACGTCTTGTCATTAAAGGTTGCAACTGTAACGTTGACACTAACGTTTGCAACTGTTTTAACGGTTGCAAATGCAATGCTTAGTGTTTACGTGTTGCCATTAACGGTTTTAACTGCAACGCTTAGTTTTAACGTGTTGATACGGTTTTAATGTTTGCAAATGCAAAGCTTAGTGTTTACGTGTTGTCTGTTGTCATTAACGGTTTTAACTGACGGTTGCAAATCCAATGCTTAGTGCTAACGTGTTGCAATTAACGGTTATAACTACAACGCTTAGTTTTAACGTGTTGACATGGTTTTAATGGTTGCAAATGCAAAGCTTAGTGTCTACGTGTTGTCATTAACGGTTGCAACTGCAACGCTTAGTGTAAACATGTTGACACTAACGGTTGCAACTGCAATGCTAAGTGTTGACATAAACGGTTGCAACGTGTTAACGTGTTGAAATTAACGTAAGCAAATGCTACACTTACTGTAATGTTGAAACTAACGGTTGTAACTGCAACGCTTAGTTTTAACGTGTTGCCACTAACGCTTGCAACTGCAATGCTTAATGTTAACGTGTTGCCTTTAAAGGTTGCAACTGCAACGGTTAGTGCTTACATGTTGACACTAACGTTTGCAACTGCAACGCTTAGCTTTAACGTGTTGCCACTAACGCTTTATGTTAACGTGTTGCCATTAAAGGTTGCAACTGTAACTGTTAGTGCTTACATGTTGACACTAACGTTTGCAACTGTTTTACCGTTTGCAAATGCAAAGCTTAGTGTTTACGTGTTGCCACTAGCGGTTTTAACTACAACGCTTAGTTTCAACGTGTTGACACGGTTTTAACGGTTGCAAATGCTAAGCTTAGTGTTTAAGTGTTGTCATTAACGGTTTTAACTGCAACGCTTAGTTTTAACATGTTGCCACGGTATTAACGGTTGCAAATCCAATGCTTAGTGCTAACGTGTTGCAATTAACGGTTATAACTACAACGCTTAGTTTTAACGTGTTGACATGGTTTTAATGGTTGCAAATGTAAAGCTTAGTGTTTACGTGTTGTCATTAACGGTTGCAACTGCAACGCTTAGTTTTAACGTGTTGCCACGGTATTAACGGTTGCAAATCCAATGCTTATTGCTAACGTGTTGCAATTAACGGTTATAACTACAACGCTTAGTTTTAACGTGTTGACATGGTTTTAATGGTTGCAACTGCAAAGCTTAGTGTTTACGTGTTGTCATTAACGGTTTTAACTACAACGCTTAGTTTTAACGCATTGTAACCGCAATGCTTAGTGTTAACGTGTTGTAATTAACGGTTGCAACTGCAACGCTTAGTGTAAACATGTTGACACTAATGGTTGCAACTGCAATGCTAAGTGTTAACATGTTGACATAAACGGTTGCAACGTGTTAACGTGTTGAAATTAACGTAAGCAAATGCTACACTTACTGTAATGTTGAAACTAACGGTTGTAACTGCAACGCTTAGTTTTAACGTGTTGCCAATAACGCTTGCAACTGCAATGCTTAATGTTAACGTGTTGCCTTTAAAGGTTGCAACTGCAACGGTTAGTGCTTACATGTTAACACTAACGTTTGCAACTGCAACACTTAGCTTTAACGTGTTGCCACTAACGCTTAATGTTAACGTGTTGCCATTAAAGGTTGCAACTGTAACGGTTAGTGCTTCCATGTTGACACTAACGTTTGCAACTGTTTTGACGGTTGCAAATGCAAAGCTTAGTGTTTACGTGTTGCCATTAACGGTTTTAACTACAACGCTTAGTTTCAACGTGTTGACACGGTTCTAACGGTTGCAAATGCAAAGCAGCTTACGTGTTTTCATTAACGGTTTTAACTGCAACGCTTAGTTTTTACATGTTGCCACGGTATTAACGGTTGCAAATCCAATGCTTAGTGCTACTAACGTTTGCAACTGTTTTAACGGTTGCAAATGCAAAGCTTAGTGTTTACGTGTTGCCATTAACGATTTTAACTACAACGCTTAGTTTTAACGTGTTGACACGGTTTTAATGGTTGCAAATGCAAAGCTTAGTGTTTACGTATTGGCATTAACGGTTTTAACTGCAACGCTTAGTTTTAACATGTTGCCACGGTATTAACGGTTGCAAATCCAATGCTTAGTGCTAACGTGTTGCAATTAACGGTTATAACTACAACGCTTAGTTTTAACGTGTTGACATGGTTTTAATAGTTGCAAATGCAAAGCTTAGTGTTTACGTGTTGTCATTAACGGTTTTAACTGCAACGCTTAGTTTTAACGTGTTGCCACGGTATTAACGGTTGCAAATCCAATGCTTAGTGCTAATGTGTTGCACTTAACGGTTATAACTACAACGCTTAGTTTTAACGTGTTGACATGGTTTTAATGGTTGCAAATGCAAAGCTTAGTGTTTACGTGTTGTCATTAACAGTTTTAACTACAACGCTTAGTTTTAACGCATTGTAACCGCAATGCTTAGTGTTAACGTGTTGTCATTAACGGTTGCAACTGCAACGCTTAGTGTAAACATGTTGACACTAACGGTTGCAACTGCAATGCTAAGTGTTAACATGTTGACATTAAACGGTTGCAACGTGTTAACGTGTTGAAATTAACGTAAGCAAATGCTACACTTACTGTTATGTTGACATTAACGGTTGTAACTGCAACGCTTAGTTTTAACGTGTTGCCACTAACGCTTGCAACTGCAATGCTTAATGTTAACGTGTTGCCTTTAAAGGTTACAACTGCAAGGGTTAGTGCTTACATGTTGACACTAACGTTTGCAACTGCAACGCTTAGCTTTAACGTGTTGCCACTAACGCTTAATGTTAACGTCTTCCCATTAAAGGTTGCAACTCTAACGGTTAGTGCTTACATGTTGACACTAACGTTTGCAACTGTTTTAACGGTTGCAAATGCAAAGCTTAGTGTTTACGTATTGCCATTAACGGTTTTAACTACAACGCTTAGTTTTAACGTGTTGAAACGGTTTTAATGGTTGCAAATGCAAAGCTTAGTGTTTACGTGTTGTCATTAACGGTTTTAACTGCAACGCTTAGTTTTAACATGTTGCCACGGTATTAACGGTTGCAAATCCAATGCTTAGTGCTAACGTGTTGCAATTAACGGTTATAACTACAACGCTTAGTTTTAACGTGTTGACATGGTTTTAATGGTTGCAAATGCAAAGCTTAGTGTTTACGTGTTGTCATTAACGGTTGCAACTGCAACGCTTAGTGTAAACATGTTGACACTAACGGTTGCAACTGCAATATTGACATAAACGATTGCAACGTGTTAACGTGTTGAAATTAACGTAGGCAAATGCTACACTGTTATAATGTTATAACGGTTGTAACTGCAACGCTTAGTTTTAACGCATTGTAACCGAAATGCTTAGTGTTAACGGGTTGCAACTGCAACGCTTAGTGTAAACATGTTGACACTAACGGTTGCAACTGCAATGCTAAGTGTTAACATGTTGACATAAACGGTTGCAACGTTTTAACGTGTTGAAATGTTCTCATTAACGGTTTTAACTACAACGCTTAGATTTAACGCATTGTAACCGCAATGCTTAGTGTTGTCATTAACGTGTTGTCATTAACGGTTGCAACTGGAACGCTTAGTGTAAACATGTTGACACTAACGGTTGCAACTGCAATGCTGTGTTAACATGTTGACATAAACGGTTGCAACGTGTTAACGTGTTGAAATTAACGTAAGCAAATGCTACATTTACTGTTATAATGTTGACACTAACGGTTGTAACTGCAACGCTTAGTTTTAACGTGTTGCCACTAACGCTTGCAACTGCAATGTTTAATGTTAGGTTGCAACTGCAACGGTTAGTGCTTACATGTTGACACTAACGTTTGCAACTGCAACGCTTAGCTTTAACGTGTTGCCACTAACGCTTAATGTTAACGTGTTGCCATTAAAGGTTGCAACTGTAACGGTTAGTGCTTACATGTTGACACTAACGTTTGGAACTGCAACGCTTAGCTTTAACGTGTTGCCACTAACGCTTAATGTTAACGTCTTGCCATTAAAGGTTGCAACTGTAACTGTTAGTGCTTACATGTTGACACTAACGTTTGCAACTGTTTTAACGGTTGCAAATGCAAAGCTTAGTGTTTAAGTGTTGCCATTAACGGTTTTAACTACAACGCTTAGTTTTAACGTGTTGACACGGTTTTAACGGTTGCAAATGCAAAGCTTAGTGTTTACGTGTTGTCATTAACGGTTTTAACTGCAACGCTTAGTTTTAACATGTTGCCACGGTATTAACGGTTGCAAATCCAATGCTTAGTGCTAATGTGTTGCAATTAACGGTTATAACTACAACGCTTAGTTTTAACGTGTTGACATGGTTTTATTGGTTGCAAATGCAAAGCTTAGTGTTTACGTATTGTCATTAACGGTTTTAACTACAACGCTTAGTTTTAACGCATTGTAACCGCAATGCTTAGTGTTAACGTGTTGTCATTAACGGTTGCAACTGCAACTGCAACGCTTAGTGTAAACATGTTGACACTAACGGTTGCAACTGCAATGCTAAGTGTTAACATGTTGACACAAACGGTTGCAACGTTGACACTAAATGTTTAACGTTAAATGTTTAACGTGTGGCCTTTAAAGGTTGCAACTGCAACGGTTAGTGCAACGCTTAGCTTTAACGTGTTGCCACTAACGCTTAATGTTAACGTCTTGCCATTAAAGATTGCAACTGTAACGGTTAGTGCTTCCATGTTGACACTAACGTTTGCAACTGTTTTGACGGTTGCAAATGCAAAGCTTAGTGTTTACGTGTTGCCATTAACGGTTTTAACTAAAACGCTTAGTTTTAACGTGTTGACACGGTATTAATGGTTGCAAATGCAAAGCTTAGTGTTTACGTGTTGTCATTAACGGTTTTAACTGCAACGCTTAGTTTTAACATGTTGCCACGGTATTAGCGGTTGCAAATCCAATGCTTAGTGCTAACGTGTTGCAATTAACTACAACGGCTTAGTTTTAACGTGTTGACATGGTTTTAATGGTTGCAAATGCAAAGCTTAGTGTTTACGTGTTGTCATTAACGGTTGCAACTGCAACGCTTAGTGTAAACATGTTGACACTAACGGTTGCAACTGCAATACTAAGTGTTGACATAAACGGTTGCAACGTGTTAACGTGTTGAAATTAACGGAAGCAAATGCTACACTTACTGTTATAATGTTGACACTAACGGTTGTAACTGCAACGCTTAGTTTTAACGTGTTGCCACTAACGCTTGCACCTGCAATGCTTAATGTTAACGTGTTGCCTTTAAAGGTTGCAACTGCAACGGTTAGTGCTTACATGTTGACACTAACGTTTGCAACTGCAACGCTTAGCTTTAACCTGTTGCCACTAACGCTTAATGTTAACGTCTTGCCATTAAAGGTTGCAACTGTAACGGTTAGTGCTTACATGTTGACACTAACGTTTGCAACTGTTTTAACTGTTGCAAATGCAAAGCTTAGTGTTTACTGTTGCCATTTACGGTTTTAACTACAACGCTTAGTTTTAACGTGTTGACACGGTTTTAACGGTTGCAAATGCAAAGCTTAGTGTTTACGTGTTGTCACTGACGGTTTTAACTGCAACGCTTAGTGTTTACGTGTTAAACTACAACGCCTAGTTTTAACGTGTTGACATGGTTTTATTGGGTGCAAATGCAAAGCTTAGTGTTTACGTGTTGTCATTAACGGTTTTAACTGCAACGCTTAGTTTTAACGCATTGTAACCGCAATGCTTAGTGTTAACGTGTTGTCATTTACGGTTGCAACTGCAACGCTTAGTGTTAACATGTTGACATAAACGGTTGCAACGTGTTAACGTGTTGAAATTAACGTAAGCAAATGCTACACTTATAATGTTGACACTAACGTAACGTAAGCAAATGCTACACTTATAATGTTGACACTAAAGGTTGTAACTGCAACGCTTAGTTTCAACGCATTGTGACCGCAATGCTTAGTGTTAACGTGTTGTCATTAACGGTTGCAACTGCAACACTTAGTTTTAACGTGTTGCCACTAACGCTTGCAACAGCAATGCTTAATGTTAACGTGTTGCCTTTAAAGGTTGCAACTGCAACGGTTAGTGCTTACATGTTGACACTAACGTTTGCAACTGCAACGCTTAGCTTTAACGTGTTGCCACTAACCCTCCATGTTAACGTCTTGTCATTAAAGGTTGCAACTGTAACGGTTAGCGCTTACATGTTGACACTAACGTTTGCAACTGTTTTAACGGTTGCAAATGCAACGCTTAGTGTAAACATGTTGACACTAACGGTTGCAACTGCAATACTAAGTGTTGACATAAACGGTTGCAACGTGTTAACGTGTTGAAATTAACGGAAGCAAATGCTACACTTACTGTTATAATGTTGACACTAACGGTTGTAACTGCAACGCTTAGTTTTAACGTGTTGCCACTAACGCTTGCAACTGCAATGCTTAATGTTAACGTGTTGCCTTTAAAGGTTGCAACTGCAACGGTTAGTGCTTACATGTTGACACTAACGTTTGCAACTGCAACGCTTAGCTTTAACCTGTTGCCACTAACGCTTAATGTTAACGTCTTGCCATTAAAGGTTGCAACTGTAACGGTTAGTGCTTACATGTTGACACTAACGTTTGCAACTGTTTTAACTGTTGCAAATGCAAAGCTTAGTGTTTACTGTTGCCATTTACGGTTTTAACTACAACGCTTAGTTTTAACGTGTTGACACGGTTTTAACGGTTGCAAATGCAAAGCTTAGTGTTTACGTGTTGTCACTGACGGTTTTAACTGCAACGCTTAGTGTTTACGTGTTAAACTACAACGCCTAGTTTTAACGTGTTGACATGGTTTTATTGGGTGCAAATGCAAAGCTTAGTGTTTACGTGTTGTCATTAACGGTTTTAACTGCAACGCTTAGTTTTAACGCATTGTAACCGCAATGCTTAGTGTTAACGTGTTGTCATTAACGGTTGCAACTGCAACGCTTAGTGTTAACATGTTGACATAAACGGTTGCAACGTGTTAACGTGTTGAAATTAACGTAAGCAAATGCTACACTTATAATGTTGACACTAACGTAACGTAAGCAAATGCTACACTTATAATGTTGACACTAAAGGTTGTAACTGCAACGCTTAGTTTCAACGCATTGTGACCGCAATGCTTAGTGTTAACGTGTTGTCATTAACGGTTGCAACTGCAACACTTAGTTTTAACGTGTTGCCACTAACGCTTGCAACAGCAATGCTTAATGTTAACGTGTTGCCTTTAAAGGTTGCAACTGCAACGGTTAGTGCTTACATGTTGACACTAACGTTTGCAACTGCAACGCTTAGCTTTAACGTGTTGCCACTAACCCTCCATGTTAACGTCTTGTCATTAAAGGTTGCAACTGTAACGGTTAGCGCTTACATGTTGACACTAACGTTTGCAACTGTTTTAACGGTTGCAAATGCAATGCTTAGTGTTTACGTGTTGCCATTAACGGTTTTAACTACAACGCTTAGTTTGATAATGTTGATACGGTTTTAATGGTTGCAAATGCAAAGCTTAGTGTTTACGTGTTGTCTGTTGTCATTAACGGTTTTAACTGACGATTGCAAATCCAATGCTTAGTGCTAACGTGTTGCAATTAACGGTTATAACTACAACGCTTAGTTTTAACGTGTTGACATGGTTTTAATGGTTGCAAATGCAAAGCTTAGTGTCTACGTGTTGTCATTAACGGTTGCAACTGCAAAGCTTAGTGTAAACATGTTGACACTAACGGTTGCAACTGCAATGCTAAGTGTTGACATAAACGGTTGCAACGTGTTAACGTGTTGAAATTAACGTAAGCAAATGCTACACTTACTGTTATAATGTTGACACTAACGATTGTAACTGCAACGCTTAGTTTTAACGTGTTGCCACCAACGCTTGCAACTGCAATGCTTAATGTTAACGTGTTGCCTTTAAAGGTTGCAACTGCAACGGTTAGTGCTTACATGTTGACACTAACGTTTGCAACTGCAACGCTTAGCTTTAACGTGTTGCCACTAACGCTTAATGTTAACGTCTTGCCATTAAAGGTTGCAACTGTAACGGTAAGTTCTTACATGTTGACACTAACGTTTGCAACTGTTTTAACGGTTGCAAATGCAAAGCTTAGTGTTTACGTGTTGGCATTAACGGTTTTAACTACAACGCTTAGTTTTAGCGTGTTGACACGGTTTTAACGGTTGCAAATGCAAAGCTTAGTGTTTACGTGTTGTCATTAACGATTTTAACTGCAACGCTTAGTTTTAATATGTTGCCACGGTATTAACGGTTGCAAATCCAATGCTTAGTGCTAACGTGTTGCAATTAACGGTTATAACTACAACGCTTAGTTTTAACGTGTTGACATAGTTTTAATGGTTGCAAATGCAAAGCTTAGTGTTTACGTGTTGTCATTAACGGTTTTAACTACAACGCTTAGTTTTAACGCATTGTAACCGCAATGCTTAGTGTTAACGTGTTGTCATTAACGGTTGCAACTGCAACGCTTAGTGTAAACATGTTGACACTAACGGTTGCAACTGCAATGCTAAGTGTTAACATGTTGACATAAACGGTTGCAACGTGTTAACGTGTTGAAATTAACGTAAACGAATGCTACACTTACTGTAATGTTGACACTAACGGTTGTAACTGCAACGCTTAGTTTTAACGTGTTGCCACTAACGTTTGCAACTGCAATGCTTAATGTTAACGTGTTGCCTTTAAAGGTTGCAACTGTAACGGTAAGTTCTTACATGTTGACACTAACGTTTGCAACTGTTTTAACGGTTGCAAATGCAAAGCTTAGTGTTTACGTGTTGGCATTAACGGTTTTAACTACAACGCTTAGTTTTAGCGTGTTGACACGGTTTTAACGGTTGCAAATGCAAAGCTTAGTGTTTACGTGTTGTCATTAACGATTTTAACTGCAACGCTTAGTTTTAACATGTTGCCACGGTATTAACGGTTGCAAATCCAATGCTTAGTGCTAACGTGTTGCAATTAACGGTTATAACTACAACGCTTAGTTTTAACGTGTTGACATGGTTTCAATGGTTGCAAATGCAAAGCTTAGTGTTTACGTGCTGTCATTAACGGTTTTAACTACAACGCTTAGTTTTAACGCATTGTAACCGCAATGCTTAGTGTTAACGTGTTGTCATTAACGGTTGCAACTGCAACGCTTAGTGTAAACATGTTGACACTAACGGTTGCAACTGCAATGCTAAGTGTTAACATGTTGACATAAACGGTTGCAACGTGTTAACGTGTTGAAATTAACGTAAACGAATGCTACACTTACTGTAATGTTGACACTAACGGTTGTAACTGCAACGCTTAGTTTTAACGTGTTGCTACTAACGCTTGCAACTGCAATGCTTAATGTTAACGTGTTGCCTTTAAAGGTTGCAACTGCAACGGTTAATGCTTACATGTTGACACTAACGTTTGCAACTGCAACGCTTAGCTTTAACGTGTTGCCACTAACGCTTAATGTTAACGTGTTGCCATTAAAGGTTTCAACTGTAACGGTTAGTGCTTACATGTTGACAATAACGTTTGCAACTGTTTTAACGGTTGCAAATGCAAAGCTTAGTGTTTACGTGTTGCCATTAACGGTTTTAACTACAACGCTTAGTTTTAACGTGTTGACACGGTATTAACGGTTGCAAATCCAATGCTTAGTGCTAACGTGTTGCAATTAACGGTTATAACTACAACGCTTAGTTTTAACGTGTTGACATGGTTTTAATGGTTGTAACTGCAAAGCTTAGTGTTTACGTGTTGTCATTAACGGTTTTAACTACAACGCTTAGTTTTAACGCATTGTAACCGCAATGCTTAGTGTTAACGTGTTGTAATTAACGGTTGCAACTGCAACACTTAGTGTAAACATGTTGACACTAATGGTTGCAACTGCAATGCTAAGTGTTAACATGTTGACATAAACGGTTGCAACGTGTTAACGTGTTGAAATTAACGTAAGCAAATGCTACACTTACTGTAATGTTGAAACTAACGGTTGTAACTGCAACGCTTAGTTTTAACGTGTTGCCACTAACGCTTGCAACTGCAATGCTTAATGTTAACGTGTTGCCTTTAAAGGTTGCAACTGCAACGGTTAGTGCTTACATGTTAACACTAACGTTTGCAACTGCAACACTTAGCTTTAACGTGTTGCCACTAACGCTTAATGTTAACGTGTTGCCATTAAAGGTTGCAACTGTAACGGTTTACACTAACGTTTGCAACTGTTTTGACGGTTGCAAATGCAAAGCTTAGTGTTTACGTGTTGCCATTAACGGTTTTAACTACAACGCTTAGTTTCAACGTGTTGACACGGTTTTAACGGTTGCAAATGCAAAGCAACTTACGTGTTGTCATTAACGGTTTTAACTGCAACGCTTAGTTTTTACATGTTGCCACGGTATTAACGGTTGCATATCCAATGCTTAGTGCCACTAACGCTTGCAACGCTTAATGTTAACGTGTTGCCTTTAAAGGTTGCAACTGCAACGGTTAATGCTTACATGTTGACACTAACGTTTGCAACTGCAACGCCTAGCTTTAACTTGTTGCCACTAACGCTTAATGTTAACGTGTTGCCATTAAAGGTTACAACTGTAACAGTTAGTGCTTACATGTTGACACTAACGTTTGCAACTGTTTTAACGGTTGCAAATGCAAAGCTTAGTGTTTACGTGTTGCCATTAACGGTTTTAACTACAACGCTTAGCGTGTTGACACGGTTTTAACGGTTGCAAATGCAAAGCTTAGTGTTTACGTGTTGGCATTAACGGTTTTAACTGCAACGCTTAGTTTTAACATGTTGCCACGGTATTAACGGTTGCAAATCCAATGCTTAGTGCTAACGTGTTGCAATTAACGGTTATAACTACAACGCTTAGTTTTAACGTGTTGACATGGTTTTAATGGTTGCAAATGCAAAGCTTAGTGTTTACGTGTTGTCATTAACGGTTTTAACTGCAACGCTTAGTTTTAGCGTGTTGACACGGTATTAACGGTTGCAAATCCAATGCTTAGTGCTAACGTGTTGCAATTAACGGTTATAACTACAACGCTTAGTTTTAACGTGTTGACATAGTTTTAATGGTTGCAAATGCAAAGCTTAGTGTTTACGTGTTGTCATTAACGGTTTTAACTACAACGCTTAGTTTTAACGCATTGTAACCGCAATGCTTAGTGTTAACGTGTTGTCATTAACGGTTGCAACTGCAACGCTTAGTGTAAACATGTTGACACTAACGGTTGCAACTGCAATGCTAAGTGTTAACATGTTGACATAAACGGTTGCAACGTGTTAACGTGTTGAAATTAACGTAAACGAATGCTACACTTACTGTAATGTTGACACTAACGGTTGTAACTGCAACGCTTAGTTTTAACGTGTTGCCACTAACGCTTGCAACTGCAATGCTTAATGTTAACGTGTTGCCTTTAAAGGTTGCAACTGTAACGGTAAGTTCTTACATGTTGACACTAACGTTTGCAACTGTTTTAACGGTTGCAAATGCAAAGCTTAGTGTTTACGTGTTGGCATTAACGGTTTTAACTACAACGCTTAGTTTTAGCGTGTTGACACGGTTTTAACGGTTGCAAATGCAAAGCTTAGTGTTTACGTGTTGCCACTAGCGGTTTTAACTACAACGCTTAGTTTCAACGTGTTGACACGGTTTTAACGGTTGCAAATGCTAAGCTTAGTGTTTAAGTGTTGTCATTAACGGTTTTAACTGCAACGCTTAGTTTTAACATGTTGCCACGGTATTAACGGTTGCAAATCCAATGCTTAGTGCTAACGTGTTGCAATTAACGGTTATAACTACAACGCTTAGTTTTAACGTGTTGACATGGTTTTAATGGTTGCAAATGTAAAGCTTAGTGTTTACGTGTTGTCATTAACGGTTGCAACTGCAACGCTTAGTTTTAACGTGTTGCCACGGTATTAACGGTTGCAAATCCAATGCTTATTGCTAACGTGTTGCAATTAACGGTTATAACTACAACGCTTAGTTTTAACGTGTTGACGTGGTTTTAATGGTTGCAACTGCAAAGCTTAGTGTTTACGTGTTGTCATTAACGGTTTTAACTACAACGCTTAGTTTTAACGCATTGTAACCGCAATGCTTAGTGTTAACGTGTTGTAATTAACGGTTGCAACTGCAACGCTTAGTGTAAACATGTTGACACTAATGGTTGCAACTGCAATGCTAAGTGTTAACATGTTGACATAAACGGTTGCAACGTGTTAACGTGTTGAAATTAACGTAAGCAAATGCTACACTTACTGTAATGTTGAAACTAACGGTTGTAACTGCAACGCTTAGTTTTAACGTGTTGCCAATAACGCTTGCAACTGCAATGCTTAATGTTAACGTGTTGCCTTTAAAGGTTGCAACTGCAACGGTTAGTGCTTACATGTTAACACTAACGTTTGCAACTGCAACACTTAGCTTTAACGTGTTGCCACTAACGCTTAATGTTAACGTGTTGCCATTAAAGGTTGCAACTGTAACGGTTAGTGCTTCCATGTTGACACTAACGTTTGCAACTGTTTTGACGGTTGCAAATGCAAAGCTTAGTGTTTACGTGTTGCCATTAACGGTTTTAACTACAACGCTTAGTTTCAACGTGTTGACACGGTTCTAACGGTTGCAAATGCAAAGCAGCTTACGTGTTTTCATTAACGGTTTTAACTGCAACGCTTAGTTTTTACATGTTGCCACGGTATTAACGGTTGCAAATCCAATGCTTAGTGCTACTAACGTTTGCAACTGTTGTAACGGTTGCAAATGCAAAGCTTAGTGTTTACGTGTTGCCATTAACGATTTTAACTACAACGCTTAGTTTTAACGTGTTGACACGGTTTTAATGGTTGCAAATGCAAAGCTTAGTGTTTACGTATTGGCATTAACGGTTTTAACTGCAACGCTTAGTTTTAACATGTTGCCACGGTATTAACGGTTGCAAATCCAATGCTTAGTGCTAACGTGTTGCAATTAACGGTTATAACTACAACGCTTAGTTTTAACGTGTTGACATGGTTTTAATAGTTGCAAATGCAAAGCTTAGTGTTTACGTGTTGTCATTAACGGTTTTAACTGCAACGCTTAGTTTTAACGTGTTGCCACGGTATTAACGGTTGCAAATCCAATGCTTAGTGCTAATGTGTTGCACTTAACGGTTATAACTACAACGCTTAGTTTTAACGTGTTGACATGGTTTTAATGGTTGCAAATGCAAAGCTTAGTGTTTACGTGTTGTCATTAACAGTTTTAACTACAACGCTTAGTTTTAACGCATTGTAACCGCAATGCTTAGTGTTAACGTGTTGTCATTAACGGTTGCAACTGCAACGCTTAGTGTAAACATGTTGACACTAACGGTTGCAACTGCAATGCTAAGTGTTAACATGTTGACATTAAACGGTTGCAACGTGTTAACGTGTTGAAATTAACGTAAGCAAATGCTACACTTACTGTTATGTTGACATTAACGGTTGTAACTGCAACGCTTAGTTTTAACGTGTTGCCACTAACGCTTGCAACTGCAATGCTTAATGTTAACGTGTTGCCTTTAAAGGTTACAACTGCAAGGGTTAGTGCTTACATGTTGACACTAACGTTTGCAACTGCAACGCTTAGCTTTAACGTGTTGCCACTAACGCTTAATGTTAACGTCTTCCCATTAAAGGTTGCAACTCTAACGGTTAGTGCTTACATGTTGACACTAACGTTTGCAACTGTTTTAACGGTTGCAAATGCAAAGCTTAGTGTTTACGTATTGCCATTAACGGTTTTAACTACAACGCTTAGTTTTAACGTGTTGAAACGGTTTTAATGGTTGCAAATGCAAAGCTTAGTGTTTACGTGTTGTCATTAACGGTTTTAACTGCAACGCTTAGTTTTAACATGTTGCCACGGTATTAACGGTTGCAAATCCAATGCTTAGTGCTAACGTGTTGCAATTAACGGTTATAACTACAACGCTTAGTTTTAACGTGTTGACATGGTTTTAATGGTTGCAAATGCAAAGCTTAGTGTTTACGTGTTGTCATTAACGGTTGCAACTGCAACGCTTAGTGTAAACATGTTGACACTAACGGTTGCAACTGCAATATTGACATAAACGATTGCAACGTGTTAACGTGTTGAAATTAACGTAGGCAAATGCTACACTGTTATAATGTTATAACGGTTGTAACTGCAACGCTTAGTTTTAACGCATTGTAACCGAAATGCTTAGTGTTAACGGGTTGCAACTGCAACGCTTAGTGTAAACATGTTGACACTAACGGTTGCAACTGCAATGCTAAGTGTTAACATGTTGACATAAACGGTTGCAACGTTTTAACGTGTTGAAATGTTCTCATTAACGGTTTTAACTACAACGCTTAGATTTAACGCATTGTAACCGCAATGCTTAGTGTTGTCATTAACGTGTTGTCATTAACGGTTGCAACTGGAACGCTTAGTGTAAACATGTTGACACTAACGGTTGCAACTGCAATGCTGTGTTAACATGTTGACATAAACGGTTGCAACGTGTTAACGTGTTGAAATTAACGTAAGCAAATGCTACATTTACTGTTATAATGTTGACACTAACGGTTGTAACTGCAACGCTTAGTTTTAACGTGTTGCCACTAACGCTTGCAACTGTAATGTTTAATGTTAGGTTGCAACTGCAACGGTTAGTGCTTACATGTTGACACTAACGTTTGCAACTGCAACGCTTAGCTTTAACGTGTTGCCACTAACGCTTAATGTTAACGTGTTGCCATTAAAGGTTGCAACTGTAACGGTTAGTGCTTACATGTTGACACTAACGTTTGGAACTGCAACGCTTAGCTTTAACGTGTTGCCACTAACGCTTAATGTTAACGTCTTGCCATTAAAGGTTGCAACTGTAACTGTTAGTGCTTACATGTTGACACTAACGTTTGCAACTGTTTTAACGGTTGCAAATGCAAAGCTTAGTGTTTAAGTGTTGCCATTAACGGTTTTAACTACAACGCTTAGTTTTAACGTGTTGACACGGTTTTAACGGTTGCAAATGCAAAGCTTAGTGTTTACGTGTTGTCATTAACGGTTTTAACTGCAACGCTTAGTTTTAACATGTTGCCACGGTATTAACGGTTGCAAATCCAATGCTTAGTGCTAATGTGTTGCAATTAACGGTTATAACTACAACGCTTAGTTTTAACGTGTTGACATGGTTTTATTGGTTGCAAATGCAAAGCTTAGTGTTTACGTATTGTCATTAACGGTTTTAACTACAACGCTTAGTTTTAACGCATTGTAACCGCAATGCTTAGTGTTAACGTGTTGTCATTAACGGTTGCAACTGCAACTGCAACGCTTAGTGTAAACATGTTGACACTAACGGTTGCAACTGCAATGCTAAGTGTTAACATGTTGACACAAACGGTTGCAACGTTGACACTAAATGTTTAACGTTAAATGTTTAACGTGTGGCCTTTAAAGGTTGCAACTGCAACGGTTAGTGCAACGCTTAGCTTTAACGTGTTGCCACTAACGCTTAATGTTAACGTCTTGCCATTAAAGATTGCAACTGTAACGGTTAGTGCTTCCATGTTGACACTAACGTTTGCAACTGTTTTGACGGTTGCAAATGCAAAGCTTAGTGTTTACGTGTTGCCATTAACGGTTTTAACTAAAACGCTTAGTTTTAACGTGTTGACACGGTATTAATGGTTGCAAATGCAAAGCTTAGTGTTTACGTGTTGTCATTAACGGTTTTAACTGCAACGCTTAGTTTTAACATGTTGCCACGGTATTAGCGGTTGCAAATCCAATGCTTAGTGCTAACGTGTTGCAATTAACTACAACGGCTTAGTTTTAACGTGTTGACATGGTTTTAATGGTTGCAAATGCAAAGCTTAGTGTTTACGTGTTGTCATTAACGGTTGCAACTGCAACGCTTAGTGTAAACATGTTGACACTAACGGTTGCAACTGCAATACTAAGTGTTGACATAAACGGTTGCAACGTGTTAACGTGTTGAAATTAACGGAAGCAAATGCTACACTTACTGTTATAATGTTGACACTAACGGTTGTAACTGCAACGCTTAGTTTTAACGTGTTGCCACTAACGCTTGCACCTGCAATGCTTAATGTTTACGTGTTGCCTTTAAAGGTTGCAACTGCAACGGTTAGTGCTTACATGTTGACACTAACGTTTGCAACTGCAACGCTTAGCTTTAACCTGTTGCCACTAACGCTTAATGTTAACGTCTTGCCATTAAAGGTTGCAACTGTAACGGTTAGTGCTTACATGTTGACACTAACGTTTGCAACTGTTTTAACTGTTGCAAATGCAAAGCTTAGTGTTTACTGTTGCCATTTACGGTTTTAACTACAACGCTTAGTTTTAACGTGTTGACACGGTTTTAACGGTTGCAAATGCAAAGCTTAGTGTTTACGTGTTGTCACTGACGGTTTTAACTGCAACGCTTAGTGTTTACGTGTTAAACTACAACGCCTAGTTTTAACGTGTTGACATGGTTTTATTGGGTGCAAATGCAAAGCTTAGTGTTTACGTGTTGTCATTAACGGTTTTAACTGCAACGCTTAGTTTTAACGCATTGTAACCGCAATGCTTAGTGTTAACGTGTTGTCATTAACGGTTGCAACTGCAACGCTTAGTGTTAACATGTTGACATAAACGGTTGCAACGTGTTAACGTGTTGAAATTAACGTAAGCAAATGCTACACTTATAATGTTGACACTAACGTAACGTAAGCAAATGCTACACTTATAATGTTGACACTAAAGGTTGTAACTGCAACGCTTAGTTTCAACGCATTGTGACCGCAATGCTTAGTGTTAACGTGTTGTCATTAACGGTTGCAACTGCAACACTTAGTTTTAACGTGTTGCCACTAACGCTTGCAACAGCAATGCTTAATGTTAACGTGTTGCCTTTAAAGGTTGCAACTGCAACGGTTAGTGCTTACATGTTGACACTAACGTTTGCAACTGCAACGCTTAGCTTTAACGTGTTGCCACTAACCCTCCATGTTAACGTCTTGTCATTAAAGGTTGCAACTGTAACGGTTAGCGCTTACATGTTGACACTAACGTTTGCAACTGTTTTAACGGTTGCAAATGCAACGCTTAGTGTAAACATGTTGACACTAACGGTTGCAACTGCAATACTAAGTGTTGACATAAACGGTTGCAACGTGTTAACGTGTTGAAATTAACGGAAGCAAATGCTACACTTACTGTTATAATGTTGACACTAACGGTTGTAACTGCAACGCTTAGTTTTAACGTGTTGCCACTAACGCTTGCAACTGCAATGCTTAATGTTAACGTGTTGCCTTTAAAGGTTGCAACTGCAACGGTTAGTGCTTACATGTTGACACTAACGTTTGCAACTGCAACGCTTAGCTTTAACCTGTTGCCACTAACGCTTAATGTTAACGTCTTGCCATTAAAGGTTGCAACTGTAACGGTTAGTGCTTACATGTTGACACTAACGTTTGCAACTGTTTTAACTGTTGCAAATGCAAAGCTTAGTGTTTACTGTTGCCATTTACGGTTTTAACTACAACGCTTAGTTTTAACGTGTTGACACGGTTTTAACGGTTGAAAATGCAAAGCTTAGTGTTTACGTGTTGTCACTGACGGTTTTAACTGCAACGCTTAGTGTTTACGTGTTAAACTACAACGCCTAGTTTTAACGTGTTGACATGGTTTTATTGGGTGCAAATGCAAAGCTTAGTGTTTACGTGTTGTCATTAACGGTTTTAACTGCAACGCTTAGTTTTAACGCATTGTAACCGCAATGCTTAGTGTTAACGTGTTGTCATTAACGGTTGCAACTGCAACGCTTAGTGTTAACATGTTGACATAAACGGTTGCAACGTGTTAACGTGTTGAAATTAACGTAAGCAAATGCTACACTTATAATGTTGACACTAACGTAACGTAAGCAAATGCTACACTTATAATGTTGACACTAAAGGTTGTAACTGCAACGCTTAGTTTCAACGCATTGTGACCGCAATGCTTAGTGTTAACGTGTTGTCATTAACGGTTGCAACTGCAACACTTAGTTTTAACGTGTTGCCACTAACGCTTGCAACAGCAATGCTTAATGTTAACGTGTTGCCTTTAAAGGTTGCAACTGCAACGGTTAGTGCTTACATGTTGACACTAACGTTTGCAACTGCAACGCTTAGCTTTAACGTGTTGCCACTAACCCTCCATGTTAACGTCTTGTCATTAAAGGTTGCAACTGTAACGGTTAGCGCTTACATGTTGACACTAACGTTTGCAACTGTTTTAACGGTTGCAAATGCAATGCTTAGTGTTTACGTGTTGCCATTAACGGTTTTAACTACAACGCTTAGTTTGATAATGTTGATACGGTTTTAATGGTTGCAAATGCAAAGCTTAGTGTTTACGTGTTGTCTGTTGTCATTAACGGTTTTAACTGACGATTGCAAATCCAATGCTTTGTGCTAACGTGTTGCAATTAACGGTTATAACTACAACGCTTAGTTTTAACGTGTTGACATGGTTTTAATGGTTGCAAATGCAAAGCTTAGTGTCTACGTGTTGTCATTAACGGTTGCAACTGCAAAGCTTAGTGTAAACATGTTGACACTAACGGTTGCAACTGCAATGCTAAGTGTTGACATAAACGGTTGCAACGTGTTAACGTGTTGAAATTAACGTAAGCAAATGCTACACTTACTGTTATAATGTTGACACTAACGATTGTAACTGCAACGCTTAGTTTTAACGTGTTGCCACCAACGCTTGCAACTGCAATGCTTAATGTTAACGTGTTGCCTTTAAAGGTTGCAACTGCAACGGTTAGTGCTTACATGTTGACACTAACGTTTGCAACTGCAACGCTTAGCTTTAACGTGTTGCCACTAACGCTTAATGTTAACGTCTTGCCATTAAAGGTTGCAACTGTAACGGTAAGTTCTTACATGTTGACACTAACGTTTGCAACTGTTTTAACGGTTGCAAATGCAAAGCTTAGTGTTTACGTGTTGGCATTAACGGTTTTAACTACAACGCTTAGTTTTAGCGTGTTGACACGGTTTTAACGGTTGCAAATGCAAAGCTTAGTGTTTACGTGTTGTCATTAACGATTTTAACTGCAACGCTTAGTTTTAATATGTTGCCACGGTATTAACGGTTGCAAATCCAATGCTTAGTGCTAACGTGTTGCAATTAACGGTTATAACTACAACGCTTAGTTTTAACGTGTTGACATAGTTTTAATGGTTGCAAATGCAAAGCTTAGTGTTTACGTGTTGTCATTAACGGTTTTAACTACAACGCTTAGTTTTAACGCATTGTAACCGCAATGCTTAGTGTTAACGTGTTGTCATTAACGGTTGCAACTGCAACGCTTAGTGTAAACATGTTGACACTAACGGTTGCAACTGCAATGCTAAGTGTTAACATGTTGACATAAACGGTTGCAACGTGTTAACGTGTTGAAATTAACGTAAACGAATGCTACACTTACTGTAATGTTGACACTAACGGTTGTAACTGCAACGCTTAGTTTTAACGTGTTGCCACTAACGTTTGCAACTGCAATGCTTAATGTTAACGTGTTGCCTTTAAAGGTTGCAACTGTAACGGTAAGTTCTTACATGTTGACACTAACGTTTGCAACTGTTTTAACGGTTGCAAATGCAAAGCTTAGTGTTTACGTGTTGGCATTAACGGTTTTAACTACAACGCTTAGTTTTAGCGTGTTGACACGGTTTTAACGGTTGCAAATGCAAAGCTTAGTGTTTACGTGTTGTCATTAACGATTTTAACTGCAACGCTTAGTTTTAACATGTTGCCACGGTATTAACGGTTGCAAATCCAATGCTTAGTGCTAACGTGTTGCAATTAACGGTTATAACTACAACGCTTAGTTTTAACGTGTTGACATGGTTTCAATGGTTGCAAATGCAAAGCTTAGTGTTTACGTGCTGTCATTAACGGTTTTAACTACAACGCTTAGTTTTAACGCATTGTAACCGCAATGCTTAGTGTTAACGTGTTGTCATTAACGGTTGCAACTGCAACGCTTAGTGTAAACATGTTGACACTAACGGTTGCAACTGCAATGCTAAGTGTTAACATGTTGACATAAACGGTTGCAACGTGTTAACGTGTTGAAATTAACGTAAACGAATGCTACACTTACTGTAATGTTGACACTAACGGTTGTAACTGCAACGCTTAGTTTTAACGTGTTGCTACTAACGCTTGCAACTGCAATGCTTAATGTTAACGTGTTGCCTTTAAAGGTTGCAACTGCAACGGTTAATGCTTACATGTTGACACTAACGTTTGCAACTGCAACGCTTAGCTTTAACGTGTTGCCACTAACGCTTAATGTTAACGTGTTGCCATTAAAGGTTTCAACTGTAACGGTTAGTGCTTACATGTTGACAATAACGTTTGCAACTGTTTTAACGGTTGCAAATGCAAAGCTTAGTGTTTACGTGTTGCCATTAACGGTTTTAACTACAACGCTTAGTTTTAACGTGTTGACACGGTATTAACGGTTGCAAATCCAATGCTTAGTGCTAACGTGTTGCAATTAACGGTTATAACTACAACGCTTAGTTTTAACGTGTTGACATGGTTTTAATGGTTGTAACTGCAAAGCTTAGTGTTTACGTGTTGTCATTAACGGTTTTAACTACAACGCTTAGTTTTAACGCATTGTAACCGCAATGCTTAGTGTTAACGTGTTGTAATTAACGGTTGCAACTGCAACACTTAGTGTAAACATGTTGACACTAATGGTTGCAACTGCAATGCTAAGTGTTAACATGTTGACATAAACGGTTGCAACGTGTTAACGTGTTGAAATTAACGTAAGCAAATGCTACACTTACTGTAATGTTGAAACTAACGGTTGTAACTGCAACGCTTAGTTTTAACGTGTTGCCACTAACGCTTGCAACTGCAATGCTTAATGTTAACGTGTTGCCTTTAAAGGTTGCAACTGCAACGGTTAGTGCTTACATGTTAACACTAACGTTTGCAACTGCAACACTTAGCTTTAACGTGTTGCCACTAACGCTTAATGTTAACGTGTTGCCATTAAAGGTTGCAACTGTAACGGTTTACACTAACGTTTGCAACTGTTTTGACGGTTGCAAATGCAAAGCTTAGTGTTTACGTGTTGCCATTAACGGTTTTAACTACAACGCTTAGTTTCAACGTGTTGACACGGTTTTAACGGTTGCAAATGCAAAGCAACTTACGTGTTGTCATTAACGGTTTTAACTGCAACGCTTAGTTTTTACATGTTGCCACGGTATTAACGGTTGCATATCCAATGCTTAGTGCCACTAACGCTTGCAACGCTTAATGTTAACGTGTTGCCTTTAAAGGTTGCAACTGCAACGGTTAATGCTTACATGTTGACACTAACGTTTGCAACTGCAACGCCTAGCTTTAACTTGTTGCCACTAACGCTTAATGTTAACGTGTTGCCATTAAAGGTTACAACTGTAACAGTTAGTGCTTACATGTTGACACTAACGTTTGCAACTGTTTTAACGGTTGCAAATGCAAAGCTTAGTGTTTACGTGTTGCCATTAACGGTTTTAACTACAACGCTTAGCGTGTTGACACGGTTTTAACGGTTGCAAATGCAAAGCTTAGTGTTTACATGTTGTCATTAACGGTTTTAACTACAACGCTTAGTTTTAACGCATTGTAACCGCAATGCTTAGTGTTAACGTGTTGTCATTAACGGTTGCAACTGCAACGCTTAGTGTAAACATGTTGACACTAACGGTTGCAACTGCAATGCTAAGTGTTAACATGTTGACATAAACGGTTGCAACGTGTTAACGTGTTGAAATTAACGTAAACGAATGCTACACTTACTGTAATGTTGACACTAACGGTTGTAACTGCAACGCTTAGTTTTAACGTGTTGCCACTAACGCTTGCAACTGCAGTGCTTAATGTTAACGTGTTGCCTTTAAAGGCTGCAACTGCAACGGTTAATGCTTACATGTTGACACTAACGTTTGCAACTGCAACGCTTAGCTTTAACGTGTTGCCACTAACGCTTAATGTTAACGTGTTGCCATTAAAGGTTGCAACTGTAATGGTTAGTGCTTACATGTTGACACTAACTTTTGCAACTGTTTTAACGGTTGCAAATGCAAAGCTTAGTGTTTACCTGTTGCCATTAACGGTTTTAACTACAACGCTTAGTTTTAACGTGTTGACACGGTTTTAACGGTTGCAAATGCAAAGCTTAGTGTTTCCGTGTTGGCATTAACGGTTTTAACTGCAACGCTTAGTTTTAACATGTTGCCACGGTATTAACGGTTGCAAATCCAATGCTTAGTGCTAACGTGTTGCAATTAACGGTTATAACTACAACGCTTAGTTTTAACGTGTTGACATGGTTTTAATAGTTGCAAATGCAAAGCTTAGTGTTTACGTGCTGTCATTAACGGTTTTAACTGCAACGCTTAGTTTTAACGTGTTGCAACGGTATTAACGGTTGCAAATCCAATGCTTAGTGCTAATGTGTTGCAATTAACGGTTATAACTACAACGCTTAGTTTTAACGTGTTGACATGGTTTTAATGGTTGCAAATGCAAAGCTTAGTGTTTACGTGTTGTCATTAACGGTTGCAACTGCAACGCTTAGTGTAAACATGTTGACACTAACGGTTGCAACTGCAATGCTAAGTGTTGACATAAACGGTTGCAACGTGTTAACGTGTTGAAATTAACGTAAGCAAATGCTACACTGTTATTATGTTATAACGGTTGTAACTGCAACGCTTAGTTTTAACGCATTGTAACCGAAAGGCTTAGTGTTAACGTGTTGCAACTGCAACGCTTAGTGTAAACATGTTGACACTAACGGTTGCAACTGCAATGCTAAGTGTTAACATGTTGACATAAACGGTTGCAACGTTTTAACGTGTTGAAATGTTCTCATTAACGGTTTTAACTACAACGCTTAGATTTAACGCATTGTAACCGCAATGCTTAGTGTTAACGTGTTGTCATTAACGGTTGCAACTGCAACGCTTAGTGTAAACATGTTGACACTAACGGTTGCAACTGCAATGCTGTGTTAACATGTTGACATAAACGGTTGCAAAGTGTTAACGTGTTGAAATTAACGTAAGCAAATGCTACATTTACTGTTATATTGTTGACACTAACGGTTGTAACTGCAACGCTTAGTTTTAACGTGTTGCCACTAACGCTTGCAACTGCAATGCTTAATGTTAACGTGTTGCCACTAACGCTTAATGTTAACGTGTTGCCATTAAAGGTTGCAACTGTAACGGTTAGTGCTTACATGTTGACACTAACGTTTGGAACTGCAACGCTTAGCTTTAACGTGTTGCCACTAACGCTTAATGTTAACGTCTTGCCATTAAAGGTTGCAACTGTAACTGTTAGTGCTTACATGTTGACACTAACGTTTGCAACTGTTTTAACGGTTTAACGGCAAAGCTTGGTGTTTAAGTGTTGCCATTAACGGTTTTATCTACAACGCTTAGTTTTAACGTGTTGACACGGTTTTAACGGTTGCAAATGCAAAGCTTAGTGTTTACGTGTTGCCATTAACGGTTTTAACTACAACGCTTAGTTTTAACGTGTTGACACGGTATTAACGGTTGCAAATCCAATGCTTAGTGCTAACGTGTTGCAATTAACGGTTATAACTACAACGCTTAGTTTTAACGTGTTGACATGGTTTTAATGGTTGTAACTGCAAAGCTTAGTGTTTACGTGTTGTCATTAACGGTTTTAACTACAACGCTTAGTTTTAACGCATTGTAACCGCAATGCTTAGTGTTAACGTGTTGTAATTAACGGTTGCAACTGCAAAACTTAGTGTAAACATGTTGACACTAATGGTTGCAACTGCAATGCTAAGTGTTAACATGTTGACATAAACGGTTGCAACGTGTTAACGTGTTGAAATTAACGTAAGCAAATGCTACACTTACTGTAATGTTGAAACTAACGGTTGTAACTGCAGCGCTTAGTTTTAACGTGTTGCCACTAACGCTTGCAACTGCAATGCTTAATGTTAACGTGTTGCCTTTAAAGGTTGCAACTGCAACGGTTAGTGCTTACATGTTAACACTAACGTTTGCAACTGCAACACTTAGCTTTAACGTGTTGCCACTAACGCTTAATGTTAACGTGTTGCCATTAAAGGTTGCAACTGTAACGGTTTACACTAACGTTTGCAACTGTTTTGACGGTTGCAAATGCAAAGCTTAGTGTTTACGTGTTGCCATTAACGGTTTTAACTACAACGCTTAGTTTCAACGTGTTGACACGGTTTTAACGGTTGCAAATGCAAAGCAACTTACGTGTTGTCATTAACGGTTTTAACTGCAACGCTTAGTTTTTACATGTTGCCACGGTATTAACGGTTGCATATCCAATGCTTAGTGCCACTAACGCTTGCAACGCTTAATGTTAACGTGTTGCCTTTAAAGGTTGCAACTGCAACGGTTAATGCTTACATGTTGACACTAACGTTTGCAACTGCAACGCCTAGCTTTAACTTGTTGCCACTAACGCTTAATGTTAACGTGTTGCCATTAAAGGTTACAACTGTAACAGTTAGTGCTTACATGTTGACACTAACGTTTGCAACTGTTTTAACGGTTGCAAATGCAAAGCTTAGTGTTTACGTGTTGCCATTAACGGTTTTAACTACAACGCTTAGCGTGTTGACACGGTTTTAACGGTTGCAAATGCAAAGCTTAGTGTTTACATGTTGTCATTAACGGTTTTAACTACAACGCTTAGTTTTAACGCATTGTAACCGCAATGCTTAGTGTTAACGTGTTGTCATTAACGGTTTTAACTGCAACGCTTAGTGTAAACATGTTGACACTAACGGTTGCAACTGCAATGCTAAGTGTTAACATGTTGACATAAACGGTTGCAACGTGTTAACGTGTTGAAATTAACGTAAGCAAATGCTACACTTACTGTAATGTTGAAACTAACGGTTGTAACTGCAACGCTTAGTTTTAACGTGTTGCCACTAACGCTTGCAACTGCAATGCTTAATGTTAACGTGTTGCCTTTAAAGGTTGCAACTGCAACGGTTAATGCTTACATGTTGACACTAACGTTTGCAACTGCAACGCTTAGCTTTAACGTGTTGCCACTAACGCTTAATGTTAACGTGTTGCCATTAAAGGTTGCAACTGTAACGGTTAGTGCTTACATGTTGACACTAACGTTTGCAACTGTTTTAACGGTTGCAAATGCAAAGCTTAGTGTTTACGTGTTGCCATTAACGGTTTTAACTACAACGCTTAGTTTTAACGTGTTGACACGGTTTTAACGGTTGCAAATGCAAAGCTTAGTGTTTACGTGTTGTCATTAACGGTTTTAACTGCAACGCTTAGTTTGAACATGTTGCCACGGTATTAACGGTTGCAAATCCAATGCTTAGTGCTAACGTGTTGTAATTAACGGTTAGTTTTAACGTGTTGACATGGTTTTAATGGTTGCAAATGCAAAGCTTAGTGTTTACGTGTTGTCATTAACGGTTTTAACTGCAACGCTTAGTTTTAACGTGTTGCCACTAACGCTTAATGTTAACGTCTTCCCATTAAAGGTTGCAACTGTAACGGTTAGTGCTTACATGTTGACACTAACGTTTGCAACTGTTTTAACGGTTGCAAATGCAAAGCTTAGTGTTTACTGTTGCCATTTACGGTTTTAACTACAACGCTTAGTTTTAACGTATTGACACGGTTTTAACGGTTGCAAATGCAAAGCTTAGTGTTTACGTGTTGTCATGAACGGTTTTTACTGCAATGCTTAGTGTTAACGTGTTGTCATTAACAGTTGCAACTGCAACGCTTAGTGTAAACATGTTGACACTAACGGTTGCAACTGCAATGCTAAGTGTTAACATGTTGACATAAACGGCTGCAACGTGTTAACGTGTTGAAATTAACGTAAGCAAATGCTACACTTATTATGTTGACACTAACGTAACGTAAGCAAATGCTACACTAATAATGTTGACACTAAAGGTTGTAACTGCAACGCTCAGTTTTAAGCAATTGTAACCGCAATGCTTAGTGTTAACGTGTTGTCATTAACGGTTGCAACTGCAACGCTTAGTTTTAACGTGTTGCCACTAACGCTTGCAACAGCAATGCTTAATGTTAACGTGTTGCCTTTAAAGGTTGCAACTGCAACGGTTAGTGCTTACATGTTGACACTAACGTTTGCAACTGCAACGCTTAGCTTTAACGTGTTGCCACTAACCCTCCATGTTAACGTCTTGTCATTAAAGGTTGCAACTGTAACGGTTAGTGCTTACATGTTGACACTAACGTTTGCAACTGTTTTAACGGTTGCAAATGCAATGCTTAGAGTTTACGTGTTGCCATTAACGGTTTGAACTACAACGCTTAGTTTTAACGTGTTGACGCGGTTTTAATGGTTGCAAATACAAAGCTTAGTGTTTACGTGTTGTCTGTTGTCATTAACGGTTTTAACTGCAACGCTTAGTTTTAACATGTGGCCACGGTATTGACGGTTGCAAATCCAATGCTTAGTGCTAACGTGTTGCAATTAACGGTTATAACTACAACGCTTAGTTTTAACGTGTTGACATGGTTTTAATGGTTGCAAATGCAAAGCTTAGTGTTTACGTGTTGTCATTAACGGTTGCAACTGCAACACTAACGGTTGCAACTGCAATGCTAAGTGTTGACATAAACGGTTGCAACGTGTTAACGTGTTGAAAGTAACGTAAGCAAATGCTACACTTACTGTTATAATGTTGACACTAACGACTGTAACTGCAACGCTTAGTTTTAACGTGTTGCCACCAACGCTTGCAACTGCAATGCTTAATGTTAACGTGTTGCCTTTAAAGGTTGCAACTGCAACGGTTAGTGCTTACATGTTGACACTAACGTTTGCAACTGCAACGCTTAGCTTTAACGTGTTGCCACTAACGCTTAATGTTAACGTCTTGCCATTAAAGGTTGCAACTGTAACGGTAAGTTCTTACATGTTGACACTAACGTTTGCAACTGTTTTAACGGTTGCAATTGCAAAGCTTAGTGTTTACGTGTTGCCATTAACGGTTTTAACTACAACGCTTAGTTTTAGCGTGTTGACACGGTTTTAACGGTTGCAAATGCAAAGCTTAGTGTTTACGTGTTGTCATTAACGATTTTAACTGCAACGCTTAGTTTTAACATGTTGCCACGGTATTAACGGTTGCAAATCCAATGCTTAGTGCTAACGTGTTGCAATTAACGGTTAGTTTTAACGTGTTGACATGGTTTTAATGGTTGCAAATGCAAAGCTTAGTGTTTACGTGTTGTCATTAACGGTTTTAACTGCAACGCTTAGTTTTAACGTGTTGCCACGGTATTAACGGTTGCAAATCCAATGCTTAGTGCTAACGTGTTGTAATTAACGGTTATAACTACAACGCTTAGTTTTAACGTATTGACATGGTTTTAATAGTTGCAAATGCAAAGCTTAGTGTTTACGTGTTGTCATTAACGGTTTTAACTGCAACGCTTAGTTTTAACGTGTTGACATGGTATTAACGGTTGCAAATCCAATGCTTAGTGCTAACGTGTTGCAATTAACGGTTATAACTACAACGCTTAGTTTTAACGTGTTGACATGGTTTTAATGGTTGCAAATGCAAAGCTTAGTGTTTACGTGTTGTCATTAACGGTTTTAACTACAACGCTTAGTTTTAACGCATTGTAACCGCAATGCTTAGTGTTAACGTGTTGCAACTGCAACGCTTAGTGTAAACATGTTGACACTAACGGTTGCAACTGCAATGCTAAGTGTTAACATGTTGACACAAACGGTTGCAACGTTGACACTAACGGTTGTAACTGCAACGCTTAGTTTTAACGTGTGGCCTTTAAAGGTTGCAACTGCAACGGTTAGTGCTTACATGTTGACACTAACGTTTGCAACTGCAACGCTTAGCTTTAACGTGTTGCAACTATTGCTTAATGTTAACGTCTTGCCATTAAAGGTTGCAACTGTAACGGTTAGTGCTTCCATGTTGACACTAACGTTTGCAACTGTTTTGACGGTTGCAAATGCAAAGCTTAGTGTTTACGAGTTGCCATTAACGGTTTTAACTAAAACGCTTAGTTTTAACGTGTTGACACGGTATTAATGGTTGCAAATGCAAAGCTTAGTGTTTACGTGTTGTCATTAACGGTTTTAACTACAACGCTTAGTTTTAACATGTTGCCACGGTATTAGCGGTTGCAAATCCAATGCTTAGTGCTAACGTGTTGCAATTAACTACAACGGCTTAGTTTTAACGTGTTGACATGGTTTTAATGGTTGCAAATGCAAAGCTTAGTGTTTACGTGTTGTCATTAACGGTTGCAACTGCAACGCTTAGTGTAAACATGTTGACACTAACGGTTGCAACTGCAATGCTAAGTGTTGACATAAACGGTTGCAACGTGTTAACGTGTTGAAATTAACGGAAGCAAATGCTACACTTACTGTTATAATGTTGACACTAACGGTTGTAACTGCAACGCTTAGTTTTAACGTGTTGCCTTTAAAGGTTGCAACTGCAACGGTTAGTGCTTACATGTTGACACTAACGTTTGCAACTGCAACGCTTAGCTTTAACCTGTTGCCACTAACGCTTAATGTTAACGTCTTGCCATTAAAGGTTGCAACTGTAACGGTTAGTGCTTACATGTTGACACTAACGTTTGCAACTGTTTTAACTGTTGCAAATGCAAAGCTTAGTGTTTACTGTTGCCATTTACGGTTTTAACTACAACGCTTAGTTTTAACGTGTTGACACGGTTTTAACGGTTGCAAATGCAAAGCTTAGTGTTTACGTGTTGTCACTGACGGTTTTAACTGCAACGCTTAGTGTTTACGTGTTAAACTACAACGCCTAGTTTTAACGTGTTGACATGGTTTTATTGGTTGCAAATGCAAAGCTTAGTGTTTACGTGTTGTCATTAACGGTTTTAACTACAACGCTTAGTTTTAACACATTGTAACCGCAATGCTTAGTGTTAACGTGTTGTCATTAACGGTTGCAACTGCAACGCTTAGTGTTAACATGTTGACATAAACGGTTGCAACGTGTTAACGTGTTGAAATTAACGTAAGCAAATGCTACACTTATAATGTTGACACTAACGTAACGTAAGCAAATGCTACACTTATAATGTTGACACTACTGCAACGCTTAGTTTTAACGCATTGTGACCGCAATGCTTAGTGTTAACGTGTTGTCATTAACGGTTGCAACTGCAACGCTTAGTTTTAACGTGTTGCCACTAACGCTTGCAACAGCAATGCTTAATGTTAACGTGTTGCCTTTAAAGGTTGCAACTGCAACGGTTAGTGCTTACATGTTGACACTAACGTTTGCAACAGCAACGCTTAGCTTTAACGTGTTGCCACTAACCCTCCATGTTAAGGTCTTGTCATTAAAGGTTGCAACTGTAACGGTTAGCGCTTACATGTTGACACTAACGTTTGCAACTGTTTTAACGGTTGCAAATGCAATGCTTAGTGTTTACGTGTTGCCATTAACGGTTTTAACTACAACGCTTAGTTTGATAATGTTGATACGGTTTTAATGGTTGCAAATGCAAAGCTTAGTGTTTACGTGTTGTCTGTTGTCATTAACGGTTTTAACTGACGGTTGCAAATCCAATGCTTAGTGCTAACGTGTTGCAATTAACGGTTATAACTACAACGCTTAGTTTTAACGTGTTGACATGGTTTTAATGGTTGCAAATGCAAAGCTTAGTGTCTACGTGTTGTCATTAACGGTTGCAACTGCAAAGCTTAGTGTAAACATGTTGACACTAACGGTTGCAACTGCAATGCTAAGTGTTGACATAAACGGTTGCAACGTGTTAACGTGTTGAAATTAACGTAAGCAAATGCTACACTTACTGTTATAATGTTGACCCTAACAATTGTAACTGCAACGCTTAGTTTTAGCGTGTTGCCACCAACGCTTGCTACTGCAATGCTTAATGTTAACGTGTTGCCTTTAAAGGTTGCAACTGCAACGGTTAGTGCTTACATGTTGACACTAACGTTTGCAACTGCAACGCTTAGCTTTAACGTGTTGCCACTAACGCTTAATGTTAACGTCTTGCCATTAAAGGTTGCAACTGTAACGGTAAGTTCTTACATGTTGACACTAACGTTTGCAACTGTTTTAACGGTTGCAAATGCAAAGCTTAGTGTTTTCGTGTTGGCATTAACGGTTTTAACTACAACGCTTAGTTTTAGCGTGTTGACACGGTTTTAATGGTTGCAAATGCAAAGCTTAGTGTTTACGTGTTGTCATTAACGGTTGCAACTGCAACGCTTAGTGTAAACATGTTGACACTAACGGTTGCAACTGCAATGCTAAGTGTTGACATAAACGGTTGCAACGTGTTAACGTGTTGAAATTAACTTAAGCAAATGCTACACTAACTGTTATAATGTTGACACTAACGGTTGTAAATGCAGCGCTTAGTTTTAACGCATTGTAACCGCAATGCTTAGTGTTAACGTGTTGTCATTAACGGTTGCAACTGCAACGCTTAGTGTAAACATGTTGACACTAATGGTTGCAACTGCAATGCTAAGTGTTACCATGTTGACATAAACGGTTGCAACGTGTTAACGTGTTGAAATTAACGTAAGCAAATGCTACACTTACTGTTATAATGTGGACACTAACGGTTGTAACTGCAACGCTTAGTTTTAACGTGTTGCCACTAACGCTTGCAACTGCATTGCTTAATGTTAACGTGTTGCCTTTAAAGGTTGTAATGCAACGGTTAGTGCTTACATGTTGACACTAACGTTTGCAACTGCAACGCTTAGCTTTAACGTGTTGCCACTAACGCTTATTGTTAACGTGTTGCCATTAAAGGTTGCAACTGTAACGGTTAGTGCTTACATGTTGACACTAACGTTTGCAACTGTTTTAACGGTTGCAAATGCAAAGCTTAGTGTTTAAGTGTTGCCATTAACGGTTTTAACTACAACGCTTAGTTTTAACGTGTTGACACGGTTTTAACGGTTGCAAATGCAAAGCTTAGTGGTTACGTGTTGTCATTAACGGTTTTAACTGCAACGCTTAGTTTTAACATGTTGCCACGGTATTAACGGATGCAAATCCAAAGCTTAGTGCTAACGTGTTGCAATTAACGGATATAACTACAAAGCTTAGTTTTAACGTGTTGAAATGGTTTTAATGATTGCAAATGCAAAGCTTAGTGTTTACGTGTTGTCATTAACGGTTTTAACTGCAACGCTTAGTTTTAACGAGTTGCCACGGTATTAACGGTTGCAAATCCAATTCTTAGTGCTAACGTGTTGCAATTAACGGTTATAACTACAACGCTTAGTTTTAACGTGTTGACATGGTTTTAATGGTTGCAACTGCAAAGCTTAGTGTTTACGTGTTGTCATTAACGGTTTTAACTACAACGCTTAGTTTTAACGCATTGTAACCACAATGCTTAGTGTTAACGTGTTGTAACTAACGGTTGCAATTGCAACGCTTAGTGTAAACATGTTGACACTAACGGTTGCAACTGCAATGCTAAGTGTTAACATGTTGACATAAACGGTTGCAACGTGTTAACGTGTTGAAATTAACGTAAGCAAATGCTACACTTACTGTAATGTTGAAACTAACGTTTGTAACTGCAACGCTTAGTTTTAACGTGTTGCCACTAACGCTTGCAACTGCAATGCTTAATGTTAACGTGTTGCCTTTAAAGGTTGCAAATGCAACGGTTAGTGCTTACATGTTGACACTAACGTTTGCAACTGCAACGCTTAGCTTTAACGTGTTGCCACTAACGCTTTATGTTAACGTGTTGCCATTAAAGGTTGCAACTGTAACGGTTAGTGCTTACATGTTGACACTAACGTTTGCAACTGTTTTAACGTTTGCAAATGCAAAGATTAGTGTTTACGTGTTGCCACTAGCGGTTTTAACTACAACGCTTAGTTTCAACGTGTTGACACGGTTTTAACGGTTGCAAATGCTAAGCTTAGTGTTTACGTGTTGTCATTAACGGTTTTAACTGCAACGCTTAGTTTTAACATGTTGCCACGGTATTAACGGTTGCAAATCCAATGCTTAGTGCTAACGTGTTGCAATTAACGGTTATAACTACAACGCTTAGTTGACATGGTTTTAATGGTTGCAAATGCAAAGCTTAGTGTTTACGTGTTGTCATTAACGTTTTTATCTACAATGCTTAGTTTTAACGCATTGTAACCGCAATGCTTAGTGTTAACGTGTTGTCATTAACGGTTGCAACTGCAACGCTTAGTGTAAACATGTTGACACTAACGGTTGCAACTGCAATGCTAAGTGTTAACATGTTGACATAAACGGTTGCAACGTGTTAACGTGTTCAAATTAACGTAAACGAATGCTACACTTACTGTAATGTTGACACTAACGGTTGTAACTGCAACGCTTAGTTTTAACGTGTTGCCACTAACGCTTGCAACTGCAATGCTTAATGTTAACGTGTTGCCATTAAAGGTTTGCAACTGTAACGGTTAGTGCTTACATGTTGACACTAACGTTTGCAACTGTTTTAACGGTTGCAAATGCAAAGCTTAGTGTTTACGTGTTGCCATTAACGGTTTTAACTACAACGCTTAGTTTTAACGTGTTGACACGGTTTTAACGGTTGCAAATGCAAAGCTTAGTGTTTACGTGTTGTCATTAACGGTTTTAACTGCAACGCTTAGTTTTAACATGTTGCCACGGTATTAACGGTTGCAAATCCAATGCTTAGTGCTAACGTGTTGTAATTAACGGTTAGTTTTAACGTGTTGACATGGTTTTAATGGTTGCAAATGCAAAGCTTAGTGTTTACGTGTTGTCATTAACGGTTTTAACTGCAACGCTTAGTTTTAACATGTTGCCACGGTATTAACGGTTGCAAATCCAATGCTTAGTGCTAACGTGTTGCAATTAACGGTTAGTTTTAACGTGTTGACATGGTTTTAATGGTTGCAAATGCAAAGCTTAGTGTTTACGTGTTGTCATTAACGGTTTTAACTGCAACGCTTAGTTTTAACGTGTTGCCACGGTATTAACGGTTGCAAATCCAATGCTTAGTGCTAACGTGTTGTAATTAACGGTTATAACTACAACGCTTAGTTTTAACGTGTTGACATGGTTTTAATAGTTGCAAATGCAAAGCTTAGTGTTTACGTGTTGTCATTAACGGTTTTAACTGCAACGCTTAGTTTTAACGTGTTGACATGGTTTTAATGGTTGCAAATGCAAAGCTTAGTGTCTACGTGTTGTCATTAACGGTTGCAACTGCAAAGCTTAGTGTAAACATGTTGACACTAACGGTTGCAACTGCAATGCTAAGTGTTGACATAAACGGTTGCAACGTGTTAACGTGTTGAAATTAACGTAAGCAAATGCTACACTTACTGTTATAATGTTGACACTAACGATTGTAACTGCAACGCTTAGTTTTAGCGTGTTGCCACCAACGCTTGCAACTGCAATGCTTAATGTTAACGTGTTGCCTTTAAAGGTTGCAACTGCAACGGTTAGTGCTTACATGTTGACACTAACGTTTGCAACTGCAACGCTTAGCTTTAACGTGTTGCCACTAACGCTTAATGTTAACGTCTTGCCATTAAAGGTTGCAACTGTAACGGTAAGTTCTTACATGTTGACACTAAAGTTTGAAACTGTTTTAACGGTTGCAAATGCAAAGCTTAGTGTTTACGTGTTGGCATTAACGGTTTTAACTACAACGCTTAGTTTTAGCGTGTTGACACGGTTTTAACGGTTGCAAATGCAAAGCTTAGTGTTTACGTGTTGTCATTAACGATTTTAACTGCAACGCTTAGTTTTAACATGTTGCCACGGTATTAACGGTTGCAAATCCAATGCTTAGTGCTAACGTGTTGCAATTAACGGTTATAACTACAACGCTTAGTTTTAACGTGTTGACATGGTTTTAATGGTTGCAAATGCAAAGCTTAGTGTTTACGTGTTGTCATTAACGGTTGCAACTGCAACGCTTAGTGTAAACATGTTGACACTAACGGTTGCAACTGCAATGCTAAGTGTTGACATAAACGGTTGCAACGTGTTAACGTGTTGAAATTAACTTAAGCAAATGCTACACTAACTGTTATAATGTTGACACTAACGGTTGTAACTGCAACGCTTAGTTTTAACGCATTGTAACCGCAATGCTTAGTGTTAACGTGTTCTCATTAACGGTTGCAACTGCAACGCTTAGTGTAAACATGTTGACACTAATGGTTGCAACTGCAATGCTAAGTGTTAACATGTTGACATAAACGGTTGCAACGTGTTAACGTGTTGAAATTAACGTAAGCAAATGCTACACTTACTGTTATAATGTGGACACTAACGGTTGTAACTGCAACGCTTAGTTTTAACGTGTTGCCAATAACGCTTGCAACTGCATTGCTTAATGTTAACGTGTTGCCTTTAAAGGTTGTAACTGCAACGGTTAGTGCTTACATGTTGACACTAACGTTTGCAACTGCAACGCTTAGCTTTAACGTGTTGCCACTAACGCTTAATGTTAACGTGTTGCCATTAAAGGTTGCAACTGTAACGGTTAGTGCTTACATGTTGACACTAACGTTTGCAACTGTTTTAACGGTTGCAAATGCAAAGCTTAGTGTTTAAGTGTTGCCATTAACGGTTTTAACTACAACGCTTAGTTTTAACGTGTTGACACGGTTTTAACGGTTGCAAATGCAAAGCTTAGTGTTTGCGTGTTGTCATTAACGGTTTTAACTGCAACGCTTAGATTTAACATGTTGCCACGGTATTAACTGATGCAAATCCAAAGCTTAGTGCTAACGTGTTGCAATTAACGGTTATAACTACAAAGCTTAGTTTTAACGTGTTGAAATGGTTTTAATGATTGCAAATGCAAAGCTTAGTGTTTACGTGTTGTCATTAACGGTTTTAACTGCAACGCTTAGTTTTAACGAGTTGCCACGGTATTAACGGTTGCAAATCCAATTCTTAGTGCTAACGTGTTGCAATTAACGGTTATAACTACAACGCTTAGTTTTAGCGTGTTGACATGGTTTTAATGGTTGCAACTGCAAAGCTTAGTGTTTACGTGTTGTCATTAACGGTTTTAACTACAACGCTTAGTTTTAACGCATTGTAACCACAATGCTTAGTGTTAACGTGTTGTAATTAACGGTTGCAATTGCAACGCTTAGTGTAAACATGTTGACACTAACGGTTGCAACTGCAATGCTAAGTGTTAACATGTTGACATAAACGGTTGCAACGTGTTAACGTGTTGAAATTAACGTAAGCAAATGCTACACTTACTGTAATGTTGAAACTAACGTTTGTAACTGCAACGCTTAGTTTTAACGTGTTGCCACTAACGCTTGCAACTGCAACACTTAGCTTTAACGTGTTGCCACTAACGCTTAATGTTAACGTGTTGCCTTTAAAGGTTGCAACTGCAACGGTTAGTGCTTACATGTTAACACTAACGTTTGCAACTGCAACACTTAGCTTTAACGTGTTGCCACTAATGCTTAATGTTAACGTGTTGCCATTAAAGGTTGCAACTGTAACGGTTAGTGCTTCCATGTTGACACTAACGTTTGCAACTGTTTTGACGGTTGCAAATGCAAAGCTTAGTGTTTACGTGTTGCCATTAACGGTTTTAACTACAACGCTTAGTTTCAACGTGTTGACACGGTTTTAACGGTTGCAAATGCAAAGCAGCTTACGTGTTGTCATTAACGGTTTTAACTGCAACGCTTAGTTTTCAATTGTTGCCACGGTATTAACGGTTGCAAATCCAATGCTTAGTGCCACTAACGCTTGCAACTGCAATGCTTAATGTTAACGTGTTGCCTTTAAAGGTTGCAACTGCAACGGTTAATGCTTACATGTTGACACTAACGTTTGCAACTGCAACGCCTAGCTTTAACGTGTTGCCACTAACGCTTAATGTTAACGTGTTGCCATTAAAGGTTGCAAATGTAACAGTTAGTGCTTACATGTTGACACTAACGTTTGCAACTGTTTTAACGGTTGCAAATGCAAAGCTTAGTGTTTACGTGTTGCCATTAACGGTTTTAACTACAACGCTTAGTTTTAACGTGTTGACACGGTTTTAACGGTTGCAAATGCAAAGCTTAGTGTTTACGTGTTGTCATTGACGGTTTTAACTGCAACGCTTAGTTTTAACATGTTGCAACGGTATTAACGGTTGCAAATCCAATGCTTTGTGCTAACGTGTTGCAATTAACGGTTATAACTACAACGCTTAGTTTTAACGTGTTGACTTGGTTTTAATGGTTGCAAATGCAAAGCTTAGTGTTTACGTGTTGTCATTAACGGTTTTTACTGCAACGCTTAGTTTTAACGTGTTGCCACGGTATTAACGGTTGCAAATTCAATGCTTAGTGCTAACGTGTTGCAATTAACGGTTATAACTACAACGCTTAGTATTAACGTGTTGGCATGGTTTTAATGGTTGCAAATGCAAAGCTTAGTGTTTACGTGTTGTCATTAACGGTTTAAACTACAACGCTTAGTTTTAACGCATTGTAACCGCAATGCTTAGTGTTAACGTGTTGTCATTAACAGTTGCAACTGCAACGCTTAGTGTAAACATGTTGACACTAACGGTTGCAACTGCAATGCTAAGTGTTAACATGTTGACATAAACGGTTGCAACGTGTTAACGTGTTGAACTTAACGTAAGCAAATGCTACACTTATAATGTTGACACTAACGTAACGTAAGCAAATGCTACACTAATAATGTTGACACTAAAGGTTGTAACTGCAACGCTTAGTTTTAAGCAATTGTAACCGCAATGCTTAGTGTTAACGTGTTGTCATTAACGGTTGCAACTGCAACGCTTAGTTTTAACGTGTTGCCGCTAACGCTTGCAACAGCAATGCTTAATGTTAACGTGTTGCCTTTAAAGGTTGCAACTGCAACGGTTAGTGCTTACATGTTGACACTAACGTTTGCAACTGCAACGCTTAGCTTTAACGTGTTGCCACTAACCCTCCATGTTAACGTCTTGTCATTAAAGGTTGCAACTGTAACGGTTAGCGCTTACATGTTGACACTAACGTTTGCAACTGTTTTAACGGTTGCAAATGCAATGCTTAGTGTTTACGTGTTGCCATTAACGGTTTTAACAACAACGCTTAGTTTTAACGTGTTGACACGGTTTTAATGGTTGCAAATGCAAAGCTTAGTGTTTACGTGTTGTCTGTTGTCATTAACGGATTTAACTGCAACGCTTAGTTTTAACATGTGGCCACGGTATTGACGGTTGCAAATCCAATGCTTAGTGCTAACGTGTTGCAATTAACGGTTATAACTACAACGCTTAGATTTAACGTGTTGACATGGTTTTAATGGTTGCAAATGCAAAGCTTAGTGTTTACGTGTTGTCATTAACGGTTGCAACTGCAACACTAACGGTTGCAACTGCAATGCTAAGTGTTGACATAAACGGTTGCAACGTGTTAACGTGTTGAAAGTAACGTAAGCAAATACTACACTTACTGTTATAATGTTGACACTAACGATTGTAACTGCAACGCTTAGTTTTAACGTGTTGCCACCAACGCTTGCAACTGCAATGCTTAATGTTAACGTGTTGCCTTTAAAGGTTGCAACTGCAACGGTTAGTGCTTACATGTTGACACTAACGTTTGCAACTGCAACGCTTAGCTTTAACCTTTAACGTGTTGCCACTAACGCTTAATGTTAACGTCTTGCCATTAAAGGTTGCAACTGTAACGGTAAGTTCTTACATGTTGACACTAACGTTTGCAACTGTTTTAACGGTTGCAATTGCAAAGCTTAGTGTTTACGTGTTGCCATTAACGGTTTTAACTACAACGCGTAGTTTTAGCGTGTTGACACGGTTTTAACGGTTGCAAATGCAAAGCTTAGTATTTACGTGTTGTCATTAACGGTTTTAACTGCAACGCTTAGTTTTAATATGTTGCCACGGTATTAACGGTTGCAAATCCAATGCTTAGTGCTAACGTGTTGCAATTAACGGTTAGTTTTAACGTGTTGACATGGTTTTAATGGTTGCAAATGCAAAGCTTAGTGTTGACGTGTTGTCATTAACGGTTTTAACTGCAACGCTTAGTTTTAACGTGTTGCCACGGTATTAACGGTTGCAAATCCAATGCTTAGTGCTAAAATGTTGTAATTAACGGTTATAACTACAACGCTTAGTTTTAACGTGTTGACATGGTTTTAATGGTTGCAAATGCAAAGCTTAGTGTTTACGTGTTGTCATTAACGGTTTTAACTGCAACGCTTAGTTTTAACGTGTTGCCACGGTATTAACGGTTGCAAATCCAATGCTTAGTGCTAACGTGTTGCAATTAACGGTTATAACTACAACGCTTAGTTTTAACGTGTTGACATGGTTTTAATGGTTGCAAATGCAAAGCTTAGTGTTTACGTGTTGTCATTAAAGGTTTTAACTACAACGCTTAGTTTTAACCCATTGTAACCGCAATGCTTAGTGTTAACGTGTTGTCATTAACGGTTGCAACTGCAACGCTTAGTGTAAACTTGTTGACACTAACGGTTGCAACTGCAATGCTAAGTGTTGACATAAACGGTTGCAACGTGTTAACGTGTTGAAATTAACGTAAGCAAATGCTACACTTACTGTTATAATGTTGACACTAACGGTTGTAACTGCAACGCTTAGTTTTAACGTGAGGCCTTTAAAGGTTGCAACTGCAACGGTTAGTGCTTACATGTTGACACTAACGTTTGCAACTGCAACGCTTAGCTTTAACGTGTTGCCACTAACGCTTAATGTTAACGTCTTGCCATTAAAGGTTGCAACTGTAACGTTTAGTGCTTACATGTTGACACTAACGTTTGCAACTGTTTTAACGGTTGCAAATGCAAAGCTTAGTGTTTACGTGTTGCCATTAACGGTTTTAACTACAACGCTTAGTTTTAACGTGTTGACACGGTTTTAATGGTTGCAAATGTAAAGCTTAGTGTTTACGTGTTGTCATTAACGGTTTTAACTACAACGCTTAGTTTTAACATGTTGCCACGGTATTAGCGGTTGCAAATCCAATGCTTAGTGCTAACGTGTTGCAATTAACTACAACGGCTTAGTTTTAACGTGTTGACATGGTTTTAATGGTTGCAAATGCAAAGCTTAGTGTTTACGTGTTAAACTACACCGCTTAGTTTTAAGGCATTGTAACCGCAATGCTTAGTGTTAATGTGTTGTCATTAACGGTTGCAACTGCAACGCTTAGTGTTAACATGTTGACATAAACGGTTGCAACGTGTTAACGTGTTGAAATTAACGTAAGCAAATGCTACACTTATAATGTTGACACTAACGTAACGTAAGCAAATGCTACACTTATAATGTTGACACTAAAGGTTGTAACTGCAACGCTTAGTTTTAACGCATTGTAACCGCAATGCTTAGTGTTAACGTGTTGTCATTAACGTTTGCAACTGCAACGCTTAGTGTAAACATGTTGACACTAACGGTTGCAACTGCAATGCCAAGTGTTAGCATGTTGACATAAACGGTTGCAACATGTTAACGTGTTGAAATTAACGTAAGCAAATGCTACACTTACTGTCATAATGTTGACACTAACGGTTGTAACTGCAACGCTTAGTTTTAACGTCCTGCCACTAACGCTTGCAACTGCAATGCTTAATGTTAACGTGTTGCCTTTAAAGGTTGCAACTGCAACGGTTAGTGCTTACATGTTGACACTAACGTTTGCAACTGCAACGCTTAGCTTTAACGTGTTGCCACTAACGCTTAATGTTAACGTCTTGCCATTAAAGGTTGCAACTGTAACGGTTAGTGCTTACATGTTGACACTAACGTTTGCAACTGTTTTAACTGTTGCAAATGCAAAGCTTAGTTTTTACTGTTGCCATTTACGGTTTTAACTACAACGCTTAGTTTTAACGTGTTGACAAGGTTTTAACGGTTGCAAATGCAAAGCTTAGTGTTTACGTGTTGTCACTGAAGGTTTTAACTGCAACGCTTAGTTTTAACATGTTGCCACGGTATTAACGGGTGCAAATCCAATGCTTTGTGCTAACGTGTTGCAATTAACGGTTATAACTACAACGCTTAGTTTTAACGTGTTGGCATTGTTTTAATGGTTGCAAATGCAAAGCTTAGTGTTTACGTGTTAAACTACACCGCTTAGTTTTAAGGCATTGTAACCGCAATGCTTAGTGTTAATGTGTTGTCATTAACGGTTGCAACTGCAACGCTTAGTGTTAACATGTTGACATAAACGGTTGCAACGTGTTAACGTGTTGAAATTAACGTAAGCAAATGCTACACTTATAATGTTGACACTAACGTAACGTAAGCAAATGCTACACTTATAATGTTGACACTAAAGGTTGTAACTGCAACGCTTAGTTTTAACGCATTGTAACCACAATGCTTAGTGTTAACGTGTTGTCATTAACGGTTGCAACTGCAACGCTTAGTTTTAACGTGTTGCCACTAACGCTTGCAACAGCAATGCTTAATGTTAACGTGTTGCCTTTAAAGGTTGCAACTGCAACGGTTAGTGCTTACATGTTGACACTTACGTTTGCAAGCGCAACGCTTAGCTTTAACGTGTTGCCACTAACCCTCCATGTTAACGTCTTGTCATTAAAGGTTGCAACTGTAACGGTTAGCGCTTACATGTTGACACTAACGTTTGCAACTGTTTTAACGGTTGCAAATGCAATGCTTAGTGTTTACGTGTTGCCATTAACGATTTTAACTACAACGCTTAGTTTTAACGTGTTGATACGGTTTTAATGGTTGCAAATGCAAAGCTTAGTGTTTACGTGTTGTCTGTTGTCATTAACGGTTTTAACTGACGGTTGCAAATCCAATGCTTAGTGCTAACGTGTTGCAATTAACGGTTATAACTACAACGCTTAGTTTTAACGTGTTGACATGGTTTTAATGGTTGCACTGAATGCAAAGCTTAGTGTCTACGTGTTGTCATTAACGGTTGCAACTGCAACGCTTAGTGTAAACATGTTGACACTAACGGTTGCAACTGCAATGCTAAGTGTTGACATAAACGGTTGCAACGTGTTAACGTGTTGAAATTAACGTAAGCAAATGCTACACTTACTGTTATAATGTTGACACTAACGATTGTAACTGCAACGCTTAGTTTTAGCGTGTTGCCACCAACGCTTGCAACTGCAATGCTTAATGTTAACGTGTTGCCTTTAAAGGTTGCAACTGCAACGGTTAGTGCTTACATGTTGACACTAACGTTTTCAACTGCAACGCTTAGCTTTAACGTGTTGCCACTAACGCTTAAAGTTAACGTCTTGACATTAAAGGTTGCAACTTTAACAGTAAGTTCTTACATGTTGACACTAACGTTTGCAACTGTTTTAACGGATGCAAATGCAAAGCTTAGTGTTTACGTGTTGCCATTAACGGTTTTAACTACAACGCTTTGTTTTAACGTGTTGACACGGTTTCAACGGTTGCAAATGCAAAGCTTAGTGTTTACGTGTTGTCATTAAAGGTTTTAACTGCAACGCTTAGTTTTAACGTGTTGACACGGTTTTAATGGTTGCAAATGCAAAGCTTAGTGTTTACGTGTTGTCATTAACGGTTTTAACTGCAACGCTTAGTTTTAACATGTTGCCACGGTATTAACGGTTGCAAATCCAATGCTTAGTGCTAACGTGTTGCAATTAACGGTTATAACTACAACGCTTAGTTTTAACGTGTTGACATGGTTTTAATGGTTGCAAATGCAAAGCTTAGTGTTTACGTGTTGTCATTAACGTTTGCAACTGCAACGCTTAGTGTAAACATGTTGACACTAACGGTTGCAACTGCAATGCTAAGTGTTGTCATTAACGGTTTTAACTGCAACGCTTAGTTTTAACAGGTTGCCACGGTATTAACGGTTGCAAATCCAATGCTTAGTGCTAACGTGTTGCAATTAACGGTTATAACTACAACGCTTAGTTTTAACTTGTTGACATGGTTTTAATGGTTGCAAATGCAAAGCTTAGTGTTTACGTGTTGTCATTAACGGTTTTAACTACAACACTTAGTTTTAACGCATTGTAACCGCAATGCTTAGTGTTAACGTGTTGTCATTAACGGTTGCAACTGCAACGCTTAGTGTAAACATGTTGACACTAACGGTTGCAACTGCAATGCTAAGTGTTAACATGTTGACATAAACAGTTGCAACGTGTTAACGTGTTGACATTAACGTAAGCAAATGCTACACTTACTGTAATGTTGACACTAACGGTTGTAACTGCAACATGTTGCCACAAACGCTTGCAACTGCAATGCTTAATGTTAACGTGTTGCCTTTAAAGGTTGCAACTGCAACGGTTAATGCTTACATGTTGACACTAACGTTTGCAACTGCAACGCCTAGCTTTAACGTGTTGCCACTAACGCTTAATGTTAACGTGTTGCCATTAAAGGTTGCAACTGTAACGGTTAGTGCTTACATGTTGACAACTGTTTTAACGGTTGCAAATGCAAAGCTTAGTGTTTACGTGTTGCCATTAACGGTTTTAACTACAACGCTTAGCGTGTTGACACGGTTTTAACGGTTGCAAATGCAAAGCTTAGTGTTTACGTGTTGGCATTAACGGTTTTAACTGCAACGCTTAGTTTTAACATGTTGCCACGGTATTAACGGTTGCAAATCCAATGCTTAGTGCTAACGTGTTGCAATTAACTGTTTTAACTACAACGCTTAGTTTTAACGTGTTGACATGGTTTTAATGGTTGCAAATGCAAAGCTTAGTGTTTACGTGTTGTCATTAACGGTTTTAACTGCAACGCTTAGTTTTAACCCTAACCATTAAGGTTGCAACTGCAAAGCTTAGTGTTTACGTGTTGTCATTAACGGTTTTAACTACAACGCTTAGTTTTAACGCATTGTAACCGCAATGCTTAGTGTTAACGTGTTGTAATTAACGGTTGCAACTGCAACGCTTAGTGTAAACATGTTGACACTAATGGTTGCAACTGCAATGCTAAGTGTTAACATGTTGACATAAGCGGTTGCAACGTGTTAACGTGTTGAAATTAACGTAAGCAAATGCTACACTTACTGTAATGTTGAAACTAACGGTTGTAACTGCAACGCTTAGTTTGAACGTGTTGCCACTAACGCTTGCAACTGCAATGCTTAATGTTAACGTGTTGCCTTTAAAGGTTGCAACTGCAACGGTTAGTGCTTACATGTTAACACTAACGTTTGCAACTGTTTTGACGGTTGCAAATGCAAAGCTTAGTGTTTACGTGTTGCCATTAACGGTTTTAACTACAACGCTTAGTTTCAACGTGTTGACACGGTTTTAACGGTTGCAAATGCAAAGCAGCTTACGTGTTGTCATTAACGGTTTAACTGCAACGCTTAGTTTTTACATGTTGCCACGGTATTAACGGTTGCATATCCAATGCTTAGTGCCACTAACGCTTGCAACTGCAATGCTTAATGTTAACGTGTTGCCTTTAAAGGTTGCAACTGCAACGGTTAATGCTTACATGTTGACACTAACGTTTGCAACTGCAACGCCTAGCTTTAACGTGTTGCCACTAACGCTTAATGTTAACGTGTTGCCATTAAAGGTTACAACTGTAACGGTTAGTGCTTACATGTTGACACTAACGTTTGCAACTGTTTTAACGGTTGCAAATGCAAAGCTTAGTGTTTACGTGTTGCCATTAACGGTTTTAACTACAACGCTTAGCGTGTTGACACGGTTTTAACGGTTGCAAATGCAAAGCTTAGTGTTTACGTGTTGGCATTAACGGTTTTAACTGCAACGCATAGTTTTAACATGTTGCCACGGTATTAACGGTTGCAAATCCAATGCTTAGTGCTAACGTGTTGCAATTAACGGTTATAACAACAACGCTTAGTTTTAACGTGTTGACATGGTTTTAATGGTTGCAAATGCAAAGCTTAGTGTTTACGTGTTGTCATTAACGGTTTTAAATGCAACGCTTAGTTTTAACGTGTTGCCACGGTATTAACGGTTGCAAATCCAATGCTTAGTGCTAATGTGTTGCAATTAACGGTTATAACTACAACGCTTAGTTTTAACGTGTTGACATGGTTTTAATGGTTGCAAATGCAAAGCTTAGTGTTTACGTGTTGTCATTAACGGTTTTAACTCAACGCTTAGTTTTAACGCATTGTAACCGCAATGCTTAGTGTTAACGTGTTGTCATTAACGGTTGCAACTGCAACGCTTACTGTAAACATGTTGACACTAACGGTTGCAACTGCAATGCTAAGTGTTAACATGTTGACATTAAACGGTTGCAACGTGTTAACGTGTTGAAATTAACGTAAGCAAATGCTACACTTACTGTTATGTTGACACTAACAGTTGTAACTGCAACGCTTAGTTTTAACGTGTTGCCACTAACGCTTGCAACTGCAATGCTTAATGTTAACGTGTTGCCTTTAAAGGTTACAACTGCAAGGGTTAGTGCTTACATGTTGACACTAACGTTTGCAACTGCAACGCTTAGCTTTAACGTGTTGCCACTAACGCTTAATGTTAACGTCTTCCCATTAAAGGTTGCAACTCTAACGGTTAGTGCTTACATGTTGACACTAACGTTTGCAACTGTTTTAACGGTTGCAAATGCAAAGCTTAGTGTTTACGTATTGCCATTAACGGTTTTAACTACAACGCTTAGTTTTAACGTGTTGACACGGTTTTAATGGTTGCAAATGCAAAGCTTAGTGTTTACGTGTTGTCATTAACGGTTTTAACTGCAACGCTTAGTTTTAACATGTTGCCACGGTATTAACGGTTGCAAATCCAATGCTTAGTGCTAACGTGTTGCAATTAACGGTTATAACTACAACGCTTAGTTTTAACGTGTTGACATGGTTTTAATGGTTGCAAATGCAAAGCTTAGTGTTTACGTGTTGTCATTAACGGTTGCAACTGCAACGCTTAGTGTAAACATGTTGACACTAGCGGTTGCAACTGCAATGCTAAGTGTTGACATAAACGGTTGCAACGTGTTAACGTGTTGAAATTAACGTAAGCAAATGCTACACTGTTATAATGTTATAACGGTTGTAACTGCAACGCTTAGTTTTAACGCATTGTAACCGAAATGCTTAGTGTTAACGTGTTGCAACTGCAACGCTTAGTGTAAACATGTTGACACTAACGGTTGCAACTGCAATGCTAAGTGTTAACATGTTGACATAAACGGTTGCAACGTTTTAACGTGTTGAAATTAACGTAAGCAAATGCTACACTTACTGTTATAATGTTGACACTTACGGTTGTAACTGCAACGCTTAGTTTTAACGTGTTGCCACTAACGCTTGCAACTGCAATGCTTAATGTTAACGTGTTGCCTTTAAAGGTTGTAACTGCAACGGTTAGTGCTTACATGTTGACACTAACGTTTGCAACTGCAACGCTTAGCTTTAACGTGTTGCCACTAACGCTTAATGTTAACGTGTTGCATTTAAGGTTGCAACTGTAACGGTTAGTGCTTACATGTTGACACTAACGTTTGCAACTGTTTTAACGGTTGCAAATGCAAAGCTTAGTGTTTACGTGTTGTCATTAACGGTTTTAACTGCAACGCTTAGTTTTAACGTGTTGCCACGGTATTAACGGTTGCAAATCCAATGCTTAGTGCTAATGTGTTGCAATTAACGGTTATAACTACAACGCTTAGTTTTAACGTGTTGACATGGTTTTAATGGTTGCAAATGCAAAGCTTAGTGTTTACGTGTTGTCATTAACGGTTTTAACTACAACGCTTAGTTTTAACGCATTGTAACCGCAATGCTTAGTGTTAACGTGTTGTCATTAACGGTTGCAACTGCAACGCTTAGTGTAAACATGTTGACACTAACGGTTGCAACTGCAATGCTAAGTGTTAACATGTTGACATAAACGGTTGCAACGTGTTAACGTGTTGAAATTAACGTAAACGAATGCTAATTACTGTAATGTTGACACTAACGGTTGTTACTGCAACGCTTAGTTTTAACGTGTTGCCACTAACGCTTGCAACTGCAATGCTTAATGTTAACGTGTTGCCTTTAAAGGTTGCAACTGCAACGGTTAATGCTTACATGTTGACACTAACGTTTGCAACTGCAACGCTTAGCTTTAACGTGTTGCCACTAACGCTTAATGTTAACGTGTTGCCATTAAAGGTTGCAACTGTAACGGTTAGTGCTTACATGTTGACACTAACGTTTGCAACTGTTTTAACGGTTGCAAATGCAAAGCTTAGTGTTTACGTGTTGCCATTGACGGTTTTAACTACAACGCTTAGTTTTAACGTGTTGACACGGTTTTAACGGTTGCAAATGCAAAGCTTAGTCATTAACGGTTTTAACTGCAACGCTTAGTTTTAACATGTTGCCACGGTATTAACGGTTGCAAATCCAATGCTTAGTGCTAACGTGTTGCAATTAACGGTTATAACTACAACGCTTAGTTTTAACGTGTTGACATGGTTTTAATGGTTGCAACTGCAAAGCTTAGTGTTTACGTGTTGTCATTAACGGTTTTAACTACAACGCTTAGATTTAACGCATTGTAACCGCAATGCTTCGTGTTAACGTGTTGTAATTAACGGTTGCAACTGCAACGCTTAGTGTAAACATGTTGACACTAACGGTTGCAACTGCAATGCTAAGTGTTAACATGTTGACATAAACGGTTGCAACGTGTTAACGTGTTGAAATTAACGTAAACGAATGCTACACTTACTGTAAAGTTGACACTAACGGTTGTAACTGCAACGCTTAGTTTTAACGTGTTGCCACTAACGCTTGCAACTGCAATGCTTAATGTTAACGTGTTGCCTTTCAAGGTTGCAACTGCAACGGTTAATGCTTACATGTTGACACTAACGTTTGCAACTGCAACGCTTAGCTTTAACGTGTTGCCACTAACGCTTAATGTTAACGTCTTGCCATTAAAGGTTGCAACTGTAACGGTTAGTGCTTACATGTTGACACTAACGTTTGCAACTGTTTTAACGGTTGCAAATGCAAATCTTAGTGTTTACGTGTTGCCATTAACGGTTTTAACAACAACGCTTAGTTTTAACGTGTTGACACGGTTTTAACGGTTGCAAATGCAAAGCTTAGTGTTTACGTGTTGTCATTAACGGTTTTAACTGCAACGCTTAGTTTTAACATGTTGCCACGGTATTAACGGTTGCAAATCCAATGCTTAGTGCTAACGTGTTGCAATTAACGGTTATAACTACAACGCTTAGTTTTAACGTGTTGACATGGTTTTAATGGTTGCAACTGCAAAGCTTAGTGTTTACGTGTTGTCATTAACGGTTTTAACTACAACGCTTAGTTTTAACGCATTGTAACCGCAATGCTTAGTGTTAACGTGTTGTAATTAACGGTTGCAACTGCAACGCTTAGTGTAAACATGTTGACACTAATGGTTGCAACTGCAATGCTAAGTGTTAACATGTTGACATAAACGGTTGCAACGTGTTAACGTGTTGAAATTAACGTAAGCAAATGCTACACTTACTGTAATGTTGAAACTAACGGTTGTAACTGCAACGCTTAGTTTTAACGTGTTGCCACTAACGCTTGCAACTGCAATGCTTAATGTTAACGTGTTGCCTTTAAAGGTTGCAACTGCAACGGTTAGTGCTTACATGTTAACACTAACGTTTGCAACTGCAACACTTAGCTTTAACGTGTTGCCACTAACGCTTAATGTTAACGTGTTGCCATTAAAGGTTGCAACTGTAACGGTTAGTGCTTCCATGTTGACACTAACGTTTGCAACTGTTTTAACGGTTGCAAATCCAATGCTTAGTGCTAACGTGTTGCAATTAACGGTTATAACTACAACGCTTAGTTTTAACGTGTTGACATGGTTTTAATAGTTGCAAATGCAAAGCTTAGTGTTTACGTGTTGTCATTAACGGTTTTAACTGCAACGCTTAGTTTTAACGTGTTGCCACGGTATTAACGGTTGCAAATCCAATGCTTAGTGCTAATGTGTTGCAATTAACGGTTATAACTACAACGCTTAGTTTTAACGTGTTGACATGGTTTTAATGGTTGCAAATGCAAAGCTTAGTGTTTACGTGTTGTCATTAACGGTTTTAACTACAACGCTTAGTTTTAACGCATTGTAACCGCAATGCTTAGTGTTAACGTGTTGTCATTAACGGTTGCAACTGCAACGCTTACTGTAAACATGTTGACACTAACGGTTGCAACTGCAATGCTAAGTGTTAACATGTTGACATTAAACGGTTGCAACGTGTTAACGTGTTGAAATTAACGTAAGCAAATGCTACACTTACTGTTATGTTGACACTAACGGTTGTAACTGCAACGCTTAGTTTTAACGTGTTGCCACTAACGCTTGCAACTGCAATGCTTAATGTTAACGTGTTGCCTTTAAAGGTTACAACTGCAAGGGTTAGTGCTTACATGTTGACACTAACGTTTGCAACTGCAACGCTTAGCTTTAACGTGTTGCCACTAACGCTTAATGTTAACGTCTTCCCATTAAAGGTTGCAACTCTAACGGTTAGTGCTTACATGTTGACACTAACGTTTGCAACTGTTTTAACGGTTGCAAATGCAAAGCTTAGTGTTTACGTATTGCCATTAACGGTTTTAACTACAACGCTTAGTCTTAACGTGTTGACACGGTTTTAATGGTTGCAAATGCAAAGCTTAGTGTTTACGTGTTGTCATTAACGGTTTTAACTGCAACGCTTAGTTTTAACATGTTGCCACGGTATTAACGGTTGCAAATCCAATGCTTAGTGCTAACGTGTTGCAATTAACGGTTATAACTACAACGCTTAGTTTTAACGTGTTGACATGGTTTTAATGGTTGCAAATGCAAAGCTTAGTGTTTACGTGTTGTCATTAACGGTTGCAACTGCAACGCTTAGTGTAAACATGTTGACACTAGCGGTTGCAACTGCAATGCTAAGTGTTGACATAAACGGTTGCAACGTGTTAACGTGTTGAAATTAACGTAAGCAAATGCTACACTGTTATAATGTTATAACGGTTACTTTTAACGCATTGTAACCGAAATGCTTAGTGTTAACGTGTTGCAACTGCAACGCTTAGTGTAAACATGTTGACACTAACGGTTGCAACTGCAATGCTAAGTGTTAACATGTTGACATAAACGGTTGCAACGTTTTAACGTGTTGAAATTAACGTAAGCAAATGCTACACTTACTGTTATAATGTTGACACATACGGTTGTAACTGCAACGCTTAGTTTTAACGTGTTGCCACTAACGCTTGCAACTGCAATGCTTAATGTTAACGTGTTGCCTTTAAAGGTTGTAACTGCAACGGTTAGTGCTTACATGTTGACACTAACGTTTGCAACTGTAACGCTTAGCTTTAACGTGTTGCCACTAACGCTTAATGTTAACGTGTTGCATTTAAGGTTGCAAGTGTAACGGTTAGTGCTTACATGTTGACACTAACGTTTGCAACTGTTTTAACGGTTGCAAATGCAAAGCTTAGTGTTTACGTGTTGTCATTAACGGTTTTAACTGCAACGCTTAGTTTTAACGTGTTGCCACGGTATTAACGGTTGCAAATCCAATGCTTAGTGCTAATGTGTTGCAATTAACGTGTTGTCATTAACGGTTTTAACTACAACGCTTAGTTTTAACGCATTGTAACCGCAATGCTTAGTGTTAACGTGTTGTTATTAACGGTTGCAACTGCAACGCTTAGTGTAAACATGTTGACACTAACGGTTGCAACTGCAATGCTAAGTGTTAACATGTTGACATAAACGGTTGCAACGTGTTAACGTGTTGAAATTAACGTAAACGAATGCTAATTACTGTAATGTTGACACTTACGGTTGTTACTGCAACGCTTAGTTTTAACGTGTTGCCACTAACGCTTGCAACTGCAATGCTTAATGTTAACGTGTTGCCTTTAAAGGTTGCAACTGCAACGGTTAATGCTTACATGTTGACACTAACGTTTGCAACTGCAACGCTTAGCTTTAACGTGTTGCCACTAACGCTTAATGTTAACGTGTTGCCATTAAAGGTTGCAACTGTAACGGTTAGTGCTTACATGTTGACACTAACGTTTGCAACTGTTTTAACGGTTGCAAATGCAAAGCTTAGTGTTTACGTGTTGCCATTAACGGTTTTAACTACAACGCTTAGTTTTAACGTGTTGACACGGTTTTAACGGTTGCAAATGCAAAGCTTAGTGTTTACGTGTTGTCATTAACGGTTTTAACTGCAACGCTTAGTTTTAACATGTTGCCACGGTATTAACGGTTGCAAATCCAATGCTTAGTGCTAACGTGTTGCAATTAACGGTTATAACTACAACGCTTAGTTTTAACGTGTTGACATGGTTTTAATGGTTGCAACTGCAAAGCTTAGTGTTTACGTGTTGTCATTAACGGTTTTAACTACAACGCTTAGTTTTAACGCATTGTAACCGCAATGCTTAGTGTTAACGTGTTGTAATTAACGGTTGCAACTGTAACGCTTAGTGTAAACATGTTGACACTAACGGTTGCAACTGCAATGCTAAGTGTTAACATGTTGACATAAACGGTTGCAACGTGTTAACGTGTTGAAATTAACGTAAACGAATGCTACACTTACTGTAATGTTGACACTAACGGTTGTAACTGCAACGCTTAGTTTTAACGTGTTGCCACTAACGCTTGCAACTACAATGCTTAATGTTAACGTGTTGCCTTTCAAGGTTGCAACTGCAACGGTTAATGCTTACATGTTGACACTAACGTTTGCAACTGCAACGCTTAGCTTTAACGTGTTGCCACTAACGCTTAATGTTAACGTCTTGCCATTAAAGGTTGCAACTGTAACGGTTAGTGCTTACATGTTGACACTAACGTTTGCAACTGTTTTAACGGTTGCAAATGCAAATCTTAGTGTTTACGTGTTGCCATTAACGGTTTTAACAACAACGCTTAGTTTTAACGTGTTGACACGGTTTTAACGGTTGCAAATGCAAAGCTTAGTGTTTACGTGTTGTCATTAACGGTTTTAACTGCAACGCTTAGTTTTAACATGTTGCCACGGTATTAACGGTTGCAAATCCAATGCTTAGTGCTAACGTGTTGCAATTAACGGTTATAACTACAACGCTTAGTTTTAACGTGTTGACATGGTTTTAATGGTTGCAACTGCAAAGCTTAGTGTCATTAACGGTTTTAACTACAACGCTTACTTTTAACGCATTGTAACCGCAATGCTTAGTGTTAACGTGTTGTAATTAACGGTTGCAACTGCAACGCTTAGTGTAAACATGTTGACACTAATGGTTGCAACTGCAATGCTAAGTGTTAACATGTTGACATAAACGGTTGCAACGTGTTAACGTGTTGAAATTAACGTAAGCAAATGCTACACTTACTGTAATGTTGAAACTAACGGTTGTAACTGCAACGCTTAGTATTAACGTGTTGCCACTAACGCTTGCAACTGCAATGCTTAATGTTAACGTGTTGCCTTTAAAGGTTGCAACTGCAACGGTTAGTGCTTACATGTTAACACTAACGTTTGCAACTGCAACACTTAGCTTTAACGTATTGCCACTAACGCTTAATGTTAACGTGTTGCCATTAAAGGTTGCAACTGTAACGGTTAGTGCTTCCATGTTGACACTAACGTTTGCAACTGTTTTGACGGTTGCAAATGCAAAGCTTAGTGTTTACGTGTTGCCATTAATGGTTTTAACTACAACGCTTAGTTTCAACGTGTTGACACGGTTTAAACGGTTGCAAATGCAAAGCAGCTTACGTGTTTTCATTAATGGTTTTAACTGCAACGCTTAGTTTTTACATGTTGCCACGGTATTAACGGTTGCAAATCCAATGCGTAGTGCCACTAACGCTTGCAACTGCAATGCTTAATGTTAACGTGTTGCCTTTAAAGGTTGCAACTGCAACGGTTAATGCTTACATGTTGACACTAACGTTTGCAACTGCAACGCCTAGCTTTAACGTGTTGCCACTAACGCTTAATGTTAACGTGTTGCCATTAAAGGTTGCAACTGTAACGGTTAGTGCTTACATGTTGACACTATCGTTTGCAACTGTTTTAACGGTTGCAAATCCAATGCTTAGTGCTAACGTGTTGCAATTAACGGTTATAACTACAACGCTTAGTTTTAACGTGTTGACATGGTTTTAATAGTTGCAAATGCAAAGCTTAGTGTTTACGTGTTGTCATTAACGGTTTTAACTGCAACGCTTAGTTTTAACGTGTTGCCACGGTATTAACGGTTGCAAATCCAATGCTTAGTGCTAATGTGTTGCAATTAACGGTTATAACTACAACGCTTAGCTTTAACGTGTTGACATGGTTTTAATGGTTGCAAATGCAAAGCTTAGTGTTTACGTGTTGTCATTAACGGTTTTAACTACAACGCTTAGTTTTAACGCATTGTAACCGCAATGCTTAGTGTTAACGTGTTGTCATTAACGGTTGCAACTGCAACGCTTACTGTAAACATGTTGACACTAACGGTTGCAACTGCAATGCTAAGTGTTAACATGTTGACATTAAACGGTTGCAACGTGTTAACGTGTTGAAATTAACGTAAGCAAATGCTACACTTACTGTTATGTTGACACTAACGGTTGTAACTGCAACGCTTAGTTTTAACGTGTTGCCACTAACGCTTGCAACTGCAATGCTTAATGTTAACGTGTTGCCTTTAAAGGTTACAACTGCAAGGGTTAGTGCTTACATGTTGACACTAACGTTTGCAACTGCAACGCTTAGCTTTAACGTGTTGCCACTAACGCTTAATGTTAACGTCTTCCCATTAAAGGTTGCAACTCTAACGGTTAGTGCTTACATGTTGACACTAACGTTTGCAACTGTTTTAACGGTTGCAAATGCAAAGCTTAGTGTTTACGTATTGCCATTAACGGTTTTAACTACAACGCTTAGTTTTAACGTGTTGACACGGTTTTAATGGTTGCAAATGCAAAGCTTAGTGTTTACGTGTTGTCATTAACGGTTTTAACTGCAACGCTTAGTTATAACATGTTGCCACGGTATTAACGGTTGCAAATCCAATGCTTAGTGCTAACGTGTTGCAATTAACGGTTATAACTACAACGCTTAGTTTTAACGTGTTGACATGGTTTTAATGGTTGCAAATGCAAAGCTTAGTGTTTACGTGTTGTCATTAACGGTTGCAACTGCAACGCTTAGTGTAAACATGTTGACACTAACGGTTGCAACTGCATTGCTAAGTGTTGACATAAACGGTTGCAACGTGTTAACGTGTTGAAATTAACGTAAGCAAATGCGACACTGTTATAATGTTATAACGGTTGTAACTGCAACGCTTAGTTTTAACGCATTGTAACCGAAATGCTTAGTGTTAACGTGTTGCAACTGCAATGCTTAGTGTAAACATGTTGACACTAACGGTTGTAACTGCAATGCTAAGTGTTAACATGTTGACATAAACGGTTGCAACGTTTTAACGTGTTGAAATGTTCTCATTAACGGTTTTAACTACAACGCTTAGATTTAACGCATTGTAACCGCAAAGCTTAGTGTTAACGTGTTGTCATTAACGGTTGCAACTGCAACGCTTAGTGTAAACATGTTGACACTAACGGTTGCAACTGCAATGCTGTGTTAACATGTTGACATAAACGGTTGCAGCGTGTTAACGTGTTGAAATTTACGTAAGCAAATGCTACATTTACTGTTATAATGTTGACACTAACGGTTGTAACTGCAACGCTTAGTTTTAACGTGTTGCCACTAACGCTTGCAACTGCAATGCTTAATGTTAACGTGTTGCCTTTAAAGGTTGCAACTGCAACGGTTAGTGCTTACATGTTGACACTAACGTTTGCAACTGCAACGCTTAGCTTTAACGTGTTGCCACTAACGCTTAATGTTAACGTGTTGCCATTAAAGGTTGCAACTGTAACGGTTAGTGCTTACATGTTGACACTAACGTTTGGAACTGCAACGCTTAGCTTTAACGTGTTGCCACTAACGCTTAATGTTAACGTGTTGCCATTAAAGGTTGCAACTGTAACGGTTAGTGCTTACATGTTGACACTAACGTTTGGAACTGCAACGCTTAGCTTTAACGTGTTGCCACTAACGCTTAATGTTAACGTCTTGCCATTAAAGGTTGCAACTGTAACTGTTAGTGCTTACATGTTGACACTAACGTTTGCAACTGTTTTAACGGTTGCAAATGCAAAGCTTAGTGTTTAAGTGTTGCCATTAACGGTTTTAACTACAACGCTTAGTTTTAACGTATTGACACGGTTTTAACGGTTGCAAATTAAAAGCTTAGTGTTTACGTGTCGTCATTAACGGTTTTAACTGCAACGCTTAGTTTTAACATGTTGCCACGGTATTAACGGTTGCAAATCCAATGCTTAGTGCTAACGTGTTGCAATTAACGGTTATAACTACAACGCTTAGTTTTAACGTGTTGACATGGTTTTAATGGTTGCAAATGCAAAGCTTAGTGTTTACGTGGTGTCATTAACGGTTTTAACTACAACGCTTAGTTTTAACGCATTGTAACCGCAATGCTTAGTGTTAACGTGTTGTCATTAACGGTTGCAACTGCAACGCTTAGTGTAAACATGTTGACACTAACGGTTGCAACTGCAATGCTGAGTGTTAACATGTTGACACAAACGGTTGCAACGTGTTAACGTGTTGAAATTAACGTAAGCAAATGCTACACTTACTGTTATAATGTTGACACTAACGGTTGTAACTGCAACGCTTAGTTTTAACGGGTGGCCTTTAAATTTTGCAACTGCAACGGTTAGTGCTTACATGTTGACACTAACGTTTGCAACTGCAACGCTTAGCTTAAACGTGTTGCCACTAACTCTTAATGTTAACGTCTTGCCATTAAAGGTTGCAACTGTAACGGTTAGTGCTTACATGTTGACACTAACGTTTGCAACTGTTTTAACGGTTGCAAATGCAAAGCTTAGTGTTTACTGTTGCCATTTACGGTTTTAACTACAACGCTTAGTTTTAACGTGTTGACACGGTTTTAACGGTTGCAAATGCAAAGCTTAGTGTTTACGTGTTGTCATTGACGGTTCTAACTGCAACGCTTAGTTTTAACATGTTGCCACGGTATTAACGGTTGCAAATCCAATGCTTTGTGCTAACGTGTTGCAATTAACGGTTTTAACTACAACGCTTAGTTTTAACGTGTTGACTTGGTTTTAATGGTTGCAAATGCAAAGCTTAGTGTTTACGTGTTGTCATTAACGGTTTTTACTGCAACGCTTAGTTTTAACGTGTTGCCACGGTATTAACGGTTGCAAATCTAATGCTTAGTGCTAACGTGTTGCAATTAACGGTTATAACTACAACGCTTAGTATTAACGTGTTGGCATGGTTTTAATGGTTGCAAATGCAAAGCTTAGTGTTTACGTGTTGTCATTAACGGTTTAAACTACAACGCTTAGTTTTAACGCATTGTAACCGCAATGCTTAGTGTTAACGTGTTGTCATTAACGGTTGCAACTGCAACGCTTAGTGTAAACATGTTGACACTAACGGTTGCAGCTGCAATGCTAAGTGTTAACATGTTGACATAAACGGTTGCAACGTGTTAACGTGTTGAAATTAACGTAAGCAAATGCTACACTTATAATGTTGACACTAACGTAACGTAAGCAAATGCTACACTAATAATGTTGACACTAAAGGTTGTAACTGCAACGCTTAGTTTTAAGCAATTTGTAACCGCAATGCTTAGTGTTAACGTGTTGTCATTAACGGTTGCAACTGCAACGCTCGGTTTTAACGTGTTGCCACTAACGCCTGCAACAGCAATGCTTAATGTTAACGTGTTGCCTTTAAAGGTTGCAACGTGTTAACGTGTTGAAATTAACGTAAGCAAATGCGACACTGTTATAATGTTATAACGGTTGTAACTGCAACGCTTAGTTTTAACGCATTGTAACCGAAATGCTTAGTGTTAACGTGTTGCAACTGCAACGCTTAGTGTAAACATGTTGACACTAACGGTTGTAACTGCAATGCTAAGTGTTAACATGTTGACATAAACGGTTGCAACGTTTTAACGTGTTGAAATGTTCTCATTAACGGTTTTAACTACAACGCTTAGATTTAACGCATTGTAACCGCAAAGCTTAGTGTTAACGTGTTGTCATTAACGGTTGCAACTGCAACGCTTAGTGTAAACATGTTGACACTAACGGTTGCAACTGCAATGCTGTGTTAACATGTTGACATAAACGGTTGCAGCGTGTTAACGTGTTGAAATTAACGTAAGCAAATGCTACATTTACTGTTATAATGTTGACACTAACGGTTGTAACTGCAACGCTTAGTTTTAACGTGTTGCCACTAACGCTTGCAACTGCAATGCTTAATGTTAACGTGTTGCCTTTAAAGGTTGCAACTGCAACGGTTAATGCTTACATGTTGACACTAACGTTTGCAACTGCAACGCCTAGCTTTAACGTGTTGCCACTAACGCTTAATGTTAACGTGTTGCCATTAAAGGTTGCAACTGTAACGGTTAGTGCTTACATGTTGACACTATCGTTTGCAACTGTTTTAACGGTTGCAAATCCAATGCTTAGTGCTAACGTGTTGCAATTAACGGTTATAACTACAACGCTTAGTTTTAACGTGTTGACATGGTTTTAATAGTTGCAAATGCAAAGCTTAGTGTTTACGTGTTGTCATTAACGGTTTTAACTGCAACGCTTAGTTTTAACGTGTTGCCACGGTATTAACGGTTGCAAATCCAATGCTTAGTGCTAATGTGTTGCAATTAACGGTTATAACTACAACGCTTAGTTTTAACGTGTTGACATGGTTTTAATGGTTGCAAATGCAAAGCTTAGTGTTTACGTGTTGTCATTAACGGTTTTAGCTACAACGCTTAGTTTTAACGCATTGTAACCGCAATGCTTAGTGTTAACGTGTTGTCATTAACGGTTGCAACTGCAACGCTTACTGTAAACATGTTGACACTAACGGTTGCAACTGCAATGCTAAGTGTTAACATGTTGACATTAAACGGTTGCAACGTGTTAACGTGTTGAAATTAACGTAAGCAAATGCTACACTTACTGTTATGTTGACACTAACGGTTGTAACTGCAACGCTTAGTTTTAACGTGTTGCCACTAACGCTTGCAACTGCAATGCTTAATGTTAACGTGTTGCCTTTAAAGGTTACAACTGCAAGGGTTAGTGCTTACATGTTGACACTAACGTTTGCAACTGCAACGCTTAGCTTTAACGTGTTGCCACTAACGCTTAATGTTAACGTCTTCCCATTAAAGGTTGCAACTCTAACGGTTAGTGCTTACATGTTGACACTAACGTTTGCAACTGTTTTAACGGTTGCAAATGCAAAGCTTAGTGTTTACGTATTGCCATTAACGGTTTTAACTACAACGCTTAGTTTTAACGTGTTGACACGGTTTTAATGGTTGCAAATGCAAAGCTTAGTGTTTACGTGTTGTCATTAACGGTTTTAACTGCAACGCTTAGTTATAACATGTTGCCACGGTATTAACGGTTGCAAATCCAATGCTTAGTGCTAACGTGTTGCAATTAACGGTTATAACTACAACGCTTAGTTTTAACGTGTTGACATGGTTTTAATGGTTGCAAATGCAAAGCTTAGTGTTTACGTGTTGTCATTAACGGTTGCAACTGCAACGCTTAGTGTAAACATGTTGACACTAACGGTTGCAACTGCATTGCTAAGTGTTGACATAAACGGTTGCAACGTGTTAACGTGTTGAAATTAACGTAAGCAAATGCGACACTGTTATAATGTTATAACGGTTGTAACTGCAACGCTTAGTTTTAACGCATTGTAACCGAAATGCTTAGTGTTAACGTGTTGCAACTGCAATGCTTAGTGTAAACATGTTGACACTAACGGTTGTAACTGCAATGCTAAGTGTTAACATGTTGACATAAACGGTTGCAACGTTTTAACGTGTTGAAATGTTCTCATTAACGGTTTTAACTACAACGCTTAGATTTAACGCATTGTAACCGCAAAGCTTAGTGTTAACGTGTTGTCATTAACGGTTGCAACTGCAACGCTTAGTGTAAACATGTTGACACTAACGGTTGCAACTGCAATGCTGTGTTAACATGTTGACATAAACGGTTGCAGCGTGTTAACGTGTTGAAATTTACGTAAGCAAATGCTACATTTACTGTTATAATGTTGACACTAACGGTTGTAACTGCAACGCTTAGTTTTAACGTGTTGCCACTAACGCTTGCAACTGCAATGCTTAATGTTAACGTGTTGCCTTTAAAGGTTGCAACTGCAACGGTTAGTGCTTACATGTTGACACTAACGTTTGCAACTGCAACGCTTAGCTTTAACGTGTTGCCACTGACGCTTAATGTTAACGTGTTGCCATTAAAGGTTGCAACTGTAACGGTTAGTGCTTACATGTTGACACTAACGTTTGGAACTGCAACGCTTAGCTTTAACGTGTTGCCACTAACGCTTAATGTTAACGTCTTGCCATTAAAGGTTGCAACTGTAACTGTTAGTGCTTACATGTTGACACTAACGTTTGCAACTGTTTTAACGGTTGCAAATGCAAAGCTTAGTGTTTAAGTGTTGCCATTAACGGTTTTAACTACAACGCTTAGTTTTAACGTATTGACACGGTTTTAACGGTTGCAAATTAAAAGCTTAGTGTTTACGTGTCGTCATTAACGGTTTTAACTGCAACGCTTAGTTTTAACATGTTGCCACGGTATTAACGGTTGCAAATCCAATGCTTAGTGCTAACGTGTTGCAATTAACGGTTATAACTACAACGCTTAGTTTTAACGTGTTGACATGGTTTTAATGGTTGCAAATGCAAAGCTTAGTGTTTACGTGGTGTCATTAACGGTTTTAACTACAACGCTTAGTTTTAACGCATTGTAACCGCAATGCTTAGTGTTAACGTGTTGTCATTAACGGTTGCAACTGCAACGCTTAGTGTAAACATGTTGACACTAACGGTTGCAACTGCAATGCTGAGTGTTAACATGTTGACACAAACGGTTGCAACGTGTTAACGTGTTGAAATTAACGTAAGCAAATGCTACACTTACTGTTATAATGTTGACACTAACGGTTGTAACTGCAACGCTTAGTTTTAACGGGTGGCCTTTAAATTTTGCAACTGCAACGGTTAGTGCTTACATGTTGACACTAACGTTTGCAACTGCAACGCTTAGCTTAAACGTGTTGCCACTAACTCTTAATGTTAACGTCTTGCCATTAAAGGTTGCAACTGTAACGGTTAGTGCTTACATGTTGACACTAACGTTTGCAACTGTTTTAACGGTTGCAAATGCAAAGCTTAGTGTTTACTGTTGCCATTTACGGTTTTAACTACAACGCTTAGTTTTAACGTGTTGACACGGTTTTAACGGTTGCAAATGCAAAGCTTAGTGTTTACGTGTTGTCATTGACGGTTCTAACTGCAACGCTTAGTTTTAACATGTTGCCACGGTATTAACGGTTGCAAATCCAATGCTTTGTGCTAACGTGTTGCAATTAACGGTTTTAACTACAACGCTTAGTTTTAACGTGTTGACTTGGTTTTAATGGTTGCAAATGCAAAGCTTAGTGTTTACGTGTTGTCATTAACGGTTTTTACTGCAACGCTTAGTTTTAACGTGTTGCCACGGTATTAACGGTTGCAAATCTAATGCTTAGTGCTAACGTGTTGCAATTAACGGTTATAACTACAACGCTTAGTATTAACGTGTTGGCATGGTTTTAATGGTTGCAAATGCAAAGCTTAGTGTTTACGTGTTGTCATTAACGGTTTAAACTACAACGCTTAGTTTTAACGCATTGTAACCGCAATGCTTAGTGTTAACGTGTTGTCATTAACGGTTGCAACTGCAACGCTTAGTGTAAACATGTTGACACTAACGGTTGCAGCTGCAATGCTAAGTGTTAACATGTTGACATAAACGGTTGCAACGTGTTAACGTGTTGAAATTAACGTAAGCAAATGCTACACTTATAATGTTGACACTAACGTAACGTAAGCAAATGCTACACTAATAATGTTGACACTAAAGGTTGTAACTGCAACGCTTAGTTTTAAGCAATTTGTAACCGCAATGCTTAGTGTTAACGTGTTGTCATTAACGGTTGCAACTGCAACGCTCGGTTTTAACGTGTTGCCACTAACGCCTGCAACAGCAATGCTTAATGTTAACGTGTTGCCTTTAAAGGTTGCAACGTGTTAACGTGTTGAAATTAACGTAAGCAAATGCTACACTTATAATGTTGACACTAACGTAACGTAAGCAAATGCTACACTAATAATGTTGACACTAAAGGTTGTAACTGCAACGCTTAGTTTTAAGCAATTGTAACCGCAATGCTTAGTGTTAACGTGTTGTCATTAACGTTTGCAACTGCAACGCTTAGTTTTAACGTGTTGCCACTAACCCTCCATGTTAACGTCTTGTCATTAAAGGTTGCAACTGTAACGGTTAGTGCTTACATGTTGACACTAACGTTTGCAACTGTTTTAACGGTTGCAAATGCAATGCTTAGTGTTTACGTGTTGCCATTAACGGTTTTAACTACAACGCTTAGTTTTAACGTGTTGACACGGTTTTAATGGTTGCAAATGCAAAGCTTAGTGTTTACGTGTTGTCTGTTGTCATTAACGGTTTTAACTGCAACGCTTAGTTTTAACATGTGGCCACGGTATTGACGGTTGCAAATCCAATGCTTAGTGCTAACGTGTTGCAATTAACGGTTATAACTACAACGCTTAGTTTTAACGTGTTGACATGGTTTTAATGGTTGCAAATGCAAAGCATAGTGTTTACGTGTTGTCATTAACGGTTGCAACTGCAACGCTTAGTGTAAACATGTTGACACTAACGGTTGCAACTGCAATGCTAAGTGTTGACATAAACGGTTGCAACGTGTTAACGTGTTGAAATTAACGTAAGCAAATGCTACACTTACTGTTATAATGTTGACACTAACGATTGTAACTGCAACGCTTAGTTTTAACGTGTTGCCACCAACGCTTGCAACTGCAATGCTTAATGTTAACGTGTTGCCTTTAAAGGTTGCAAATGCAACGGTTAGTGCTTACATGTTGACACTAACGTTTTCAACTGCAACGCTTAGCTTTAACGTGTTGCCACTAACGCTTAAAGTTAACGTCTTGACATTAAAGGTTGCAAGTTCTTACATGTTGACACTAACGTTTGCAACTGTTTTAACGGTTGCAAATGCAAAGCTTAGTGTTTACGTGTTGCCATTATCGGTTTTAACTACAACGCTTAGTTTTAACGTGTTGACACGGTTTCAACGATTGCAAATGCAAAGCTTAGTGTTTACGTGTTGTCATTAAAGGTTTTAACTGCAACGCTTAGTTTTAACGTGTTGACACGGTTTTAATGGTTGCAAATGCAAAGCTTAGTGTTTACGTGTTGTCATTAACGGTTTTAAGTGCAACGCTTAGTTTTAACATGTTGCCACGGTATTTACGGTTGCAAATTAAATGCTTAGTGCTAACGTGTTGCAATTTACGGTTATAACTACAACGCTTAGTTTTAAGGTGTTGACATGGTTTTAATGGTTGCAAATGCAAAGCTTAGTGTTTACGTGTTGTCATTAACGGTTGCAACTGCAACGCTTAGTGTAAACATGTTGACACTAACGGTTGCAACTGCAATGCTAAGTGTTGTCATTAACGGTTTTAACTGCAACGCTTAGTTTTAACATGTTGCCACGGTATTAACGGTTGCAAATCCAATGCTTAGTGCTAACGTGTTGCAATTAACGGTTATAACTATGTCATAGGGTCAGTAAATTCTAAAATCTATATCTATTTTAGTGTTTATTTATCGTCCTTTATTGGCCTTTACGTTCCCTTTATGTGCTATATTATGGCGCAGAATTCCAGATATTTTACAGGAAATTGTATATGGCACTACAGGAAATTAGTAGGTATTACATACTTAGGTAGCGTAGTTAATCTTGGCCAGTATAGGTAGATAGGTAGTTTTAGTGGTATTGTTATGTAATACTTGATACTAACAAGCGTTCACGCATGTAATGGTTCTTTGCATTTGCCATTTACGATACTTTTGAACAAGTTCGTTTTTCTGTGCTATATTTGGAATATTCATAATTATATTATTTCATATAATTACAGGTACATGTACGTTGTTTTAAGCCATCTTTTACAACTGATAAGCTGCAGCATCTTTAGTGTCATTTCATTATTAAGAAATGTAATATTTGATTATGATAACAAGATTTGATGTTATGTTGTAAATAAGCCGTGTCATGGTCAATTGCCAATGTCTGTACAATTTAAGGTTAGCTGCAAGGTAGACTAAATCCATTCCAGATATGTTACTTTATGTCATTTTATGTACTTTGTACTTGGCATTTGCCATTTACGATACTTTTGAACAAGTTCGTTTTTCTGTAGTCATTGTCTTTGGTGTACTTGTTGTTCTCATTTCTCTTTGTATTGAAATCCTGCTTTGTTCCTTTCTTTCTCGTATTTGTTTCATAATTTCTTCTCTTTGTTTATCGAATTCCTTCCTTTGTCTTTCAAGATACCGCTTTCCTCTTTCTGTCCTATTTTCGTTATCCATTTTGTTATTCTGTAAGTGTCTATGTATGTATGTTTCAATTTATAATGCGATCGATTCAAGCTATGTGTTTGGTTTTCTGTAACCCTATGTATGTAGTTACAAGGGTTTATGACTAAGCTCGAAAAATATTTTTTCTCCGTAGCACTTGCAAAACTCGCGCAAAATATTTTACGCTGTACTTCGCAAACAGTGATTTTTTTCACTGTACGATAAATGTACGTTTTCGTTCGCAGTCGTTTAAAACGGTGAGTTGTTACGAACAACTTAAAGCGTACGCAAAACAAAAGTGTTTTTCGGCGCAAAACAGCGGTATGTTCCGAAAAATAAAGTACGCAAATGTCGGAAAATAGCTACATTATTTACCAATTACTGTAATTGGTACCACTATGGGGTGTAGCTATGCGCTTTTGCACATTCGCACAAGCATACGGTAACAAAACGCAACCTTTCGACGCAAAAATCGGAAAACTATACGAAACGGGACGAACAAAATAAACGGCAAATTCCTCGTTATCGCAAGTATGATCGTAACAAAGCAGCCTTCGTATTCACAAATAATAAGTCAACATGCAACGTGCTAATGTGTATGTAACTTATTTATTTTACAACCCTTGAAACTTACGACCCTTTCAAAACAATTTTCTCACAATAGTCCAAGGCTGTACAGTAGCATTAACCAACACAAAATGTACCTGCTTGTATCATGGTCCTTAAATGCAGACACCAAAAATAAAAAAAGTAAGAAGTGTCAAGCAAAAAAAAATTAAATGTTTGAAAAAAAAAATTGAGTTCGTCGGGATTCGAAAAGGGTATCGACCAAATCTTCTTGGTTATCACCTGAACAGAAATCCGGCGCCTTAACCACTCGGCCACCGGGACAGATACTACGACGAGTCGTATATTGAATAAATATTGGCAAAATTTGAATGTCCGCACGCAGGGTCCGTTACGCACTATAAACCCGAGAAAATCGAGCGCAAAACAGTAAACTCAACATTTTCATGCTTTCGGAGCAAATGATCAACGTGGTAAATCGGCATTTTTCATTAGAAAAATCAAAATTTTCGACCGAAAGAATACGATTTTCACCACGGAAACACTGAAAAACTTATCTGGGTTTACGCAAAGACTATATTTGAAGCGGCGGAAAAAAAAAATCGGATGGAAAATATGAATGTGTAGACCATGAATAGAGCTGGTGGGAATTCGAGGGGATTGGGCTATTGGCTATGGGAGGCGCAAGAGAGAAGAACCACCCCGGGGAATACAAAGGTCGTTTTGTGAATAACGTTACTATGTCTTCCTACAGTTCTACACTACACTCCTGCTACCTCAGAAATACATCTACTCTACGCAGCGCAGAGGTTAGTAAAGCATGATCTTTTGACTTTTATCAAAATTTTCATGAAAAGAATGAGCTTATGAAAAATCTACCCATTCACAGAATACACCACTGACAATCAAAGCATTTACATTTTGTATGTAACAATTTATCAAATAGACCGTGTACAGCTTAATTCCGCTTACAACGCTCAATGATCTGTTTCTACACTGATAGTGTAATGGTTAGCTACATTTTATCAACATACTGACTAGGTCTATAGCTTCTTCAACTCAGACTGAACATTGTGATCCAGTTCCACATTTTGTTTGCAGATAAAATACTGTCCAATGTTCATGAGCCCGATCGACGAACGGAGCAAGACTATACTAGCTTCATTATATAGTGAGATAGGGCATAAAAGTGGTCCAAAATATTCAGTGTGTTCATAAATGTTACTAGAGTAACGTTTGTAACTATGACAGTAGCATCTGTAACTCCATTGTAACGCCTTATCAGTTATAAGACAGATAAAAGAAAATCATATGTAAATAAAGTGAAAGAGTCTTGTAACAATTGTAACTCTAATGTAAACATACCGAAACATGGACGTACATGGACGTTAAGAAGTTATATTCTATCCTCTGGCGCCTGTAACTGTGTAACATCGTAACAGTTGATCATAACGCAATATTTTTTCAGAGTCTCGTAGCCCCTGTAACTCTTAAGTAACTATACCGAAACATGATCGTATCAGACTGTTCTGATGATTAAATATAAGTTATTTTCTGTCCTCTGGAGCCAGATACCCCGTAACACCGTAACATTTGATCATAATGCAAAATTTTCCAGAGTCTCGTAACCCTCGTAACACTCATGTAACTATACCAAAACATGAGCGTACATGGGTGTTTGATGATAAAATATAAGTTATTTTTCTCTCTTCTGGAGCCAGTTACCCCGTAACACCGTAACATTTGATCATAATACAATATTTTTCCAGAGACCCGTAACCCCTGTAACTCTCATGTAACCATACCGAAACATGACCGTACACGGGTATTGATGATTAAATATAAGTTATTTTCTATACTCTGGAGCCAGTTACCACGTTACACCGTAACATTTGATTATAATGCAAAATTTTTCCAGAGTCTCGTAACCCTCGTAACTCTCATTTAACCATACCGAAACATGACCGTACATGTGTGTTTTATGATAAAATATAAGTTATTTTCTCTCCTCTGGAGCCAGTTACCCCGTAACACCGATACATTTGATCATAATGCAATGTTTTTTCAGAGTCCCGTAACCCTCGTAACTCTCATGTAACCATACCGAAACATGACCGTACATGGGTATTTGATGATTAAATATAAGTTATTTTCTATCCTCTGGAGCCAGTTACCCCGTAACACCGTAACATTTGATCATAATGCAAAATTTTTCCAGAGTCTCGTAACCCTCGTAACTTTCATGTAACGATACCGAAACATGATCGTATCTGACTGTTCTGATGATAAAATATGTTATTTTTTATTCTCTAGAGCCAGTTACCCCGTAACACCGTAACATTTGATCATAATGCAATATTTTTTTCAGAGACCCGTAACCCCCGTAATTCTCATGTAACCATACCGAAACATGATCGTATCTGACTGTTCTGATGATTAATTATAAGTTATTTTCTATCCTCTGGAGCCAGTTACCCCGTAACACCGTAACATTTGATCATAATGCAATATTTTTTTCAGAGACCCGTAACCCCCGTAATTCTCATGTAACCATACCGAAACATGATCGTATCTGACTGTTCTGATGATTAATTATAAGTTATTTTCTATCCTCTGGAGCCAGTTACCCCGTAACACCGTAACATTTGATCATAATGCAATATTTTTCAGAGACCCGTAACCCTCGTAACTCTCATGTAACCATACCGAAACATGACCGTACATGGGTATTTGATGATTAAATATAAGTTATTTTCTATCCTCTGGAGCCAGTTACCCCGTAACACCGTAACATTTGATCATAATAGTGCAAAATTTTTCCAGAGTCTCGTAACCCTCGTAATTTTCATGTAACGATACCGAAACATGATCGTATCTGACTGTTCTGATGATAAATTTTGTTATTTTTTATTCTCTAGAGCCAGTTACCCCGTAACACCGTAACATTTGATCATAATGCAATATTTTTTTCAGAGACCCGTAACCCCCGTAACTCTCATGTAACCATACCGAAACATGATCGTATCTGACTGTTCTGATGATTAATTATAAGTTATTTTCTATCCTCTGGAGCCAGTTACCCCGTAACACCGTAACATTTGATCATAATGCAATATTTTTCCAGAGACGCGTAACCCCTGTAACTCTCATGTAACCATACCGAAACATGACCGAACATGGGTGTTTTGATGATTAATTATAAGTTATTTTCTATCCTCTGGAGCCAGTTACCCCGTAACACCGTAACATTTGATCATAATGCAATATTTTTCCAGAGACCCGTAACCCCTGTAACTCTCATGTAACCATACCGAAACATGACCGTATCTGACTGTTCTGATCATTAAATATATGTTATTTTCTCTCCTCTGGAGCCAGTTACCCCGTAACACCGTAACATTTGATCATAATGCAATATTTTTTCAGAGACCCGTAACCCCTGTAACTCTCATGTAACCATACCGAAACATGACCGTACATGGATGTTTTGATGATTAAATATAAGTTATTTTCTACACTCTGGAGCCAGTTACCCCGTAACACCGTAACATTTGATCATAATGCAATATTTTTCCAGAGTATCGTAACCCTCGTAACTCTCATGTAACCATACCGAAACATGACCGTACATTGGTGTTCTGATGATAAAATTTAAGTTATTTTCTATCCTCTGGAGCCAGTTCCCCCGTAACACTGTAACATTTGATCATAATGCAATATTTTTCCAGGGACCCGTAACCCCTGTAACTCTCATGTAACCATACCGAAACATGACCGTACATGGGTGTTTTGATGATTAATTATAAGTTATTTTCTATCCTCTGGAGCCAGTTACCCCGTAACACCGTAACATTTGATCATAATGCAATATTTTTTCATAGACCCGTAACCCCTATAACTCTCATGTAACCATACCGAAACATGACCGTACATGGATGTTTTGATGATTAAATATAAGTTATTTTCTCTCCTCTAGAGCCAGTTACCCCGTAACACCGTAACATTTGATCATAATGCAATATTTTTCCAGAGTATCGTAACCCTCGTAACTCTCATGTAACCATACCGAAACATGACCGTACATGGATGTTTTGATGATTAAATATAAGTTATTTTCTCTCCTCTAGAGCCAGTTACCCCGTAACACCGTATCATTTGATCATAATGCAATATTTTTCCAGAGTATCGTAACCCTCGTAACTCTCATGTAACCATACCGAAACATGACCGTACATTGGTGTTCTGATGATAAAATTTAAGTTATTTTCTATCCTCTGGAGCCAGTTCCCCCGTAACACCGTTACATTTGATCATAATGCAATATTTTTCCAGGGACCCGTAACCCCTGTAACTCTCATGTAACCATACCAAACATGACCGTACATGGGTGTTTTGATGATTAAATATAAGTTATTTTCTACACTCTGGAGCCAGTTACCCCGTAACACCGTAACATTTGATCATAATGCAATATTTTTTTCAGAGACCCGTAACCCCTGTAACTTTCATGTAACTATACCGAAACATGACCGTACATGGGTGTTTTGATGATTAAATATAAGTTATTTTCTCTCCTCTGGAGCCAGTTACCCCGTAACACCGTAACATTTGATCATAATGCAATATTTTTCCAGGGACCCGTAACCCCTGTAACTCTCATGTAACCATACCGAAACATGACCGTACATGGGTGTTTTGATGATTAAATATAAGTTATTTTCTATCCTCTGGAGCCAGTTACCCCGTAACACCGTAACGTTTGATCATAATGCAATATTTTTCCAGAGAACCGTAACCCCTGTAACTCTCATGTAACTATACCGAAACATGACCGTACATGGGTGTTTGATGATTAAATATAAATTATTTTCTATCCTCTGGAGCCAGTTACCCCGTAACACCGTAACATTTGATCATAATGTAAACTTTTTCCAGAGACCCGTAACCCCTGTAACTTTCATGTAACCATACCGAAACATGACCGTACATGGGTGTTTTGATGATTAACTATAAGTTATTTTCTCCCCTCTGGAGCCAGTTACCCCGTAACACCGTAACATTTGATCATAATGCAAACTTTTTCCAGAGACCCGTAACCCCTGTAACTCTCATGTAACCATACCGAAACATGACCGTACAAGGGTGTTTTGATGATTAAATATAAGTTAACATGACCGTACACGGGTGCTTTGTTGATAAATTATGAGTTATTTTGTAATGCTTATTATTATATACGGGACTCTGGAAAAAGATTGCATTATGATCAAGTTATTTTGTTATCATTCTTGCAATGGCAATGCATCGATAGTGCGAGCCCTGGTTTCTAAAAGTGCCAAAACCATGAAATTGCACAAATTTCTATAGCACACGTGGTTGTGAATAGACTTCATGTAATAGTATTTTGACGCGCAACTTTTCACCGTGTCTACTGTCTGAAAAAGTACAACCGTGAACAGAGAGACGTATAAAATATAGCCCATTTATGTTTTACACCGGTTTAAGGTATACCACGGTTAACGAATGAGCCACCATAGTTTGTTATGGGGTTTCGTTTATTTTTTGTTTGTTTGTTTGTTTGTATTGAGGTTTAACGTCCCGGTCAACAATTTTTCAGTCATGTTGGGACGGAGCCAACTCTTCCTGGCTTTAACCAGTAATGTAGCGAGTTAATGTGTCTTCGAGGACACAACCCGGTGACGCTCGTGGGGATCGAATCAATGACCTTATCAAAATCATTATTTTATTCGTACCATTACCAAAGTTTATATGCAATTTAATTCGCATGTTAGTAGCATGTTGCACCGAGCAAAAATTTCGTAAGACCGTGCGTTTAGTATACTGTATCTACATGTATGTCGAAACTATGGTACAATATTTCGATTGTTTTGTCTCGTAAAATGCTTTTTTTTTTTTTTTTTTTTTTCCAAATTATTAAAACAGCAGTCACACAGTAGCGTATAACCCAAACGCGCGCCTGGATTATGAAAAATCTCAACACGCTGAAGTTTTTGGATTTATAAAATTAATTTGTTCCTTTAACTCGCTTTTGCAGTCACACATTAGCACGTGACTGAGGCGTGTGCCGGGCGTATAAAAAATCTCAAAGTTTTGGAGTAAGTTTGTCGTACGTCCCAGGCACGCTAGGCAAGCGCTACAGACGCACTGTATGCGTTTCATGCGCGCCCCAAGCACGCTTGGCACACGTTACAGGCGCGTTCTACACTCGCCCAAATAAGCATCCGGTTAAAATCGAAACGCGCACGTAGCGTATACGACGTGCTTGAAACGTGTGCTCGGTGTGTGCTGGGCGTGTTCGAAACGTATTCAACGCGCCTGTAACGCGCGTGGAACGTACTTGTAGCGTGTAGGTCACACGCCCGACACACGCCCAACTTCTAGAAAATTTTTAAGCATGTTTAAAATTTTATTTAGCCCAAACGCGCACGAAACGCGCGCCGACTTTTAGCGACGCGCGCCGGACGTACACCAAGCGTACCCAGCGCGCGCTTAACGCGCCTTGGACGTGTCTCCGACGTGCGTTTGGCGTATGTGGAATTTTGTATTTTTTCAACACGCCCGGCGCGCGTTTCACTTATACGCTTATGTGTGACTGCTGTTTAACAGGTGAGATTTTTTTTTTCAAACGGGTGAGAGAGAGAGAGAGGGGGGGGGGGGGGTTCCAGTCGTCGAGCGCCTTGGTTTTGATAATCCAGTTAATGACACGCTCTATCAGAGATCGATTCAACAACAGTAGCCGATAGTTTTAACACCTCGCATGTTGGATAATTCGATTATCGCATGGCAAACTGACACACGCTTTCACACCTTTTATGGAGGGAGTCAAAGAGAACAGTCACAAGATAAAACAGAAAAAAAAAAAAAAAAATATTCACAAGATTTCCAATACACCCGATGTTTTCACTCCTTTAGTGAACACCCAAATAATTCTTTGATCAACAAATATTCAATATTTGACATATTATAGTAATTTTTAGTTAATGTGTCTTCGAGACACAACCCGGTGACGCTTGTGGGGATCGAATCAATGACCTTATCAAAATCATTATTTTATTCGTACCATTACCAAAGTTTATATGCAATTTAATTTCGCATGTTAGCAGCATGAACTTGTTGCACCGAGCAAAAATTTCGTAAGACCGTGCGTTTAGTATACTGTATCTACATGTATGTCGAAAGGATGGTGCAATATTTCGAATGCATTCTGTCTCGTAACAACGTTTTTTTTTATTATTATTATTAGAGAGAGAGAGAGAGAGAGAGAGAGAGAGGGGGGATCCAGTCGTCGAGCGCCTTGGTTAATGACACGCTCTATCAGAGATCATTTCAACAACAGTAGCCGATAGTTTTAACACCTCGTATGTTGGATAATTCGATTATCGCATGGCAAACTGACACACGCTTTCACACCTTTTATGGAGGGAGTCGAAGAGAACAGTCACAAGATAATAATAATAATAATAATAAAAAAAAAAATCACACGATTTCCAATACACCCGATTTTATCACTCCTTTAGTGAACACCCAAATAATTCTTTGATAAAAAAATATTCAATATTTGACATATTTTAGTAATTTTTAGTAAGGTGTGACGTTTTGAAAACCATGACATTTCCTATCTCCAAAACAGTATCAATATTATGAACATCTTAAATGTAGATGAAATGCCCCCTCCAAAACTACCTACCTTCAAACTACATTACGAAACGGTGGACGCATTATGAAAACTGGCCCATGCAATATACACAAAATATTTTGGTTGTAAAAAAATGAAAATTTTCACTGGAAAAATTTTGATATTTTTCTTATTTTTGCTCAAAACATATATTGTGGGTACACGTTAGAACCGCCTCGGCGAGGCGGTTCTAACGAGTACCCACAATCTATGTTTTGAAGCAAAAATAAGAAAAATAGGTATACCCCTCCATACCCCAGTTTTGCTATATAAAAGTGGGGTTCGAGGGTGTATTCATTGCATGGACATGTTTTCCTGATGGGGTAAATGTCACAAAAAAAAGTCACAGGATAATAAGTCACAAAAATAAAAGACGAAAACTTAAGAAAGATACAGTATATAATCTGTACATAAAGGAAGTAGGATATAAGTAAGAAATGCCGAGGCGGTTCTAACGAGTACCCACAATCAATGTTTTGGAACCAAAGTAAGAACAAAAATGGTAGGTATACCCCTGTAGCCCTCAGTTTTACTATATTAAAGTGGTGTTTAAGGGGGTATTCATTTCTTGCACATGTTTTCATAACTTATGTCGTCATTAGATCATTATTTTGTACATTGTTTCTTTCAGTAAAATGTTGCGTAAAAAATGTGAAACCCACACTCTTTGTAGCCTACATTGTTAAATGATAACATGGAAACTGTAAACTAGGACTGCAGAACATGGGAAGAGTAAAGTGCTATAAATATAATCATTGCCTCATATAAAAATGCAACAAAAGTTTCTACTTTCGCCCAAACCCTTCCCCACATGCGGATTGCATACATGTGTATCATAAATTGTACGCTTTAATGCTAATTCACACCACTAAATGACTTTGCGCCACCTTTACACTTCATAGCGCTACTTTACGCCTCTTCAGACATGTTGTCCTGAATTTTATTATTATTATTATTATTATTATCATCATCTCATTTTCAAATCTTTTTCTTTTTTCCTCCAGCCCTTATTTTTTGTCTTTTTATATAAACTTTTATATGAATTTGTTTGTCTTCTTGACTATGTAACATAGAATCTATCAAACTAGCGGGGATGTGATGTCTATTGACTGCTACTGGCGGTGACGCAAACTAGCGGGGATGTGATGTCTATTGACTGCTACTGGCGGTGACGCGCTTTTGTGACAAAGTCTTGTGCGATATGCGACATAAGAAGAACCGCCAATTAAGTGTTTATTGGCATACAGTAAAAGTAAGTCACGTGACTTGCGTCTATATAGGTATATGCACCAGTTTCATTTTCTCATTAAGCATTAAATGATGAAAAGTGTTATTCTTGGTGAATTCTTGGTGCATTTGAGAAAGTAGACTTGTGATCTCGGAATACGATTCTTATGTGTTCGTCATGTCCTCTCCCTATGGAAGACAAAACTTTTGGGCGCGCTCTCCTAGTCCCATTGGACGCACCGCGGTTGGGCTCACATCGACACCTAAAAGAAGACCTCGAGATGAAGTGATACTCCCACGGAAACTGCAACGTAAACAAGAGAATGATGATGGAAACGCGTATGAAATATTTCAATCGCAAGTGAAGAATTCGCCTATTGGGATAGCTAAGATTAAAACAGACTCTTCAGTTGCTGCTAAAGCTATAGCAAAGTACGGACTTGATAGTTTACTAGTGACCATAGCTGCATCAAAGCATGTTCCAACCAATTTCTTGAACAGAGACGTGTATGTGTACAGAATAATCCGGGAAGTTTGTCCTGAAATAACTGATGACGGTGCTGAAGAACTCTTAAGAATAGCGACAGATATTGACTCTGACTTGTTGTCATCGTCAAGTGAAAATTTTAAGAAAGTGCTATGGAAAACATCTTATACACATAATGAACCATATCTCAACTTTATCTGTCCACAGAACACTGAGTGCCTTAATGAGAATTGTGAAGGGAAGTTGTACCCGTGTTATAAATCAGAAGTGACGATATTCAAACTATCTGGTCCCGAGCCCGGAATGAAGTGTTCACTGAGATGTCGAAGCTGCTACGCACGTTATCACATTATTTTTTCTCTATTCCTAAGGAGGGCAAAAAGTATTACCCCGCGGAATTCAAGCCAACGTTAAAGAGCTGTTCGTCACGTACCTATTTCACTCGTGATACATATGAATTTATGTGCGAGTCTGGGTGAGTAGTATTTATTTTTACTTTTTATTTGTGGACCTGCGTCAAAGCACAGAATGGTTGTTTCTTTGAATTGATGGTTAACGTCTCAGCCAGCAGTCGTTGTCATGTCGAGACGTTGCCTCATATATGGGACTTTTATGATTTGTAGATCTATCATGTCTATACTTAGTGTGTAATGTGTGTTATTTGTTAATTTAAAAAGTCTCTCATAATTCTTATCTAGAATGTTTCTATCATATATTGCTCTTTGTTCATATATATATGTGAAATGAGACTATATTTATAATTTATTGTCTGTCTTGTTCAAGAACACAATTCGGGATTCTAACCCCACAACCGCTCACCACTAAATCACGCCAGACAAATCCCATCAATATGAAAGCTCAAAGGCAATTGAGCCGCCGCATAAAAAGCCAACAATCTGCACATGCGAAAACAAAAGCGCATATCATCACCGCACAGCTGATCAGCGCCTTTGTTTTCGCTACATGGATAGTACCATGATTACTATTACTCTTCTCCTTAAACCCTAAATTTCTAGCGTCTAGTGTCCTTCTGTGATTTTACAGGGTAGTTTGTGTCAAAGCTGATTGTTGGTTTTCTCATACAAAGGCTCGAAAAAAAAATGTGAAAAATCTGCATTGACTAAAATACGTTATAATGGTGAAAATATTAATGTCTCCATATAATATTTTCACTTTCATTTATGTACTGGTCATTTTGATAGTTACAAATTTCATTTGAAGTTTTGAATCTCAGTTGAATGACACCATTGTTATCTGCAGGGTTTGAAAATCAATGTAACAGTTTTGTTTCATTTTTAAATCGTTGGCAATGGCTGAAAAACTTGCTAGTACTCCACTTCCCTTTCATATATGGGCTAATTGCGTTTTTTGCTGTTTGATGGGTTTATCTCCAGTATGTATGAAAAATAAGGGATACTAAGAAATTTTTAGACTAGACCATAAACTAGTTAATCGAAAGAGAGTAAGGAACGTCTTAATTCCAATTCGCATGCACCAATTTTACACACATGTAAATTTATCCCGTATGCATCAAATTTTATTCCGGGCAAGCAAATAGCGCAAGCGAACACAAAGGTACACATAATGATCTATAATATATTTACTCGCACATGCATGCGTGTATTTGTTTTTCATTTTGTAACCATGTGACTTGACTTAGTAAGTAAGTAAATACTTTATTTAAAGAGGGCAACCAATTGGTATGGCGCCAATCTTCCTTGGGGCCCTCAAAACACAATACACACAATCAAGAAACATACAATAATGTCATGGGTACATAGTGATGAAACATGAAATACGGTAATCAAATAAATATCAAGAGAGAGAGAGAGAGAGAGAGAGAGAGAGAGAGAGAGAGAGAGAGAGAGAGAGACTTTCTTCATTATCGCATGTTACTTCATTAAAGAAGATTTGGCACACACTTTCGGGGTTTTTTTCTGTAAATTCAAAGCGATACCTTTTATCCAGTTTTTGGCATATATATAAAATATGAAAAAAAATTAAAGCTTAATTTATACATGGATGAAAACATTTCATGTCGGGGATGAACCAGGGATGAAACAATTCGCAGAAATCCAAATATTCCATTGATATGTTTAATTGCTCAATTTAACCCATGCTGTCATTAAAATCGCCAGTAGGCACCGTTCACTATCCATGCAGACAGTCGCTGAAACCAGCGAGTGTTATGAGTCACGCAGTGGTGTTCTAGAAGGCGGATACCCTCTGACAAGAAAATAGGTTCCATTCTTTCATACAACTTTTCTGATTATTTTATTCTCTAAGTTGTAAACTAAAGCTGTAGTGTACATTAGACGCAACGCGAATGCAGAAAAATTAATGGTGATAATAATGTTTCTCTCCTGTCTGGATCGGAAAACTCCTGAGGCTTGTTTAGTTTCACTGACTCGAGTGGTTACTTCAAACGTCACATAAGCGCATGTGCAAAAGAAGAGACTTTTTACGTTGTGAAAGATAATCAAGGACGAAACTAGTATGCCTACATGAAACAGCTTACCTCAATGGATGCAGAATCAAATTCGAATATAAGTATAAAAATGCCTGAAATGAAAGAAACACATTCTAGAGAAAAATAGTTAATATATAGAGGATATTTGCTTTTTTGAGGTGAATACCAAATATATTTCATCTCGTGAGTTGAAAACATCAGAATTTTCACGAGTGCGCAGCACGAGTGAAAATTATTATGTTTTCAACTCACGAGATGAAATATATTTGGTATTCACCGAAAAAAAAGCAAATTTTCTTTTTATTTTATACAATACACGGGCATTTTCCAATTCACAAGGCAGGCGGTATAAATGCAAAAACCAAAAATTTTTGAAAACACAAATAATTTTGGTACCACATTGTTCCTTACGTTCTAACTAAGAAAATGAATACCCACACTTTATGTTTTCCTTCATAAATAACGGAGTTATAGACGTTTGAATTTCTGAAGTGAGGCACATTTCATGACGTCAAGTAAATGGAAACATCAGAATCCAAAAAATCTGACGTCATTACAGTGACGATATAGGCTGATATCAGTCACTAGTGATTTTTGATATCAGTGAGATTTGATATCAGTGAAATTTCATATCAATGAAAATACCAATTTTATCAAGTTTTGATATACATTGGGTTTCACTGTAAAGTATAAAATAATATTAACTAGCGAGGTAGCCGAGACCCCCTGTGCAGGGACAGTCATCCATAGTGCAGATCAAAGATCCCTGCACGGGTTCTGCCCTTATGCATGTAGGCTCATCCTGCAAACACACCGAAGTGTATAATGTTCACCTCCCTAGAATAATCAGAATTGTTTGATGGGAGTAACAAGAAAACAAACAAACAGATTATATCATTAACTCAAAGATGAGATAACATAATTTTGCACAGAACTAGAATAGGTATCATAATAGAAAAATATAATAAGCATCTTTAGCGGGTGCGCTGAAAAGTCAACGGCGGAGTTCAGCGAAACAATAACCCGGTATTCATACTAATAGAAACACATGGACTAATGGTGGGAAATTCCGAAGAAATTTAAACAAAGAAACAAATCCCGTCTCTTTGATGTATTGGTCTGAATTAGAACCACTTTACTGTCGATACGTCGCTATGGCTGATCGATGAGAAATTTATATTTTAACACAACCCCCTCCCCCCCCCCCACCCCTTCAAGACCCATGCTACAGATGTTGGATTGTAAATTTGACGTTTCACCAGTAAACTATTCTCAATCTGATGCACGAGTCGATTAAGAAAGTATGACTGGCAATTTTGCTGTTCTTGAACAACTCAAATCGGAAGCTCGGGGAGAGGGGGGGGGGAGGGTTGGGAATTACTCTGCATTCATTCCTGCAGGCTAAATTTATTAACTTTACTGCATACTAGATCTAATCTGATCCACATTCCAAATTGTATAGGTAACGCTGCGATTAATCAGACAATTTTCGTGATTTTCTAGCTATTTCAACAGTTTTCCATTGTTTCTTTGGGCGTAAATGCTTTTTACCAAACAGCCGAATGTAGGAAGGCGATTGATCAATTGTCTACCTGACCCTGATTCACGATGTATGATGGTGCGTGTGTTAAGATGATGTCACTGAGAATGTGACGCGATGACGTCATAAATTGACATATTGAAAATCGTGGCGAAGGTTCAAGCATCCATATGGTATGTACACATGCATTCTCCAATGCATGTCTTATCCAAAAAAATTATCAAACATGGCAGTTTTTGATCGATCACTGGTTTCCTTATGCTACAAATGTCTGAAGGGTAAAGCTAAAGGTGACCTTATCTCCAAGACTAGCCAGTAGACGTTGTAGAAATAGTCACTTCAAGGCATTTCAGCTTCCATCTGCTTGTATAGACCTACCCATTAATATTTTGTTGTTTGTTTGGTGGAAGACTTAAATTCTGTCTATTTATTTGAGTTTTTATGTTTTGTTTTTTTTTTTGTATGTTTTTTTAGCTCACCTGAGCCGTCAGGCTCACAAGGTGAGCTTATAGTATACCCATGCTCCAGCGTCCGTCCGTCCGTCCGTCGTCCGTCCGTCGTCCACCATTTTCAAAGATCTTCTCCTCTGAAACCGCTAGGCCAATCAAAGCCAAATTTTACATGAAGCATCTATGGGAAGGGGGAACCAATGTGTATATAAATAATCCAGGTCACATGACCAAGATGGCCGCCATGCCCATATATGGTAAAAACCCTTCAAAAATCTTCTTCTCCGGACCACTGGACCGATTTCAACCAAACTTGGCATGAAGCATTAATGGCTCAAGCACTACAATGTGTATATAAATCATGACCCTATGATGACCTTGACCTATTTTACGGCAAGGTCAACATAGGTCGCGAATGCATTTGAATGGGAAAAATTGTTAAATTGTCATTTAAAGGAAAAATCTTGCAGAAAATGAGCAGTAGGACTGAATATTAATGATTCTGAAAAAAATTGGACACCAGGGGCTCATCCGCCCCCACCCCGGGGCAATATACATGTATATCTCCATAATATTCAAACAAAGAAAATGGCCAAAGGGCTTATCTGCCCCTGCACTGGAGTTAAATACCATAATATTCAAACATGTTTATTGGTATATGCAGCTGATCTCAGGTGAGCGTTTACAGGACCATTGGTCCTCTGGTTTTACATCTCTTGGATTTATGCTGATGGCAGAAAAGATTAAATATTCTCAAATTAATGATTCAGGTAGATTTCAGACTGTAATGCACATAGCTTGACATGGTTGTTTTACATTTTTTTTTAAATTTTGGCTCCCATAGCCTTACAATTGAAAAAGCATAAAAAATCTTCTTCTACACAACCACAAGGCCCAGAGCGTTTGTATATTGTGTGTAGCAAAAAATATTACTTCTCTTTACAAATCCTGCAGACTGTGGCCCTGGATTCATACAAGCCCCGCCCCCGGAGGCGTCATTATCTGCCATAGGTTTATAACAGAAAATACATGAAAAAATCTTCTTCACTGAAAGTGTAAGACCCTAAGCTTCTATATTTGGTATGCAGCAATGACATGGAGCTCTACATAACTGCTGCAAATCATGTCCCCGGGGGTCCAAAATGACCCCACTTGAGGGGCGGGAGGCAAATTATAGAACCCTGACCTTCTAGGATGATTTTTTTTTTTCAAGCAAACAGAAATGGGGGACTATAAGATAAACCATTCAGACAAGAGCTATTCTATAGATGTAAGTAGGGTTTCTAAGTCACATGAGCAAGATGGCTGCCATTCCCTGACATATATGGTAAAAGCCTTTAAATGTCTACATGTCTTAAACTATTGGACTGATTTCAATGAAACTTGGCCTGTATCATTTATGCTACAATGTATATAAGTCATGACCCTGTGATGAACTAGACCGGTTTTACAACAATTTCAACATAGGTTGCCTTTGCATTTAAATTGGAAAAATGTTAAAATGTCATTTGAAGGGTTCTAGCAGTAGTATAATATACCGGTATATGATTCTAGGGCTTTTTCTCTATACAAAACTGGGTCCGGTTTCCGGTACCAATTTTCTTCCCAATTGGCTGAAAAAATTCCCAATTGACCTGGAACATTCCCAATGGCAATTAGCAGAAAAATCCCAATTTAAAAAGTAAACTTTCCCAATTTTGCAAAAATTGCACTATTTCCCCCCAAATCGTTGTATTATTTCCCAAAATCACACAATTTTTTCCCAGTTTCATCGGTACCAAAATTTTCCCAAAAGGTCAGAAAAAGCCCTGGTATCATCATTCCGAAAAAAAGGGACCACAGGGATCTGACTTGGCAATATACATGTATAGTACATGGAAGAAAGTGATAACATTGTAGGTCACTTACTTCTTGTTATCTGATTTTGGAAGTGTCATCAAGGTTTTGATATGATTTTGATATTTTTTGTAGTTTTTAAATTATTCTGTAATTTTGTCTTTGGGGAATTTGTATACTTTATATATTCTTCAGTACGTTCCTGATACTTTGATTGTTCTTGTTGTTCTCATTATGATGACATAAAACACACACAAATCTCTGATCACTATTTTATTTACAACATAAGGTATTTACATGCCAAGCGAGTATTCCCTGATAATTGTCCATGTAGGTACATTAGAACAGGGGGCCAAGCCCCCTGCAAAGCTATGTATATTAATTCAGTCACATCTTGCTATTTCTGCACAGCCATTCATATATATAAAAATTCCTTGTTTTAGTTCTAATGTCAGAAATCTCCTCCTTTCACAATTTAGTTTTGCCAGTTTAAATACCCTATCATTACTTTTGTTTCCTCATACATGTCTTAAATTTTAATTTATCAACTTGAGGAAATAGTACAAAAATTTCATAATTTTATTTAATTTTAAATGTTATTCCTTGAGAATTACCCAAGGCAGTAACCTACAAATTGGTTTTGATTATAAAACTGTCAGATCAATAATTTTTGGTGGGAGCTTTCTCGGTATAATAATTTCCTTGTCATAATATTCCCTCTACTTTTAAATTGTGATGCCCTCATCACAAAGTTTTACTTTTTCATACTTCTATACATTCTTGTTTTACAATCTTTAAATTTTAATGCAATTAATTGGCTAAAGTTGACCAACAGTTTTTACAAGAGCCTGACCAGTCTCATTGTGCATATTTAAATTCCAATTTATGACATTTACGCTTTCAATCATATTTTTTATTTATTTCTCTCAGCATCACAACTTTATTTCAGTATTAACACCTCTTGTGAAAATACAATTTTTCTTCACTTATGAATGCCTACCTCTTACACTATCTTACTGATTCACCATTTATCTTCATCATTTCAGTGATTTCTCAGTAGATATGTAATTCAGACATCATATTATGTTTTTGATTGTCAAGCAGTCATTTAATCATTGAATTTAGCATCATAGACTTACTAGCTAGCCAGTCCTTAACGTAACTCTGTCATTTATTTTGGTCAGTTTTAGTCAAATGCATTTAAGGATTAAAGTTCGTCTGCTGATACATTTGGAATGAGGAATGCAATGGAGTTTTCATTTTTTATTATTATTTTGCCTAAATTTTAGATCATTTTATTCCGAGAGACTTTACCTAAAAGTAAAACAAAAAATGGATGATATAAAAATAAAGAAGCTTAGAAAAAAAAATCAATGAAAGATGTCCACAACAATCCTCAGCCCATACTAAGTACCGGTACAACAAAACAGAAGTTTCAGTTATTCTCAACACCCTTATCCATGAGTATTCATTGTTTTTAATAAAATTTGTGGATTTTAATATCACTATATATACTCTATTCATATTTCATTTAGCACTTGATGAATACATGTTGTAGATTATTCAACATTAGTTATTAAAATTAGTTTTGTTTGAAATGCTTTTAGAATTAATTATGTGATGGTAACATTTTTGCTTATAAACTTATTCTGTTTGGTGTGTTGACTGTGCAGAAATGTCATATTTAAACATACATACATGAATATGATAACATGTTAATAATACAAACAAAGTAGAAGAACACACAAATAATATCATAAAGTATTAAAAAGTTCATATAAGCATAGGTTGTTTGATCAGTCCAAATTGTCACAGAATTTGTCACTTGTAGTACTTAATCAAATAAATTGTTCTAATTTTTGTCCAGAAGAATTGTATGTAATTTTAGCATCTAATGGTCCTCTTTAGTCCAGTCTGTTTAGTCCTCAATGTGTTGCACATCATGAATCCATGAGATTTCCTAATAGTCCAAAAAGAAAGTTTTTTGTAGATCTCCATTCTGTTTCTGTTTCTTTCCTTTGATCCTGGGATCTGGAAACAGCCAAAAGGTGTTCCCAACCGCGGATTTCCACCATATTGTCATCAAGGTTTTGATTGTTTTTGATATTTTTTGTAGTTTTTAAATTGTTCTGTAATTTTGTCTTTGGGGAATTTGTATACTTTATATATTCTTCAGTACGTTCCTGATACTTTGATTGTTCTTGTTGTTCTCATTATGATGACATAAAACACACACAAATCTCTGATCACTATTTTATTTACAACATAAGGTATTTACATGCCAAGCGAGTATTCCCTGATAATTGTCCATGTAGGTACATTAGAACAGGGGGCCAAGCCCCCTGCAAAGCTATGTATATTAATTCAGTCACATCTTGCTATTTCTGCACAGCCATTCATATATATAAAAATTCCTTGTTTTAGTTCTAATGTCAGAAATCTCCTCCTTTCACAATTTAGTTTTGCCAGTTTAAATACCCTATCATTACTTTTGTTTCCTCATACATGTCTTAAATTTTAATTTATCAACTTGAGGAAATAGTACAAAAATTTCATAATTTTATTTAATTTTAAATGTTATTCCTTGAGAATTACCCAAGGCAGTAACCTACAAATTGGTTTTGATTATAAAACTGTCAGATCAATAATTTTTGGTGGGAGCTTTCTCGGTATAATAATTTCCTTGTCATAGAAGTCACATACCAAATTTTGTACCGGACTGCCCTACTTCTAATAATAAAAGCAAACCCTGTAGTAAAAGTTTCAGTGTAAATTTTGCTGTATTATTGACTTTTTTCATGTTACTTGTATTTACAGAAACCATGCTTTTGTATCACACAAGGCATTTGCTGAGATTTACAATGGTGTATTCAACGAAGAACAAGCGCCAGAGTTCTACAAATGGCAGCAGACCATGAGAACCAAAGGTATGTTGGTTAATTGCTCATCAGGTTACATTATTAAGAGAGCTGATTATATGCCCATGATTTGTTGAAAATTGTCATTACCATAGATCCCCACAAGCATAAGTCCGAGCTTGACCAGGAAAGTGGTTATGTAAAACCATCCATGCATATAAAGTATAGTTGTTGACTTGGGTGGTTTTATTTTGAAGCACATTTCTAAGTGGTGCTACACAAATATTAATAAGTAACAGGTCAAAACAAATACCATGTTTAATTCTTTATTTTAGAAGAGCAAGTAAATGCATTACATTAAAGGGTATTTAATTCAAATTGTACGCAGTATGGTGCTCTGCAGCTCCAAATTTCAAGGTGGTTCCATGACATTCATTATTGGACCACTCAGTGAAACAAAGTAGCACCAACTTTTTGGACAATCCTAGTACAACTGTCCCTTGTGTGATTGGTTGATGTTGCTCAGTTTATGATTAATTACAAAGTTCCAACTATTGTAGGCACAGATGAAGATGAGGGTGATATTGATGACCAAGACTTTGATGATGCCCAGCCTTCAGAAGAGAGTGACACAGGTAAATTATTCTAAAATGCAAACAACTGACAGTCAGATTATAAACCTTTGTAATATCAAAAAACCTACTCTTTTGTTGATGGAATGTTCCCGTTTCGCCTATGATTTTTCCCATTTAGCCTACTCCCATTTCGCCTACTCAAATTACCCCTACTCCCATTTCACCTACTGTCTCGCCTGCTCCCATTTTGCCTACAGCAGAAATGTTCACTATTTCTGTTTCGCCTACTCATTCAGTATAAATGATGACCAGAATAGAAAGTTTTTTTAAAACATGATATTCATTTAAATACGCAGATACATTTTAAAGTTTACCATAGAAAAGTGAAACAAGTATTTTTATTTCTTTATCTTTTGTTTTAAAGAAGAAAAAAAAAAAGATATTTAAAGGGCTCATGCAAGCATATAAACATTGCAAACTCATATGATTAATTGGTGATCTGAATTAAATTTATTTTTATTTTAACATTTAAAACAAGTACACTATTCAAATACTTATATATTCATTATAAATCATGTAGAACAGAAATAAATGATAATAGGTTTGAAAAAGAAAAAAATGTTTGCAGAGAAGGCGAAATGGGAATTCATTGAATGTCCGGAGTAGGCAAGACGGTAGTTGGTGAAATGGGAATAGGTGAAACGGGAGTAGGCGAAATGGGGCCAAATCTTGTTGACACCAATAATGTCAATATGATTCCACACTCAGGTAATGAGGAGAGCAGGGTGGCCTAATTGTAGAGTGTCTGATTTAGTATTGAATTCAATGAAAATGCATTCAAGAAACTTTTTGCCAGACTGGTGGAGTGACAAAAACTTTGTTTGAAGGCGTGTCATTATATACTGTCATAGTAAACAAAGTGTTTGAAGAAGTGTCGCACTTCACGTTTTTCTCTTGAATTTTGTACAGAAAATCTTTTAAAACATCACTTTAGGTAACTTGATTTGAGTGTGTGCTGGAAAGATAAAAATGCACAGTAAAAGTCAAACAATACTTTACAGCATTATCATCATTGTTTGAATCTAGGCTTTTTGGTCATAAATTAGTTAGCTTATAACTTTTTTTTTTCAGTATCTTTGAAATTTTATCAATTTAGGGTCACCTTAGCTGTTATTGACCATGAATTAAATTATTACTGGTATAGCATGAGAATTAGATTTATTTATAGATAAGCAAGGCCATGGTATGACCAGGAAGATGGCATTGAATTGCTTCTTCAACAATGAGCTTGAAAACGAACTGGAGGAGAGAGCTTTAACTTGTGAAACTACCCTAACCAAGAATCATACCACTCGGGATGTCCTGAACAACGTTGATGAATTGCGCAGAGGGGAACTATACACTCATGTGTGTTCGGAAAACTGCAAGGCTAAAGGTACCTTATTGTGTGTTTTTTTAAAGCTTCTCGAGTCCATCTGTCGTCTGTTTTTTTCGTCGTTCGTCCATAATTTCATAGAATAATGAATCTAAATCTAGTGGGCCAGCCAGTCTTTAGTCTGACATATTTCATGTGAAGTATATTTGGTTTTGGAAGTCGTAGATAATTGATTTTTCAGAAAGCTTTGACCTGAAACTTGAGGGTACAAGGACACTGTCAAAGCAGGATTGCTTGTAATGGCTCATCTTAACAATTATCTTCTTAAAACCAGATGGTAGATACAGATAACTTGTTTATTTAGTGAGTTAATTTGAATAGTCTGGGTAAATATCATTTCTATTCAGGAGCACCTTGTGAGCAGTGGCTATCCACTTGAACATCATTTCACCTCTCAAAATATAAAATATATTGTTTTCAGGCTGTGAAAATCTCCGAGTCATTGATGGCTGCTGGAAGTTGAACATGTACCACTGTATGATGGCTGTTCCACAAGAGGTGAAGGGGTACCCCTTACTGTCCTTCCCCAATGTATGTGTCAGCGAGCCAAAACCAGGTTCAGTGTTCTGCGGAGAGCATCATGATCTACTTACTCGACACAAAGTTCCAGTTCAGAAAGATGAATTTCTGCGTTATGTGGGATGCAAAGGTACAGACTGTTATTGTCAGCTTGTCTATTATTGATGTATCACAAAATGGATAAAATTAAAGTGGGATTTTCTTTTTGTTTAGTATACATGGTATGATAAAATATATTTAAACTGAGAAATTTGTGACATGGCCTCAATTTGAGCTTGCCTGGCACTGTTGCTAGATCAAATACAAGTACAATAAAGTAAGATGAATGGAAGGCAAACTGCCAGCTATTTTCCTGATTAAGTAACACCCCAGCTTGCATTAATCGTTTATCGGTTAATAGCTCACCTACCTTGCTTATGTATTGAAGATGACTCTAAATAACATTACATTTTGAGATGTAATCTCAATGTTAGCAGCCCCCGTGGACAAGCGGTTAAGAGCACTGTTCTTAATCACTCGATCATCACTGCTTTGTCTGGTGTAGGTTCGAGCCCCGCACTGGCTACATGTGAGACAAGCCAAGTTTTGCTTGCGTGTGTGTTATTAAATCTGCAGATTTTATATCGTGAAATTCTCTGCTTTCAGCTAGCTTTCTTTGCTTTCGAGGTTAGTTTAAGATAAGATTATGATCAACAATTGCCCATAGGTATTAAGAGTGACTTTCATTTTACGAGCATTTTTCAAAACAGTCAATCTTGCCAATAGGCCTTTGCAGTGAACATCTGAAGCTGGGTGTTTTTCTCACTGTTTTCCCATTTTCGCCTCACCTTCTGAATGGGCTGTCTCATATGAGCTGAAATAATCTAGAAAGGGACGTAAAACTGAGTGCGCTAAAACCTGAAAAAAAAAAACAAAATCATCTTAATCTTGAAATACAATACTGAATGGCCCGTCTCATATGAGCTGAAATAATCTAGAAAGGGACGTAAAACTGAGTGCGCTAAAACCTGAAAAAACAAAAACAAAATCATCTTAATGTTGAAATACAATGTCTGATAGTGCACTTTTTACAGGTAGTGACTCCAGTACAGCTGTGGGCAAGAAAGTGTTGGAGTTTGCACTGAAGTTACAGGAAAAAGACAGAAGAAAACTTGGGACGACTGCCATTGAGTACCAAGGTAATAAACATGAGAGTCAAATTTACTTAAGGGATGGCAATTGATACCTTAGGAGTTTTAATACTCTAGATCAAGTTATTGGGTCAGTTTGCTAGGTGTGAGGTCAGAATATGAAGCTTAAGTTCACGCATCAGTAATCCAGCTGTTTAAATGTTTGATCAGTAGTCTAAGCAAAATTGTTCACCAATAGTCATAATAGGATGTCGCTTCCATTTTGTGAGGCTTCTATCCAAAGTATCATGGTATGACATTTTATTGTGATTCTTAACCACTTTATCATCTCACCGCTGTGTGTGGTGTGGGTTCGAGCCCCGCGCTAGCCACATGTGAGACAAGCCAAGTTCTGCTTGCGGGTGTGCCAGGTGGTTTTTGTCAGGGTTTTCCCATTTTCGCCCCACCTACTGATTGGCCCTTCTCATATGAGCTGAAATAATCTTGAAAGGGACATATAAAACTGAATTTAAAAAAAATATATATATATTGTGATGCCACATTGTAGTGAACAAACAGGGCATATATTGTAACTGTTAGAATGATTTGACTCAACTTTCCACAGCCAGCTCAGATATACTTTAATAGCAATTAAACAGTATTCATATGGTCGGTCAGATAGCAATCTTTGAGAATGCAGCAAACAGCCCCACAATTTATTTCAGTCCCAAAGGCAAAGGTTGAGGTGACAATTTTGAATGTAATATTCACTATTGCTGAAGTTTCATATTTCATTGTTCTTTTATCCATAGGTACAACCTCGATAGTGAATAAAGTTAAACCTGAGTTTTGGGAGTCTGATGGTCGACGAGACGCCAGCACCTGTAATAAAGATCTATCATAAAAACAGTCTATAATATATCATAAAGAATATGAAAAAATATCACCCGGCGTCCAGATTTCACATTTATTAAATGTTGCTATGTTTCGAAGGATTTTTTGTTTAAAATTTCCTTGAGTTTATAGAAGACTACAGAATTGCTAGCCTACATAGTATGTTCTTCATATTTTATCGTTTTAATTTGGAACTTCTGCTACCGTGTAGAATATATATGCATAGAGTATGAACCCTACTGTTAATATGTCTCCTGACAAAATGTAGCTCTACAACTACATGTATATAAAGTCAACATTTTGAGTTGTTTGCAAGTCAGAGACTCAGAGTATCAAACAATATCCTATATCTGTGGCTTCTCTCAAGAATCTGTAGTCTGACATGTTAAAGAATCTGAAGCTTATCACCTAATATAAAGTTATAGTAAATGGTTACTGCATTTGTTTTGGGGTGTTGTATGTGTTTTTAAAATGTTCACAGGTATTCACCTTTAACAAGAACAAGATAAGTTTATAGTGTAAGAAAATAGCTTTGAAAATGTAATATGAAGTAAATACATGTACCTGTCTGGGAACGATTGGCATGATAAGTAATTTCCACATATGTATTAGCAACCTTAAGCTTTATAATGATTTCCTTTTTTAAGTTGTCCCCAGTCTCTGGATAACCAATGTGTTGTGATAACTCAGTGGCGTCTTACAAATGGGAAGATTAGATAACGTTTGCAAAAGTTACTTTTTTCCACAGGGTTAAGATATTAGCTTCCTTTTGCTCTGGTATATCATAGTAGTATGGAAAGCCGGGGTGACATGCTAAATGGCAATTAGCATTTAAAATGCTATTTGCTATTCAGTCCAGGGCGACATGCTAATTGCTATTTGCTAAACGCTCCAGAAACATAGACAAATCTCAGCTTTGACTATGTTCTACAAAATAAAACATCAGCTAGTTAACATCAAATTTCCTAATAATATCCATCCAGCACTGAGACACAGATACTCATTCCCACGATCTAGCATAAACACTCACCAACACTCTTTCTTCCCACGGACTGCTAAGCTTTGGAATGCACTCCCACCTGACATCTGTGACAGCCCTGAACTCGGTTCATTCCGAGAAAGGCTCCTTAAAACCTTGTAATTTCCAATAAGTAAAACCAGTATCATTTATCATTTTTCATAACACATCAGATCATATTTTTATGCATCAATCATCACTTTCCATTAAATCATCATCAATCACATCAAACTATTCCATACTTCTACAGGAAGCCACACTACTGCAAAAAAAAAAAAAAAAAAAAAAAAAAAAAAAAAAAAAAAAAAAATCCAAAATTCAAAATTCCCTACCAATATAGAAAACTGAGCCTAAATTATAATATTTTTGTTTTGATATTTTTGGAACCGCCTTTTGCGCACGCACTCCATGTAATACTCTTTTAGAGGTGTTGATTATATCCATCCGGCAATAATAGATACCATGCAGGTGACGGGGTCAACTTAATTTGCAACATTACAGGGGTATATTATTTTTGAAACGGAGCTGTATATAATACTATATAATATATAATACATATATACTATGCTATACATAAATTTAACTGACTATACATACATATAATGCTTTATAATGTTAATATATATATATATATATATATATATATATATATATATATATATATATATATATATACATTATGAATATATTCTCTTGATATATATACTTAAAACCATTAAAAACGCAACTGATATACAGGTTATTTCTACCTTTCAGGGACACCTTGTGCGCTTTGTTTATAGCGAAGTCAGCTTGCCCCTCGCCCGAGAATCGTTCAGCAAAAACTGAACTCAATTTAGCACTTCTGGTTGATTTTTGTGTGAAAAATGACAAAATCATTAAAATTTGATTTTAAACCCATTCAACCTTGCATAGCAGCCCAATTTCAATGCGGAAGTATGCGGCCGAATACCAGCAACAAAAAAACGGTGTAATACCGACAATTCCACCTGATGGAACGACCAAGATTAATTTCCAAATGTTCAAATTTTCGAAAAAATACCACAGATTTTGAGAATCTACCGAAACTTCAATAAAACAGAATCATTCCATAGTTTGGACACAGGAGATGTTACGTTCTAGCATATGGGTCCATTTTATGACAGTTTTAATTTTCAAAAATGGCATTCTTGAATTCACTTCCGGTTTTTATGTACTGACTTTGATGGCCTTTTATAAGATCAAAACTTGAAAAAAAAAATCTACGGAATGGTTTACATAGACTTTAGAGCAATATTGGCATTGTCCGAAAGTTTGAACACAAAAGAGCTAGTCATAAAGGTTAACGTATAGCTGGATTGATAAGGTGCATTTGCTTTTGTTTTGTCCATGTTTGAGTTGTGTCCCTTAATCGACAAACGCAGATCGCTTTACTTCACTTGCTAATTTAGCACAAGACGAATATGGCCTTCATATCGGGATGACAATTTCATGATTTTATATAATAACATTGTGAAAATATCCAAGAATCATTGGATAGGTTATATGCTGAAAGTTGCGCTTTTACTGGCTTCAAGTATATTATTAAGTGCATAGGAATTGAAGACAAACACTGTACCATCAAATTTAAAACTAGACAGCCAGTCTCTAATTTATAATTATGTAGTTCCCGGCGGTCACGGCCGCCATGGACTCGAATATCTGTTCATAACAAAAGTATAGAATAAGGACACTATTGCAACCAGTGAACATGTTTTTAGCTGCAATTAAAGTATTACATGTATTTTCATTATTTTAGAAACATGAGATTATTAGTTGAACCAATTCTATTTCAAAAACACAAATTTTATTGGTCATGACCATTACAGTTTATTAAAGTGGTTCTTAAGGTTTATCTCTGGTATGCAATTGTTGTAAGAGGTTGTCAAACGACATGAGCTGCCAATTAAACCTTTAGAACTCATGTTTGAACAGATGGAAAGAATAAGTCTCTGTCAGACAGTTACTGAATACATACATTGGTGAATAAAAGATTTGAAATCATTGTACATGTATAAAGAATTGAAAACGCTTCAATATTAGTCAAATTTTTGTACTGTTTGAACATTATGTACGTTTTCATATTTAAATTTATTTAAGTTCAGGTAACTGAGTGGCTGCCTTTTTGGAAATAGCTGCTCACTCGGCTTATGATTTTCTAAGTATATGTACATAATTGTCAAATTATTTTTCCCACCACGGTTTTTGGAGTGGGAATTTATTTCTGATTACGCCTTTTCCTGAACTTTGCCTCCTTGTGTAATTGGGCAAATAGGTTACTGTATAGGCATCAACTTTAATATTCATGTCTGGGCGTGGTCGCTGGTCCATCTGTTCAAATAGGGAGATTATAGAAAAGTCAACTCTGCTAGGACTGCTGTCACATATTTACTGTTAGAAGCTAACTGTATTTTATCCAATCCATTGAAATAGACAAACTTGTATTTATGTCTCCCCCCTTCAGGGTCGGAAGACATATTGTTTTTCCCCATGCGTCTGTCTGTCTGTCCGTCCATCCGTCCGTCCGTCCGCCTGTCCGTCCGTCACAAATCGTGCCCGCTCTATAACTTGAGACTGTTAAAGATTTTGCATTGAAACTTGGTACACTTGTAAACCACGACGAGACGATGTGTCATAACCAAGAACCATAACTCTAGCTTGAGTATTTTTGGAGTTATTTCCCTTTGATTATTTTCGATGCAATTTCGTGTCCGCTGTATAACTTGAAAACCATTTAAGATTTTTCAATAAATATTGGTTCACTTATTAAGCATGATCAGACAATGTGTCATGCACAAGAACCATAACTCTGGCTTGAGTATTTTATGAGTTATTTCCCTTTGATTATTTTCCATACAATTTTGTGTCCACTCGAAAACCATCGGGTATATTAAACATGTACATGTAATGTTCTTTTTTAGGTTGACCCACTTCCGCATGGCAGACTTGGGAAATGCCTACAAGCTGCAGACAGCACTGAATTCAGGATTTATTGATGGTGGACTACTATGCTATTTCAAGGGTGAGTTTTAATTATTTTTTTTTGTTCTCTGACATTTGAAAGTTACTGTAGTATACATATATCATGTGATAGGTGGTGTTAGACATCCATTCAATAGATACATGTATGTAGCTTATAATGCACCAGTCATTTGTATCCCCGGCAGCCCTAGGGCCGGTGAATAGCGGGGCTTTTAACTTTTCAAATTTTAAAGCCCTGGTAAATTCCCTGCCCTGCCTGGCCTATTATTTGGTAATATCCCTGCTAAAAAACCCACATAGACAAATGACTTAAGCTATTTGAATATTTTTTACTCTCCTATCCCATGGTAGTGAGATTAGGCTTAAGTTGACCCAGTGGTAACAAAGAAGACTATTTGAAAACACACCTACACACACACAGCCCCCCCCACCACACACGCACACACCAGGAGGGAGATTTTGGCATAAAATGAACTTAATTCATGTTCTTTAAATTTTGCATACTAGAATAAAACAACTCCTGAAATTAAATTGATTAAATGTGAAAATGCAGCTAAATAGTTCTTAAATTATTGTGAGATATTCATGTTTGAAGGTGTGGTTTGACACTAATATAACTAAAATGCTGTATTGGCGGGAAAAAACCCCGGCACATCCCCGGCACTGCGGCGCTCGTTGGAAGTTAAATCCCTGCACTTAAGCCCCGCTATGACCCTAGGGCCGGGCATACAAATGACTGGTGCATAATGATATAATTTTGTGTAATGAGAGTGGAAATACTTGGTTAACAACCAGTCGAGTGAATAATACTTGTATGCTGGTATTCGGTTTTTCGTCATGGGCCTCTGCCCATTTGGGCTGTGAGAAACATACGGGCAAAGCTTTCAATCCACTGGCCAGCCATTTGATACTTGTTACTTGCTTAGAACTAAAGGTTTGAGTTTTTAGCTTACCTGAGCCGTTAGGCTCACAAGGTGAGCTTATAGGATGGCCATGATCCGGCGTCCGTCCGTCGTCCGTCCGTCCTTAGTCCGTCCGTCCACAATTTCAAAGATCTTCTTCTCTGAAACCGCTTGGCCAACCAAAGCCAAATTTTATATGAAGCATCTATAGGAAGGGGGAACCAATGTGTATATAAGAAATCCAGGTCACATGACCAAGATGGCCGCCAGGCCCATATATGGTAAAAACCCTTCAAAAATCTTCTTCTCCAGAACCGGTGGACTGATTTCAACGAAATTTGGCATGAAGCATTGATGGCTCAAGCACTACAATGTATATATAAATCATGACCCTGTGATGACCTTGACTTATTTTACGGCAAGGTCAACATAGGTCGCGAATGCATTTGAATGGGAAAAATTGTTAAATTGTCATTTAAAGGAAAAATCTTGCAGAAAATGAGCAGTAGGACTGAATATTAATGATTCTGAAAAAAATTGGGCACCAGGGGCTCATCCGCCCCCACCCCGGGGCAATATACATGTATATCTCCATAATATTCAAACATCTCCTCTGAAACCGCTTGGCCAATCAAAGCAAAATTTTATGTGAAGCATCAATAGGAAGGGGTAACAAATATGTATATAAAAAATCCAGGTCACATGACCAAGATGGCCGCCATGCCCATATATGGTAAAAACCGTTCAAAAATCTTCTTCTCCAGAACAGGTGGATCTATTTCAAAGAAACTTGGCATGAAGCATCGATGGCTCAAGCACTACAATGTATATATAAATCATGACCCTGTGATGACCTTGACTTATTTTACGGCAAGGTCAACAAAGGTCGCCAGTGCATTTGAATGGGGAAAACTTTTAAAATGTCATTTAAAGTCATTTAAAGTGAAAGTCTTGCAGAAAATGGGCAGTAGGACTGAATATTAATGATTCTGAAAAAAATTGGACCCCAGGGGCTCAAACCCACCCTGGGGCAATATACATGTATATTACCATAATATTCAAACATCATTTCCTCTGAAACCGCTTGGCCAATCAAAGCCAAATTTTATGTGAAGCATCAATTGGAAGGGGTAATCAATGTGTATATAAATAATCCAGGTCACATGACCAAGATGGCCGCGATGCCCATATATGGTATAAACCCTTCAAAAATCTTCTTCTCTAGAACAGGTGGATCGATTTCAAAGAAACTTTGCATGAAGCATCAGTGGCTGAAGTACTACAATGTGCATATAAATCATGACCCTGTGATGACCTTGACCTTTTTTTACGGCAAGGTCAACATAGGTCGCCAATGCATTTGAATAGGGAAAACTTTTAAAATGTCATTTAAAGTGAAAGTCTTGCAGGAAATGGGCAGTAGGACTGAATATTAATGATTGGACCCCAGGGGCTCATCTGCCCCCACCCCGGGGCAATATACATGTATATTACCATAATATTCAAACATCTTCTCCTCTGAAACCGCTTGGCGAATCAAAGCCAAATTGTATGTGAAGCATCTATGGAATGGGGGAATTAATGTTTATATAAATTATCTAGTTCACATAACCAAGATGGCTGCCATGCCCATATATGGTAAAAACCCTTCAAAAATCTTCTCCGAATTTTGAGGACCGATTTCAAAGAAACTTGGTATGAAGCACCAATGGCTGAAGTACTACAATGTATATAATAAATCATGACCCTGTGGTGACCTTGACCTATTTTACGACAGGGTCAACATAGGTCGCCAATGCATTGGAATGGGGAAAACTTCACCGGGGTCCAACTGGTGTTTTTCTTTTGCTCCGGAGTTAGTAGGTTATTCGGCGCCCAGGGATCTCCATCGTCGGGCAGCTTACTCAATCTGTGAGTCCTGGTTTTTGATTCATCAGGATGTTTATCATGATTTATTTGTTTGTTCTTGATGATTCATTGACTAGTTAGAGATTCACCACGAGGACCGAAGAACTAACTAAATGTTGTGAACCACTGCAGAAGCTGAGGGTGAGGTTAGGTACCTGTAAAACCGGTTTAAGCCCGCCAGTAACTTTGTGTTACTGATCGTTCCAAGTCGATACTTCTGTAGTGGTTCTTTTTGTTTTATGTCTTGGTGTTTAAAATTTTTTGTGCTGTTGGCGCCTTATGTATGTTTTCATATTTTTAGTTAAGTTAAGGTAACTGAGTGGCCACCTATTGGGAAAATAGCTGCTCATTCGGCTTACGATATGTTTCATGGTATAAGTACCTGATTGTTAGTTTGGTTTTTTCCCACCTCGGTTTTTGGAGTGGGAATCTTTTTCTGATTGCGCCTTTTCCTGATCTTTGCCTACTTGTACCTTTTTATATCAGAGTTCTTGTGGTTGTGCCGTGTGGCGGCCCTAAAAAGTCTCCCCGTACATCCATTTAATGCTCTTATTTTTCCAATCCTCAGGGATTGCTTGCAATCAGTTTGTATTTTCCTATCTCTAACTACCACAACTCTTCGATACCGTATTGAAGGTCATTAGTTGACCGTCACTCGTATCTCGTTGTATAAACGATTCTTACGTTTCTATCCATGGACTTGTATTAGACATGGACCTGAGATGTGGGTTTCGGTTATACCTTTTTTCTTTCATTCGAAAGATTTTGCATTACGATTAAGTGCATTATTTTTTCTATAACCGGTATGAGTGTCGCGCTCCTTTTGGCAGTATCAAAACAATACTCCCAACTATGACTATCACAAAAAGATTAGGAATTACATTAACTCCCCTTAGGTTGCATGCCGCGTCTACTGTACGGATTCCTCATTCAACTAACAATTTTCAAAATTTATTACCTACTGTTAGGGTGACACCTCTTAATTTATTTTCGGCATCTACTGTTAATCTACACGGAGCTTCTAATTCTAATATGTTTCGTAATAATCTTCAGATTAGGTTATCTCCACTCAAATCACCAATTTTACGTAAATATATTAATCCGTTCAAGAGACCTGGAATGTACCCTAGTATTTCTAAGTGCAATGCCAAGAAGTGCAACTGTTGCAATCATTTATGCTCTAAGACTACTATCACTTCATCTGTGAATGGTAGGACATTTTCAGTGGTTAATGATTCTGATTTAGACTGAAAATCAATGGATCTTGTATATGTTCTTACTTGAAATACAAACAATTGTAGGATGCAATATGTTGGACAAACTTGTCGAACTTTGCAAAAACGATTTGGTGAGCACTATCGTAGAATCAGAAAGCCCAAAAATAATGATACCTTTCTGTACCAGCATTTTAAGCGCACTGGTCATTCTCCCAATGATGTTAAAGTTCAACCAGTGGAGAAAATCTCATATGATGAAAATTCTTCAGTTAGATTCAAAAATATTAAACGATTTGAAACTGAACTTAAATGGATAAAATTACTGCAAACACCCTTTCCACTGGGATTTAACGACAACATTTACCATGAAGGCAATATTTCCAAAATGCCCGATTTTGATGTACTTACACTTTCAGAGTCTCGTAAACGTAAATCTAGATCTCATGGTATACGGAAAAGGGGTAATGACAAACGTAAACGGTGCGCTGCATTGAAATTGAACATTTCCCTTAATGATTTAGCTGTTAAACTAAGGATTCACGGTCGACATCCAATGCTGTCTTATCTTAGTTCTCTACCTATTGCTGCATTACGTTCCCTGGACACAGAGGCTAATAGATTTTACGATAGAAATCATCAAATGTATGACGCTGCACTGTTAACAAGATGTTATACTCAGCATGCTCTTCGTCCATTTATCGATTCCGAATCTAATCACATTAGAAGTTTTATTAAAATTCCTTTCATCAATAAAGGAATTGACTTTATTGATTTACCAAGCATATTCCAGGATAAATCAGTGATACAGTCTATACCTACCTACTTCCAAAATTCAGAACCTCCTATTATTTGTTACAAATATAACAAACCAATCAGAAATACTATTTTTAATTTCAATAAACTTGTTTCTGATCTTGATATCCATGCTAATACTCCTAAGTCTTGAGATTGTAAAGATTCAAAATATGTTTATCAACCAGCTGGACATATAGTTACTGGAAATTTAAAAATAATTTCGGATTCTAGAATTCGCAAAATTGTTTCTAAAGGTCCGAAATATAGATTCCCTTCCTACATTAATTTCGACAAATGTAGAGAGGAGATTGCATCTGCATTAAATGATTTCGGTAATCGATGGTGTAAACGAGAGGGTGTTGAGGATAATGCTCTTAAAGAATGGAAAAGAAGTATCTTCACTATCGTGGATAAACGTATTAAGTTTTATTCACAAAATACTAATCTTTTACCTCCTAAACCCAAATCGTCATTTAGGCATTTGAAGCAGGGTATCCAAGAATTTCATAGAAAGTATGTCTTGGTTCCGGCAGATAAAGCCGCAAACAATGTTGTTGTCGTTTGTAGACTTCACTACGTTAACACCTTAAAACAGGAGCTTGATGGTACCAGGGCTTATCTGGAGACAGATACTGATGAGGTGTCTGTAGTAAATGCCCACTTAAACGATTTACCTGTTAAGTTTTCTGTTTGTGTCAATGAAGGCCAAGACAAACTTCCTACGATGTATTGGTTACCTAAGCTTCACAAAAGACCATACAAAGCTAGATTTATTGCAAATTCTAGCTCTTGTACTACCACTGAACTTTCTAAATTATTAACTTCTTGTCTTACTGCTATCAAATCTCATGTTATAAGATACTGTGAGACAGTGTATGAAACTTCAAATAAAAATTGGTTTTGGTCAATAAAAAATTCTGGTGAGGTGCTCAGTAAATTGAAGTGTAGAGGGTTCCGTGCGACAAGCTTGTCCACATATGATTTTTCTACTCTGTATACAACATTACCACATAATCTAATTAAAGAAAAACTTCTGGATTTGATAGAGTGGACCTTCAAAAGGGCATTAAAAAACTATGGTTCACTTTATTTGGCATGTAATGACAGAAAGGCTTTTTTCACTTCCTCTGACCAAAGTCGGTATACCCTTTGGTCATGTCAGAATGTGTGCGACGCCTTATCCTATCTCCTTGATAATATTTATATTAGATTTGGGACCAAGTTATACAGACAAATTGTTGGAATTCCGATGGGTACAAATTGCGCACCTCTCGTAGCTGATTTATTTTTATACTGCTACGAAAGAGATTTCATGGATTCTCTTAACCATGATAATCAAGCTGATGTTATCGAGGCTTTTAATTCCACATCTAGGTACCTCGATGACCTTTTGAACATTGACAACCCTTATTTTGAAGGTATGGTCAATCAAATTTATCCACCTGAACTTCAGTTGAACAAAGCTAATATCTCAGATACCGAAGCCCCCTTTTTAGATCTACATCTTTCTGTTGCAAATGGATTTGTTTCTTCTAAAATTTATGATAAGCGCGATGACTTTGATTTTGATATAGTAAATTTTCCTTTTTTGGATGGTGATGTTCCTCGTCGTGCTTCTTATGGTGTATACATTTCGCAACTTATTAGGTTTGCTAGAGTCTGCAATCATGTTACAGACTTCAACGCTCGAAATAAATGTTTAACGGCAAAACTTCTCCAACAGGGCTATCGGTATCATAAACTTCGAAAAACCTTTTCTAAATTTTATCGTAGACACTATGAATTGATTTCCAAATATAATGTTGGGTTAAAGACACTTTTAAGTGAGGGCCTTTCGGAACCTGAATTTTATGGTGACTTGGTTTACAAATTAAAGAAACTTAAAGGAATAAATGATTTTTCTCTTCAGTTCGGAAAAATTATATCACGTTACAGACGTATAGGTTATAACTTGAATGTTATGCGACAGTCTGCATGCTTAGTTTTTAACCCAATCATAGTTGATAACTATGCTGCCTTCTTTAATTGCACGCCGGTGGGTCGGGCGTCAGACTCTATGATGGCCCCGACTTAAAGCTATTCATTTTAGTTGGTTGGGGCCGGAGCTTCTTGTCTGTTGCTTGGCCCACCGGGGTCCAACTGGTGTTTTTCTTTTGCTCCGGAGTTAGTAGGTTATTCGGCGCCCAGGGATCTCCATCGTCGGGCAGCTTACTCAATCTGTGAGTCCTGGTTTTTGATTCATCAGGATGTTTATCATGATTTATTTGTTTGTTCTTGATGATTCATTGACTAGTTAGAGATTCACCACGAGGACCGAAGAACTAACTAAATGTTGTGAACCACTGCAGAAGCTGAGGGTGAGGTTAGGTACCTGTAAAACCGGTTTAAGCCCGCCAGTAACTTTGTGTTACTGATCGTTCCAAGTCGATACTTCTGTAGTGGTTCTTTTTGTTTTATGTCTTGGTGTTTAAAATTTTTTGTGCTGTTGGCGCCTTATGTATGTTTTCATATTTTTAGTTAAGTTAAGGTAACTGAGTGGCCACCTATTGGGAAAATAGCTGCTCATTCGGCTTACGATATGTTTCATGGTATAAGTACCTGATTGTTAGTTTGGTTTTTTCCCACCTCGGTTTTTGGAGTGGGAATCTTTTTCTGATTGCGCCTTTTCCTGATCTTTGCCTACTTGTACCTTTCTAAATTTAAAAGTCATTTGAGGTGAAAATCTTGCAGGAAAGGGGTAGTAGGACTAAATATTAATGATTCTTAAAAAAAAATGGACTTAAGGGCGCATATGTCCACACCCCGGGGCAATATACATGTATATTACCATAATATTCAAACATCTTCTCTAAAACCACTTGGCCAATTGAAGCCAAATTTTATGTGAAGCATCTATAGGATGGGGGAATCAATGTGTATATTAATAATCTAAATCACATGACCAAGATGGCCACCATGCCCATATATGGTAAAAACCCTTCAAATATCTTCTTCTCTGAAACCAATAGATTGATTTTAACTTGGCGTGAAGCATCCATGGACAGAATATTGATTATTCTGAAAAAAGAAAACGGCCCAAGGGCTTCATCTGCCCCTGCACTGGGGTTAAATACCATAATATTCAAACATGTTTATTGGTATATGCAGCAGACTCAGGTGAGCGTTTACAGGACCATTGGTCCTCTGGTTCATCAATTTTAAGGAAGGGGTCACCTTTACACAGATATCACTAGTGTTTAGATCTCACCTGAGCTACAGGCTCACAAGGTGAGCTAATACAATACCAATGAACCACCATTTACAACGATCATAAACTACTTGGCCAATCAAAGCTAAAGAACATAGATGGCATAAGCACATAAAGTTTCATTTTTATTTAAGAAGAAAGTGATCAGCGATCAGCAATTTATCAAAGGGGCCATGTAAAAAGCATAAGAAAAAGCTATGTATTAACAGCACACGCTCATGAGAATTGCCATATTAATACATGGCTTTCTTTCATTGATACATAGATGTGTATATTGTGTGACACAGGTTGTTTATGCAATAATAGTGTTTAATGGTGATCTCAAGTGAGGGTCAACAGGACCATTGGTGAACCATTGCAGTAGTTAAATTCAGCACGTTTTCATTTAAGGGGAAGAGATGTTCCAACTCAACAACAAGCTTGACGAGGAGATGCGACAGAGGGAGAATGTAACAAGACATCTTCTCACCATTGCTGGATACCAGCCTGAGGAAGAGTTATACTATCTCAATCCAGAACAAATTGTCAACATCAGGACTGGAGAATTGGTAACACCGCTTTTTATAATTATTAATCTGTAAACTGAAACATAAAACATTATGATAGATAGCTACTGTCTAAGAGGGAAATAGAAATATTCTTTGAATTGTTAAAAACTCTAAATTGAGTACATGTATATAAATGGAACTTTTATGCCAGATCCCAGGTGAGCCACTATATGACCCATGCGCGGATCCAGAGGGGTGAACCAGGGGTCCGGACCCCCCCCCCCCCTGGAATTTGAAAAATTTACCTAAAAAAAGGTAATTTTGGGATTTTTTGGGGGTTGGACCCCCCTCGTCTGTGACCAAAAATTACCCCCCCTCATGAAAATTTCTGGATCCGCGCATGTGACCATTGGTCCTTAGGTTATAATGTAGTACACTGAAATTACTGAATAATGCCTAATGAATTGTCTGTGCCACTTTCAATGTGGTTAAAGTATTTTCAAGATAGGTTCATTAGAATAAATCTAAAATCTTGCATGCCAAATGACTTTCACTGCATTATGAGACCTGGTCCTGATGTTATAAAACTTTTGTCATGCTCAACTCAGCTGAGCATTAATCTTACACCCCATTTCGCTCGAGTTTGCCATTTGAGCATTTGCATTACACAAGAAGACCGTGTGTTCTGAAGATCTGAGTTTCTTTTCATGTTGTCCACAAAGACATTTGGATTGATTGATCTGCTGATTTAAGTGACAGTTTCGAACTTAAAGACCTTTAAAATGGCAAACTCAAGTGAAATTTTTAACTTACTATGTAAAATTTTTGCCATATTAGGTAACTTCTAAAATTGATAAAATTCTGCTGTTGTCTCTATCCTATTTCAAATGTGTGTTCTTAATATGCATTGTAATGTTATACAAAGAATTTTGAAATAAAAATGTGCTTTAACCAAACCATTACAATGTTTGAATCAGAAGAGGTGACATCGTAAGCTTAAGACAAAATTTAAATGCTGAATAGATTTTAAGATGCTGAATAGATTTTAAGAACACCTGGCACCTGGGACACTGTTTCAGTTCTAAAATAGAAAAAAATACCTGATTAACACACAAACTTAATTGACCTAAATGCTCAAATGGCAAACTCGAGTGAACAAACTTGATTGATCTAATTACTCAAACTGCAAACTCGCGTGAAAGGGGCTGTAACTGCACATAAATGATGAAATAGCCAAAAATAAATTGAAATTTCAGATTTAGATCAACAAAGCCTTTTATTTATCCTGCTTATAAATGTCAAAATACCAACAATAGCTGGATAAATTTTTGTCACAGCTGAGCTGAGCATGAAAAAAAAGTTTTTTATAACCTCAAGGCCTGGAATTAATAAGAATAACTTTGGTTCAAATGGATAATAGTAGGAAAATGCAAAGGTGTTTCCAAGGATATATAGCTCATTTTTTAACTCGGGTACGTCAAAAGATAGACAAGTCTACTTAGTAGCACAAGAAAGGATAATTAGATTATAACATTACAAATACTTACTGTGCATGCAACCAAAGGACCACTGGTCATATACAGGCTCACTTGGGATCTGGTGTTTTTACCAATAAAATGTTGAATATTATGGCCAATGTTTTTTTTTTTCATGGTTTATATCACTACAAAAAATGAGTTGTTTCATGCAGGTGGACCATGATACGCTGCCTATGGTCTGGATACCAGATTGGCCAGGGAGCAGAATGCCAAAAGAAGAGCTGTTCCATCAGATAAATCTGCCAGTAGCCATAACTCCATTTCAGGTAATAAACATAATGTCATATGCTTTATTATTCATTGTACTAGGTAGGTTGAAATGTACCTTGCCTGCCTAGGATGCTAGTGGCTTGAGTATCAAGAAACTTTGATTATTGTATTACTGCCATGGTGTGAAAAGTCATTTATTTTGCCTTGTGTGTATGTAGCCCTGCATCTTTATGATTTCCTTGGTTTATAGAGTGTATGTGGTGCTTACCATATCTTTACTTCTCATTCTTTTTGAAAAAATTCATATGAAGTGTTTTTTTTTTTTTTTTTTTTTTTTTTTTTTTTTTTTTTCATGGTTATTGCCATGTGATATCTTAATATTGCAAACAAGAAATGTTCGGGGAAAAACACTTAAAAAGGACAGATGTCTTTAATGGCAATAATATGTGTACTAGGTACTGGTAATCTGCAATTCAGGGAATAGCCTACAGGGCGACTAGGTAGAATAAGTCACCTTAAAGCAGTCAGGAGACTTGATTCATGATTTATTGAATTACTTTAAGATTTAAGTAAAATTACATTTATATGAATAAAACACATAAAAAGGTGAATAATATATGAGCCGCCTCGTGGGAAAACCAACAATGTGGTTTCTGAACAGGTCTGGCACAAATCAGGCTGCACAGTCACAGAAGACAGCTAGAAGCATGAAATTTTGTAGGGATTTTACTATCCGTGTAGCGAAAACAAAGGCGCTGATCAGCTTCGCGGTTACCGCGAAGCTGATCTGCGTCTTTGTTTTCGCCTATGCAGATTGTTGGTTTTCCCACGAGGCGGCTCATATTATTAGATTTTAGAGGGATCTATAAGATGGAAATATTTAAAGATCAGCAATTACATTCGATCACAGGCAGGATCCATATAAATCTGAAGAAAAAAAATACAAAACAGGTCCTTTTTATATCCGAACAAAAACCTTCATGACGTGCAGGTCATCACAGATGAAGAGGGCAGTTGTGAAAATATTTGACAAAAATATGCTTCAAAGTCTTTTGAATAACCTTTGAATCAGGACATTCATAGTTCATAGATAATAAATAATCATTGAATCATTGAATTTATTGCAATAAAAAATAATAAATCAACTCGAAACTTGATATTTTCAGCGGCTCCTAGACGAGGCGAGGGTGAAGCTGAGGAACAACTTTGCTCCAGCGGTACTGGCCTGGTGTTCCATGATGATGATGTTCCGATATAGGTGGATCCTGAGGTGTATACGGCATTTCAACCTGCCAATGCTGTATGGTCCACCCAGTGTTGGCAAGACTCTGATTGCACAGTGCGGGGCATGGCTTTGTGGGGCCCAAGAAACTCAGGTGGCATCCAGGTTTGTTACAGGAAATGTTTATAAGACCATACTGCCTTGTGTTAAAATGTATTCAATTTTTATCTGATCATTTGGTCATAAGTGCTAAAAGTCTAACTTTTAAAGCTCAAGTTTAAAATTAAGTGGCATGGTGGTAGGGCATCAGGATCAAGTGGTACTGGGTTTGATCTCACTGGGGATGCTGTGTTGTGTCCTTGAGTAAGGCAGAGTTGATACCCAGAAAGTGGTGGCTTCTTTTTAATATAACTGAAAATAATTGACTGGGACATTAACCCTCAATACAAACAATAAATTCAAATAAAAAATTCAGAGATTGAGCCTGTACTTTCTGATTATTCAATGCTAGTTATCAATCTTTTCTTGATTGGGTGAGAGAAAATGGCAAATACACTATTTGTACAAACTTTTGTTTACAAAGAAGTGTAATAAAAGGGGTTGCCATGGTAACTGGTGATAAAATTTCCAGTTACGGCACACAGTTTTACATAGCGTTTATAACTAGCTTTATGCTCTGCATACGTCACACACAGCTCATAATTCAAGTAGGCTGAGCATTTTTTGTGAGAAAGTTTGGTTTTAATTGCGAAATAAAATCAGTAATTTTGGTGGATAGGGGTGAGAAATATCTTAAAACCTGAGTATATGTGACACAATAAATTGTTTTTAGCCTTGAAATGAACAATTATGGGGTAAATGTTGCAAATGAATTTCGAAAGGGACACCTGACTCTTTCATTTAATGTTGCCTAGCAACGATAGAATTTGGAAAAAGCCAGATTTCATAGAGGAAAATGGTTGCTAGTCAACCATCACTCGATCAATGACGCACACCTCAAATTGACCAAAGCAAATTATTACAGAGATGAATGATAAATCAGGCAATACTCAGTTATTATAAGATACGATTTTTAAAATTTGTGTCATAGCTATATTTTATACAAATGATGTTTGTTCAAAGGGCAAATTGTGGCCATAGGTCCTGCATGAGTAGTTCTTAAATAACCGTTGTTGAGCAAATTTGATAAAAACATGCTCCATAGAGAGATCAGATGTGTATCTAGTAAACGAAAGTAGTTAAATTGAGCCAGTCAAAAAGGGTTTGTAAAATAAGAGAAAAGTCTCAATCATTATTGTAATATCCGCATACGTGTCAGAATAAATATCAGTTTCTTGCATTTGGATATCAGATATCTGACAGACACATAAAAAAAACTCAATGTGATGTGATAATATCAAAGTTTGTTCAGAATTTAGAAAATGTTAGAGTGGCATTTCTTTTTATGTTAAGTAAATATTGCATTCTATGCATATGTATCTCATAAACTGGTAACCCCAGCTGTATGTCATTATCTCAAAATTTGATGTGTTTGCTAGTTATTTTATGCTTATAGACATTAGTCACAAAAGTAAAAAAAGAAAACTACTACTACTGTAATTCCCAAGACTAGGCATAGGCCTGTGTGGAACAACAAGCAATCAGCCTTGTCAAGTTGTCACATGAAAAATAACAGCTCTATTTATTGTGCACAATGCTAGTAAGTGGTTTTTATTTTTCAGATGTACCAAGTCATTTCTGACGAAATGGCTGACGACATCCACAATGCCTTTCATCTGGGATGACCCATCAGATCCAGATGAAGTTGGCCAGCTGGCGGTCGAGCTGGGGAATGGTGCCGTTAGAGGGAAGGCGACGGAGAAGCCGCAGCTACCAACTACGGGTTGCCTGGTTACAGCCAACTTTGACCTGTCTGCAGTGACTAGGTGAGCTTTTTCGTTTTCAGAGTCTTGCACTGTTAACAAAACATTTAATCCCCATTGTTTAGCAAGAACTGGAACGTGGAGTACGTTCTTGCCTATTATTTGTTGTAAAGATTACTTCATCTGATTTAAAAAAGATGGCTGGTTGTATATAGATTCCCATTTCTCTGGGTGCCCAGGCGCTACAATACTTTACATTTTCACTAATCTGACTACTCAGGGCCATGTTAGGAAGAATACTTGTTTTCTTCGGAAACAATTTTATACGAAATAAGAAACTTGAGCGATATACGGATACATTGAATATAGTTTGTAACCTTTTGTCATGATAATTATATATTTATTTCATATTGTTATGACCTATCAAACAATGTTTTGTTTACAGATACCACACCAGGATGTGTATCCTGAAGATATCACCCTATGATGGCCAGAGGGTTCCAGGTGTGGCACGCTTTTTGGAACAGCTAGCAGAAGAAGCCAGTGCTTCTCTCCCACTCCTTCTCCAGAGTCTGTGGGAGCTCCTACCAGAAGACATAGATGACACCATGGCCTTATTAGAGAGACGAATGTCCCTTGAACCACGGGTCTTGGAGGGTTTGTCTGTCCCCTTGGCAGTGACAAAGAAGGTAATTAGCTGTAAAAATCTAATCATAGATTTGGTCTAATTAGCACATGTATGTTTTAAGAGAAAAATAACAAAACAGAAAGTATTTTTAGTTATGTATTCTGCTTCATACCACTGTTTTTCAAATTGAGTAAATTATGAAGAAACAGGTCCAGAAATTGCTACAATTATATTTAAAATCCCAACCAAGACACCAGAAGGGAAAGAGAATACTATATTAAAGCAATATGCATATGTTTCATAAATTGCATCTCAAATTTGTTACTGGGGTTAATAGGCTCTCAAAATGATAGAACATTGTAACCCCAGCTTTAAGTCATTTTTCTTATGTACACAGTGTGCTGATGAATGTATATTATTTTGCCATTGATCAGTTCAGACTCAGATCAGATAGTACTTGATAGAAATGTTTTGGTCTTCATGACCAGGTCTTCAGATGGCACTTTACTGAATAAAGACAAGGCTCTCCTATTTTTTTTACTTAAAAAAATTTATGCCTTTTAGAATCTAGGAAGGCATATATGCTGAATGTCAAACTGATATGTAAAGCAGGAATAGTAGGCAATCAAAGTTGTTCAATCAAATTTAAAATCCCAGGGGAGCACAGTAGCATAGTGGTAGAGCATCAGACTCCGAATCGAGATGTCCTGGGTTTGATCCCCACAAGCGTCACAGTGTTGGTTCTTGAGCAAGACACATTAACTCTGGAAAGAAATTACATCACAGTATTTGATGATTTTGTTTAACAATAGGGGAATTGTTATTGAGACCATTGTTATATTGAATGTTTCAGGTTCTACAGACTGCAGACAGAGAGAGGTTCCTGGATGATATCAACACCTACCTAGACAGCAACCTTCTGCCCTACCTGGCTGACTGTCTGCCAGCTGCCAGCAGCTGTACAAATTTCATTGTACAGAAGGTCCTCAACCATCCCCTACAGGTAAATATTGTTATTGAAAAGAATATCAATAAATATATATCTTAATCAGCAGTCTTATTAATTGCTGCCTTAGAAACAGGGGAATCTGTTACATTCATTATCAAACACACACACATTTTGCTTCTCACACTTTAGACCTAAAATTTATTTAAGTTTAAGGTTACAAGAAAACATGTCCCTTAAAGGTGCTGTTTTTCAAATGATGTGGATGAAACCGAAATAAATAAAATTACACAACTTAATGAGTCAGAACTGACAAATGGTTTCATTTATACAGAGAGAAACAACAGCAACTTCAGTTACAGTAATGTTGAAATGAAATGCCATGTTGCAAATTTTCTTTCAATAAATCAACTCTACTTATACTTGATTTAATCAGTAATAATTCACACTGTAGGAAAGCCAGCCAACCATTTATATCTGCCTACCCAGAAAAATGAAATGCGTGTATGAAGGTTAGGCTCTTAGGGAAATGAGAAGAAGAGTACTATTTATAATTAAGAGAATTCAAATGTTTTTTGTTGTTTTTTTTTTTTTCAAATCAACTGAACATGTGATTATACTTTCAGGTTCCAGCCAATGTTGAGTTCAGAGATGGTGAGATCAGGATGGTGAGGGTTTTCCTGACTGACACTGTTAGACTGGCAGAGACCATCCTACAGAAGGTGTCAAAAGACAAGTTGGGAGCATCCTCCAAGCCCACCCGCTTCCAAGGATCTCTGAAACGATGTACGATCATCAATATGACGGCAGTTTCAGAGGAACTACTGTTCCGACTGAGAAGAGGTAAACAGATTGCTTAGCATTAATATTTTACCAGCATACCAGCATAACCATGTTTGTGCTAAACATATTTTATAACTTTCATTCAGACATCTTAAAACCATAATTAGAGCAACATTTAAATTTTGAGACTATGTTCAAGCCTTTTTACCGCAGGTCAAGATATTATACTATTGATGTTGATTTTGGTTTTAATGTTTGAATGAAAAAAGAAATCTTGGAAATTTTATAAAGACTTCCTATCTTATAATTTAATAATGAACAATTTCAGTCATTTAAGCTCATGGTGGCTCATAGGTGAGCTTATAAAGCAGGCAGGTGTCAATACTTTTAAATTGCCTCTCTGTGAGGCTCTATCTAGATGTACAGTGCTTCTTAGATTATTTAAAACCTTCATGAATACTCATTTTAAGGATTTTTACTGTGGAGGTTTCCAATACTCAATGAATTGTTCTCTTCCTTTGAATTGCTTCATCCAAATCACTTTAGTGGATTGCTTGGATTTAATGTTTCATTGATGCATAGCCTTTGACATATATATGCTTAGTGGACCACAAGCTTCTAGTTAATGTAATATTTCCTGTAGTAGTTTTCAATTCTATTTGTTTAATTGTAGCTGTAGAGGGCCCTCAACAGGAAGCTGTCATTGAGGATGACAGACATCAAGACCAGCCACCACAAGTAGACCAGCCACCACAGGTAGACCAGCCACCACAAGTAGACCAGCCACCACAAGTAGACCAGCCACCACCCTCACCACAGGCTGCCACCTCCGACACTTCAGAGTCACCTTCTCCAAAACCCAAGAGACGACGAAGGCAGGTGGTCAGATCGTCAAGAAAACTGAGGAGGATTAAGAGAACGTAAGGTCGTCAGTGGGGATCAGCGATAAATGACATTCGAAATGAAAACCTTGCAGGAATTGGGCAAATAGACTGAAAATCATTAGTGTTGGTCTACTCCCACCACGGGGCAGTTTACATGTGTATTCACTCAAGATTCCCCAATATCCAAAGTTTTTGTTCTCTGAAACCAAAGATGTAAATTGTAAGCGCTTGTTGTATTTATGATTTATGAGCCTTCACATGAGAAAACCAAAAATGGATTTCTGTCCAGGCCTGACACAAACCAAATTATACAGTCAGCAGGCTAGAAGCCAAATTTCGGATGTAAGAAGAACAGGTATGGTACTGTCTGTCAAGCAGGAACAAAGGCATAGATCAGCTGTACAGTTACTGCAAAGCTGATCTGCGTCTTTGTTTTTGCATATGCATGTTATTGGTTTTCTTATGCTATATTAATTTTGTAAGACCCTGTGTGCTAAAAAGAACAAATATTGTACTATGTTTTGTGTGCTTGAGCTTGGATTAACTGAACAAAATACATGTAAGAAAAACCACATAATGCTTTTTATGTTTTTTTTCTCTTTATGATTAAATTAATAGTTATGTTCCATAGTCATTTGATATGGAGGCACACACATTTTTTTTATATAAATTATTTTTGGCAAGCAAAATTTTACAAATTGAAATAATGAAATATCAGTTGCGATTACACACATTTTGTTACAGTTCAACCTCTTTATAGTTTGGTTTTCAATATAATATTTCCTTTCTTGGCTCACAAATTGATTGATTTTATATATGTCTCTTGCAAAATATTTTTTTTTATAACGCAACAACCCTACATATCGGCCTAATAAAGGTGGGTTCATAAATAGAAGCTTTATTTAGCTACTGACCGAATAAAGGCCATCTCTACTGACCAAATAAAGACCGCGTTGCAATTTTGTTTAATGCAACAAAAAGGAGCGCGCCAGTGACGTCAAATTTAGCCACGTTTTGTGACGTCAGTCTCCGCCATTGTTATGCAACGTTACGTAGATGAAACAATTGACAAGAAAAAAATAATTTATCAACAAAATGCACTGCTATGGTGGCGAATTTTGAGGATTCGTTCTGCGGAGTGATTGCTGAGCTGTTGACTAAATAAACAAAATGGCGGAAAGCAAATCTCCTCACATCGGGTGAGTTTTTTCGCGAAATTTGTCTGTTTTCGTTGCATTATAAAGTGAATAACTACCCCGTGACCAAAAATAAACCGATTTATCATGCTCGGACCGTAAGCAGATGAAAGGGCTCGCTGAAAGCTCGCCCTTTCATCTGCTTACTAATCCTCACATGATAAATCGGTTTATTTTTGGTCACGGGGTAGTTATTTACTATAAATTGTTTCACTTGCACAATGGTCTTGTTTCCAAGGACAGCGATATAATGGGGTTGACCTGTATCATAAATTCACCAAAAAAAAGAAAATATATATATATACCAGCAATAAATTTCATTAAAAAACTTTTGAATGAATTATACAAATTCCTTATTTGTAAAATTGAAAAAGCGATATTCTATGATATGATCTCTGAAGAAGGATTATCATAGTCATATTAAATTTTGTTATTGTTTCAACCTAATGCATGTATATGATATGTTTTAACTCATTTAACATTGAGTCAGTTTCTTACATTGGTGTATCATAAACAAATGAATAAAACATTTTATGCATGATATTTTCATAGTTTGACCAGAATTGGGACAATGGGGTTTCTTTTGGGGGGTTTCCACGAGTCTTAGCTAGATACAGCCCTTTTCACTTGTGCTTGTCATTCAGCACAACAGCTACAATGCTTATTAAGAACACACATTTAAAATATAGGATAGTAACAAAAGCATATTTTTTTAAATTTTAACAGCTGCTTATTGATATCTACACATCTCTATATATCTACATGGCCTAGAGTCCACATAGTGAGATAAAATTTCATTTGAGAATGCCATTTTAAAGGTCATTTAGTTTGAAGCTGTCACTACAAATAGCAGCTTATCAATCATGATAATCAGATCTTCAGAACACATGGTCTTCTTGTGTTATACATATGCTCTAATGGCAAGATTGAGTGAAAAGGGCTGTAGGTACATTTATTATGGGTAGTTATCGCACTGAAAGTGATCTACCACCATGATAAGTTAGCATTAAATGAGCTGTGGCATGAGAACAACAGTCTCCACAATTTTCAATCAGGTCCGACACAAACTGGCCTATACACACACACAGAAGAAAGCAAGGATCGTGGAATTTAGGGTATAAGTAGAGGAGGTATTGTACTATCATTGTAGCGAAAACAGGCATTGATCAGCAGTGCAGTTACTCTTTGTTTTTGCATAATAAAATCCAGTATTCTCATTACTTGGCTTAATTAAATTAGAGGTATTTATTTTTTATTTATTAACAAGATACTTGAATTTTGTATCAAGTGCAAAATTAATGTCATGTCGGTACAGTTTATTTGTTATGTTTGTATATTCTGCAATGCCATTAAATTGTCAAAAATATGTTTCATCTTTTCTTTTCTCCGTTTGACAATCATCAAGATTTGAGGGAATGAATAGATCGGGGAATAGATGCCACAGAACAGAATGTTTTACACACATAAAACTGGGACTGTAAAAAATGCTGCTGGTACTGTATGTATAAAAATTCAGAAGTTATTATACTGAGAGGAACTAGAAACTTAAGTCTTAAGAAATTCCTGCTTCGAACCAATAAAAAATTATTTCTTTTTTTTTTTTTTTATAAAATTTGTTTACAGTAGCAATTCTGTTACAATTTTGAGCATAGTCTTAGAAACAGTGTTTGCAGACAATTATGCTTGTTAGTTTACAACAGCTCAAAACAGCTCTACTCCTGGTCTTTTATAAATGCACTTGAAAACGTTAAAATGACAGTAACATTTGATAGAATTCAATTGTAAAAATCTGAAATGTGAAGCAGACATTACTACCACAAACGAGACACACCAACTCGCTTTATCTTAAATAAATCTTAAAATAAAAAAAAAATAAATGTCGAAAAATTAAGTTCCTAGTTCCTCTTTGATAGTAAAGATGATTAAATACTATCCATCATGGATTCTGCTATTTAGTGCTTTAGATGATTAATATAAAACACATAACACAGGATTTTGTGTTTTGAGCCGTCAGGCTGACAAGGTGAGCATATATCGTATAAGCATCCTCCGGTGTTCGTCGTTGGGCCTCCTTTTTCATGGTGTAATTCATGTTCATGGTAGTGGAATATCTGTTCCTTGCAAATGAGCAGAGGAAAGACTTCAATGCAATTGGCAAATATTTATACTTTGAATGTGATAATTCATGGTACCATCAATTCAAGTTTCAGGTTGTATAAATCTTGAAGCTGCAAAAAACATACTATGGTAGTATATGTGTACTGTGTATTTAGCATGTAACAGTGTTTATTGGAACCCTACATAAATCCTGCCAATCATGACCCTGGGGTCAAAAATGGCCCCACCCTGGGGTCATGAGCTCCTATAGACTAGCGTATACATGTACCTAATTTTCTTTTTTTGGATCCAAAACATACGCTGTGGGTACTTGTTCGACCCGCCTCTACTGGTCCTTATCTCGTTGACAAACGTGCCTGTATATTTACATGCAGATATTCAACTCCCCCCCCCCCCCCTCTCAAGAATGTAATCATTAGAGCAGCTACCAGCCGTTGTTCCATCTTATTGTCAGCCTCAGGGGAGCCGGGGCTTTTAGCAGGGATTTTACCACACGTATGACCCCGTTTGCCGGTCTTCTAGCTGGACTTTAAAATCTGAAAAGTTAAACGCCCCAGAAGGGCGGGTATACAATTAACTGGTGCATTAATAAGTTTCTTGGTGCCAGCAAATAGTGTTTTATATCCACCTTTCCCATTAAACTGACACGAAATGTTTTTTGAGTCATTAGTTAAAACGCTCGTTTGTTGAATACTACAATGGGTACTACTCTACTAGAAAGAAAAGCCGGTGCTGCCTGAAAGACAACATAATAATAAACAAACCAAATACATGTAATTGTTGGCAATGCTCCTGCAAGAATTATTTGTCTTGCTCGAGTTGCATGTACAGAAGCAGTCTACCTTCTTCATGATTGTCTTTGAAATACGCCATGGTTTTTGACGGAATAGAATTAACACTATTGAACTTTGGCTGAAAAATGCTGTGCGGATGCTGATTTTTAAATACACGTTACCCTCGGAAATATACGAAACGCTGAAAGAACAGTTTTGGTTAATATCGTATTCCCATCCAGACGCCATCCAGATACGAACGTTTATGATGCTTATGAAATTAAGCCTTCCTGTACCCTTTCAACATTTTTTGGCGTGTCAAAGATTTTGGTGCCACCCGCGATGATTCTGCCGAAAGATGCTTATAGAAATTCTACCGACAGACAAAACGGTCAGATGCACTCAGGAATGGCCCGATGTCTGTGTCCGTCGGCTAGGTGAGACGCGTACATAAAATAGCATTACGAACCTTAATAATATGTCTTTGAACGTATATCAATGACACTCAAGGTCTTAATGAAAAACCTTTTCTATGTTGGGTATATATAGTTAAAGCCATGTTGTTCAGCGATTTAATGCATATGTATAAAGCAAGTGGGGATAAAACGAAACAGTAATTTTAAAACTGCACTTTTCATCCTCTCTGGAATTACTACTGTTCGTGTCTGGGATCTCTTGAATACACCTGCAGATACTCGGATACTTTCCATTTCTTATCAAAGACAAATTCTTATGGCTCGAAAGCTCTTGTAGATTGACATTACATATTGGAGATAAACCATATAAACCGTGAAAAGTTTTGACAGAGCATAAGTTTTAATGTTTGTGTTTGTTTGTTTGTTTGTTTGTTTGTTTGAATTACTGCTTTACGTCCCAGTCAACAGCCAATGTCATGTTGGGACGTTGCCTCCACTCTATGGGACTTTTACCCAAAATGAGGATGTCATGACATCTAAGAAGTGCTTGAAATATCCATCCAACCAATGCGTGTTTAATACAGCTACGAGCATTAAAGTACGCGTCAGTACAGTTACACCAGCCACGTACGTTATGCCAGACTGTGAGTAAACACATTGCTGAACGGCGGACTGGTCCTGTGAACACCATGTAACGTAACGTCAATTCGACTAAAACTTAAAAATGTTACATTATTTTTTATTCTGACATAAAAATATGATTCGGAACAAAGACTTACGGATTGTTATCTATAAAAACGGGAGTGTTACAGTTATTAAGATCCGGCAAATTGTATGTTTTTATTATTTTCTATTTCTGAGTATGGTATCTTTCTGGTGCACAAATAGTAAACGGATCGCGATTTCAGGATTGCTTTCCGTCGAAAACAACGTTTATTTTGTAACGCCTGACATGACGTTTTTACAATTTCATTCATTGGCCCCGTAGTCAGTAATGGGTGGCAAAACAAAAAATATATACATGGTCTGAAAGCTGGTTTCAACATCTTTATTTTGATGTACATGTATTTTGCATACCTACTACAAAAATGTTGACATGGCAACATTTTAGCACCAAGAATATAAAAATCGCGAAATATGCCCGAACATCTGACGCGACGTCTACTTTATTATTGCATGTCACAGTCAAAGGCCATGAATGAATAAGGCGATTCACGTGCGCACGTGCTGTTAATTCACGACTTAATTATGCTCTTAACCGCGCGCCACACTAAACGCGTTCTAATTATGAATAACGGGCATAAAATATGAAAGTGAAAGCTTTTACACATACGAAAATGTGACGAAGATTTAAAATAAGGCGTGTCGATATTTGTTTCGTTTTTAGCGGATTTTAGCGAAAATAGCGAACAAACATGATACATTGCTGCAGTGTTAGAAATAAGACCCGGGAAGCAACTTGTCCGGGGGGCAACCTGCAATCAAGCTGAACTTGCCCCCCATGGTTTGAACTTGCCCCCATAGAAACGTCATATAAATGTTACTAAATGAAGATTATTTATCATGTTTATGCATGAATTCAAATGTACAGTCCAATTGTCATTGCTTTGAATTTGTATTTTAGCTCATCTAAGAATGATGAGATTAAACACTTCTTGTAAAATTTCAGGTTGTCCTGGGGGCAACCTTTCAGTAAGATCAGGTTGCCCCCACCAAATTTGACCCGTGACGGGCAAGTGGGCAACTGCTTATTTCTAACCCTGAATTGCTTGTCATTCATTACTATTCTACGGCCTGGGTTTTCAACACTGAGGCTTGTTTTGGGGGTGTTAAATATCCCATAAAAATCACCCCTTATATCCCAATATCCCCTGTTTGGTGGCATACGATGGGGGGGGGGGGGGGGGTCCGGGAGCATGCTCTCCTGGGAAAATTTTAAAAAATCGTGGTACTGTTTTGTGGTACTGATTTAATCATCAAACAGTCAGATACGATCATGTTTCGGAATAGTTACATGAGAGTTACAAGGGTTAAGGGACACTGGGAAATATTGCATTATGATCAAGTGTTACGGTGTTACGGGGTAACTGGCTCCAGAGGATAGAAAATAACGTATATTTAATCATCAAAACACCCAAGTACGGTCATGATTCGGAATAGTTACATGAGAGTTACGAGGGTTACGGGACTCTGAAAAAATATTGCATTATGATCAAATGTTACGGTGTTACGGGGTAACTGGCTCCAGAGGAGAGAAAATAACTTATATTTAATCATCAAAACATCCATGTACGGTCATGTTTCGGTATGGTTACATGAGAGTTACAGGGGTTACGGGTCTCTGGAAAACTATTGCATTATGATCAAATGTTACGGTGTTACGGGGTAACTGGCTCCAGAGGGGAGAAAATAACTTATAATTAATCATCAAAACACCCATGTACGATCATGTTACGGTATAGTTACATGAGAGTTACAGGGGTTACGGTTCTCTGGAAAAATATTGCACTATGATCAAATGTTACGGTGTTACGGGGTAACTGGCTCCAGAGGAGAGAAAATAACTTAAATTTAATCATCAAAACACCCATGTACGGTCATGTTTCGGTATAGTTACATGAGAGTTACGAGGGTTACGGCTGTCTGAAAAAATATTGCATTATGATCAAATGTTACGGTATTACGGGGTAACTGGCTCTAGAGGAGAGAAAATAACTTATATTTAATCATCACAACAGTCAGATACGGTTATGTTTCGGTATGGTTACATGAGAGTTACAGGGGTTACGGGTCTCTGGAAAACTATTGCATTATGATCAAATGTTACGGTGTTACGGGGTAACTGGCTCCAAAGGACAGAAAATAACTAATATTTAATCATCAAAACATCCATGTACGGTCTTGTTTCGGTATGGTTACATGAGAGTTACAGGGGTTACGGGTCTCTGGAAAAATATTGCACTATGATCAAATGTTACGGTGTTACGGGGTAACTGGCTCCAGAGGGGAGAAAATAACTTATAATTAATCATCAAAACACCCATGTAAGATCATGTTACGGTATAGTTACATGAGAGTTACGAGGGTTACGGGACTCTGAAAAAATATTGCATTATGATTAAATGTTACGGTGTTACGGGGTAACTGGCTCCAGAGGACAGAAAATAACTTATATTTAATCATCACATCGGTCAGATACGATAATGTTTCGGTATCGTTACATGAGAGTTACGAGGGTTACGAGACTCTGGAAAAAATTTGCATTTTGATCAACTGTTACGGTGTTACGGGGTAACTGGCTCCAGAGGATAGAAAATAACATATATTTAATCATCACAACAGTCAGATACGGTCATGTTTCGGTATGGTTACATGAGAGTTACAGGGGTTACGGGTCTCTGGAAAACTATTGCATTATGATCAAATGTTACGGTGTTACGGGGTAACTGGCTCCAGAGGATAGAAAATAACTTATATTTAATCATCAAATACCCGTGTACGGTCATGTTTCGGAATAGTTACATGAGAGTTACGAGGGTTACGGGTCTCTGAAAAAATATTGCACTATGATCAAATGTTACGGTGTTACGGGGTAACTGGCTCCAGAGGAGAGAAAATAACTTATATTTAATCATCAAAACATCCATGTACGGTCATGTTTCGGTATAGTTACATGAGAGTTACGTGGGTTACGGCTCTCTGAAAAAATATTGCATTATGATCAAATGTTACGGTGTTACGGGGTAACTGGCTCTAGAGAATAGAAAATAACTTATATTTAATCATCACAACAGTCAGATACGATCATGTTTCGGTATCGTTACATGAGGGTTACGAGGGTTACGGCTCTCTGAAAAAATATTGCATTATGATCAAATGTTACGGTGTTACGGGGTAACTGGCTCCAGAGGATAGAAAATAACTTATATTTTATCATCAAACACCCATGTACGGTCATGTTTCGGTATGGTTACATGAGAGTTACAAGGGCTACGAGACGCTGGGAAAATATTGCATTATGATCAAATGTTACGGTGTTACGGGGTAACTGGCTCCAGAGGATAGAAAATAACTAATATTTAATCATCAAAACACCCATGTACGATCATGTTACGGTATAGTTACATTAGAGTTACAGGGGTTACGGTTCTCTGGAAAAATATTGCACTATGATCAAATGTTACGGTGTTACGGGGTAACTGGCTCCAGAGGAGAGAAAATAACTTATATTTAATCATCAAAACATCCATGTACGGTCATGTTTCGGTATAGTTACATGAGAGTTACGTGGGTTACGGCTCTCTGAAAAAATATTGCATTATGATCAAATGTTACGGTGTTACGGGGTAACTGGCTCTAGAGAATAGAAAATAACTTATATTTAATCATCACAACAGTCAGATACGATCATGTTTCGGTATCGTTACATGAGGGTTACGAGGGTTACGGCTCTCTGAAAAAATATTGCATTATGATCAAATGTTACGGTGTTACGGGGTAACTGGCTCCAGAGGATAGAAAATAACTTATATTTTATCATCAAACACCCATGTACGGTCATGTTTCGGTATGGTTACATGAGAGTTACTAGGGTTACGTGTCTCTTGAAAAATATTGCATTATGATCAAATTTTACGTTGTTACACCGTAACTGGCTCCAGAAGAGAGAAGATAACATCAAGCCAGTCATATACGGCATGTTTCGGAAGGGTTACAGTAGAGTTACATGGGTTACAAGACTCGGGAAAATTAATTTGATAGTTTCAAACGAATATCATATTCGTTGGTATCGGTTGGTTACAATGGTTACGCTAGTAACAAAAAGGTTGTTGCTGGAAGATTTGGACCAATTTTGTGCCCTAGATGTATATAGTGACGGGTGACAGAGCACACTGATCAGGTCTACAGTACAGGTTCATGATGGATCAAGTCTATACTACTATATTCGTATTGTGGCAAACGACGGAGCATGCTGATCAGAGTCACAGTTTCTAATTGGACGGAAAATAACAGTGTTTATAAAATGAAAAATCTACTAAAGCGAAAAATATGCTGCAAGGTAGACAACTAAAATACACTCACCAAACTGTACATCAATAGCCATTCCAGTTCATACACACAACACAAGACATGCACATAAATAATGTACATGACAATGTCAACACAAAAGAGTTCCAACGAAGCAAACACAATCCATGGTCACGAAGTATGTCCAGGAACACATCACTCCACACACGATGGAAGTCTGTTTCTGTTTAGGCTGTCATCCTTTGGAATCATGAATCGCGAAAACACAAACTGTCAAATTGGGCCCATTATTATCCACGTGTTCAATGGAATTACTATTATTTACTATCGATGGAGATCTCCATTTTGATTGGCGCGCGCATCGTCCCAGGTCACTAGTCACTGACGTCACACCAACTGGAATGCATGCGTACGAAGCTCACAGCTATACAACATGGCTGTGTCATGAACGAAGGCGTCTCCCGGCGTTTACTGGAATTCGTCTGGCATTCTTGGACACCAACGAGCGTCGTCTTTAGTCACACTGGCCACCATTGTCAACGGGCTGGTTTGGTAGATGGTGATATTTGTTCTACTCTTCCCGCGGATTCGTATTAAGACAAACGCCTGTAATTATATGAAATAATATAATTATGAATATTCCAAATATAGCACAGAAAAACGAACTTGTTCAAAAGTATCGTAAATGGCAAATGCCAAGTACAAAGTACATAAAATGACATAAAGTAACATATCTGGAATGGATTTAGTCTACCTTGCAGCTAACCTTAAATTGTACAGACATTGGCAATTTACCATGACACGGCTTATTTACAACATAACATCAGATCTTGTTATCATAATCAAATATTACATTTCTTAATAATGAAATGACACTAAAGATGCTGCAGCTTATCAGTTGTAAAAGATGGCTTAAAACAACGTACATGTACCTGTAATTATATGAAATAATATAATTATGAATATTCCAAATATAGCACAGAAAAACGAACTTGTTCAAAAGTATCGTAAATGGCAAATGCAAAGAACCGTTACATGCGTGAACGCTTGTTAGTATCAAGTATTACATAACAATACCACAAAAACTACCTATCTACCTATACTGGCCAAGATTAACTACGCTACCTAAGTATGTAATACCTACTAATTTCCTGTAGTGCCATATACAATTTCCTGTAAAATATCTGGAATTCTGCGCCATAATATAGGACATAAAGGGAACGTAAAGGCCAAAAAAGGACGATAAATAAACACTAAAATAGATATAGATTTTAGAATTTACTGACCCTATGACAACTACAACGCTTAGTTTTAACGTGTTGACATGGTTTTAATGGTTGCAAATGTAAAGCTTAGTGTTTACGTGTTGTCATTAACGGTTTTAACTGCAACGCTTAGTTTTAACGCGTTGCCGCGGTATTAACGGTTGCAAATCCAATGCTTAGTGCTAACGTGTTGCAATTAACGGTTATAACTACAACGCTTAGTTTTAACTTGTTGACATGGTTTTAATGGTTGCAAATGCAAAGCTTAGTGTTTACGTGTTGTCATTAAAGGTTTTAACTACAACGCTTAGTTTTAACGCATTGTAACCGCAATGCTTAGTGTTAACGTGGTGTCATTAACGGTTGCAACTGCAACGCTTAGTGTAAACATGTTGACACTAACGGTTGCAACTGCAATGCTAAGTCTTAACATGTTGACATAAACAATTGCAACGTGTTAACGTGTTGAAATTAACGTAAGCAAATGCTACACTTACTGTAATGTTGACACTAACGGTTTTAACTGCAACATGTTGCCACTAACGCTCGCAACTGCAATGCTTAATGTTAACGTGTTGCCTTTAAAGGTTGCAACTGCAACGGTTAATGCTTACATGTTGACACTAACGTTTGCAACTGCAACGTCTAGCTTTAACGTGTTGCCACTAACGCTTAATGTTAACGTGTTGCCATTAAAGGTTGCAACTGTAACGGTTAGTGCTTACATGTTGACACTAACGTTTGCAACTGTTTTAACGGTTGCAAATGCAAAGCTTAGTGTTTACGTGTTGCCATTAACGGTTTTAACTACAACGCTTAGCGTGTTGACACGGTTTTAACGGTTGCAAATGCAAAGCTTAGTGTTTACGTGTTGGCATTAACGGTTTTAACTGCAACGCTTAGTTTTAACATGTTGCCACGGTATTAACGGTTGCAAATCCAATGCTTAGTGCTAACGTGTTGCAATTAACGGTTATAACTACAACGCTTAGTTTTAACGTGTTGACATGGTTTTAATGGTTGCAAATGCAAAGCTTAGTGTTAACGTGTTGTCATTAACGGTTTTAACTGCAACGCTTAGTTTTAACGTGTTGCCACGGTATTAACGGTTGCAAATCCAATGCTTAGTGCTAATGTGTTGCAATTAATGGTTATAAATACAACGCTTAGTTTTAACGTGTTGATATGGTTTTAATTGTTGCAAATGCAAAGCTTAGTGTTAACGTGTTGTCATTAACGGTTTTAACTACAACGCTTAGTTTTAACGCATTGTAAATGCACTTCTTTTCGGTCGGTCGTCTTTCAGCTGAATATGTTTGGTATTCGAGTTCATGTATTATCTCGAGGATTTCGTAAAAATGGTGCAATTGTGAGTGAGCATTTCTCAGTAGCCTGTATATAAGGATTTTAGAAATTTGAAAAATCATCGACGCTCGTTGCTTCGCAAGTTTGGTACCGTTTCGTTTGTTCGTCAAATTTTCTTGTTTGCGGAATAGAGGAGGAAAATCGGATATCTACGACGAGGATGCGTGTGATACACAGAGATATTAGTATCATAAGTACGATTTCTATAAATAATGAAAGATTTTTAGGTTTGGTTTTCATTACGTTTTGCTGTTTCATGAGAGATGATTTAAGAATTTAGATTAAAAGATTTTGTTGTGGCAAAAGAAGCATGTCGGGTCCTTGTATAATTTAGTTTTATTAAGCCTGCATATACATGTATAAATTATTGCTCACAATGGAATGTTCGTAAATTAACCGTTTTTCCTTTTGAGTTTCAGTTGTTATCGAGTTTCGATGTATTCGAGCTGACGTGATGATTTGGGTACAGTGTACAAGTATATAGCTTTTCATAGATCCTTTGCCAGCGTATCCGCGCCTATTTAAGATAAGTACATACTTATTTGTTCAGTTTTGACTTTGTATCAAAAGCCGATACTTGAAGAATTATCAGTCATGACCGTTTATGACGATAATTTTTTAGTTTATATATAAAATAATGCATTATATACGGGTCATATTAAAGTACCGAATTGTTTGTAGGTTGGCCAGAAGGCTTATTATTAGGATTTATTCTTTCAAGTCAATATAAATCTAGGTTTGTGAAAAAATAGATATTCGATGTTTGCTGTTAGATCAAGACGAATAAGGTTTCTGTATATTTCACAGTTTTAATTCAAGATGAAATTGAGATTAGCATAATCTTTTAAAATAGTTATCTATTTGTCATCATATCTCTGAATTTCCAATGGTATTTTTGGTGGAAGCGGTCTGTGGGTGCGTAAAGGTGGGGCCGGGGGCCGAGGGTGTAGTGAGGACGGGTTACTTGGTGGCTTGTGTGAAACAGTTTACGTATTTTTTAGACCATTCGGTTGGATGGTTTTGGCAAGCTGAGGTGCAGATGGTTTGTGGCCGTTGGTGCGTTTTGTGTGTGCATTGGGGAAGCATCGTTTCAATCGCTTGTTAAAAATTTTTATTCCTGAGGCCAAAGTGCGGCAGACAGCTTTGAATTCATATCGAGTTAAAATCATTGTTTATTTCTTGTCACTGTTTAAAGTAAAATAAAGATTCTGTTCATGTGGGTGGTTATTTGCTTTTAGTGAAAGTTTGGATATCTGGAACTATTATCTGTTTTCTTTAGTACATGTATCAGGCGTTTTCTGTGGGCTGTGGTCGATGGATCGAGCTTTGTGTATGCAGAAAGGAGATATTTTTAAAAAAATTATTACTTGATAGTTACGCTTAAATAAGGGAGGCTACTTTAGAGATCAATATATTAGTTTGTTAGGAAGCATTGATACTTGATAGTCTTAAGGAATGCGTAGATTATGCAGAATTTGTTTGATTTTCACGAAAATGTTGTTTCGCTATATTTTTGTGAGTATATGTAGAAGTTTAGTGTATTTTATGAAAAATGACTTCGGTTATTTAGAAACACTTTAATTTATTGATATGCGTGCCTTATATATACACTTATATACTGCTCACACTAAGCCGAATTTAAAACGAACATGTTTCATTTCGTGACCGGCATGGACCCGTTATAATTGTTGTTCACTTACTTCCTTCCATTCGATTACTTTGATACGAATTTTAATGTCGTTTGTCCATTTGTATCCCATGTAAACGTGAGAAATAACGTTTTGATTGTTAAATTACTTCCTTCCATTCGATAACCTTGCTACGAATCTTCGTTTAAAACTAATTTTAATGTTGTTTGTCTATTCGTATGCCATGTAAATGTGAGAAATAGCGCAGTGTGAAATGCAAAAATGTTTTCCGGGTAAGAGGCCGAGCTTTAGATTTGGGGAATACACTTGTTGTAGCCATAGCGGATCTGTAGATGATCCGGATCAAAAACATAAAACAAGAATTTTTTAAAATCGTGGATAATGACGTCAACAGCTTGTTCACGTCAATGGTTCCCGGCTCATATACAAAAACACGATGGAACAAAAAAAACAACAAAAAAACAAAAAAAAAAAAAAAGGCTGTTCGCCGAATTTCCAGAAAATGAAAAGTACCATGTTAGTTATTTATCGATATTGGTTGCTAATATCTTTTCCAATTGTTTTCTGTCATTTGACGAAGTATTCGTCCTAAAATCGAATATTACGACATATTTAATTGAAACTTTGAAACAGTGCCATTGTAGTTACTCCGAATCACGTTTAACCGCATACTCTCATTTTATGCTTTCAAAGGACTTGGATCGTTTGATGTTTGGAACTAAAGGTATATTTATACATTCTGGGTGTTTATGTTATAAAGTTTAGAGTTCAAAATGAAAAAATTCTGCGTTTTTAACAAGCATCATATAATATTCCGACGTCATTCAGATCTTCCATGGAACATCGTGTGTTCGGTGGGATTGGGGTAGCCTAGCCACTAGGCGTTAAAATGACAAATCTACAAAAGGTAAAAATCATTTTATATAAAATGTACATCATTTGGACATAATATGTGTCTACTCCTCTGTCTCGATTTTAACGCCTAGTACCAAGCAAAATATTCCCCTTCCACTTCTGATGGGGTAATACTGGAGTAATCTGATCCCACCAATTACTGTCAGAACAACCTGCTAGTTGCTGATCAGAGATAAGAATTTATGGCCAATTGTTTATACTGCAACTGATAACAAGCAAAGACTGGAGCATAGGAACATATTTTTCTTCAAAATCCAGTTCTGTATTTTCTGTGCAGTTTTTGTGATATTAGTTCATAGATGAGCCACTGCATCACAAAACCAACAATCTACATTATGCGAACTCAAAGGCGCGGATCAGCTACCTTCTTCTGTGACTGTACAGGCTGGTTTGTGTCGGACCTGGTCGGAAACCCAGATAGAAGTTTTTCTCATGCAAAGGCTCAGATATATTTGCATCTTTATTTGAATTAAAACATTGTTAAACAAATATCAATTTTGTGATGTAAAAATAAGCATATCTTTTTTTCTTGTTTCAAAACGTATTTGGCTCTTAAACCCTGACGCTTCACTCAATTTGAATTCAAGTAAATATCCTAAACCTATTAACAAATGCTGCTAATTCCTGGGTAAACTGAAGAAAACAAATTCTGTGGTTTTCCTCTTTGAGCTGTATGACATCACCTGTAGACCATTAAAACTCAGATAAATAAACAAATTGGAGTTGGTGGCTGTTATCAGATTATGTGGGGCAATATGAGGCTAATAAATGTCAATCACAGCAGAAATTCCTCTCAGAGCATTTTCGGAAAAGACTAGTCTGATAAATCTAGCCAAGATATGTACATCAGAAAATATCTGGTGCTCTAGCTTCCAAGAAGAGAAAATTTGAATTTACAAAAAAGGACAAAAAACCTATTTATCAATTTATCAGACTAGTAGCTAGTCTAGGATTGGGGTTGAGCAAACATGGCTATGGGAAAATGCCGCCGAAAAAGGCATATGTTTTGGTCCTCGGAATATTTCATAAGGTTCACTGTATGTCTACATGCAAAAAATTTGAAGGAGAAACCCATCGCGGGTGATATATAGTCCATGATTCGGATTACCTCCAATTCATTAGCTTTGACTTCTTTATGCATAGACTTTCATGCTCCAGTGTTTGATATAAAATGAAAACCATTGCATTTGATGAGGAACTAAATTGGCTTCAAGATAGTACTAAGTTTATAAATCTCAAATCATTCATGTGCGCATGCGCAGCAACTTTCATGAATTTGATCCGGAATGGGTAGAATAATTGTACATGTACCTAGTTTGTAGTTAATAGTCTACATTTTTAAAAGCAAACAAATAAATAAATAAGTAATATATTTTCGATTTTTAGATGGTTTTAAGTTAATATGTCTGTGTAATTGTATGAATCTGACTTGTTTAGTTTTGTAGGGGTATTGATTTGGATAAGATTGGATGGCATATTGTGCGGGTGTTTGGTATGGCAATCGTTTTGGCTATTTAAAGCCGATGACGCATTCATATAACAGTGGAAATTTTACTGGAAATTCTCGCTGTTTTAAATAGTATTCAAAAGTGCATAAAGTGCATAAGAGTGCTGTGCACAGAATATGGAATCAAATTGATCTTTTAATATCATAATGATTTATAAAACTTTGAATATGTGAGATTCGGACTGGGGCTGGAGATAGTTGCAATTTCTGCTCGGATTCGGTTTACACAAAGACCAGTTGTAAATAGTTATGCTTTAAGTCTGTGCAATGTGGTTTGTTTCGACACAAATAAAATCTCAAGTTTATATATTTTTCATATTTATATGATGAATTTTGTTTAAAATCAAAATGAGATCCATGGGGGGAAAACGATTTTCGACTAGTGCGTCACAAGTTGATAGTTCTTTTAAATAATTCCATGAAAAAGTTGAAAATAATGAAAATCGAACCATCTCAGTTTTATGGTTTGCTGGTATGATATTATAGAATATATTGGTTCAGAGAATAGATTAGTTTTCCGATATTTACGGTTCCGTGAAAAAATTGTCGTCTTATTATCATGCATTTTTGCTTTGACTGTGTTAGAATTCACTTGATGCAGGGGCTTTATTGTGGTTGTTTTGTTGGACAGGGCTTGAATCTCGACATTTCATGTGTTAGAGTATATCTGTCATAGAAATCTGTTATTTGTCGTTATTTATCTGTAAGTGTGAAAGCACGATATATAGGCTTAGTACCGTTAGTTTGAAACTAAAATATCTAAATGGTTGAATAACGGATTTCGTTCTCGAGCACATGTGGTGTTTGGCGATGTGGTCATTTCGGGGCGTGAATAATTTAAAAATAGGTACAACGTTTTAATGAAGAATCATTGGTAATAGGCAGTTGTAGAAATGTTGGTACACAAGTTTATGTATTTGTGTGGTTGATGGTTTTGCTGGTTCTGTGGCTGTTGGTTGGGTTGAACAAACAGGTGCTGGAAATGGTTGTATTTTGAGTTGCTTAATACAAGGACAAATTGTAATGATTTTTAACAAAGCTTTAGATACGGTACTTGGGTACATAACGTCAATGCATTGAAGGTTGGAGTTAGCAAAAGTAAAGATGAGTAAAGTTCTATCGTGTTTTAAATGGTGCACGAAAAAAAAAAAAAAAAAAAAAAAAAAAAAAAAAGTGGTTTTTAAAGGCTTAAGATAATATGTTAAAGAACTGGCAATGGGTGCCTCAGCAAGTTGAAGAGAATATTGTTCATTGTTGCCATTTGTTGTTTAGATAGATAAAAAAAAAAAAAAAAAAAAAAAAAAGTTAAAGATATATGAATGAGATGTGGCTTGGGCCTAAAAAAAAAAAAAAAAGAAAAGAGTGAAAAAAAAAAAAAAAAAAAAAAAGAGAGAGAAAAAAAAAAAAAAAAAAAAAAGAAAGAAAGAAAAAAAAAAAAGTTGAAGATATATGAATGAGATGTGGCTTGGGCCTAAAAAGAAAAGAAAAAAAAAAAAATAAGGTCAAGGAATGAGACCGCCTGGGCGGCTAAAAATGCGAAAATGACAAATGAGATATGGAGAAAGCCAGTGTACGATAATATCATGGATGCACATATATATTCAGTCTACAATATTTATTATGAGGAATAGACAAGGCGTGGATAAAAATGAAGAGATGGTAAACTAAAGGAAGGAATAGAAGAGGATCTTTTACATTTTAAGGAATTTTGTTTTTCGAAATAATTAAACATGAAAGAGCGGAGGGCATATAAATCATATACTGGTATGTTTCCACTTCTTTGTTTGATCGAAAAATGAAGCAACAGCGGCATTTCAAAATATTGTGTTATGTTCTTTATTACTCTGCAGAAGGGTACTTGAATTGTGATTAGTTTTGCAAGGCAAGACCTTATATTAAGACCGATAGAGAAAAGACTTTATTTATTTGCGGACGAACGAAGTGAGGGAGAAAATAAATGCACTTCTTTTCGGTCGGTCGTCTTTCAGCTGAATATGTTTGGTATTCGAGTTCATGTATTATCTCGAGGATTTCGTAAAAATGGTGCAATTGTGAGTGAGCATTTCTCAGTAGCCTGTATATAAGGATTTTAGAAATTTGAAAAATCATCGACGCTCGTTGCTTCGCAAGTTTGGTACCGTTTCGTTTGTTCGTCAAATTTTCCCATATAATTTAGAGTAAAAAATGTTCAAATATGTTTGGTTATAATAGCTGGATTGACACAATTACACTTAATGTTAGATTACATTTGTAGATATTTTGCAAACAAGATCGGATAAATGAACAAAACAATCACATGTTGCAAATAAGATCGGCTAAATGACCAAAACAATTACATGCACGCTTGCTTAAAGAAATTATAGTAACATGATATTTGGCGTTGTTTCCAGTAAAAATGGTAAGCGACGTCCCAGGGAAAGTGGTTTTATGTTCGTGATACGACTGTTTATTGTGGTTGTCCTTTTTCGTGCCCGTTTTCCATACTTTTGGTTGAAACTTAGCCTACTTCTTACTTTCACGAGAGGGAACAAGTCATTCTGCTCCTCGAATTTGTTGCCGGGAAAAATGTTTTGTTATGTATTATGTATTTTTCCCCGACCCGGTGTCTATGTGGGGACTTCAAATTTAATCGCATTGATTTCTGGTTCCTATATTCTTACTCTATAACGCAAACCACGAAATTACGGGCTTTATGGGTATTTTAGAATTTTGTCGTACATTTATTTGACAAATGTTGGTTCAAGTTTGAGATTTTACGGTAATTGTAACTTCGTTTTAAGTAGAACTTTGTTTTTAAAACAATAGTAAGTTTGATTTTTATATGTATTCAGTTTTGCTGTTTTAAAAAGCAATGTTGTTGTGCTGTGTTTAATAAAGTATTCTAAGTTTCAGACTGTTGAGAGATTAGAGATGTGTTACAGAGATGGCTAGCTATAATCCGAAACTGTAGCTGTGAAATGGGATGGAAACAGGATGCGTTTTTGTGGAATAATAAACATATATGTAGACAGTTTTAAACTGCTGAAATTGAGTGTGGTTGTTATTGAGTCGGAAAAATGAAGCAACAGCGGCATTTCAAAATATTGTGTTATGTTCTTTATTACTCTGCAGAAGGGTTCTTGAATTGTGATTAGTTTTGCAAGGCAAGACCTTATATTAAGACCGATAGAGAAAAGACTTTATTTATTTGCGGACGAACGAAGTGAGGGAGAAAATAACCGCAATGCTTAGTGTTAACGTGTTGTCATTAACGGTTTCAACTGCAACGCTTAGTTTTAACGTGTTGCCACTAACGCTTGCAACAGCAATGCTTAATGTTAACGTGTTGCCTTTAAAGGTTGCAACTGCAACGGTTAGTGCTTACATGTTGACACTTACGTTTGCAAGCGCAACGCTTAGCTTTAACGTGTTGCCACTAACCCTCCATGTTAACGTCTTGTCATTAAAGGTTGCAACTGTAACGGTTAGCGCTTACATGTTGACACTAACGTTTGCAACTGTTTTAACGGTTGCAAATGCAATGCTTAGTGTTTACGTGTTGCCATTAACGGTTTTAACTACAACGTTTAGTTTTAACGTGTTGATACGGTTTTAATGGTTGCAAATGCAAAGCTTAGTGTTTACGTGTTGTCTGTTGTCATTAACGGTTTTAACTGACGGTTGCAAATCCAATGCTTTGTGCTAACGTGTTGCAATTAACAGTTATAACTACAACGCTTAGTTTTAACGTGTTGACATGGTTTTAATGGTTTCAAATGCAAAGCTTAGTGTCTACGTGTTGTCATTAACGGTTGCAACTGCAACGCTTAGTGTAAACATGTTGACACTAACGGTTGCAACTGCAATGCTAAGTGTTGACATAAACGGTTGCAACGTGTTAACGTGTTGAAATTAACGTATGCAAATGCTACACTTACTGTTATAATGTTGACACTAACGATTGTAACTGCAACGCTTAGTTTTAGCGTGTTGCCACCAACGCTTGCAACTGCAATGCTTAATGTTAACGTGTTGCCTTTAAAGGTTGCAACTGCAAAGGTTAGTGCTTACATGTTGACACTAACGTTTGCAACTGCAACGCTTAGCTTTAACGTGTTGCCACTAACGCTTAATGTTAACGTCTTGCCATTAAAGGTTGCAACTGTAACGGTAAGTTCTTACATGTTGACACTTACGTTTGCAACTGTTTTAACGGTTGCAAATGCAAAGCTTAGTGTTTACGTGTTGGCATTAACGGTTTTAACTACAACGCTTAGTTTTAGCGTGTTGACACGGTTTTAACGGTTGCAAATGCAAAGCTTAGTGTTTACGTGTTGTCATTAACGGTTTTAACTGCAACGCTTAGTTTTAACATGTTGCCACGGTATTAACTGTTGCAAATCCAATGCTTAGTGCTAACGTGTTGCAATTAACGGTTATAACTACAACGCTTAGTTTTAACGTGTTGACATGGTTTTAATGGTTGCAAATGCAAAGCTTAGTGTTTACGTGTTGTCATTAACGGTTGCAACTGCAACGCTTAGTGTAAACATGTTGACACTAACGGTTGCAACTGCAATGCTAAGTGTTGACATAAACGGTTGCAACGTGTTAACGTGTTGAAATTAACGTAAGCAAATGCTACACTAACTGTTATAATGTTGACACTAACGGTTGTAACTGCAACGGTTAGTTTTAACGCATTGTAACCGCAATGCTTAGTGTTAACGTGTTGTCATTAACGGTTGCAACTGCAACGCTTAGTGTAAACATGTTGACACTAACGGTTGCAACTGCAATGCTAAGTGTTAACATGTTGACATAAACGGTTGCAACGTGTTAACGTGTTGAAATTAACGTAAGCAAATGCTACACTTACTGTTATAATGTGGACACTAACGGTTGTAACTGCAACGCTTAGTTTTAACGTGTTGCCACTAACGCTTGCAACTGCATTGCTTAATGTTAACGTGTTGCCTTTAAAGGTTGTAACTGCAACGGTTAGTGCTTACATGTTGACACTAACGTTTGCAACTGCAACGCTTAGCTTTAACGTGTTGCCACTAACGCTTAATGTTAACGTGTTGCCATTAAAGGTTGCAACTGTAACGGTTAGTGCTTACATGTTGACACTAACGTTTGCAACTGTTTTAACGGTTGCAAATGCAAAGCTTAGTGTTTACGTGTTGCCATTAACGGTTTTAACTACAACGCTTAGTTTTAACGTGTTGACACGGTTTTAACGGTTGCAAATGCAAAGCTTAGTGTTTACGTGTTGTCATTAACGGTTTTAACTGCAACGCTTAGTTTTAACATGTTGCCACGGTATTAACGGTTGCAAATCCAATGCTTAGTGCTAACGTGTTGCAATTAACGGTTATAACTACAACGCTTAGTTTTAACGTGTTGACATGGTTTTAATGGTTGCAAATGTAAAGCTTAGTGTTTACGTGTTGTCATTAACGGTTTTAACTGCAACGCTTAGTTTTAACGTGTTGCCACGGTATTAACGGTTGCAAATCCAATGCTTAGTGCTAATGTGTTGCAATTAACGGTTATAACTACAACGCTTAGTTTTAACGTGTTGACATGGTTTTAATGGTTGCAAATGCAAAGCTTAGTGTTTACGTGTTGTCATTAACGGTTTTAACTACAACGCTTAGTTTTAACGCATTGTAACCGCAATGCTTAGTGTTAACGTGTTGTCATTAACGGTTGCAACTGCAACGCTTAGTGTAAACATGTTGACACTAACGGTTGCAACTGCAATGCTAAGTGTTAACATGTTGACATAAACGGTTGCAACGTGTTAACGTGTTGAAATTAACGTAAGCAAATGCTACACTTACTGTTATAATGTTGACACTTACGATTGTATCTGCAACGGTTAGTTTTAACGTGTTGCCACTAACGCTTGCAACTGCAATGCTTAATGTTAACGTGTTGCCTTTAAAGGTTGTAACTGCAACGGTCAGTGCTTACATGTTGACACTAACGTTTGCAACTGCAACGCTTAGCTTTAACGTGTTGCCACTAACGCTTAATGTTAACGTGTTGCCATTAAAGGTTGCAACTGTAACGGTTAGTGCTTACATGTTGACACTAACGTTTGCAACTGTTTTAACGGTTGCAAATGCAAAGCTTAGTGTTTACGTGTTGCCATTAACGGTTTTAACTACGACGCTTAGTTTTAACATGTTGCCACGGTATTAACGGATGCAAATCCAATGCTTAGTGCTAACGTGTTGCAATTAACGGTTATAACTACAACGCTTAGTTTTAACGTGTTGCCACTAACGCTTGCAACTGCATTGCTTAATGTTAACGTGTTGCCTTTAAAGGTTGTAACTGCAACGGTTAGTGCTTACATGTTGACACTAACGTTTGCAACTGCAACGCTTAGTTTTAACGTGTTACCACTAACGCTTAATGTTAACGTGTTGCCATTAAAGGTTGCAACTGTAACGGTTAGTGCTTACATGTTGACACTAACGTTTGCAACTGTTTTAACGGTTGCAAATGCAAAGCTTAGTGTTTACGTGTTGCCATTAACGGTTTTAACTACAACGCTTAGTTTTAACGTGTTGACACGGTTTTAACGGTTGCAAATGCAAAGCTTAGTGTTTACGTGTTGGCATTAACGGTTTTAACTGCAACGCTTAGTTTTAACATGTTGCCACGGTATTAACGGTTGCAAATCCAATGCTTAGTGCTAACATGTTGCAATTAACGGTTATAACTACAACGCTTAGTTTTAACGTGTTGACATGGTTTTAATGATTGCAAATGCAAAGCTTAGTGTTTACGTGTTGTCATTAACGGTTTTAACTGCAACGCTTAATTTTAACGTGTTGCCACGGTATTAACGGTTGCAAATCCAATTCTTAGTGCTAACGTGTTGCAATTAAGGGATATAACTACAACGCTTAGTTTTAACGTGTTGACATGGTTTTAATGGTTGCAACTGCAAAGCTTCGTGTTAACGTGTTGTCATTAACGGTTTTAACTACAACGCTTAGTTTTAACGCATTGTAACCGCAATGCTTAGTGTTAACGTGTTGTAATTAACTGTTGCAACTGCAACGCTTAGTGTAAACATGTTGACACTAACGGTTGCAACTGCAATGCTAAGTGTTAACATGTTGACATAAACGGTTGCAACGTGTTAACGTGTTGAAATTAACGTAAGCAAATGCTACACTTACTGTAATGTTGAAACTAACGGTTGTAACTGCAACGCTTAGTTTTAACGTGTTGCCACTAACGCTTGCAACTGCAATGCTTAATGTTAACGTGTTGCCTTTAAAGGTTGCAACTGCAACAGTTAGTGCTTACATGTTGACACTAACGTTTGCAACTGCAACGCTTAGCTTTAACGTGTTGCCACTAACGCTTAATGTTAACGTGTTGCCATTAAAGGTTCAACTGTAACGGTTAGTGCTTACATGTTGACACTAACGTTTGCAACTGCAACGCTTAGCTTTAACGTGTTGCCACTAACGCTTAATGTTAGCGTGTTGCCATTAAAGGTTGCAACTGTAACTGTTAGTGCTTACATGTTGACACTAACGTTTGCAACTGTTTTAACGGTTGCAAATGCAAAGCTTAGTGTTTACGTGTTGCCATTAACGGTTTTAACTACAACGCTTAGTTTCAACGTTAGTGTTTTCTGTTGCCATTTACGGTTTTAACTACAACGCTTACTTTTAACGTGTTGACACGGTTTTAACGGTTGTAAATGCAAAGCTTAGTGTTTACGTGTTGTCACTGACGGTTTTAACTGCAACGCTTAGTTTTAACATGTTGCCACGGTATTAACGGTTGCAAATCCAATGCTTTGTGCTAACGTGTTGCAATTAACGGTTATAACTACAACGCTTAGTTCTAACGTGTTGGCATTGTTTTAATGGTTGCAAATGCAAAGCTTAGTGTTTACGTGTTAAACTACAACGCTTAGTTTTAACGCATTGTAACCGCAATGCTTAGTGTTAACGTGTTGTCATTAACGGTTGCAACTGCAACGCTTAGTGTTAACATGTTGACATAAACGGTTGCAACGTGATAACGTGTTGAAATTAACGTAAGCAAATGCTACACTTATAATGTTGACACTAACGTAACGTAAGTAAATGCTACACTTATAATGTTGACACTAAAGGTTGTAACTGCAACGCTTAGTTTTAACGCATTGTAACCGCAATGCTTAGTGTTAACGTGTTGTCATTAACGGTTGCAACTGCAACGCTTAGTTTTAACGTGTTGCCACTAACGCTTGCAACAGCAATGCTTAATGTTAACGTGTTGCCTTTAAAGGTTGCAACTGCAACGGTTAGTGCTTACATGTTGACACTTACGTTTGCAAGCGCAACGCTTAGCTTTAACGTGTTGCCACTAACCCTCCATGTTAACGTCTTGTCATTAAAGGTTGCAACTGTAACGGTTAGCGCTTACATGTTGACACTAACGTTTGCAACTGTTTTAACGGTTGCAAATGCAATGCTTAGTGTTTACGTGTTGCCATTAACGGTTTTAACTACAACGCTTAGTTTTAACGTGTTGATACGGTTTTAATGGTTGCAAATGCAAAGCTTAGTGTTTACGTGTTGTCTGTTGTCATTAACGGTTTTAACTGACGGTTGCAAATCCAATGCTTTGTGCTAACGTGTTGCAATTAACGGTTATAACTACAACGCTTAGTTTTAACGTGTTGACATGGTTTTAATGGTTTCAAATGCAAAGCTTAGTGTCTACGTGTTGTCATTAACGGTTGCAACTGCAACGCTTAGTGTAAACATGTTGACACTAACGGTTGCAACTGCAATGCTAAGTGTTGACATAAACGGTTGCAACGTGTTAACGTGTTGAAATTAACGTATGCAAATGCTACACTTACTGTTATAATGTTGACACTAACGATTGTAACTGCAACGCTTAGTTTTAGCGTGTTGCAACCAACGCTTGCAACTGCAATGCTTAATGTTAACGTGTTGCCTTTAAAGGTTGCAACTGCAAAGGTTAGTGCTTACATGTTGACACTAACGTTTGCAACTGCAACGCTTAGCTTTAACGTGTTGCCACTAACGCTTAATGTTAACGTCTTGCCATTAAAGGTTGCAACTGTAACGGTAAGTTCTTACATGTTGACACTTACGTTTGCAACTGTTTTAACGGTTGCAAATGCAAAGCTTAGTGTTTACGTGTTGGCATTAACGGTTTTAACTACAACGCTTAGTTTTAGCGTGTTGACACGGTTTTAACGGTTGCAAATGCAAAGCTTAGTGTTTACGTGTTGTCATTAACGGTTTTAACTGCAACGCTTAGTTTTAACATGTTGCCACGGTATTAACTGTTGCAAATCCAATGCTTAGTGCTAACGTGTTGCAATTAACGGTTATAACTACAACGCTTAGTTTTAACGTGTTGACATGGTTTTAATGGTTGCAAATGCAAAGCTTAGTGTTTACGTGTTGTCATTAACGGTTGCAACTGCAACGCTTAGTGTAAACATGTTGACACTAACGGTTGCAACTGCAATGCTAAGTGTTGACATAAACGGTTGCAACGTGTTAAAGTGTTGAAATTAACGTAAGCAAATGCTACACTAACTGTTATAATGTTGACACTAACGGTTGTAACTGCAACGCTTAGCTTTAACGCATTGTAACCGCAATGCTTAGTGTTAACGTGTTGTCATTAACGGTTGCAACTGCAACGCTTAGTGTAAACATGTTGACACTAACGGTTGGAACTGCAATGCTAAGTGTTAACATGTTGACATAAACGGTTGCAACGTGTTAACGTGTTGAAATTAACGTAAGCAAATGCTACACTTACTGTTATAATGTGGACACTAACGGTTGTAACTGCAACGCTTAGTTTTAACGTGTTGCCACTAACGCTTGCAACTGCATTGCTTAATGTTAACGTGTTGCCTTTAAAGGTTGTAACTGCAACGGTTAGTGCTTACATGTTGACACTAACGTTTGCAACTGCAACGCTTAGCTTTAACGTGTTGCCACTAACGCTTAATGTTAACGTGTTGCCATTAAAGGTTGCAACTGTAACGGTTAGTGCTTACATGTTGACACTAACGTTTGCAACTGTTTTAACGGTTGCAAATGCAAAGCTTAGTGTTTACGTGTTGCCATTAACGGTTTTAACTACAACGCTTAGTTTTAACGTGTTGACACGGTTTTAACGGTTGCAAATGCAAAGCTTAGTGTTTACGTGTTGTCATTAACGGTTTTAACTGCAACGCTTAGTTTTAACATGTTGCCACGGTATTAACGGATGCAAATCCAAAGCTTAGTGCTAACGTGTTGCAATTAACGGATATAACTACAAAGCTTAGTTTTAACGTGTTGACATGGTTTTAATGATTGCAAATGCAAAGCTTAGTGTTTACGTGTTGTCATTAACGGTTTAAACTGCAACGCTTAGTTTTAACGAGTTGCCACGGTATTAACGGTTGCAAATCCAATTCTTAGTGCTAACGTGTTGCAATTAACGGTTATAACTACAACGCTTAGTTTTAACGTGTTGACATGGTTTTAATGGTTGCAACTGCAAAGCTTAGTGTTTACGTGTTGTCATTAACGGTTTTAACTACAACGCTTAGTTTTAACGCATTGTAACCACAATGCTTAGTGTTAACGTGTTGTAATTAACGGTTGCAACTGCAACGCTTAGTGCAAACATGTTGACACTAACGGTTGCAACTGCAATGCTATGTGTTAACATGTTGACATAAACGGTTGCAACGTGTTAACGTGTTGAAATTAACGTAAGCAAATGCTACACTTACTGTAATGTTGAAACTAACGGTTGTAACTGTTTTAACGTGTTGCCACTAACGCTTGCAACTGCAATGCTTAATGTTAACGTGTTGCCTTTAAAGGTTGCAACTGCAACGGTTAGTGCTTACATGTTGACACTAACGTTTGCAACTGCAACGCTTAGCTTTAACGTGTTGCCACTAACGCTTTATGTTAACGTGTTGCCATTAAAGGTTGCAACTGTAACGGTTAGTGCTTACATGTTGACACTAACGTTTGCAACTGTTTTAACGTTTGCAAATGCAAAGCTTAGTGTTTACGTGTTGCCACTAGCGGTTTTAACTACAACGCTTAGTTTCAACGTGTTGACACGGTTTTAACGGTTGCAAATGCTAAGCTTAGTGTTTACGTGTTGTCATTAACGGTTTTAACTGCAACGCTTAGTTTTAACATGTTGCCACGGTATTAACGGTTGCAAATCCAATGCTTAGTGCTAACGTGTTGCAATTAACGGTTATAACTACAACGCTTAGTTTTAACGTGTTGACATGGTTTTAATGGTTGCAAATGTAAAGCTTAGTGTTTACGTGTTGTCATTAACGGTTGCAACTGCAACGCTTAGTTTTAACGTGTTGCCACGGTATTAACGGTTGCAAATCCAATGCTTAGTGCTAACGTGTTGCAATTAACGGTTATAACTTTAACGCTTAGTTTTAACGTGTTGACCTGGTTTTAATGGTTGCAACTGCAAAGCTTAGTGTTTACGTGTTGTCATTAACGGTTTTAACTACAACGCTTAGTTTTAACGCATTGTAACCGCAATGCTTAGTGTTAACGTGTTGTAATTAACGGTTGCAACTGCAACGCTTAGTGTAAACATGTTGACACTAATGGTTGCAACTGCAATGCTAAGTGTTAACATGTTGACATAAACGGTTGCAACGTGTTAACGTGTTGAAATTAACGTAAGCAAATGCTACACTTACTGTAATGTTGAAACTAACGGTTGTAACTGCAACGCTTAGTTTTAACGTGTTGCCACTAACGCTTGCAACTGCAATGCTTAATGTTAACGTGTTGCCTTTAAAGGTTGCAACTGCAACGGTTAGTGCTTACATGTTAACACTAACGTTTGCAACTGCAACACTTAGCTTTAACGTGTTGCCACTAACGCTTAATGTTAACGTGTTGCCATTAAAGGTTGCAACTGTAACGGTTAGTGCTTCTATGTTGACACTAACGTTTGCAACTGTTTTGACGGTTGCAAATGCAAAGCTTAGTGTTTACATGTTGCCATTAACGGTTTTAACTACAACGCTTAGTTTCAACGTGTTGACACGATTTTAACGGTTGCAAATGCAAAGCAGCTTACGTGTTTTCATTAACGGTTTTAACTGCAACGCTTAGTTTTAACATGTTGCCACGGTATTAACGGTTGCAAATCCAATGCTTAGTGCCACTAACGCTTGCAACTGCAATGCTTAATGTTAACGTGTTGCCTTTAAAGGTTGCAACTGCAACGGTTAATGCTTACATGTTGACACTAACGTTTGCAACTGCAACGCCTAGCTTTAACGTGTTGCCACTAACGCTTAATGTTAACGTGTTGCCATTAAAGGTTGCAACTGTAACGGTTAGTGCTTCCATGTTGACACTAACGTTTGCAACTGTTTTGACGGTTGCAAATGCAAAGCTTAGTGTTTACGTGTTGCCATTAACGGTTTTAACTACAACGCTTAGTTTCAACGTGTTGACACGGTTTTAACGGTTGCAAATGCAAAGCAGCTTACGTGTTTTCATTAACGGTTTTAACTGCAACGCTTAGTTTTTACATGTTGCCACGGTATTAACGGTTGCAAATCCAATGCTTAGTGCCACTAACGCTTGCAACTGCAATGCTTAATGTTAACGTGTTGCCTTTAAAGGTTGCAACTGCAACGGTTAATGCTTACATAATGACACTAACGTTTGCAACTGCAACGCCTAGCTTTAACGTGTTGCCACTAACGCTTAATGTTAACGTGTTGCCATTAAAGGTTGCAACTGTAACGGTTAGTGCTTACATGTTGACACTAACGTTTGCAACTGTTTTAACGGTTGCAAATGCAAAGCTTAGTGTTTACGTGTTGCCATTAACGGTTTTAACTACAACGCTTAGTTTTAACGTGTTGACACGGTTTTAACGGTTGCAAATGCAAAGCTTAGTGTTTACGTGTTGGCATTAACGGTTTTAACTGCAACGCTTAGTTTTAACATGTTGCCACGGTATTAACGGTTGCAAATCCAATGCTTAGTGCTAACGTGTTGCAATTAACGGTTATAACTACAACGCTTAGTTTTAACGTGTTGACATGGTTTTAATAGTTGCAAATGCAAAGCTTAGTGTTTACGTGTTGTCATTAACGGTTTTAACTGCAACGCTTAGTTTTAACGTGTTGCCACGGTATTAACGGTTGCAAATCCAATGCTTAGTGCTAATGTGTTGCAATTAACGGTTATAACTACAACGCTTAGTTTTAACGTGTTGACATGGTTTTAATGGTTGCAAATGCAAAGCTTAGTGTTTACGTGTTGTCATTAACGGTTTTAACTACAACGCTTAGTTTTAACGCATTGTAACCGCAATGCTTAGTGTTAACGTGCCGTTGTCATTAACGGTTGCAACTGCAACGCTTAGTGTAAACATGTTGACACTAACGGTTGCAACTGCAATGCTAAGTGTTAACATGTTGACATTAAACGGTTGCAACGTGTTAACGTGTTGAAATTAACGTAAGCAAATGCTACACTTACTGTTATGTTGACATTAACGGTTGTAACTGCAACGCTTAGTTTTAACGTGTTGCCACTAACGCTTGCAACTGCAATGCTTAATGTTAACGTGTTGCCTTTAAAGGTTACAACTGCAAGGGTTAGTGCTTACATGTTGACACTAACGTTTGCAACTGCAACGCTTAGCTTTAACGTGTTGCCACTAACGCTTAATGTTAACGTCTTCCCATTAAAGGTTGCAACTCTAACGGTTAGTGCTTACATGTTGACACTAACGTTTGCAACTGTTTTAACGGTTGCAAATGCAAAGCTTAGTGTTTACGTATTACCATTAACGGTTTTAACTACAACGCTTAGTTTTAACGTGTTGACACGGTTTTAATGGTTGCAAATGCAAAGCTTAGTGTTTACGTGTTGTCATTAACGGTTTTAACTGCAACGCTTAGTTTTAACATGTTGCCACGGTATTAACGGTTGCAAATCCAATGCTTAGTGCTAACGTGTTGCAATTAACGGTTATAACTACAACGCTTAGTTTTAACGTGTTGACATGGTTTTAATTGTTGCAAATGCAAAGCTTAGTGTTTACGTGTTGTCATTAACGGTTGCAACTGCAACGCTTAGTGTAAACATGTTGACACTAACGGTTGCAACTGCAATGCTAAGTGTTGACATAAACGGTTGCAACGTGTTAACGTGTTGAAATTAACGTAAGCAAATGCTACACTGTTATAATGTTATAACGGTTGTAAATGCAACGCTTAGTTTTAACGCATTGTAACCGAAATGCTTAGTGTTAACGTGTTGCAACTGCAACGCTTAGTGTAAACATGTTGACACTAACGGTTGCAACTGCAATGCTAAGTGTTAACATGTTGACATAAACGGTTGCAACGTTTTAACGTGTTGAAATTAACGTAAGCAAATGCTACACTTACTGTTATAATGTTGACACTTACGGTTGTAACTGCAACTCTTAGTTTTAACGTATTGCCACTAACGCTTGCAACTGCAATGCTTAATGTTAACGTGTTGCCTTTAAAGGTTGTAACTGCAACGGTTAGTGCTTACATGTTGACACTAACGTTTGCAACTGCAACGCTTAGCTTTAACGTGTTGCCACTCACGCTTAATGTTAACGTGTTGCATTTAAGGTTGCAACTGTAACGGTTAGTGCTTACATGTTGACACTAACGTTTGCAACTGTTTTAACGGTTGCAAATGCAAAGCTTAGTGTTTACGTGTTGTCATTAACGGTTTTAACTGCAACGCTTAGTTTTAACGTGTTGCCACGGTATTAACGGTTGCAAATCCAATGCTTAGTGCTAATGTGTTGCAATTAACGGTTATAACTACAACGCTTAGTTTTAACGTGTTGACATGGTTTTAATGGTTGCAAATGCAAAGCTTAGTGTTTACGTGTTGTCATTAACGGTTTTAACTACAACGCTTAGTTTTAACGCATTGTAACCGCAATGCTTAGTGTTAACGTGTTGTCATTAACGGTTGCAACTGCAACGCTTAGTGTAAACATGTTGACACTAACGGTTGCAACTGCAATGCTAAGTGTTAACATGTTGACATTAAACGGTTGCAACGTGTTAACGTGTTGAAATTAACGTAAGCAAATGCTACACTTACTGTAATGTTGACACTAACGGTTGTAACTGCAACGCTTAGTTTTAACGTGTTGCCACTAACGCTTGCAACTGCATTGCTTAATGTTAACGTGTTGCCTTTAAAGGTTGCAACTGCAACGGTTAATGCTTACATGTTGACACTTACGTTTGCAACTGCAACGCTTAGCTTTAACGTGTTGCCACTAACGCTTAATGTTAACGTGTTGCCATTAAAGGTTGCAACTGTAACGGTTAGTGCTTACATGTTGACACTAACGTTTGCAACTGTTTTGACGGTTGCAAATGCAAATCTTAGTGTTTACGTGTTGCCATTAACGATTTTAACTACAACGCTTAGTTTTAACGTGTTGACACGGTTTTAACGGTTGCAAATGCAAAGCTTAGTGTTTACGTGTTGTCATTAACGGTTTTAACTGCAACGCTTAGTTTTAACATGTTGCCACGGTATTAACGGTTGCAAATCCAATGCTTAGTGCTAACGTGTTGCAATTAACGGTTATAACTACAACGCTTAGTTTTAACGTGTTGACATGGTTTTAATGGTTGCAACTGCAAAGCTTAGTGTTTACGTGTTGTCATTAACGGTTTTAACTACAACGCTTAGTTTTAACGCATTGTAACCGCAATGCTTAGTGTTAACGTGTTGTAATTAACGGTTGCAACTGCAACGCTTAGTGTAAACATGTTGACACTAATGGTTGCAACTGCAATGCTAAGTGTTAACATGTTGACATAAACGGTTGCAACGTGTTAACGTGTTGAAATTAACGTAAGCAAATGCTACACTTACTGTAATGTTGAAACTAACGGTTGTAACTGCAACGCTTAGTTTTAACGTGTTGCCACTAACGCTTGCAACTGCAATGCTTAATGTTAACGTGTTGCCTTTAAAGGTTGCAACTGTAACGGTTAGTGCTTCCATGTTGACACTAACGTTTGCAACTGTTTTGACGGTTGCAAATGCAAAGCTTAGTGTTTACGTGTTGCCATTAACGGTTTTAACTACAACGCTTAGTTTCAACGTGTTGACACGGTTTTAACGGTTGCAAATGCAAAGCAGCTTACGTGTTTTCATTAACGGTTTTAACTGCAACGCTTAGTTTTTACATGTTGCCACGGTATTAACGGTTGCAAATCCAATGCTTAGTGCCACTAACGCTTGCAACTGCAATGCTTAATGTTAACGTGTTGCCTTTAAAGGTTGCAACTGCAACGGTTAATGCTTACATAATGACACTAACGTTTGCAACTGCAACGCCTAGCTTTAACGTGTTGCCACTAACGCTTAATGTTAACGTGTTGCCATTAAAGGTTGCAACTGTAACGGTTAGTGCTTACATGTTGACACTAACGTTTGCAACTGTTTTAACGGTTGCAAATGCAAAGCTTAGTGTTTACGTGTTGCCATTAACGGTTTTAACTACAACGCTTAGTTTTAACGTGTTGACACGGTTTTAACGGTTGCAAATGCAAAGCTTAGTGTTTACGTGTTGGCATTAACGGTTTTAACTGCAACGCTTAGTTTTAACATGTTGCCACGGTATTAACGGTTGCAAATCCAATGCTTAGTGCTAACGTGTTGCAATTAACGGTTATAACTACAACGCTTAGTTTTAACGTGTTGACATGGTTTTAATAGTTGCAAATGCAAAGCTTAGTGTTTACGTGTTGTCATTAACGGTTTTAACTGCAACGCTTAGTTTTAACGTGTTGCCACGGTATTAACGGTTGCAAATCCAATGCTTAGTGCTAATGTGTTGCAATTAACGGTTATAACTACAACGCTTAGTTTTAACGTGTTGACATGGTTTTAATGGTTGCAAATGCAAAGCTTAGTGTTTACGTGTTGTCATTAACGGTTTTAACTACAACGCTTAGTTTTAACGCATTGTAACCGCAATGCTTAGTGTTAACGTGTTGTCATTAACGGTTGCAACTGCAACGCTTAGTGTAAACATGTTGACACTAACGGTTGCAACTGCAATGCTAAGTGTTAACATGTTGACATTAAACGGTTGCAACGTGTTAACGTGTTGAAATTAACGTAAGCAAATGCTACACTTACTGTTATGTTGACATTAACGGTTGTAACTGCAACGCTTAGTTTTAACGTGTTGCCACTAACGCTTGCAACTGCAATGCTTAATGTTAACGTGTTGCCTTTAAAGGTTACAACTGCAAGGGTTAGTGCTTACATGTTGACACTAACGTTTGCAACTGCAACGCTTAGCTTTAACGTGTTGCCACTAACGCTTAATGTTAACGTCTTCCCATTAAAGGTTGCAACTCTAACGGTTAGTGCTTACATGTTGACACTAACGTTTGCAACTGTTTTAACGGTTGCAAATGCAAAGCTTAGTGTTTACGTATTACCATTAACGGTTTTAACTACAACGCTTAGTTTTAACGTGTTGACACGGTTTTAATGGTTGCAAATGCAAAGCTTAGTGTTTACGTGTTGTCATTAACGGTTTTAACTGCAACGCTTAGTTTTAACATGTTGCCACGGTATTAACGGTTGCAAATCCAATGCTTAGTGCTAACGTGTTGCAATTAACGGTTATAACTACAACGCTTAGTTTTAACGTGTTGACATGGTTTTAATTGTTGCAAATGCAAAGCTTAGTGTTTACGTGTTGTCATTAACGGTTGCAACTGCAACGCTTAGTGTAAACATGTTGACACTAACGGTTGCAACTGCAATGCTAAGTGTTGACATAAACGGTTGCAACGTGTTAACGTGTTGAAATTAACGTAAGCAAATGCTACACTGTTATAATGTTATAACGGTTGTAAATGCAACGCTTAGTTTTAACGCATTGTAACCGAAATGCTTAGTGTTAACGTGTTGCAACTGCAACGCTTAGTGTAAACATGTTGACACTAACGGTTGCAACTGCAATGCTAAGTGTTAACATGTTGACATAAACGGTTGCAACGTTTTAACGTGTTGAAATTAACGTAAGCAAATGCTACACTTACTGTTATAATGTTGACACTTACGGTTGTAACTGCAACTCTTAGTTTTAACGTATTGCCACTAACGCTTGCAACTGCAATGCTTAATGTTAACGTGTTGCCTTTAAAGGTTGTAACTGCAACGGTTAGTGCTTACATGTTGACACTAACGTTTGCAACTGCAACGCTTAGCTTTAACGTGTTGCCACTCACGCTTAATGTTAACGTGTTGCATTTAAGGTTGCAACTGTAACGGTTAGTGCTTACATGTTGACACTAACGTTTGCAACTGTTTTAACGGTTGCAAATGCAAAGCTTAGTGTTTACGTGTTGTCATTAACGGTTTTAACTGCAACGCTTAGTTTTAACGTGTTGCCACGGTATTAACGGTTGCAAATCCAATGCTTAGTGCTAATGTGTTGCAATTAACGGTTATAACTACAACGCTTAGTTTTAACGTGTTGACATGGTTTTAATGGTTGCAAATGCAAAGCTTAGTGTTTACGTGTTGTCATTAACGGTTTTAACTACAACGCTTAGTTTTAACGCATTGTAACCGCAATGCTTAGTGTTAACGTGTTGTCATTAACGGTTGCAACTGCAACGCTTAGTGTAAACATGTTGACACTAACGGTTGCAACTGCAATGCTAAGTGTTAACATGTTGACATTAAACGGTTGCAACGTGTTAACGTGTTGAAATTAACGTAAGCAAATGCTACACTTACTGTAATGTTGACACTAACGGTTGTAACTGCAACGCTTAGTTTTAACGTGTTGCCACTAACGCTTGCAACTGCATTGCTTAATGTTAACGTGTTGCCTTTAAAGGTTGCAACTGCAACGGTTAATGCTTACATGTTGACACTTACGTTTGCAACTGCAACGCTTAGCTTTAACGTGTTGCCACTAACGCTTAATGTTAACGTGTTGCCATTAAAGGTTGCAACTGTAACGGTTAGTGCTTACATGTTGACACTAACGTTTGCAACTGTTTTAACGTTGCAAATGCAAATCTTAGTGTTTACGTGTTGCCATTAACGATTTTAACTACAACGCTTAGTTTTAACGTGTTGACACGGTTTTAACGGTTGCAAATGCAAAGCTTAGTGTTTACGTGTTGTCATTAACGGTTTTAACTGCAACGCTTAGTTTTAACATGTTGCCACGGTATTAACGGTTGCAAATCCAATGCTTAGTGCTAACGTGTTGCAATTAACGGTTATAACTACAACGCTTAGTTTTAACGTGTTGACATGGTTTTAATGGTTGCAACTGCAAAGCTTAGTGTTTACGTGTTGTCATTAACGGTTTTAACTACAACGCTTAGTTTTAACGCATTGTAACCGCAATGCTTAGTGTTAACGTGTTGTAATTAACGGTTGCAACTGCAACGCTTAGTGTAAACATGTTGACACTAATGGTTGCAACTGCAATGCTAAGTGTTAACATGTTGACATAAACGGTTGCAACGTGTTAACGTGTTGAAATTAACGTAAGCAAATGCTACACTTACTGTAATGTTGAAACTAACGGTTGTAACTGCAACGCTTAGTTTTAACGTGTTGCCACTAACGCTTGCAACTGCAATGCTTAATGTTAACGTGTTGCCTTTAAAGGTTGCAACTGCAACGGTTAGTGCTTACATGTTAACACTAACGTTTGCAACTGCAACACTTAGCTTTAACGTGTTGCCACTAACGCTTAATGTTAACGTGTTGCCATTAAAGGTTGCAACTGTAACGGTTAGTGCTTCCATGTTGACACTAACGTTTGCAACTGTTTTGACGGTTGCAAATGCAAAGCTTAGTGTTTACGTGTTGCCATTAACGGTTTTAACTACAACGCTTAGTTTCAACGTGTTGACAAGGTTTTAACGGTTGCAAATGCAAAGCAGCTTACGTGTTTTCATTAACGGTTTTAACTGCAACGCTTAGTTTTTACATGTTGCCACGGTATTAACGGTTGCAAATCCAATGCTTAGTGCCACTAACGCTTGTAACTGCAATGCTTAATGTTAACGTGTTGCCTTTAAAGGTTGCAACTGCAACGGTTAATGCTTACATGTTGACACTAACGTTTGCAACTGCCACGCCTAGCTTTAACGTGTTGCCACTAACGCTTAATGTTAACGTGTTGCCATTAAAGGTTGCAACTGTAACGGTTAGTGCTTACATGTTGACACTAACGTTTGCAACTGTTTTAACGGTTGCAAATGCAAAGCTTAGTGTTTACGTGTTGCCATTAACGGTTTTAACTACAACGCTTAGTTTTAACGTGTTGACACGGTTTTAACGGTTGCAAATGCAAAGCTTAGTGTTTACGTGTTGGCATTAACAGGTTTTAACTGCAACGCTTAGTATTAACATGTTGCCACGGTATTAACGGTTGCAAATCCAATGCTTAGTGCTAACGTGTTGCAATTAACGGTTATAACTACAACGCTTAGTTTTAACGTGTTGACATGGTTTTAATAGTTGCAAATGCAAAGCTTAGTGTTTACGTGTTGTCATTAACGGTTTTAACTACAACGCTTAGTTTTAACGCATTGTAACCGCAATGCTTAGTGTTAACGTGTTGTCATTAACGGTTGCAACTGCAACGCTTAGTGTAAACATGTTGACACTAACGGTTGCAACTGCAATGCTAAGTGTTAACATGTTGACATAAACGGTTGCAACGTTTTAACGTGTTGAAATTAACGTAAGCAAATGCTACACTTACTGTTATAATGTTGACACTTACGGTTGTAACTGCAACGCTTAGTTTTAACGTGTTGCCACTAACGCTTGCAACTGCAATGCTTAATGTTAACGTGTTGCCTTTAAAGGTTGTAACTGCAACGGTTAGTGCTTACATGTTGACACTAACGTTTGCAACTGCAACGCTTAGCTTTAACGTGTTGCCACTAACGCTTAATGTTAACGTGTTGCATTTAAGGTTGCAACTGTAACGGTTAGTGCTTACATGTTGACACTAACGTTTGCAACTGTTTTAACGGTTGCAAATGCAAAGCTTAGTGTTTACGTGTTGTCATTAACGGTTTTAACTGCAACGCTTAGTTTTAACGTGTTGCCACGGTATTAACGGTTGCAAATCCAATGCTTAATGCTAATGTGTTGCAATTAACGGTTATAACTACAACGCTTAGTTTTAACGTGTTGACATGGTTTTAATGGTTGCAAATACAAAGCTTAGTGTTTACGTGTTGTCATTAACGGTTGCAACTGCAACGCTTAGTGTAAACATGTTGACACTAACGGTTGCAACTGCAATGCTAAGTGTTAACATGTTGACATAAACGGTTGCAACGTGTTAACGTGTTGAAATTAACGTAAACGAATGCTACACTTACTGTAATGTTGACACTAACGGTTGTAACTGCAACGCTTAGTTTTAACGTGTTGCCACTAACGCTTGCAACTGCAATGCTTAATGTTAACGTGTTGCCTTTAAAGGTTGCAACTGCAACGGTTATTGCTTACATGTTGACACTAACGTTTGCAACTGCAACGCTTAGCTTTAACGTGTTGCCACTAACGCTTAATGTTAACGTGTTGCCATTAAAGGTTGCAACTGTAACGGTTAGTGCTTACATGTTGACACTAACGTTTGCAACCGTTTTAACGGTTGCAAATGCAAATCTTAGTGTTTACGTGTTGCCATTAACGGTTTTAACTACAACGCTTAGTTTTAACGTGTTGACACGGTTTTAACGGTTGCAAATGCAAAGCTTAGTGTTTACGTGTTGTCATTAACGGTTTTAACTGCAACGCTTAGTTTTAACATTTTGCCACGGTATTAACGGTTGCAAATCCAATGCTTAGTGCTAACGTGTTGCAATTAACGGTTATAACTACAACGCTTAGTTTTAACGTGTTGACATGGTTTTGATGGTTGCAACTGCAAAGCTTAGTGTTTACGTGTTGTCATTAACGGTTTTAACTACAACGCTTAGTTTTAACGCATTGTAACCGCAATGCTTAGTGTTAACGTGTTGTAATTAACGGTTGCAACTGCAACGCTTAGTGTAAACATGTTGACACTAATGGTTGCAACTGCAATGCTAAGTGTTAACATGTTGACATAAACGGTTGCAACGTGTTAACGTGTTGAAATTAACGTAAGCAAATGCTACACTTACTGTAATGTTGAAACTAACGGTTGTAACTGCAACGCTTAGTTTTAACGTGTTGCTACTAACGCTTGCAACTGCAATGCTTAATGTTAACGTGTTGCCTTTAAAGGTTGCAACTGCAACGGTTAGTGCTTACATGTTAACACTAACGTTTGCAACTGCAACACTTAGCTTTAACGTGTTGCCACTAACGCTTAATGTTAACGTGTTGCCATTAAAGGTTGCAACTGTGACGGTTAGTGCTTCCATGTTGACACTAACGTTTGCAACTGTTTTGACGGTTGCAAATGCAAAGCTTAGTGTTTACGTGTTGCCATTAACGGTTTTAACTACAACGCTTAGTTTCAACGTGTTGACACGGTTTTAACGGTTGCAAATGCAAAGCAGCTTACGTGTTTTCATTAACGGTTTTAACTGCAACGCTTAGTTTTTACATGTTGCCACGGTATTAACGGTTGCAAATCCAATGCTTAGTGCCACTAACGCTTGCAACTGCAATGCTTAATGTTAACGTGTTGCCTTTAAAGGTTGCAACTGCAACGGTTAATGCTTACATGTTGACACTAACGTTTGCAACTGCAACGCCTAGCTTTAACGTGTTGCCACTAACGCTTAATGTTAACGTGTTGCCATTAAAGGTTGCAACTGTAACGGTTAGTGCTTACATGTTGGGACTAACGTTTGCAACTGTTTTAACGGTTGCAAATGCAAAGCTTAGTGTTTACGTGTTGCCATTAACGGTTTTAACTACAACGCTTAGTTTTAACGTGTTGACACGGTTTTAACGGTTGCAAATGCAAAGCTTAGTGATTACGTGTTGGCATTAACGGTTTTAACTGCAACGCTTAGTTTTAACATGTTGCCACGGTATTAACGGTTTCAAATCCAATGCTAAGTGCTAACGTGTTGCAATTAACGGTTATAACTACAACGCTTAGTTTTAATTACGTGTTGACATGGTTTTAATAGTTGCAAATGCAAAGCTTAGTGTTTACGTGTTGTCATTAACGGTTTTAACTGCAACGCTTAGTTTTAACGTGTTGCCACGGTATTAACGGTTGCAAATCCAATGCTTAGTGCTAATGTGTTGCAATTAACGCTTATAACTACAACGCTTAGTTTTAACGTGTTGATATGGTTTTAATGGTTGCAAATGCAAAGCTTAGTGTTTACGTGTTGTCATTAACGGTTTTAACTACAACGCTTAGTTTTAATGCATTGTAACCGCAATGCTTAGTGTTAACGTGTTGTCATTAACGGTTGCAACTGCAACGCTTAGTGTATACATGTTGACACTAACGGTTGCAACTGCAATGCTAAGTGTTAACATGTTGACATTAAACGGTTGCAACGTGTTAACGTGTTGAAATTAACGTAAGCAAATGCTACACTTACTGTTATGTTGACACTAACGGTTGTAACTGCAACGCTTAGTTTTAACGTGTTGCCACTAACGCTTGCAACTGCAATGCTTAATGTTAACGTGTTGCCTTTAAAGGTTACAACTGCAAGGGTTAGTGCTTACATGTTGACACTAACGTTTGCAACTGCAACGCTTAGCTTTAACGTGTTGCCACTAACGCTTAATGTTAACGTCTTCCCATTAAAGGTTGCAACTCTAACGGTTAGTGCTTACATGTTGACACTAACGTTTTCAACTGTTTTAACGGTTGCAAATGCAAAGCTTAGTGTTTACGTATTGCCATTAACGGTTTTAACTACAACGCTTAGTTTTAACGTGTTGACACGGTTTTAATGGTTGCAAATGCAAAGCTTAGTGTTTACGTGTTGTCATTAACGGTTTTAACTGCAACGCTTAGTTTTAACATGTTGCCACGGTATTAACGGTTGCAAATCCAATGCTTAGTGCTAACGTGTTGCAATTAACGGTTATAACTACAACGCTTAGTTTTAACGTGTTGACATGGTTTTAATGGTTGCAAATGCAAAGCTTAGTGTTTACGTGTTGTCATTAACGGTTGCAACTGCAACGCTTAGTGTAAACATGTTGACACTAACGGTTGCAACTGCAATGCTAAGTGTTGACATAAACGGTTGCAACGTGTTAACGTGTTGAAATTAACGTAAGCAAATGCTACACTGCTATAATGTTATAACGGTTGTAACTGCAACGCTTAGTTTTAACGCATTGTAACCGAAATGCTTAGTGTTAACGTGTTGCAACTGCAACGCTTAGTGTAAACATGTTGACACTAACGATTGTAACTGCAATGCTAAGTGTTAACATGTTGACATAAACGGTTGCAACGTTTTAACGCGTTGAAATGTTCTCATTAGCGGTTTAACTACAACGCTTAGATTTAACGCATTGTAACCGCAATGCTTAGTGTTAACGTGTTGTCATTAACGGTTGCAACTGCAACGCTTAGTGTAAATATGTTGACACTAACGGTTGCAACTGCAATGCTGTGTTAACATGTTGACATAAACGGTTGCAACGTGTTAACGTGTTGAAATTAACGTAAGCAAATGCTACATTTACTGTTATAATGTTGACACTAACGGTTGTAACTGCAACGCTTAGTTTTAACGTGTTGCCACTAACGCTTGCAACTGCAATGCTTAATGTTAACGTGCTGCCTTTAAAGGTTGCAACTGCAACGGTTAGTGCTTACATGTTGACACTAACGTTTGCAACTGCAACGCTTAGCTTTAACGTGTTGCCACTAACGCTTAATGTTAACGTGTTGCCATTAAAGGTTGCAACTGTAACGGTTAGTGCTTACATGTTGACACTAACGTTTGGAACAGCAACGCTTAGCTTTATCGTGTTGCCACTAACGCTTTATGTTAACGTCTTGCCATTAAAGGTTGCAACTGTAACTGTTAGTGCTTACATGTTGACACTAACGTTTGCAACTGTTTTAACGGTTGCAAATGCAAAGCTTAGTGTTTAAGTGTTGCCATTAACGGTTTTAACTACAACGCTTAGTTTTAACGTGTTGACACGGTTTTAACGGTTGCAAATGCAAAGCTTAGTGTTTACGTGTCGTCATTAACGGTTATAACTGCAACGCTTAGTTTTAACATGTTGCCACGGTATTAACGGTTGCAAATCCAATGCTTAGTGCTAACGTGTTGCAATTAACGGTTATAACTACAACGCTTAGTTTTAACGTGTTGACATGGTTTTAATGGTTGCAAATGCAAAGCTTAGTGTTTACGTGGTGTCATTAACGGTTTTAACTACAACGCTTAGTTTTAACGCATTGTAACCGCAATGCTTAGTGTTAGCGTGTTGTCATTAACGGTTGCAACTGCAACGCTTAGTGTAAACATGTTGACACTAACGGTTGCAACTGCAATGCTGAGTGTTAACATGTTGACACAAACGGTTGCAACGTGTTAACGTGTTGAAATTAACGTAAGCAAATGCTATACTTACTGTTATAATGTTGACACTAACGGTTGTAACTGCAACGCTTAGTTTTAACGTGTGGCCTTTAAAGGTTGCAACTGCAACGGTTAGTGCTTACATGTTGACACTAACGTTTGCAACTGCAACGCTTAGCTTTAACGTGTTGCCACTAACGCTTAATGTTAACGTCTTGCCATTAAAGGTTGCAACTGTAACGGTTAGTGCTTACATGTTGACACTAACGTTTGCAACTGTTTTAACGGTTGCAAATGCAAAGCTTAGTGTTTACTGTTGCCATTTACGGTTTTAACTACAACGGTTAGTTTTAACGTGTTGACACGGTTTTAACGGTTGCAAATGCAAAGCTTAGTGTTTACGTGTTGGCATTAACGGTTTTAACTGCAACGCTTAGTTTTAACATGTTTCCACGGTATTAACGGTTGCAAATCCAATGCTTAGTGCTAGCGTGTTGCTATTAACGGTTATAACTACAACGCTTAGTTTTAACGTGTTGACATGGTTTTAATAGTTGCAAATGCAAAGCTTAGTGTTTACGTGTTGTCATTAACGGTTTTAACTGCAACGCTTAGTTTTAACGTGTTGCCACGGTATTAACGGTTGCAAATCCAATGCTTAGTGCTAATGTGTTGCAATTAACGGTTATAACTACAACGCTTAGTTTTAACGTGTTGACATGGTTTTAATGGTTGCAAATGCAAAGCTTAGTGTTTACGTGTTGTCATTAACGGTTTTAACTACAACGCTTAGTTTTAACGCATTGTAACCGCAATGCTTAGTGTTAACGTGTTGTCATTAACGGTTGCAACTGCAACGCTTAGTGTAAACATGTTGACACTAACGGTTGCAACTGCAATGCTAAGTGTTAACATGTTGACATTAAACGGTTGCAACGTGTTAACGTGTTGAAATTAACGTAAGCAAACGCTACACTTACTGTTATAATGTTGACACTAACGGTTGTAACTGCAACGCTTAGTTTTAACGTGTGGCCTTTAAAGGTTGCAACTGCAACGGTTAGTGCTTACATGTTGACACTAACGTTTGCAACTGCAACGCTTAGCTTTAACGTGTTGCCACTAATGCTTAATGTTAACGTCTTGCCATTAAAGGTTGCAACTGTAACGGTTAGTGCTTACATGTTGACACTAACGTTTGCAACTGTTTTAACGGTTGCAAATGCAAAGCTTAGTGTTTACTGTTGCCATTTACGGTTTTAACTACAACGCTTAGTTTTAACGTGTTGACACGGTTTTAACGGTTGCAAATGCAAAGCTTAGTGTTTACGTGTTGTCATTGACGGTTCTAACTGCAACGCTTAGTTTTAACATGTTGCCACGGTATTAACGGTTGCAAATCCAATGCTTTGTGCTAACGTGTTGCAATTAACGGTTATAACTACAACGCTTAGTTTTAACGTGTTGACTTGGTTTTAATGGTTGCAAATGCAAAGCTTAGTGTTTACGTGTTGTCATTAACGGTTTTTACTGCAACGCTTAGTTTTAACGTGTTGCCTCGGTATTAACGGTTGCAAATCTAATGCTTAGTGCTAACGTGTTGCAATTAACGGTTATAACTACAACGCTTAGTATTAACGTGTTGGCATGGTTTTAATGGTTGCAAATGCAAAGCTTAGTGTTTACGTGTTGTCATTAACGGTTTAAACTACAACGCTTAGTTTTAACGCATTGTAACCGTAATGCTTAGTGTTAACGTGTTGTCATTAACGGTTGCAACTGCAACGCTTAGTGTAAACATGTTGACACTAACGGTTGCAACTGCAATGCTAAGTGTTAACATGTTGACATAAACGGTTGCAACGTGTTAACGTGTTGAAATTAACGTAAGCAAATGCTACACTTATAATGTTGACACTAACGTAACGTAAGCAAATGCTACACTAATAATGTTGACACTAAAGGTTGTAACTGCAACGCTTAGTTTTAAGCAATTGTAACCGCAATGCTTAGTGTTAACGTGTTGTCATTAACGGTTGCAACTGCAACGCTTAGTTTTAACGTGTTGCCACTAACGCTTGCAACAGCAATGCTTAATGTTAACGTGTTGCCTTTAAAGGTTGCAGCTGCAACGGTTAGTGCTTACATGTTGACACTAACGTTTGCAACTGCAACGCTTAGCTTTAACGTGTTGCCACTAACGCTTAATGTTAACGTGTTGCCATTAAAGGTTGCAACTGTAACGGTTAGTGCTTACATGTTGACACTAACGTTTGCAACTGTTTTAACGGTTGCAAATGCAATGCTTAGTGTTTACGTGTTGCCATTAACGGTTTTAACTACAACGCTTAGTTTTAACGTGTTGACACGGTTTTAATGGTTGCAAATACAAAGCTTAGTGTTTACGTGTTGTCTGTTGTCATTAACGGTTTGAACTGCAACGCTTAGTTTTAACATGTGGCCACGGTATTGACGGTTGCAAATCCAATGCTTAGTGCTAACGTGTTGCAATTAACGGTTATAACTACAACGCTTAGTTCTAACGTGTTGACATGGTTTTAATGGTTGCAAATGCAAAGCTTAGTGTTTACGTGTTGTCATTAACGGTTGCAACTGCAACGCTTAGTGTAAACATGTTGACACTAACGGTTGCAACTGCAATGCTAAGAGTTGACATAAACGGTTGCAACGTGTTAACGTGTTGAAATTAACGTAAGCAAATGCTACACTTACTGTTATAATGTTGACACTAACGATTGTAACTGCAACGCTTAGTTTTAACGTGTTGCCACCAACGCTTGCAACTGCAATGCTTAATGTTAACGTGTTGCCTTTAAAGGTTGCAACTGCAACGGTTAGTGCTTACATGTTGACACTAACGTTTTCAACTGCAACGCTTAGCTTTAACGTGTTGCCACTAACGCTTAAAGTTATCGTCTTGACATTAAAGGTTGCAACTTTAACGGTAAGTTCTTACATGTTGACACTAACGTTTGCAACTGTTTTAACGATTGCAAATGCAAAGCTTAGTGTTTACGTGTTGCCATTAACGGTTTTAACTACAACGCTTAGTTTTAACGTGTTGACACGGTTTCAACGGTTGCAAATGCAAAGCTTAGTGTTTACGTGTTGTCATTAAAGGTTTTAACTGCAACGCTTAGTTTTAACGTGTTGACACGGTTTTAATGGTTGCAAATGCAAAGCTTAGTGTTTACGTGTTGTCATTAACGGTTTTAACTGCAACGCTTAGTTGTAATATGTTGCCACGGTATTAACGGTTGCAAATCCAATGCTTAGTGCTAACGTGTTGCAATTAACGGTTATAACTACAACGCTTAGTTTTAACGTGTTGACATGATTTTAATGGTTGCAAATGCAAAGCTTAGTGTTTACGTGTTGTCATTAACGGTTGCAACTGCAACGCTTAGTGTAAAGATGTTGACACTAACGGTTGCAACTGCAATGCTAAGTGTTGTCATTAACGGTTTTAACTGCAACGCTTAGTTTTAACATGTTGCCACGGTATTAACGGTTGCAAATCCAATGCTTAGTGCTAACGTGTTGCAATTAACGGTTATAACTACAACGCTTAGTTTTAACGTGTTGACATGGTTTTAATGGTTGCAAATGTAAAGCTTAGTGTTTACGTGTTGTCATTAACGGTTTTAACTGCAACGCTTAGTTTTAACGTGTTGCCGCGGTATTAACGGTTGCAAATCCAATGCTTAGTGCTAACGTGTTGCAATTAACGGTTATAACTACAACGCTTAGTTTTAACTTGTTGACATGGTTTTAATGGTTGCAAATGCAAAGCTTAGTGTTTACGTGTTGTCATTAACGGTTTTAACTACAACGCTTAGTTTTAACGCATTGTAACCGCAATGCTTAGTGTTAACGTGTTGTCATTAACGGTTGCAACTGCAACGCTTAGTGTAAACATGTTGACACTAACGGTTGCAACTGCAATGCTAAGTGTTAACATGTTGACATAAACAGTTGCAACGTGTTAACGTGTTGAAATTAACGTAAGCAAATGCTACACTTACTGTAATGTTGACACTAACGGTTGTAACTGCAACATGTTGCCACTAACGCTTGCAACTGCAATGCTTAATGTTAACGTGTTGCCTTTAAAGGTTGCAACTGCAACGGTTAATGCTTACATGTTGACACTAACGTTTGCAACTGCAACGCCTAGCTTTAACGTGTTGCCACTAACGCTTAATGTTAACGTGTTGCCATTAAAGGTTGCAACTGTAACGGTTAGTGCTTACATGTTGACACTAACGTTTGCAACTGTTTTAACGGTTGGAAATGCAAAGCTTAGTGTTTACGTGTTGCCATTAACGGTTTTAACTACAACGCTTAGCGTGTTGACACGGTTTTAACGGTTGCAAATGCAAAGCTTAGTGTTTACGTGTTGGCATTAACGGTTTTAACTGCAACGCTTCGTTTTAACATGTTGCCACGGTATTAACGGTTGCAAATCCAATGCTTAGTGCTAACGTGTTGCAATTAACGGTTATAACTACAACGCTTAGTTTTAACGTGTTGACATGGTTTTAATGGTTGCAAATGCAAAGCTTAGTGTTTACGTGTTGTCATTAACGGTTTTAACTGCAACGCTTAGTTTTAACGTGTTGCCACGGTATTAACGGTTGCAAATCCAATGCTTAGTGCTAATGTGTTGCAATTAACGGTTATAACTACAACGCTTGGTTTTAACGTGTTGACATGGTTTTAATGGTTGCAAATGCAAAGCTTAGTGTTTACGTGTTGTCATTAACGGTTTTAACTACAATGCTTAGTTTTAACGCATTGTAACCGCAATGCTTAGTGTTAACGTGTTGTCATTAACGGTTGCAACTGCAACGCTTAGTGTAAACATGTTGACACTAATGGTTGCAACTGCAATGCTAAGTGTTAACATGTTGACATAAACGGTTGCAACGTGTTAACGTGTTGAAATTAACGTAAGCAAATGCTACACTTACTGTAATGTTGAAACTAACGGTTGTAACTGCAACGCTTAGTTTTAATGTGTTGCCACTAACGCTTGCAACTGCAATGCTTAATGTTAACGTGTTGCCTTTAAAGGTTGCAACTGCAACGGTTAGTGCTTACATGTTAACACTAACGTTTGCAACTGCAACACTTAGCTTTAACGTGTTGCCACTAACGCTTAATGTTAACGTGTTGCCATTAAAGGTTGCAACTGTAACGGTTAGTGCTTCCATGTTGACACTAACGTTTGCAACTGTTTTGACGGTTGCAAATGCAAAGCTTAGTGTTTACGTGTTGCCATTAACGGTTTTAACTGCAACGCTTCGTTTTAACATGTTGCCACTGTATTAACGGTTGCAAATCCAATGCTTAGTGCCACTAACGCTTGCAACTGCAATGCTTAATGTTAACGTGTTGCCTTTAAAGGTTGCAACTGCAACGGTTAATGCTTACATGTTGACACTAACGTTTGCAACTGCAACGCCTAGCTTTAACGTGTTGCCACTAACGCTTAATGTTAACGTGTTGCCATTAAAGGTTGCAACTGTAACGGTTAGTGCTTACATGTTGACACTAACGTTTGCAACTGTTTTAACGGTTGCAAATGCAAAGCTTAGTGTTTATGTGTTGCCATTAACGGTTTTAACTACAACGCTTAGTTTTAACGTGTTGACACGGTTTTAACGGTTGCAAATGCAAAGCTTAGTGTTTACGTGTTGGCATTAACGGTTTTAACTGCGACGCTTAGTTTTAACATGTTGCCACGGTATTAACGGTTGCAAATCCAATGCTTAGTGCTAACGTGTTGCAATTAACGGTTATAACTACAACGCTTAGATTTAACGTGTTGACATGGTTTTAATAGTTGCAAATGCAAAGCTTAGTGTTTACGTGTTGTCATTAACGGTTTTAACTGCAACGCTTAGTTTTAACGTGTTGCCACGGTATTAATGGTTGCAAATCCAATGCTTAGTGCTAATGTGTTGCAATTAACGGTTATAACTACAACGCTTAGTTTTAACGTGTTGACATGGTTTTAATGGTTGCAAATGCAAAGCTTAGTGTTTACGTGTTGTCATTAACGGTTTTAACTACAACGCTTAGTTTTAACGCATTGTAACCGCAATGCTTAGTGTTAACGTGTTGTCATTAACGGTTGCAACTGCAACGCTTAGTGTAAACATGTTGACACTAACGGTTGCAACTGCAATGCTAAGTGTTAACATGTTGACATTAAACGGTTGCAACGTGTTAACGTGTTGAAATTAACGTAAGCAAATGCTACACTTACTGTTATGTTGACACTAATGGTTGTAACTGCAACGCTTAGTTTTAACGTGTTGCCACTAACGCTTGCAACTGCAATGCTTAATGTTAACGTGTTGCCTTTAAAGGTTACAACTGCAAGGGTTAGTGCTTACATGTTGACACTAACGTTTGCAACTGCAACGCTTAGCTTTAACGTGTTGCCACTAACGCTTAATGTTAATGTCTTCCCATTAAAGGTTGCAACTCTAACGGTTAGTGCTTACATGTTGACACTAACGTTTGCAACTGTTTTAACGGTTGCAAATGCAAAGCTTAGTGTTTACGTATTGCCATTAACGGTTTTAACTACAACGCTTAGTTTTAACGTGTTGACACGGTTTTAATGGTTGCAAATGCAAAGCTTAGTGTTTACGTGTTGTCATTAACGGTTTTAACTGCAACGCTTAGTTTTAACATGTTGCCACGGTATTAACGGTTGCAAATCCAATGCTTAGTGCTAACGTGTTGCAATTAACGGTTATAACTACAACGCTTAGTTTTAACGTGTTGACATGGTTTTAATGGTTGCAAATGCAAAGCTTAGTGTTTACGTGTTGTCATTAACGGTTGCAACTGCAACGCTTAGTGTAAACATGTTGACACTAACGGTTGCAACTGCAATGCTAAGTGTTGACATAAACGGTTGCAACGTGTTAACGTGTTGAAATTAACGTAAACAAATGCTACACTGTTATAATGTTATAACGGTTGTAACTGCAACGCTTAGTTTTAACGCATTGTAACCGAAATGCTTAGTGTTAACGTGTTGCAACTGCAACGCTTAGTGTAAACATGTTGACACTAACGGTTGCAACTGCAATGCTAAGTGTTAACATGTTGACATAAACGGTTGCAACGTTTTAACGTGTTGAAATGTTCTCATTAACGGTTTTAACTACAACGCTTAGATTTAACGCATTGTAATCGCAATGCTTAGTGTTAACGTGTTGTCATTAACGGTTGCAACTGCAACGCTTAGTGTAAACATGTTGACACTAACGGTTGCAACTGCAATGCTGTGTTAACATGTTGACATAAACGGTTGCAACGTGTTAATGTGTTGAAATTAACGTAAGCAAATGCTACATTTACTGTTATAATGTTGACACTAACGGTTGTAACTGCAACGCTTAGTTTTAACGTGTTGCCACTAACGCTTGCAACTGCAATGCTTAATGTTAACGTGTTGCCTTTAAAGGTTGCAACTGCAACGGTTAGTGCTTACATGTTGACACTAACGTTTGCAACTGCAACGCTTAGCTTTAACGTGTTGCCACTAACGCTTAATGTTAACGTGTTGCCATTAAAGGTTGCAACTGTAACGGTTAGTGCTTACATGTTGACACTAACGTTTGGAACTGCAACGCTTAGCTTTAACGTGTTGCCACTAACGCTTAATGTTAACGTGTTGCCATTAAAGGTTGCAACTGTAACTGTTAGTGCTTACATGTTGACACTAACGTTTGCAACTTTTTGAACGGTTGCAAATGCAAAGCTTAGTGTTTAAGTGTTGCCATTAACGGTTTTAACTACAACGCTTAGTTTTAACGTGTTGACACGGTTTTAACGGTTGCAAATGCAAAGCTTAGTGTTTACGTGTTGTCATTAACGGTTTTAACTGCAACGCTTAGTTTTAACATGTTGCCACGGTATTAACGGTTGCAAATCCAATGCTTAGTGCTAACGTGTTGCAATTAACGGTTATAACTACAACGCTTAGTTTTAACGTGTTGACATGGTTTTAATTGTTGCAAATGCAAAGCTTAGTGTTTACGTGGTGTCATTAACGGTTTTAACTACAACGCTTAGTTTTAACGCATTGTAACCGCAATGCTTAGTGTTAACGTGTTGTCATTAAAGGTTGCAACTGCAACGCTTAGTGTAAACATGTTGACACTAACGGTTGCAACTGCAATGCTAAGTGTTAACATGTTGACAAAAACGGTTGCAACGTGTTAACGTGTTGAAATTAACGTAAGCAAATGCTACACTTACTGTTATAATGTTGAAACTAACGGTTGTAACTGCAACGCTTAGTTTTAACGTGTGGCCTTTAAAGGTTGCAACTGCAACGGTTAGTGCTTACATGTTGACACTAACGTTTGCAACTGCAACGCTTAGCTTTAACGTGTTGCCACTAACGCTTAATGTTAACGTCTTGCCATTAAAGGTTGCAACTGTAACGGTTAGTGCTTACATGTTGACACTAACGTTTGCAACTGTTTTAACGGTTGCAAATGCAAAGCTTAGTGTTTACTGTTGCCATTTACGGTTTTAACTACAACGCTTAGCGTGTTGACACGGTTTTAACGGTTGCAAATGCAAAGCTTAGTGTTTACGTGTTGTCATTGACGGTTTTAACTCCAACGCTTCGTTTTAACATGTTGCCACGGTATTAACGGTTGCAAATCCAATGCTTTGTGCTAACGTGTTGCAATTAACGGTTATAACTACAACGCTTAGTTTTAACGTGTTGACTTGGTTTTAATGGTTGCAAATGCAAAGCTTAGTGTTTACATGTTGTCATGAACGGTTTTTACTGCAACGCTTAGTTTTAACGTGTTGCCACGGTATTAACGGTTGCAAATCTAATGCTTAGTGCTAACGTGTTGCAATTAACGGTTATAACTACAACGCTTAGTATTAACGTGTTGGCATGGTTTTAATGGTTGCAAATGCAAAGCTTAGTGTTTACGTGTTGTCATTAACGGTTTAAACTACAACGCTTAGTTTTAACGCATTGTAACCGCAATGCTTAGTGTTAACGTGTTGTCATTAACGGTTGCAACTGCAACGCTTAGTGTAAACATGTTGACACTAACGGTTGCAACTGCAATGCTAAGTGTTAACATGTTGACATAAACGGTTGCAACGTGTTAACGTGTTGAAATTAACGTAAGCAAATGCTACACTTATAATGTTGACACTAACGTAACGTAAGCAAATGCTACACTAATAATGTAGACACTAAAGGTTGTAACTGCAACGCTTAGTGTTTACGTGTTGGCATTAACGGTTTTAACTGCAACGCTTAGTTTTAACATGTTGCCACGGTATTAACGGTTGCAAATCCAATGCTTAGTGCTAACGTGTTGCAATTAACGGTTATAACTACAACGCTTAGATTTAACGTGTTGACATGGTTTTAATAGTTGCAAATGCAAAGCTTAGTGTTTACGTGTTGTCATTAACGGTTTTAACTGCAACGCTTAGTTTTAACGTGTTGCCACGGTATTAATGGTTGCAAATCCAATGCTTAGTGCTAATGTGTTGCAATTAACGGTTATAACTACAACGCTTAGTTTTAACGTGTTGACATGGTTTTAATGGTTGGAAATGCAAAGCTTAGTGTTTACGTGTTGTCATTAACGGTTTTAACTACAACGCTTAGTTTTAACGCATTGTAACCGCAATGCTTAGTGTTAACGTGTTGTCATTAACGGTTGCAACTGCAACGCTTAGTGTAAACATGTTGACACTAACGGTTGCAACTGCAATGCTAAGTGTTAACATGTTGACATTAAACGGTTGCAACGTGTTAACGTGTTGAAATTAACGTAAGCAAATGCTACACTTACTGTTATGTTGACACTAATGGTTGTAACTGCAACGCTTAGTTTTAACGTGTTGCCACTAACGCTTGCAACTGCAATGCTTAACGTGTTTTAATGCTTTAACGTGTTGCCACTAACGCTTAATGTTAACGTGTTGCCATTAAAGGTTGCAACTGTAACTGTTAGTGCTTACATGTTGACACTAACGTTTGCAACGTTTTGAACGGTTGCAAATGCAAAGCTTAGTGTTTAAGTGTTGCCATTAACGGTTTTAACTACAACGCTTAGTTTTAACGTGTTGACACGGTTTTAACGGTTGCAAATGCAAAGCTTAGTGTTTACGTGTTGTCATTAACGGTTTTAACTGCAACGCTTAGTTTTAACATGTTGCCACGGTATTAACGGTTGCAAATCCAATGCTTAGTGCTAACGTGTTGCAATTAACGGTTATAACTACAACGCTTAGTTTTAACGTGTTGACATGGTTTTAATTGTTGCAAATGCAAAGCTTAGTGTTTACGTGGTGTCATTAACGGTTTTAACTACAACGCTTAGTTTTAACGCATTGTAACCGCAATGCTTAGTGTTAACGTGTTGTCATTAAAGGTTGCAACTGCAACGCTTAGTGTAAACATGTTGACACTAACGGTTGCAACTGCAATGCTAAGTGTTAACATGTTGACAAAAACGGTTGCAACGTGTTAACGTGTTGAAATTAACGTAAGCAAATGCTACACTTACTGTTATAATGTTGAAACTAACGGTTGTAACTGCAACGCTTAGTTTTAACGTGTGGCCTTTAAAGGTTGCAACTGCAACGGTTAGTGCTTACATGTTGACACTAACGTTTGCAACTGCAACGCTTAGCTTTAACGTGTTGCCACTAACGCTTAATGTTAACGTCTTGCCATTAAAGGTTGCAACTGTAACGGTTAGTGCTTACATGTTGACACTAACGTTTGCAACTGTTTTAACGGTTGCAAATGCAAAGCTTAGTGTTTACTGTTGCCATTTACGGTTTTAACTACAACGCTTAGCGTGTTGACACGGTTTTAACGGTTGCAAATGCAAAGCTTAGTGTTTACGTGTTGTCATTGACGGTTTTAACTGCAACGCTTCGTTTTAACATGTTGCCACGGTATTAACGGTTGCAAATCCAATGCTTTGTGCTAACGTGTTGCAATTAACGGTTATAACTACAACGCTTAGTTTTAACGTGTTGACTTGGTTTTAATGGTTGCAAATGCAAAGCTTAGTGTTTACATGTTGTCATGAACGGTTTTTACTGCAACGCTTAGTTTTAACGTGTTGCCACGGTATTAACGGTTGCAAATCTAATTCTTAGTGCTAACGTGTTGCAATTAACGGTTATAACTACAACGCTTAGTATTAACGTGTTGGCATGGTTTTAATGGTTGCAAATGCAAAGCTTAGTGTTTACGTGTTGTCATTAACGGTTTAAACTACAACGCTTAGTTTTAACGCATTGTAACCGCAATGCTTAGTGTTAACGTGTTGTCATTAACGGTTGCAACTGCAACGCTTAGTGTAAACATGTTGACACTAACGGTTGCAACTGCAATGCTAAGTGTTAACATGTTGACATAAACGGTTGCAACGTGTTAACGTGTTGAAATTAACGTAAGCAAATGCTACACTTATAATGTTGACACTAACGTAACGTAAGCAAATGCTACACTAATAATGTTGACACTAAAGGTTGTAACTGCAACGCTTAGTTTTAAGCAATTGTAACCGCAATGCTTAGTGTTAACGTGTTGTCATTAACGGTTGCAACTGTAACGCTTAGTTTTAACGTGTTGCCACTAACGCTTGCAACAGCAATGCTTAATGTTAACGTGTTGCCTTTAAAGGTTGCAACGTGTTAACGTGTTGAAATTAACGTAAGCAAATGCTACACTTATAATGTTGACACTAACGTAACGTAAGCAAATGCTACACTAATAATGTTGACACTAAAGGTTGTAACTGCAACGCTTAGTTTTAAGCAATTGTAACCGCAATGCTTAGTGTTAACGTGTTGTCATTAACGTTTGCAACTGCAACGCTTAGCTTTAACGTGTTGCCACTAACCCTCCATGTTAACGTCTTGTCATTAAAGGTTGCAACTGTAACGGTTAGTGCTTACATGTTGACACTAACGTTTGCAACTGTTTTAACGGTTGCAAATGCAATGCTTAGTGTTTACGTTTTGCCATTAACGGTTTTAACTACAACGCTTAGTTTTAACGTGTTGACACGGTTTTAATGGTTGCAAATGCAAAGCTTAGTGTTTACGTGTTGTCTGTTGTCATTAACGGTTTTAACTGCAACGCTTAGTTTTAACATGTGGCCACGGTATTGACGGTTGCAAATCCAATGCTTAGTGCTAACATGTTGCAATTAACGGTTATAACTACAACGCTTAGTTTTAACGTGTTGACATGGTTTTAATGGTTGCAAATGCAAAGCTTAGTGTTTACGTGTTGTCATTAACGGTTGCAACTGCAACGCTTAGTGTAAACATGTTGACACTAACGGTTGCAACTGCAATGCTAAGTGTTGACATAAACGGTTGCAACGTGTTAACGTGTTGAAATTAACGTAAGCAAATGTAACACTTACTGTTATAATGTTGAGACTAACGATTGTAACTGCAACGCTTAGTTTTAACGTGCTGCCACCAACGCTTGCAACTGCAATGCTTAATGTTAACGTGTTGCCTTTAAAGGTTGCAACTGCAACGGTTAGTGCTTACATGTTGACACTAACGTTTTCAACTGCAACGCTTAGCTTTAACGTGTTGCCACTAACGCTTAAAGTTAACGTCTTGACATAAAAAGGTTGCAACTTTAACGGTAAGTTCTTACATGTTGACACTAACGTTTGCAACTGTTTTAACGGTTGCAAATGCAAAGCTTAGTGTTTACGTGTTGCCATTATCGGTTTTATCTACAACGCTTAGTTTTAACGTGTTGACACGGTTTCAACGGTTGCAAATGCAAAGCTTAGTGTTTACGTGTTGTCATTAAAGGTTTTAACTGCAACGCTTAGTTTTAACGTGTTGACACGGTTTTAATGGTTGCAAATGCAAAGCTTAGTGTTTACGTGTTGTTATTAACGCTTAGTTTTAACATGTTGCCACGGTATTAACGGTTGCAAATCCAATGCTTAGTGCTAACGTGTTGCAATTAACGGTTATAATTTCAACGCTTAGTTTTAACGTGTTGACATGGTTTTAATGGTTGCAAATGCAAAGCTTAGTGTTTACGTGTTGTCATTAACGGTTGCAACTGCAACGCTTAGTGTAAACATGTTGACACTAACGGTTGCAACTGCAATGCTAAGTGTTGTCATTAACGGTTTTAACTGCAACGCTTAGTTTTAACATGTTGCCACGGTATTAACGGTTGCAAATCCAATGCTTAGTGCTAACGTGTTGCAATTAACGGTTATAACTACAACGCTTAGTTTTAACGTTTTGACATGGTTTTAATGGTTGCAAATGTAAAGCTTAGTGTTTACGTGTTGTCATTAACGGTTTTAACTGCAATGCTTAGTTTTAACGTGTTGTCGCGGTATTAACGGTTGCAAATCCAATGCTTAGTGCTAACGTGTTGCAATTAACGGTTATAACTACAACGCTTAGTTTTAACTTGTTGACATGGTTTTAATGGTTGCAAATGCAAAGCTTAGTGTTTACGTGTTGTCATTAACGGTTTTAACTACAACGCTTAGTTTTAACGCATTGTAACCGCAATGCTTAGTGTTAACGTGTTGTCATTAACGGTTGCAACTGCAACGCTTAGTGTAAACATGTTGACACTAACGGTTGCAACTGCAATGCTAAGTGTTAACATGTTGACATAAACAGTTGCAACGTGTTAACGTGTTGAAATTAACGTAAGCAAATGCTACACTTACTGTAATGTTGACACTAACGGTTGTAACTGCAACATGTTGCCACTAACGCTTGCAACTGCAATGCTTAATGTTAACGTGTTGCCTTTAAAGGTTGCAACTGCAACGGTTAATGCTTACATGTTGACACTAACGTTTGCAACTGCAACGCTTAGCTTTAACGTGTTGCCACTAACGCTTAATGTTAACGTGTTGCCATTAAAGGTTGCAACTGTAACGGTTAGTGCTTACATGTTGACACTAACGTTTGCAACTGTTTTAACGGTTGCAAATGCAAAGCTTAGTGTTTACGTGTTGCCATTAACGGTTTTAACTACAACGCTTAGCGTGTTGACACGGTTTTAACGGTTGCAAATGCAAAGCTTAGTGTTTACGTGTTGGCATTAACGGTTTTAACTGCAACGCTTAGTTTTAACATGTTGCCACGGTATTAACGGTTGCAAATCCAATGCTTAGTGCTAACGTGTTGCAATTAACGGTTATAACTACAACGCTTAGTTTTAACGTGTTGACATGGTTTTAATGGTTGCAAATGCAAAGCTTAGTGTTTACGTGTTGTCATTAACGGTTTTAACTGCAACGCTTAGTTGTAACGTGTTGCCACGGTACTAACGGTTGCAAATCCAATGCTTAGTGCTAATGTGTTGCAATTAATGGTTATAAATACAACGCTTAGTTTTAACGTGTTGATATGGTTTTAATTGTTGCAAATGCAAAGCTTAGTGTTTACGTGTTGTCATTAACGGTTTTAACTACAACGCTTAGTTTTAACGCATTGTAACCGCAATGCTTAGTGTTAACGTGTTGTCATTAACGGTTGCAACTGCAACGCTTAGTGTAAACATGTTGACACTAACGGTTGCAACTGCAATGCTAAGTGTTAATATGTTGACATAAACGGTTGCAACGTGTTAACGTGTTGAAATTAACGTAAGCAAATGCTACACATACTGTAATGGTGACATTAGCGGTTGTAACTGCAACGCGTAGTTTTAACGTGTTGCCACTAACGCTTGCAACTGCAATGCTTAATGTTAACGTGTTGCCTTTAAAGGTTGCAACTGCAACGGTTAATGCTTACATGTTGACACTAACGTTTGCAACTGCAACGCTTAGCTTTAACGTGTTGCCACTAACGCTTAATGTTAACGTGTTGCCATTAAAGGTTGCAACTGTAACGGTTAGTGCTTACATGTTGACACTAACGTTTGCAACTGTTTTAACGGTTGCAAATGCAAAGCTTAGTGTTTACGTGTTGCCATTAACGGTTTTAACTACAACGCTTAGTTTTAACGTGTTGACACGGTTTTAACGGTTGCAAATGCAAAGCTTAGTGTTTACGTGTTGTCATTAACGGTTTTAACTGCAACGCTTAGTTTTAACATGTTGCCACGGTATAAACGGTTGCAAATCCAATGCTTAGTGCTAACGTGTTGCAATTAACGGTTATAACTACAACGCTTAGTTTTAACGTGTTGACATGGTTTTAATGGTTGCAACTGCAAAGCTTAGTGTTTACGTGTTGTCATTAACGGTTTTAACTACAACGCTTAGTTTTAACGCATTGTAACCGCAATGCTTAGTGTTAACGTGTTGTAATTAACGGTTGCAACTGCAACGCTTAGTGTAAACATGTTGACACTAATGGTTGCAACTGCAATGCTAAGTGTTAACATGTTGACATAAACGGTTGCAACGTGTTAACGTGTTGAAATTAACGTAAGCAAATGCTACACTTACTGTAATGTTGAAACTAACGGTTGTAACTGCAACGCTTAGTTTTAACGTGTTGCCATTAACGCTTGCAACTGCAATGCTTAATGTTAACGTGTTGCCTTTAAAGGTTGCAACTGCAACGGTTAGTGCTTACATGTTAACACTAACGTTTGCAACTGCAACACTTAGCTTTAACGTGTTGCCACTAACGCTTAATGTTAACGTGTTGCCATTAAAGGTTGCAACTGTAACGGTTAGTGCTTCCATGTTGACACTAACGTTTGCAACTGTTTTGACGGTTGCAAATGCAAAGCTTAGTGTTTACGTGTTGCCATTAACGGTTTTAACTACAACGCTTAGTTTCAACGTGTTGACACGGTTTTAACGGTTGCAAATGCAAAGCAGCTTACGTGTTGTCATTAACGGTTTTAACTGCAACGCTTAGTTTTTACATTTTGCCACGGTATTAACGGTTGCAAATCCAATGCTTAGTGCCACTAACGCTTGCAACTGCAATGCTTAATGTTAACGTGTTGCCTTTAAAGGTTGCAACTGCAACGGTTAATGCTTACATGTTGACACTAACGTTTGCAACTGCAACGCCTAGCTTTAACGTGTTGCCACTAACGCTTCATGTTAACGTGTTGCCATTAAAGGTTGCAACTGTAACGGTTAGTGCTTACATGTTGACACTAACGTTTGCAACTGTTTTAACGGTTGCAAATGCAATGCTTAGTGTTTACGTGTTGCCATTAACGGTTTTAACTACAACGCTTAGTTTTAACGTGTTGACACGGTTTTAATGGTTGCAAATGCAAAGCTTAGTGTTTACGTGTTGTCTGTTGTCATTAACGGTTTTAACTACAACGCTTAGTTTTAACATGTGGCCACGGTATTGACGGTTGCAAATCCAATGCTTAGTGCTAACATGTTGCAATTAACGGTTATAACTACAACGCTTAGTTTTAACGTGTTGACATGGTTTTAATGGTTGCAAATGCAAAGCTTAGTGTTTACGTGTTGTCATTAACGGTTGCAACTGCAACGCTTAGTGTAAACATGTTGACACTAACGGTTGCAACTGCAATGCTAAGTGTTGACATAAACGGTTGCAACGTGTTAACGTGTTGAAATTAACGTAAGCAAATGTAACACTTACTGTTATAATGTTGAGACTAACGATTGTAACTGCAACGCTTAGTTTTAACGTGCTGCCACCAACGCTTGCAACTGCAATGCTTAATGTTAACGTGTTGCCTTTAAAGGTTGCAACTGCAACGGTTAGTGCTTACATGTTGACACTAACGTTTTCAACTGCAACGCTTAGCTTTAACGTGTTGCCACTAACGCTTAAAGTTAACGTCTTGACATTAAAGGTTGCAACTTTAACGGTAAGTTCTTACATGTTGACACTAACGTTTGCAACTGTTTTAACGGTTGCAAATGCAAAGCTTAGTGTTTACGTGTTGCCATTATCGGTTTTATCTACAACGCTTAGTTTTAACGTGTTGACACGGTTTCAACGGTTGCAAATGCAAAGCTTAGTGTTTACGTGTTGTCATTAAAGGTTTTAACTGCAACGCTTAGTTTTAACGTGTTGACACGGTTTTAATGGTTGCAAATGCAAAGCTTAGTGTTTACGTGTTGTCATTAACGGTTTTAACTGCAACGCTTAGTTTTAACATGTTGCCACGGTATTAACGGTTGCAAATCCAATGCTTAGTGCTAACGTGTTGCAATTAACGGTTATAATTTCAACGCTTAGTTTTAACGTGTTGACATGGTTTTAATGGTTGCAAATGCAAAGCTTAGTGTTTACGTGTTGTCATTAACGGTTGCAACTGCAACGCTTAGTGTAAACATGTTGACACTAACGGTTGCAAATGCAATGCTAAGTGTTGTCATTAACGGTTTTAACTGCAACGCTTAGTTTTAACATGTTGCCACGGTATTAACGGTTGCAAATCCAATGCTTAGTGCTAACGTGTTGCAATTAACGGTTATAACTACAACGCTTAGTTTTAACGTTTTGACATGGTTTTAATGGTTGCAAATGTAAAGCTTAGTGTTTACGTGTTGTCATTAACGGTTTTAACTGCAACGCTTAGTTTTAACGTGTTGTCGCGGTATTAACGGTTGCAAATCCAATGCTTAGTGCTAACGTGTTGCAATTAACGGTTATAACTACAACGCTTAGTTTTAACTTGTTGACATGGTTTTAATGGTTGCAAATGCAAAGCTTAGTGTTTACGTGTTGTCATTAACGGTTTTAACTACAACGCTTAGTTTTAACGCATTGTAACCGCAATGCTTAGTGTTAACGTGTTGTCATTAACGGTTGCAACTGCAACGCTTAGTGTAAACATGTTGACACTAACGGTTGCAACTGCAATGCTAAGTGTTAACATGTTGACATAAACAGTTGCAACGTGTTAACGTGTTGAAATTAACGTAAGCAAATGCTACACTTACTGTAATGTTGACACTAACGGTTGTAACTGCAACATGTTGCCACTAACGCTTGCAACTGCAATGCTTAATGTTAACGTGTTGCCTTTAAAGGTTGCAACTGCAACGGTTAATGCTTACATGTTGACACTAACGTTTGCAACTGCAACGCTTAGCTTTAACGTGTTGCCACTAACGCTTAATGTTAACGTGTTGCCATTAAAGGTTGCAACTGTAACGGTTAGTGCTTACATGTTGACACTAACGTTTGCAACTGTTTTAACGGTTGCAAATGCAAAGCTTAGTGTTTACGTGTTGCCATTAACGGTTTTAACTACAACGCTTAGCGTGTTGACACGGTTTTAACGGTTGCAAATGCAAAGCTTAGTGTTTACGTGTTGGCATTAACGGTTTTAACTGCAACGCTTAGTTTTAACATGTTGCCACGGTATTAACGGTTGCAAATCCAATGCTTAGTGCTAACGTGTTGCAATTAACGGTTATAACTACAACGCTTAGTTTTAACGTGTTGACATGGTTTTAATGGTTGCAAATGCAAAGCTTAGTGTTTACGTGTTGTCATTAACGGTTTTAACTGCAACGCTTAGTTGTAACGTGTTGCCACGGTACTAACGGTTGCAAATCCAATGCTTAGTGCTAATGTGTTGCAATTAATGGTTATAAATACAACGCTTAGTTTTAACGTGTTGATATGGTTTTAATTGTTGCAAATGCAAAGCTTAGTGTTTACGTGTTGTCATTAACGGTTTTAACTACAACGCTTAGTTTTAACGCATTGTAACCGCAATGCTTAGTGTTAACGTGTTGTCATTAACGGTTGCAACTGCAACGCTTAGTGTAAACATGTTGACACTAACGGTTGCAACTGCAATGCTAAGTGTTAATATGTTGACATAAACGGTTGCAACGTGTTAACGTGTTGAAATTAACGTAAGCAAATGCTACACATACTGTAATGGTGACACTAGCGGTTGTAACTGCAACGCGTAGTTTTAACGTGTTGCCACTAACGCTTGCAACTGCAATGCTTAATGTTAACGTGTTGCCTTTAAAGGTTGCAACTGCAACGGTTAATGCTTACATGTTGACACTAACGTTTGCAACTGCAACGCTTAGCTTTAACGTGTTGCCACTAACGCTTAATGTTAACGTGTTGCCATTAAAGGTTGCAACTGTAACGGTTAGTGCTTACATGTTGACACTAACGTTTGCAACTGTTTTAACGGTTGCAAATGCAAAGCTTAGTGTTTACGTGTTGCCATTAACGGTTTTAACTACAACGCTTAGTTTTAACGTGTTGACACGGTTTTAACGGTTGCAAATGCAAAGCTTAGTGTTTACGTGTTGTCATTAACGGTTTTAACTGCAACGCTTAGTTTTAACATGTTGCCACGGTATAAACGGTTGCAAATCCAATGCTTAGTGCTAACGTGTTGCAATTAACGGTTATAACTACAACGCTTAGTTTTAACGTGTTGACATGGTTTTAATGGTTGCAACTGCAAAGCTTAGTGTTTACGTGTTGTCATTAACGGTTTTAACTACAACGCTTAGTTTTAACGCATTGTAACCGCAATGCTTAGTGTTAACGTGTTGTAATTAACGGTTGCAACTGCAACGCTTAGTGTAAACATGTTGACACTAATGGTTGCAACTGCAATGCTAAGTGTTAACATGTTGACATAAACGGTTGCAACGTGTTAACGTGTTGAAATTAACGTAAGCAAATGCTACACTTACTGTAATGTTGAAACTAACGGTTGTAACTGCAACGCTTAGTTTTAACGTGTTGCCATTAACGCTTGCAACTGCAATGCTTAATGTTAACGTGTTGCCTTTAAAGGTTGCAACTGCAACGGTTAGTGCTTACATGTTAACACTAACGTTTGCAACTGCAACACTTAGCTTTAACGTGTTGCCACTAACGCTTAATGTTAACGTGTTGCCATTAAAGGTTGCAACTGTAACGGTTAGTGCTTCCATGTTGACACTAACGTTTGCAACTGTTTTGACGGTTGCAAATGCAAAGCTTAGTGTTTACGTGTTGCCATTAACGGTTTTAACTACAACGCTTAGTTTCAACGTGTTGACACGGTTTTAACGGTTGCAAATGCAAAGCAGCTTACGTGTTGTCATTAACGGTTTTAACTGCAACGCTTAGTTTTTACATTTTGCCACGGTATTAACGGTTGCAAATCCAATGCTTAGTGCCACTAACGCTTGCAACTGCAATGCTTAATGTTAACGTGTTGCCTTTAAAGGTTGCAACTGCAACGGTTAATGCTTACATGTTGACACTAACGTTTGCAACTGCAACGCCTAGCTTTAACGTGTTGCCACTAACGCTTCATGTTAACGTGTTGCCATTAAAGGTTGCAACTGTAACGGTTAGTGCTTACATGTTGACACTAACGTTTGCAACTGTTTTAACGGTTGCAAATACAAAGCTTAGAGTTTACGTGTTGCCATTAACGGTTTTAACTACAACGCTTAGTTTTAACGTGTTGACACGGTTTTAACGGTTGCAAATGCAAAGCTTAGTGTTTACGTGTTGTCATTGACGGTTTTAACTGCAACGCTTAGTTTTAACATGTTGCCACGGTATTAACGGTTGCAAATCCAATGCTTTGTGCTAACGTGTTGCAATTAACGGTTATAACTACAACGCTTAGTTTTAACGTGTTGACTTGGTTTTAATGGTTGCAAATGCAAAGCTTAGTGTTTACGTGTTGTCATTAACGGTTTTTACTGCAACGCTTAGTTTTAACATGTTGCCACGGTATTAACGGTTGCTAATCCAATGCTTAGTGCTAACGTGTTGCAATTAACGGTTATAACTACAACGCTTAGTATTAACGTGTTGGCATGGTTTTAATGGTTGCAAATGCAAAGCTTAGTGTTTACGTGTTGTCATTAACGGTTTTAACTACAACGCTTAGTTTTAACGCATTGTAACCGCAATGCTTAGTGTTAACGTGTTGTCATTAACGGTTGCAACTGCAACGCTTAGTGTAAACATGTTGACACTAACGGTTGCAACTGCAATGCTAAGTGTTAACATGTTGACATAAACGGTTGCAACGTGTTAACGTGTTGAAATTAACGTAAGCAAATGCTACACTTATAATGTTGACACTAACGTAACGTAAGCAAATGCTACACTAATAATGTTGACACTAAAGGTTGTAACTGCAACGCTTAGTTTTAAGCAATTGTAACCGCAATGCTTAGTGTTAACGTGTTGTCATTAACGGTTGCAACTGCAACGCTTAGTTTTAACGTGTTGCCACTAACGCTTGCAACAGCAATGCTTAATGTTAACGTGTTGCCTTTAAAGGTTGCAACTGCAACGGTTAGTGCTTACATGTTGACACTAACGTTTGCAACTGCAACGCTTAGTTTTAACGTGTTGCCACTAACCCTCCATGTTAACGTCTTGTCATTAAAGGTTGCAACTGTAACGGTTAGTGCTTACATGTTGACACTAACGTTTGCAACTGTTTTAACGGTTGCAAATGCAATGCTTAGTGTTTACGTGTTGCCATTAACGGTTTTAACTACAACGCTTAGTTTTAACGTGTTGACATGGTTTTAATGGTTGCAAATGCAAAGCTTAGTGTTTACGTGTTGTCTGTTGTCATTAACGGTTTTAACTGCAACGCTTAGTTTTAACATGTGGCCACGGTATTGACGGTTGCAAATGCTTAGTGCTAACGTGTTGCAATTAACGGTTATAACTACAACGCTTAGTTTTAACGTGTTGACATGGTTGCAAATGCAAAGCTTAGTGTTTACGTGTTGTCATTAACGGTTGCAACTGCAACACTAACGGTTGCAACTGCAATGCTAAGTGTTGACATAAACGGTTGCAACGTGTTAACGTGTTGAAAGTAACGTAAGCAAATGCTACACTTACTGTTATAATGTTGACACTAACGATTGTAACTGCAACGCTTAGTTTTAACGTGTTGCCACCAACGCTTGCAACTGCAATGCTTAATGTTAACGTGTTGCCTTTAAAGGTTGCAACTGCAACGGTTAGTGCTTACATGTTGACACTAACGTTTGCAACTGCAACGCTTAGCTTTAACGTGTTGCCACTAACGCTTAATGTTAACGTCTTGCCATTAAAGGTTGCAACTGTAACGGTAAGTTCTTACATGTTGACACTAACGTTTGCAACTGTTTTAACGGTTGCAATTGCAAAGATTAGTGTTTACGTGTTGCCATTAACGGTTTTAACTACAACGCTTAGTTTTAGCGTGTTGACACGGTTTTAACGGTTGCAAATGCAAAGCTTAGTGTTTACGTGTTGTCATTAACGGTTTTAACTGCAACGCTTAGTTTTAACATGTTGCCACGGTATTAACGGTTGCAAATCCAATGCTTAGTGCTAACGTGTTGCAATTAACGGTTAGTTTTAACGTGTTGACATGGTTTTAATGGTTGCAAATCCAAATCCAATGCTTTGTGCTAACGTGTTGCAATTAACGGTTATAACTACAACGCTTAGTTTTAACGTGTTGACTTGGTTTTAACGGTTGCTAATGCAAAGCTTAGTGTTTACGTGTTGTCATTAACGGTTTTAACTGCAACGCTTAGTTTTAACGTGTTGCCACGGTATTAACGGTTGCAAATCCAATGCTTAGTGCTAACGTGTTGTAATTAACGGTTATAACTACAACGCTTAGTTTTAACGTGTTGACATGGTTTTAATGGTTGCAAATGCAAAGCTTAGTGTTTACGTGTTGTCATTAACGGTTTTAACTGCAACGCTTAGTTTTAACGTGTTGCCACGGTATTAACGGTTGCAAATCCAATGCTTAGTGCTAACGTGTTGCAATTAACGGTTATAACTACAACGCTTAGTTTTAACGTGTTGACATGGTTTTAATGGTTGCAAATGCAAAGCTTAGTGTTTACGTGTTGTCATTAACGGTTTTAACTACAATGCTTAGTTTTAACGCATTGTAACCGCAATGCTTAGTGTTAACGTGTTGTCATTAACGGTTGCAACTGCAACGCTTAGTGTAAACTTGTTGACACTAACGGTTGCAACTGCAATGCTAAGTGTTAACATGTTGACACAAACGGTTGCAACGTGTTAACGTGTTGAAATTAACGTAAGCAAATGCTACACTTACTGTTATAATGTTGACACTAGCGGTTGTAACTGCAACGCTTAGTTTTAACGTGTGGCCTTTAAAGGATGCAACTGCAACGGTTAGTGCTTACATGTTGACACTAACGTTTGCAACTGCAACGCTTAGCTTTAACGTGTTGCCACTAACGCTTAATGTTAACGTCTTGCCATTAAAGGTTGCAACTGTAACGGTTAGTGTTGACACTAACGTTTGCAACTGTTTTAACGGTTGCAAATGCAAAGCTTAGTGTTTACGTGTTGCCATTAACGGTTTTAACTACAACGCTTAGTTTTAACGTGTTGACACGGTTTTAATGGTTGCAAATGCAAAGCTTAGTGTTTACGTGTTGTCATTAACGGTTTTAACTACAACGCTTAGTTTTAACATGTTGCCACGGTATTAGCGGTTGCAAATCCAATGCTTAGTGCTAACGTGTTGCAATTAACTACAACGGCTTAGTTTTAACGTGTTGACATGGTTTTAATGGTTGCAAATGCAAAGCTTAGTGTTTACGTGTTGTCATTAACGGTTGCAACTGCAACGCTTAGTGTAAACATGTTGACACTAACGGTTGCAACTGCAATGCTAAGTGTTGACATAAACGGTTGCAACGTGTTAACGTGTTGAAATTAACGGAAGCAAATGCTACACTTACTGTTATAATGTTGACACTAACGGTTGTAACTGCAACGCTTAGTTTTAACGCATTGTAACCGCAATGCTTAGTGTTAACGTGTTGTCATTAACGTTTGCAACTGCAACGCTTAGTGTAAACATGTTGACACTAACGGTTGCAACTGCAATGCCAAGTGTTAACATGTTGACATAAACGGTTGCAACATGTTAACGTGTTGAAATTAACGTAAGCAAATGCTACACTTACTGTCATAATGTTGACACTAACGGTTGTAACTGCAACGCTTAGTTTTAACGTCTTGCCACTAACGCTTGCAACTGCAATGCTTAATGTTAACGTGTTGCCTTTAAAGGTTGCAACTGCAACGGTTAGTGCTTACATGTTGACACTAACGTTTGCAACTGCAACGCTTAGCTTTAATCTGTTGCCACTAACGCTTAATGTTAACGTCTTGCCATTAAAAGTTGCAACTGTAACGGTTAGTGCTTACATGTTGACACTAACGTTTGCAACTGTTTTAACTGTTGCAAATGCAAAGCTTAGTGTTTTCTGTTGCCATTTACGGTTTTAACTACAACGCTTAGTTTTAACGTGTTGACACGGTTTTAACGGTTGCAAATGCAAAGCTTAGTGTTTACGTGTTGTCACTGACGGTTTTAACTGCAACGCTTAGTTTTAACATGTTGCCACGGTATTAACGGTTGCAAATCCAATGCTTTGTGCTAACGTGTTGCAATTAACGGTTATAACTACAACGCTTAGTTTTAACGTGTTGGCATTGTTTTAATGGTTGCAAATGCAAAGCTTAGTGTTTACGTGTTAAACTACAACGCTTAGTTTTAACGCATTGTAACCGCAATGCTTAGTGTTAACGTGTTGTCATTAACGGTTGCAACTGCAACGCTTAGTGTTAACATGTTGACATAAACGGTTGCAACGTGATAACGTGTTGAATATAACGTAAGCAAATGCTACACTTATAATGTTGACACTAACGTAACGTAAGCAAATGCTACACTTATAATTTTGACACTAAAGGTTGTAACTGCAACGCTTAGTTTTAACGCATTGTAACCGCAATGCTTAGTGTTAACGTGTTGTCATTAACGGTTGCAACTGCAACGCTTAGTTTTAACGTGTTGCCACTAACGCTTGCAACAGCAATGCTTAATGTTAACTAGTTGCCACTAACGGTTGCAACTGCAATGCTAAGTGTTAACATGTTGACATAAACGGTTGCAACGTGTTAACGTGTTCAAATTAACGTAAACGAATGCTACACTTTCTGTAATGTTGATACTAACGGTTGTAACTGCAACGCTTAGTTTTAACGTGTTGCCACTAAATCTTGCAACTGCAATGCTTGCAACTGCAATGCTTAATGTTAACGTGTTGCCTTTAAAGGTTGCAACTGCAACGGTTAGTGCTTACATGTTGACACTTACGTTTGCAAGCGCAACGCTTAGCTTTAACGTGTTGCCACTAACCCTCCATGTTAACGTCTTGTCATTAAAGGTTGCAACTGTAACGGTTAGCGCTTACATGTTGACACTAACGTTTGCAACTGTTTTAACGGTTGCAAATGCAATGCTTAGTGTTTACGTGTTGCCATTAACGGTTTTAACTACAACGCTTTTAATGGTTGCAAATGCAAAGCTTAGTGTCTACGTGTTGTCATTAACGGTTGCAACTGCAACGCTTAGTGTAAACATGTTGACACTAACGGTTGCAACTGCAATGCTAAGTGTTGACATAAACGGTTGCAACGTGTTAACGTGTTGAAATTAACGTAAGCAAATGCTACACTTACTGTTATAATGTTGACACTAACGATTGTAACTGCAGTACCTAGAGGAAACGACGTCTGGGATAGCCAGGGGGCCCAGTACCTGGAGGTAACGACGTCTGGGATAGCCAGGGGGCCCAGTACCCGAGGCAACGACGTCTGGGATAGCCAGGGGACCCAGTACCTGGAGGTAACGACGTCTGGGATAGCCAGGGGGCTCAGTACCTGGAGGTAACGACGTCTGGGATAGCCAGGGGGCCCAGTTCCAAAAGGTAACGACGTCTGGGATAGCCAGGGGGCCCAGTATCTGGAGGAAACGACATTTCGGATAGCCAGGGGGCCTAGTACCTTGAGGTAACAACGTCTGGGATAGCCAGGTGGCCCGGTACCTGGAGGTAACGACGTCTGGGATAGCCAAGGGGCCCAGTACCTGGAGGTATTGACGTTTGGAAATCCAGGTGGCCCAGTACCTTGAGATAACGACCTCTGGGGTAGCCAGGGGTCCAGTACCTGGAGGAAAGGGCATCTGGGATAGCCAGGAGACCCAGTACCTGGAGGTAACGACTTCTTGGATAGCCAGGGGACCCAGTTCCCGAGGGAACTGCGTCTTGTATAGCCAGGGTGCCCAGTACCTGGAGGAAACGACGTCTGCGATAGCCAGGGAGGAAACGACGTCTGGGATAGCCAGGGGGCCCAGTACCTGGAGGAAACGACGTCTAGGATAGCCAGGAGACACAGTTCCTGGAGAAAACGGCGTCTGGGATAGCCAGGGGGCCCAGTACCTGGAGGTAACGACGTCTGGGATAGCCAGGGGGCCAGTTCCTAGAGGTAACGACGTCTGGGATAGCCAGGGGGCCCAGTATCTGGAGGAAACGACGTTTCGGATAGCCAGGGGGCCCAGTACCTGGAGGAAACGACGTCTGGGATAGACAGAGGGCCCAGTTCCTGGAAGAAACGACTTCAGGGATAGTCGGGGGGCTCAGTACCTGGAGGTCACGACATCTGGGATAGCCAGGGGGCCCAGTATCTGGAGGAAACGACGTTTTGGATACCCAGGGGGCCCAGTACCTGGAGGAAACGGCGTCTGGGATAGCTAGGTGGCCCAGTACCTGGAGGTAACGACTTCTTGCATAGCCAGGGGACCCAGTTCCCGAGGGAACGGCGTCTTGGATAGCCAGGGTGCCCAGTACCTAAAGGAAACGACGTCTGCGATAGCCAGGGGACCCAGTACCTGGAGGAAACGGCGTCTGGGATAGCCAGGGGGCCCAGTACCTGGAGGAAACGACGTCTAGGATAGCCAGGGGACCCAGTACCTGGAGGAAACGGCGTCTGGGATAGCCAGGGGCCCCAGTACCTGGAGGTAACGACGTCTGGGATAGCCAGGGGGCCCAGTTCCTAGAGGTAACGACGTCTGGGATAGCCAGGGGGGCCAGTTACTAGAGGTCACGACGTCTGGGATAGCCAGGGGGCCCAGTATCTGGAGGAAACGACGTTTTGGATAGCCAGGGGACCAAGTACCTGGAGGAAACGGCGTCTAGGATAGCTAGGGGGCCCAGTACCTGGAGGTAACAACGTCTGGGATAGCCAGGGGGCCCAGTACCTGGAGGAAAAGGCGTCTGGGATAGCCAGTGGGCCCAGTACCTGGAGGAAACGACGTCTGGGGTATCCATGGGACCCAGTACCTGGAGGAAACGGCGTCTGGGATAGCAAGGGGGCCCAGTACCTGGAGGTAACGACGTCTGGGATAGCCAGGGGGCCCAGGTCCTGGAAGAAACGACTTCAGGGATAGCCAGGGGGCTCAGTACCTGGAGGGAACGGCGTCTGGGATAGCCAGGGGACCCTTTACCTGAAAGTAACGACGTCTGGGATAGACAGGGGGCCCAGTACCTGGACGAAACGACGTCTGGGATAGCCAGGGGACCCAGTACCTGGAGGTTACGACGTCTGGGATAGCCAGGGGACCCAGTACCTGGAGGAAACGACGCCTGGGATAGTCAGGGGGCCCAGTACCTGGAGTTAACGGCGTCTGGGATAGCCAGGGGGCCCAGTACCCGAAGGAACGACGTCTGGGATAGACAGGGGACCCAGTACCTGTAGGTAACGACGTCTGGGATAGCCAGGGGGCCCAGTTCCTAGAGGTAACGACGTCTGGGATAGCCAGGGGGCCCAGTATCTGGAGGAAACGACATTTCGGATAGCCAGGGGGCCCAGTACCTAGAGGTAACGACGTCTGTAATAACCAGGGGGCCCATTACCTGGAGGTAACAACGTCTGGGATAGCCAGGTGGCCCGGTACCTGGAGGTAACGACGTCTGGGATAGCCAAGGGGCCCAGTACCTGGAGGTATTCACGTTTGGAAAGCCAGGGGACCCAGTACCTGGAAGAAACGACGTCTGGGATAGCCAGGGGACCCAGTACATGGAGGTTAAGTCGTCTGGGATAGCCAGAGGCCCCAGTACCTGGATGTAACGACGTCTGGGATAGCCAGGTGGCGGAGTACCTTGAGAAAACTACATCTGGGGTAGCCAGCGGGCCCGGTACCTGGGGGAAAGGGCATCTGGGATAGCCAGGGGACACAGTACCTTGAGGTTACGACTTCTTGGATAGCCACTGGACCCAGTTCCCGAGGAAACGGCGTCTTGGATAGCCAAGGTGCCCAGTTCCTGGAGGAAACGTCGTCTGCGATAGCCAGGGGACCCAGTACCTGGAGGAAACGACGTCTGGTATAGCCAGGGAGCCAAGTACCTGGAGGAAACGACGTCTAGGATAGCCAGGGGACCCAGTAACTGGAGGAAATGGCGTCTGGGATAGCCAGGGGGGCCAGTACCTGGAGGTAACGACGTCTGGGATAGCCAGGGGGCCCAGTTCCTAGAGGTAACGACGTCTGTGATAGCCAGTGGGCCTAGTATCTGGAGGAAACGACGTTTCGGATAGCCAGGGGCCCAGTACCTGGAGGAAACGACGTCTGGGATAGCCAGTGGACCCAGTCCCTGGAGGAAACGGCGTCTGGGATAGCCAGGGGGCCCAGTACCTGGAGGTAACAACGTCTGGGATAGCCAGGGGGCCCAGTAACTGGAAGAAACGGCGTCTGGGATAGAAAGGGGGCCCAGTACCTGGAGGAAACGACGTCTCGGGTATCCATGGGACCCAGTACCTGGAAGAAACGGCGTCTTGGATAGCAAGGGGGCCCAGTACCTGGAGGTAACGACGTCTGGGATAGCCAGGGGGCCAGTTCCTCGAAGAAACGACTTCAGAGATAGCCAGGGGAACAGCGTCTGGGATAGCCAGGGGGCCCATTTCCTGAAAGTAACGACGTCTGGGATAGCCAGGGGACCCAGTTCCTGGACGAAACGATGTCGGGATAGCCAGGGGACCCAGTACCTGGAGGTAACGACGTCTGGGATAGACAGGGGGCCCAGAAACCCGAGGGAACGACGTCTTGGATAGCCAGGAGACCCAGTACCTGGAGGTAACGAGGTCTGGGATAGCCAGGGGGCCCAGTACCTGGAGGTAACGACGTCTGGGATAGCCAGGGGCCCAGTACCTGGAGGAAACGGCGTCTGGGATAGCCAGGGGCCCCAGTACCTGGAGGTAACGACGTTTCGGATAGCCAGCTGGCCCAGTACCTGGAGGTAACGACGTCTGGAATAGCCAGGGGGCCCATTACCTGGAGGTAACAACGTCTGTGATAGCCAGATGGCCCGGTACCTGGAGGTAACGACGTCTGGGATAGCCAAGTGGCCCAGTACCTGGATGTATTGGCGTTTGGAAAGCCAAGGGACCCAGTACCTGGAAGAAACGACGCCTGTGATAGCCAGGTGGCCCAGTACCTTGAGATAACGTCCTCTGGGGTAGCCAGGGGGCCCAGTACCTGGAGGAAACGGCATCTGGGATAGCCAGGGGACCCAGAACCTGGAGGTAACGACTTCTTGGATAGCCAGGGGACCCCGAGGGAACGGCGTCTTGGATAGCCAGGGTGCCCAGTACCTGGAGGAAACGACGTCTGCGATAGCCAGGGGACCCAGTACCTGGAGGAAACGACGTCTGGGATAGCCAGGGGACCCAGTACCTGGAAGAAACGACGTCTAGAATAGCCAGGGGACCCAGTACCTGGAGATAACGACATCTGGAATAGATAGCGGGCCCAGTACCTGGATGTAACGACGTCTGGGATAGCCAGGGGACCCAGTACCTGGAGATAACGACGTCTGGGATAGCCAGCGGGATAGCCAGCGGGCCCAGTACCTGGAGGAAACGACGTCTGGGATAGCCAGAGGGCCCAGTACCTGGAGGTAACGACGTCTTGGATACCCAGGCGGCCCAGTACCTGGAGGTAACGACGTCTGGGATAGCCAGGGGACACAGTACCTGCAGGTAACGACGTCTGAAAAGCCAGGGTCCCAGTACCTGGAGGTAACGACGTCTGGGATAGACAGGGGGTCCAGTACCAGGAAGAAACGACGTCTAGGATAGCCAGGGAACCAAATACCTGAAGGTTACGACGTCTGGGATAGCAAGGTGGCCCAGTACCTGGAAGAAACCTTCAGGTCACGGCCTCTTGGATAGCCAGGGGACCCAGTACCAGGAGGAAACGGCGTCTGGAATAGCCGGGGGACCCAGTACCTGGAGGTAACGACGTCTGGGATAGCCAGGGGACCCAGTACCTGGAGGTAACGACGTCTGGAATAGTCAGGTGGCCCAGTACCTGGAAGAAACGACGTCTAGGATAGCCAGGGAACCAAATACCTGGAGGTAACGACGTCTGGTATAGCCAGAGGGCCCCTACCTGTAGGTAACGACGTCTTGGATAGCCAGGGGACCCAGTACCTGGAAGAAACGACGTCTGGGATAACCAGGGGGCCCAGTACCTGGAGGTAACGACGTCTGGGATAGCCAGGGGGCCCAGTACCTGGAGGTAACGACGTCCGGGATAGCCAGGGGCCCAGTAAATGGAGGTAACGAAGTCTGGGATGGCCAGGGGACCCAGTTCCTGGAGGAAACGACGTCTGGGATAGCCAGGGGACCCAGTACCTGGAGGTAACGACGTCTGGGATAGCCAGGGTACCCAGTACCTTGAGGTAACGACGTCTGGGACCTTGAGATAACAACCTCTGGGGTAGCCAGGGGACCCTGTACCTGGAGGTAACGACGTCTGAAACGCAAGGGGGCCCAGTACCTGGAGGTAACGACGTCAGGGATAGCCAGGGGGCCCAGTACCTGGAGGTAACGACGTCTGGGATAGCCAGGGGGCCCAGTCCCTGGAGGTAACGACGTCTGGGATAGCCAGGGGACCCAGTACCTGGAGGTAACGACGTCTGGGATAGCCAGGGGGGGCCAGTACCTGGCGGTAACGACGTCTGGGATAGCCAAGGGGCCCAGTACCTGGAGGTATTGACGTTTGGAAAGCCACTGGTCCCAGTACCTGAAAGAAACGACGTCTGGGATAGCCAGGGGACCCAGTACCTGGATGTTAAGTCGTCTGGGATAGCCAGGGGCCCAGTACCTGGAAGAAACGACGTCTGGGATAGCCAGGTTGCCCAGTACCTTGAGATAACGACGTCTGGGGTAGACAGGGGGCCCAGTACCTGGAGGAAACGGTATCTGGGATAGCCAGGGGACCCAGAACCTGGAGGTAACGACTTCTTGGATAGCCAGGGGACCCCGAGGGAACGGCGTCTTGGATAGCCAGGGTGCCCAGTAACTGGAGGAAACGACGTCTGCGATAGCCAGGGGAATCAGTACCTGGAGGAAACGACGTCTGGGATAGCCAGGGGGCCCAGTACCTGGAGGAAACGACGTCTAGGATAGCCAGGGGACCCAGTACCTGGAGATAACGACTTCTGGAATAGATAGCGGGCCCAGTACCTGGATGTAACGACGTCTGGGATAGCCAGGGGACCCAGTACCTGGAGACAACGACGTCTAGGATAGCCAGCGGGCCCAGTATCTGGAGGAAACGACGTCTGGGATAGCCAGGGGGCCCAGTTCCTGGAGGTTACGACGTCTTGGGTAGCCAGGCGGCCCAGCACCTGGAGGTAACGACGTCTGGGATAGCCAGGGGACACAGTACCTGGAGGTAACGACGTCTAAAAAGCCAGGGTCCCAGTACCTGGAGGGAGGTAACGACGTCTGGGATAGCCAGAGGACCCAGTACTTTGAGGTAACGACGTCTGGGATAGACAGGGGGCCCACTACCAGGAAGAAACGACGTCTAGGATAGCCAGGGAACCAAATACCTGGAGGTTACGACGTCTGGGAAGCAAGGTGGCCCAGTACCTGGAAGAAACCTTCAGGTCACGGCGTCTTGGATAGCCAGGGGACCCAGTACCAGGAGGAAACGGCGTCTGGGATAGCCAGGGGACCCAGTACCTGGAGGTAACGACGCCTGGGATAGCCAGGGGACCCAGTACCTGGAGGTTACGACGTCTGGGATAGTCAGGTGGCCCAGTACCTGGAAGAAACGACGTCTAGGATAGCCAGGGAACCAAATACCTGGAGGTTACGATGTCTGGGATAGCCAGGTGGCCCAGTACCTGGAAGAAACGACGTCTAGGATAGCCAGGGAACCAAATACCTGGAGGTAACGACGTCTGGGATAGCCAGAGGGCCCCTACCTGTAGGTAACGACGTCTAGGATAGCCAGGGGACCCAGTACCTGGAATAAACGACGTCTGGGATAGCCAGGGGGCCCAGTACCTGGAGGTAACGACGTCTGGGATAGCCAGGGGGCCCAGTACCTGGAGGTAACGACGTCCAGGATAGCCAAGGGCCCAGTAAATGGAGGTAACGACATCTGGGATGGCCAGGGGACCCAGTACCTGGAGGAAACGACGTCTGGGATAGCCAGGGGACCCAGTACCTGGAGGTAACGACGTCTGGGATAGCCAGGGTACCCAGTACCTGGAAGTAACGACGTCTGGGATAGCCAGGGGGGCCAGTAGCTGGAGGTAACGACGTCTGGGATAGCCAGGTGGCCCAGTTCCTAGAGGTAACGACGTCTGGGATAGCCAGGGGCCCAGTATCTGGAGGAAACGACGTTTCGGATAGCTAGGGGGCCGAGTACCTGGAGATAAAGACGTCTGGAATAGCCAGGGGGCCCAGTATCTGGAGGAAACGACGCTTCGGATAGCTAGGGGGCCGAGTACCTGGAGGTAACGACGTCTGGCATAGCCAGGGGGCCCAGTACCTGGAGGTAACGACGTCTGGGATAGCCAAGGGGCCCAGTACCTGGAGTTAACGACGTTTGGAAAGCCAAGGGACCCAGTAACTGGAAGAAACGACGCCTGTGATAGCCAGGTGTCCCAGTACCCGAGGGAACGACGTCTGAGATAGCCAGGGGGCCCAGTTTCTGGAGGTAACAACGTCTGGGATAGCCAGGGGACCCAGTACCTGAAGGTAACGACATCTGGGATAGCCAGGGGACCCAGTACCTGGAGGTAACGACGTCTGGGATACCCAGGGGCCCTGTTCCTAGAGGTAACGACGTCTGGGATAGCCAGGGGGTCCAGTATCTGGAGGAAACGACGTTTCGGATAGCCAGGTGGTCCGGTACCTGGAGGTAACGACGTCTGGGATAGCCAAGGGGCCCAGTACCTGGAGGTATTGACGTTTGGAAAGCCAATGGACCCTGTACCTGGAAGAAACGACGTCTGGGATAGCCAGGGGACCCAGTATCTGGAGGTTAAGTCGTCTGGGATAGCCAGGGGCCCCAGTACCTGGATGTAACGACGTCTTGGATAGCCAGGTGGCCCAGTACCTTGAGATAACGACCTCTGGGGTAGCCAGGGGACCTAGTACCTGGAGGTAACGACGTCTGAAACGCCAGGGGGCCCAGTACCTGGAGGTAACGACGTCTGGGATAGCCAGGGGGCCCAGTACCTGGAGGTAACGGCGTCCTTTGATAGCCAGGGGGCCCAGTACCTGGAGGTAACGACGTCTGGGATAGCCAGGGGACCCAGTACCTGGAGGTAACGACGTCTGTGATAGCCAGGGGGCCCAGTACCTGGTGGTAACGACGTCTGGGATAGCCAGGGTGCCAAGTACCTGGAGGTCACGACGTCTGGGATAGCCATGGGACCTATAGCTTGGAGGAAAAGACGTATGAGATAGCCAGGTTGGATAGTCTTGGACACACAGGTGGGGGGGCTTGTACCTGGTGGAAACGGCATCTGGGAAAGCCAGGGGGCCTAGTACCAGGAGGAAACGGCGCCTATGAAAGCCATGGAGCAATACCTCGAGGGAACGGCGTCTCAGATAGACGGGGGGTCCAGTATCTGGAGGAAACGCCGTCTGGAACAGCCAGCGGGCCCAGTACATGGAGGGACCCAGTAACTGAAGAAACGGTGACTGAGATAGCAAGGGGACCCAGTACCTGGAGGAAACGACGTCTGGGATAGCCAGGGGGCCTAGTACCTGGATAAAATGACGTCTGGGATAGCCAAGGGGCCTAGTACCTGGAGGAAACGACGTCTGGGATAGCCAGGGTGCCTAATACCTGGATAAAATGACGCCTGGGATAGCCAGGGGGCCTAGTACCTGGAAGAAACGACGTCAGGGATAGTCAGGGGGGCCTAGTACCTTGAAGAAACGACGTCTGGGATAGCCAGTGGCCCCAGTACCTGGGAGAAACGACGTCTGGGATAGCCAGGGGGCCTAGTACCTGGAAGAACCAGCGTCTAGAATAGCCAGGGGACCCAGTACCTGGGGCTAGTACCTGGAAGAACCGGCGTCTAGGATAGCCAGGGGACCCAGTACCTGAGGAAACGGTGTCTGGGAAAGCCATGGGCAGTACCTGGACGAAACGGCGTCTAGGATAGCCAGGGGGGCCCAGTACCTGGTAAAACGGCGTCTGGGATAGCCATGGGACCTAGGACGGAGAAAACGGCATATGAGATAGCCAGGGTGGACAGTCTGGGACACCCAGGGGGCCTAGTACCGATTGGAAATGATGTCTAGGATAGCCATTGGGGCCAGTATCGGGTAAAAAGGGCGTCTGGGAGAGCCAGCGGGCATATTACCTGGAGGAAACGGAGTCTGGGATAGCCGGGGGACCCATTTCCTGGAGAAAACGACGCCTGGGACAGCCAGCGGAGTAAAATGCGACTGGGATAGCCAGGGGACCCAGTACATGAGGAAACGGTGTCTGGAGTAGCCAGGGGGCAGTACCTGGACGAAACGGCGTCGTCTAGGATAGCCAGGGGGCCCATTTGCTGGTAAAACAGCGTCTGGGATAGCCATAGGACCAAGTACTTAGAGGAAACGGCGTATGAGATAGCCAGGGTGGACAGTCTGGGACACCTAGTACCTTGTGGAAACGGCGTCTGGGATAGCCAGGAGGCCAGTACCTGGGTGGAACGGCGTCTTGGATAGCCAAGGGGCCTAGTACCTGGAGAAAACTGTGTCTTTGGTATCCAGGGAACCCAGTACCTGAGGAAACGGCATCTAGGATAGCCAGGGGGCCTGTAACTGGTTAAACGGTGTCTGGGATAGCCATAGGATCTATCGCTTGGAGGAAAAGGCATATCAGATGAGGAAAAGGTGTCTGGAGTGGCCAGGGTCCCAGTACCTGGACGAAACGGCGTCGTCTTGGATAGCTAGGGGGCCCAGTAGCTGGTAAAACAGCGTCTTGGATAGCCATAGGACAAATTACTTGAAGGAAACGGCGTATGAGATAGCCAGGGTGGACAGTCTGGGACACCTGGTGGAAACGGCGTCAGGGATAGCCAGGAGGTCAGATCCTGGATGGAATTGCGTCTGGGATAGCCAATGGGCCTAGTACCTGGAGGAAACTGAGTCTTGGATATCCAGGGGACCCAGTACCTGAGGAAACGGCATCTAGGATAGCCAGGGGGGCCTGTACCTGGTGGAAACGGCGACCGGTATAGCCAGGGGCCCCAGTACCTGGACGAAACGGAGTCTGGGATAGCCAGGGGTTCAAGTACCTGGTGAAACAGCGTCTGGGATAGCCTTGGGACCTAGCACTTGAATGAAACGGCGTATGAGATAGCCAGGATAGACTTCAGGGTCACCCAGGAGGGCTGGTACCTGGTGGAAACGGCGTCTAGGATAGCCATGGGGCCCAGTACCTGGAATGAATGGCATCTGGGATAGCCATGGGACCCAGTACATGGATAAAACGGCGTCTGAGATACCCAGCGACCCAGTTCCTGAGGAAACGGCGTATGGAATAGACAGGGGGTCCAGTACTTGGAGGAAACGGCATCTGGGATAGCCATGGGGCCTAGTACCTGGAGGAAACGGAGTCTGGGATAGCCATGGGACCTAGTATCTAGAGGAAACGACGTCTGGGCTAGCCAGGGGGCCCCGTATCTAGAGGAAACGACGTCTGAGATAGCCTGGGGCCCAGTACATGTAGTAAACGGCGTTTGAGGTAGCAAGAGACACAGTTCCTGTGGAAACGGTATGGGATAGACAGTTGCCCCTGGCATCTGGGATAGCCATGGAGCCTAGTACCTGGAGGAAACGGAGTCTGGGATAGCCATGGGACCAAGTATCTAGAAGAAACGACGTCTGGGCTAGCCAGGGGGGCCGTATCTAGAGGACACGACGTCTGAGATAGCCTGGGGCCCAGTACATGTAGTAAACGGCGTTTGAGATAGCAAGGGACCCAGTTCTTGTGGAAACGGTATGAGATAGACAGTTGCCCCAGGCATCTGGGATAGCCATGGAGCCTAGTACCTGGAGTAAACGGCGTCTGGGATAGTCAGAGGACCTAGTGCCTGGAGGAAACGGCGTCTTTGATACACAGGGTGCCATGTACCTGGAAGAAACGGCGTCTTGGGCAGCCAGGGGGCTAGAACCGTGGGATAGTACCTGGAGGTAACGGCGTCTTTGATAGACAGGGGGTCCTGTAACAGGAAGAAACGGCGTCTTGGACAGCCAGGGGGCTAGTACCGTGAGAAAACAGCGATTGGGATAGCCATGGGGCCTAGTACCTGGATGAAACCGCGTCTGGGATAGCCAGGTTGCCCAGTACAGTAAAGAACTGCATTTTGGATAGCCAGTCTGAGATAGCGACGGGGCCCAGTACCTGGAGCAAATGTCGTCTAGGATAGCCATGGTGGCCAATACCTGGAGGAAATGGATCTGGCATAGCCGTGGGCCGAGTACCGGGATAGCCGGGGGCCTAGTATCTGGATAAAACGGTTACATGATAGCCAGGGGCCATGTACATGCAGGAAACGACGATTGGGATAGCTAGCGGGCACAGTGCATGGAGTTGGCACTGTCTAGAATAGCCAGGGGTCCCAGTACCTGATGAAACTGCGTCTTGGATAGCCAGGGTACCAGTACTTGGAGGAAACAGCGTCTGGGATACATAAGTGGCCTAGTTCCTGGAGGAAATGGAGTCTGGGATACCCATGGGTCTAGTTCCTAGAGGAAACGGCATCTAGGAAAACCAGGGGGGGCTAGTACCTGGAGAAACGGCAAATGGATAGCCATGGGGCATATAACCTGGAGGAAACGGCATCTTTGATAGCCATCGGACCCAGTACATAGGGCAAACGGCGTCTGTGATTGTCAGGGGACCCAGTATCTGAGGAAACGGCGACTGGGATAGCCATTGAGCCTAGAACCAGGGTGCCCAGTATATGAAGAATACGGGGTCTTGGATAGTTTTGGGCCTCACACCTGGAGCGTCTGGGATAACCAGGGGCCAAGTACCTGGAGGAAACGGGGTGTGGGATAGCCAGGGGGCCTAGTTCATGGAGGAAACGGCGATTGGAATACCAAAAGGGCTTAGTACCTTGAGAAAACGGCGGCGGGGCCCTGGGGGGAAGCACCTGGATTAAACGGTGTCTAGCAAAGCCAGGGGGCTAGTACCTGGAGGAAACGGCATCTGAGATAATAAGGGGGCCCAGTACCTGGAAGAAATGGAGTCTTGGAAACCCAGGGCCCCAGTACCTGGAGGAAACATCGTCTGGGATAGCCAGGGACCCAGTTCCTGAGGAAACGGCGTATGGGATAGACAGGGGGCCCAGTACTTGGAGGAAACGGCGTCTTGAATAGACATGGGGTCTCTTACCTGGAATAAACGGAGTCTGCGATAGCCAGGGGACCTAGTATCTAGAGGAAATGGCATCTAGGATTGCCAGGGGAGCCAGTACCTAGAGTAAACGACGTCTGAGATAGCCAAGGGGTCCATTACATGGAGTAAACGGCGTCTGAAATAGCAAGGGACCCAGTTCCTGAGGAAACGGCGTATGGGATAGACAGGGGACCCAGTACTTGGAGGAAACGGCGTCTTGGATAGCCATTGGGCCTTGTACCTGGAGTGAACAGCGTCTGGGATAGCCAGGGGATCTAGTACCTGGGGGAAACGGCGTCTGGGATAGCCAGGTGCCCTGTACCTGGAAACAACGGCGTCTGGAACAGCCAGTGGGGCCAGTACTGTAAAAACAGCGATTGAGATAGCCATGTGACCTAGTACCTGGAGGAAACGGCGTCTGGGATAGACAGTTTGCCCAGTACATTGAGGAAACAGCGTCTGGAATAGCCAGGGAGGAAACTGCGTCTGGGGTATCCAGTGGCCCAGTACCTGGAGCAAATGTCGTCTAGGATAGCCAGAGTGGCCAGTACCTAGAGAAAACGGCGATTTGGATTGCCAAGGAACTGGAAAAAACGGCGTCTGATAAAAACAGGGGGCCCAGTACCTCGAGAAAACGGTGTCTTGGATAGCCAGGGGACCTAGTTACTGGAGAAAATGGCGTCTGTGCTAGCCAGGGGGCCCATTACCTGGACGAAACGGCGATTGGAGGCCAAGGGGCCTAGCACCTTGAGAAAATGGCGACTGGGATAACCAGTGGACCCAGTACCTGGAGGAAATGGCGCCTTGGATAGCCATTGAGACCTAGTACCTGGAGATAGTACCTGAAAGAAACGTACTCTGAGATACCCAGGCTGCCTAGTAACTGGAGGAAATGGCACCTATACTAGCCAGGGGGCCTATTACATGGAGGAAACCGCGATTGGTATAACCAGTGGGCCTAGTACCTGGAGAAAAAAGGCGACTGTGATAGCCAGGGTGCCCAGCAACTGGAGCAAACAGCGTGTAGCATAGCCAGGGGTTCTAGTACCTTGATAAAACGGCGTCTTGGATAGCCAGGGGACCCAGTACCTGAACGGATAGCCATTGGGACCTAGCAACTGGAGGAAACGGCGTCTGGGATAGCCAGGGGGTCTACTACCTGCAGAAAACGGTTTCAGGGATAGTGAGGGCCCAGCACCTGGAGGAAATGGCGTCTGTCGTAGCCAGTGGGGCCTTGTGCCTGGATGATACGGCGTCTGGGATAGCCAGTGGCCAAGTAACTGGAGGAAACTGCGTCTGGAATACCCAGTATCTTGACAAATCGGCTTCTAAGATAGCCACGGAACCTAGAACCTGGAGAAAACTGCGATTGGGATAGCTATGGGACTTAGTACCTGGAGGATACGGCGTCTGTGATAGCCAGGGGGCCCAGTAACTGGATGAAACGGCGTCTGGAATAGCCAGGGGGGCTTAGTACTTGGAGAAAACCGCGTCTAGGATAGGCAGGGGCCTATTACCTGACGGATACGGCGTCTATTATATCCAGTGGGACCTAGTACCTGGAGGAAACGGCGTCTGGGATAGCCAGAAGGCCCAGTAACTGAAGAAACGTCGTCTGGGATAGCCAGGGGCCTAGAACCTGGAGGAAACGGCGGTTGTGATAGCCAGGGGACCTAGAGCCTTGAGAAAGCATCGTCTGGGATAGCCATGGGCCCAGCACTTGGATGAAACGTAGTCTTGCATAGCCAGGGGGCCTAGTATCTGGATAAAACTGCGTCTGAGATAGCCAGGTGCCCGGTACCTAGAGGAAATGGCATCTGGGATAGCCAGGGGTCCAGTACCTGGAGGAAACGGCATCTGGGAGAGTCATGGGCCCACTACCTGGAGGAAACGGCGTCTGGGATAGCCAGAGGCCTAGTTCCTGGAGGAAACAACATTTGGAAAAGCCAGGGCCCAAGTATCTTCAGAAATCGGCGTCTTGGATAGCCACGGGGATAATGCCTGGAGGAATCGGCGTCTGGGTTAGCCAAGGGACCTAGTACCTGGAGGAAACGGCGTCTGGGATAGTCATGGGGCATAGAACCTGGATAAAAATGCGATTGGGATAGCTATGGGCTTATAACCTGGAGGAAACGGCTTCTGGGATAGCAATGGGGCAATACATGGAGCAAACGGCGTCTGTGATAGTGAGTGGGCCTACTTCCTGGAGATGACGGCATCTGAGAAAGCCAGGGGCCTAGTACTTGGAGGAAACTGGGTCTGGGATAGCCAGGGTACCAGAACTTGGACGAAACGTCGTCTAAGATAGGCAAGGGGGCAGTAACTGGAGAAAACGGCGTCTTTTATAGCCACGGAACCTAGAACCTTGAGAAAACTGCGATTGGGATAGCTATGGGGCTTAGTTCCTTGAGGATACGGCGTCTTTGATAGCCGGGGTGCCCAGTAACTGAAGGAAACTGCGTCTGGAATAGCCAGGGGGGGGGGGCTTAGTACTTGGAGGAAACCGCGTCTAGGATAGGCAGGGGCCTAGTACCTGAGGAAAACGGCGTCTATTATATCCAGTGGGACCTAGTACCTGGAGGAAACGGCGTCTGGGATAGTCAGAAGGCCCAGGAACTGAAGAAACGTCGTCTGGGATAGCCAGGGGGCCTAGTACCTGGAGGAAACGGCGATTTTGATAGCCAGGAGCCTTAGAACCTTGAGAAAGCATCGTCTGGGATAGCCATCGGCCCAGCGCAGGGATGAAACGTAGTCTTGCATAGCCAGGGGGCCTAGTATCTGGATAAAACTGCGTCTGGGATAGCCAGGTGCCCGGTACCTAGAGGAAATGGCATCTGGGATAGCCAGGGGTCCAGTAACTGGAGGAAACGGCATCTGGGAGAGCCATGGGCCCACTACCTGGAGGAAACGGCGTCTGGGATAGCCAGAGGCCTAGTTCCTGGAGGAAACAACATTTGGAAAAGCCAGGGCCCGAGTATCTTGAGAAATCGGCGTCTTGGATAGCCACGGGGTTAATGCCTGGAGGAATCGGCGTCTGGGTTAGCCAGGGGACCTAGTACCTGGAGGAAACGGCGTCTGGGATAGTCATGGGGCACAGAACCTGAATAAAAATGCGATTGGGATAGCTATGGGCTTATAACCTGGAGGAAACGGCTTCTGGGATAGCAAAGGGGCAATACATGGAGCAAACGGCGTCTGTGATAGTGAGTGGGCCTGCTTCCTGGAGATAACGGCATCTGAGAAAGCCAGGGGCCTAGTACTTGGAGGAAACTGGGTCTGGGATAGCCAGGGGACCAGAACTTGGACGAAACGTCGTCTAAGATAGCCAAGGGGGGCAGTAACTGGAGAAAACGGCGTCTTTGATAGCCACGGAACCTAGAACCTTGAGAAAACTGCGATTGGGATAGCTATGGGGCTTAGTTCCTGGAGGATACGGCGTCTTTGATAGCCAGGGTGCCCATTAACTGGAGGAAACTGCGTCTGGAATAGCCAGGGGGCTTAGTACTTGGAGGAAACCGCGTCTAGGATAGGCAGGGGCCTAGTACCTGAGGAAACGGCGTCTATTATATCCAGTGGGACCTAGTACCTGGAGGAAACGGCGTCTGGGATAGCCGGAAGGCCCAGTAACTGAAGAAACGTCGTCTGGGATAGCCAGGGGGCCTAGTACCTGGAGGAAACGGCGATTTTGATAGCCAGGAGCCTTAGAACCTTGAGAAAGCATCGTCTTGGATAGCCATCGGCCCAGCACTGGGATGAAACGTAGTCTAGCATAGCCAGGGGGCCTCGTATCTGGAGAAAACTGCGTCTGGGATAGCCAGGCGCCCGGTACCTGGAGGAAATGGCATCTGGGATAGCCATGGCCCAGTACCTGGAGGAAACGGCGTCTATGATATCCAATGGGACCTAGTACCTGGAGGAAACGGCGTCTGGGATAGCCAGGGGGGGGGGGGCAGTAAATGAAGAAACGGCGTCTAATACCTTGAGAAAGCAGCGTCTGGGATAGCCAGGGACCCAGCACCTGGATGAAACGTTTTCTAGTATAGCCAGGGGCCTAGTATCTGAAGGAAACTGCGTCTGGGATAGCCAGGGGCCCAGTACCTGTACGAAACGGCGTCTGGGAGAGCCATGGGCCCAGTACCTTTAGCAAATGGCGTCTGAGATAGCCAGAGGCCTAGTTCCTGGAGGAAACGGCATTTGAAAAACCAGGGCCCCAGTATCTTGAGATAGCCAGGGGACCCAGTACAACGAGGAAACGGCGTCTAGGATAGCCAGGGGCCTAGTAGCTGGAGGAAACGGGCGTCTGGGATAGTCAGGGTGGCCCAGTACATAGATGAAATGGTATCTGTGATAGTTAGGGTGTCCCGTTCATGGAGGAAACAGCGTCTGGGGTAGCAGAGAGGCCTAGTAACTGGAGGTTACGGCATTTAGGTTAGCCAGTGGGTACAGTACCTGGAGGAAACGGCGTCCATGGTAGCCAGGGACCCAATATCTGGAGTAAGGGGCGTCTATAATAGCAAGGGAGCCTATTTCCTAGAGAAAAATGCGATTGTGATAGCCATTGGGCCTAGTATCTGGAACAAACGGCGTCTGGGATAGCCAGAATGCGCAGTACATGGAGGAAACGGTGTCTGGCATAGCAAAGGGGCCTAGTTCCTTGAGGAAACGGCGTCTGGGTTAGCCAGGGACCTAGTCGGGGATAAAACAGCGTCTTGGATAGCCTAGTAACTTGAGGAAACGGCGATTTCGATAGCCAGGGGGCCAAGTCCCTTGATAAAATAGCGTCTGGGATAGCCAGGGTCCCATCACCTGGATGAAACGGTGTCTAGAATAGCCAATGGGCCTATTACCTGTAGGAAACTGCGTCTGGGATAGCCAGGGGGCCTGTACGTGGAGAAAACGGCGTCAGGAATAGCAAGGGTCGCAGTACATGGAGGAAACGGTGTCTTGGATAGCCAGTGCCCAGTATCTGGAGTAAATGGCGTCTTGGATAGCCAGGGGGCATATTGCCTGGAGAAATCGGCGTCTGCGATAGCCAAGGGGGCAGTACCTGGAGGAATCGGCGTCTGGGATAGCCAAGGGGGCAGTACCTGGAGGAATCGGCGTCTGGGATAGCCAGGGGGGCTAGTACCTGGAAGAAACGGCGTCTGGGATAGCCAGGGGCCCTTTAACTGAGTAAACCAAAGAAATCTACACACCTGATTCTTCGGGTGCATTTTGTGGATTTCTTATACCGTTTCTCAGAAGAATCATTTCCTATAATTAGGTAGAACTGAGTTTGTGGGCCAGTTGACCAAAGTTACAAAACCATCAATAATGACAAATAATTGACTGAAGCTGAAAACTTGCATGATATAATACATAAACTATACTTAATTATGCAATAGATCATCGTATTCGCTGTCTATTTTAGTGATTAAGCTACCATGCATACCAGAATCGAAACAAACAAATTGTCACTGTCAATAATTTTGTTTGTCGTGAGTAGTAGAAATATATATTATGATTGGTTACTTTTTTGAGATTCATTTCAATCTTGTAACAGTAAGTCTCCCATAACAAGTTCTCAACAACTTTTCATTTCTCAAAAATGTAATTATTTGATATACTGACAATAGGCAGCATATTGTCGAATCTACCTGCTTGAATTTTCAGTTACCTTTGATATTCGATTTGGTAATAAGCATATTTTGAAAAGGTGACTTTAATATTCAACAATTCTTTGACACTTCATATAATATTATATATAGGGCCATTAAATATGAGCTTTGAAGGCAGCCAGTTCTTACAAAAAATGTTCTCTGGACAAGCGATAATTTAAAAGTGAATACAATTTAGACATACGCCCAATTGCGCAATTTGTTTTCGGTTGAGTATATTATTTTGATGCTTCTGTGTGGCTATTTAATCCTGAACACAGTCCTTGTTCCTTCCATTCTTATGTATAAAATCCCGAATGCTGACCAACGCGCTAGGCTTAAGTTGCGCATACGCTGAGTACGTTCTTCGCACGTTTAACATACGCTGCATACGCTCCAAGTACGCTGCTCGTAGGTTGGTAATACGTTATGCATACGCTTCTCATACGCTAAACAAAAAACCCAGGTGGGCTTTAGCGTATGGCAACGTATGCGAACGTATGAGTAACTTACAGGTAACGTTCATGAACTTATGCATAACGTGTTCGGTGCGTACGCCTAACTTATGAGTAACGTATTATCAGTACGTTGGCATACGTTGGAAATTTTGTGCATGCACAAAATTTCTTGGCGTACACGACGTACGACAATGTATGCCAGCGTACTGTAGCGTATACGTAACTTATGCAAAACTTATGCCGAACGTATGCAACGTACACCAACGTATGGACAAAATATCTCATACGTCGGAATACGTTGGCGCTATACGCTGTGGTGTGAGCACCCCTTAAAGTGCGGTCCAATGCGTGTTTAAACATGCGCTTTAACTGCAATTAGTAGCGACAGTTAAGAGCATTAAAGTACTCGTCAGCAGAATAAAATCAGTCACGTATGTTTATACACACCTCGCTTAATGCCATGTTCAAATAGGCGGGCTGAACACCACGTAACGTAACGTCAAATCGACTAAAACGTCGAAATTTGCTGAAAATGAATGCAGAATCATTTTTAAAATATCGCATGAAAGATTGGTTTATGAACTTTAACGTCATGCAAATCAAAACATAAAAAGATGTATTCTGACATAAAAAATTAGGATTCGGAACAGAAGACGTGTGGCTTTTTATCTAAAAATCGTGAGTGTTACATTTTTTTAAGATCCGGACAATTTTATGTTTTGATCATTTTTATTTCTTAATCGAATTTATTTTCATAAGCGTGAATGTGCATTAATGAACTAAATGTCCATATAAAAATTCAGTAATTTACTATTTTTGTTGTATGACCCTGAGCCTGACATTTTCGGACCCCACAAACGAGATACAGATGTGTCTCTAATAAAGGGGTCGTCACACCTATGCGAAAGTCCCTCAACGCAGACGTGCGTTAAGTTGCGAACTTGAGTTCATCAACATTCTGAGACTTGAAAATTGCTAGATGCAGACAATTAATGGAAGCAATGAAGTTAAGTCAAAGTCATTACTTGTCCTTAACCCAAGGTCATTGAAATATCAAAATTAAGTCACAATTTCAAAGCTCTTCTTCTTTGAAACTGCTTGACCAATCAAGTTAAAATTTTATGAGGAGCCTCCTTGGATAGGGAAATTAAAATTTTGTTCGCGTTTTCTTGGTCACATGACCAAGATGGCCGCCATGCCCACATATGGTAAAAACCCTTCAAACAAATTTTCTTCTCCAGAACCGGTGGGCTGATTTCCATGAAACTTTGTATGTAGTATTTGGGACACCAGCCCAGCATAGTTTGCTTAAATGATGACCCTGGGATGACCTTGACCTATTTTATGGCAGTCATTTTTTGAAACATAAGCTTTTACATGGGAAAGGTGAAAACAGTGGATATTTTGGAAACAGTTGCAGTCTGAGACTTGAAAGTTGCTAGATGCAGACAACTTATGGAGTCAATGAAGGTCAAGGTCATTTCTTGCCCTTGACCCAAGGTCACTGAAATGTCAAAATTAAGTCACAATTTCAAAGATCTTCTCTGAAACCCCTTGGCCAATCAAGTTGAAATTTTATCTGGAGCCTGCTTGTGTAGTGGCATTGAAATCTTTTTCACGATATCTTGGTCACATGACCAAGCTCGCCACCATGTCCATATATGGTGAAAACTCTTCAAAAAGGGTCTTCTCAAGAACAGGTACGCTGCTTCACAAAAAACTTGGTATGTAGCACCGGGGACTCCAGCCCATGGTAGTTTGCTAAAATTATGACCCTTGGATGACCTTGACCTATTTTATGACAAGGTCAATTTTGGAAACATAGGCTTTTAAATGGAAAAAGGCGAGAATAATGGATATTTTGGAAACTATTGCAGCCTGAGACCTGAAACTTGGCAGATGCAGAAAACTAATGAAGTCAACTTAAAGGTACATGTGAATATTCAAGGTCAGTGTCATTTCATGATGACTAAATGCTCCAAGATCAGGCTTCGGTGAGCGTTTCAGGACCAATGGTCCTCTGGTATTAATTTCGTTTTAATTGACTCGTCCCCTCAAGCAATAGCTTTCGCGTCAATCATTTTGAAATGTTAAATGTTATATGATTTGCAAATAAAATTGAGTTGAGTTGAAATGAAAAAAAAAAAGGAACCGAGAAGTATTCTTGCAATTCGCTCTCCTTCAATAACCCCCAAACTTACCCGGTGCACTCGCAGAATAGGATAAGATACTGCTTGGTGCGTCCCTAGCTAAGAGCTATGATGATGATGATGATGATGATGATGATGATGATGAGCGCGTAGTAAGAACCTACGGTGGAAACGTGAAGGACGTAGTAAGGACGTGGTGCGGACGTAGTAAGGACGTGGTGCGGACGAAGTAAGGACGTGGTGCGGACGTAGCGACGACGTAATGTGAACTTACAAACCAGAAATTATTTCATTCTGACCCCGTCCTCGCTACGTTCTTGAATTATTAGAAGTGGTACATGTAAGGATGTGATAAGAACGTGGCCCAGTGTAGACGTACCATAATACATACATGTAGAACTTGTATATATATAGAGCAAGATTAAAATATATATATGGTATGCATACTATACGACAGAACCAACAACTTGAAAATCACCCTTTTAATAATTTTGGTTGTTATATACCCGACATAAAACAAACGCAATTGCTCACTTGTTAAAATTCACGCACTGTGTTCTTAACAAACCTATAGAATGAAGACATCATTGCAGCCGGCGAACATGTTTTAAGGTGATTATTCAAAAGTACCATACGCACGAGATTCGAGTATGTATCTCAAATTTAAGCTGCGATTACAATATTATGTTGAATATTTTAGAAGCTTGTGAAGTTTAACTAATACTGTTTGTCTTTTAGAACTCAAATTTGTTCGGTCATGACCAATGCGGTGCATTAAAGGTTTCGCGGTTTATAAGGTTTATATCCTGTGTGCAATCATGTATGCATTATTCACTCAGCAATTGCATACTGGAGGTAACCCTTACAGTATGAAGAGTTGAGCACTGTTTATCAATCGTAAACGGTCCGATTTTGTCAAAATGCTTTCGAACAGACAAAAGTCATGCAAAGGCATCGTTTTGTAACTTGAAATTGGAAATGTCACATGTCGCGCGCGCGCACACACACACACACACACACACACACACACACACACACACACACACACACACACACACACACACACACACACACACACAGTTAATCCTTATACAATGCGAAAAATGCCCAGACCTTATGAACTGCTTCTTATACGCCACTGTCTAGAGGTGGGGACAATCAAACTAATGGCACATACCGATGCAGTAGCCGTTGATTTTTTTTTTTTTTTTTTTTTTCAATAGTCGATAATTTTCACTGGCATAGCCATTGGGATTCGAACCTGCACAGCAGCGGTGCATAGCTAGTCAGAAGCCATACGCGCTACCGACTCAGCTATCCGGGCATACTAGTTTGACATTATTAGGTTTATGTTGCTATGCCGGGGTTTCCCCCCGAGGCAGTTATTGATTGGAATTACAAAGATTTATTACAATGGGTTCTCTTCATGAATTTTGTAGTCCTGAAAAGTGCTGTTTTTGTATGGTTTGGACCATTACTGGGCAAGGACCCTGGCAATGCCGTCCTCGAAGATGGCTTCATTCATTCTACAAACAACCTACAATTTTGTTTGAACAGACAGTATGAGCCCTCTGACGCCAACATGGATCGAGATCAATCAATTATTGCTCAGACGGTTGCGTGTTCTCACCGTAACGGACGGGATTCGGACTTCTGTTTTGTTCTAAACATGAATTTGATTATTATTTCGTCACCAACATACACCACCAAAGCCAAGTCTTAACACCAAACACCAATACAAAGTTATCCCTTACGGAATTGCAGCGTATGCTGGAATGCAACGTATGGCGATATCCTACTTTCATTATTCTTATTTTGCCCTATATCTGCAGCGCAGTTGCAGTATATTTACTGCATTGCAGCGCACGCAGGATGTATACTGGTATTTATGCTTCTTATACACTGTTGTCATACTTCTTTGCAACGTATGCTGGAATCATACTGCTGGTGTATGCTGCATTCATACAGCACTGTCTTAGAATGTTTTACTTGGCTTGATCCATGCTGCTTTCATGCTGCTGTAACTTACCATAATATGACCGATTTAGGTATATGCTGCAAATACGATGATTTCATACTGCACAGAAGCGTATGCTGCACAGAAACATGCTGCACAGAAGCATACGCTGCAATCATGCTTCTAACTTAGTAGTCTACAGATATTGGTGTATTGATGATGTCATAGTATCAATTGCATGATGGGTAAAAATTACTGACAGAAGGTGGGGGGGATTTGAAAGCTGTTTTACAATTGCAAATTTAAAGAAAAACTGGCTGGAAAGAATCAAAAGAAATTTAGCAGAACTTGTAAGTGCATTTAGAAACACATTTTCATAGCTTTTAGAGTAAGCTACTGTTTGACTTGCACTTCTATAAAGCAAGAATGTAGCTGTGACATATTTGCAGACAACAACCAATCTGATGAGTATGAATTCAGTATACGCTGCATTACAGCATGAAACCAGCATATATGCTGCATTGCAGCATGAATGCCGCATGGAAGCCGCATGTAAGGCTAAGAGGTTTGTAATTATTTTAGTCATGCTGCCATGCAGCATGGTTCCAGCATGATCACAGTATGCTGGTAGCGCGAAAGCAGCTTAATTTGCATATTGATGCAGTTTGCTTCCAGTATGATTGCAGTATGATCACCGGGGTGATTCAAATGATGCTACCTGTGCTGCCGTCCGAGTCATTTGTATACCATCACATGTAAACCCCTGCTGTCGTCCGAGTATATGGTCGGCGGTCGTATCTATGTTACTGGTGATTTTGCTGTCGTCCGAGACATGATACGACCGTCGATTTACTCGGACGACGGCGAGTGTATACAAATGACCCGGACGACAGCACAGGTAGCACCATTTGATTCACGCCCGTGATGACTGCAGTATGACGGTGACCATACTGCAATGCAGCATGATTGTAACATGAAGCCAGTGTAATTTGCATAATTGAAACACGCTGCTGTGCAGTATGATCGCAGCATAATTGCAGTATATAGCTATACTATATAAGACCACGCTGCAATGCAGTATGATTGCAACTTATGAAAGCAGCTTAATTAGCAAAATTGAAACACGCTGCAATCATACTTCTTCCATTTAAATCATCATAGTACTTTTTGCAGTATACGCTGCAATCATGTTGGGATCATGCTGCAAAACTATGCTGTGTTTATACTGGATTCATGCTGGAACTGCGCTGCAATTTCGTAAGGGATTCGATCTGTTTCCATACTGAAGAGAAACCAAACTTGACACGTTTTATTATGAGACGCTGAATTTCAACCAAGGTTTATAATGTTTGGTAGCATCACAGGGCGCAGCACGTTTGCGCGACAATAACAATACGTTTGCATGAACCTATCATGATTGCTTCCAAAACAATAACATTGAAGTGTTTGCGAACACGAAATAACCGGTATTTCTTATGTTACTTTCTTTCAATAAATATTCAATTTCTGCATTGACTGCACCTATCTATCAGTCAGTAGAAGAAACGCTGTAGGAGACATCTCGAAAATAACCGGGATTTCGTATGTTACTTTCTTTCAATAAATATTCAATTTCTACATTGACTGTACCTATCTATCAGTCAGTAGAAGAAACGCTGTAGGAGAAAACTAAATTTTTTCATCTCAACTTCGTTCTCAAATGCAGTGTTTGTCACCGATCATTTATTGGTTGGTATGTATACTATGTATACAATACCACGTGATTGTCAGTAGTGATATAGATGTATACATAAAATTTTTTTGCGGTCGGAGTTTTAGACATTTCTTGCCTATTATGAAATGTACTTTGAGATGTAAATACACCATACATTGACAAAAAGTCAGGGATTATCTCAAGATTTTTCATTTTATCGACGCACTAAGTTCAGGACAATTTTATTTATCCAACTATTCAATCGTAAATAAAATGTTTGTTCGTGGATTCGTTTATTTATTTGTTTTCTTGCTTAACGACCACGGCCTACAGCCAAGGTTATGTTAAAGCGACGTGTTTACGTGGAAAGATCATCTACAGCTCGTCTGAAGCAACGTGTTTCGGTGACGGTAAAGCTGATACGCAACGCCCCTTTGTACCACATGTAACTACCATTTGTCAATCGGAGCATATTTACCCCTAGTAAGTGTTAATTATAGACTACTTGCTATTTTGAATGTTTCAACAACACACACACACACACACACACACACACACACACACAAAAAAAAAAAAAAAAAAAGTTAGGTCTTGGATTCTCTGTTTGGTAAGTGGTGTAGATAAATTGGTAGCACTTGGTCATGGAAAAAAATTCCTGCGTATACGAAAATAAAATGCATGCAGAGGCAACTAAAACATGACGAGCGCATTTTGGTCAGTTTTATTCTGGTGGCCGGTGGTAAGAATCTCATCAGCGAAAGTCAGAGGCACGAAATCTGCTTCCTCATGCTGAAGACTACACTGCAGAAGCTGAGTGTAAAAATAGTTTACGCCCGATGGTAATTTATAGTACTGATTGTTCCATGGCGATACTTATGTGGTGGTTCTTATTGTTTTATGTCTTGCAGTTGAATGTTTATGCGGTTTGCACCTTACATGTATATGCGCTTTCATATTTTGCTCAAAAACATAGATGACGAGTACTCGTTAGAACTAACTCGGCGAGGCGGTTATGAACGTGTACCCACAATCTATGTTTTGAGCGAAAATAAGAAAAATGTCAAAATTTTTCAGCTGAAAAATTTAAATTTTAAAAGCTCAAAAATATATGTTTGTTGCATGGGCAAGTCTTCGTAATGCGAACTTAGCACGCAGGTGGGGAAGCTGCGGTTCTCTCTCGATATTACTGAAGAAATGTTAACTAGGAGGTTAAACATCAATTTAAAGTTTAAACTTGACTGACAAAAGAACTATGGGATATAAACATAATAGATGGCTAAATGGAAAGATCGGTCAACTGCTTGTATTTTGGATTAACATCCCTGCACCGCTTCTTGGGTATTAACCTATGGTGAAAGAAATGTGCACAGAGCACCGATAGTCAGGTTCCGGGAGGCTTGCCCGGGTACAGTGTGGTTATCTTGCATGGCTTTAGCTGTTGACCGTGTATGTTTAAAAAGTATTAATGTAACCTGACAAAAGAAATGCATACAATCTGAAGTTGGATATAATTTTCATGTTTAAAGTAAAAAAATGATGTTGACCTGTCATTTAAACGCGATTTTTGTTCTTAAAATTGAAAATAACTGAAACAAATAAAAAAAAAAAAGAAGCAATGTAGTATATGGGGCACAGAAGCGAAGTCCATGAAGCTACTGAAACCTAATGCTACAATATATACATATTGTGCACTTGAACAAGCATCTAATAAGCTCTCATAGATCTAGTTTAGCACTCAGGAAGTATACACACCATCCCAGTATGACTGAAAATTGATAATAAGGACGTAAGACGTAAACCCAAACAAAAATATTTTAACGATATTTAGTAATAATAACACTTAATAATAACCGTTTTTGCAACGATTAGAAAACTTATATGATATCATCATTGGTATCTATGACATTGAAATTTAAGCAGTTTATGTGTTGTTTTCGATCCTAGGGTGCGCTTGTTGGAGCGACTATTCGTTTCTTGGCTGTGGTTGGTTTTGAAATGTTGGGCGCAGTGTGCGCTTATTAGAACGAATACGGGTGGGTATATTTCAAGGAAGTCCAATATATATAGTGAGGACAAACACTATTCATAAAGCACCTACCGTAATATCTTAAGAAGCATCCCTTTTGATACTGACTGTAACATAGTCTCACATGAACAATCCACACATGAACTTTACACATGAACAATCTTATACTTCTAAATCTGAAAAATATAATTAAAATAAATCAAAATTAGTATGAAATACTGTTCAATTAGGTTCACAATCAAGGTTTGAGTCAGGAAAACAACGCGAATGTTGTTATAAAAGCATTTTTGATAGAAACAACACTTCTCCCCGAGCTTTGTATGGGCTCATTTCGCATCAACTGCGTCATGTATGTTGTAAATGTTTCTTTGTGTTATGTTTATGTATGTTTTTATGTTTATTTTGTTTGTGTGTTCATAGATAAGACATCTGACCTATTCCTGAATATGATGAAAAGATTGTTGCTTTATAATGACATCACTGATGCATGTACACATCGGATCGCTCCCATTGTGGATTGTCAAATTCTGTTTACAATTGAAAATGGCAAGTGAGAAAAATTTAATAACAATTTCTTCAACAAATTGCAGAGGTCTAGGTGAATATACAAAAAGAAAAGATGTATTCAATTATTTAAGGAACAAAGGACATAATATTTATTGTTTACAAGACACTCATTTTACTAAGAGCATGGAACCATATATAAAAGCTGAGTGGGGAGGGGAGATAATCTTTAATTCATATAACTCAAATTCACGAGGTGTGTGCATTTTATTTAATAATAATATCGAATATAAAATTCTCCGGTCGAATGCAGACCAAGAAGGTAATCTTCTTATACTTGATTTAGAGATTGAAGGCCAACATATTTCTTTGGTCAATATCTATGGACCAAATGACGACATGCCAATCTTTTATCAAACTATGTACGAAGCTATAGAAGAATTTGCTAATGAGAAAGTTATCATTTGTGGTGATTTTAACCTGGTTCAATCTCAAGATTTGGATACACATAACTATGTAAATATTAACAACCCAAGAGCTAAACAAAAGGTAATAGACATAAAGGATGAACTGAATATGGTCGATCCCTTTCGAGAATTATACAATAATCTGAAACGTTATACATGGAGAAAGTCAAATCCAATAAAACAGGCACGTTTAGACTTCTTTCTCATTTCAGAAACTATTATGCAAAACGTAAATGATTTAGAAATTTTACCTAGTTATAGATCGGACCACTCAACTGTCGTGCTTTCCCTTGAACTTAATGAATTTGTCAAAGGAAGAGGTCTTTGGAAATTCAATACTAGCTTACTTAAAGATAAAGATTATGTAAATGCAGTAAAGCAATGTATCGTTGATATAAAAGAACGATATATGTTACCCGTGTATAGTAAGGAGTTTATTGAAGATAATTTAAATAATGATCTATTGGAAATAACGATTTCACATCAGCTATTTCTAGAAATGTTACTTATGGAAATTAGAGGTAAAACTATATCGTATTCCGCCTATAAGCAAAAGAAGAGGAAAGAAGATGAAGAGAAACTAATACAAGAAATTGCTTCTTTAGAAAATTCGACTCAATTAAACTTTGACTTAATAGAAACAAAAAAGGAAGAATTAGAAAACATTAGAAAAGAAAAAATTAAGGGTATTATAATTAGGTCTAGGGTAAGATGGGCAGAAGAGGGTGAAAAACCAACTAAATACTTCTGTAATTTAGAATCACGTAACTTCACAAATAAAACAATATATAAAATAGAAAATGATAATGGCGATACAATAACAAAACAGAAAGAAATACTACATGAGGTAAAACATTTTTATGAAAACTTATATAAATGCCATGATTTAAATGAAACTCAAGACGATGAAATTACTTCAATTTTAGAAAATATTCAACATCATCCGAAACTCTCTTTGGAAAGCAAGAATAGTCTAGAAGGTGAATTAACGGACAAGGAAATATTAGCTGCGTTAAAGAAAATGAAGAATAATAAAAGTCCGGGGACTGACGGATTTACTTCAGAATTTTTTAAATTCTTTTATAATGATATAAAAGTTTTCTTAAAAAGAGCCCTAAACGAATCATATAAGGAGGGAAAGTTATCAATAACCCAAAGACAAGGCTTAATAACATGCATACCTAAAGGTGATAAACCAAAACAGTTTTTAAAAAATTGGCGTCCCATTACCTTATTAAATGTTGTATATAAAATTGCATCTGCATGTATAGCTGAACGAATTAAATCGGTTCTAACCGGTATCATCTCGGAAGACCAAACAGGATTTCTTAGCGGAAGGTATATCGGAGAAAATACGAGATTAATTTATGACATTCTTCATATAACTGACGAACAAGATATACCGGGTCTTCTTCTTATCGTCGATTTTGAGAAAGCTTTTGATTCTATTTCTTGGAAATTTATTAATCGAACACTTAACTTTCTAAATTTTGGAGACTCCATAAAAAGATGGATCAGCGTATTTTATAATGATATTCAATCATGTGTTATCCAGAATGGTTTTCTCTCTGAACCTTTCACTGTGCAAAGGGGTTGTAGACAAGGCGACCCTCTGTCCCCTTACATTTTTCTTTTATGTGCTGAAATACTTTCTCGTCAATTTAAGGCCAACCCAGATATAAAAGGAATAGAAATAGCAGGAATAGAATACCTTCTCTCTCAGTTTGCAGACGACACAACAATATTATTAGATGGTTCTGAAAACTCCCTAAACGAAGCACTTAAGATTTTAAATAAATTTGCTTTAGCTTCAGGTTTAAAATTGAATGCCAATAAAACAAGAGCAGTGTTGATAGGATCGAGAAAATTTAGTGGTGAAACTTTTAACCATAGACTTAAACTTGACTGGAATCAAAACGATTTCACTATTTTAGGTATAAAATTTTCGTGTAATTTAGACACAATTGTGGATATAAACTATAATACAAAGTTTGAAGAAATAGAAAAAGAAATGAAATCATGGGCAAAAAGAATTCTTACTCCTTTAGGAAGATTAACAGTTCTTAAAACTCTATTAGTATCAAAATTAAATCACTTGATTATTGCATTACCAAATCCTAGTAGAGAAACAATTTCCAAATTAAACAAATTATTCTTTGAATTCATATGGAAATCGTCTACAGATAAAATTAAACGGGACGTAATTACCCAAGACTTTGACCAAGGAGGCTTACGTATGATAAACATAGAGAAATATATATTAGCTTTAAAACTGGGATGGATAAGAAGACTTGTTAAATGTGACTCAAAGTATAAGACATTATTTGAAAGTTTACAGGGAAATGTAGAAATTTTATTAAAAAAAGGCGATACTTACATCGAAGAGATAAAGAACATCTGCAGTAACAAATTCTGGTCCGATGTGTTAGACGCCTGGTATAATTTTATCAAGTTATTGAGTCCTAAAACAAAAGAAGACATAATGGGAATCAATTTATGGAACAATAGCAAAATCAAAATTAACAATGTACCTGTATTTTATAGGCGATGGTATAATAAAAACATTATTTTTATTAAAGACCTTGTCAATCAAGATGGAAGATTTTTATCTCACGACGTGTTTCAAAATAAATATGATATTCAATGCAACTTTTTAGAGTTTTTAGGAATCAAAACAGTAGTTGAAAATTACGTAAGGCAGCTAGGAATTGATTTAATCACTGATCCATTTCCTTTAACAAATAGTGTTTTACCTTTTAACGTAAAACTTATATTGAAGAGTAGTAAAGGAAGCCAGGATATGTATAAACTTTTAATATACAAAAATGTGGAGGTAAAAAGTCAAATAAAGTGGGACCAAATTTTTCATAATATAGATTTGAATTGGAAAATGATATATAACATTCCAAATATTTGCTGTAAAAATACTAAACTACACTGGTTCCAATACCGAATTCTACATAGGATCCTAGCAACAAATGATCTTTTAACAAAAATGAACATACGACAAAACAACCTATGTACATTTTGTAATGAAGACGTAGAAAAAATCGAACATTTGTTTTGGAATTGTAATGCGGTTAATACATTCTGGGAAAATATTGAACAATGGATTTACGATAAAAGTGGCTACCTTATTAATATTGACAAAGTCAGGGCAATTTTCGGAATCTCAAACATGTCGAAACATACCAGACCTATAAACTATTTACTTACAGTAACTAGATACTACATATACAATTGTAAATTGAACGATAAAGCCTTAACAGTACCAGGATGGCAAAACTTTGTAAAGCAATATCTCCAAGTAGAAAAGCTCATAGCGATTAAAAACGACACATTCAGACAATTTCATATCTATTGGCAAAGATGGCTACTTACCTTTGACTTGTAATCCTACTGCACATATATACTTCATAACAATTATATCCAAATTCCGGTACACTCATATTTTAGAATTTAACATATAACTAAGCACTAGACCTTCTTCAGCCGATTTTAATACATGACGACAAACTGGGCACGAGTTTGATGTGTACATGTAAACCAGTGAACTGTCAAATGAAAATATATATGTATAGTAGTATTTTCGATAATCGCTGAGGCGTATTCTCTTCAGCCATACAATGCACAAAGGTACCTGCATGCTATGTTACGAAACCGATAGATACAGCAATACAATATGTTTGTATTTTTAACATGTCCTGATTATACTAAATAATGATATTTCTAATGACAAATTTATTGCTTGGCTTACGCAACTGTGCTAAAAGGACATGTATGCTGAGTATATATACACATGGAAATAAGTTAGGGAACACTTTTAGCACTTGGGGAAAGTTCGAAAAAATATGTTTTCCTTTTTTCTGGCGATACTGAAATTTTTACACATATATTTTCATACCTTGGCCTAGCTACAGACCAATTTATGGAAATTCACAACATTTTGTCTTTGTACTACGGAGGATACAATATGCCATATGTGAAAAACTTCACTTTTACGGACTACAAGTTTGCCTTTTTGCTTCTGCACTCCGCAAAACTAAATTTTTGACAGCAAAACAGGAATAAAATGTTGAATCTGATCGTTCTGAATGAATAAAGGACTTCGGACCTAAAACTTCATGCGTCATCTCTAGACCAGCTAATCATACAAAATCTACTGTTTGCATTGATTTCTATGGAAAGCAAAATTCTTTGATATTTTGCAAATAAGGCCGTAAAAAAATAATTCCGCTAGTACACTATAAGCGGAACGTGCATGTTTAGATTCCTAAAGGGTCATATCGAATATCTGACCCAACATTTACAACCTGCAAAATGTATACCCAAAGAACAAAACGTGATCAGGAAACCTACCCCCGGGAAAGTATGGACCTACCGCCAACAGTCGGTCAGAAAATTAAGAATTTGTGATCAGAGTTCAACAAGCAATGTCTCAGCTTTATGCTTGCGAAAAATTACGACAATGCGAGTTCAAATAATGAATTTATCGCAACGACTAGCAGTGCGTTTCTTAAATTTAGCAAAAAAGTTCTGAATCAAAGATGGCCGCTGTCCGCCACAGATAATGTTTGATGCTAACCATTTTCACATAGAGGCAACTTTGGATATTACAGATTCTGACAAGTTGTCAAAACATTCTTCATATTTTATACAAAGAAGGATATATGCAATCCAAAGGTGGTAGTCACATTCTTACAGGTGTTCCCTAACTTATTTCCATGTGTATAATTATAATAATAGTTTGTCGATGTTATCATGACATGTTTTTGTGTTTATTTATCAAATATGCTTGCTGTGTGTCACTTTCTAGTTCTCATAGCATGTGTTAGTATTCTTGTATTGTTGTGTCAGATGAGAATAAAAAATTACAAAAATAATAACACTTGGGTGGGACTAGATAGCGAAAAGAGGATTTTTTTTTCGCGAATAGATGCGAAAAGAGGCAAAATGGTGAGAAAAGAGGCAGTAATTAGCATCAAAGTTAATACAAACTAGACATTTCCTTGAAATATTGATAATGACAATGTTTATTTGAAATATTTACGACATTTTGTTATCTTCTTAAGCAATTTTATATAGGATTTGGGGGTAAAACCAAAAGGAATTGAGCATTGCGCGATAAAAGTGATGCTTATTAAAATATTTGAGCTGAGATGTCTTGTAAACATAAATGTGTTGTAAATTTAATTTATTCTAACTATAAAATTTGGACGCGTCATGGGAAAACTAAAGCTTGTGAATGCTAGAAAAGATGTAGCTGATTTCAGATAGCCAGATCGATGCAACTTGTATTGATTGAATGCTTCATCCTGGTCCTTGCTTAATTGTTTCCTTTTAGAATCAAGTAAGATGAACCCGTTTATGGAAAAGAACTGTTTAGAGAAATTTTGTTTGCAGCGTATAGTACACGCGTGCCATTTAATGGCTACCGTGAAAAATTACACCTACAAATTAAAGGTGCTCTGCCCCAAGACATCCCACTTCGCACTATCAAAACATATGGTAATTACATAGGTGTCATCTTGAAGCAATATACATGTACATGCGTGCCATTAAAGGGGCACCTGGACTATAAAAGGCTGAATTAGGGGTCTTATCTCAGTTTTTGTTTAGACATCAACCTGTCAACATCTCTCTGAGCTCTCCAATATACAACACTAGCAATAATCAATTCTGATTGGATATTGCTTCATGTAGAAAAGTTACCTGTGGAATTATTGACAGCTCTTATCAGCAGATTAAATATTACAGGTATTCCAATTGGCTTATAATTCCTGGGCCAGTAGTTATGCCACACCCACTAAAATCTCAACAGGTAAATCCCAGGTAATAAAACGCTCGCCGGGTGGCATCAAATGTGCATTGATGCCACCCGGCGAGCGTTTTATTACCTGGGATTTACCTGTTGAGATTTTAGTGGGTGTGGCATAACTACTGGCCCAGGAATTATAAGCCAATTGGAATACCTGTAATATTTAATCTGCTGATAAGAGCTGTCAATAATTCCACAGGTAACTTTTCTACATGAAGCAATATCCAATCAGAATTGATTATTGCTAGTGTTGTATATTGGAGAGCTCAGAGAGATGTTGACAGGTTGATGTCTAAACAAAAACTGAGATAAGACCCCTAATTCAGCCTTTTATAGTCCAGGTGCCCCTTTAAATGGCTACCGTGAAAATTCACACCTACAATTTAAAGGTGATCAAGACTATCACACTTCGTACTGTCAAAACATTTTGTATTTACATACATGTAGGTGTCATCTTGATGCAATATACATGCCATTCAAATTCACAACTACAAATTAGTTTCGGTTTTCATCTTTTGTCGGTGAGCATACATACTTTTAAACTGTTGTACATGCCAAATAATCTTAAGCTTATGTTATCAAATGGCTAAAATGCTAACAGGAAAACAAGGGATGTAATGATTTTCATTTCTAACAAAAAGTAGAAAAATATATTTCATTTTTGTGACTTGTTTTCTTACCCAAATCTGTGTCTTTTTTCCGTGACTTTTGTTCCTGTGACTTCTTTTTCTACATTCATATTTTCATAATTTCCCAGACGAACGTAAACTATAATTATAATGGGTAGATTCAAGCACATGTATATTATTAAGAACAAAGTTGTATATGCAGTCCGATCAACAAATACATATACAAATACAAAATCAGAGGTTAATAGGCACGGTCAAAGAATTTGCACTATAATTCATTTTCCCAGACAGACGTTAACAATTAGGGGTAGCTTCAAATGCAGGTACATGTACATTAATGAAAACATTGTTATTTTAGCAGTCCGATCAACAAATGCATAGCTATGACAGGTTAAGCGGAACGGTCAGAGTATTTGCTCTATACACTGAAAAAAAGTTATAAGAGGCCACTTTTCAAACTCAGTTTTTGTAACTAAGCCATGTTCAAAATTGCACGATTTTAGCCTAAGACGTGTCTTTCAAGTAAGTAAAGTTCCAAAGTGTTCAGAAATAACTTTCTTTCACTAAACGCGATTTTGGAGTAAAAATGCAAAAATCAATGTTTCTGAATAAAAAAATTGATAAAGCACAACATTAATTGAAATTATGAGCGGGTGTCATCAAAGGGGCCCTTCCGGCTTGGAAAAACATCAAACATTCGAATTTTCTCGACTGGTAGACTTTCTGCGCATTTTAAAAATCGCCAATTTTGAGATTTTTTAAAAAAAAATCATCAATGTGCCTCTTAAACATGTTGATCGCTATTAAATTCACTTGATGAAGCATGGGAATGAGAGATATAACCCGAGTGAGCTATTTTAGACTATTTTCGAGGACAAACAGGTCACGGCTGACGCACACTTCCGGTTTCAATGCCAATTTTTAACGTACAAAATAACGAAATTTATGGACGATTTTTTAAATTTTCAAAGTTTATCAGAGTCTAGTATTATACCTTAATACTCGCTGAAAATTTCAATTCCATACTGCTGATAATAATGCAACCAGAGATGAACAAAGTTTGTATGCAAATTGCATACAAAAAGCTGAATTCATGTTATTCATTTTGCTGTCTTCTTGCATGTACAAAACAGAAACGAAGATTCTTATTGCAGCAACACATCTGACTTAATTTTATCTTGCATCATGGTAGTCAATAGCACTTTCAAATAAATTAAAATGTAAAACACAACGTCATAATATGACATTTAATTTGATGATAATAAAGTGTGATTTTCGGAAAGAGGGTACCTTTACTCATGCTTCGACTGTGTGAGACATTTCATGCATTTTGGAATGCAGACACTCTCAGAGCCACTGTTAGACATTGGTTTATTAATTTGATCATGAATTTTAATTGAACGTAATTTACTTTCTGAACTAGAAGAAAAAATATGAGGTGGCCTCTTATAACTTTTTTTTCAGTGTATAATAATTTCCCAGACAGACGTAAACAATTACGGGTAGCTTCAAATGCAGGTACATGTACATTAATGAAAACATTGTTATTTAAGCAGTCCGGTCAACAAATGCATAGCTATGACAGAGGTTAAGCGGAACGGTCAGAGTATTTGCTCTATATATTATTTTCCCAGACAGACGTAAACAATTACGGGTAGCTTCAAATGCAGGTACATGTACATTAATGAAAACATTGTTATTTAAGCAGTCCGGTCAACAAATGCATAGCTATGACAGAGGTTAAGCGGAACGGTCAGAGTATTTGCTCTATATATTATTTTCCCAGACAGACGTAAACAATTACGGGTAGCTTCAAATGCAGGTACATGTACATTAATGAAAACATTGTTATTTAAGCAGTCCGGTCAACAAATGCATAGCTATGACAGAGGTTAAGCGGAACGGTCAGAGTATTTGCTCTATATATTATTTTCCCAGACAGACGTAAACAATTACGGGTAGCTTCAAATGCAGGTACATGTACATTAATGAAAACATTGTTATTTAAGCAGTCCGGTCAACAAATGCATAGCTATGACAGGTTAAGCGGAACGGTCAGAGTATTTGCTCTATATATTATTTTCCCAGACAGACGTAAACAATTACGGGTAGCGTCAAATGCAGGTACATGTACATTATTGAGAACATATTTATTTATTTGTACATTAATAAAAACATTGTTATTTAAGCAGTCTGATCAACAAATGCATAGCTTTGTCAGAGGCTAAGTGGAACGGTCAGAGTATTTGCTCTATATATTATTTTCCCAGACAGACGTAAACAATTACGGGTAGCTTCAAATGCAGGTACATGTACATTATTGAGAACATATTTATTTAAGCATTCATAGCTATGTCAGAGGTTAAGCGGAACGGTCAGAGTATTTGCTTTATATATTATCGGCCAGACAGACGTAAACAATTACGGGTAGCTTCAAATGCAGGTACATGTACATTAATGAAAACATTGTTATTTAAGCAGCCCGATCAACAAATGCAAAGATATGTCAGAGGTTAAGCGGAACGGTCAGTGTATTTGCTTTATATAATATCGGCCAGACAGACGTAAACAATTACGGGTAGCTTCAAATGCAGGTACATGTACATTAATGAAAACATTGTTATTTAAGCAGCCCGATCAACAAATGCAAAGCTATGTCAGAGGTTAAGCGGAACGGTCAGAGTATTTGCTTTATATATTATTTTCCCAGACAGACGTAAACAATTACGTGTAGCTTCAAATGCAGGTACATGTACATTATTGAGAACATAGTTATTTAAGCAGTCTTATAAACAAATTCATAGCTATGTCAGAGGTTAAGCGGAACGGTCAGAGTATTTGCTTTATATATTATCGGCCAGACAGACGTAAACAATTACGGGTAGCTTCAAATGCAGGTACATGTACATTAATAAAAACATTGTTATTTAAGCAGTCCGATCAACAAATGTATAGCTATGACAGAGGTTAAGCGGAACGGTCAGAGTATTTGCTTTATATATTATTTTCTCAGACAGACGTGAACAATTACGGGTAGCTTCAAATGCAGGTACATGTACATTAATGAAAACATTGTTATTTAAGCAGCCCGATCAACAGATGCAAAGCTATGTCAGAGGTTAAGCGGAACGGTCAGAGTATTTGCTCTATATATTATTTTCCCAGACAGACAGTATAAACAATTACGGGTAGCTTCAAAAGCAGGTACATGTACATTATTGAGAACATAGTTATTTAAGCAGTGTTATCAACAAATGTATAGCTATGACAGAGGTTAAGCGGAACGGTCAGAGTATTTGCTTTATATATTATTTTCCCAGACAGACTTAAACAATTACGGGTAGCTTCAAATGCAGGTACATGTACATTATTGAGAACATAGTTATCTAAGCAGTCTTATCAACAAATGCATAACTATGTCAGAGGTTAAGCGACACGGTCAAAGTATTTGCTCTATATATTATTTTCTCAGACAGACGTAAACAATTACGGGTAGCGTCAAATGCAGGTACATGTACATTAATGAAAACATTGTTATTTAAGCAGTCTGATCAACAAATGCATAGCTATGACAGAGGTTAAGCGGAACGGTCGTAGTATTTGCTCTATATATTATTTTCCCAAACAATCGTAAACAATTACGGGTAGCGTCAAATGCAGGTACATGTAAATTAATGAAAACATTGTTATTTAAGCAGTCTGATCAACAAATGCATAGCTATGTCAGAGGTTAAGAGACACGGTCAGAGTATTTGCTTTATATATTATTTTCCCAGACAGACGTAAACAATTACGGGTAGCTTCAAATGCAGGTACATGTACATTATTGAGAACATAGTTATTTAAGCAGTCTTATCAACAAATGCATAGCTATGTCAGAGGTTAAGCGACACGGTCAAAGTATTTGCACTATATATTATTCTCCCAGACAGACGTAAACAATTACGGGTAGCTTCAAATGCAGGTACATGTACATTATTGAGAACATAGTTATTTAAGCAGCCCGATCAACAAATACATATCTATGTCAGAGGTTAAGCGGAACGGTCAGAGTATTTGCTTTATCTATTATTTTCCCAGACAGACGTAAACAATTACGGGTAGCGTCAAATGCAGGTACATGTAAATTAATGAAAACATTGTTATTTAAGCAGTCTGATCAACAAATGCATAGCTATGTCAGAGGTTAAGCGGAACGGTCTGAGTATTTGCTCTATATATTATTTTCCCAGACAGACGTAAACAATTACGGGTAGCGTCAAATGCAGGTACATGCACATTAATGAAAACATTGTTATTTAAGCAGTCCGATCAACAAATGCATAGCAATGTCAGAGGTTAAGCGACACGGTCAAAGTATTTTCACTTTATATTATTTTCCCAGACAGACGTAAACAATTACGGGTAGCTTCAAATACAGGTTCATGTACTCAAGATACAAGATACAAGATACAAGATTTATTCAGATAACCTCCATAACAGTCGGTGCCCTCCAATACAAGTTACTCAATAGTAAGCCATTGATATCATGGTAATCTGTGAGTGTGATCTAGAGACATGTTATTGACCGGAAACAGTAAAGACCATGACAAGAGTGTCAAAGCATGCACAGTCTCCCCATTATTGAACATTATAAAAGTCAACATTGTATGAGATATGAAGATGACGTTTGAAAATCGGCTTCAAAAATCATTTATTATTATATGGTTGGCCTGCATGACTAATAAATAAGCACACGGAAGGCTCTGTTCAGGATAAGTATGCGGTCTTCCTGGATAAACCGTATTGAATGTATGCCGTTTTCTGATGCATTGTCTTTTTGTGACATGGCTGGAACTGAGACAATATGGTATCTATTGAGTGGTTTATGGAGATTTCAAGTAAATCACTGCAGTTCATAATGATCAAACGATCATATTCTGTCGATTCGTTTGATCTTCGACTTCAGACATACGACACGCATGACAACAGATTGGCAGATTCAGGTGATGACATAAATTAAATATATGTATATGTGTGAGGATATACATAGTTGTTAAAATTTTAAAGTGGTGCTTTATGGAACTAGTAACAAATTTATTATATGATAAATAGAAGATTAACTCGATGAAAAAGGTGAAGCAAAATAATGGTATGTAATAATCGGCTAATGACTTGAAATTTTTTTCAACGCGTTTTTAGTGTCACTGAAACGCAAAAACAACATCGAACGATTCCAATACTTGAGTCACGTCATGAGAAATAAACAGTATGCACATGCTAAAACAAAGGCGTAGATCAGCTTCGCAGTGGCTTCGCATATGGCCAGTGCGGGGCTCGAACCCACACCAGACACAGCGGTGAGATGATCGAGTGATTAAGAAACAGCGCTCTTAACCGCTCAGTCAATCCATGGTATAACTTTTAATCGATGGACGAAAATAAAATGGCTATGCGATGAAAGAATTCTGTTGTTGATTTAAAATGCAGGCAAGTGAGTTAAACGTATTAATCTTAATAAAGAAAAATACATTTCGATGTTACCTGTCATATTTCTCGAATCATTCGGCTACGAATTATCCATCTTAACATACGCTAAGACCATCGACTTTTATTAACGCATTTCAAGAGAATAAATAAATAAATAAATAAATAAATAAATATGGCTGCCACCGATTATACTCATATAATTATTTCAACAGACGAACGCCAAAATTTAAGGGACGCTTTCTGCATCACATATAGTAAGTAGCCAACAGTTCTAACTAGCTACTTGTATTTTGTAAATTTTCTTCAAAGTCAAGTAATTCTGAAAAGTTTTTTTTTGTGCATCTATGAGTTTGACAGTGGCGGATTTAGAGGGGGTTCGGGTGGTTCGCTTGAACCCCCCATTGGAAGCAAATTATTTCAATTTCATGGGGAAATGTATGAAAAATCAGGTAAAATGTTGAAAACGAACCCCCTCTTGATGGATTTGAACCCCCCTTCCAGAAATCCTGGATCCGCCCCTGTTTGATAACCATGTTATTGATCGGAAAAAAGGTAAAACGCATGACAAGAGTCTCAAAGCATGCACAATCTCCCCATTTTCGAAGATCATAAAAGTCAAAATTGTATGAGTGTACACGACGTTTGATAAATCGGCCTCAGATGACTTTCTCGCATGACTAGCCCGGCCATCAGGAAAACATGTCCAAGTAACGTATACCCCCTTATATCCCACTTTTATATAGAAAAACTGGGGTTTGCAGGGGTATACCTAATTTTGTTATTTTTGATCCAAAACGTACATTGTGGGCACTCGTTACAACCGCCTCGCCGAGGCGGTTCAAACATGTACCCACGAAGAATGTTTTGAGTGGAAATGTTTAAAAAAAAATCAAACATTTTCCAATGTTTTCAATTTTTGCTTTTGAAAAAAAAAACAAAAAAAAAAAAAAAAAAACAATCTCTGTATATTGCATGGGCGTTTTTGTTATATAATAAACAATAATCGCCTCGCAATGGAAGACTCTGACCAGAACAGGTATAAACACGGTTGATGCGGTCTTCCTGGATAAGCCGTATTGAATGTATGCCCTTTTCTCGGTCGTCGGCTTTTTCAGTTGTTGTTTTTGTGACATGGCTGGAACTGAGACAATATGGTAACTATTGAGTGGTTTATGGCGATTTCAAGTAAATCACTGCAGTTGCAGTTCATAATGATCAAACGATCATATTGTGCCGAATTCGTTTGATCTTTGACTTCAGACATACGACACGCATGACAACAGATTGCCAGATTCAGGTGATGCCATAAAGTAAATATATGTATATGTGTGAGGAAGTACGTAATTGTTAAATTTCACAGTGGTGCTTTATGGAATTATAAATTTATATAGATTCATTCGATGAAACAGGTGAAACGAAGTAATGGTATGTTGTAACAGCAGTCATACAGTAGCGTATTAGTGAAACGCGCGCCGGGCGTGTTGAAAAAAAAAAAAAAAAAAAAAAAAAATCCACACATACGCCAGACGCACGTCGGAAACACGTCCAAAACTCGCTACAAACGCGTTGGGTACACTTGGTGTACGTCCGGTGCGCGTCGCTGTACGTCGCTAAAAGTCCCTGCGCGTTTCGCGCATGTTTGGGCTAAAAAAATAAAATAATAAAAAAATAAACATGCTTAAAAATTTTTCTAGAAGCTCGGCGTGTCTCGGGCGTGTGACTTATACGTCTCGAATACATTCCACGCTCGTTACAGGCGCGTTGAGTACACTCTGAACGCGTTTGGTGCGCGTTTGAGGCACGCCAGTGTACGTTACAAGCGCGTTCCGAATTTATGAGATGTTGCTTCAGTAGCGTGACCCAAACGTGTGTGAAACACGCGTTGAATTTTCGAAGCGCGCCTGTAGCGCGTGCTTAGCGTGTCTCGGACGTATTACAACCGTGTGCGGCACTCGCCTCAGTCACGCGCTAATGTGTGACTGCTAAAGCGAGTTAAAGGAACAAATTAATTTTTATACGTCCAAAGTCTTCAGCGCGTTGAGATTTTTCATACGCCCGGCGCGCGTTTGGGTTATACGCTACTGTGTGACTGCTGTAATGTCATGAAATATTTTCAACACCGTTTTTAGTGTCACTGAAACGCAAAAACAACATCAGACGGTTCCAATATTTCACTTTAAAACAACATCGTCAAGAAAGGTGTGAATATTCAATCGCTGCCCATGTCTAAACTCAACCTAATAATGCGATTAATTTGTAAACCTGTGCATCGTCTGACACATTTTGCATACTGTCAAATATTAGTGTGTGAAATTTATGAAGGCGTAACAGTTGACATTGACCTATAAACTTGATTTTTACTTCGTAAATTATCTTTCTTTCGTATATTCTGTCCTTTCTGTCCTTTTTCTTCATTCTTTCCTTTCTTTTTCGTCCTTGTTTGGACAAATTGATGCGACGTAAAATGTTGTCCTGCCTTTTATAGACTGAACATACATTGTTCTAACGAGAAGAAAATGCATTTCAGGCATAATTGCGAAACTAAACTTGCAAGTTGCAGTGGCTGGTATTGCTCCTTATTATCATGATGGTGTATAAATAAACATGTGTTTTCTATATATATATATATATATATATATATATATATATATATATATATATATATATATATATATATATATATATATATATATATATATATATATATATATATATATATATATATATATATATATATATCGTAAAATAACAAGCTGATTCACATGCCGTAAATTTGTATATTTGATTCAGTAAATAAGACAAAGCGCTTTCGCCAGTGCGGCTTTTCAATGTAACGTTAGAAACGGCGACGTTTCCGGTTACGTGACGTTTCCGGTAGTCGACGGCCATATTGAATGTTCATAGTGTCCCGCCGTTGAATTTTCGGCGCACCTTGTATGAAGTATGCAAACGCCCCTATAATTATTTTTTTATATTTATGTTTTTCCCTATGAAGTTAAGTTCGATGCATTTAATAATGGCTTAAAACATTTTATAAAGTAGTGTTCTTTAGCTATTCTAGCCGAAGTTGTCTCAGTTTTAATTTTGAAAAACGGAAACATGACAAATTTTGGAGTGACTTTACTGCACATGTCTAAATGTGCGCTTAAAGGAATTTGTCTTGTCGAGGGGTCTCGTATTTGTTGCGCATGTACTGTGCGCCTGTCTCTTAGTTTTCCGCCAGTTTGTCCTATATAATACTCATTACACCCTAAACATCTAATTACGTACAGAACGTTTTTAACATCACATGACATGTTAGACTGGCTACAGTCTGAAACATGCTTATGTCTGAAAATGTGCATATTATGATACATGTTCATCTCTAGTAAAATTATTTCTTTCTGTTAACTTCTACCTTCTTCTGATCCAATGTTTCAGACATTGTTCTAACGAGAAGAAAATGCATTTCAGGCATAATTGCGAAACTAAACTTGCAAGTTGCAGTGGCTGGTATTGCAGTGGTATTACCTGGCTCCAGTCCTTAAAACTTCACTTTTATCAATTAGTCTTATTCTTATATTAGAAGCAAGTCTTGTTCTGATGGCATTTGTTTTAAGGACTGGTCTAAGTAGTATTTCTACAAACCATGATCCTGGTTGGTAATTAATCACTCCCTGCTGTCAGTCAAACCTGAACTGACCATTTTATTGCAGTGATTATTTATTTAGCTGAGATCTAATTCCACTACTGATAAGCATCATAAAATCATTTAGTGTGTGATTCTCCTGAGTTAAATTACACAAAATTTTGGATTTCTTGCCAACATTTGCACAGTCTTGTAGTCATGGATTGTTTGCTAGCATTTCTTATTTCAAGAGTGACTGGTCAATAGTTTATTTTGGATATTTGCTGTTACTGTTCAGTCTGGTCAAACAATCGTAGTGGTAGATTGCTTATTGACATTCACACAGTATGGTCAAAGCTTGTATTGTTGGTATTTGCGCAGTCTGGTCAAAAACATGTATGGATGGATTGCTTGTTGACAGTTGCACAGTCTGGTAAAAAAAACTTGTAGTTGTGAGTTCCTTTTGGTATTTCAAGAACTTGTAGTGGTGGATCGCTTGTTGATAGTTGCACAGTCTGGTCAATAGCTAGTATTTATGAGTTACATGTACTTACGTACAATTGTGCAGTCTGGTCAATGGCGTAGTTATGGATTACTTGCTAACAATTGTGCAGTTTTATCAATAGCAACTAGTAGCAGGTTACTTCTACCAATTGCACAGGCTGGTCTTTAGGTAGTTTAAATAATACTTGCTAATAATTGCACGTTCACTAAATAGTTTGTTATGGGTTACTTTGTACCTATTGCACAGTCTGGACAACAGTTTGTACTTTGGGTTTCTTGCTTATTTTTGCGCTTATTTTTGTGCAGTCTGATCAATAATGGTTAAGGGTCACTTGCTTACATTTGCACAGTTCGGTCAATGGCTGGCAGTTATGGGCTACCTTCTAACTATTGTGCAGACTGGTCAATGGCTAGTAGTTATGGATTTCTTGCTTACAATTATGCAGTTTGATCAACATCTTCTGTAAACATGGTTTACCTTTTAACATATTGCACAGTCTGGTTAACATTTTGTAGTTTCGGTTTCTTGCATACTATTGCGCAGTCTAATCAATAATGGTTTATGGTTACTTGCTAACAACTGCGCAGTCTGGTCAAAGGCTAGCAGTTATGGGTTACCTTCAAACATTTGTGCAGTCTGGTCAATGGCTTGTAGTTATGGATTACTTGCAAACAGTTGTCCACTTTGGTGAATAGTTTGGAGATACTTTGTTGCTTATAAATGCACAGACTTGCATATAAATGCACAGACTGTTCAATTTAAAAATCCATTGCTGGAATGCTAGGAACAATTTTCAAAAAGTTTGGTCAAGAAGAAATTAAGAATCCACATTTCACTCTGCAACCACTATGTAAATATCCCTGCTGAGTGGGGGTCATTAAGTGGTCTGTATGGAATCAGATAAGGATCATTAAAAACAAATAGATGTCAATCAAATAATAGGATACCTTGGATGCTGCAATGCGAGTTAGACCAGTCTGAAACATTGGATCAGAAGAAGGTAGAAGTTAACAGAAAGAAATAATTTTACTAGAGATGAACATGTATCATAATATGCACATTTTCAGACATAAGCATGTTTCAGACTGTAGCCAGTCTAGTTGTACTGGTGTTGCCCGAGATACTTTTTATGAGATAATGAAGCTTTAAAGCATAATCTTGCAAAGTCTTAAGTATCTGAGATCATCCTAAAAATTATACACCCACAAAGAAGTCAAAAAATACGGTGCGTAGCACAAAAAGTACGGTGCATTAAGGATTATACAGATGTAAAAAACTGAACAGGTTGCTGTAACTGGTTTCCTATCATGCACTGTGTGTTAAACAAATGTTTATAAACATGTACATGCATATTGATTTCCCAGATGTGAGCTCTGTGAGGATTATAATGTACAGTATGCATACATATGTAAAATATTCGCAGGTCTTATTATCATTATACTGGTCATAGTTTCGTCGTGGCATGCTAATCAAGTGTAAATATTAATGTGTATGTAATTTACCAGATGAACGCTAAAATGATTACGGATAGCTGCAAATGCATGTACATGTAGATCTACTAAATGGTCAGACGCTTTAAATATTTCCGTTAATGTGGATTATAAGATACAGTATGCATACATGTGTGAAACTATTCATAGGCCTTACTGGTCATAGCTTCGTATTATGCTGATCAAGCGTTAGTAAACGTGTATATTATTTTCTCAGATGAACATAAACAATTACGGGTATCTGCAAATGCATGTAAATGTACTAATGATTCAGCCGTATCTGTGAGCTCTGTGACGATTAAACGTAACTGCACAGCTGATCATCGCCTTTGTTTTCTCTACTAGGATAGTACAATTCATCTTCTACTTATAGCCAATATTTCAGGCCTCTAGCCTAGCTGCTTCTGTGACTGTACATGGCGATTGTGTCGTATCTGGTCGGAAACACACAATACCGGTTTTCTCGCGTTGCGAATCATCCGTGTGATTTATTTCGAGAAACTCCGTATGATACAGCAGCATCAATCCATAATGATCAAATTATCATATTGTGCCGAGTTAGTTTGATCTTACACTTGAGACATATGGCACAGACCCGGGGGCACAGATTATCCTGGGCAATTTAAATAATATACACAGAAGCGTGTGGATGTACATCATGGATGTTAACATTTGCACTGCTGCTACATGGATTTATATACATATGTTAATACATTATTATCTATGGTGCTTATTATGGATAAACAGTAGGACACAACCGTTAAATCGATATATAATATTTCCTTTTTCATATAGTATCTAAAACTAGATATCATATCTAAATCTAGATATAAAAACAAAATATTTGAATTTACATACAGTATCTCCTTCTAGATATATAACTCTACATCCGGTTTATCTATACTTCGTTTTACATATTATATCTAAACTGACATATATTGTCAAAATATCTCCTTTTTAATATAGTATCTAAAACTAGATATCATATCTAAATCTAGATATAAACACAAACTATTCAAATTTAAATATAATATCTATTTCGAGATATACAGCTCTACATCCGGTTAAAATATATATTTCGTTTGACATATTATGTCTCAATTGACAAAAATTTTCAAAATTTTTCGCCCCATAGCAACATGTATACGTAATTTGTAGTCAGGATGTTCCCATCGGTGTTCCTTGATAACTCTCCACACCACGCGGAAGTAGAGCTAGGTGACAAAGTGAAACGCATTGCGGCTTATCTAGCTGATCTACGTAATTTGTTGATTTAGATATACTATGGATTGGAATATGCCCGCAACTTAGTCTGCAACTAACATGGCCTAGTTCAACCTGGCGACGGACAAACATCTTAAATATCATCTTGTTGGTGTTTAAACGATTCCGTGTGTTCAGATTTTATCTGACAGTCAGGTCTGAAGACTAGGAAGTCTGTAGCCTCGTCACAATACGTCCTTGTCATCTGTTTATCATGGAAGATTGTCGTGGGACCTCGGCTTAAAGTCTCACCCAGAGGAGTGGAGAAGGATGGGATCGAACTCATGACTCCTTTTTTACAGTGCATTTAGCTTATCCGCTGTGTGCCTTAGAGGACTGTATTACCCCGCCACGAGAACACGATCATCGAGTTGCTTATTTTTGAAAACTCCAGTGTGCTAGAACTCACCAAGATACATGAACCATCTCATCGTATGAAGCTTTGCCATCGTTTAACAAGTCCCCACTCCGTTAATAATGCTGGTCCATGACCTACTTGTTTTTTAGCAATCATTCTTATATATTTCCTTCTCTCGTTTCAATATGTCAGAGATGTTCCGGGATATCAAAAAGTTGAGGCATCCAGACGCAGGAAGCATAAATTTAAATTGGTTCACCGGTACCAGAACCATTCCAATAACGTGTTGATGCTCTCGACATGGATGATAGCCTTGCTGAACCGTTTTTTTTTTTTTTTAATTTCACATTTGTGTAAAAATAGGTACCAACAAGGCACATTTTGGAAGTGTGACATTTGTGTATCTTAAATTTCGATGGCGGGGTGGAGGCGGTGAAATTAATACTAAAACTTCAAATGTCTTCAATATCGTTCCAAGGCGATACTTCTGTTGTGGTTCTAGTTGCTTTGTGTTTTGGAGTCGAATTTTTGTGCTGTTTGAACCTTATGTGCGTTTTCATATTTTTAGTTCAGTTCGGGTAACTGAGTGGCCGCCTATTGGGGAATAGCTGCTCACTCGCCTTACGACATATTTTCATAGTATAAGTACCTAAGTGTCATTTTAGTTTTTCCCACCCCTCGGTTTATGGAGTGGGAATTTCTTTCTGATTGCCCCATTTCCTGATCATTGCCTTTTCGTATTTTTTTTCTGTTTCTGACGGTACGAATTTATACGTATAACGTCTGTGAAGAACTAGTATGATTTTTTCCAGATGTGTAGAATTGACACAAATCGGTACTAAATCTTCTAACACGAAAACACGTTCTTGAACCACAATTTTCACATTTCGCAAAGTTCTTATGTGAATTATTAGTACCAAATCCTCCCAGCCGGCGAAGAATTGGTAACAAATTGGTATGTAACGAATTTCATTCCATTTCACACGCATGTGAGATAGGCGCATGTAATCAAATTTCATGTACGTATTCTTCGCACTCACGAAAACCACCCATGTGAAGTGGTTTTGCCTTTAATTCCACTGATTCTTCAATATTTATAGCATTATATGTGAACATTAAGTACCAAGCTTTCACATCTGAGTAAAATTGATACCAGTTCTTCAAAGATGTTATGAATCCAAACCAATTCTTCACACGTCAAAACACTGACTCGTCCCGCATGTGAAAATTTGGTACAAATTTTTCACATATGAAAATAATACCAGATATTCACAGATTTTATGATTAAGTGCCGCCGATTTCACACGTGTGGAATCTGCGATTCAACAACGCTTTGAAAACGTAGATAAAAGGAGCAAAACATAAAACAAGTAGGACTACAACAGAAGTACCGCATCGGAGCGGTCAGTAATATAAATTTACTGGGTGGCACATACAGTTTTATATATTTTCCACTATCTTTGTTGAACTAGAGCCACAAGATAAGCTTTTCTTCTCGGTCTGATACAAATGCATGATTTTGCAAGCAGCGGGCGGTCTCGGGAGATACAACGTTATAATTTATAAATCCGTGGTTTCCTGCAGATAGAACATAAGCGTATAACCCAAACGCGCCCCGGGTGTATGAAAATTCTCAACACGCTGAAGGTTTTGGACGTATAAAAATAATTTGTTTCTTAAACTCGTTTTAGCAGTCACACATTAGCGCGTGACTAAAGCGTCTGCCAGACGTATGAAAAAGAAAATCTCAAAACGCAAAACGCAAAACGCAAAAAAAAAAAAAAATAAAAAAAAATAAATAAATAAATAAATATAATAAATAAATAAAATAAAATAAAATAAAGTACGTTTTGTGTTACGTCGCAGACACACTAAGACCCACCCATTGGGACTTAAAGAAATAGATGGGCTGCTTGGGCCTCCAGGCAAAGCTTGTTCCACCTGATTACTGGTTAACCGCTCAGGTCTTAGCTTTCCCAGGAAAAGTGGTTACAAGTCAAACCGTCCACACATATAAGCATGTGTGGCTTTGTTGGATGGTTATATTTTAAGCACTTGTTGAATGTCTTGACATCCTCATTTTGGTTAAAAGTCCCATAAAGTGGAGGCAACGTCCCGACATGACCTTAGCTGTTGACTGGGACGTAAAGCATCAATTCAAACAAACAAACAAACAAACAAACACTAAGCAGGTGCTATAGGCGCGCAGCAAACGTTAAACGCGCGTCTCATACACGCTTGGGGCACGTTACTGAACAAATATTTGTTAAAAAATATGCGCCAAACGCGTTCAAAGCGTATTCAACGCGCGTGGAACGTATTCGAAACGTATTTAACTGGCTAATCTGTTGTAGATGGTACTAACCGAGTGACGGTGATTTCCAGCTTAGACACACGACCGATTCACGCCGAGATTCGAGAAAATTTTTAAGCATGCTTAAAAAGCCTATTGAGCCCTTCCCGCGTGGAGTGCGCACCGACCTACAGCGACGTCCCAGCAGGCACATGACGTCAAGTTGACGTCACATTAGGGTTTCATTATGGTGGTCACGTCGTACGACGCAAACTCCAAGCCGCGGTGTTCCTCTTCCGGACGAAAGTCCTCTCAGAAAACACTATCAATATCGGAGAGCAACGGAGGTGTTGTCACTGTTGGGGAGTTTGCGTACGACGTTATAACTACGTCAGTGTAACGAAAATATGATGACCTAAAGTGACGTCAGGCGTATAACCTTCATGCAACGTCAATATGACAAAAATATAATGACCTAATGTGATGTCATAATTATACCCTACATGTAACGTATTTTCATGGTTGCATTCATGTCATGAGCAATCACCTGGCGTGTGAAATGCATATACTATATCAACATACACCGAGGCGTACACCAAGCGTACAAAGCGCGCATGTAACGCGTTTCTAACGTGCCTCCGATGTGCTCCTGACGTATGTTGAATTTTACATTATTATCAACACAACCGGCGCGCGTTTGGCTTATATGCTAATGTGTGTCAGCTATTTTCCTCGTTTCCTGTGTGTTAAGACCTCGTTTACTGTCCTTCCATTGGGACCTAAAAGAAATAGATGGGCTGCCTGTGCCTCCAAGCAAAGCTTCTTCGCTACTGACTGACCATCTGATTACTGGTTAACCGCTTAGGTCTGAGCCTGCCCAGAAAAGTGGTTCGTTTGGTGGTTATATTCGAAGCCCTTATTGGATGTCATGACGTCCTAATTTTTGGTAAAAGTCCCACTTAACTCGAGGCAGCGTCCCGACATGACCATTAGCTTTTGACTGGGACGTTAAACACTAATTCAAACAAACAAACAAACAAACAAACATAAAATAAATAGGGAGCGTGGTGACGTAGTGGTAAAGCATGGGAATCCGAATCGAGAGGTCATGGGATCGATCACCGTGGCACAGGCAGTACCGTGTTGTCCTTGAGCAAGGCATATTAACTCCCATGCAAATAATGTACCCATCGCCATTTAGCGTAACTGCAACCGAGTTTGACTGTCCCTTGCCGAGTTGCATCATGGTACAGCTCTGGCCAGTGTTGATTCGAGCCCCGCGTCGAGCATTTGTGAGACGAGTGTGAATATGTCGTTTGATCCCGGGATTCGATCATATAGGTTTATTGTTTGAATGTGTTGCTTTACGTTCGAGTCAACATCTATGGTCTTATTGGGATGTTGCTGCCTTTCAATGGGGCTTCTACCCAACATTGTGATGTCGTGATATGCTTAAAAATACGTGCTGAAGACATATAACCACACAACAACTAAAGCTTATAACTTTTCCTAGGCAGTTTCAGACCTAAGTGGTTAACCAGTTATCGTGTGGTCGATCACTCAGTTATAAGCTCTGTCTGGCAGCCCATCTATTTCTCACGGCCCCAACGGGCGGGGATGGGCAAAGTCGCATCGGTTTGCCGCCCTTATCCGTTTAGTTTAGTTAACATTGAGAGATCGCTGGTTTCATTTGCAGTCACGCTCTCATTGAACAGTCTGTTCATCGAGATAAATGCTTGTTGCCTGGCATTGTGGTAGAGTCACTCTTTGAAAGAAGAAAAAAAAGAAGAAGTAGAAGAAGAAGAAGAAGAAGAAGAAGAAAAAAAAAGAAGAAGAAAAAGAAGAAGAAATAGATGAATGATTTATTTACGTACAGAGAGGTCCCCGGCGAGATCGTACGTTGCCATTGGGCAAAATTTTAAGCTCCCTTGACTTCTAGTTTACATACAGAAAGCGTTGGCTCCTTCCCAATATGACTGAAAAATTGCTGATATGGACGTTAAGTCATATAATCTAACCAGTCCAAACATTTTAGATATAATTAACACTTCTTGGAGCTTCCCTAGTGCTTTATGTCGTTATGTTGAGCAAGTAAAATAGTGTTGACTCATGTAAATCGGACGACGAGTATATTCAAATCCAAACTGTACATAACTTCCCTGGTGAACTTTTCGATGACGCTGGATTTTTTGTTGGAAATTTGTTTCTGCACAAAATTCAAACCTTCGCGCTATGCGAAACTCAATGAGAGACTGCGCATTACGCAAAATGATCACGTGTTCAGATGAAGGAAAAAATATATCTCGATCGAAATATATAATGATATTTAGATTGACATATTATATGTCAATTTAGATATATTATAATAGGGTATATTTCGTTCGAAATATATGGTAATTAGGCATATCTCCTTCTAGATATAATATATCGATTTAACGGTTGTGTCCTACTGATAAATGCATTGGATGAAAATCTAACATCAAATGGTGAAACAGAATAGTTACAAATATACGTACGAAAGTCGTGTAAGATTAGGAGAAGAGTGTTTGCGTAGACTATCTCACTGTGTCGATGCGAGGTTATTGTCCGGCACATGTTTTACAACGTTGCATTTTTGACACAACCTGCACCATTCTGAACCAGGCTGGACGCTACATGTTAGAGAGCAGCTCGTGTCGTGTTATGAAACCCCTTAAATTTGAGACACTTCGTCCTAAAGTTAAAAACGACCGGTAGTGTTTGTAGTATCCGGCTTTTATAACTGCAGATATTTGGCTTGCTCCCCTTGGAATTCGAATTAATTAATGTAAAATGTTAAGAATACGGGGCTAAGTTACAAGTTTAACAAACTAAACATGGATATAAATTAATATGTATATGACATTATCAACTTCATTAAAAATTTAAGGCCAAGCCAGAAAAAAAAAAACAACAACAAAATGTAGATAATCTTTAGCTAAACTTTTGCACTTGTAAATTTAGAAAAATCATATTTATATATTATACAAAGTTTCGCTTTTGATGCATCGAAACGATACTTTGATTCGAACATGCTTAAGGATGTTCGCTGCCAATGAAAAAGTATTCAAACTTTTTTCTAACCATTCTTTTTTTATTCCAAAATACAACATAAGACATTTGAAAGCAAAATAAATATAGGGTAGTGTGCATTTTTTCAAGCTACAAGCCTCTGAATGAGACCTCTGAGCAACATGTTTTAAATTCAGTAAAATTAATTTAATTTTTAATTCTTTGAAACAAACCTGTCTTGAACAAAAATACACCTAGAATGCTTTCAAAAGTCATAATATTTATGTAACGCAGACTATTTTGGGCCAAACGCATAGAAAAATTTGCAACTGGAAGTGGATGACAAAATTTTACGAGTATTTTTCCAACCCTACCCCCATACTTGAATAGTCGGAAAAAATCAATATTTTGAAATGTGCCAAACCCATATTTGTTTATTCAAACTTTTTCTTGTATTTTCACACACCATAGAACTTTGTAATATTGTTCGAATAAAAGAAAGAAATATATAGGGTAGTGTGCATATAAGAGAGAACCAACAACTTGAAAATCACCATTTTCAGCCTTTTTTCAGCTGTTTTGTTTCTTTAAGCCTATTTCATAAAACCACCTAAAATTTTAACACCAGCTCACCAAAGACACAAAGACTGACTTAGAAGACCATGTACACATTTACTGCAGCTAAAATAAACAAAGAAATAGTGCAATTAATTTGAAGATGTGTAATATTCAAGTTTAATCTACCCTACCCCCTAAATTTCACTGACAACTAAATTTTTCTGAAAAGTTCACTGACAACTAAATTTTTCTGAAAAGTTGCAGAAAAAATGAAGTTTCTTAGATTGACAATTTTCATGGCTCGTTCAATGCATATCATCATTATGTATCCAAATATAAAATATTAGGAAAATATCTGCAACCGTTTACGAGATATTGAACAAAAGAAAAACCGGAAGTTCCGAAATGTCAAATGTTAGCAGCAAACATGCCGCATTACCTGTCCCGAAATACGCAACCAAAAATGGCATTATACCGTTCGCATCTTTAAATATTAAGTAAGTTATGATATCGATAAATTGTGGTATTACTTGGAAGTTTTATTTAACCCACATACAAGTATGATATCAAATGGGACGGGCCTCCATATCAATTATAACAAGAGGCGTAATTAAAACCCTTGTTGCGGTTTTGCATCTCTCCTTCATCCTATTGGTTAACTGGCAGCAGAATAAAACGTTTTTATTGGATAGAGCAGCGAGGTGTAAAATCGATACTTGACCATAAATCACCGCCCACTAAGTAAAATTAATATATCACCAGATATCACGGTATATGAAAAAGTAAACCATTTGAAGTAGCTAATGTTTATAACATGAGATTTCAGAACAGACCAGTTAGGTATATTTTTAGCGTGTTTTATTTTTTATATTTTATTTATTTATTTTTTTTCGCTCAGTTTCTTTTCCCAAAATATATTTTCATTTTTAGCGTGTTTTTTTTTCTTCTTTTTTTTTCTCTTCTCTGTGCCTACTTTAATTATATACGAGGTATAGTCGGAAAGTTCCCGGACTGATTCATTTCAAAGGATATTAAACTATTAAACTTCATATCACTATGAAGTTTTTCAAATAACACATCACATCCATTTCCTTTATTTTTCGGATAAATTAAGAAAAGAATATGCAAGAATTGTTTTAAAATGTCGATTAACATACGGCATATACGGGGGTACGGAGCGCTTTGAAAAATTGCTTAATCGGATTTTTTGATGTTTTGAATCGCTGTCAATTCCTTTATAAAACGGCATCACAATGGCGTGAATTTTTGCATGATGTCACATCAATAGTATTTTGATTCAAATGCAAAGAATCAGAGAGATAACATAACAATTACAATTTTGACAGTGTTTTAAACAGACATGGGAGAATTTTTCGAGCGTAAAAAAAGCCGACGTCATGGGAACGTACGGAGCAGCGCGCGGTAATCAAGAATGGTAAAAGAGCAGACAAGACCCTACAAACACTTGGAAATTCATGAAACCCAAGGAAAAATGTATAGAAAAGGGTGAGGAGTCTTGTGTGCCAATGGGATAGGCTAAGGACACGCGGATATTAATGGCAATCGCAAAAGCGGGAGGCATAGGGAAGAAACGGTCGGGATTTGACATAAAAAATCAGATTTTTCACGAAAACAACACCATCCGCTCATCGATTGTAAGATACATTGACGACTTTTGATTTCATAGGATACGAGAGACCATGGCATGCATCATAAAGCCCCGATTAAGCACCGGTGGATCTTTCCTCGTCTGAAATCTGAGTTTGACGACATGCTCAGGTATGAACCTTGTTAACGTCAAAGTAACGTTATTAACGCCAAAGTGCTCCGTACGTTGTTAGTGTCCATACTTTGAGCCCTAAATTTTCGATGGTTTGATGAAAAAGCCCCTAAATATATATACTATTGTGTAGAAAAATGTTTTTCCCACTCGTATGCAAAGTTTTGACTTTCTTCATTGAAAACAAATAACACAACAAGAACAGTCCGGAAACTTTCCGACTGTACCTCGTATTATATTGATCACAATGCGTTTCAATTTAAATATTTACATTTTTCTAAAACCTCTTCAGATGAACCATTAGATTTTCATCTGTGTTCATACTTCCATGAACAACATCGTGTCACACGACGTCACGCTTGACGTCAACAAACAATGCTCTTGCCAATCTGATTGGACGTTGTAAACGTCGACGCCGTTCCGCTGTTTGAATACACACTGTGTGTAAATTATCTATTTGCTTGTAAATGTGATCGCATTGATGATTTTTCAACAAGCGATAGAGTGAAATGAATATAAATATAAGCAATGAATTTAATTTTTCTGATGTTCATGGAGGTATGAACCGCAGTGGGTCGCTAGCAAAGTTTACATGAACCCCTTTGGGGTTCATTCACTTTGCACGCGACCCACTGCGGTTCATAGCTCCGTGAACACCAGAAAAATGAAATTCATTTCTTAAATAAATACCTTTCTTTTCCCCCAAAAAAATATTTTCATTTTAAACGTGTTTTTTTTTTTTTTTTTTTTTTTTTTTTTTTTTTTTCACTCCTCTCTGTGTCTACTTTAATTATATATTATATTGATCACAATGCGTTTCAATTTAAATAAATGAGGCCCTACCAGGGGTTTTGGGGATTCAGGGAGAAGGGTCATTTAATTTCAGGGAGCTGGGGAGCACTAGCAAATATTTTAAGGGATCTGGGGAGCAAGCGGGGATTTAGGGAGCAAAAGAAGAAAACTTTCAGGGAGCTGAGGAAAAACAAATCAGGGAGCTGGGGAGAAGGGTCAATTTTTTTAGGGAGCAGGGAGCAAAGACCCCCCATGGTAGGGCCTCATAAATACCCTTTCTTTTCCCCAAAAAATATTTTCATTTTTTAGCGTTTTTTTTTTTTTTTTTTTTTTCACTTTTCTCTGTGCCTACTTCAAATATATATTATATTGATCATAATACGTTTCAATTTAACTAAATACTTTTTTTTCCCCCAAATGTAATACACTGAAATCAACCGTAACTTTTTACGGGTACCGTAATTTCTTACGGCCCGTAACTTTTTACGATATAGAAGCTTCGGTGACGCTCTGGTGCCAGGTCCATCGGATCCACGGGTTTCATTATTATAAAGTTTAGCAAGATTATCTAATGTGCTAATTTACTATTTTAAACATATAAAATAACTATTAGTATAATAATTTATTAAGTCATATTTTAAAAATAACTATATAATAAGATTTACTAAATACATATACATAAACATATAAACTGTTTTAGGAGAAATTGACTATTAGCATTATAATTAATAGAAGTCTTATTTAAAACAAAATTTAAACATAAATATATTATATTCAATCTTAACACGTGTATTTAAAATTGTCAATGTTTTTCATAATTGATGTTTTTCAGCTGTTTTACTTTTGTTGATTATATACAATTGTTGTTAATTAGTCGGTTAAAAAGCTCATCAGAGCTTATGTTGTACTGTTGTGATACTTGCCGACTCAAAATAAATCTTATCTTATCTTATCTTATCTTATCTTGCAGCAGGATCTTTCAACATCTCACACACGGTAGGACATTTCCTCCAGTCTCGATTACTTTCAACACAGAAAATTTCACTCTATTTCAACTTTTCACTTAAACAAAATTGGATTGTCTCCCTTAGACCATTCTTTGTTACTGTCTGGATTGATAGTCCTGAATAAAAGGATATAAGATGTAAACCACCTCTTAGAGCCAGGATAAATATACCAAAATCACTCCCGTTGTACCAATCCTGTACAACCTACATAAAATAAATCGGCTCCTCCCCAACTCGCTGTAGGGATCTCCCTTGCCGCCCGCGGCTATCCTCTACCTCTTCGAGTCCGAGCCCGTATCCACTCTCCACACTCGCTGTAGCCTGGGTCTCTGCCCGCCGGCCTATATCCTCTACCGTGTCGGTTCCATGGGTAGCGCTTCGCCCATCCGATGTAGGGATCCCTCCCGTAACTTGGCTACCCTCTACAGCCACGAGTGTATAAAATAAAAATAACTTCACCACTACATGGTGACCCAGCCCCCATGGGCTATCATCTACCTCCAAATGGCTCCAAGAGTTAAACATCTAGTTTGGTTGATTTCTTGTTCCCCTGTTCTCTCCCCTGTTATTTATATACAAAATTTGATAACTAAGCATAGCCAATCATGATAGGTGCGCCTTCACTGGCAGAATTTACAACAAGACAAGACCTGGCTTTTGTTTTTTTATTAACTTCTGGTGCCCTAGAAGAGTTGGGCTGACTGGCAGTGGGTTGTGTCTCCAACCTTGACCTGGAACTAAACAAAATGTGAATATATGTGTGTACGTTTCTTGTTTACATGTGAACCCAAATCCTATTGATAACTATACTTGTTCATCTTCTGTAACCGTTAAGGTATCTTCTATGACTGGTAATGTCATATCATCTGGGTTCAACATCTCAACTGTTAATTCACATCTGAAATTCGTAAACATGATACAATTTTGATTGTGAAGCTCCCAGGTTTTTTTTTCTTACCACAGGGGGTTCCCATCACTATAGAGGTAGCTTCTAGGTTTATGATTATGAACACCATGGAAAATACTCACAGGTTTCTAAACCAACAGAATTTTAAAACAGCACATCCCATTCTCAGAATTTGAAATCACCTTCAACATAATGGTAGCCGAATGTATAACACAATTGTACCAGAAAATTCCTGCCGAGCTCTCGGAACTGGAATCTAATCGAAATCTGCACCGCTGCCACCAGTGTAACAACCTTTGGGCCGGGGGTGGTATGGAGTTAAAGGTTGTTCATGTTTTCTGGTACATGAATGAACACTGAGAATGATTTCAGATAATTCTTGGTTTAATCAGAAAACTAGAATAAGGTTCCTTGTTGGTGTGAATTACATAAACTACAGCAAATCCCTGGCCATTGGTCCCAGATACTGTTCAGTGAATCCTCAGGGTAGAGTAGTGTGGCTTCACTAAGTGGGTGGGGTAACCACGCTAACTAAAAGTCACGACGATCGAGATTTAATGCACAAAATCCACGAAATGTAATGATTATCAATGTAAAGTCTCTCGCCAGTATGAATTTCAGTGTAACTTTCCTCAAATGTTGTCCAACTAAAGCATAAAGTGATTTTAAGTAATTTCCATAACATGAAACGTAGAATGAATGACCGCCACAGACGAAAGCTGGAGACACAACCAACCAAAACTGGTCGCCCTCGCGCTATTTATATGAACACGACCTACAGGGGCGGGGCGAGTCGCCTGGTCGCGACTCACCGGAAGGTCGCAGGCGACGCAGTTCAGCGAGTCGCCTGGTCGAGTTGACCAGGTCATGTGACAGGTCTTGACCCGGAAGGCGTCGCATTTGAGGTCGGCGCAGAACGATGCGCACTCGAAACCGAAAGTAAAACAATCTATATCTATCGATTACGCGAAGCAAATTCAACCGCGGTTTCCAGCGAAAATAAAAGGAAAACGAAACAAATTGATGAAAGGACAATTGCATAAACATGGAATCTATCGACCGATGCAGTGCTAATGGTTAACACGCCGCCAATCGGACAAATTAACAAAAATTACAGGTGAGGCGAAGCGAGCCGCGAAATCTAATGACAATAATAACTTTGACGGTAAATTACACAACGAAAACAGCATCAATCAGAACGCGAATAGCCCGAGCTCGCTACAATATTGAAACTTATGGTAAGCACTGCAACGCTTAGTGTTAACATGTTGACACATCAGTAACAGCAACAGCAACGCTAAGAGTGAATAAGTTGACACTAACGTTTGCAACTGTAACGCTTAGTGTTAACATATTAAAACAAACGGTTGCAACTGCAATGCTAAGACATGTTGACACTAGCCGTTGCATCTGCATCGCATATATAACATGTTGGCATAAACGCTTGCAATTGCAACGCTTAGTGTTAATTTGATGACACTAACGGTTGCAAATGCAATGCTAATTGTTAAAATGTTGACATTAACGGCTGTATTTTGCCAAGTTTTTATTTACTGTTGCGGCTGTAACGCTTAATGTTAACATGTTGACACTTACGAACTGCAATGCATAGTGTTAACATGCTTACACTCACGGTTGCAACTGCAACGCTTAGTGTTAACGTCTCGACACTAACAGTTGCACTTGCAACGCTTAGTGTTAACATGTTGACACTATGTGTTGCAACATCAACGCTTAGAGTTAACATGTTGACACTAACGGTTGCAACTGCAACGCTTAGTGTTCACATATTGACAAACGCAACGCTTAGTGTTAACATATTAACACTTACGGTGGCCACTGCAGCGCATAGTGTTAGCATGTTGACATTAGCGGTTGCAACCCATAGTTTCAACATGTTAACACTTAAGATTGCAACTTCAACGCTTAGTGTTAACATATTAAAACTAACGGTAAGCACTGCAACGCTTAGTGTTAACCTGCTGACATCAACGGTTGTAAGTGCCGCACTTAGTGTTATCTTGTTGACACTTAAGATTGCAATTAAAAAGCTTAGTGTTAACATGTTGACACTAATGAACTGCAATGCATAGTTTTAACATGGTGACATTAACGATTGCAACTGCGACGCTTAGTGTTCACATGTTGAAAACTGCAATACTTAGTGTTAACATGTTGACATTAACGGTTGCAACACATAGTTTCAACATGTTGACACTTACGGTTGCAACTGCAACGCTTAGTGTTAACATGTTGACACTTACAGTTGCACTTAGTGTTAACATATTAAAACCAACGGTAAGCACTGCAGCGCTTAGTGTTAACATGTTGACATCAACGGCTGTAAGTGTAACACAGTGTTATCTTGTTGACAAAATTGCAAAGCTTAGTGTTACACTTAACATGTTGACAATAACGGTTGCAACTTTAACGCTTAATGTTAACATGTTGACACAGCTGGTTGCATCCTCAAAGCGTGCTGACACTAAGGAAAATGCATAGTGTTAACGTGTTGGCACTAACGGTTGCAACTATAACGCTTAGTGTTAACTTAATGACACTATCGGTCGCAACCGCAACGCTTAGATTTAACATGTTGACACTTACGGTAGCAACTGCTACACTGCAAGTGTGACGTGTCGACACAACGCTAAAAGTTTAAAACATGTTGACACTAACGGTTGCAAAACTGCATTGCTTAGAGGTAACATATTTAAACAAAAGGATGCAACTGCAACGCTTAGTGTTAAAATGTTGACATAAATTGTAAGTGCTACACTTAGTGTTATCTTGTTGACACTTAAGGGTGCTATTGCAACGCTTAGTGTTAACATGTTGACACTAATAAAAAGCAATGCATAGTGATAACGTGTTGCAACTGCAACGCTTAGTTTTAACATGTTTACACCAATAGTTGCAATCTCAACGCTTAGTGTTACACATTAAAACTAATGGTAAGCACTGCAACGCTTAGTGTTAATATGTTGACACTATGGGTTGTAACAGCAACGCTAAGAGTGAATATGTTGACACTTATGGTTGCGACTGCATTGCTTAGTGTTAAAATATTGACAATAACGGTTGTAAGTGCTGCACATAGTGTTATTCTGTTGACACTTTAGGATCCAATTGCAACGCTTAGTGTTAACACTAAACAACTGCAATGCATAGTGTCAACGTGTTAACTCTAACGATTGCAACTGCGACGCTTAGTGTTCACATGTTGAAACTTACGGTTGCAACTGCAACGCTTATTTTTAACATGTTGACACTAACGTTTGAACTACAACGCTTTGTGTTAACATGTTTACACTAATAGTTACCACCTACAACGCTTTGTGTTAACATGTTTACACTAATAGTTACCACCTCAACGCTTAGTGTAAATATATTAAAACAAACGGTAAGCACTGCAACGCTTAGTGTTAACATGTTTTACACGAATTGTTGCAGCATCAACGCTTAGTGTTAACATATTAAAACTAATGGTAAACACTGCAACGCTTTGTGTTAACATGTTGACATTAACGGTTGCAAGTGCTACACTAAGTGTTATCTTGTTGACACTTAAGGATGCAATTGCAATGCCTAGTGTTAACATGTTGACATTAATGAACTGAAATGCGTATTGTTAACTTGTTGACTCGTAACGATTGCAACTGCGACGCTTAGTGTTCACATGTTGAAACTTACGGTTGCAATTGCAACGCGTATTGTTAACATGTTGACATTAACGGTTGCAATTGCAATGCTCGGTGTTAACATGTTGACACTAAAAGTTGCATCACTATGGGTCGCAACTGCAACTTTTAGAGTTATTATGTAAGATATTTTATTCCAATCATGGACCATAACATGGTATGAATTATGCTTAATAATGCTAAACATAACGAAAATAACAAAATACCTCATTAAGTTGATTAGTGGAACAAAAAATATACATATACATTTACACAAATACAAAAATATCACAATGAACATATTCATATTTATGATGCAACAATATCTGTCATAATAACCAAACTGGTCGAAAAATCCATATGATAATCTTATCCACGTAGAGTAAAACATGTATACACAAATTGTCCATATCTATTCAAAATGTCTTCATTTTCGCACGTCATCAGCCAGATAAATTTATCATGACTACTTAAGGAAACAAACTTTGGAACTTTACGATTTATGTAATCAAAAAATTCAAGTCTTTCGCGGTTATAAAAAGAACAATCACAAATAAAATGTACTTCGTCTTCTACTTCATTCTGAAAACATTTTTTACATATCACTATCACTAACTTGTTTTTTGCTATATCTTCCACTTTCTATTTCTAACTTGTGTGCACTAATTCTTAATTTTGTAAGAGCTTGTTGATGGTTACGGTCTTTTACAACATCTAAATAAATCTCTTTTTGAAACAATGACTTGAAATTATAGAAAGTCCTTAATTTCCCCTTTTCGATTATCGCTTCATCTTGCAATTTATTACACCACAATTCTTTATACATATTTTTCAATGAAAATTTACCTTTATTACAATTTGTTTCATCTACATTTATTTCTTTGAGAATAGTATTTACACCTAAAAACCATGACTTGTCGCCTGATTGATGCAGTTTCTTACTAACAAGTAAAGTTTGACCAACTAAGGAGTCTTCGCTTTTCTGACACGCATAAAAATAATATTTCAATATATTATTACAAAATCAACATATATTGGAAATCTACATAGTTCGCCAACACAAGCTATGTTAGAAGCTTTAGAATGTACACCCAATACATATTTAAGGAATTTTGTATGCAGTTTTTCCCCATGCATATTCTGGTAAATCTTATCAAGAATATTGTCTACTGACCGTACATTCTTACTTACTTACTCATTGAAGCCCAAATCTCGCTCCCATAGGTTAATATTGGTTTGATGGTATGATCAAATATGTGAAAGGCAATGGAAGAATTTGGATAAGTAGAGCCGAAAACACTTTTTAGTTTGAATATACCTTTGAGTGCTTTCTTGTATAACTCTGAAGAAGCAACTGAAAATGATCCAGAAATACAAAATATAACTCCTAGATACTTATATTCTCGCACGTTTTCCAACGTCTTACCATTGTATTTAAATTCGTAATTATACAATTTACCTGCTTTGTTAAAGATCAATACTTTTGTTTTATCCAAATTAACATCCAGACACCAATCAGTACAGTAATTTTCAAGTTTGTTTAAACAGTTCTGCAGACCTGTTTCATTTTGTGACAGTAATATGACATCATCAGCATACAATAAACAATTCAAATGATATGTACCAATATCAACACCATGACAAGTATTATCAAAAATATCAGGCAAATCGTTTATAAAAATTTTGAATAAATCGGGGCTCAGTGTATCACCTTGCCTGACCCCAATGTTGGACAAGAAAGATTGTGTCAGACCGTTATGCATTTTAAGACTTAGGTAATTACCAACATACATATCTTTGATAACATTGTAAAAATTTCCAGCGATTCCAATTCTTATTAACTTATATAGCATAATATCATGAATAACTGTATCAAATGCTTTGCGAAAGTCTATGAAGCATGCAAACAATTTACAACTTTTATCTTTTGTATATTTTTCAATTAGAGTTCTTAAAACAAACATGTGATCAGCAGTACGAGCTTTCTTTGTAAAACCTATCTGAACCGGATTAATTAGGGAATTATCTTGTAAAAAGTTGTCTAAGCGCTTTGTAAGTATGACATTGAATAATTTTGCAGCACAAGAAAGAATTGAAATTAGCAGGGCGGATATGTGAATGGATTGTGCACTTTTTGATAAAAGCATGAAACTTGGCGCAGGGGTAGATTTATAATTATAAGAATTTTTGAGGGTCAGTGCCACGTAATTTTTTTTCTATGACGGCCGCCATCTTGAATTTCAAAATTGCGGCTTTTTTCATTAAACGCTTATATAGATTGATGTCAGTTTGCAGTACTGCTTTCTTTTCAAGTATTTAAAAGTCATTGTAACTATCATAAACATTTCAAGATATCTTATTATGCATGTAAACTCCTAAATTTTCCAAGATGGTGGCTATTTTTCAAGATGGCCGCCACTTTTATCTGCAGAAAATCAAAATAGCATGATGTTAGCAAATCAAGGTAACAAATATATGGATTTAGTATTGTAAAATGTTTTCAAGTATCTAACATGTCACAAGTTGCATGTGATTTATAATTGGTAAATTGAATTTAACTGATCAAATTTGGCATTAAAAATGGCTACCAAAAAGTGAAGTACATACACATACATGTACGTATGTTTTCATTTTGACAATTTTTCAGAGTTTTGTTTTTCAGATGATTTTACTTGATACTTGTGTATGTGTATTTCTGTATCAGCTTAAAACAATCACATTCTAAATAATGCATTCAAGTGTGGCATCCAAGATGGCCGCCAAATGGAAATGGCCTAATTCTGAAATGTGTCATTCACAATATTTGCTGTCATAGAATTTAAATGTTATGTATTTGAAATCTGCCACAGATAAGTCAGTCGTGCCAGGAACTCCTTAAATGTGGATGCAAAAAGGGCTGCAAGCAGAATTGTACCAGAAAGCGGGTCTGAGATGTACTGGACATTGCTTCTGTAGTGGGGACTGTAGGAGAGATTGAATTGTGATCTATATAGCGTGAAAGAGCACTGGAAAGGTACAAGTAGGCAATGATCAGGAAATGGTACAACCAGAAAGAAATTCCCACTCCATAAACCGAGGGGTTGGAAAAAACTAAAATGATACTTAGGTACTTATACCAAGAAAACATATAGTAAGCCGAGTGAGCAGCTATTCCCCAAAAGGCAGCCACTCAGTTACCTGGACTGAACTGAAATATGAAAACGTGCATAAGGCTCAAACAGCACAAAAAATCGACTCCAAAACACAAAACATTAGAACCATAACAGAAGTATCGCCTTGGAACGATCAGTAATATAAAATTACTGGGGGGCTTAAACCAGTTTTACAGGGCTCTAACCTCATCCTCATCTTCTGCAGTGGTTCACAACATTTAGTTAGTTGTTCGGTCCTCGTGGTGAATCTATAACTAGTCAATGAATCTTCAAGGACAAACGAATACATCATGATAATCACCCTGATGAATCAACAACGAGGACTCAACAGATTCAGTAAGCTGCCCGACGATGGAGATCCCTGGGCGCCGAGTAACTTACTGAAACCTGGAGCAAAAGAAAAACACCAGTTGAACCCCGGTTTGCCAAGCAACAGACTACCTAAAACTTACCAACAAAAATGAAAAGCTTTATATCGGGGCCATTATAGAGTCTGACTCCCGACCCACCGGCGTGCAACTGAAGAAGGCAGCATAGTTATCAACCATGATTGGGTTAAAAACTAAGCATGCAGACTGTCGCATAACATTGCTGTTATAACCTATACGTCTGTAACATGTTGTGATTTTTCTGAACTGAAAAGAAAAATCATTCCTTCCTATAAGTTTCTTAAATTTGTAAACCAAGTCACCATAAAATTCTGGTTCCGAAAGGCCCTCATGTAAAAGCCGCTCTTTAGGCTAACTCAACTCATAATATTTACATTTTTATTGCAATCGTCCTAGATGAAAGTATCTTTCTTGATGTTCTTCATTTCCCAATGAAAAACATTAAGTCACGTGATCTAGAGGCCACGCCTATGGGCAGGGCAACGTCAAAACCCATCCAGTGACGTTGTTTGTTTACTCTTGTTGTGGTGACGTTGGTCGCGTATCGCCATGACGTTAGGCGCGAAAATTTGACGTTTTGGCTGTTCCAAAATTACGTTTAGTCGGATTTAATGTCAAATAACATGAAAATGAGCGGTGATATGTGCAATAAAAAATCTGAAACTTGATTGATAATATAAAATGTAAATATAAGTATTGAAATTCAGATTTTAGCTTTCACTGGATGATGAAAAACATTAGCTGTTTTAATGTCTCCGAGAAGCCCTTCGGGCTTCACAGACATTAAAACAGCCTAATGTTTTTCATCATCCAGTGAAAGCTAAAATCTGAATTTCAATCCTTAAGTGTCTGCGATAAAATTTTTCGAAGTTTATATTCCTTGCTTTAATTTCATTGATAGCCTGTTTGTTGCTTCTATTACTTCTATTACAGGATCCAGTAGATTTTTAACGAGCAGTGTTTATTTCATTTATTAACTATGTACACTTGCGGTCACAGTTATTAATATACCCCTTCGATATTCAGAAATATATTGGCAGCTCTTCTTGTTCAGTGGCAAGAAATGGACAACTGGAGGAATTTGTTTATATATTTTGTTAAGTAAGAGTGAAAATATTTACTCTGTATATAAAACTTCCAGATCTTGTGATGTTGTGTGCCTAAAGTGATTACATAATATATGGAACCAAATTTTATAACCAAAAAAAAAAAAAAAAAAAAAAAAAAAAAAAAAAAAAAAAAAAAAAAAAAAAATAAAAAAAAAAATAAAAACGCTGATTTTCGAGTTTCAAAGATTCCGTGATTAATGGTTTGTAATTTTGTTTATAATTTATGAACAAATAATCATTTTTCTACTAAGGCTGAAAATTTGGTGCCTTTATGAGCACTATTTACAAAGTTACACCCTGATTTTCGTTCAATGAGCATTTTAGAATTTCATGGTAAAGTGGTTGTTACAGTGTAAAATTGAGTACGTCAGTGTTATTTTGCAAGGAAACTAATATTCCACAAGGAAGGTTGTACGGAGAAAGCGTGCTAGTGGATTCATTCTTCAGGTAAGCATGTCTTTAAGCACCGTAAAGACACCTCTGGTTTTATATCCTTAAACGTGCCAAAACGTGGGTTGGAATTTCATCATACAGTTTCTTGATTTGTTTTCTTGACACAGCATAACATAGGGGGCTGGAACTTTCACAGAGAATCTTTTCAATGTCAGGCTATCAGACACAACTCATCTTAATATAGATTGTAAGCCAAGGGAATCATTAGGGCATTCAAACACAGACGTTTCTCTAATATCAAAAATGTGTTTTGCGGTTTACGAATTAATACAAATAACACTGCCTTGCATATATACTAATTATTTCCGCATCCTTTTTTGGCATAATAAACCCTATAGAAGAGGTTTGAAATATCAAGAAGAGGAGATATGAGTCATTGCCTAACAATAAATTAAGCCCACTATGGTATTCTGTGCGGAAGAACAAATAATGAAACTGTATGTTGAAATGCCAACCCACGTTTTGGCAGTATACAAAGCCAAAGGTGAATCCACAGTGCTTCAAGGCATGCTTACCTCATAAAGGAACCCAACAATGAATCTTTCTTCTTACAAGCGTCCTAGTAGAATATTAGTTATCTTGCAAAATAACAGTCACATGCTTAGTTTTATATTGCAACAACCGCTTTACCATGAAATTCATAAATGCACATTGATTGAAAATCAGGGTGTAACTTTGTCAAGAGTGCCCATAAAGACACCAAATTTTCAGCCTAAGTACAAAAGGAGTTAGTAGGTTATTCGGCGCCCAGGGATCTCCATCGTCGGGCAGCTTACTCAGTCTGTGAGTCCTGGTTTTTGATTCATCAGGATGTTTATCATGATTTATTTGTTTGTTCTTGATGATTCATTGACTAGTTAGAGATTCACCACGAGGACCAAATAACTAACTAAATGTTATGAACCACTGCAGAAGCTGAGGGTGAGGTTATGGCCATGTAAAACCGGTTTAAGCCCGCCAGTAACTTTGTGTTACTGATCGTTCCAAGTCGATACTTCTGTGGTGGTTCTTTTTGTTTTATGTCTTGGTGTATAACATTTTTTGTGCTGTTGGCGCCTTATGTATGTTTCCATATTTTTAGTTAAGTTAAGGTAACTGAGTGGCCACCTATTGGGAAAATAGCTGCTCATTCGGCTTACGATATGTTTCATGGTATAAGTACCTGATTGTTAGTTTGGTTTTTTCCCACCTCGGTTTTTGGAGTGGGAATCTTTTTCTGATTGCGCCTTTTCCTGATCTTTGCCTACTTGTACCTTCTTATTCCTACATAAATTAAAAGCAACATCACAAACCATTAACCGTGGATTCTTTGAAACTCGAAAATCACTGATTTTTGTTAAAAGTTTGATTCCATATATTATGTAATCAATTAAGGCATACAACATCACAAGATCTGTAAGTTTTATATACAGAGTAAATATTAACACTCACACTTCACAAAATAAATGAACAAATTCCTCCAGTTGTTCATTTCTTGCCAGTGACGATTGTTCAAAACAAGAAGAGTTGTCAATTTATTTCTGAATATCGAAGGTGTATATTAATAACTGAACGCACCTGTACTACTGAACTGCTTCTCTTCACTGGCAGCCATCCTAAATGCCATACTGAAATAAATTATAAATCTGAAATCATACAGACAAGTTAGATTCTGGTTAAAATAGAAAATACCTAATTTACAATAAGTAAATTCCATCCATTCTCAAAATCTTAAAGTGTCCATATATAATATTTCACTGTTAAGATGCTAATTAAGGTGGCCTTTTAGAAACTTAGCCTTACTCTTGACATTTTTAATCTTGAATTTGAGTTTAAGGTTTTTGAGTGTAAGTAAAATTAAATGAAGAGACACATTTTCGGTAATCATATAATAGCCTATTACTAAAGAATCTGAAAATAGACGGCAATTTCTGACAGAACATTTTTTTGCATGGCAATATTTTATTTTTTATTTATGTATCTATTTATCTTTTTTTTTCTTTTCTTTGTTTTTTTACTTTTTTTTTGACTACATGAATCTTGAATTTATAACTCTACATACCCCTGTAAGCATTTTCAATTTTTTACTTTATTTTATTTTTTTTTTTATATTATATGTGCCATGTTTTCATCAAATTGACTTGGGTTTCGTAAATAAATGGCGGCCATCTTTGAAAATGGTCGCCATCTTGGACTGTTTAGGTATTTCTATGTCTAGTGAGATAGCTTATTATGTTTTGTTAATGTAACTTTGGTTTTTAACGCTTTTAAGGAAAGCAGCACAGCAAATTGACACCCATATGTATTTACTGTATATGCAAGATGCGGCCATTTTGAAATTCAAGATGGCCGCCATCACAGGCCAAATTTTACGTGGCACTGACCCTCAAAAATTTTTATAATTATAAATCTTCCTCTGTGCAAAGTTTCATGCTTTTATCAAAAAGTGCACGATCCCTCAAAAAATTGTTACATATCCGCCAGGCTAAATCCCCCTATAATTATTAGGGTTATCAGAGGTCCCGCCTTTATGGATTGGAGAAAGATATGCTTTCTTCCATTGAGAAGGATATGATCCATTAGTAAGGATAGAGTTAAAAAGTTTTAACAAACAATTCTTTAAGTGCGAAAATCCGCATTTAAGCATTTCATTTGAAATACTATCAAGACCTACGGCTTTATTGTTTTTTAGGCAAACTATCGCCGCTTGGAGTTCTTGAGGCGAAATTTAAAAATCCAGATTGGAAAATGTTTTCAGCTTTTCTTCATGAGTCAATAAATCAGAAATTTGATCAACTCTAGGTTTGAACTTCTCTTGTAAAGTATTTAAACTGGAGAAATGGTCAACCCATTCATCAGGTGATATCTGTGGTTCAGCATTAGACTTATCTTCGCTTTTTAAATCCTCTAAAAGTTTCCAGTAAGCTTTTGGGTCGTTCTCGTGAAGTCGTTCTAATTTTTCAATTACATGCCCCTTATATTCTTTACGCTTCCTTTTACAAGACTTAACATACAACTTCCTAAATTTATAGTATGATCCACGTATAAACGGATCGCTCGGATACTTGGCATATAAATGCCCCTTCTGATCAAGATATCTGCGCATTTTATAAAGCTCAGTGTCGTACCACTTTTTAGAAGATTTATTATTCTTAGAACTTTTCTTAACTTTTTTACTATTTTATGTTGACACTTACGGTTGCAACTGCTACACTGCTAGAGTTACGAGTCGACACTAACAGTTGCAACTGCAACGCTCTTTCCGAAGTCAAACAGACTGAAGATACATAATTCTGAAAACATTTGACATTTGGACCCTAGGGGTTGGTCTGCCTCACCCTGGGGCAACATTATACAATTATTGACTTCAATGAGGTAGATATAAGGATTTATCTACCTGAAAAAAGTTATATTCACCGAGGCCGGAGGCCGAGGTGAATATCACTTTTGAGGGTAGATAAATCCTTATATCTACCGAAATTGAAGTCAATAACTGTTTTGTTATATGACTTTTCAAGTGTTTTAATGTTTATTTTATAACAAATAAACAAACAAAATCATATCAGATGTTAAAGAAAGCTAGACTAAGAAGAATAATTGATCATGCTTGAAAGATAATTTTGTTAGCTCTTAATAAAACATATATTATGGGTACTCCAAAGAATCATTATGATGAGGCAATGCCAATGGGTACCAACAACATGGGTTCTTATGAAAAATAAACAAAATTATCCCATAATTATCACCAAATACACCTTATTATCTAGTGCTTTGTTTACCTGTAAAAGTGTGTTACGACAAAGCATGTAGATTTCATGAACTGAAATGAGTTCAGGCTATTTATAGCTAACTGGCAGGTTTTAAACATATACACCAAATCATGTCAATTTCATCAAGCCCATGTTGATTTCATGCTGGTGCTATTTTTGGGTACTCAGGAGCGTAATATAGACTTTGGAGGTTAATATAGAAAACCTGTCAAAATAATTAACCTCCAGGAACTGGTTTGATCTGGTTTTCGTCAGCTTGGTCTGGTTTCAGAGAAATATAAGGATTTATTAATACTGAATGAGCCAATCAGGAGACAGGAATTCCTTCAGTCATATAACAAACATGTATATTTTCATAATGTTCAAAGATCTTCTCCAAACAAAGCAGCATCTATACAAAGGGGAACCAATGTGTTTATATAAATAATCCAGGTCACATGACAAAGATGGCCGCCGTGCTTATATATGGTAAAAATCCTTCAAAAATCTTTGTAACCGATGAAAAGGTTAAAGTAAGCAAGAATAAGGAAAAAGCACAAGCAGAAAGAGATTCCCACTCCAAAAATCTAGGTGGGGGAAAAACTAAATACTATGAAAACATATTGTAAGCCGATTGAACAGCTATTTTCCAATAGGTGGCCATTCAGTTACCTTAATTTAATTAAAAATATGAAAACCTATTTTAGGTGCAAACAGCACAAAACGTCAACGCCAAGACATAAAACACTAAGAACCAGTGGCGGATTTAGAGGGGGTTCAAGGGGTTCGCTCGAACCTCCCTCTTGACCCAAATTATTTCATTTTCATTGGGAATTTCAAGAGATTTTGTGTAAAATTCGGCATACGAACCCCCCTTTTCTACATATGAACCCCCTCTTCAGAAATCCTGGATCCGCCCCTGGCTCTTAAACTACTCGCCAGTGATCGGTGCAATATATGCGAAGGGGTCAACTTCTTATGCGACATTGCAGAGGTATATTATTTTTGAAACGCAGCTGTAGACACCAGGCGAATGGGTTGTCATCAGTCCATCGAGATTATTGATGCGTCGTGGTTTGTTAATGGATAGTATACATATATAACGGGATTCATATGCGTCGGGAGATCGTTACTAATGCGTTACTCCATATCTTTTGTCCTTATACGGTATGTGTTGATTTTGCAAACGAAAACAATGTCGACTATGCAAAATCGGCGTCGGCTTTGATCTGTGAAAATCATTTTTCCACATGAGTCCAGTTATTAAGAATCCTTGCATGCTCAACAATTTTAGCTAATGGTTTATAAATGTGGTCAGTAGGTACCACAGGGCCACGAAAACTGGTTGTTTCTTATCTGCTCCTATTGTTTGAAGTCTTGAGTGTAAACTAGCAAGTCACAACACAGTCTTTGGGCATTTCTTATCAATCATACATCCAAGTTAGCCTTTAAAACTATTTTAAATAATGCGGGCTCGATAACCACCGTTTTAAGTGCCAAAGATAATGATTACAAGTTTTGTATTGGTCCAGGAATTCCATATGGAATACATAATTGTTAGCTTATCGATTCTGCATACGAAAATACGAAAACATGTGTATCGTCGCTAAATGTAACTGAATGGTCTATTTTCATACGTGGGGTTCAGCTAAGTTCCCTCGCATCTGTGAAATCAATATAAACTAGCATTTTTTTTTTTGTTTGACGACAGAGAGGTATAATTTATAGATATTGTCACTTTTTGTAGCTTTTCGTCTACTGGTCGCGTTCATAAACGAATAGCTGAAAAACCACAGATGGCACAAGGATTCCGAATCATTTTCATTGACAAAATAGAAGATTTTTTGCACATCACATCGGTCGCTGATTTTGCAAACGCGACTTAATTTTCTCGCACGGAAGCAAAAAGTATGATTCTAACAGTCCACAGGCAAAGGATGTATAGAACGCATTCCTAACGATCACCAAGGCGCATACAAAGTTACTATAGAATGTATTGAGAAACCACGGCGCATCAATAATTTCGATTAACAGATGGGTCCCAATGAGACTGGAAAGAAAATAATCACAAGTCATTTTCCGACAGCACACTTGAAGAGAAAGATGACTAGCTCTTACCCATCAAGATAGCGACCCGGCTAGTATCAATCAAAAACAAAGATAACGAAGACAACAGAGAGACAGACAAATTACACAGAAGATATATCATAAAGATAAATTACCTCACTGGGACAGTGACGTTTGACTGGACGGCGAACATGCCAATCTGGACGGTGAAGTTTTTAATGGGATGACAATCACCACAATGGGACGGTATCGTTTTTACTCGGACTTGCCAGTTACGATATTATTAAATAAAATTACGCATTGCGCTCATCAGTTAAAACTTCAAACTTACAATGTTTATCAACAAAATTTTAATATTAAAACAAAAAAAAAAAAAAAAAAAAAAAACAACAAAAAACGAAAAACAAAACAAAAAAAAATCATTTTCCGTTGGTGGGGTTTGAACGAACTACCCATTTCCTTAACGATCGCAATGACGAACAAATGTTGCATTTGCGACCTTAACCACTCGGCCATGATATTGGGCCTGTTTACATGACAGAAAGATTATCCCTTTATATTAGATTCGAATCCAAGGGAAAATACTCAATTTTTCATTTACTCAAATGGTCCCACTATAAAACGGGCTACACACGATAGTTGTCTCAAATGTAAATGCAATTTAGCATATCAATATTTATTCAGATTTTGCAAAGAGCATGAACACGTGTTTAATGCAAACATTATCTAGTTTCATTATAAAGAATGAAACACTATTACACCTTGTTAAATTAATATTTGGTTCACCCATAAGCTTTGTTTTAACTCATATACGGTTAACCTGGTTCAATACCAATTATTTACCTGTCCCGGCGTTACGCTGTGGGCGGTTCCATGCCAAAGAGGTAAATCCGAGGCCTGGTTATCGCTATTGCACTGCAGCAGGGCCCCGGAGAAGGTACTAGTTCGACACAAAGTTGAACTATACTCCGCTTAGACTTAGTCTAAGCGAAGAGCGTTGGTACTGTGCCTTCGCTTCAACTAAGCGGTTCCCTCGGTGAGGGGCCGCACATCTGGGGTAAGGGGGTGGGTATGGAGACCTTCTGGGCCATGGGGACTGGTTTAGTGGGAACGATGAGGGAATGGGTATGGTGGGGGCCATAGGGAGGGATGGTTGGGAATGGGTGGCGGCGTGGCCCATGAGGTGTGGTTGAGGTGGATGGATGTTGCTTTATTTTGACGGACCCCCGTAAGGGTGTGTTGAGATTTTTAGAGATGGGCTTTTATTTAGTAACGAAATATATTACTCTTTTTTGTCAGTTTTCTTCTATGATGCTTTTCTCTCATACAACATACGAGTGTTATGCCCAGTCTGCATTTAGTCATTCTATGGTTTCTTATTCGTCCGTTTAACCTGCCATGCTCAAACACAATATGGCGGCATTATGTTTTACCTCAATTAATACGCACGTAAATAATGATTCTGGCCGGTATTCACTTGTGGTATTATCCACCCTTTAGGGGTTATTCTGAACATTTAACGATACATAAGCTGTATTCAAGTTTCTGCTCTAAATACCCCCGAATATGTGGTCTGGGGTGCAGGACACACTTTTTACCCACTTGTCCTGGACAAAATGGTCAATATATTAGGGTATGACTACATTTTGGTTTGTAAATTTGTGTAAAATTATTTTTAAGCAGCGTTTGATTTTTATTTCACTCAAGCAGTTGTTATTGGTTATTTAAACTGAATTTTGTCAGGTCACATGACCTTTTATATTTTCATTAGTGCAGAACTAACTTGTTGGATTTTACCCCTAAACCTGGAAATCGGCTTTTCAAAAATGGTTCTTTTTAAGTGGAATTTACTGTGAGAAGTCAACGGCTGCCATGTATTCAATAATCATTGCGCATATATTTAAAGCAGTAGGCTTTATCTACACATGATCATGCACTTTATGGTCATTGTATGGGCCAGTGACATGTCATAACTTCAAGGAAAATGTGTCTTTTTGGGGCGAAAAAAAGCCCTTAAAGTGCAGGGGTGTGGTAGGTTTACATTTGCATAGAGCTTGTCCCAGTCAGCAGAAACTGTTTCTGTTACTGTGAGATGATTTTATGGTCTGTATTTTATTAACTGTGGGTATAATTGAATGGTTATTAAGGTTTTGAAATTAGGGTGTTCGTTTCAAGCATGTTGCCGTCTGCTCAGCCTCTATGACTACTCGCCAGTGATCGGTGCAATATATGCGAAGGGGTCAACTTCTTATGCGACATTGCAGAGGTATATTATTTTTGAAACGCAGCTGTAGACACCAGGCGAATGGGTTGTCATCAGTTCATCGAGATTATTGATGCGTCGTGGTTTGTTAATGGATAGTATACATATATAACGGGATTCATATGCGTCGGGAGATCGTTACTAATGCGTTACTCCATATCTTTTGTCCTTATAAGGTAAGTTCTAGATGTGTTGATTTTGCAAACGAAAACAATGTCGACTATGCAAAATCGGTGTCGGCTTTGATCTGTGAAAATCATTTTTCCACATGAGTCCAGTTAGTAAGAATCCTTGCATGCTCAACAATTTTAGCTAATGGTTTATAAATGTGGTCAGTAGGTACCACAGGGCCACGAAAACTGGTTGTTTCTTTTCTGCTCCTATTGTTTGAAGTCTTGAGTGTAAACTAGCAAGTCACAACACAGTCTTTGGGCATTTCTTATCAATCATACATCCAAGTTAGCCTTTAAAACTATTTTAAATAATGCGGGCTCGATAACCACCGTTTTAAGTGCCAAAGATAATGATTACAAGTTTTGTATTGGTCCAGGAATTCCATATGGAATACATAATTGTTAGCTTATCGATTCTGCATACGAAAATACGAAAACATGTGTATCGTCGCTAAATGTAACTGAATGGTCTATTTTCATACGTGGGGTTCAGCTAAGTTCCCTCGCATCTGTGAAATCAATATAAACTAGCATTTTTTTTTTGTTTGACGACAGAGAGGTATAATTTATAGATATTGTCACTTTTTGTAGCTTTTCGTCTACTGGTCGCGTTCATAAACGAATAGCTGAAAAACCACAGATGGCACAAGGATTCCGAATCATTTTCATTGACAAAATAGAAGATTTTTTGCACATCACATCGGTCGCTGATTTTGCAAACGCGACTTAATTTTCTCGCACGGAAGCAAAAAGTATGATTCTAACAGTCCACAGGCAAAGGATGTATAGAACGCATTCCTAACGATCACCAAGGCGCATACAAAGTTACTATAGAATGTATTGAGAAACCACGGCGCATCAATAATTTCGATTAACAGATGGGTCCCAATGAGACTGGAAAGAAAATAATCACAAGTCATTTTCCGACAGCACACTTGAAGAGAAAGATGACTAGCTCTTACGCATCAAGGTAGCGACCCGGCTAGTATCAATCAAAAACAAAGATAACGAAGACAACAGAGAGACAGACAAATTACAGAGAAGATATATCATAAAGTCAGATAAATTACCTCACTGGGACAGTGACGTTTGACTGGACGGCGAACATGCCAATCTGGACGGTGAAGTTTTTAATGGGATGACAATCACCACAATGGGACGGTATCGTTTTTACTCGGACTTGCCAGTTACGATATTATTAAATAAAATTACGCATTGCGCTCATCAGTTAAAACTTCAAACTTACAATGTTTATCAACAAAATTTTAATATTAAAACAAAAAAAAAACAAAAAAAAAAAAAAACGAAAAACAAAACAAAAAAAAAAAAAAAATCATTTTCCGTTGGTGGGGTTTGAACGAACTACCCATTTCCTTAACGATCGCAATGACGAACAAATGTTGCATTTGCGACCTTAACCACTCGGCCATGATATTGGGCCTGTTTACATGACAGAAAGATTATCCCTTTATATTAGATTCGAATCCAAGGGAAAATACTCAATTTTTCATTTACTCAAATGGTCCCACTATAAAACGGGCTACACACGATAGTTGTCTCAAATGTAAATGCAATTTAGCATATCAATATTTATTCAGATTTTGCAAAGAGCATGAACACGTGTTTAATGCCAACATTATCTAGTTTCATTATAAAGAATGAAACACTATTACACCTTGTTAAATTAATATTTGGTTCACCCATAAGCTTTGTTTTAACTCATATACGGTTAACCTGGTTCAATACCAATTATTTTACCTGTCCCGGCGTTACGCTGTGGGCGGTTCCATGCCAAAGAGGTAAATCCGAGGCCTGGTTATCGCTATTGCACTGCAGCAGGGCCCCGGAGAAGGTACTAGTTCGACACAAAGTTGAACTATACTCCGCTTAGACTTAGTCTAAGCGAAGAGCGTTGGTGCTGTGCCTTCGCTTCAACTAAGCGGTTCCCTCGGTGAGGGGCCGCACATCTGGGGTAAGGGGGTGGGTATGGAGACCTTCTGGGCCATGGTGACTGGTTTGGTGGGAACGATGAGGGAATGGGTATGGTGGGGGCCATAGGGAGGGATGGTTGGGAATGGGTGGCGGCGTGGCCCATGAGGTGTGGTTGAGGTGGATGGATGTTGCTTTTTTTCTCACCTCGAATGATAATCGATTTAAAATTTATGAAAGATGCTACACAATGATCGCGATTAACTTTTGAGTATAATTTTATAAACATTACATATCCTCACAGAATGTGACACCTCTGAACAACAAACGCATTGTGCATTGTAAGAATACACATCAACATTATTGTCGTAATTGCAATTGGTCCAATTAAAGTTTGCATTTCACACCTAAGTAACTCTTTTTACTCAATCTGATGACCAAACGATAGCGTCTCCGTGTCCCAGTTTGAACAAAGCAAAAACCGACATAAAAATTCTTAATTATCTTCATTCAAATCTCTCTCTCTCTCTCTCTCTCTCTCTCTCTCTCTCTCTCTCTCTCTCTCGTTAAAGCTGCAGAAAAACACTGAAACTGTACACTGTTTTCAATGAAATTGAGATTTGTTTTTACTGTGCTGCTACTTTTTACGCTGATTCGTTCTTATTTTCTTATTTTATTTCTGCTCTCAGCCACGGTCTAGATCATCCCGTTGAGTTTTCTGGAATCGCATATTCATTCATTCATTCTCAGTCACAAGTCGCAAGATACATCAATTCATTATTTTTGTTTTTTTACTTTTTAAAAATTCATTAAATGTTTTTTGTTGTTGTTGTTTTTTATCAAAAGATTAGTACTAGATCTATAATTAATATTACACAAAAATGCAGATATTGACGATACGATTTTGAACAGTTCAGTGGCGCATCAATGTTGTTTTAGTTAATCTATGACCTAAGGGTATGATTTAAAGCGTGACTGATTTTATGACATGCAGTCTCGGATTATAAAACCTTAACCATTTCACATTTTAGCCGCGGCGTGAGAAAACCGGTATTAGGGGTTTTCCGACCAGGTCTGACACTAACCGGCTTTTTTTTTTTTTTTTTTTTAAACAAAAAAAAAAAAAAAAAAAAAAAAAAAGTACTATAATTCAATATTACACAAAAAATGCGACACGATTTTGATCACGATCAGTGGCGCATCAATGTTGTTTTAGTTTATCTATGACCTAGGGGTATGATTTAAAGCGTGCCTGATTTTATGACATGCAGTCTCGGATTATAAAACTATACCATTTCACATTTGAGCCGCGGTGTGAGAAAACCGGTACTAGGGGTTTCCGATCAGGTCTGACACAAACCGGCTTGTGTACTACACCATTTGGCAAGAAGCTTGAAAATTCGGATTGAGGAAGATAAGGAATTGTATTACCCGTGTAGCGAAAACAATGGCGCTGATCAGCTAGGCAACTGCTACACAGCTGACCTGAGCCTTTGTTTTTGCATAGTTAAATTCCGGTTTTCGCATGACGCGGCTCATTTTTAATGGAAGGTGTACTTGTTATATAAATATTGCGAAAATGCAAGGAGTCGATCAGCCTGTGCACTTGAAAAACTTGTCCAAGCGAGGTTTGACGGATTCAAAAGCAAACCGGTCTACGCATACATAAATACTTGAAAATTGGAAATAAAGATTAAGCTAGTCATCAGGCTGCGAGGTGGTTCTAATATGTGCCCACAATATATGTTTTGAGCAATAATAAGAAAAATATCAAATAATTTCTACTTTTACAATTTGGGAAAAATCTATATATTGCATGGGCGTGTTTTCGTAATGCTTACATTTAATATGTAACATATATCATATACTCATAGCATTTATTTTGAGGAAGCAATAAATAAATAAATAAATAAATAAATAAATAAATAAATAAATAAATAAATAAATACATGAATGAATAATTAAATAAAAATAATACAACTGAATGCTTACAGTACAAACTGGTCCATGAGTTTAACCGCGACGATGCGATTGTCACGGGTACCCACAATGTGCATTTGAATGGGAAAAACACGAGTTTTCTTTCATTCGAAATCGTGTTGTTTTTTTTTTACCGTCATCAAAGCCACACATTTTGTATTTCTTTTTTTTTTTCATATTATTTCATAGTCGAAGTTTTGAGTTCATAAATTTTTAAGACAATTTATGATTGATTGATTGATATTTATTCGGTAAAATCAACACATACATACATACATATATAGAAACATAAAAAGTATAAAGCACATTGCCTATCACAGTTAATTGTTATGAATAAATTAAATATATATAAAGACATTTTGAAAGACACTATTTATAAATCAATCTAAAATGTATAAATAAACATTTTTGAAAAACACTTTTTATAAATTAATTTAAAAAATATAAATATACATTTTTGAAAGACGTCACTGTATAAAAATAGTTCTGGGGGAAAATACGTTGCTAAAAATAACAAGTTAAAGAGGCAAGTAATAAAAAAATATCACAGCATAATCATGTCTCACACTCCCGGACCAAAGGAGTGTAGCAAAGCGTAACGTCAAGCTTCTTCGCCTACACCCACCGTCTCTGGAAGTGACCAAGCCTGGTGCCGCCAGCAGAACGGTGCCCAAGTGTATGAGACATGAAAAAAAAAATGCATAAAATATATTGTTATGTATGCGTGTTGAAATAACCCAGGATAGCCCATGAAAGCCCAAAGGCTTATTTCCAATGGGGTCCTGATCAAATTTTATGGTTGCCCTTAGGCTAAAGTTACACAGGTAATTTTACGGACAGAGGCGCCAAGTAAATAGTAAATCACCGGAAAGAACCGAAGATGATTTACCTGTACCACTAATCCCCTAAGCTGATAATACGATAAGACGCGCTGAGGAGACTTTTTCCACATGCTGGACAAATGATTCGGAACTGGATAAATTGGTGGTCTGCTTCAAAGCCATCGTGTGGCACACAGAATATTCACAATTAAACAGATTGAAGTTCATTATTTAGAAGAAAGATTATACTTTCTAATGGTAAGGTCGAAACCTAATTTGCTCTGAGCAATTATCTGGAAACCGCTTCGAAAATAAAGTGACCCGGAACTGGATAATTTACTGTATTGTTAATAATACAAGTACGTATCCTGCAATATAGAATCGGCACATAAGGTTTACATGTTATTAATCTGTGCCATTAAGTATTTATTTAGTTATCTTTATGCATTATATACTTTGTCGAACATGTTTACTCATGCCACACATCTAATACAATGCTACCGAAATCAACAAGACATCACCCCCATCCCCAAATTGTACTTTTCAATATTTCAACCACTAAATTTTTCACAATCTGTATTTTGTTGCTGCTTCCACCATGTCATGTTAAATGTATTATTGTTAAATGTATTATTGTATCATATCCTCAAGATGGGTGAAGTTAGCCGAAGTAGCCTGACCAGCCGAGGTAGGCTACTTCGGCTGGCCGGAGTAGCCTGACCAGCCGAAGTAGCAGAAACTGCTGGCCGGAGTAGCCTGACCAGCCGAAGTAGCAGAAATTGGTGGCATATGTAGCCGAAACAGCCGAAGCAGTTTTGGTTGCGAGCAGGACCAGGTGAAACTGCCTAGTACATGAAACTTAAGGTCCATAGAAATTTGATCCCAGCCAGTTATCTACACAGCCCAAGAAAATTATGGTTAAATGTGGAAATGCAACAAATGAGTAAAAAATAATTTTCTGAATTCAATCCCAGGTATCCATCTTCGACTGGTTCTTATCAAGGCGCCCCAGGTTTAGCGAGGTCAATATCTAGAGGGAACTAAAGTCCGTCAAGGTGCCTTTTCATCACATAGGACGGCTACACCATGAATCGCTGTTTTTTCTTTATTTTTGTTTTGGAAACGCGATTAGAAATGATCGTAGGTTAAAACTAAAAACTATAGAAGGTAAAGGTATTCATTTTGTCTAGCACTGCCGAACATACCAGTTAATTGAGCTAGCGACTAGGAAGGAGTTTAATCATAACAAGAAAAATATTAAGAAGTATACGAGAAGCAGGACGACTAGCTCTTCCCCGACAGGGTAACCATTTGACAAACATGCAAACACAAAGGTGACGAGTTCAACAAAGACAGAGAATGGGAACAAAAATGGGCCATCAATAGGGGCAGACACTAGAAACAGAAACTGGCTATCCTCGAATTTTCAAATACAGAAATACAAATCAAAGTAGACTTACAGACATATTAAGATACAAACAACTTAAACATAAATCCCAACAGAACCGTTCTGGAATAGTCAGTAAAGAACTAATAAGACGGCAAAATAGGGGTACAAAGATGACCGAAAATGGAAATTTCTGTATAGTATTGCAATGTGTCGGTACCAACTCGGGCTGGTTTCTCACAGAACCCCACCGAGTTTAGGGAGTTCGAGACCCAGTGGGGCTTGTAGTCCATACAAGTGCCTTTACAGCCCATAGGTCGGTTATACTGGGAAAACTCTGGTTTGTCGGAAATTTCAACTCAAACATTGGGAAACGTGAACATTCATGGGTTTGGGGGTGGGGTTTGAGGCACCCTTGTCATTGACGTGCGCGGAGTTTAGGGAGCAAGCGACCTAGTGGGATTTACAGTAGAAGGGATGTACTTTCAGACCACATAAGCGGCTATGCCGGGAAAACTCTAGTTTTCGAGAAATAGGGGTACAAAGATGACCGAAAATGGAAATTTCTGTATAGTATTGCAATGTGTCGGTACCAACTCGGGCTGGTTTCTCGCAGAAACCCACCGAGTTTAGGGAGTTCGAGACCCAGTGGGGCTTGTAGTCCATACAAGTGCCTTTACAGCCCATAGGTCGGTTATACTGGGAAAACTCTGGTTTGTCGGAAATTTCAACTCAAACATTGGGAAACGTGAACATTCATGGGTTTGGGGGTGGGGTTTGAGGCACCCCTGTCATTGACGTGCGTGGAGTTTAGGGAGCAAGCGACCTAGTGGGATTTACAGTAGAAGGGATGTACTTTCAGACCACATAAGCGGCTATGCCGGGAAAACTCTAGTTTTCGAGAAATAGGGGTACAAAGATGACCGAAAATGGAAATTTCTGTATAGTATTGCAATGTGTCGGTACCAACTCGGACTGGTTTCTCACAGAACCCCACCGAGTTTAGGGAGTTCGAGACCCAGTGGGGCTTGTAGTCCATACAAGTGCCTTTACAGCCCATAGGTCGGTTATACTGGGAAAACTCTGGTTTGTCGGAAATTTCAACTCAAACATTGGAAAACGTGAACATTCATGGGTTTGGGGTGGGGTATGATGCACCTCTGTCATTGACGTGCGCGGAGTTTAGGGAGCAAGCGACCTAGTGGGATTTACAGTAGAAGGGATGTACTTTCAGACCACATAAGCGGCTATGCCGGGAAAACTCTAGTTTTTTAGAAATAGGGGTACAAAGATGACCGAAAATGGAAATTTCTGTATAGTATTGCAATGTGTCGGTGCCAACTCGGGCTGGTTTCTCACAGAAACCCACCGAGTTTAGGGAGTTCGAGACCCAGTGGGGCTTGTAGTCCATACAAGTGCCTTTACAGCCCATAGGTCGGTTATACTGGGAAAACTCTGGTTTGTCGGAAATTTCAACTCAAACATTGGGAAACGTGAACATTCATGGGTTTGGGGGTGGGGTATGAGGCACCCCTGTCATTGACGTGCGCGGAGTTTAGGGAGCAAGCGACATAGTGGGATTTACAGTAGAAGGGATGTACTTTGAGACCACATAAGCGGCTATGCCGGGAAAACTCTAGTTTTTGAGAAATAGGGGTACAAAGATGACCAAAAATGGAAATTTCTGTATAGTATTGCAATGTGTCGGTACCAACTCGGGCTGGTTTCTCACAGAACCCCACCGAGTTTAGGGAGTTCGAGACCCAGTGGGGCTTGTAGTCCATACAAGTGCCTTTACAGCCCATAGGTCGGTTATACTGGGAAAACTCTGGTTTGTCGGAAATTTCAACTCAAACATTGGGAAACGTGAACATTCATGGGTTTGGGGGTGGGGTATGAGGCACCCCTGTCACTGACGTGGGCGGAGTTTAGGGAGCAAGCGACCTAGTGGGATTTACAGAAGAAGGGGTGTACTTTCAGACCACATAAGCGGCTATGCCGGGAAAACTCTAGTTTTCGAGAAATAGGGGTACAAAGATGACCGAAAATGGAAATTTCTGTATAGTATTGCAATGTGTCGGTACCAACTCGGGCTGGTTTCTCACAGAACCCCACCGAGTTTAGGGAGTTCGAGACCCAGTGGGGCTTGTAGTCCATACAAGTGCCTTTACAGCCCATAGGTCGGTTATACTGGGAAAACTCTGGTTTGTTGGAAATTTCAACTCAAACATTGGGACACGTGAACATTCATGGGTTTGGGGGTGGGGTATGAGGCACCCCTGTCATTGACGTGCGCGGAGTTTAGGGAGCAAGCGACCTAGTGGGATTTACAGTAGAAGGGATGTACTTTCAGACCACATAAGCGGCTATGCCGGGAAAACTCTAGTTTTCGAGAAATAGGGGTACAAAGATGATCGAAAATGGAAATTTCTGTATAGTATTGCAATGTGTCGGAACCAACTCGGGCTGGTTTCTCACAGAACCCCACCGAGTTTAGGGAGTTCGAGACCCAGTGGGGCTTGTAGTCCATACAAGTGCCTTTACAGCCCATAGGTCGGTTATACTGGGAAAACTCTGGTTTCTCGGAAATTTCAACTCAAACATTGGGAAACGTGAACATTCATGGGTTTGGGGGTGGGGTTTGAGGCACCCCTGTCATTGACGTGCGCGGAGTTTAGGGAGCAAGCGACCTAGTGGGATTTACAGTAGAAGGGATGTACTTTCAGACCACATAAGCGGCTATGCCGGGAAAACTCTAGTTTTCGAGAAATAGGGGTACAAAGATGACCAAAAATGGAAATTGATGTATAATATTGCAATGTGTCGGTACCAACTCGGGCTGGTTTCTCACAGAACCCCACCGAGTTTAGGGAGTTCGAGACCCAGTGGGGCTTGTAGTCCATACAAGTGCCTTTACAGCCCATAGGTCGGTTATACTGGGAAAACTCTGGTTTGTCGGAAATTTCAACTCACACATTGGGAAACGTGAACATTCATGGGTTTGGGGGTGGGGTATGAGGCACCCCTGTCATTGACGTGCGCGGAGTTTAGGGAGCAAGCGACCTAGTGGGATTTACAGTAGAAGGGATGTACTTTTAGACCACATAAGCGGCTATGCCGGGAAAACTCTAGTTTTCGAGAAATAGGGGTACAAAAATGACCAAAAATAGAAATTTCTGTATAGTATTGCAATGTGTCGGTACCAACTCGGGCTGGTTTCTCACAGAACCCCACCGAGTTTAGGGAGTTCGAGACCCAGTGGGACTTGTAGTCCATACAAGTGCCTTTACAGCCCATAGGTCGGTTATACTGGGAAAACTCTGGTTTGTCGGAAATTTCAACTCAAACATTGGAAAACGTGAACATTCATGGGTTTGGGGGTGGGGTATGAGGCACCCCTGTCACTGACGTGGGCGGAGTTTAGGGAGCAAGCGACCTAGTGGGATTTACAGAAGAAGGGATGTACTTTCAGACCACATAAGCGGCTATGCCGGGAAAACTCTAGTTTTTGAGAAATAGGGGTACAAAGATGACCGAAAATGGAAATTTCTGTATAGTATTGCAATGTGTCGGTACCAACTCGGGCTGGTTTCTCACAGAACCCCACCGAGTTTAGGGAGTTCGAGACCCAGTGGGGCTTGTAGTCCATACAAGTGCCTTTACAGCCCATAGGTCGGTTATACTGGGAAAACTCTGGTTTGTCGGAAATTTCAACTCAAACATTGGAAAACGTGAACATTCATGGGTTTGGGGGTGGGGTATGAGGCACCCCTGTCATTGACGTGCGCGGAGTTTAGGGAGCAAGCGACCTAGTGGGATTTACAGTAGAAGGGATGTACTTTCAGACCACATAAGCGGCTATGCCAGGAAAACTCTAGTTTTCGAGAAATAGGGATACAAAGATGACCGAAAATGGAAATTTCTGTATAGTATTGCAATGTGTCGGTACCAACTCGGGCTGGTTTCTCACAGAACCCCACCGAGTTTAGGGAGTTCGAGACCCAGTGGGACTTGTAGTCCATACAAGTGCCTTTACAGCCCATAGGTCGGTTATACTGGGAAAACTCTGGTTTGTCGGAAATTTCAACTCAAACATTGGAAAACGTGAACATTCATGGGTTTAGGGGTGGGGTATGAGGCACCCCTGTCATTGACGTGCGCGGAGTTTAGGGAGCAAGCGACCTAGTGGGATTTACAGTAGAAGGGATGTACTTTCAGACCACATAAGCGGCTATGCCGGGAAAACTCTAGTTTTCGAGAAATAGGGGTACAAAGATGATCGAAAATGGAAATTTCTGTATAGTATTGCAATGTGTCGGTACCAACTCGGGCTGGTTTCTCACAGAACCCCACCGAGTTTAGGGAGTTCGAGACCCAGTGGGGCTTGTAGTCCATACAAGTGCCTTTACAGCCCATAGGTCGGTTATACTGGGAAAACTCTGGTTTGTCGGAAATTTCAACTCAAACATTGGGAAACGTGAACATTCATGGGTTTGGGGGTGGGGTTTGAGACACCCCTGTCATTGACGTGCCCGGAGTTTAGGGAGCAAGCGACCTAGTGGGATTTACAGTAGAAGGGATGTACTTTCAGACCACATAAGCGGCTATGCCGGGAAAACTCTAGTTTTTGAGAAATAGGGGTACAAAGATGACCAAAAATGGAAATTTCTGTATAGTATTGCAATGTGTCGGTACCAACTCGGGCTGGTTTCTCAAAGAACCCCACCGAGTTTAGGGAGTTCGAGACCCAGTGGGGCTTGTAGTCCATACAAGTGCCCTTACAGCCCATAGGTCGGTTATACTGGGAAAACTCTGGTTTGTCGGAAATTTCAACTCAAACATTGGGAAACGTGAACATTCATGGGTTTGGGGGTGGGGTATGAGGCACCCCTGTCATTGACGTGCGCGGAGTTTAGGGAGCAAGCGACCTAGTGGGATTTACAGTAGAAGGGATGTACTTTCAGACCACATAAGCGGCTATGCCGGGAAAACTCTAGTTTTCGAGAAATAGGGGTACAAAGATGACCGAAAATGGAAATTTCTGTATAGTATTGCAATGTGTCGGTACCAACTCGGGCTGGTTTCTCACAGAACCCCACCGAGTTTAGGGAGTTCGAGACCCAGTGGGGCTTGTAGTCCATACAAGTGTCTTTACAGCCCATAGGTCGGTTATACTGGGAAAACTCTGGTTTCTCGGAAATTTCAACTCAAACATTGGGAAACGTGAACATTCATGGGTTTGGGGGTGGGGTTTGAGGCACCCTTGTCATTGACGTGCGCGGAGTTTAGGGAGCAAGCGACCTAGTGGGATTTACAGTAGAAGGGATGTACTTTCAGACCACATAAGCGGCTATGCCGGGAAAACTCTAGTTTTCGAGAAATAGGGGTACAAAGATGACCAAAAATGGAAATTTCTGTATAGTATTGCAATGTGTCGGTACCAACTCGGGCTGGTTTCTCACAGAACCCCACCGAGTTTAGGGAGTTCGAGACCCAGTGGGGCTTGTAGTCCATACAAGTGCCTTTACAGCCCATAGGTCGGTTATACTGGGAAAACTCTGGTTTGTCGGAAATTTCAACCCAAACATTGGGAAACGTGAACATTCATGGGTTTGGGGGTTGGGTATGAGGCACCCCTGTCATTGACGTGCGCGGAGTTTAGGGAGCAAGCGACCTAGTGGGTTTTACAGAAGAAGGGATGTACTTTCAGACCACATAAGCGGCTATGCCAGGAAAACTCTAGTTTTCGAGAAATAGGGGTACAAAGATGACCGAAAATGGAAATTTCTGTATAGTATTGCAATGTGTCGGTACCAACTCGGGCTGGTTTCTCACAGAACCCCACCGAGTTTAGGGAGTTCGAGACCCAGTGGGGCTTGTATTCCATACAAGTGCCTTTACAGCCCATAGGTCGGTTATACTGGGAAAACTCTGGTCTGTCGGAAATTTCAACTCAAACATTGGGAAACGTGAACATTCATGGGTTTGGGGGTGGGGTTTGAGGCACCCTTGTCATTGACGTGCGCGGAGTTTAGGGAGCAAGCGACCTAGTGGGATTTACAGTAGAAGGGATGTACTTTCAGACCACATAAGCGGCTATGCCGGTAAAACTCTAGTTTTCGAGAAATAGGGGTACAAAGATGACCAAAAATGGAAATTTCTGTATAGTATTGCAATGTGTCGGTACCAACTCGGGCTGGTTTCTCACAGAACCCCACCGTGTTAAGGGAGTTCGAGACCCAGTGGGGCTTGTAGTCCATACAAGTGCCTTTACAGCCCATAGGTCGGTTATACTGGAAAAACTCTGGTTTGTCGGAAATTTCAACTCAAACATTGGGAAACGTGAACATTCATGGGTTTGGGGGTGGGGTATGAGGCACCCCTGTCATTGACGTGCGCGGAGTTTAGGGAGCAAGCGACCTAGTGGGATTTACAGTAGAAGGGATGTACTTTCAGACCACATAAGCGGCTATGCCGGGAAAACTCTAGTTTTTGAGAAATAGGGGTACAAAGATGACCGAAAATGGAAATTTCTGTATAGTATTGCAATGTGTCGGTACCAACTCGGGCTGGTTTCTCACAGAACCCCACCGAGTTTAGGGAGTTCGAGACCCAGTGGGGCTTGTAGTCCATACAAGTGCCTTTACAGCCCATAGGTCGGTTATACTGGGAAAACTCTGGTTTGTCGGAAATTTCAACTCAAACATTGGGAAACGTGAACATTCATGGGTTTGGGGGTGGGGTATGAGGCACCCCTGTCACTGACGTGGGCGGAGTTTAGGGAGCAAGCGACCTAGTGGGATTTACAGAAGAAGGGGTGTACTTTCAGACCACATAAGCGGCTATGCCGGGAAAACTCTAGTTTTCGAGAAATAGGGGTACAAAGATGACCGAAAATGGAAATTTCTGTATAGTATTGCAATGTGTCGGTACCAACTCGGGCTGGTTTCTCACAGAACCCCACCGAGTTTAGGGAGTTCGAGACCCAGTGGGGCTTGTAGTCCATACAAGTGCCTTTACAGCCGATAGGTCGGTTATACTGGGAAAACTCTGGTTTGTCGGAAATTTCAACTCAAACATTGGGACACGTGAACATTCATGGGTTTGGGGGTGGGGTATGAGGCACCCCTGTCATTGACGTGCGCGGAGATTAGGGAGCAAGCGATCGAGTGGGATTTACAGTAGAAGGGATGTACTTTCAGACCACATAAGCGGCTATGCCGGGAAAACTCTAGTTTTCGAGAAATAGGGGTACAAAGATGATCGAAAATGGAAATTTCTGTATAGTATTGCAATGTGTCGGTACCAACTCGGGCTGGTTTCTCACAGAACCCCACCGAGTTTAGGGAGTTCGAGACCCAGTGGGGCTTGTAGTCCATACAAGTGCCTTTACAGCCCATAGGTCGGTTATACTTGGAAAACTCTGGTTTCTCGGAAATTTCAACTCAAACATTGGGAAACGTGAACATTCATGGGTTTGGGGGTGGGGTTTAAGGCACCCCTGTCATTGACGTGCGCGGAGTTTAGGGAGCAAGCGACCTAGTGGGATTTACAGTAGAAGGGATGTACTTTCAGACCACATAAGCGGCTATGCCGGGAAAACTCTAGTTTTCGAGAAATAGGGGTACAAAGATGACCGAAAATGGAAATTTCTGTATAGTATTGCAATGTGTCGGTACCAACTCGGGCTGGTTTCTCACAGAACCCCACCGAGTTTAGGGAGTTCGAGACCCAGTGGGGTTTGTAGTCCATACAAGTGCCTTTACAGCCCATAGGTCGGTTATACTGGGAAAACTCTGGTTTGTCGGAAATTTCAACTCAAACATTGGGAAACGTGAACATTCATGGGTTTGGGGGTGGGGTTTGAGACACCCCTGTCATTGACGTGCGCGGAGTTTAGGGAGCAAGCAACTGCAACGCTTCGTGTTAACATGTTGACAAAAACTGTTGCAACCGCAATGTTTAGTGTTACCATATTAACACTAACGGTTGCAACTGCAACGCCAAGTATTAATATGTTGACAAAAACTGTTGCAACCGCAATGTTTAGTGTTACCATATTAACACTAACGGTTGCAACTGCAACGCCAAGTATTAATATGTTGACAAAAACTGTTGCAACCGCAATGTTTAGTGTTACCATATTAACACTAACGGTTGCAACTGCAACGCCAAGTATTAATATGTTGACAAAAACTGTTGCAACCGCAATGTTTAGTGTTACCATATTAACACTAACGGTTGCAACTGCAACGCCAAGTATTAACATGTTGATATTAACGGTTGCAACTGCTACACTTAGTGTTATAATGTTGATATTATCGGTTGCAACTGCAACGCTAAGTGTTATCATCTTGACACTAGCAGATGCAACCGCAATGCTTAGTGTTACAGTTGCAACTGCAACACTTATTGTTACCATGTTGACACTAACGTTTGCAACTGCAACGCTTAGTAGTATTGTGTTGACACTAACGGTTGCAACTGCAACGCTTAGTGTTATAATGTCGATACTAACGGTTGCAACTGCAGCGCTTCGTGTTAACATGTTGACACTAACAGTTACAACCGCAATGCTTAGTGTTAACATATTAACACTAAGGGTTGCAATTGCAACGCTTAGTATTAACATGTTGACATTAATGGTTGCAACATCTACACTAAGTGTTTTTATGTTGACACTAATGGTTGCAACTGCAACGCTTAGTGTTAACATGTTGACACTTGGGAAAGATTTGATTTTGTGAATCGCATTATTTGAACGCAGATGTATGTTCATAAACACTTTTTTTTAGCCGCATTCATATTTTGCGCAGTCTGGAGAGCCAAACTTTAAATAGTTTAGCTTGCCCACCCTCTACGGTTACACACTAACTGTTGCAACTGCAACGCTTAGTGTGAACATGTTGACACTAACGGTTGCAACTGCAGCGCTTAGTGAAAAAATATGTTGTCACTAACGGTTGCAACTGCAACGCTAGTCTTAAGATGATGACACTAACGGTTGCAACTGCAACGGTTAGTGTTAACATGTTGAAACTAACGGTTGCAACTGCAATGCTTAGTGTCAACGTGTTGATATTAACGGTTGCAACTGCTACACTTAGAGTTGTAACAGCAACATTTAGTTTTAACGTGTTGACACTAGCGGTTGCAACTGCAACGCTTAGTATTAACATGTTGACACTAACGGTTGCAACTGCAACGCTTAGTGTTAACATGTTGACACTAACGGTTGCGACTGCAACGGTTAGTATTAACATGTTGACACTAACGGTTGCAACTGTAACGATTGGTGTCAACATGTTGACACTAAGCGTTGCAACTGCAACGCTTAGTGTTAACATCTTGACACTAACGATTGCAACTATAATGCTTATTGTTAACGTGTTGACATTAACGGATGCAACTGCTACACTTATTGTTAAAATGTTGACACTAATGGTTGCAACTGCAACGCTTAGTGTTAACATGTTGACACTAACGGTTGCAATTGCAATGCTTAATGTTATTTTGTTAACATTAACGGTTACAACTGCTACACTTAGTGTTATAATGTTGACACTCGCGTTTGCAACTGCAACGCTTAGTGTTAACATGTTGACATTAATGTTTGAAACTGCAACGCTTAGTGTTAACATGTTGACACTAACGGTTGCAACTGCAACGCTTAGTGTTAATATGTTGACACTAACGGTTGCAACTGCAACTCTTAGTGTTAACATGTTGACACTAATGGTTGAAACTGCAACGCATAGTGTTAACGTGTTGACACTAACAGTTGCAACTGGAACGCTTAGTGTTATAATATTGACATTTTGGTTGTAACTGCAACGTTTAGTGTTTAGATGTTGACACTAACGGTCGCAACTGCAACGCTTAGTGTTAACATGTTGACAATAACGGTTGCAACTGCAACGCTTAGTGTTAACATACTGATTCTAACGGTTGTAACTGCAACGCTAAGTGTTAACATGCTGACACTAACGGTTGCAACTGCGACGTTTAGTGTTAACATGTTGACATTAAAGGTTGCAACAGCAACGCTTAGTGTTAACATGTTGACCCTAGCAGTTGCAATCGCAATGCTCAGTGTTAAAATATTAAAACACACGGTTGCAACTGCAACACTTAGTATTATTATATTGACATTAGCGGTTGCAACTGCTACACTTAGTGTTATAAATGTTAACACTTACGGTTGTAATTGCAACGCTTCGTGTCAACGTATTGACACTTACGTTTGCAACTGCAACGCTTAGTGTTAACATGTTGATACTAACGTTTGCAACTGCAGCGCTTAGTGTTAACATGTTGACACTAACGGTTGCAACTGCAACGTTTAGTGTTAAAATGGTTCCTTTAACTGTTGCAACTGCAACACTAAGTGTAAACATGTTGACACTAACGGTGGCAACTGAAACACTTAGTATCAACATGTTGTCATTGATGGTTTCAACTTCTACAGTTTGTTTTATAATTTTGACGCTAAAGGTAACTACAACGCTTAGCGTTAACATGCTGGCACTAACGGTTGCAACTGCATCACTTAGTCTTAACATATTTACATCAATGGTTGCAACTGCTACACTTAGTGTTATAAATGTTAACACTAGCAGTTGTGACTGCAAGGCTTAGTTTTCACGTGTTGACATTAACTCTTGCAACTGCTACACTTAGTGTTATAATGTTGAAACTTACAGTTGTAACTGCAACATTTAGTTTTAACATGTTGACACTAACAGTTGCAACTGCAACGCTTAGTGTTATTATGTTGACGCTAACGGTTGTAACTGCAACGCTTAGTGTAAACATGTTGACACTAACGGTTGCAACTGCAACGGTTGACACTAACGGTTGTAACTGCAACGTTTTGTGTTAACGTGTTGACACTAACGGATGCAACTGCTACACTTAGTGTTATAATATTGACACTAACGGTTGTAACTGCGCAAATCTTAGTTTTAACGTGTTTTCATTAACGGTTGCAACTGCAACGCTTTGTGTTAACGTGTTGATACTAACGGTTGTAACTGCAACGCTTAGTGTTAACATGTTGACACTAACGGTTGCAACCGCAACGCTTAGTGTTAATATGTTGACACTAACGGTTGCAACTGCAACGCTTAGTGTTAACATGTTAACTCTAACGGTTGCAACTGCAACGCTTTGTGTTATAATGTTGACACTAACGATTGTAACTGCAACGTTAAGTGTTAAAATGTTGACACTAATGGTTGCAACTGCAACGCTTAGTGTTACCATATCAGCTGGCTAACTGTCACTCCGCTCCACTTCGGTACCTCGTTCCACTTCCCTGACAGCTTAGCATAGGTTGCATTTAAACCAAAGTCGAACTGATTGCGGATTTCGTAAGCGACTTGCAGCTATGTTATTTTGCTATTAATCGTATTATTTTTGTTATGTATTTGTACCAGTGCCGAAGATCTTCCAATAAACACATAAAATTGCCTAAAACGTTTAAATTAATGTAGAAAAACAAACGATTTTCGACTCTGAGTCGTTAATTCTACAGTAGTCTCCTCCGATCTATTTATAGACATTTTTGAATTTTCCATAGAAAAAATGAAGTATTTTATTATTCTGCGTACTTTAACAACTACTATATTTACAATTTCTGTAGCATATGCAAGAAAAGATCTAACATAAGTTAGAATAACGCGGTTTTGTAGTTTTGTTGAATTTTCATTTTCGACCAAGGGCTGAATATGTCCCATTTCCGTCGGTATGGAGAAGTTTAACGGAATACCGATGGAAATATTCCGTCTAAGTGTTAACATGTTGACACTAACGGTTGTAACTGCAAAGCTAAGTGTTTACATAAATATTCTCAAATGAAAATTCCGGAGGGAATAAAGATAAACACTATGATGATTTTTCACTCTTGTTCGAATTTTCGGCCCTTGGCCTTCATCAGGAAAACAAAAATTTAATTCTCCAACTAAGTGGCTTCCATATTGAATTGCATAGGCATTGTATATGTAGTCAGGGGTGACGTCACATCATTTCCTGTCAAGGCAACGTCAAGTTGGCGTAACACCAAATGGCGTGACGTCATCTCCCGCCAAAATCACTATGCCTATCAAGAGCACAAGAACAACTCATACAAATAAATAAATAAATAAAGATAAATAAATAAATAGATAAATAAAAACATATATAGATCAAATAGAAAGAAAAAAAAATATGCATGTTGACACTAACGGTTGTAACTGCAACGCTAAGTGTTAACAGGTTGACACTAACGGTTGCAACTGAAACTCTTAGTGTTAACATGTTGACACTAGCAGTTGCAACCGCAATTGCTTAGTGTTAACATAGTAACACTAACGGTTGCAACTGCAACGCTTAGTATTAACATCTTGACATTTACGGTTGCAACCGCTACACTTTAGTGTTATAAATGTTGACACTGTTGTAACTGCAACACTTAGTGTCAACGTGTTGACACTAACGTTTGCAACTGCAACGCTTAGTCTTAACATGTTGACACTAACGGTTGCAACTGCAACGCTTAGTGTTAACATGTTGACATTAACAGTTGCAACTGCAACACTATGTGTTAACATGTTGACACTAACGGTTGTAACTGCAACGCTTAGTGTTTACATGTTGACATTAACGGTTGCAACTGCAACGCTTAGTGTTATCATGCTGACACTAACGGTTGCAACTGCTACTGCTCATAATTATACCCTCGGCATTTATGTCGACGGGTATATAGTTTTCGCTTTTCCGTTTGTCCGTTCGTCCGTTCGTATGTTCGTTTGTTTGTTCGTTCGTATGTTCGTTCGTGTTCGTGGATTTTATGTCAATATTTTGGTAAAAGTTTCTATGGTGGTGTATATCTCATGAACCAATAATCAGAAGTCATTCATAGTTGGACCATAGGTACCCTATAGGGTTTGCTTTGTTTTCATGAGTTAGGACCCCAGGGTCCATGCCCGGGTTGGGGCTAGAGGTCAAAATCTAGGTCACCTTTAATTTGCGTCAAAGTTTTGCGTCTCTAGTAGTTATATCGCACGAGCCACTTTCCAGAAATCATTCATATTTGGACTTAAGGTACCCTATAAGGTTTGCTTTGTTTCCAGGAGTTCGGACCCGAGGTGTCTTGCTCTGGGGTGGGGCTAGAGTTCAAAATCTAGGTCACATTGAAAATGTGCTATTTACATAGTGTTTTTCTTCTCTAAGTTCATATCTTAATGAATAATTATAGGAATGTATTCCTGTTTTGATCATTGATTATCTTTAGGGTTGCATTATATTGCATGGCACCAAGCTCTAGGGGTGGTGCTGGAGGTCAAAATCTAGGACACATTTATAAAATGCAAGTCAAGATCAAAAAATGGCCCCGCCCTGGGGGTCATTAGCTCCCATAGACTTACAATGGAAAAACATAAAAAATCTTCTTCTCCGAAACCACAAGGCCCAGAGCTTTCCTATTTTGTGTGTAGCAGTGAATAGTGGTCCTCTTTATAAATCCTGCCAACCATACCCCTGGAGTAAAAATGGCCCGCCCGGGGGTCATTAGCTCCCATAGACTTACAATGGAAAAAACACTTCTTTTCCGAAACCACAAGGACCACAGCTTTCATATTTTGTGTGTAGCAATGTATAGTAATCTTCTTAATGAATCCTGCCAACCGTGCCCCAGGGGTCCATACAGGCCCCGCCGGAAAACATAAAAAAAATCTTCTTCTCCGAAACTACAAGGCCAAGAGCTTTCATCCTTTGTATGTAGCGGTCCTCTTTATAAATCCTGCCAACCATGCACCTGGGGTCAAAAAATGGTCCTGCCCCATGGGTCATTAGCTCCCATAGACTTACAATACGGAAAAAAACATAAAAAATCTTCTTCTCCGAAACCACAGGGTCCAGAGCTTCCATATTTTGTGTAGCCATGTATAGTGGTCCTCTTTATAAATCTTGCCAACCGTGTCCCTGGGATTCATACAGGCCACGCCCTGGGGGCGTCATCATCTGCCATAGTTTTATAATGGGAAATACATGTAAAAATCTTCTCTGAAACTAAAAGAGCTAAAGGTTCTCTACTGTCGGTGCTATCAGCACAATGTCATCAGCATACAAAACACTGAAACAATAGTATCATCCAGATTCACACCACAATTAAGTTTTTTAATTTCTTCTGCCAAGTCATTTATATAAATCGAGAACATAGTCAGTTCGGGTAACTGATTATTGGGGAATACGCTGCTCACTCGCCTTACGATGGTATAATTACCTATTATAAGTGTCATTTTAGTTTTTCCCACTCCTCGGTTTATGGAGTGGGAATTTCTTTCTGATTGCCCCATTTCTTGATCATTGCATATTCGTATTTTTTTCTGTTTCTGACGGTATGAATTTATATAACGTCTGTGAAGAACTGGTATGATTTTTTCCAGATGTGTAGAACTGACACAAATCGGTACTAAATCTTCTAACACACGAAAACACGTTCTTGAACCACAATTTTCACATTTCGCAAAGTTCTTATGTAAATTATTAGTACCAAATCCTCCCAGCCGGCGAAGAATTGGTAACAAATTGGTATGTTACGAATTTCATTCCATTTCACACGCATGTGAGATAGGCGGATGTAATCAAATTTCATGTACGTATTCTTCGCACTCACGAAAACTACACATGTGAAGTGGTTTTGCCTTTAATTCCACTGATTCTTCAATATTTATAGCATTATATGTGAACATTTAGTACCAAGCTTTCACATCTGAGTAATATTGATACCAGTTCTTCAAAGATGTGATGAATCCAAACCAATTCTTCACACGTCAAAACACTGACTCGTCCCGCATGTGAAAATTTGGTACAAATTTTTCACATATGAAAATAATACCAGATATTCACAGATTTTATGATTAAGTGCCGCCGATTTCACACGTGTGAAATCTGCGATTCAACAACGCTTTGAAAACGTAGATAAAAGGAGTAAAACAATTAGGTCTACAACAGAAGTACCGCATCAGAGCGGTCAGTAATATAAATTTACTGGGTGGTACAAACAGTTTTATATATTTTCCATTATCTTTGTTGAACTAGAGCCACAAGATAAGCTTTTCTTCTCGGTCTGATACAAAATGCATGATTTTGCAAGCACCGGGCGGTCTCGGGAGAAACAACGTTATAATTTATAAATTCCTGGTTTCCTGCAGATAGAACGTAAGCGTATAACCCAAACGCGTCCCGGGTGTATGAAAAATCTCAACACGCTGAAGATTTTGGACGTATAAAAATAATTTGTTTCTTAAACTCATTAGCGCGTGACTGAAGCGTCTGCCAGACGTATGAAAAAAAAAATCTCAAAACGCAAAAAAAAATAAAATAAATAAAGTAGATCTACGTTTTGTGTTACGTCGCAGACACACTAAGCAGGAAGACCCTACCCACTGGGACTTAAAGAAATAGATGGGCTGCTTGGGCCTCCAGGCAAAGCTTGTTCCATCTGATTACTGGTTAACCGCTCAGGTCTTAGCTTTCCCAGGAAAAGTGGTTACAAGTCAAACCGTCCACACATATAAGCATGTGTGGCTTTGTTGGATGGTTATATTTGAAGCACTTGTTGAATGTCTTGACATCCTCATTTTGGTTAAAAGTCCCATGAAGTGGAGGCAACGTCCCGACATGACCTTAGCTGTTGACTGGGACGTAAATCATCAATTCAAACAAACAAACAAACACTAAAACAGCAGTCACACAGTAGCGTATAACCCAAACGCGCGGCGGGCGTATGAAAAATCTCAACACGCCGATGACTTTGGACGTATAAAAATTAATTTGTTCCTTTCACTCGCTTTAGCAGTCACACATTAGCGCGTAACTGAAGCGAGTGCCGGACGTATAAAAAATCTCAAAGTTTTGGAGTACGGTTGTGATACGTCCCAGACACGCTAAGCACGCGCTACAGGCGCGCATTGAACGTTCAACGCGCGTTTCACACACGCTTGGGGCAAGCTACTGAAGCAACATCTAATAAAATCGGAACGCGCATGGAACGTACACTGGCGTGCTTCAAACGCGCGCCAAACGCGCGCGTTCAGAGCGTATTCAACGCGCCTGTAGCGCGCCTGGAACTTATTCTGGACGTATAAGTCACACGCCCGAGACACGCCGAGCTTTAAGAAAATTTTTAAGCATGTTTAAAAATTTGTTGGGCCCAAACGCGCGCGAAACGCGCAGAGACATTTAGCGACGTACAGCGACGCGCGCCGGACGTACACCCAACGTACCCAACGCGCTTGTAGCGAGTTTTGAACGTGTTTCCGACGTGCGTCTGGTGTATGCAGAATTTTGCAATTTTTTCAACACGCCCGGCGCGCGTTTCACTTATACGCTACCGTGTGACTGCTGTTTAAGCAGGTGCTATAACCGCACAGCAAACGTTAAACGCGCGTCTCATACACGCTTGGGGCACGTTACTGAACAAATATTTGTTTAAAATATGCGCCAAATGCGTTCAAAGCGTTTTGAACGCGTTTGGCGCATATTTTAAACAAATATTTGTTCAGTAACGTGCCCCAAGCGTGTATGAGACGCGCAAGGCGCGTTGAAACTTATTCGAAACGTATTTAACTGGCTAATCTGTTGTAGATGGTACTACAGTGTAACCGAGTGACTGTGATTTCCAGCTTAGATTCACGCCAATATTCGAGAAAATTTTTAAGCATGCTTAAAAAGTCTATTGAGCCCATACGCGAGTGGAGTGCGCACCGACCTACAGCGACGTCCCAGCAGGCACATGACGTCAAGTTGACGTCACATTAGGGTTACATTATGGTGGTCTCGTCGTACGACGTTATAACTACGCCAGTGTGACGAAAATATGATGACCTAAAGTGACGTCAGGCGTATAACCTTCATGCAACGTCAATATGACAAAAATATAATGACCTAATGTGATGTCATAATTATACCCTACATGTAACGTATTTTCATGGTTCACTGGTTGCATTTATGTCATGAGCAATCACCTGGCGTGTGAAATGCATATATACTATATCAACGTACACCGAGGCGTACACCAAGCGTACAAAGCGCGCATGTAACGCCTTTCTAACGTGCCTCCGAGGTGCTCCTGACGTATTTTGAATTTTACATTATTGTCAACACACCCGGCGCGCGTTTGGCTTATATGCTAATGTGTGTCAGCTATTTTCCTTGTTTCCTGTGTGTTGAGACCTCGTTTACTGTCCTTCCATTGGGGCCTAAAAGAAATAGATGGGCTGCCTGTGCCTCCAAGCAAAGCTTCTTCGCTACTGACTGACCATCTGATTACTGGTTAACCGCTCAGGTCTGAGCCTACCCAGAAAAGTGGTTCGTTTGGTGGTTATATTCGAAGCCCTTATTGGATGTCATGACGTCCTAATTTTTGGTAAAAGTCCCACACAACTCGAGGCAGCGTCCCGACATGACCATTACCTTTTGACTGGGAAGTTTAACACCAATTCAAACAAACAAACATAAAATAAATAGGAAGCGTGGTGACGTAGTGGTAAAGCATGGGAATCCGAATTGAGAGGTCATGGGATCGATCACCGTGGCACTGGCAGCACCGTGTTGTCCTTGAGCAAGGCATATTAACTCCCCGGAGGACGAGGAGCCATGCAAATAATGTACCCATCGCCATTTAGCGTATCTGCAACCGAATTTGACTGTCCTTTGTCGAGTTGCATCATGGTACCGCTCTGGCCAGTGTTGATTCGAGCCCGGCGCCGAGCATTTGTGAGACGAGTGTGAATATGTTGTTTGATCCCGGGATTCGATCATATAGATTTATTGTTTGAATGTGTTGCTTTACGTTCGAGTCAACATCTATGGTCATATTGGGATGTTGCTTCCTTTCAATGGGACTTCTACCCAACATTGAGATGCTTAAAAATACGTGCTGAAGACATATAACCACACAACAACTAAAGCTTATAACTTTTCCTAGGCAGTTTTAAACCTAAGTGGTTTACCAGTTATCGTGTGGTCGATCACTCATTTATAAGCTCTGTCTGGCAGCCCATCTATCTCACGGCCCCAATGGGCGGGGATGAGCAAAGTCGCATCGGTTTGCCGCCCTTATCCGTTTAGTTTAGTTAACATTGAGAGATCGCTGGTTTCATTTGCAGTCACGCTCTCATTGAACAGTCTGTTCATCGAGGTAAATGCTTGTTGCCTGGCATTGTTGTAGAGTCACTCTTTGAAAGAAGAAGAAGAAGAAGAAGAAGAAGAAGAAGAAGAAGAAGAAGAAGAAGAAGAATGATTTATTTACGTACAGAGAGGTCCCCGGCGAGATCGTACGTTATCTTGTCGTGAAGAGCCATTGGGCAAAATTTTAAGCTCCCTTGACTTCTGGTTTACATACAGAAAGCGTTGGCTCCTTCCCAATATGACTGAAAAATTGCTGATATGGACGTTAAGTCATATAATCTAACCAGTCCAAACATTTTAGATATAATTAACACTTCTTGGAGCTTCCCTAGTGCTTTATGTCGTTATGTTGAGCAAGTAAAATAGTGTTTACTCATGTAAATCGGACGACGAGCATATTCAAATCCAAACTACATAACTTCCCTGGTGAACTTTTCGATGACGCTGGATTTTTTGTTGGAAATTTGTTTCTGCACAAAATTCAAACCTTCGCGCTATGCGAAACTCGATGAGAGACTGCGCATTACGCAAAATAATGATCACGTGTTCAGATGTTCAGATATCTCGATCGAAATATATAATGATATTTAGATTGACATATTATATGTCAATTTAGATATATTATAATAGGGTATATTTCGTTCGAAATATATGGTAATTAGGCATATCTCGTTTTAGATATTGTATTCCGATTTAACGGTTGTGCTCTACTGGTAAGCTGACCATGCCGATGTGCCCGATGTCTAGTCGGAAAGTCACATACTATTGATGATGAAATAGTGAAGGAGATTGAAGTTACCGTTAATGATTAGGACCGTTCCAAGCTACTGTTCAAGAGGACACCCTTTCTGCTGACGATTATGACCTGGTCCGGTTGCTAGCACACGCTTTTAAGCAGCTTTAAGCCAATTTTAGAATCTGCTCAAGAACGCAAAGAGCAAACTGCTGCTTCTGACTTGCGGTCGAGTGCATTCAACTAGTGTGAGAAGTGTAAAGCTAAATGTTGCGGAAATTTAAGCCATTGGCTATGGATACACGTAACCACTTACTGTACAATATTCTTGCAATGATCCGGAGAAAATGATAAAGTTAGCTCACAGCTCGAACTTCGGTTCTCAACTACTGCAGACTGAGATGGCTTTTGGAAACACGAAGCAGATTGCTATGCAAGCTAAACGTAGTTGCCCAAAAGAGACATGGATGAAGTATTGCTTGATGAGAGAAAGAAACATGGATTGAAGACTGCAGATCATTTATTGTGTAGAAGATGACTCGTCAGCCAAGTAATTCCCTCGTTTGAGGACAGAAGACTAAAATGATGATGATGGATTTATTATTCAAGTGTTTGAATTTAATATACACACATCAAAACATTTTAATAATCTAAATTAAACGAACAAACTGTTAGAATGCAAAACAGTTAATACTTTCCTACTTTGGTGGCCATTTTGGATGCCATCATTAATTTAGTAAGTAAATTTGCATAATGCAAATTTATTTGTTATTTGTATTTGTAATGTTGCATGCTTGCATACATTTTCACAATACTAAAACGAACAAACTGTTAGAATGCAAAACAGTTAATACTTTCCTACTTTGGTGGCCATTTTGGATGCCATCATTAATTTAGTAAGTAAATTTGCATAATGCAAATTTATTTGTTATTTGTATTTGTAATGTTGCATGCTTGCATACATTTTCACAATACTAAATCCTTCCATTGGTAAAAATGTCATGTTTTAATGACATTTTGGTGCTTAACATTTTTTAAACAAAGCCGCCATCTTAGAAAATTAAACAGTTTATTTTTATAATATGATATCTTATAATATTAACATTTTTAATACTTTTATGGAAAGCGACATTATTAACTGATGCCTGCTTGTAAAGGCTGTAAATGGAAAAAGGCCGCCATTTTGAAATTCAAGATGGCGGACATCACAGGTCAAATTTCACGTGGCACTGACCCTCAATTTTTTTTATAATTATGGATCTAGCTATGTACCAAGTTTCATGCTTTTATCAAAAAGTGCACGATCATTTCACATGTCCGCCCTGCTATGTTTTGTAGATTCAATAAACCGTTAGACTCCTTGTTTTATTTTTCATGACATGCACGTACTTTATCACTAATTAGCATTAATTAAGTATGATTGGCGGTTTGCTTCTAAAATTTTAAAAATGAATAATATTACATTTGTCTTGACGAAGTCGCACATTGACGTTTAAGACAAACGCGTGTTGAAAAAAGAGAAAAAAAAATCAACAAACGTCAGAAGCTAGTTGAAAGCACGTTAGAAATGTGTTACACGTGTGTTGTGTACGATTATTGTACGTCGAAAAAACAGTAATAAAGACAATGAATGTTTCATGTCAAGTATCATTGCTATCCATCCGTTCTGATTTTTGAAGGCATTTTATCATATATGGGTATGACGGCCAACTTGGTCATGTGACCGGACCCCCGCCCCCTTCCTACAGATGTTTCGTGTAAAATTTGGCTTTGAGTGGCCAGGCGGTTTCAGAGATGTTTGAATATTATTGTAATAACCCTATGGAAGTTATCTATTGCCATGGAAACCAGAGTCCTCATCCGATCTGCTTCAAAACCTGATGCACCTCCCCACCCCAGTTATTCATCATCTGAAATTTGATTGCAATTAGATTAGTTAGTCTTGGAAATATTTTTATTATATGGCAAGTGATGAAATAAAATTATAGAGAAATATGTATTAGATATAACCAATATTTGAAAAAGTTATATTTTCACATGTGAAAATATAAAAAAGTTATATATTTTCACATGTGAAAATATAAGATTTGGGAATTACGATTCCACCGTTTCATTTCTAATTTATACATAACTAAATTTTATAATCTATGCTATTGTTGTATTAGATATAACCAATATTTGAAAAAGTTATATTTTCACATGTGAAAATACATGTATAAGATTTGGGAATACGCAAATCTAAAGCTTTGGTTAGCTTGGTTAGCAAACCCATATCAAAGAAAGTGAGGCAATGTGTTTGCCCAAGAGCATTCATTTGTTCCTTCATGCGCTTCAAAGTTGTGTAAACAGTGCTATAGGCGGTCGGTGGGGACCTTGCTTACAGCCTTCCATGATATAATTGTTGCTTTTGAGTTTTGTTTACTATAATGTTGGAATAAGAATTCATTATCAAGAATTACAGGTGCAGAAGTAAACATTTTATCTGGCACTGGTAAAAGGCAAATGCCATGATTCTTCAGAATTAAGCCTTTACTTACCTCGTGTAGCTGTCCAGTCAACAAGTTCCTTTTTCTGGCACTGTCTTTTCATTTAATTCCTTTTGTTAAAATTTGCAATGAATTATATAAGCCTGTTAATTATTCTAAAGTTGCACATTCCTTCTTAGAATGTCAATCAAAGGCCTATGCGTTTAATACAACCCATAACACATGCAGTTTCTTTTTTACTTCACTGTAATAACACAAGTACAAAGTACAAAAATGCTACCTTCTTAGACCGGCTATAACTCTTTGATTAAAGAGCTCTGATAACAAAGTATTACAATTTTATGCATATGGAGGTCACATCTACAGTAAAATATATAAACTTACCTTTTAGAATAATACATTTTGGAAAACATTAAGATTTTTACATACGGATCTACTGAATTTGCACTAATTGAACCTTTTGACCTAATAAAAGACCTTGACCTTGAACTCCTTGAGCCCTAAAATGATACTCAACAAGTAAATGGCATGACTGCAACAATTTGAACATGTAATTATAATTCAAAACATAAGACTAAGTGCATGACAATTTCAAAAATTTCATTGGTGTTTTTAAAAATTTTGGCGGCCATGTTGGCGGCCATCTTGAATTCCCATGTTGGTACCAAAATTATCATGTGCCTGATTGCATTTTCAAATACTTCAATATCGTACGAACATTTTGGTATATAACAACCTTTGTTATACTTCTGGTCTAGGTACCCCACTTACATAGCCTAGAAAGTCACTCTACTATTACGCGTTTCATTCGATTGTCTCACCGTTGTGTTTGATGTGGGCTCATGTGAGACAAGTTCTGCCTGAAGATATGCCAGTTTTTTTTTTGTTTTGTTTTTTGTTTTTTTTTTCTTGTGGTTCGCCCGTTTTTACCACACCAACTGACTGGCTCGTCTCATATGAGCTAGCTGTTCTTAAAAGCTTAAGGGACGTAAACTGACCCAAAATAGATAAATAAATAAATGAATGTCTACGCAAATACAACGGCACAAACGGCATAAAATCGACACCAAAACACGAAACAAATAGAATTACATGTACATTGGAATGGTTAGCCCCTCTGGTTATAGGGGGGGCGTTAAACTTTTCAGGTTTTCAGGCACTGCGGGGTCATATTTATGGTAAAATATGCTATATATTACAATACGTAAAATAGAATTAACTCTGTCCTAGATGTGTTTTTCGGCCAAAATTGGATCCTGCTTTTTTTTTTAATTCAAAAAATCTTACAGCCCAAATGGTCGTTTCCTTACGCAGGTGATTCGTTGTGCAGTCGAGTCTGCATCGCGAACAAAACATGCTGTCTGGATTTCTAGTCTAGTTGACATACTCCTGTTAGATATCCCTGTTTGTGCAACATTAAAGCTGTGTTTGAGATTCAATGTTAATCAAACAGGTGAAAGTTAAACTCATAAAACATCAACAACAAAACAAACAAACAAAAAGAAAATGAAAATAACCAATGCACAACCCATGATTACCAGCACTTAACTGCAAAAATCAGGAACCAGTTACGCCATTATCGACTTAGAACATGTATTTGTTTCCGATTGACGCCAATATCCAGAACGTAAGTTATACGTCGTATACATGTACACAGTTTTTGGACACTTTTACTATCTGAAATGATAAACTGCGTGTAAGTCTTGTTTTATAAAGAAGTAATGAAGCTACAAAATCAAAATCATAACGCAATAGCGCCAGTGAGTTTCTTGTTTAAAAATTATCGCAAGTGATTTGGAACTTGAAGGTAGCGACCCGGCTAGTATCAATCAAAAACAAAGATAACGAAGACAACAGAGAGACAGACAAATTACACAGAAGATATATCATAAAGATAAATTACCTCACTGGGACAGTGACGTTTGACTGGACGGCGAACATGCCAATCTGGACGGTGAAGTTTTTAATGGGATGACAATCACCACAATGGGACGGTATCGTTTTTACTCGGACTTGCCAGTTACGATATTATTAAATAAAATTACGCATTGCGCTCATCAGTTAAAACTTCAAACTTACAATGTTTATCAACAAAATTTTAATATTAAAACAAAAAAAAAAAACAAAAAAAAAAAAAACAACAAAAAACGAAAAACAAAACAAAAAAAAAATCATTTTCCGTTGGTGGGGTTTGAACGAACTACCCATTTCCTTAACGATCGCAATGACGAACAAATGTTGCATTTGCGACCTTAACCACTCGGCCATGATATTGGGCCTGTTTACATGACAGAAAGATTATCCCTTTATATTAGATTCGAATCCAAGGGAAAATACTCAATTTTTCATTTACTCAAATGGTCCCACTATAAAACGGGCTACACACGATAGTTGTCTCAAATGTAAATGCAATTTAGCATATCAATATTTATTCAGATTTTGCAAAGAGCATGAACACGTGTTTAATGCAAACATTATCTAGTTTCATTATAAAGAATGAAACACTATTACACCTTGTTAAATTAATATTTGGTTCACCCATAAGCTTTGTTTTAACTCATATACGGTTAACCTGGTTCAATACCAATTATTTTACCTGTCCCGGCGTTACGCTGTGGGCGGTTCCATGCCAAAGAGGTAAATCCGAGGCCTGGTTATCGCTATTGCACTGCAGCAGGGCCCCGGAGAAGGTACTAGTTCGACACAAAGTTGAACTATACTCCGCTTAGACTTAGTCTAAGCGAAGAGCGTTGGTGCTGTGCCTTCGCTTCAACTAAGCGGTTCCCTCGGTGAGGGGCCGCACATCTGGGGTAAGGGGGTGGGTATGGAGACCTTCTGGGCCATGGGGACTGGTTTGGTGGGAACGATGAGGGAATGGGTATGGTGGGAGCCATAGGGAGGGATGGTTGGGAATGGGTGGCGGCGTGGCCCATGAGGTGTGGTTGAGGTGGATGGATGTTGCTTTATTTTGACGGACCCCCGTAAGGGTGTGTTGAGATTTTTAGAGATGGGCTTTTATTTAGTAACAAAATATATTACTCTTTTTTGTCAGTTTTCTTCTATGATGCTTTTCTCTCATACAACATACGAGTGTTATGCCCAGTCTGCATTTAGTCATTCTATGGTTTCTTATTCGTCCGTTTAACGTGCCATGCTCAAACACAATATGGCGGCATTATGTTTTACCTCAATTAATACGCACGTAAATAATGATTCTGGCCGGTATTCACTTGTGGTATTATCCACCCTTTAGGGGTTATTCTGAACATTTAACGATACATAAGCTGTATTCAAGTTTCTTCTCTAAATACCCCAAAATATGTGGTCTGGGGTGCAGGACACACTTTTTACCCACTTGTCCTGGACAAAATGGTCAATATATTAGGGTATGACTACACTTTGGTTTGTAAATTTGTGTAAAATTATTTTTAAGCAGCATTTGATTTTTATTTCACTCAAGCAGTTGTTATTGGTTATTTAAACTGAATTTTGTCAGGTCACATGACCTTTTATATTTTCATTAGTGCAGAACTAACTTGTTGGATTTTACCCCTAAACCTGGAAATCGGCTTTTCAAAAATGGTTCTTTTTAAGTGGAATTTACTGTGAGAAGTCAACGGCTGCCATGTATTCAATAATCATTGCGCATATATTTAAAGCAGTAGGCTTTATCTACACATGATCATGCACTTTATGGTCATTGTATGGGCCAGTGACATGTCATAACTTCAAAGAAAATGTGTCTTTTTGGGGCGAAAAAATGCCCTTAAAGTGCAGGGGTGTAGTAGGTTTACATTTGCATAGAGCTTGTCCCAGTCAGCAGAAACTGTTTCTGTTACTGTGAGATGATTTTATGGTCTGTATTTTATTAACTGTGGGTATAATTGAATGGTTATTAAGGTTTTGAAATTAGGGTGTTCGTTTCAAGCATGTTGCCGTCTGCTCAGAACCACCACAGAAGTATCGCCTTGGAACAATCAGTAATATTAAACTACTAGCGGCCCTAAACCTGTTTTACAGGTGCATAATCTCACCCTCAGCTTCTGCAGTGGTTCACACACCAGGATAACAGGTCCGTATAATGCATACTCCCATATATCCCACTTTTATAAAGTAGAACTGGGGTTTATAGGGGTATACCTATTTTCTTATTTTTGTTCCAAAACATAGACTGTGGGTACTCGTTAGAACCATTTTGGTGATGCAGTTCTAACATGTACTCACAATCAGTGTTTTGAGAAAACATATTAAAACAATCGAAACTTTTCCCAATGATGATAGATAATCAAGATGATGATGATGATGATAGAGATGATCGATCATGATGATGATGATGATGATCGATCATGATGATGATCGATGAAGATGATGATGATGATGATCAATCATAATGATGATCAATCATGATGCTTATATATGATTGATCATGATGATGATGATAGAGATGATGATCGATCACCACGATGATGATGATCGAAACGATCGATCATGATGATGGTCGAACATAATGATGATGATGATGATGATGATGATGATGATGATGATGATGATGAAGATGAACATGAAAATCAAGATGGTGGTGATCGAGATGATCGATCATGATCATTATGATGATAATCGATCATGATGATGATTATCGATCATAGTGACGATGATGGTGATGATCGATCATGATCATGATGGTCGATCATGATGTTGATCGATGATGATGATGATGATTGATGATGATGATGATGATGATAATGATGATGATGATGATGATGATGATGATGATGATGATGATGATGATAGATCATGAAGTGAAGATTATGACGTTCAATGATGATGATGATGATCGATCTTGATAATGATGATCGATCATTATGACGATGATTATGATGATGGTGATGATGGATCATGTTGCTGATCGATCATGATGATGATCATCCATCATAGTGATTATGATGATGATCGATGGTGATGATCGATCATGATGATGATCGATCATAATGACGATTATTATGATGGGGATGATCGATCATGATGATAGATAGATAGATAGATAGATAGATAGATAGATAGATAGATAGATAGATAGATAGATAGATAGATAGATAGATAGATATACTCAAGGACTTTGAAAACGCATCACTTGTTTTATTGCTACATACTCTCAGAATACAGGATATATCGGTAAAATATTTTTAAACTGAAAAGTACGGCTTGTCTGCTTAATTTCGATACCAAAACCGAAACGTCAACACCTGTTATAAACGACATATCCAATGAATCCAAGCGTTACCCAGAATTCAACAAAACCAAAGTATGGGAACTGTAAATATTCATCAGATACAACATGATTTCTGGAAAGATACACCTAAAGCAAAGCAAATGCTGTTGGTTTGCTTTCATTTGCACTAAAACCGCGATAGTTACGTCACTTTTACGTTTATTATGAAAACTTAACTGTTTTCGAGTAAAATGAAACGAATTCAAAAGTTTTTGTGCTCAACAAATAAGCACAGACTTACCTAAAATTACAATTACTTGTACTTGTAATCGAATGTCTAGAGGTATTTATGGATAGAGGTATTTTGAACACTTACGCTTGACGTCATCAAATAACGTTAACGACATTGAAAGAAATCCCCCATTTTCATTTTATTTTTTCTTGTGCTTAAGGTTGTTAGCTATCATCGGAGCTATCATCGACATTGAAAAAAATCCCCCATTTTCATTTTATTTTTTCTTGTGCTTAAGGCTGTTAGCTATCCCTTTTAAAAATTCTTTATGGATAGAGGTATTTTGAACACTTATGCTTGACGTCATCAAATAACGTTAACGACATTGAAAGAAATCCCCCATTTTCATTTTATTTTTTCTTGTGCTTAAGATTGTTAGCTATCATCGGAGACGGTTTGTTTTTAACAAATCCCTTTTTTGTAGCCGTTTTACGGTTTTCTTACGTCTCGATGACGTCTGTGAAAACAGCTGCAGTAAACACACGAACGAACAACGTTTTATGAATCTTTATGGATAAATATTGCTTATCGAGGTGACGTACACGATACTATAATTATTTTGTACATACATTTTAACTTTAAGGAAGTTTTAAAGCAAATGATAACCTATGTACAGTGAGGCGTTTTCAAAGTCCTCTAGTATAGATACATAGATGATGATGATGATAGATCATGATGATGATGATGATCAATCATGATAATTCGTGAGAGTCTCGCGTCGCACGACAGTCGCTTAGTTTTATTTGCTAAAATGTTGTAATTAGGTTAACCATAACGACATGTCATTCTAAGCAATATTATCTGAAAAAGATACGTAGAATTCCGAGTATAGTATAAGAAAACCAGAGGACCAATGGTCCTGTAAACGCTCACCTGAGACCTGAGATATATACCAATAAACTTGTTTGACTAGAATGGTAATATACATGTATATAACCCCAGGGCAGGGTCAGGGCAACCTCTGGAGTTAATTTCTTTAATAAATCATAAAGATTCAGTCATTTGCAAATTTACTGCAAGTTTTGCCCTTCAAATGACATTATAACAATTTTCCCCATTCAAATGCTTAGGCAACCTAAGTTGACCTTGCCATAAAAAGGTCAAGGTCATCCCTGGGTCATGATTTATATAAACTTTGAAGAGCTCCATTGCTTGATGCTTCATGCCAAGTTTCAAATTCATAGGCCTTCTAGTACTGGAGAAGAAGATTTTAAGGGTTTTTGCTATTTATAGCCATGGCGGCCATCTTGGTCATGTGACCTTGACCATTTATACAAACTTTCATTCACTCTTCCTAAGAATGTTCCACTTAAAAGTTTGGCTTTGATTAGCCAAGCAGTTTCAGAGAAGATGTTTCAATATTATGGTCATACACATGTATATAGCCCCAGGGCAGGAGCAGACAACCCTCTGGGCCCAAAATATTTTCATAAACATAAATCTTCTGTCCATTTGCTCATTCTTAGCAAGTTTTTTGCCATTAAATGACATTTTCCTATTTTTTCCCATTCAAATGCATGGGCGGCCTAAGTTGACCTTGCCGTAAAAAAGGTCAAGGTCATCCCAGGGTCATGATTTATATAAATTTTGTAGAGCTCCATTGCCTAATGCTTCATGCCAAGTTTCAAAATCATAGGCCTTCTGGTTCTGAAGAAGAAGATTTTTAAGGGTTTTTGCTACTTATAGCCATGGCGGCCATCTTGGTCATGTGACCTTGACCATTTATATACAATTTCATTCACTCTTCCTAAGAATGCTCCATATAAAGTTTGGCTTTGATTGGCCAAGCAGTTTCAGAAAAGAAGATCTTTGAATATCACTGTAATATACATGTATATTGCCCCGGGGTGGGGGCAGACAGACCCCTGGGGTCCAAATTTTTTCAGAATCATCAATCTTAAGTCCATTTGCCCATTTCCTGCAAGTTTTTCCCTACAAATGACATTTTAACACTTTTCCCCATTCAAATGCATGAGCGACCTATGTTGACCTTGCCGTAAAATAGGTCAAGGTCATCCCAGGGTCATGATTTATATAAACTTTGTAGAGCTCCAGTCACTGATGCTTCACACCAAGTTTCAAAATCATTGGCCTTCTGGTTCTGGAGAAGAAGATTTTTAAAGTTTTTTCTATTTATAGCCATGGCAGCCATCTTGGTCATGTGACCTTGACCATTTATTTAAACTTTCTTTGCCCCTTCCCAAGGATGCTCCATATGAAGTTTGGCTTTGATTGGCCAAGCGGTTTCAGGGGAGAAGATGTTTCATTATTATGGAAATATACATGTATATAGCCCCGGGGCAGGGACAGACAACCCCCCAGGGGCTAAAATTTTCCATTAACATTAATCTTCTGTCCATTTGCCTATTCACAGTAAGTTTTGCCCATTAAATAGCATTTTACCATTTTTTCCCATTCAAATGCATTAGCGACCTAAGTTGACCTTGCCATAAAATAGGTCAAGGTCATCCTAGGGTCATGATTTATATAAACTATGATGGGCCCTCATCCCCAATGCTACATACCAAGTTTCATGAAAATCGGCCCACTGGTTCTGGAGAAGAAGATTTTTAAAGGTTTTTGCTATTAATAGCCATGGCGGCCATCTTGGTCATGTGACCTGGACCATTTATATAAACTTTCGTTCCCCCTTCCTAAGGATGCTCCACATGAAGTTTGGCTTTGATTGGCCAAGCGGTTTCAGAGGAGAAGATCTTTGAAATTGTGAACGACGACGGACGCCGACGGACGACGGACGACGGACGACGGACGCCGGAGCATGGGCATACTATAAGCTCACCTGTGAGCCTTCGGCTCAGGTGAGCTAAAAATAATCCCCGCGTCAGCGCTTTGCTAAAATGTTGTAATTAGGTTAACCGCATAACGACATGTCATGCTAAGCAATTATCCAAAACATAATCCCCCTATCACCGCCATGTTAAATAAGATGAACCTCTCTCTCCCACACCCCTTTATAATATACATGTGATTGGATGTCATTCAGCATAGTACTGACAATCCTGAATCTCATTTGACTGTATATAATTCTCATATGCAGTAAGTTACTATCAGTTTTGTGGGTTGACAGGTCGACGGGTCGACAGGTCGACGGGTCGACGGGTCGACAGGTCGACGGGTCAACAGATCAAATGAACATGAAAAGAAATGCAACAATTTACCGTCAAACAGCTACATGTAACTTATTTCAGCAAAATATATATCGTAATACATTCAAAACGTCATTCAACGTCATTCAACGTTAGCGCCGCAAGCATGACTTTACTTTGGCGCCGTTTTCTGTCACGTTGACGTCAAACCTAATGTGTATCATAGACAGCAGCTAAAGAGTAATAGTTCGTGACACTCAAAGGCTCAGTACCTTTGTATGACCTGTCAATCAACGTTTGCGCCGTCATCAATCTTTACTTTGGCGCCGTTTTTTTTCTGAAACGATGACGTCACAACCGATGTGCAACAAAGAAAACAGCTAAAGAATAGTAGTTTTTTGCCACTCAAGTGGTTAATACCTGTGAACCCGTCGACCTGTCGACCCGTCGACCCGTCAACCTGTCAACCCGTCGACCTGTCGACCCGTCGACCCGTCAACCTGTCAACCCGTCGACCTGTCGACCTGTCAACCCGTCAACTTTTCAACCTGTCGACCTGTCGACCCGTCGACCTGTCAACCCGTCAACCTGTCAACCCGTCGACCTGTCGACCTCAACCCGTCGACCTGTCGACCCGTAGACCTGTCAACCCGTCGACCTGTCAACCCGTCGACCTGTCAACCCATCGACCTGTCGACCTATCGACCTCTTAACCCGTCGATCCATCGACCTGTCAATCAACGTTTGCGCCATCACCAATCTTTACTTTGGCGCCGTCATTTTCTGAAACGATGACGTCACAACTGATGTGCAACAAAAAAACAGCTAAAGAGTAATAGTTTTTGCCACTTAAAGGGGCACCTGGACTATAAAAGGCTGAATTAGGGGTCTTATCTCAGTTTTTGTTTAGACATCAACCTGTCAACATCTCTCTGAGCTCTCCAATATACAACACTAGCAATAATCAATTCTGATTGGATATTGCTTCATGTAGAAAAGTTACCTGTGGAATTATTGACAGCTCTTATCAGCAGATTAAATATTACAGGTATTCCAATTGGCTTATAATTCCTGGGCCAGTAGTTATGCCACACCCACTAAAATCTCAACAGGTAAATCCCAGGTAATAAAACGCTCGCCGGGTGGCATCAAATGTGCCCCTTTAAGTGGTTAATACCTGTCAACCCGTCGACCTGTCGACCCGTCGACCTGCTGACCCGTCGACCTGTCGACCCGTCGACATGTCAACCCGTCGACCTGTCAACCCGTCGATCCATCCGTCGACCTATCAATATGTTTACATATGAGCCTATGCATGAGAAAACCAACAATTTGGGGTTCCGACCAGGTCTGACACAAACCGGGTTGTACAGTCACAGAAGCAGGCAAGAAGCTTAAAATTTCGGCTTTAAGAAGAAGAGGAAGTGTACTATCCGTGTAGCGAAAACAAAGGCGCTGATCAGCTTCGCGGTTACCGCGAAGCTGATCTGCGTCTTTGTTTTCGCAGATGCAAATTGTTGGTTTTTCCACGCGTCGGCTCATATAATAAAACTATTTGTATTATTTCAGCAAAATCGTTTACGTAAAATCAAGTCAAGAACGTCATTCAACGTTAGCGCCGTTACCACGACTTTACTTTGGCGCCATTTCTCTGTAACTTTCAGTCACAACTAATAGACATCAAAGAAAGCTGCTATGGAGTAATTATATTCATACGCCAGACCGACGTATGAATACTTATTTTCATATATTCATACACCAAACTCATGAACTTCTTTTTGCTTATACTATACTTGAGCCTATTTTCTTGCCAGATAGTCGAGATGTGTTCGCATGTTTTCTCAAGACTGTCGCGAGAATGTCGTAGGACATTTGTACGAGTGTACCGAAAATTTTGCATTGTGAATTCGCTAAAATTTTGCGGCGACAGGTTCGTGACATGATGATGATCGATCATGAGGAGGATGATAATTGATCAACAAGATGTTTATGATGATGATCGAGACGATCAATCATGATGATGATGATGACCGATCATGGTGCAGATTGATCATGATGATGATCGATGATGATGATGATGATGATGATGATGATTGTCGAAGTGATGATGATGATGATGATGATGATGATGATGATGATGATGATGATGATGATGATGATGATGATGATGATGATGATGATGGTGGTAGTGGTGGATCATGAATATTATGACGATGGATCATGATGATCGATCAATATGATGATGATGATCGATCTTGATAATGATGATGTTCGGTCGATCATAAAAATGATATTGATCGATCATGATCATGATGATAGATCATGATGATGACAATCATGCTCATGATCGACCATGATGATGAACGATCATGATGATGATGATCGACCGTGATTTTGATGATTGATCATCTTGATGATGATCGATCATGATGATGATGATAATGATGTTCGGTCATGATGGCGATGATTATGATCGATCATGATGAAGATTGGGATCGATGATGATGATGATGACGACGACGACGTTCGACGACGACGACGACGATGATGATGATGATCGATCATGATGATGATGATCGATCATGATGATGATGATGTTGATAATGGAACATGATGATAATGATAGATAGATAGATAGATAGATAGATAGATAGATAGATAGATAGATAGATAGATAGATAGATAGATAGATAGATAGATAGATAGATAGATATGATGATCGACCATAATGACGATGATGATGATGATGATGATGATGATGTGATGATGATGACGATGATGATGATGATGATGGTGATGATCGAACATGATGATGGTAGATCATTAACATAATCATCATGATCGATCGATCATTATTATGATGATGACGATGATCGATCATAATGATGATGGATCGTGATGACGAAAGATGATGATGATGATGATGATGATGATGATGATGATGATGATGATGATGATGATGATGATATTATACATAAACTATACTTAATTGTGCAATAGATCATCGTATTTTAGCTGCCATGCATATCAGAATCGAAACAAATTGCCACTGCCAGTAATTTTGTTTGGTGTGTGTAGTAGAAATATATATTATGATGGGTTAAAATTCACGTCTGTTTCTGTTTCAATCTTTTAACACTTCTCACAGCTAAGGAAGTCTCCCATAATAATTTCTCATTAACTTTTCATTTCTACAAAATGTAATCATTCGATATACTGAAAATAGCCAGTGGATAAAGTTGAACTTAAGCACAATATCATGGCTCTTAACACCATACACAATATTTATCCATAAAAATGTTCGATGAATTCTAACAAGAAAATGAATTTTATAACAGCGAAACATCTACGGTGATAGCTAACAACCCAAAGCTCAAGAAAAATAGCAAAATTGAGATTGGAGCTTTCTTTTAATGTCGTTGAAGGCACTGGCGTTTTCGCTGACGTCAAACGTAAAGTGCACAAAACACAGAGGCATTCGATTATAACACCAAAACGTTATGGTACATATACTTTAACGTTAGTCCCTTGCCTATATAATGTGTTCGAAAAATTTTGAATTATTTTTTTGTTTCAATTTTTACCATGTTTACGCGCAAAAAATAAGTTTTCTTGATGAACGTTATTACGTTATTACAGTATTTTTAATGCAAATGAAAACAAAGAAACAGCATACGTTTGGGCTTTGAGGTTTCTTTCAAGAAATCATGTAGGCCTGGAAGAGATTTTCCCCCATTGACAATGCAATTTATTTTTGTTGAATTTTGGTTAACGCTTGAAATCATACGGTATGACGTTAATCACAGACACTGGCATTTCGTTTTTGGTAATGCACACAGACTGATTCTACTATTAAGTTCAACAAATACTTTTTCCGAAAAATTCCTGTATTCTGAGAGGAAGAATTGATAATGCAAGTGTTGTGTTTTTAAAGTCCGTGAGTATACAAAAGTGAATACAATTTAGCCATACGCTCAATTGTGCAATTTGTTTTTGGCCGAGTATATAATAAGAGATTATTATATGACAATTTTCATATCATACCCCGTATCAACCTGAGACTTCCGTATCAGCCCGAGACTCCCATATCAGCCTGAGGGCCGAAGGCCCGAGGGCTGATATGGGAGTCGAGGGCTGATACGGAAGTCGAGGGTTGATACGGGGTATGATATGAAAATTGCCATATCATGATCTCTTTATCATATATTTTTATTGAAAAAAAAAAAAAAGTGTTTGATACAGTTCAATGCACAAAATGTTTCCCAACATAATTTCAAGTGGAAAAAAGAAAGAATGAAAAAAAAATTCTGGGGTGTGATATGGGGGTGTGATATGAGTCCATATCTCCCTAGGGAGATATGGATTTTGACAAATTTTGAACTGATACAGCTTTCCCAACATAATTTCAAGTGGAAAAAAGAGAGAATGAAAAAAATTCTGGGGTGTGATATGGGGGTGTGATATGAGTCCATATCTCCCTAGGGAGATATGGATTTTGACAAATTTTGAACTGATACAGCTTTCGAGATATGGTGTCCCGATACGTGCATAGGACTTGCGCCTGTATCGCATATGTAAAAAGAACGTATTTTACAGTAAATATATGATAATTTTGATGGTAGTCCGTAGATGTGGTATCGTGTCTGTATGACCTTCAGTAAGTATCGAAGTAACGTCGGATTTTTGCCTATGCGAAAACAAATGTTCAGTAACTGCACAGCTGATCAGCGAGCGCCTTTGTTTTCGCTACAGGGATAGAACAGTTTCTCTTGTTCCTTAAACCGAAATTTCAAGATTCTAGACCGGTTTATGTGATCTGGTCGGAAACCCCGAAGACCGGTTTTCTCGCGTCGCGGCTCATGTGTTATTACGACTTCTATGATATCCGTGCCTGAATTTTGAATGTTAAAACTTGCACGTGAATCTAATGGACCCTGCGGATACGATACGGATCATTGTGTATACGATACGCATAGCTATGGATGATTACGAATGAGATACGAATCGTTACGGATAGATACGAAAGACCTATCCGCAGATATCCGTATGTAATGCTGTGGATCTTCGTTGACCAAACGCAGTGATTGCTCACGCCATAACAAACGTCGCAACGCGCAAGTAACCGGCAATATTGAATGGCAACATTGAAATACTATATCTGCATACATGTGTACCACCTGGTGTTACTATTTTTTAAGATGCATTAAATGTACGCATACAATTTACACTGAATGACTAAATCGTTCGTCATCACCGACTTCTGAATCAGTAGTTTTCAATGCAGGTGCTATACTCGCTCCACTGACACTGTTCAAATAAAATTATAGATGAGCCATGTTATGAGAATACTTCAGTTTAACAGTTGAGAATAGAAAAATAGTTCAATCAGCTTGTGAAGACAGTTTTTGGTCGAGTGTGACATTGTCCTGACTCACCTTCTAATGTCGGTGGGTTGTTTGTTATACACAGCGTGGTGGTGCTCAATCACACAGTGTGGCGGAAGGGATTAAACTTTTTCTAAAGATGAAAAATAGTGAAGTTATTCAAATTCACCTTATTTCGGGGTTATTTTTTAATAGGCCAAGACATTCAACCCTTTTTGCAATTAGGTAAGAAATTTAGTTTATTTTCTATTTAATCCTAATCAAATGTATACATGCAATAACATAAAATATTATAGAAATGGGTTGCTGTGTTGTTTAAAGCTTCATTTTTATTGTCTTGTAGTCGAGCTTGAGCTGAAACTGGGCTTTCAAAACTCACAGCGGCCTTTGGGTACTCGGTTTGTTTCATGCAATGTGTACAGTATATATTAGTTTTTCTATATAATTATAGTGTTCGAAGAATCCTCACAGAAAACGCTATCAACACCTAAACAATGAGAAAAATAAAATTGTTTCTGTGGTAAATTTATTTACCACAGCGAGATGTATTTATTTATACATCTCGCCAAAAGTTAGCTTTATAGTGCCGAGTATGAGCTACGTATCGAGGAGTATGAGCTACATATCCAGGAGTATGAGCTACGTATGATCGCGTATGGAGCACCGTACGTGTGACGTACCTTTCGTATCTTGATACGCCGTAGATACAAATGTACGCGAGTCAATACGCAGTAGTGTGACTATAAGAATTTCGATACGCCGAGATCTGAGGCGTATTATGTTCAAGTGACGTATGTACGACGTATCAGAGCTGCCACGTACGTGCTACGTATGTTAAGTGGGCACATAAAAACGTAGCACCTCGGTGTATGATCTACGTATCGAGAAGTATGAGATAAGTATGCTCGCGCATGTACGATGTACGTGTGACGTATCTTTCGTATATAGATACACCGTAGATACGCGAGTCGATACGCAATACTGTGACAGTCATATTAGACATTTCCAACTTAATCCGATATTGATTTGGGAGTTTGAAATGGTAGTTCGGATATTTTTTTGAGGGATATTGTCAAGGACTACATGTAAGCTAATATGGAAGACATTGTATACAAACATGTCCATGTATATACACGGACTCTATCGGTAAATCGCTTATTGATGCGAAATCTTTAATTTGATCTTTTCAATGAAACAAGTGAAAACATTGTACTTTATTTGTCCGTAAGTTTTGAAGTAGCCTGTGACCTGAACGTTGGTGGATACAGACGTATTGAGATGTGTGTACGTGTAATTAAGGTCAATGCCATTTTTTGGCCTTGGACAAAGGATTTGTTTTAAATATTTCAGCTGAAACAACATTTACTCAGAAACCGCTTGATCAATTAAAGGCAACTTTTATGTGTAGTTTTCTAAAAAAACACAAACAAAACAAAATTCATGTAAAAACTACGATGGGCCGGTGTCCAATATGCCACTCACCATCAGTTTACCCATTCCAGAGAAGAAGAGTCGCGGTGGCCATCTTGATCATGTGGCCTAGACTATTATTCAAACATTGATTCCCCTTTTCTAGGGATACTCCATATCAAGATTGACTTTGTTCGGCCGAGTGGTTTGAGAGGAGAACATGTTTGATCATTGTGGTCAGCAACGTGAACACCATCCAACGTGAACGAGCATGAAAACTTTCAGTATCACGACTCAGGTGCATTGTTGCGCCAGGTAGCGCTTCAGAACTTTGTCTCGTCAGATCCCGCGAGAGCGGCTCAGCTGAGCGGCTATAAAAATCGGACCCCGTCCATCCGGACAAAGGGAAATAGATAGTCTACCTTTGTATCAATAGCTATAAGATTTAGTTGTTTAGATCTACTTGGGTCGTTAAAGAAATAGTTCAGCTCTGCAGAGCAGTAATTTTTTGAGTAACCATTCACTGTTTTGAGGTCAGCTGTAAGAAATGTCGAATCACGCGCGCGCAGCGCGAGCGATGTGCATGCTTACAACTGACAGACAAACAGTGAATGATTGCTCAAGTCACCCCCCTGAGCTAATCTATTACAATTCCAATACATAATAAACGGAATAAAAGTTGCTGAAACCGTCGATATTTTTAGCTTTCCGCTATTGCACCGCGGAAATCTTGCAAAAAGACTGTACAATTCAAAAACTTACATACATCATTACATGTCCGTTTTTTATGCATTACAACGATGTAAGGCAGTCTAAGAAACTCAACCTTACACTGTTTGATGAGAAGGTTAACGTCAAAAAAATATAGGATGACGTATAAAGTGTTCAAAATAACATTATATGCTAATTTGCTTGAGTAAATTGTTCGATAATCAATTTTAGCCGTTGACTAAATAAATGTAGGAAAACAAGTCACTGGAAAAAAGTCATGCAAACACTTTTTCAGTGACTTTTTTGTGACTTTCTTTCCCTGACTTTTTCCTGAGACTTTTTTCCGGTGAGTTGTGTTGGAATATATTGTTTTACTTATTTCAAGATGAAATCTCCAAGTTTTTGTCGTTTTCGGTAAATCTCTGATAGTGCCATTGTTGTTGTTGTTGCTTCGTAGCTCTCCGCCGCTGACTGTTCTGCGAACTGGATAACCAAGAATGATTGAGCGAATAAAAGTTGTCACTAAAATTCTTAAAGTTTGGATGCAACTTTACTCATTTGTGTTGATTCCATCCGTGTCAGAATATCATTGTCCACGCATTTATGACTAGTATACATGTATGACCGCCGCACTGAGAAAGAAGTGTTTACATTTGTGTCTCCGGATAGCTAATTCGATCAGTAGCGTTGTAAACTTCTGATTACCTACATAGAGATCGAATCCCTTTGGCGACGCCAGTAAAATGTCGATAATTGATAAACCTATCAAATTGTTCAATCCTGCATCGGCATATTTCAATGGTGTGATTGTCACCTACGATGGTTTCACAAGGCATTTTCCGAACAAACATCGAGAACTACTGTGGCTCCCCCACGACCACCACCACCACAAGGCAGTCGGTGTCTAAGAAGCCTAATTGCTAAGGCAATCATAATTGCTTCACCTTCTTGCAAGTCGCATATATTTGTGTGATTCGTGACAGGAAACAATTAAAAACATACCATGGCCTTAGCATGCATGTGATCGATGCACAAGATTAAAATAAGATCTGTGTGCGATTTTTTTTAATTGAAAAACATCAGATACCTTCAGAAAAACTTATAAAACATGGTACGAACGTTATCAAACACCGTTGATCATGTAAGGTAGTAGAAGTACATGGTTTTCTCCAACTAAGTTTGGCAGCCTTGAGATACCCCCCAGAAATCGATTAAAGTTTCTCGTCTACCGTATATCGTATCTCAGACTAAGTTGGAAATGTCTATTAGACATTTCCAACTTAGTCTGAGATACGATATACGATATACGAGAAACTTTAATCGATTTCTGGGGGGTATCTCAAGGCTGTCCAACTAAGTTGGTGAAAACCCTATATTCCTGGTACCTGTACACGATCAAATGTGTTGGATAACTTTCGTGCAAAGTTTTATACGTTTTTCTGAAGGTATCTGAAGTTTTCCAATTCAAAAATAGTACACGGATCTTATTTTGGTCTTGTGCACCGATCACATGCATGCTAAGGCCATGGTATGTTTTAATTGTTTCCTGTCACGAATCACGCAAATCTATGTGGCTTGCAAGAAACAGACGTCAAGCGAAGTAATTATGGATGGCTTTAAGCAATTCTACTTGACTAAGCAATTCGCATTCTTAGTAACCGACGTTGCGGTCGTGGGGAAGCCACAGCAGTTCTCGATGTTCGGTCGGGAAATACCCCGTGAAACCATCGTGCCCGGAAGGTGACAATCAAACTGCCATTGGAACAATTTAATAGGCTTATCAATTATCGACATTTTACTGGCGTCGCCAATGGGATTCGACCCCCATATAGGTAGTTAGAAGCCATCGACGCTACTGAGTGAGCTATCCGGAGACCCAAATGCAACATTTCATTCTTGCGGCGGTCATATATGCGTAGACAATGATATTCTGACACTGATGAAGGAGTTAACACAAATGAGTAAAGTTGCACCAAAACTTTTAGAATTTTAGTGACAACTTTTATTCGCTAAAACATTCTTGGTTATCCAGTTCGCAGAACAGTCAACGGCGGAACTCTACGAATCAACAACAATGACACAAGCAGGGATTTATCGTAAAGGACAGAAAATTGGAGTCGAATTATTTTATTTCCTCTTGAAATACATGTAAGTAAAACACGATGCATATACATATACTTGTAACAATCTAGGTCAAGAAAAAAACGTATGCGGAATGTGTGTTTGTTCTCTTTGCTTGGTTTGTTTTTACGCACCAGCCAACAGCTATGGTCGTGTCAGGACGTTACCTCCATTTTCAATTGGTCTTCTATCCTACATTATGATGCAATGACATGCGAAACGTGCTTTAAACTGATTTCGTATATCATGTTGCATTTTTCAAGAGCACCCATTACATCTTTAGGTAAAATATACAATTACACTTTCCCTTGATTTACAATTCTTTGTCAACAGCGCTTTTAATGCAGGCTGAGATGTGATCGTCGACAACATGAATTCATAGTTTATAGTGTTACGATTTTAAGTTTATTTTGAAAGAAATGTTTCCAGAGTGCATAAGATTGCCACTTTGTTTATTTCAACGTGTGTCATACACCCTTGACCCGTCAGTTCTTTTTGTCAGTGTGGTTTTCACATTCATAAAACATACCAAAGTGGCATTCTGTGTCGATGAGGTGGGGCACGTCATGGGAAAACCCTCCATTAAAATTCTTAAACTGCTATGGTGCTATATTAATGCTTACATACATAATTTCACTGTGTCTCATGTGCTAGAATAATTGAGCCGCGACACGAGAAACCCGGTCTTTAGGGTTTCCGACCAGGTCTGACACAACCCGAGCTATACAAGCACGGAAGATGACTAGAGACGGGATATTTTAGATTAAGAAAGTAGAGGAATTGTACGATCCGCGTAGCGAAAACAAAGGCGCAGAGAAGCTGATGTGAGCCTGTGTTTTCGCCTAGGCAAAAACCCAGTTTTCTCACGATGGAGCTCATTATTAAATTTCGTCTGTAAAATGTAAAAACTGGCTTGAAAAGGGTCCTCCTACTTACATTGTACCCACATATGCAACTTTATCTGTTGATTAAGAATTGAAAATATGGTTTGATGCCTTGCGTCCATGGAAAAAATGTTGAATTAATGTCGGTCGTTTATATCTAACACATCATTTATGGTAAAGCTATCTGAACGCTGGTCAGTCTCTTGTGCCTGGTTTTGTTCTGTTGAGCCGTGACAAAACAATACAATAACACGCGTGCGTAAGCGAAGCACAATATATCGCAGTCACTTTATGGTCTTCGCCGTGCGTTAAATATATAACAAAATCAACTGTCTTCATTTATTTGTTAACTAAGATAATAATAATGAAAGTATGCATGTACATATGTTTTTAAGAAGCTTTGCTTGTTGTACATACTCTACCTTGATATTGAGTATAATAAAAGGTTTCACAATATTGAGACCTTGAAAAGTTTTACCTTAGTGCAAGGCATATTGCAGGTCTGCAAAGAGCGGCGTTTATGTCGGTAAATCATTTGCCTACCAAACATAAATACATGTAAGCAATGGCGAAATAGCTTCACTGGTTCTGATACTTGCTAGCAAGTAGGAAAATTTCAAATGTCTAGTGACGCATGCGATGGTGTGCATCTGTACAAGTTCTCCAACCCGATATATTGCGTCCATCCCGGGCACCCACCATCCAAGGGCCGCTGAAAAGAGGTGGGCTAACACATTTGTTATGATCTCGCCGACGCATGCAAAGTGCCGTAAATTTATTTCTTAACACAGCATGGCGCATCAATAAGCTATAAACCGATACATCCCGTGTATATACATGAACATGTTTGTATACAATGTGTACATCTATTAGTTTACATGTTGTCCTTGAGAATATCCACCAAAAACATTATTCGAACTCCAATGTCAAACTCCAATATCAATATCGGATTAAGTTGGAAATGTCTATTAGGAACAATTTGGTACCAAAATTATTTGTGTTTTCAAAATAAAAGCTGTTTTTGCATTTTAACACCTGTCTCTTCAATGGGGAAAATGTCCATGTAAAAATAAAAAAGACAGTTTACTTTTATTTCGGTAATTACCAAATATATTTCATTGTGTGTGTTGAAAACCTTGAAATTTTCACTCGTGCCGCGCACTCGTGAAAATTCTGATGTTTTCAACACACTCGATGGAGTATATTTGGTATTAGCCTTAAAAAAGGTAAATATCCTTTATATAGTTAAAGTTTCTGAGTAGCCAACTTTGGGAGATAATGGCTCACTATCAGTGTATAATTGTCATTTGGTTGTTTCCTACAATGGGACTATATCAATGTCAACAATCCCTACACATATAAACACTTTTCCTGTTTACAGACTCAATGACGTAGACACTTATGGACAGTGTTCTCCAGAAGGACGAGACCGCTGAAGGTCTACACACCCCAAGTTATATGCTAACGAGTATTCCTTCAAAGGAGAATCCGTCCGAACCACATGATAATGTTCAGGAAAATCACAGTCAATCACGGAGCAGGTATACAGGTGACGCGGAGGACACAATTGTCTTCAATGTCGGAGGAGAGATTTTTGAGACATTGAGAGAGACTCTACAGCGAGACATCACCAGTTCTCTGGGTAACAAAGAGTTCCTGAGTCGACACTACCGCCACAAGGCTGGGGGATACTTCTTTGACAGAGACCCAGATATTTTCCGGGTGAGTGGTAACACGCATTAAACATACCTATACACCAGTACATATACAATATTTGATTAAAACATGATATACCGAAATCATGGATTGTTGACCAAAGCCTGAGTAAGTTGGTTGGTGTTGATCAGCTCGATTTGATGACCATATGACTCGAAGAGTATATTGTTTTTGGAAAATGAGTGATTTTGAATCACAGCATTTTCATCGCATTCCATAGCCTTCTACTTTGCGGGAACATCATAACTCTGTCGCGGTGGCCTAGAGTACGATACCCACCTCCGCCGTGTAAATACCTGGAGCAAGCCGCTGTAAAGCTCCCAATGGTAACCAGACTGTGTTGTGTTTGTATTTTCCAGTCAGTTTTGAACTACCTACGTACGGGTGAGCTCCACCTGCCGTCTTATGTGTGTGGCCCAGCCGCCAAGACAGAACTGGCCTACTGGGGCGTACCGCCTAGTAAGATTGAAAGGTAAGTGAATCATGGCATGAGAGAACCTGTGGTGCACGAATCAATGAGTAGCTGATCAGTCTCTTTGTAGTCACTGTTATGTATGTTAAACATTATAACTTCTACAACCAAACACAATGTTATGTTGTTGTAAAGTCAAGTTCATGTTATAGACTTGGTCGGACATCTTGGGGAGACATGTTTCGTCATGACGCAGCTAATATGATGATCTTTAACAACAGACATGATAGAACAAGTTGGCTTCTTAAAAAAGAAACCAATGAAAAGGTCAGCAGCAGTTTGATATAAGAGCTTCCTTTTGCTCCAGATTTCAGTGTTGTTGATTCTCTGGTTTGTCATTAATTTCGATTCCCATACGTTTCAGTTTCGTATAAATATCGTTTCATGTTATGAACGCTTGACCAGTGTGTGTATCTGTCACTCAAGGCATTGACTAAAATTTCTGATGTTACAGAATCAAAGCTAATTCTAAAGAGAACACGATTACAATCAAATATGTCGATATGTCACAGTGTAGAAAACCATTTTGCAGTGCAGTCAATTTGTGACAGAGTTCTGAATTTTGACTTGCAGCCACACTACCGGAGATAGACCCATGGGTCCGATGTGATGAACTAAAAGTCAGCCATCTAGAGTTTATGTACCCCTCATCAGGGTATCTACGATCTTAACTTAGATGCGCTATGATAAGAAGTCGCCACGATCGAGACTGCTTGCTAGATATTTAACGCTTTATGACAGGGTGTGTCAACAATGGATAAATTAAATTGTTTGCGGTGAACTGTCTAGTCAACATAGACGGGTTCACTAGTTTTTATTTAGCGCTTTATGTGACAAAACGCGTAATTGAGAGAGAGCAGTCGATCATGGGTACAATTTTCTTCATATTCAAAGTAAACACTGTGGAAAAGGTCCTCGTACTGTAAAATGTTAATATATGTATTTGAACGGATGGTACTGTAATAAATAAACATTTGTTATGTCAAAGACTCCAATCGAACCAGACTGTACTACCGTGGACCCAAAAGTGTACGGGAAATGACAAGAGATGAATGTAAAACATATTGTTGAATCAGAATACCACCTCTTCTTGAATGCAGTAAACTTTTAATTCCTGACTATGAGTTTAGATAACGGACTCAACTCTTGTTTCCGATCGTGTTCAAGTATTTCTGTTGTTCTGATATATCAGAGAGTCGACGGCAGTTTTCGTAGCATTTGGCCTCCGTAAATTCGATTTGAGTCATCTAGTATTTCTTTATGGTATTTCTTCTGTGATTTATCATAACGTTATCTGTTTATTCTGTCCGCCTCTGTTTCGTAATCGCCATATTTGTTATATTGAAAAAAGCCTGATAGCTAAGGCATGCTAGCCATGAGCTATATCATTTCTATGGTGTCTTGCGTTGTCATTTCTTTCACGCCTGGTTGGAATTTTGAAAACCTTGTATATTGCATGGCTGTGCTTTCCTATATAATGACAGATGCTGCTGGACAAACTACAACGACTGGAACTCTACTCTAGATGCTCTCAACAGATTCGAGAAAGACCGTAAAACAAAACATTTACTACCCGAGAACCATGGTGTAGACAATGTGGGACCTGACTCATGCTGGCAGAAATGGAGACCAAAAATATGGAAGTTTATAACCCGCTCCAATTCCTCAACCGGGGCCAAGGTTTGTAGTTTATAACCCGCTCCAGTTCCTCAATCGGGGCCAAGGTTGGTAGTTTATAACCCGCTCCAATTCCTCAACCGGGCCCAAGGTTGGTAGTTTATAAACCAATCAAATTCATCAACCGGGTAAATGCAAAGGTGGGTAGTTTATAACCCGCTCAAATTCCTCAACCGGGGCCAAGGTTTGTAGTTTATAACCCGCTCCAATTCCTCAACCGGGGCCAAGGTCGGTAATTATAACCCGCTCCAATTCCTCAACCGGGGCCAAGGTTGGTAGTTTATGACCCGCTCCAATTCCTCAACCGGGCCCAAGGTTGGTAGTTTATAACCCGCTCCACTTCCTCAACCGGGGCCAAGGCTGGTAGTTTATAACCCACTCCAATCTCCAATTCCTCAACCTTTTCTACGTATTAATGTGTTCACCACATCATTACTTTAACTTAGAGGCAGTGCAACTTATTTTGTGCAATATTTTTGATACATATAAATATATTAGTAAAACATGATAATAAAATGAAGAAGCACTGTCCTCCAGTGCAACTTATTTTGTGCAATATTACTATTATTTTGATACATACGTAGGTCATTCAAAAAGTAATGCAATATGTAGCGTATTTTTGTGTATTTTTATCTGTCAGTGGTGATGTTTTTAATTTCTGATAGTTTGATTCAATCTGCATTCAGGAAAATAAACATCAACTTAATCAGACCATACACTTTATGTTGCTTAGCAACCATAGAATGGCAGCGAAGGTGTCGTGGTCGCGAAAACCACTTTTCAAAAATTAAATAAATAAACATAAAGGT